>OX424476.1:13467467-14948400 GCA_949152455.1 Lithophane leautieri | reverse complement strand
TCGATAGGTTTGGTTATTTTTTTTATTAACTTATTACTATTTCGCTCCAAAAATCCGCCAGTGTTCTTTTGTTCATACACCTATCTAAGGACACTTGGGTTTTTAAGATAAATATTATAACGATACCTTAACTGTCGAAATCCATCCAGCCGTTTGTAAGCTACGAGATAATAATGAAATTTACAAACAAACATACATACAAGCTCGCAAAACATAACCCTTCCTTAGCAGTCCGGGTAAAGAAAGAAAGAAAGAATAACGTTTATTTGGACACAGTTCCAAAATACAAATAACAAAATAAAGAATTAAAAAAAAAGAAGTTTAAAAAAAAATAAACATACCAGTTTATAAAACAACAATGTGTGCCTCACGGCTGCGCCAAAAAGGTTCATTTGAGCATTAATGCCAGACAGATACTGTCTGACGCTGGTTTTCTAATGAACCCATAAGGACAAGAGACGGGAAGTACATACAGTTTCAACATACCTAATAAATCATTTTAATAGAAATAAACTAGTAATAAAAATACATATTAAAATAATATATATACATAATTACAAAAACAAAACAACAAGAACGGTATCAGCAAAAAACCTGTTTGTTTTAGTAATTAGATTGAAGTGGGCAGTAAAAAGGCCAGTAATGAAATACTTCTCTATTATAATAAAAACATTATCTTGAGGTTTCTTAAACTTTCATGTATTTTTGTTATCATAAACAGAAATAATGTGGCGTTTTAATTATAACTCTATTAAAGTCATAACTTTCTGTTTTTGTTAGGAATAAAGGCTAATCTTTGGAACTATGAAAGAAGTTCTCGAGATTAAGGGATTTACAAACAAAGACGAGGGCGAAGCTCTGCTATAGAATAAAGAAGGTTTGCGTAAGATACTGTAATTCTAAATAAAGTAAGCTAATAAATTGTGAGGAAGAAAGAAATTAATGAATAAATAACCGTTTTTTTATTACGTTTACGTTTTTAAAGATAGAAGTTTATGGGGGATGTTTATACTTTGGGACATAACAGGTTTTATTTAAAAAAAATGTTACAATTGTAGACGAGCAAAAACTGTTATTTTTTGGCATATAATTGATTAATTGTTAGATCTTTAATCAGCGCCTAGAAACAATTCTATTTTCTTGTAAATTTTTTTGATGTCCAAAAGACCCTTTTAATGGCCTTCTTGAAATAATTGATTTGCCTTGGACTTTAAGGCCAATAAGGTTTTTGTGAGCTTTTCAACATAACGAATATGTGAAGCCTCATTTACTCAGAAGTTCTGCTAACAGTTTGGGGCATTTCCAATTTAAAAAGTTAATTTCAAACAAACAAAGGTATTATTTTAACTTAACATTAAAATACCTAGATAGCGTAGATTCTTCTAAGCAGTACAATAAGCTTACAAAAGGTCACACACGGCTTCAACGCTTGTTTGGCTTCAAGCCAACCGAGTGGCCGCACTGCATGCACTTCTACAAAAACTTCGCTATTTTTTCTTGCAGCGTACTACTCTAAGCTTTTGCGGTCAATTTTTAATGCGCTTTGTTATGTACAGTTTAAAAGAAATAAATATAGGTGGAGTATTGTCGATTTCTGTTCCGAACATTAAGTAACTAGATTTGAAGAATCGTTGAGGATTTTTTTTATAAACTCTCGCTGGTAAATTTATTCTATCTACCTAGTCTTTTCCCAACTATGTTGGGGTTGGTTTCCAGTCTAACCGAATGCAGCTGAATACCAGTATATTACATGGAGCGACTGCCTATCTGACCTCCACAACCCAGTAACTAGGTAATACGTAACCCTTGGTAAGACTGGTTGTCAGACTTTCGGGCTTCTGACGACCAGTAACGACTGTCAAAGATCCACGAATGACAGCCGGGACCACACATTTCCGACGCACGAATGAGTCTCGATATGTAAAGATGGTCACCCATCCACGGACCAATCCCGGCAAGCGTAGCTTAATCTGATGGATCGACCCGTGCGGCTGTTATTACTTAGCCACGAGCACAATTGCTAACAATAAACCAGATCGTAAAACTACACTCTCGCTGTTAAATCAATCTTTCTAAATAATGCTCTTGCTAAGAAAACACTGCCTTAACATAAATTATTGCTATTTTCTTTCTAGTTATATTTTTGTGAAAATTATAACAAGACTTCTCTATGAAAGTCTGAGCTGTATCCGTTGTTAAATCTACATCTCATTCTCTGAGGACTCACTTTCATTTAAGGCATCATAAAATAAAACTTTTTCATGTTACTTTTAAAACAACGGTAATTTTTGTTAAAGTAAGATGGATTTGAAACGAAAAACAAACATGGCCGAATATGGACGGCCGCTGTTTCATTTCTCCGCGTAATTTACATGTGAAAATGTGAACTAATGTAACACGATTATATGAACTACAAAATGAATATGAATGCTCAAGTTGAAAAGGTAAAGCGATTAGTAAAATTATATACAGTTTTAACTTGATATGTTCGTACTTTCTATAAGAGCATAGTTGTCTGGCTCAGTGCAAACAGCTGTGACTTAAAAGTTGTAGGTCCTAGGTGTGAATCCAGACAGGCACTTTAATTTCTGTTCATTATTTCCTCACCACCGCTCTCAAAAAGGGTGTAGAAAAACGAAGCAGTATGTTCTAGAACCAAACATTTTAAGACACTTGTGACTTCTACCAACCCGCACTGGGCCCGCGTGGTGGATTACGGATCACTCCCTCTTATAGAGAGACCTTTGTCCGAGCAGTGGGAACATTATACGCTGATTATGATGCCACATCAGATGGCAAAGAACCACACATTCAAGGCAGATACAAATCAGTTAGCTTATGTCACTCTTTATCTTCCTCCACTCATCCCAGTTAGCTATTGTGACTGACTGATCAAAAAAGTAAAAAAAATACGTTCACGAAATTTAACAATATATTTTCATAAGGAAGTAGCTAAATTAGGAACGTTTCATATTTTTTCTTATGTAAACCTGGTCGGTCATATCCTTTCGTCCGTAGGCGCCCACGCGGACCCTTTCCGGATGTCCGTCGGGGCCACTTCTGTTAAACGTCCACACAATAATCCTCATCATCATCTTCCTGCCCTTGTCCCGTGTTACTCGGGGTCGGCGCAACACGTTTTCTTCTTCCACTCTCCCCTGTCAACCGTCACGTTATCATTTACTCCCTTCTCTTTCATATCATTCCTCACACAATCCATCCATCTTTTCTTTGGCCTTCCTCTCCCGCTCCATCCATCAACACTTATATTCATCACTTTTTTAGTCACATGCGTTTCCTCCCTCCTCATCACATGCCCATACTAGGCCAAACGATTACCTTTCAACTTTTCTGTCACTGGCGCCACTTTTAAACTTCCCCTTATATACTCATTTCTTACTTTATCCATTTTCGTCACTCCACACATCCATCTTAACATTCTCATTTCCGCTACATGCATTCTTTTTTCATCCGTCACACA
This sequence comes from Lithophane leautieri, assembly GCA_949152455.1. Lineage (NCBI taxonomy): Eukaryota > Metazoa > Arthropoda > Insecta > Lepidoptera > Noctuidae > Lithophane > Lithophane leautieri. Next base: position 14,944,919 of record OX424476.1, on the reverse strand, counting down.
ATAATCCTATCAAAACTAAAACTAACTGAAAAAACGAAACCGCAAAACCAAGCCAAAACTTTTCCAGCATATCGTTTTAAAACTACAAACTTTTCTATTAAAAAAAATCTCTTGACCGCCGCCAGATGTCGCAAGCTGAAAGTAATTAGCTTAGCTTAAGTCGCTGTAGCCTACAACTTGAGCTGTTACATTTGGCTGGCGTTCTGCCAGGCACCACAGCCTGCAAAAGCTGAGATAGACGACAAAAGAAATAAAGCGAGGCAGTCAGCGGTAGGCGGACTAGATGCCAGGTATTTTTGGGGATATTCAATTTTCCATCGATTTTTGGCACTCGTGAATGGCTGATGGAAAGTGGTACCTGCCAACTGTGGACACATGGAAAATCTAGTGGGTTTCCGATCTATACCAAACACAGTTGATAGGTATGACGTGTCATGAGATGATGATGTTCTGTTATTACATGAGCACTCCAAAACAATCAGATATAGCTTGATAGACCCTGGGTATTGTAGGTATAAATAAGCAATGACCTTCGCCTTCTCTAACTAGACCAACAAAAAATAAGTCTATTTTGGGGTGTCCCCAAAAGTTTTCCTAACTTTACGATTCTATTTCTAAATTGTCCATAAATTTCTGGCTTTTTTATCGTTAGTTTGGTAAGCCTTTCAGAATTGAGGCTGATATATCACAGTTTTTAATCAGGCTTCTAGAATTCTGTCCTCTAAGATCTAAAGATCTGGTAACCATATCCACACAAGACTGGCTATCCACCAACGTCACAATGTCGTGCAATGTTTGTTTTAGATCATTTAGTCATTCTGTTGTTCTTTTAAGCTCTGTGCTCACTTCGTAACGGGTCATATTTTTCTTTTTTATGTGTCGCAAACTGTATCATGCTCATTTTGTTTGGTTTAAAACAAGGAATTTTGTTTCTTTACTCTATGTTGGATTAAATTATGATCTAATCAGTATTGCGCTATAGATGCGTGTGACATACTGGTCATGTATAAGACATTCTCATTTTTACTCATAATGGCAAGTTTATTTCTTTATGCAAAGTCCAAAAGATCGCTAGATGTCCTACGCATCCAATAGAATAATGTTTTAGGATGCTGTTGAAACTGCCCCGTTTCTGTAGCGCATCGGAGATATTTGCTCAGTACCGAACCGACGACTTCCATGTAGTGATTTGCAAAAAAATAGCATCACTGATGCGTGGTGGCACTTGTGTTGGATCATTTAGCTCCCTTCAAAATGGTTGAGCTAAATGGTGCTGATCCATGCGTCATGTTCGTGAACGGGCGCCGTCAGTTGTGACTGGTCATCTCTTAGCTGCCATGGCTTATTTTAATTTTTGAATTGTTTTATGTAATAATTGCGGACGCTTTTAACGTGCTTTCTACATTGTTCTCACATGTATAATTTCAACATAAATGATGTAACCCATATATTGTAACAATATTTTGATTTAAAAGAGTGTCCATGGAGTTTCTTGCCCGTTCTTCTCCATAGGTACCTACTACGCTTTGGAATGGGCAACTAGCTTCATATTTCTGACTGACCGACTCGACTCCTTGACAATTCAAAAGTGCCTGTAAATGGTTTAATTGAAATAAATGCTTTGAGTTTGAGTTTGAGTTTGAGTAGACCGCGGGTCAGCGACAATAGCATCTTGAAAACAGTGGTGGAGAGCCCTTACTCCCTTTTTCTGAGGCACTATGGGGGGAGAATGGTCAGGTAGCATATTCCTTGCTTTATCGTTCTCTGCACATCTTTGCCGCAGTCACCAGCTTTTTTTTTTGTCCACGTTTTTGTGTACTACTAACACTAGTGATTAGGTATTTTACCAACAAATTGGACCATATTGATTTCCGAACTTAATAAATAAATAAATAAAAGTCATTTCAGTATACTTTTTTTCTGAGGAAGGTAGATTATGAAATCTCGAGGTCGATAGTCCTTAGCGAAACAAGAAGAGGTCTTGAGTTTTCAGGGAGAAGCACCTTACTTTCGGCTTTACTGGAAATAGATTGAATCCCATCCACTAATTGTTACATAAATAAACAAATGCATTTTCAAACTTAGCCAAATTCAATCTGCATAGCCTTTTCCCAACTATGTTGGGGTCGGCTTCCAGTCTAACCGGATGCAGCTGAATACCAGTATTTTACATGGAGCGACTGCCTATCTGATCTCCACAACCCAGTAACTGGGTAATACGATATCCTTGGTAAGACTGGTTGTCAGACTTTCGGGCTTCTGACGACCCGTAACGACTGTCAAAGATCCACAAATGACAGCCGGGACCAAGCGCTTATCGTGCTTTCCGAGGCACGAAGGAGTCTCGGTATGTCAAGATGGTCACCCATCCACGGACCAACCCCGGCAAGCGTAGCTTAACCTGATGGATCGACCCGGTGCGGCTGTTATTACTTAGCCACGAGCTCCTCCTCAAACTTAACCAAATTGCAGTCCTTAAAACTAAGCCTGTCCCTAAGACGTGCCATTATTCTCGAAATTTCCATCTTTCTCCGAGTTTAAGAAAAACTTTTAATTAATGTGTTATTTTTCTCAATTCCAGGAGCCGCCCTCGACTATTAGAAGGCTCTTCACAAAGGAGTCCAGGTGGGCCCGCCGATTGGTTGGGCCCACCATTGCAGCAAGCTTTGTTTATTGTAAGTCATTTAAAACTATTTGGTCTCAACCTATTGTTTTCGACGGCCATTCCGCCTAACAATAAATCCTTTGAGCTTCGACGCCAGTAAAAATAAAAATTACCTCTGCACCCAATTTTGTAAGGTTGGGACACAAATAAATCTCTTGCCTGTGTAAATCTTTTATGTCGAAGATTCTGTTTAAGGGTATTTAACTGAAAGTTTGGGTTTGTCAAAAACACCGTGAACGTTTGGTATTCTAACAACTTGCCACGGAAAAATCTATAAAAAAATATGAAATGATAATAGCTTTATATCTGTAGCACATGGTTTGGTCATGTTGAGAGGATGAATGAAAGGCGACTTACAAGGCAAGATGCGAATGGAGACGCCACAGGGGACGCCCTTGGAGGGCAAATAGTGATCTCATTGGTGATTTTCTTCAGAAAGATCAGGTGCGTAATACTCGCAACCGGTGTGCGTGTATGACCAGGCGTATGAACGTAAACGAAACAAAAGGAGTATGTAAGGATCGTAGCAGGTGGGGTTCTGTAGTTTCCCCCCCCCCCCCCCCCCATGGGAAGAAGGCTACAGTTTATGTATGTATATATATATCAGTATTATAGTACACACGGCTACACATCAAGCTATACATTTCCAGCATAAGCTGACCTCGCATTTTACGGAAATCCAATACAATGCAAGATCAGCATAAACTGGAAATGTATAGCTTGATGTGTAGCCGTGTGTACAGTAAGCCACGTGTCAGCTATTATAAAACCAGTATAAGATGGGCTTTTATTATATTGAAAATCCGTACTACAAGAGGCCAGCTCAAGGTTATATACCTATGACTGTACCACGTTGAAGTTCGAACTACGAACTACGACTTGTAGCTTGAACAAAGACGACGTCTGCCCTAACCGGCTACCAATTGATTTATTAACTCTTCGAACCATTAAAATAATAATATAATTTCTTTATAACCTTATGAAGCAAACAGTAGTAAAAAGTAACTCGTGATGAACTGTGAAAACTTTTATGACATAAAACACACGAATTTTAGTAGAAAACATGTTTTCGTCAGTTTCACAGGTCCAATAATACTTTGAGGTTAGGGAGTGACCAGATTTGTTATATTATTTTTATGAATCCTTAAATATTTTAGAGCAAGGAATTGGGTTTATAGATAATGAACTCGTATAGCGTTTTGCGTGTTCCATTTAAAAATAAATGTTAAACATTTAACTTCAAAATCTATGCTGGATTTTCGGCTTTCATAATTGAAACGTAATTTTCATCTAAACCTGACTGTAAAGGGGAAAATTTTCATAATAATAACAAAGGAAGACGGTTTGTACCTTTATTCTAGTAAAATTAATATTTACCAAGCTTGATTTAGTCCCTAGTCGGCTGTAGAGAGCATAATTATGTCATTCTCAAATTCAAGTCAACCTCAAAAAGTTCAACCTTAACCGTTTCTTTTGCTATTTTCTTGTGCCTCTCTACCTGCCAGCTCAATCATCATAATACCTTTACCGAAATATGTTGGGGACGGCTTCCAGCCCAACCGGATGCAGCTGAATACCAGTATTTTCCATGGAGCGACTGCCTATCTGACCTCCACTACCCAGTTACTGAGTAATACTCCTTGGTAAGATAAATAAATGTAGGAGAGGGCTGTGATGAGATACACAAAGTACTTTTTTTTTTTAGTTTAGTTTAGTTTGCAATCATCCACCATTCTACCTCCGAGTCCTTTTAATTACTCGTTTAGAGGTATGAGGAACAAGGTGTAAATTTCAAAGTCAAAGTCAAATAATTTATTTTAATTAGGCACATAAAAGGCACTTTTGAACGTCAAAAACGAAGAAATAGAACTGGTAATAGATAAGTTTTCTCATCCTATAGCTATAGAAAAGAAAGGATCCTCTGAACAGACGGGCGTTGTGTCTGGCGGGCAACTACCGGACGATTGATGTTGGAATCCCGTGCTAATGGCGCGGTAAACTCTAAGTGTGCGATGCAGGATTTTGTGTGACGTCATGATTTTTTTGTGACCTGACGTCTGTGATGCGTGGTTCGCATGTGGAGATATAGATGCCGCCACCCTCCCACCTCTCATTCGCTCATCTTACGTTCCATTCTACCAATGAATTTAATGTTTCATTTCACGGTTAAATTTAATTAATTTAATTTCAAAGAAAATAGGCTCAATATGAAATTATGTTAATAATACTGTGGAAATGTTTATGCTATTCGTTCATTTAAACCCACTCATTTCAAATCAGTCTGTGTCTAAAACGGTCTTATATATTCCAACTCAGCGCACAGCCCCTACCTCTTTATTAAGCAAATTCATAGTGTTTGCTGATTCACGTACCATTTCAACTGAGCGTGAAAAACACTGTTTTATTCTGAAGAAAACCTTTTTGTTCAGCTCAAAGAAAAATCTTGAGAAAAACGGTGGAAAAAAGAATCATTTTGTAAGTATTTGAAGTCTTTCCACTTTGATAATTGCTCAAAGAAGTCTGTTCAGAATGATAATATAATTGTGTTATTATATTATATATCTATTTTTTTAAAGAAAAACTATCATTTTTCACTTTGCTTTTATTGTGCACGTAACTATTATAATTGTTTTTATTAAGTTACAAGCGACCCGCTCCTGTTTCGCATGGTTTTTACGACTTGACATAACATCTAGATTTCTTAGATAAATATGTAACTTTAATATTTACACGTCATTTTTTCGATCTATGCCCTATCACGTGAGACTCCGGATTTTTCAATATGTCTGTCTGTGGTGTCTTGTTTATACCTTTTTAGTTGATTGACTTTTTGTCGTAGTTGGGTTTTAGTTTTTACTACTTTATTTTTTTCTAATACATGCTTGGAAATTCGAGCATTATTTTGACAACCTTCTTCGAGATAAATCAAAATTCCTGTACTGGTCAAAAACAAGTGACGATGCGGCCGGAAATGTTACTATGAAAATCCATGTCTGTCGTGTTTAGCGGCCAAATTAATTACTATGAAAACTCATATCTGTTGTGTTATTTAAAAACGGAGCGAACTTTTTACATCAACACATGGCAACCAAGGAGGTAACTTATCAAAGATTTTATTTAAATTTCGATTTTGCTTGCAAATAGAGCTGTTTACAGTAAAGAAGAAACAAATGAACATATGGGCGCCTGAAACATTATCGTTTTTCGTCCTTGATTGTGGAATTCATAATTAATTTACTCAGTTTGTATTTCCGGGCCCGCATTATTTGAGAAAAGTACTATACCTATACAAGTCTTAGCCGCAACCAAACATTGATCGACTCACGTATGTGTCTCGGCCCAGGGGTAGTATTATGAAGTATTAATGCCATCATTATTCCACTGCGAAAACGGGATGGTGCTAGCGGCCTTGCCTAGCTCCGTCTCTCTCTCACACTGGAAACATGGTGGCATTAATACTTCATAATACGGCGCCAGATTTTCACGATTATCTATTAATGGTCCAGTTGCAGGCAGCAACAGTAATGTACTATTTCTCTAAACACCCTAGAAAATAACGCTGAACCATAAAGAAAACAAAAACGATCCGTCTTACATTGCTCACCACTTTTCTCCTAAGCATTTTTTCATCCCATCTGCACCAATCTTTCTAATAACCAGGGAACTAAAATCACACGACAATATAAACTTGAACGATAACCATTAATCGTTAAAGTTGTGTACCAGGTTATTAATTGGAATAGTCGCGTTTATCGTATTGTGGACGAAAGGGTAACGTAAATTATTTAGAATGGGCAGCCAAGATGCTTTAATGGTTTATGGTCTACATTTTATGAGTTTCCCTGTTGAAAGTGTATTATTTTAAAAGCCTTATCCCAACTTTACTTGTTAGCATTGTACACTATAACGGGTGTAAAAAGATGCTTAACGACGCCGAAAGCCACTTGTTATTCCCGTAATTGTGATTTTTTTTTTTTTCTGGACCATACCTGGGAACCTTCTAGTTACGGAGATATTGAAGATCAATTCCAACTGTTTCAGACGTTTTTTAAAGAAAGCAAGTTTTAAATATTATAACTTAATTTTAAATATCCCTACGAACCCATAAACACAATGTTTTGCGTGCGTTACGTGGGGTACTAACGTAAACAGCGAGTTTTCACACCAACAATAAAAGTCGTTTCACAGGAATTATTTTTCTGCTACTAATTTGATGTACAGAATGCGTAGTTGATGGCTATGTGATGGGTCTTTTTTCACCCTGTATGTATTATTGATGTGTAAAAATATTATAATAAACTAGCTGATGCTACGGCTTCGCCCGCGTGGATGTCAGTAGTTGAGTACTAAAACCTTACTCTAGAACCACTCTATCCATTGGTGAAAACAGTATGAAAATCGGTGCAGTAATTTTTGAGTTTATCGCGAACAGGATGACTGACAGATGCGGCGGTGGACTTTGTTTTTTATTATTTTAAGGATAATACCAGCCTGTTATTGTCCCACTATGCTTGCTCAAGACGGGCTGGCGATTTTAGACTTATACTAACTGTAAGTCCAGTTTTCCCCACTGTAAGGACTACGGGTAGCAATAATGCTAGCGGTGCAAAATGCAATGTTCCGCGCGCATAAAGTTTAGCACCCAGTCGTTTTCCCAGCGTCGTGGCAAGAACTTGTGTTCCGTATAACTAGGTTATGTAAGAAGCGTCGCTGTGCTTAATGTTCATGGTCATCTGAGTTTATCTTGAATACCGGTTTTTATTTATTCTTCTTCTCCAACCACGATACCAATACTAGTACCCACGATGTTTTTATCCACTGATGTCAGTAATTTCCAAGATAAACTCAAAAAGTACATTTGAATTGAAAAAGTCACATTGGTACTTGCCCGGATTTGAACCTCGTGCATCACAGGCGAGGTCTTAACCACTGGGCCATAACGACAAAAATTTTGCAAGTCAATACTAGACGACTTCTATTTGACCTATAAAGTTCAAATGTTTACTATTCTGTTCAGACTCTGCCAGGTTTGAATAGGCTCTACCTATATAAATACCAATAAAACAAGATAAGCATTATAAAATGACTGTACCATCCGTATTTTGCGTTTACTGTTTTATTAGCTTTCGACCGATATCACAAAAAAGGTTAGAAGGTCAACTTCATGGATACTTACGTCTGTGGCGGTATCTACATCGCCACATGCGAACTACGCGTCAAAGACCTGACGTCACACAAAAATCCTGACGTCACATAAATCCTGCATCGCACAATTAAAGTTTACCGTGCAATGGACATATATACAAGAACCCAACATTAATCGTTGGGCAGTTGCCCGCCAGACACAACACCCGTCTGGTCGGAGGATCCTCCATTTTCTATGGTGGATGAGTGAACTTACCCTGTTCCTCATACCCCTAAACGTCTAATGTGGGTTCGCGTACAGGACGACAGACAGACACGGCGGAGGACTTCGTTTTATAATATGTAAGGATATTTATTTATTTTATACCGACCTTTTTTTATTTTACTGTTTATTAGCGCACACTTGTAAATAACCTTCAATTTCATATTTTGAAGAACACTATTTTATGTTAGCTATAGGTTTTCCCGAACAGAATAAAATAAATAAAATACTTCATAATTCACACACAGTGAACTTGATAATTTACACAGTAAACTTTGAAACAAATAAACTAAATAATGTCACTTAATTAGCCTGCTCAAGCTATTTATATTGTGGTTTCAGCTATTTAAACAGCTTCTAACCCTCTATTAACTACATTTAGTTGTGAAATAACTATTTTTGTCATGATGGTAAACTAACGAACAACAACATTTAATGATTACAGCAAACTCATGTAGTGACTCTTAAATTAGGAGTCGTGTACAAAATGGTTGAGTGCCTATTTTGTATTCATGCTCGCTTTTGCTTTTTTGGTTAATGAAAGTTTGAGAGCCGTTTGTTTTTAAAAGGGCAGGTATCATTCTGTACTGCCATTTTTAAATTTTCCCAGACTGTGGATGGCCAAGTTTCACCCATTATGGAATTGTTTTTGGGACCTTGTATTTCTGTTATTTAATTTTAAAGATTAACGCTGCAGCATATAAAGATTGCGGCAGCTGTTTCAACATTTTGATCACATATTTTCCCGGCTAATTAACTCGTAAAATCTCTTTGTTTCCCTCCGCCTATCATTTTGAACGATCCATTAAATTTAATTTTACAATTCATTTTCATATCCGAGACATTAAACCAACTGTATCGTCCATTTATGCGAGTAACGACTTTACATTTTTCCGAGAAAAAAAGCATGAATTTTGGAAGAACCCCAATTATGGGCCCTTATTACATCCAACGAGGGTTTCTGAGTACCTTAGGTATCCCTTCACATGATTTGAACTTTATTAATGTAAATGAGATCCAAATAATTTAAAAATGCATGCTCTTCTAAACAAAATTAGATTTTCTGAGGTAGAAAACAAGTAAAATAAATACTTTTTTGGCAGCCAAATTTTATGTCAGTCTTTATATAATCGTGTTCGCTTTTCTTAGAAATTTTGCTCAGGCTCTTTGAAAGTAATTTAAATTGTATTTTACCAAACGTACAGATCTGAAGATCAGCAGAATTCATTTAAATTCCATTTGTTACTTATATTCTAAGAAAATTATGGTTTTCAGGAATAACTATTTATCAAATTGCCATAGGTACGTACCACTTTTTTTTACATAAAAGTTAAAACATATTTTTTGCGGGATAATATCTATGAATAAATAAAATATTGGCGTGTACATCAGAAATTGCAACTGTGGCACAATGCTAAAAAATACAAAACACTATCTCACAAAAAATAACGAAACAGACTTCATACCATGAATATTATTCTTCCAAAAATCTTAATTCACAAAATGTTTTTACATTTTCATACGCTCCAAAAACTGAGGTAAATGTTTTCTTTTTACAACAAATATTTTAGTACGAAAACATTTGCGAGAAGGAAACCTAGAATTTGTGACGAAGAGAAAGGGAAAAAGTGTTATTCATATAATTACATTACTCGATAAAGTTGTAAGAGATTTGGTGGATGGTTTAATACAATGTTGCGGTAGTACTGTAATGCCACTCTATGTAACTAGTAATCGAGTTGGCACATTGTGGTAATTGGTAGACTGTGGTCCTTTTTTTCGGAATAGCTGTGTTCTTCATTTGTTTTCTGCCTCTTTACCACCACTATATTTCGTGATTAGGTACGATTACTACAATTCAATTAGTCTGTGTTTGGTATAGTTTGAATTATAATTATGTATTTGCTGATATTGAATTATATTTTCTATATATTTTTTTATTTTATTTTCGTACAAATTTAAGAAAGCTTAAAGCGTAAATCGATGGGTCCTATGTATAAGGGCCAATGTGCAAATTGACAACTTTTCAATAGAGGCTTTCAAAGTTTCAATTTGATATATTTTTTAGATGCTTCAACTGATGTTTGTGAAACTTTGCATAGTTACTATGAAAAGTATGTTCGTTATTCTAATTACACCGATTTATTTTTAAATGTATTAGTTTTTTAATTAATGTAGATATGCCTATATACGTCATTTTTTTAAATTTAATTATACTTATAAAAACTAGTAAAAAGGCCAAAGTGTCACTTTAGACGATTTACTTGGCATAAGCAAATTTTGGAAAAAACGCGTATTTTAATATTTTTGAATAATCCGTTATTTATAGACAATATTTAAAATAAATAAATAACTTACACAAACAATAATAATATCATTATTTTATATAATTCACATTTACACTTATACGTTATCTGACTTGGTGACGTAATATTCTCAAACGTCAGTTAGGTCACAAAAATAAAAACAATTATAAAACAATTTGACTTCTTTATTTGTTTTCTAATGAATTATTGAAGTTTCTGTAATGGAAAGGCAGTTAAATAATCAATATTTAATGTTAAAAACCTCAACCTCAACCTAGGTTAGTAATTAAAGTTTAAAATAATAAAAAATTATACTTTTTTTATAAAATCAAAACTTATTAAACATAATTAAAGATTCTTAGAATATGCTCTAAGAGAAAAATTAATAAAATAAAAATTAACAAAACACAAAAAAAATAAACATTTTTAAAAACAAAACAAAACTTTATCGTCATTATCACTAGTACTATCATTGAATTGTCAATAGATGCTACCAAATTTTCGTAATACTCATGATAAACTGGTGGAATAATATTTTTGCGACATAAAACAATTAAGTCTTTTTTTTTGGATGGATGTATTGGTAACAACTGATTGTGACATAGTTTTAAGGGTATTTCCGTAGATTTATTAGCCATTTGTCTTCTTGTTCTAACAGAAAGATCAGAAATGTTAATGTGGTTTTCGAAAGCATATTCAGATAGATCTAAATTATAAAACAGCATGTATGCGTATAGTTCATGTTTACTGACACGAACTTGTTTGATTGTAGATCAAGGCACTTTTTGTCCCTCTGAATTTTTAGTCCAGTTAAAACAAGCACTCGCTTGCATCTTTTTGAAGTCGAAAACTATATTTTGAGATACATCTATAACATTATAAGGAGCTCCTTTTACTTTAGCCCATCTAATTAATAAACTCCACTCAAGACGGTGAGGTGTATAAATATTATTATGTTTAGAAGCTTTATCAATTGTGGCATGTATGGAATGACACCCTCGTTTTGTGTATGGCCTTCTTTAAGGAAAGTATGTTTAATATTAATACAAAACTGTTTAGCTGCATAAAGGTATATACTAAACATTATCCTATTTTTATTTTGGCTAGTACAATTATCTGACCAATATCTAAAGTCATCACAGCCTTTTTTAGTCTTAAGTTTGAGCTATTTGTTTCATTCCACAAGTAGCAGGTACCAATCAAATTTCCAACATCAAACACGCATAAATTATGAACTTTCAATCGCTTACAATAATAAAATAAACTATTTTCACCACTAGGAGCCAGCAACACTTTTTGTAAATCAAAGGTAGCACAAAATATTTTAGGATTATTTTGTGAGTCATGTTTATCGTTCTGTTTTAAAGATCTAGACATTTTTTTATAGTTTACGTGATTTTCAAAGTTTTCTTTTACTTCCGGCGTTATGGGACTGTGTTTATAAGAATGGCAGACATAACATTGATCCTTTTTGGGTTGGTGAATGATATTTGGACGTCATGTTTCACTAAGTTACATCTAATAACATATATTATTCACTAAAATAATTGGTTATTTCACAGCGCGACATCGTTCCGTGTGACGTAGAAGTGCTCAACTGACCGATTAGCCGTTGCAGTAAACAAAGACGCGGGATCTCCCCGCGTACAAGTCTCGAATAACCGTTTGGCCTTTATATGTTTAAAATTGTGCCATATAGGCCCTTTTACTGTAGCAAAAAATAGTATTTTCACCTATAAATGTGTATTTTTTTTTAGTGCACCTTATCAACTACAGTAAAAGGAAGCATTTAATACAAAAAAGTGAAAATGCTCAAAATGTTGCATTGGCCCTTATACGTAGGACCCATCGAAATGGTGACGAATTATTAAACAGCTGACAATTGCTAATTACAAGCTTCCACATATATATGTTACAAGGTTGGATAAAAGAGAGAAAAAAAAAGGAAATGGTATGGAAAATAGGAAAATATTTCTTTATAGTAACCTCTTCGTCGACGTCCATGAAAAATTCTCATTGACCTGTCCAGTTTCTCATTTTTTCTATTTCAGTTCATTTAAAGACCCTTATTATGACGCACTTTGTATATAAAACGTCTATAACACTTCCTTTCCGAGCTATATTTACATTAAAACACTTGGTTCTTTTCCCTGTTTCTCCAAGTAGCCGTTTTCTTCAGGTGGTCGTTCTCAGTGCATTTGGCTGCAGGGCGTCCCACTTTACTTTAGCGGTCCGCAGACCCCATTCAAGAATATTGTTCTTTGTAAAGTACTTAAAATGACGTGGGGAAAAATGTCCGGTTTGAAATCTTTGTGGCTTAAGACTGGCGTAGTAACGTTAATAGGTTTAAAAATGTCTGTATTGGTTTTAAACAGGGTAGAATCATTGATGACCACGTTTTTTTAACGCGTGTTGGCCATATTAAATTATTATATTTTCTATAAGTTTCTCCATGTTTTTTTAGTGTCTTAACAAAACGTGTGTCTACCTATCAGACGGATTAAATTAGAAAGTACATAAAAATGACAATAATAGTGGACCCTGAATGTTCAAAAGTTTATTTCATGTTTTTTTAAGCTGTGTATCTTCAGTACATACAATAGTGCAATCAATAATTTCCAAGATAGGTAGGACAAAAAACCGTGAAAATCCGATCATGTAAAGCGCGGTTTGTTTGAAACCAAAACGTCACAAAAAAGCACTGTATTTTTAATAACAAAAACATAACCTAAATAATAGTAACCAGACAATGTCCACATATGCCAATCTGAACTAGTACTGTATCGAATAGACCTCAAAAGCAGGTCTTATGTGAATAAGAGCAATATTAATAAAAACCTACGGTTATTGGTTATTACACGAACGTTGCGAGCAATATCAATTTTGGCAACATCTTGTTATGCACTTCACCGAGTTAATGGGATTCTCTTAGTTACAAAACTGTGTTTATACCAAATACATAGGCACATATATACATAAATTCACGCCTTCTTTCCATGGGGGTAGGCAGAAACTAGACAAAGCCACCTACGATCCTTACATACTCCTTTTGCTTTGTTTACGGTCTGTGCCCTGTTTATTAAAAGAAACTTACAAGCCTTAAATGACATTATTTCGTTCACAAGTACTTATATTTTTACACATTTATTCTTGATTATGTTGATCAAAAAATTATTCAAAAGTTACAACTTTTAGAAAATCATAACAAATCCTGAGAGTGTCCGGCGACTCTCTATTCCGTCTTACAAGTTTACAAGTGTCGTGCTTATAGTACCGCAATAAATATTTCCCTTCGATTTTCTTTTTTTAAATGTGGTCAAAAGAGAGAAATGACCTGATGCCCGTGTCCCAGCAGTGGGAACATTAAGGCTGATTATGAATATAAACTAAGAATTTAACGAAAATTAACATTCTAGGTAACTTTTAAACGTGTAGACTTGTAACTTTTGATAAACAGGGTCCTGGTCATATACATAACCGACATCCACGCGGGCGAAGTCGCGGGCATCAGCTAGTAACTAATAAACGAAGCCCCACTAAACCTTAGTAGTCGTTTGACTGTGGGGTCGGTGAGTCTCTATACACTCAATAAACTTAGTACTTAAAACTAATTATTATTATATAGGTAGCCCAACTTTTATACATATATGCTCATACATAAATTAAGTATGTTATTATGAAGTCTAACGTCATTATCAGTGATCGGAGTAGGTAGATTGAACTGGGGCCATTGATCCGAGACGTATATATTAATATGGACATTCCTTCGGAATTGGTGGATTATTAAAAAAAAACTGGAACTTATGTAGGAATTGTATTCTGCCAGAGTGGAAGGAGTCATTTGATGATTTGCCATCCTCAAAAAAATCGGAAATCGAAAATCGGAATTCGATTGTTTTTATTATTCAACAGATAAATAATGAATTAATTTAGTTTTGATACCTTCCTTTAAATTTTGAATTGAGTAGTAATAATATCACTACCAACATTAACAATATTTAATTGAATCCGGAAATACCGGAATTACTTTCCGGAAAAATGGCTTATCCATGTTATTCTTTCTGTGTGCATTTATGATACAAGTTCCAAAAATCAATCTACCTACTCCGATCACTGGTCATTATTGAGCTGCATACAGGTAACTTCGAGATCTAATACCAGCAATAGAGTAGGTAAGGGATAATTTAGGATATCTTATAGGTTTTGCAAAAAAAAAATTAACCTTTTTTTTTTGTTTACACTCACTAAATCTGAAATCGAGTCGAATGCGAACGTAAATGATTGATTATCAAATAACTCATCTGCAGCCGAGATTAAAATAAACAACATTTCTTAATTCAAATTCAAATTGAAAATCATTTATTTCTCATCATCATCTTCCTTTGCCAGCCCTTGTCTCATGTCACTTGTGGTCGGCGCAACACGTTTTCTTCCCCCACTTCCTGTCAACCGTCACCCTATCATTCACTCCCTTCTTTTTCATATCATTCCTCACACAATCCATCCATTTTTTCTTTTGCCTTCCTCTCAAGCTCCATCCATCAACACTTATATTCATCACTTTATTAGTCACATGCGTTTCCTCCCTCATCACATGCCCATAACAGGCCAAACGATTACCTTTCAACTTTTCTGTCACAGGCGCCACTTTTAAACTTCCCCTTATATACTCATTTCTTACTTTATCCATTTTCGTCACTCCACACATCCATCTCAACATTCTCATCTTCGCTACATGCATTCTTTTTTCATCCGTGTTCTTCACGGCCCAGCATTATAATCCAAACTGTACGTAAAATAAAAAATAAATCTATTCTCACAATAAATACTTTTTCTTTCTTTATTTCTATTTTACGTAAACCCTAATCCTAAAAGGTAAGGAGCAAAAAAGAACCCTCAGCAACCATTTTCTAAAATAGCGGTACATATTGGCTTCCATTTGAATACTAGCAAGATTTTCCCTGAGAATTTGAAAACAAAAAGCTCTTGCCTTCTTGTTTGAAACTTCCGTCAAATAGAACCAGGATATTACATTTTCTCTAGCAATTGAACTGAACTGTATTGTACCCAGTTCAATATTCCAAAATATTCTGTATTACGATGTCCAGAAATGACCGCATTTAAAACAAGGATACAGCGAGTAATCCCGTTCATTTGTTTCAATGCGGAAGATGGGTCGGTCGCCAGAAATTAATCCGCTGTACAAAGCGCTTTAAAGCGGAAAGCTTTAAATGCAGACAACTCCGCGCATAATATTATAGAAATGCTGCCAAAATTGCTCTTCATTTTCAAGCATGGTTACTGTTATAAATTTTTATAATGCTTGGTACTGGCACTGGAACTCAGTTGCTCGGTATGTATAAGAAAATATATATTTCTGTAAGCACAAACGAGTTTTGATATAAAATACAATAGACGTAGATATATTTAGTAACCTATTCCGCTTAAATATTCTTCAAGAGTCATAAAAAACCCTGTAAGAGAAGAAAAGAGAAGAGAAGAGAAGAGTTTTGATATTTTTTTTTACTTTAAAAGAAAGTTCACGAGTATAGTGCAACGAAACTATGGTCGTAGTTACTAACATACAAGTAGGTATAATAACACTTCCGTATCTACATGTAATATAATGCATCTCTTACTTTAAACCATGCTTTCAGCTATTAGGTAAATCATGAAGATTAAGTGGGAAGTTTAAAATACAATTAACTATGGGGTACTGCGTTAAATGCTATAACAAAATACCTTGTGATATATTCCAATTAAATGAAAGAAAATTTAAAACTCATATAAAAAGTACACTTTGTAAACAAGCAAGTTTTGGAAGTCGGTTGTTTTTTTTTGGAAAATGTTTTTTTCTTTGATCTCTTTTCTCTGCCCTTTTCTTTCGTCTTTTTCCTACTTTCTATATTATCCGTCATCTTACGAGTTTACTTCCTAGCCACATTATCATTTTTCACAAAATCATCTTTTCAGTCTCTAGCGTATTTTCTTATAACCATCCAAATTCATAATTGACACTTTTAATATCACAGGTTTCTAATTCGTTCGCATTACAAAAATTCCACACAAACCAAAAATATTTCTTAGGAGTTTTAGCCGGTATCTCTAAATCGCCAGCGTTAGTCATCCTCGACTCCACTCTCAGACTCCTTTGCTAAAATAATACAAGCCTATTCGACTTACATTACTGTTAAAAGCCTCATGTGTGGAACCACAATGCAAACTAATCGTTATTACTGTATGACGACGACTTTTGTACATTCTAGTACACTTACATACTAACGCTTTTGAAAATCCTCACAAAAGTTTATAACACTTTTAGAGAACTGTTATGCTTGGTTATAATTAAAACAAAACTTTCTTAATTTAATTTTAATGGAGGTACAATAAAGATAAGGAGCGAATATTTCTCCATCAAAATTCAACATTATTTATTTATAAAACGTTAAATATGTATCAGATATTAAATAAACATTGGAGTATTACTATGCTTGGGTTACTGCGTATTAATATCAAGATAATTTTACTTGGGTTTTATTGCTTCTAAGAGAAACACTCACTTCTAACAGACACAGTAACAATCGCCTGTGTCTTCTTATTAGCAATAAGGTTTTTACCCCTGGAAGTTACATTACGAAGGGTAAAATTCGTAAAAGGGGAATTCTCTCAATCTAATGTAATTAACGTTAGTCCCAATACCAATTAAAATACCGCCTATTCCATGTGAATTCATGTAAGACCAATGACGGGGCACGAGTGTCTCTTCGACGCCTGGTTGAAACTTATAACGCACACTTCATGGACACAGACATTTTCTGTTATTCTAATAAAAAATTTAAAACTCACGCTATAACTTCACTTGCATCAAAATTATAAATTGGCACTTAATTCAAACAACTTGTAACAGTATTCTTTAAATTAGCTTCCGTTTCTCACTTATTTGATCAATCCGTGGACAACAGTGTGGGTTATAAATGTTTAACTATTTATCTTTAGAATATTTATTGTATCGCCTTAACATGTAACTGTTTTTTGTCCCTAATAAATAAAATAAAATAAAACAAAGTATCTTTCAAAACTTCTTGGATTACAAGCTAATCAAGCCACATATATTTTAATATCCCCAACATCGTTTTATCTGATGGGATGTAAATAGTTTATGGGGACGTAAAAGAAAATGAGGTTCGCTATAAATTCTCATACATATCTTAATGTGAAATAAAAAGGAAGTAGTATAAAGTTGTTGTAAAAAGGTGATATAACATTTTCCTTCCTGCAAATAGTTTATTACGTGCTCTATCTTAGATTGCTTGAAAAACATAAATATCCACTTTAAACTTCTAGGTTTTTATTTCTTTGAGTTGGACAGAGAGCAGAGTGGTGACCCAGTGGTAACGGCCGTGACTTACGACTTGTAGGTCGTAGGTTCGAACCCTAACAGGCACTTTACTTTGTGTAAATTATTTCATCACCACTGCTCCCAAAACGGTGAAGGAAAACATCGTGAGGAAATCGGCATGTCCTAGAACCAAAAATTCGAAGACATGTGAGATCTACCAACCCGCACTAGGCCCGCGTGATGGATTACGGCCCACTTCCTCTCACAGAGAGGAGGCATGTGTCCCAGCAGTGGGAACGTTATAGGCTGATTATGAATGAAGTTGGACACTCTTAGGTTCTCGAAATTGGAGCTGTAGTCACTGTCACTGTCACAGTCAGGCACGCAATGTTCCATGCGCGCCTAGGGAGGATGTGCGGTCGTGGAATCGGACGCACTTGGTAATGGGATCTGCTAAACATGGCGGGCTGATACCAGTCGAAGGTGCGGCGAATATACAAGTATCTCTCGGGTCCCCGTCTCATGGTAGAAGAAGGAACAGTGGAGTTTTAGCCGGTAGGAGTCCGGCATAATCCTCCGTTCTCCCCAGACGAAGGGTTATGTCCTAATCCGTGAGAATTTCCCCACGGAGAAAAAGGTATTGTAACAGGAACTATTACAACGCCGCTCCCGCCACAATCCGTTCGGCCAATAAGGGCAAAGCTTCTAGATTATTCTAGAAGCTTCATTAAAATACCCAGCGCGCATGACATATTGGTCTGCCGTCCGTCAAGTGATCCGCATCTGATACAACTTGCGAAAACTATCTCTTCGACCCAATACTGTTATAAACATATTATATGTGATGAGTATAGGTTAAACTATATATGCGTTCGTTACATTGTTTGACCAGGCCATAAACACGTCATTAGACCAGGTCATAACCTACTCAAAAGGGGGGAGATGTAAAAGGAACTTATTACATCGCCGCTCCCGCCACAATCCGTTCGGCCAATCAGGGCAAAGCTTCTAGATTATAAAAAAACTCCGCGCGCATGATATTGGTCTGCCGTCCGTCAAGTGCTCCGCAGCTGATTATGATTTGCGAAAACTATCTCTTCGACCCAAAACCTTAATGAACATATTATATGTGATGTGTGTATGTTAAAGTACATGTATTCATTTGCTACCTAGGTATTGGACGAAACCTGCTCTAGTTCTGTATACCTTTTTCTTCAAGTGTGTTGGTTAGTAGCTAAGACGCTGTTGCTGATCCCCGCTTAGGACTAAATCCTCTGTTGGACTCAAATGTGTGAAAAAAAAGGCTGTCCTGCCTTTACACTTGGGTAGCGTAAGAGGTATTATAGGATTATAGCAAGGGATAGAGAGCAAAGTCCTCCTGAATACTAACAACATACCACGATCGCAAATCGGCCTTAATAAACCGGCCAAGTGCGAGTCGGACTCGCGCACGAAGGGTTCCGTACCATTATAAAAACGGCAAAAAAATCACGTTTGTTTTATGGGAGCCCACTTAAATATTCATTTTATTCTGTTTTTAGTATTTGTTGATATAGCGGCAACAGAAATACATCATCTGTAAAAATTTCAACAATCTAACTATCACGGTTCATGAGATACAGCCTGGTGACAGACGGACGGACAGCGGAGTCTTAGTAATAGGGTCCCAGTTTTACCCTTTCGGTACGGAACCCTAAAAATGGTGGATATGGAATGGTATGAAAATTGACGATTATTATTGATAAAGTCCATAATAATCGTCAATTTAGTAGTAGATCATGATAAGCAGTAAAAATTTACATTAATGAGTATTGACTTCAGCAAACATCACAACCAATATGCCGAATATACATTAATTATAAGAACAGTCATAAAAACACAATAAATAACATTTTGTCTTCGTAATAAAACTTTTTCGACTGTTACTACCCAACTTGTTATTTAGGGAGCAAGAATTTTTATCAAAGTAAATCTATTGTAAATAGAGATATTTGTTTTAAGTGGGTACTTCATCCAAGTAATTTCGGGAACGACTAAAACAGAATAAGGGCAAATTAACAAGGTCTGGATAAAAATATTTTCAATTAGATTTTATAAAGCTTTTTAGTCGGTGTTATCTCAATTTTAAAAACTTACTGTAGGAAACGATGACGGTTAATTAATTTGACTAATGGTTTTGCTGTTATTAAAACATTTATAATGTAACTAGCTTCCACCCGCGGCTTTGTCTGTATGTCGATAAAAAGTAGCCTATGTCCTTCCCCAGGGTGCCATTTATCTCTTCGCCAAATATTGTCGAAATCCGTTCAGTGGTTTAGGCGTGGAAAGATAACATACAAACAGACAGACAGACAGACAGAGTTACATTCGAATTTAAAATATTAGTATGGATATCAAATAATTTGCACATTTTATGTCATGTTGTCAAACTTAATGTAAATGTCATAAATGATAAATGATGAATGATAAATGATTTTTATTTCTGTAAGTAGGTTTGTACAAACACTTTTAGACGTCAATCACATTTTTAAAACTAGATGAGGTCGGCGTTTCCTATCTGACTACTCTGAGAAGAAAGGCCGAAACAAACTCAGAGGTCACAGTCTCTTTTAAAGTCCAGACATAATCTTGGTCAGATCATGTGAAGACCATGTAGATTGGTGTCTGAAATGGACTTTTGAGGAAAGAACCACACAGATTGAGTGGACCTGTCCAGTCAGTGCAAGCATTTGTCAATAATCGTGCAGCTCTACTCCAATTTTAAGGAGCTCAACGATTTGACGAACAGTACCAAAGAAAGGACATTTGGTTAGGCCGCATAAATTACTCAAACTGCCAGACCATGATTAATTAAAACTAAGGAAAAATTAATACTAAAAAAGAAAAGAAAGAATGATCCACATAGTCTTCACATTCACAATAATTAAAATAATATAATACTTTACAAAGTAAACATTCATAGTTTCGTGCTGGGCGCCACTAACTTAGTTGAAGCTTTATTGGCGCCCAGTTGGGCCTAATACTATTGAACAAAACAACCAAATACTAACGGCCAGTTTCTTCATCAAAAGTAACAGCCAAAGTAACAGTTAACTGTTCTTCCGCGCTGTTCGATTTACAACCCTCGCCTTAGCGCCGACGATTGAAAATACAACAGTGCAAAAGTACAGTTGACCGTAAGAAAACTAAATTCAAATATTCTAACCGAAAATTATACTACAAACTTATTAAAAACTAATTGCAAGATCAGAAATTCAAGACGTTCCCTCAACCGTATTTAAAACGTAACCGATCTGTAATAAGAGGGTGGCAAATGCAAATTACAAACTCTATAAGTCTGGAAAGCCTCGACGGAGCTGTACAGCGGCGGTAGAAGGTCATTTCGACGTTCGAGGCGTCTGATCCTATTAAATTACATAGTCAGACTTTTATTGGATTCCTCGCGTTTTTGATGTTGACTCTTTGATGTGAGTTGGGTGTAGTGTAATCAATGTCCATTCGCACATAATATATTGTAGTGGACAGAATTTGAATGGACGAAGTGAATTTTAAAAAGAGGGACATTATTTTGGAGTTTAGCGAATAAGAAAGACCGAAATATTAAATTGACTTCTTTATGAAAACAAAAGTGTACGAGTACCTACCGAGTATTATCCGTTGCCCAGGGCCAATTCAATCAAAAAGGGTTCAGGGTTTGTGGGTGTGGATGCACCCTATTTGATTATAGGTACTTGTGACGAGATCTTCGTCCTAAGTGTACCTACTGGTTTGTTGATTCTAGTCCGAATATTTGTAGAAGTTTATCCTATGTACATTTTGTACTACAATAAATGTAGAGGCCAGTATTATCATGAAAGCAATTTCAACACTTGAGAAGTTAATGAAAATTCTCAAGTAGATTGCTCGGTATAGAAATTCTTCTATATTGAAGATTAGCATTAGGTGATTAAAATTGCTTTACAGCTTTTCATAATACGGACTAGTCCGTGATGAGATAATAAGCTGTCATAACCACGGTATTGGATATTTTATGCTCAGTAAACTAATGGCTTATTTCACATGAAAGAATACCAATATTATATCTTGAAGGTATGATTTCTATGCGAAGGAATATAAGTTATTGGAAATTCAAGTACCTGCTACTGATTTTTTGGAAAGCAATGAGAATTACGTCGGCGTCACTTTGTTATCACAGTCTGATCCCGTATACCAATTTGTTTTTTGAATTTTCGAGGCAAAGGTAACTAACCGAAGTTCGGAATACTAAAAATGTCTGTGTGATGAGAGGTAAAAACTAAAAATTTAAGGCAAACAAAATAAAGAAAGCATTCAAACCAATTAATTTATCTGCGTTGTACTAGGACAATTATGAGGTGGTATTATTAATTATTAAATTTTGTACATTGGCTGTATCCAATGTACAAAATTTAATAACGTTTTTTACGACTTGACAAAACATCGAGATTTCTTAGTTATATGTAACATTACGTTAAGAAAAGTGATTACTATAACCTAAAATCTATTCTCCAATTCCCTTGTTTCATATAACAATCCAAGTACATCCATCTCCTCCATTTATCGCCACCGAGTCCTTTGTGACAATTCTGCTAACACCCTTACTTGAATGTATTATATTTGCTCTCGGTAACGAACAAACACACGTTTTGTTAGTTAGTGACTAGGGTGGTGTATTTAGTACAAATATTTGTTTTGTGCGGTACGTATTGGTTGTCTGAAATTAGATTTGTGTACATCGGATTAGTTTTGATGCTTATGGGAATTTTGTTCTGGAAATTAACGTGTTAAATGCTTTACGTACGTAAATTCGTATTAACATAACAATCATGGTGATGATGATAATGATTCTCCATATTTGTAAAAATGATCGGCGGAAAAGTTAATTCATTTATTTTAAGTCATGCGACTCTGGTGGAACAGTTTCTATGAAAACTCCACAGAAATTGTTCTATGGGTGTCACATCGCGCCTTCGCGTTGCGCCTGTATGTGGGAGCCATTATTCAAACCTACTTATTGTTGAATTGGTAATCGTATTACCCAGTGGTAACCCGTAACTGGGTTGTGAAGGTCAGATAGTCAGTCGCTAAATGTAAAATACTATTATCCAGCTGCATGCGGTTAGACTGGAAGCCGACCTCAACATAGTTGGGAAAAGGCTAGGCAGATTAATTGATTGTTGAATTGGTAATAAGTAGTGCAGAATCATGACCATTGCCAAAACGAGTTAAACTAAATTATAACTTTGTTTTAAAGTTCAACTTGACTTAGTCCCTTTGTAGCAAAACATTAAGGGCCTTACCACAAAAACTTAGACACTTGTTCAACGCATGTTTAATGTCAGTTTTGTGTCAAACTCCATACAAAAATGTCATGTTTAAAAGGTGTTAAGGCTAAACAACTGGTAAACACGATTTTGTGGTTACAAAGCAATTGTTCGAATATGCGACCTACGCGTTTATGACTTTAATAACTCTATAGGCCTTACCACAAAAACTTAGACACTTGTTCAACGCGTGTTTAATGTCAGTTTTATGTCCAACTCCATACAGAAATGTTATGTTTAAAAGGTGTTTAGGCTAAACAACTGATATACACGGTTTTTAACCGACGAAAAAAAAAGGAGGAGGTTCCCAAGTCGACCCGCATATTATTTTTTTCACAAAAAATTAAACGGACGAAAAAAGAACTGAAAAGCGAAAAATAAATAAATTTAATTTCGGAAGTCGGTGGCAAAAAACGAAAATTGAAAAGCGAAGACACCGACTTCCGAAATTAAACTTATTTATTTTTCGCTTTTCAGTTCTTTTTTCGTCGGTTTAATTTTTGTGGTAATATGGTATATGTCTTTCTACAATGTCAGCTCCAACATAGAAACAACCATATATTATTCTACCAAAGTCAATCGTCAACTAAGCTCTTAAATAAACCAACATCACTTTGTCACCCCATTGTTTGCTGAAACAACAATAATGATATTAACAATTGACAACCATATCGACGGGAACATTTGCATCTGGGTAAATAAATGCTGTGTGAGTTGTGTGCTGAATAGGAATTGCTGGTTGATGGGATTGTGATCTTCTTTAGAAGAATGTTATTAATCTTGCATAAAACGTAAGTATCTTTAGAAATCAAGACAAAGTGACATTCTATCAGCGATAACAATGACAGAAAAGGCAAAAATGTATAGGACTGACATAAGCTATCGAAAAGATTAATTGCCAATCCTTTTGAAAGTCGTCATACGAAACACTTTCGAAGAGATTGTCACTTGCCTAGGCCCTCTGGGATTTAAAAGTATCAAATCTTAAAAACCAGCCATTTACAATGTACTTGGCTACCGACCACATGCTTGGGTGGTTTTTAAGCTTTGCACAGTGAAAGCTTCCGTAGTCGAATATTTACGCATCCGACAATATCTAACACGCTTGAGTGCGTTTTGATTTTTTTTTTAATCCCTCGCCCCTGATTTTCACTCCTAATAAATTTTTTTCCAATTTCGCCAAACAGTTCTTTAGCGGTGCAAATAAATGTTCTAATTTTCGTCAATATAGTGGTAATAGTATCCGAGTAAAATGGCTGTTCCACATCCGAACGGACTGACGGACGGACAAGCTGGCAGATGGAAAGACGGACATGACGAAATTAAAGGGTTAGATTTTTGCCATTTGGTGACGGAACCCTCAAAATGTCTAGTCGGTCTAGATGGAACTCAAGTTACTTTGTTGATGTGGAAAAGTTACTGACAAAAGACAATACGAATAACATTATCTGAACAACTCTACTTTATGATTGTGTCTTTAATCTGTATGACCGCGGACGGGCCGCGCGCGGATCAAAAACTATTGTAGTTCATTAGAAAGTCCTTGAGAGCTGGCATTGTAGAAACACATATACCATATTGCTACATCACCGTGTTTATCAGTTGTTAGCCTAAACACCTTTTAAACATAACATTTCTGTATGGAGTTTGACATAAAACTGACATTAATAGCAGTGGTAACCTAGTGGTCTGACCGTCGGACTGCAAAATGATAGTTGTCGAGTTTGAACCCAAAACACGCATCTCTGGCTTTTCGGATTCATGTGCGTATTGTATAATTATCACTTGCTTAAAAAATGGTGAAGGAAAACTTCGTGAGGAAACCGGCATGCCTGAGAGATATTTCGCGACGGCATGTCAAGCCAAGTCAGGGGCCATAATCGGCATGAAAACTCTAACAATAGATTTGTGGGTAATGACTAATGACCCAATCGAAAAGAAAAAGATAGTGTCTTTAATTATCTTGCTCTCCGAACATTTTAGGTGCCATATGGCTTATACAACCATATGCCATTAGCACCAAGCTGAATGTTGAAAGTTGTTAAAATACCATTAAAATTTATAACCAATCCGTTTATTCGTTATGGAATTCAGAATTTCAATGGCCAACATATGTTGATAATAACGCCATCTATTAACTATACCCTCATAATATATGAAATCTCATTATTCTAGGGTTTCCAAGTTATTAAAGGCACTTACACACGATTTTATTACGCTATAAAATCGCTTCATAGCTTTTATTACTAGCCGGTAATTGTTAAAGTCGTTTAACGTTCGGATAAAGTCACTGAGTCGATTATGATTAAATCGGAGGGAAATCGATTATGGGACCAGATACTAGAATACAAGATAGTTGATGATAATGCAGTACATAATTGCTTTAGTGACCACATTTTTGGTAAACTGATGGCTAATATTCGAACCTGGCTATTTATAGTTCATGAGGTCAGAGATGAGGGCATATCTTTGGTAACTGAGACTCATTTCATCCTACATGTAAATGACAGCGGTCAAGTAGTGTAATAAACGGTCTAGAAAACGACCAATTGGAATCGTGCAACTATAGCTGTTTTTGAATCACGTAGACTAATTTGACATTTCAAGTGATTGTTCTTTGTTTTTTTCAATTTGGATTTTGACATTAAAATTCACCTGTCAAATTGGTCTACGAGATGAAATAGACTTTAGCTTCTGACGTTTCATAAGTGACCATGTATGTAGGTTTATGTAAAATAAAATATTTTGAATTTGGTAATGATTACTGGGCATTAAAAAAAAAAACTTTATTTCAGACCTTTATTAGTCCATAAGTTAGTAGTGGTTAGTAACAGATTGTGCTTATATGCTTATATGTTAGTGTTATTATTATACACTATGATTCATAAAGAACGTAAAAAATAAAAATAAACTGATAATACACAATTTTTGAACGTCTTCGACCAATGCGAAAGAATTTTTGTAAATTATTATGAAAAAGAAAATTGTTTTAATTTGACAAGTACCTATTCTACCTTAGCTTTCCATTTTTTGGTACATAATTATACCAAATCTTTAAAAAAAATGCATTAAAAATAATATACCTAGAACTTTTCCGGGACCCATAAATTATGATGGCCAACCGACCACCACAGATAAGACCAATAAAAAACCTGTAGCATCAACAAAAAAATCAATTGCTCTAATTTTGAAGGAAATCACTCCTAATAAAGTCGAGTGCTGAACTTTTATAAGTCATAAAGTTTACCTTTTTTTCATACCGTACTTAAGAGTGCTAGACATACTTCTATTTCTGAAGGTCAAGAAAATTTTCTTGTAAATGTGGTCAAGAATATTTACCTACTAGACTTTTGGTAGGCTGGGTTCATTTTAACTTGATCGATATACCTGAAATATAGTATGTTAACTAACAAAGGGCGTTCTCGTTAACCCGCAATAGTATAGCGTCTATACATGCTAAAAAAATGTTACCATTAAAAAAGTTTTTTTAATTTTTATAGTAAAGCTAGCTGGTCCCCACGGTTTCACCCGCGTAAGTCTAGATCCCGGGTCGAAAAATAGATTACGACCGATTCTCAGACCTACCGAACATACATATAAAATTTCATAAAAATCGGTCAAGCCGTTTCGGAGGAGTATGGCAACGTAACACTGTGACACGAAAATTTTATATATTAGAAGAAGATATTCACAAAAAACATTAAATTGAAATTACTTTCTCCTTGTCTTTCTACGTTGAAATACCAGTGTGCGTGTACAGAGTGTTTCTTTTACGTATCAATTTAATATTTTTTGTTTTACAAAAAAAAATAAAAACACTTTTTTAGGGTAATATTTTTTTTTGCATGTATAGGCGCTACACTTTAGCAGGTTAAGGGGAACGTCCTTGGTTAGATACTATTTACAAGATATTTGACATTATTCGTTCTATTAGGTTCGTAGAACATACTTGTAAAATATTTGGATACATGAGATCTGATACATTTTTGACAGTGCGAGCCATAAGATCTCGCCTTGGCAATATTTTACATGAAAATGTTTTTGGTGGGATTATTCCTTACATTAGGTTTGCATAACATACTTGTAAATTATTTGGATGTATTATTGTTCGGTTTCACTCACACTAGAGTAAAAATAATTTAAACATCCATGTAAAGTACCTAATTGAGCTACATGACTTAAAAATAAGTAGGTTTTAACCTTTGGTTGATTGAGACCTACGACATATTATATGTAAAATGTATTTTTGGTTGATGTATTGTTTTAGTAATGTTCATAGACTATCTTAATACCCAGTAACTGGCTTGTGGAGGTCCGATAGGCAGTCGTTCTATGTAAAATACTGGTATTCAGCTGCATCCGGATAGACTGGAAGCCAATCCCAACATAGTTTGGAAAAGGCTAGGCAGATGAAGAGACTATCTTAATAAATTAGTTTATTATTAATCTTATAAGTGATATGTTTATAACAAACTCAAAACACAAGAGATGTATAAAATTAAGATATTTTAAAACATAATTTAAGTAAAAAATGTTAGCCAGGCAACCATATTTTTCTTCTAAAATTTATAGTCGCGGGAAGGCAGACATTCGTATTCTTTCATATCTGTATAAAATAACAAGATGGAATAGAAAAAAGAAACATTTTTAATTCAAATGTTTTTCGTAATATTCTTTACAACAAGTTTTTTGACGTGAAATATGTTTTTCACTTCGGTCAGTCGGAGGTCGTTAAAAATATTTTAAAAATATATTATTCTTTTGATTTTTTTTTCTGGTTGTTGCAAAAAGTAGCATTTCGAAAAGTGCAGGTAAGAAGCCCGTTGCTTTGAATAAATTACTAATAATAATTATTTTCAGCCATTATTTGCGCCGGCAGCTGACTTCAAAATAGTGGAAGAAAAACCCTGTAAATATATTAATTTATCTTGTGACTTATTATTTTCATCCATATTGCAGCCCATAAAAGTTGATAAGCAAATAAAAACCGGCTAAGTACGTGTCGGACCACGCACAATGAAGGGTTCCGTAGTTGGGATGAATTTAACAAGTTTTTTTAAGACTATAGACTTCATATACGATTTCCTGTAATCTATAAGTACAGAACTATTTATTGTACTATTTTTCAAAATTTTAGACTCAGTAGTTTCGGAGATAAATGTTCAATTTTCATCAATTTTCTTAAATATCTTTATATATTTATTTTTTTGCAAACCCTTTTTTTTTTCTAATCTGCCCCCATATTGTGACCCCCATATTCAAAATTCATTTATTTATACTGCTCGTCCATCTTTGGGTCACAGAAATAAATATTTGTACCAAATTGCAATTTAATCGGTCCATTGGATTCGGAGCAAATTGGCTGTGACACAAGAACAGACAAACAGACAGACAGACAGACACTCGAGTGATCCTATAAGGGTTCCATTTTTTCCTTTTGAGGTACGGAACCCTAAAAAAAGGATAAGTAGTACTACTATCGTTATTTATAAACATTTTTTTTTTTTCTTTGTTTATTATAAAATCCTTAACCACTATCATTCCAGGTGTATACATAATGCGATAGCGTGGTCCTAAAATGCAAAGAATGACAGACAATCGAACCGAACAACTTGCTCCATGAGACCAACATCGTAATCCTGAAAAATTGTTCAACTATCCCATACAAAACTTCAATACCTACCTACTCGACCCAAATGTATGAGACGGCTGATTTATTTTTTACCCGACTAAACTAAAACCCAACTACGACTAAAAAGGTATAAACAAGACACCACAGACATATTAAAAATCCGGAGTCACACGTAATCTGTTAGATTTATTATTATTATTTTTTTTATTTTTTTTTATTTCGGACCTTATAGTCCATTTGGTTAGTATACACACGACTTAGAACCTAGTTTTAGTACTTACATCTACCAGAAAAACAATACAAACTTTGAATTATTACGCCTTAGCGGCATGTAGGCGTATCCAATGTCCCAGTATGGGACTGTCCCACCTATCAGCTATCGTTTTCAGGATGCTGTTGGGGCTGGCGCGTACCCTGCGCATAATGGAAGCGCAGCGCTTGCGCATGATGGCGTGAAAGCCATCTATCCTCGGCTCTGCGAACATGCCAGAAGCACTGCAGCAGCGCGGCAACCCCATCAACACCCTGAAAGCATTATTGTATTGAACGCGCAGGGCGCTGTATGCCCTCTGTGTGTAGCTGACCCACAGACTGCATGTATAGAACGACTGGCAGTACGCTGTAAATAGCGTAGCCTTTACTTCAGTCGTGCATTTTGCAAATCTGCGAGCCAACATATTGCAGCGGACAGCCAACGCCCTGCGCTCACGCTCAATATCCAGACTGTCTTTCAGGTCGTCAGAAACCCAGTGGCCCAGATACTTGAAAGAAGTGACTTGTTTCAAGGAACTTCCGCAAAGTTTCAACTGCGGCTCAATCGTGTAACTTTTAGAGCCTGCCTTGAAGACTAGTACCTCACTTTTCTTAACATTGTATCTGAGCCCATGAGCCTCCGCGTACCTTTCACATATCGTAAGCAAGCTTATCATTGCGTTAATCGAAGGGCTCAGCAACACCATATCATCAGCATAACTAATATTGTTGACGCATACTCCGTCCACATAACAACCCTGATAGGTGTTGCTGAGCTCGACGATCAACCGGTTTATGTACAGACTGAAGAGGCGAGGGGAAGTCAGACCACCCTGCCTTACCCCGCACCCCAGCCTATACACATCCGATAACGAGCCTGCCCACCTTACACAATTTGTCTGATTGCTATACCAAAATCGTAGAATTGATATAACTTCTCTATCCACTGAAGTATCATTCAATAGTTTCTGCCACAGCAATTCGTAAGACACCAGATCGAATGCTTTGGAAAGGTCCAGGAAACACGCACTAACAGGCGTTTTCCTAGACGTATAATACTGGACAGCATGTTTGAGAGACAGTATGGCACTTTCAGTAGAGAGACCAGGTCTGAAGCCAAACTGCGCATCATGCAGTTCGATGCGAGTCGCCATATGCTTATCAAGCAAACCGTCCAGCACCTTGGCAATGACAGTAGCAAGTGATATGGGCCTATAGTTCGAGAGATCTGATGTGTCCCCAGTCTTATCCTTTACAATAGGCACAACTACAGTTTTCATTAGATCACTGGGCAGATGAGTGTGACTTAGACAGAGCGAGAAGAACATCGCCAGAACCCTAGACAGGTGAACTCCTGCATGCTGCAGGTGCTCGATGCTGAGGTAGTCATGCCCTGGTGACTTGCCCCTAACCATATTTTTAATAACTGTAGCAACATCTCCTGCTGATATCCTGACATTTAACGCCTTCAGACAATCCTCAGCATCGACCACCTGCGATGCGGAGCCAAGAGGAGATTCAACTTTAAAATGTTTCACAAATAAGTTTGCTATCGCAGTAGGCTCATGTTGCCCCGCCACGCTCACGGGGGCGCCCGGCCTCCGATTCAATCTATTCGTATTTTTCCAAAACCTTGAAAAATCTTTTGATTTATGATTGTCAGCAAGCATGTCCATTTTAATTTTATCTTGGTTGTTCTGACACCATTTTAACTTTGATTTAAAAACTTTTCGCGTGTTATACATATATTCATACACAGAACCAGAAGTTGGTTTTCGAGACATACTCCAGACCTGAAAAGCAACCCGGGCATCCGCGTGAGCCTGCTTAACATGCCTATTCCAACCGACAACACGTTTGTTCCTTCTAACCGCCACATCCACGTTCACATTACTGGGACATTGGGCAGCCTCTGTAAGTAAACACACAATGTTTTTATACATAGTGTCTAATATGACTTTATGAGTGGAATCCTCACAACACCTATTAGCACATTCCTTAAATTCTAATGGAAAATTAATTTCCCTTAACATTGTATGACATCTTTCCTTGTATTGACTAAGATTCCGTTCACCCCATATCGCAAAGTTTTTACTCAGATTGGGTGTCACAATTGTAGGTCTTATCATATTAAAATTATACTGTAATTGTATAGGCATGTGATCTGACCAATACGTATCATACAACACAGTTGCACTAACGAGCAGACGCCTCGCGGCCTCGGTCACTACACAGTGGTCAAGCCAGCGGTGGCAACCGTGCGCGTCACTCACGAAAGTGTACGTACCCTGCGGCAGCAAGTCCAGGTCCGCACAGGTCCGCACATTTATGCCCTAACACGTGTGACTCCGGATTTTTAATTTGTCTGTCTGTGGTGTCTTGTTTATACCTTTTTAGTCGTAGCTGGGTTTTAGTTTTTATTACTTTAATTTTTTTCTCAATGACGACGTTGGTCCCTTGGAGAAATTGTTCACGCTGTTTTCACGAAAAAGTCCTCAAAACAAAACGAAATAAAATATTACACATCATTCATTTCTTATTGTGTAAAAGATTTAGGGCAGCAATTTCTTAACACACGACTGAGCTAAACAGAATATCTATCGGATAAAAGAATATAAAAAACGCATCAAAACGAATATAAAGTGGCATTAGGTCTCGCTTCACCCTCACGTTTGCGTGCTCATATCTTGTGAGTTTTACTTACTTTCGCATGTTACTGTACAGAAAGGAATTTGAGCCAGTTTTAAAAATGACTGATGTAAAACCATGGTTTGGTGCTTTTTTAAAGATACTACCTACATAATATAATTAAAACTTAACAATCCATCTAGGTACTTACAAGTAGGTATATTGTTAAGTTAAAGTAGACAGGGAGATTTTATAATAAATGTGTACGAGATTCTTCATGAACAGTTGATTTTGCGTTTTTTGACACCACCACGTGCGCCTAGCGAATATAGAATTAAAAAAAAACTAAAGTTGTGCTGAAAAATGTCCTAAATGTTGACATTATTAATCTTATCCTTGGATTGACGTAAATAACTTTTTAGTTTAACAATCCTTATAAAGGTTAAAAATACTCGCTAGCTGTTCAGAATACTCGGAAAATGTTTTTTGCAGGTAATAAATTAAATACAAGAAATTGATATAAACAATCTTCTGACGCTTTAAAAACGTCTGAAATCATACTTTTTCTTCAACATTCAGGTGAACATAACCGTCATATGCTGCGACACGGCATCTTAAATTGGAAAAGGGATGGATCTCAAATATTATGACATGCCACGGCGAAAATATTTTCCGCCACTTCGGTTTGGATTATAATTTACTTATAGTTATTGGAGATTCTTAGCTGAGTACAAAGCTTTTATTTAGATAACATACGTGAAAGCGTAACGAACAAACATATTAAAACGAATTTTCATACAAATAAAAATAAAAAAATCCTCGAGGAACACCTTCTATGCTAATACCATTTATAGTTTTAATTGAAAGTATTAAGGTAAAATCTATGAATCTATGAAATCAGCAATTTGTATTATTTTAAAGAAGTTGCATTTTTCATACAAACATTTTCTTAATTTATATAACAACCATGAACACTAATGTTTTAAAACTTTTATGGACTAATGTTTAAACTAAGATAACGTAATATGCCAAATAGATTAAGCGACAAAAATATGATTTGGCTAAGTTAAAAAAAAATAGTGGTCATTTTTGCTAACAAAATGAGGAATAATTTTTAAGGTATTTTTTATGTTTAGAAAATTACAAGTAATAAGGTTTTTTTACTATTGGTAGTTGTCTATGATGGTCATTATTCGATATAATACCAAGCAATTGATCCTTGGATGGGTGACCAACTTTACTTATCGAGACTCCTACGTGCCTCGGAAAGCAAGTTAAGCAGTTGGTCCCGGCTGTCATTCGTGGATCTGTGACAGTCGTTACGGGTCATCAGAAGCCCGGAAGTCTGACAACCAATCTTGCTAAGTGGTATAATATTACCCAGTTACTGGGTTGTGGAGGTCTGATAGGCAGTCGCTCCATGTAAAATACTGGTTATCAGCTGCATACGGTTGGACTGGAAGCCGACCCCAACATATTTGGGAAAAGGCTAGGTAGATCTCGAGTTAGGCTGCCATCAGACGGACTGCATTCTTGCAGTTTGAATACAGTTTAGTAAGACTGCAATACTCGTAATGTGCGGGTAACTGCATTCAAAACAGTTGAAATGCAGTCCGTCTCATGGCAGCCTTAGGATTTTGATCATCAACTAGGAGCCAGAATAAAACTGCCAAGTTTAACATCTCTAACATTCTCTAACTATTGAAAATCTTTAAAGGAGATATCCAACCAGAGCTCACCAACTTGGGACCTGTCTTGACCGTAGCAGATTCAATTGATAGTTCAAAGGCTAAGTTCCTGCCAGTCTTCATTACTCCATCTAGGTCGAAACGCAGTCGTCTTAATATAAGTTAGTTAACTGTCTCAGTAATACCGCTGTCCCGCTTTAGAACCTCACTGTATCAGTACTTTATGAAGAGTTAAAGTTGTTCGGTATAAGTTCAGGGCGTTTGGTGATTAACGATTAACGACGATACCGACTGTGATTGGGGTAAATTACTAGTTACAATACTAGTGGTATAATGTTACGAGTATAGAGAGTTTACAGGGCTGATGTTTTTTTTTTTTGTAATATTTGTACGTAATCTGTTGAAAGGTATTTTGACAAAATGTTTTGAAATTTGTGGGTGATCTTAGGTCTAAATTGTATATAACTGCCTAGGTCTGTATTTTAGAACTCCAGACCGCTCTACACATGGTAAAGGTTGTCTACGTGGTACAATTGCGAGTGATTGTTGCTAATGTGACCTTCGTAGGCCCCCTGGGCGTTTGGTGATTAACGTACACCGATACCGACTGCGATTGGGGTGAATTACTTGTTTCAGTACTAGTGGTATAATGTTAAGAGTATAGAGTTTATAGGGCCGAGGTTTTTTTTTTTTTTTGTAATTTTTATACGTAATTAGTTGAAAGGTATTTTGACAAAATTTTGTAATTTGTAGGAGATCTGAAGTCTAAATTGCCTAGGCCTGTATTTTAGAACTCCAGACCGCACTACATATGGTAAAGTTTGTCTACAACAAACACTTTTATTTGTTTACAATTGCGAGTGATTGATGACGTGTCTGAGTGTATGTTTGTGTGTGCGTGTGTTTATGTGGGTGAGTGAGTGTGTGTGTGTGTGTATTCCTACATTATTATTCTTTCTTTTCTTTCTTCTTTACCTCCTATTATCATATTACCAATAAAAAGTCTTTCTTTCAACTACATAGTAATGTTATCATTAATAACTGCAAGACCGATCACAAAGGACGTACTTTTTGCTTAGAACCAAAAGAGTGCAGTAAAGTTGTATGAAATTTCATTGTTGTACTGTTTTTCATTAATGCACTGTTTTTAGGGTTCCATACTCAAAGGGTAAAACCCTATTACTAAGGCTCGTCTGTCCGTCTGTCTGGCTGTCCTTCCGTCCGTCTATCTGTCCGTCCGTCCGATTACCCGTCCGTCCGTAAGTCTGTCCGTCCGTCTGTCTGTATGTCCGTCTATCCGTCCGGGCGTCCATGCACCCGTCCGTCTGTCCGTCCGTCCATCTGTCTGTTTTTCTGTCTGTCTGTATGTCTGTCTGTCTGTCTGTCCATCTGCCCATCCGTCCGTCCGTCAATCTGTCTGTCTTTCTGTCTGTCTGTTCTTCCATTTTTTAAACTTTTCTTGCTAAATATGAAGTATCAATGTTTTCGATAGCGATATGAATGCAAGTCGAAAAAGTATAAAAACAGCTACAAATGAAATTGTTAATAATCTTTTGCCGCAAAAGCCGCGGGATAACTTTGTTTTCATTAACTTGAGTTTTATTTTGAGTAGGTATATTTTATCACGGTAGGTAGATTGGTAGTTGAAAGAAAAGTAGATTACGCACCTTGCTAAGGTGAGGTAATAACTCACTTGGCGCTCGGTGCAACAATCTACTATAAAAGGCGAGTCTTACGAGTTGCAATGTCGAGAGAAAAGACAAATGCTACATTTTCCTTTGCGCAAATACTACCATCAATCACCAGTCCATTTGCGAAACTGGAGACAACAGCAAAATTTTATGAAAAATGTTCTTCATAATAATCCGTAAGAATCTCCATAGTAAATAAAAACATACAGCCATTAAACATTTACGGACTAATCTGATGATACTACAATCCATTCCCTTAAAACACAACAAAAACACATGTGTACCATTTAGTTTCATAGCATCATAAAATTACTCCTACGCATGAAAACAACAATGAACCAATACTCTAAGAAGTAAAAGTCAGTAACAGTGAAAGAGTTTCTATTGGCAGCCGTCGTTACTTCCTTACTTTACGACATGACATGTGTTAGTGCAGCAGAGTGTAAATGTTGAATGTGCTTAGTTATCGGGAGATCCTCAGTCAGGGCTGTCGAACCTATGGCGGGAGGGAAGAAATTGTAAGCGTGACAATTATTGAGATAAACGAAATATTTTTAAATTCAAGGGATTGAAAGGAGCGGGACACGAACGTGTTTTAGTTTAAACCAAGGGTAAACAGGGCTGAACACGTTAAATCATAATAATTATAATCCTAACTAATATTATAAATGCGAAAGTGAGTTTGTTTGTTTGTTTGTGACGCTTTTACGCTGAAACGGTTGAACGGATTTGGATGAAATTTGGCACACCGGTAGACCATAACCTGGAATAGCACATAGAATACTTTTTTTCCGATATTCCCCAGGGATTGAGACTTACGCGTGTGAAACCGCGGGGCACAGCTAGGAATATAATAAGTAAATTAAAAATATTATAATCAAATCAAATCATAATATATTTGCTTGAATATGGGTAAGTGAGGTGATACAAACAACTAAAGTTCTACCATACTCTACCTTAACAGGTTTGCAAAAATCTAATAATAAAAATATTTCTTACATTAATCTTCATTTATTTATTAAAAAAATATAAGAAAGGACATAATAAAAAAACGCTAAGCTAATTCTTGAAAATACGCTACAGTAGCCGCTGTCAATAAAATGTATTAATAATAAAATTTACCGAGAATAATAATTCGTCGATGACGTAATAATTTTATTCTTTATGTTGCTAAGGTTACACAGTGACACCAAGTCAAAGTGATAGACAAACGTTTGCCATCCCTGTTCTAATTTATCGCTCTTCGCCAATAGCGCTAACGATGGAAATAAATATAGAAGTATTTTACTTCATATAAAGAGCAAAGGAAATGGCCCCGACGTTGAAAAGATCGGATGTAAGAAGATAAATAAAAGAAATATGAAGAAAAAAATTGAATGATTTGTTAAAAATTATGTGCGAAATGTGCGAATTAGAATTGGAATGTGAGCAAAAGTTTGCGTTAACAATGTTGATTCGCACACCTTTGTAATTTTTCATTTTTTTTTTCACGTTTCTTAATCTTCATGGCAAATGGGATCGAGTCGAGGGTTTAATGTCAGCCTCCTACGGACGAACACCTCACGTTGTGCAGTATTCCAATTGTTTTTTCAGCTTTAATTTTAAGTACCTGGGCCCTATTTATCAAAAGTTACAAGTCTACACGTTCACAAGTTACCTAGAATGTTAACTTTCGTTAAATTCATAGCTCATATTCATAATCGGCCTTAATGTTCCCACTACTGGGACACGGGCATCAGGTCATCTCTCTCTTTTGACCATATTTAAAAAAAGAAAATCGAATTTAAACATTTATTGCGCTACTAAGCACGACACTTGTAAACTTGTAAGATGGAATAGAGAGTCGCTGGACAATCTCAGGATTTGCTATGATTTTATACAAGTTGTAACTTCAAAGATTTTTTTGTTAAACAAAATCACGAATAAAAGTTTCAAAATATAAGTATTTTTGAACTAAATAATGATATTTGGTACTTACAAGGCTTGTAAGTTTTAATAAACAGGGCACTGGTCTTTTTTTCTACAGTAAAATTTATATTTAATTCTCTTTTTTTCAGAAAGTAAGTCACGTGATTTTCTTCACTTCTCTAAAGGTATTTAAAGAAAACATTAATCCATTCAGCTGCCATTTTCTTACTTAGAAGCACATTCTAAAGTCAACGGTCAGATTTCAAGTTTATCAAGTTGATCAAATCCACTTACAAGACGTACTTGTGTTTTAAAAATAGTTTGACTTATATAAAATAATATCACACCTGTATTCCCCGAAGGGTTAGGCAGAGGTCACCTACGCAATATAAAGGTATTTCTTAATTACGAACATCAAAACAAAATATCAGCTTTAAGCAAGCTAGCAATTTTTGTGACTTCTTAGTTAACTTGAGTATTCCCCGTCTCAATGATTGTAGGTTTTTTAACAGGTGAGGTTAGTCAAATGACGGCCTGTTTGCAATCAGTTATTACCTCATGATCATCAACATCATTTGATCCGAAAGACGTCCACTGCTGGACATAGGCCTCCCCCAAGCACCGCCACTATGACCAGTTCTGTGCTTCTCGCATCCAGCGGATTCCTATAAAACCTATTTGATATTGATAATACCTATTTGTATATAATCCAATCTACCTATATGCACAATTTTCAAAGACCTAATAAAGCCTCTGATAGCGATTGTTGTGCGATAAATTACACACCAGAATAAATTAGGCACATAAGTTAAGACTCAATTAATTTTTATAAAGAAGCACAGCATAAGTAGGTGATAGACAGTATTTCCAAAGACAGGTCAGAGACAAATACTTGAACAACAAAATCAATGACGAACAACTTTAATTTGTCATGCGCCAATATGTTCATTTGTTTCTTCTTTGTTCTATTTGCAAGCCAATTCGAAATTTAAATAAAATCTTAGATAAGTTACCTCCTTGGTTGCCGTGTGTTGA
Organism: Lithophane leautieri; assembly: GCA_949152455.1. NCBI lineage: Eukaryota > Metazoa > Arthropoda > Insecta > Lepidoptera > Noctuidae > Lithophane > Lithophane leautieri. The sequence continues at coordinate 14,907,026 of OX424476.1, read as the reverse complement.
AGTAGAAAGTTCGTTCCATTTTTAAATAACACGACAGATATGAGTTTTCATAGTAATTTATTTGGCCGCTAAACACGCCAGATATGGATTTTCATACTAACTGTGCTGGCCGCATCGTCACTTGTTTTTTACCAGTACAGCAATTTTGATTTATCTCGAAGAAGGTTGTCAAAATAATGCTCGAATTTCCAAGCATGTTTGAGTTTTTTTTTTTAAATCATTCTTTAAAAATTCAATTTAATAAATGTTTGTTGCGTCGTTACCCAAATTCCCCATAACAACTTGTAAACTCATGAATATGTTTCCATTTAAATCTACTTAACTCAAGTATACTTCAAAATAATGTTACACTGAGTAAATTATCCGCGTTAATTTTACAACCGCCATCAGCTTAATTCAACTTCCCCAGCAAGCTTCACTATGGGAAGTTTCTTTTGAAATGGGCTTTATGGTGGAATGAAGGCGGTTTTATAATTTTTCATGTAGGTTCCTCTGATTCCTGCTCATACGGTAATTGAGAGAATTCTGTTGAACGATGTGTCGTTACTTGGGGACACTGACAATTTATTTCTCGTTCTATTGACTTCGTTTAGTGTTCACATTATTTAACTAATTAGGTGTTCATTGGGACTAAAAGAAAACCAAGTGCGAGTTGGACACGCGCAACAAGGGTACCGTACCATTTTCTAAAAAAACGAGCCAAAACGTCATGTTTGCTATATGGGACCTCCTTAAATATTTATTTTATTCTGTTTTTCAGTATTTTTTGTTATAGCGGCAACAGAAATACATCATCTGTGAAAATTTCAACTGTCTAACTATCACGGTTCATGAGATACAGCCTGGTGACAGACGGACAGACAGCCAGACAGACAGACGGATGGACAGCGGAGTCTTAGTAATAAGGTCCCGTTTTACCCTTTGTGTACGGACCCCCAAAAAAACAAGCCATGTAGATAATAACAGGAAAATTTGATATTTCAGCTTTGCCTTTCATATATACGAGTATGCCTGTGGCGGAATGTAGATACAACATTATGCTAAGAAAACGCAAATTCATTCCTGTGCGGTTGGTCCTGGTTAAATCTTCATTAAAGTGTAGACGAACCTAGGGGCCGAGGTAGCTCAGTGGCGCTTGAGTTTCAAACTTTGTACCAAATTGTAAGTTATAAGCGACAAGCTTAGAACAAAATGAAGAGTTTCAATTAATTGTAAGAATATGACTTTAAATAGTAATTTTGTTTGTGCAACTGCTTCAGAAGCCTGTGTTTTTTTGATTATTTGATGTCTCCGTTACTCTCCCAACCGCCTGATTATCTCATGAACAAGTTTAAGTCCGAAACTAGTCATCCAATCCTAAAAACTCGAGAAAAATCGTTGTTTGACTGACAAATCTTGGCATGTCAGATTACTTCTTAATTTTGACGCCTCCAGTTAAAATGAAATTTCCACGATGCGAAGAGGAGAGTTCGCGTTGCAAAATTTTGGTACAAACATATTTGTACTGTATGACATCGATACGCTAAGAAATAGGTGGTTTTGAGATCGCAGAGCTCATGTGGTGGCGTCTACATCGCTACATGCGAACTACGCATCAACGACCTGACGTCACACCAAATCATTACGTCACAAAAAATCCTGAATCGCGCAGTTAGAGTGTTAAAAAAGTGCTTGCGATGTTAATAATTCAGTTCTTTCTTTCTTCTAACACAACCGAAATATCTCATAACTTACACTACACACTATAAACTTGAGCTTTACTTGAAGTAACAGTAGTTCTACTTGAGAACTCGTGTCCTAGCTCGTTCTAAACGGTGTCAAATCAACACTTGGCGAACATTTAGGTTCCGTTTACACATTGAGAGTGATGTGTGAATATTCTATTCTGTTTTAGATGGTGTGTAAATATAATTCAGTATTTGCCTTGGATAATGTACTAGCCTATATTTACTTGTTAAGCAAGGATTATCAATGATTCTGTCTGCTATGTGTAACTATTTCTAAAGAAACAAACATTTTGGAGTGCTTTGTAAATGGATACGTCATGTGCATTATGTGTACCGGACCAGTCTTTTTTGTGTCCATTTGTAAAGATAAAGATCATTTTTTTATTTGTTCAAAACAATGTGTAAGTTCAGTTGTAAGTTGTTATTTAGATCATCTTTAACTTACAAATAAATTCACTTATAATTTTTATGCCGTAGTCACTACGGCCGTGGTTGACCTTTATAGCCATATCGTGTCGTTAAGTGAGTAATAGCAGTATAGGAATCCTGCTCATTATAATCCGCATTGTACGTCTTTATTATAGTCAAATTTCCAACATCTCAGGTACCTATGTCACTTTTTTGTAGTCTTCGAAGAGAGAGAAAGTCACCCATTCTCACGAAAACATCACTTATACCTAATGTCGGTTTATGGAAAGTTTTACACGCTACGTTTAAGGGTTTATGATACGTGAACGTTAAGGGGTTATTTCGATATGAAACGGGTGGTTTAACCCCCTCTCGTGTGATGATAAATTGGTTTTGGTTGATAGAAGTGTTAAGGGTAGATTGCGGAAAAAAATTGTTTATATATATTTTTGGTTTATTTACCCTTTAATTTTTAGGGATGGTTGAATTGGGTGAATTGATGGTTGAATTGGGTGGAATTGATATTGGAACGTACACTTCCATCCTAAAGGTATTTGTAGTATCAAAGTAACTAAAAGTCGTAAGTGTTTGAGCTCTTCGAGTTGGCGCGACCTGGATGCTGGTGTTCCACAAGGCGGTATTCTTTCTCCATTGTTATTTTCCATCTTCATTAATTTCATAACTCACTGTCTTCGGTGTTCTTATCATCTTTATGCCGATGATCTTCAATTATATACAGCCTGAGCGGGTTGAAGGTTTATCAGACGCTGTAGCGGATTTAAACCGAGATTTAGATGCCATCAGAAGGTGGTCTGATAGTTTTGGGGTTTCAGTAAACCCCTCAAAGTGTCAGGCCATTGTAATCGGGAGCTCGCGCATGATGAGTAGGGTGACGCTTACCTCTCTTCCTCCTCTAATTTTCAATGGCACCGTCATCCCCATTACCTCTACTGTGAAGGATCTCGGTTTGCATCTGGACTCGACACATTGCTGGCAACGCCAGGTCTCTAGTGTTAGTCAAAGGGTCAGCGGTACTCTTCGATCCCTGTATCGTCTGAGGAACTTTATGCCCGCTAAGACGAAGACTATGCTTGTGCAGACTTTAATTTTCCCCATCATCGACTATGGTGATGTGTGCTACTTTGACTTGAAAGCAGTTTTGCTGGATAAGCTTGACAGACTACTCAACAACTGTATCCGGTTCATATTCAACCTGAGGAAATATGATCATGTGTCTCAGCTCAAATGGATGTCCATTCGCCAAAGACGAAGTTTGCGTGCTTTGACCACGCTTTTCTCCGTTCTCAATTCTCCCTCTCCTCCTTCTTATCTTGTGTCTCACTTCCAATATCTATGTTCTTCACACACTAGGAATCTGCGTTCTTCTAACAATCTTCTCCTACTCTGTCCTTCTCATACTTCTGACTTCGTTCATTCTTCTTTTAATATTCAGTCCATTCTTCTTTGGAATGCGCTTCCTCTTGATATCAGGACGGCCACCAGTCGGTATGCATTTAAGCGGAAATTGCAGTTTTTTTCTGAACAAATAGAGTAGAGTCATATCTACACCTCTCTCCCTAGAATTTGTATATTATTAATGTATATATATATATATATATATAGTATATATATAGTGAATCAGTATGTAGGTAAATGTATCATAAGTTTATAGCTTCTTATTCTGTAAAACCTGTCTTATCTATGCATTATGATATAATATTATATTATTAATTTTTTTTTTTTTCTCTTTGTTCGTCATAGTCAGTGCACCTGCCATCTAATCTCTTCACCACCCTTGGTTGACTGGTAGAGAATGCCTAAGGCATTAAGTCCGCCTTTGTACCTCTTTTTTGAGTGCGAAAAGTTTAAATAAATAAATAAGTGAAAGACAGTTTTCAAATACTTTGTAAAGGTTTACAGCTAAGTCACTGTAAACCTTTACAAAGTATTTGAATACTGACTTTTCTTCGTCTAAATCCCTAGAAAACTTCTTTTACAGTTTTGTTATGAATTAAATTTATATGCTTTTCACAGTAAGCTTCGGTTTAACGGAGGTTATGTTCAAGATACACTTACCGATAATGATGGTTCATTTTATTTCACCTAATTCACAATAATCACACAAGATATCTAAAACCTAGTAAGTATCTATAGCTCCATAAATTCTAAATGCGAAGTCTAGAGCGATAGATATCGCGAACTGTCATGTCAGGCATGAATTATCGCAAGCACAGGCATAAATCGAGCCAATTCAGGCTATGATTAACAGCCAATGAAGCGTTACCATGATATGATTAAAATTTTAGTTTAGTCTGATAATTAGTTCATTATCTGCCTCCTCTGGCATATTCAAAATGTAGCGAATATGTACTGGATCCTTTGATCTAAATTTTTTAGGTAGCGCTATACTCAGACATGCTTATGTAAAGTAAAGGAGACGTGATTTAAACACTGAAGAAGCAATTACAGAAAGACTTAGAGGGAGAGAGTATTTAATTGGGTCAATTAATCCGGCAGAAAAACAAAGATGTCGACATGCTCGTAGCTCACAGAATAAGTAAACTGAAGTAGCAAACGACCGGCCATATTTGCCGCAGAACCGATGAACGTAACTCGGGGACCCGACGCCGCCACCGCGCCGCCGCCACTCGGACGCTGCGCCGTTCCGCTTGATTAATTAAAGTATTTTAAAGCGTGTGCACTTCGGCAAGCAGCCGGCGATGGAATAAAAAAACAATTTAAACAATACTAGCGGTGTGCTGGCGGCGCGGCGGCGGCACGGCGCGGCGGTGCGGTGCGTTGTCGGCGCGGTGGAGGCGCGACGGCGGCGCGGCCGGTGCCGTGTACACAGCTTAGAGGCGCGGCGGTGGCGCGGTGACGACGTCGTATCGGTGAGCACTTAGGGTTGACGTATTTTTGAGTGGAGACCGCGAATTGGTCAACAACCAGCAACACGTAATTCACTGTTGATGTCCTTACCACTGTCCCACCACTGCTCAAACCCACTATTGTTTTTCACTAAAGTATCGAAATTATTCATGTTACGCATCGCCTAGTATTTTCAAAAGTAATCCGTTTAAGACGACATTTTAAACTTCAAAAATTCGTTAGGCAAACTTGTCTCTAGACAAATAACAATTACAATTCCTTACACAGTCAGACTTGAACCCACATTCCCGCAATGTTGATCCAAGTACTTGAGCAGAACACTTAACGTCAAGCCCAGCTATATAGTTTTAAACCAAGATTAAGGAGTGCCTCAAGGTCGGCCATTTTGTCACTATACGGTTAGTCTGTGTCTTCATTTAAGTAATTTACGTTGTAGTCTACCATCCATAAAGATTGTCAGTAAACAAGAATTATTCACTGAAGAAATTGTTGCAGTTTGTGTTTTAATTAAATTATTATAAACTACCTGCACCCCACGGTTTTACCTGCTTAAGTCTCGATCCCGTAAGAATATTAATAAAATTTTCTTCGCTTTTGAGATGACGATGTTGTATTTTATTGACATGCAATTGTAATCTATTGTATTTTTTGTGGAATAATTGTAATTTAGAATTGAAATTTTAATGACAGTAATTCATATTTTTATTGACTAATTTATTTTATGACTACTTTGACATTTAATTTTATCAAAAAATATGCTTGCTGAACTGTAATGATACCTAATCTTTAATAAATAATGATGATTTAATAAGTATCTAAATAATTTCTATAATGTAATTTTGATGAATATTGTCACGGTCTATGCACCATCTCTTCCTACCAATTTGTACGCCACGATATGCGGCTGAACATGTTAGAACTTTTCTGTACCTATCTGTTATTATCTTGCATGCAATGTATCCATGTACACCATGTTTAAACAAATAAAATTTTACTTACTTAAAAAAAAAAAAAAATATATCGGGATAAAAGGTATCCTATGTCTTTCTCCGGGTCATGGTCTACCCATGTGCTAAACAACCAAATCCGTTCGCCCGTTTAGCGTGAAAGCGTAACAAACAAACTCACCCGATTTTATCCCGATATTCTCTCGGGATCGAGACTTGCGCGGGTGAAACCGCGGGGCGCAGCTAGTAGATAATAAATACTAATAATACAACTTTGAAGTCTTATCAAAAAAACTTCCTTCCGTGAGTCAATACTTTAAAAAAAAATCACAAGAACATAAATACCTTCAGTCAAGTATATGATCTCATGGGTGGTGGGTTATGGCTGGCACGAAGAAAGTCAATTTACTCACTATAAATCTTTTCCTCTGAACGTTTAGTTTTCTCAACAATCTTATTTTGCTAATACAACAATGTCCAGTTTTCTATAAAACGTCCAGGTAAGTGAGTCTAGACTTCTTCTTGCTAAGTTGGAAACTACTTTATCTACGTACCTATGTATGTTTCTCGGAAAAACATAAGGTTTACTGCCTTAATGAAGGCCTTATTTATTTTTACGTCAAGGCCAGTTAATTATTTAACGGTTTAAGGTATCTTTATTTTATTTAGTGGAACCTTTGTTAATATCATAATAAGTATTTTTAAGTCAAGGCCAATTAATTATTTAACGGTTAAAGTATCTTTATTTTATTTAGTGGCGACTTTGTTAATATCTTAATTATTATTTTTAGGTCAAGGCCAATTAATTATTTAACGGTTAAAGTATCTTTATTTTATTTAGTGGCGACTTTGTTAATATTTTAAGTATTATTTTTAGGTCAAGGCCAATTAATTATTTACCGGTTTAAAGTAATTTGTTTTTATTTAGTGGATACTTTGTTAATATCATAACTATTATCACTTTACAACCTTTTTGGCGCATCCGTGAGGCACACACTATTGTTGTTAAAACGTTATTTTCACTTTTTTATTTTGTTATTTGTATTTTGTCTTTCACGAACTGTGTCTAAATAAACGTTATTCTTTCTTTGTTTCCTTACAATAAACATACGGTTGACTTGGTTTTACTATTGAATTTAATACATCCACATTACCAAATTGTATCGATAAATCTACTACGACAAATTCACCCGAAGGACACTATAATTAATTCCTAAGGCTTTCCATAGCTTATCTCCTAAAGGGTCTGTGTTAATCGTTATAATAGTCGGGTCACGTTGTCAAGCAAAAACATATTGGGGCTGGTTCTAACCGCCTCTGGAATTTGAATTGACAAATTAGTTGAATTGACAAAGGCAAATCTGGGTTTTCTTCTAGTCAAGCAGAAACTGATGAACTGTTTTTGTCATGGAACTGGCTGAAGAATTACATGAAGTTTAGCAGTAAGCTTTATTGAAAAAGTAACTAATTTCTCAAATACCACGGCTACTTCGGATCACTGAAATAAGGTCATTGCTCATCATTACTCATCATTATGAACGACTTTTACTAAGTATTCAAACCAGTAATAACAAAAAAAAAACATATTAAGAGTTCGTAAATGGTTTTCAGTTATTTCATTTTACACCTTGGATTGTGCTTTCGCAGAAAAACAAATTAAAGTCTCTTATTTCAACAGATCGGATCATCAAACTGAAACAAAAAAACGCTGCATGAAAGCTAAAAATTAAATTTGTTTGTTTTTCACAGTGAAATTAATCCGTGGGGATTATTCCTTATCGTTTGTCTAAAAATCTTGGATATCATGTTTCTACACCTATGTCAGAGAAATAACATTAATCGTACCAACATAGCACGTAATATAACATCACAGACATTACCTCCAATACCTGAATATATCCGTTGGTTGTGGTGTGTATCTACGACAAACTCCTTTGCGTTCTAAGATCACAGGGCACAGTGAGGTTTGTTTACATTATTGATGCGTTAATAATGTCCCACTCGGCATGTTATCACAGGAATATGTCTCGTTTTGCTAATAATACGCCTCTCGTATTAATTTCAGGTAAAACTCTGCTCAACCAGAAGCAAGGAAAGGCAAATGAGCGTAAGATACTACGTACCGAACGTAATTGTGAAAGTACAAATTAGGGCTTGTATTAATTGTTTGTGGAGAAAGTTTAGTTTGTTTCAAGAATTGGGGCCCGGAATTTAATAACGTCAATGTTCCGGCTACATATTAAAAATCTAAAATTCATTCATTTTTGGGGTGGAGGAACAGGGTGTATAGTTCACTCATCCTCTATAGAGAAATGGGAGGACAGACAGGGTTTCGTGTCTGGCGGGCAACTGCCCAACGATTGATGTTGGAATCTTGTATATATGTTGATCGCATGGTAAACTCTAATTGCGCGATGCAGGATTTTTGTGTGACGTCATGATTTTGTGTGACGTCAGGTCTTTGATGCGTAGTTCGCATAAGGCGATATAGGTGCCACCACAAATTCATTGCCAGACAGCATAGTTTAAACCGCTGGGTCTAGAAGCGTGATATTTTTTTAATGAGTTTCTTTTAAATCGATAGTGAATTCATCACGTAAAGGGGTTTTAACCCCTTAAGGTGATGAAAGTTTGGATATTAGTTCGTCATTTTTGCCGATAAAGCTCAAAATACACACAAGGCGGGTGCGTGTCAGGGGCGGGTCGGGCGTTTTCTTCGCGGGAGCCGCGCTGTCATCGTGTTCACACACAGCGCGGGTGCCGGACGCCAGTGAGTCGGGCGCGGGACGGCAGCGGTTCGGGCGCGGACATATTTAAAATCTTCATAATCTAGAGATCTATCGCCAATCAGAACATTTTTTTGTAAATATTCACCAAAAAATACAATACGGTTCGCGTTCTCGTGTTTTGACATACATATAATTCTGTGAATTACAATTTATTATACCCGCCGTACACCCGCGGCCGACACGTACCCGCCTTGTATATAGTTATATAATTGAAATAATTAAAACTATCTGAACAAACTAGAAATATTCTCATTCTTATAAAATATAGTAACGTTTTTTAACGGATTAGGGATATATTTTTTACAAAGTACTTTCTGGTGTACAATAAAGTATATTATTTGAATTAAATAAATTATAATGGAATACTAACAGATAACTTGAAGAAACAAAATAAGTTCATAAGCCAAATTCATATACGGATAACAGAGCCTAAATCGAATTAATCGCAATTAGTAAACTATCATTAATTTCACATACATAATGTTCTTACGCCAAGATAACGAGACATGAGACAAATTAAGGTTTGTCTGGAAAAGACAAATTACTTGCCAACTTTTGTATCAATATCTTCGGAGAAATTACTTTTGTTAACAAAAACACTTAGAGACGCTTTTTTACTTATTCCTTTTGGGACTTTTCCTTAGGGAACTGTTTTGTCCCATTTTGGATTTTTCCTTATTTGTTTGTTGGCAAATGCTTTGTGTATGTAGCTCGAGGAATCAGGAAATTAAACATCGTCGTTCCTGTTTCCCGACAAACATTCTCATTGATCGGTACATCTATTTTACTATCCCATGTTATGAGTTTTACTGGTTGATGGAAATACCAACAAAGCAATAATTTTGCTTCTCAAAGGTCGCGGCGATCTTCGTGCGAATACGCGATCGTCGCGCTCACTTATTCGGTGTACCTGAACGAGTGGTCGCGCCGAAAAAGGTCGTTTTCCAATGCTGGGGCTACATTGTCGCGTTATCGCGAACTAAAGTTCGCGCGCACTCTGTTGCTCAGCAAGACGTCGAGCGGTGTACGAGAGAGAGCGCGCCAACTTTAGTTCGCGATAACGCGAATAAAATAGGACGCGGGTTAAGACTAGAAAGTAGAGTAAAGATGTTATCTTTAATAATGGCTATAGAAAACTTGACCATTATTATTTAGACCATTTACTTGTATTTTTAAAGACCACTCATTAGTTAGTTGCATTATAATTTATTATGCCATTCAACTTAAAAAAGTTGCAAGTTTTTTCGACGTCATCATGAAACGCAACAACATAAAACACAAAAGTTTCTGTAATTCACTAAACGAGTTTTTCTTAACCGTCTAAACAGAAATGTAAGTAGCAGTGCAATTAATATGGAGCTGTTCATACTTAGACGAAGCCGGAAAAACGGGACAGTGGTTTCGTAAGTGCAAATTTCCGGGAAATTCCCAGTCTGGTATTAAGTTTCTTTCTTGTTGTGGCCAACTGTTTAGCGTCCAGATAGATGCAATGGGATTTAGTTCGTTTGTGAACTTGTTTACCACAATTTTGTTTTGTCTGGTTGGATTTAATTTAAGTTTATGTTTGATACATGTTTCATTTATGTATCTAAACGTTATTCAACGCTTCTGTGTACTAAGTTCTATTTAAAACCATCCTCGATCCATTTTTATAAGAAACTAGCTGTGCCCCGCGGTATCACCCACATAAGTCTCGATCCCATGGTTATACCGGAATAAAGTTACGGTATACCCCTTGTGCCAAATTTTACCCAAATTCATTCAGCCATTTAGCGTGAAAGCGTAGCAAACAAACTAACTGACTTTCGCATTTATAATATTAGTTAGTTAATTATCTATAGTATTAGTGAAGAGGAAAGATATTTTGTATTTTTGTTTATAATGAATAAACTCAAAAACTACTGGAGCGATAACTTTTCACGAGTAGAATGCTGTTTGAAAATCCGGTAGTTTTTCTTTTGACAAGTTCTCAAAAAATCCTTTTATTTAATCAACTAACCATTTATCAGTGAAATCTATCAATCGGAGATCTTAAGTCTTCCAAATCCAACAAGTTCATTTTACATGAACTTCTATAAAACCGATGATGAATTCCCCGATCTGTTCCACCTCGTTGCATTATAAATAGACAGGTGCATACGGACAATTGCCGCCATTTAAATTTCCTCTTTAATTTCTTCACCCCGATATTTCTTAATGCGAGCTACTTTGCATCATCTGTGGTTTAATGTTATACTGGAAATGACAGTTGCAATGTTATGTATAATTTTATTTTCTTTTGTGGAATAAGATGGTTTTAAAGTCCAAAATGACTGACTTGTGTATTTCCTTCAGTTTATTATTGTATGTTTCCTGTAAATGTTCCGATCCAAAAGTTTTATTACAGGGCCAAAAATTGAGTATAGACTCCTAAATCATGAACAAAACATTTAATTTTACGAGCGTACATTCACTGTAGGAAATCTAGAAATAAAGAAAGAAAGAAAGAAAAAACATCTAGGCCATGTGTAGCTTGAATTTTAACCTATTGGATGGATCCAGTTAAGTTTAATCAAAGCCACACTTGCAGTAAAGCGAATGAATATGTAGGAACTGAATTGAATGCGACTAAAGAATTGCAAGGTACACTCACATAAATGTTTACAGATCTCTTAAGATTTACAATTTACTATAGAAACTCAAGTATTTCTTTGATATTCTTTGGTGCTGCTTTAAAAAAGAAACGTATTATTCGCTGTTCATTTTGAATTCTACCGTACCTTTATAAGCAAGGGTTTCATTTACCACTTTAGCAATATTTTATTTGTGGCTGCTTATTTCCTTTGATATAGTCAGCATTTTATTTATAAACTAGCTGTTGTCCTTTCGCAGGGTGCTACCTGTCTTCTTGCCAAATTTTGTCGAAATCCTTTCTGTGGTTTAGGCGTGAAAAGGTCAGATAGACAAATAGACAGAGTTACTTTCGAATTTATAATATTATGTAGTATATATTATAATTCATAGTATAGTTTACTATGGATTATTATGGACTAGAATGGATAAATATCACAGTAATTTAATTACAAATATGCATATAGGAGTAAAGCAAGGGCTGTACAGAACACTGGGCTAGTTTTGTACGAGAGCTTAACGTATTCAGGATTAACATAGTGTTTATTGACAGTACGATAGATGCACCCACCCATTATACTTTTAACAACAGTGCGAAGCAATAAGTTTACTGTTAATCTGCACTTAAGTACAACTCTAGTAAGTATAGTATTAATAATTTAGTTCCTCCAACCGTGACTAGTTATTGATACGGCTTTGAACTTTCACCAGATGACAATAAGGTCTTGTGCTCATAAAAGTTTGACAAGGAAGTCGTTGGCTCGTACGATACTTATTCAACTTCGGCCTCTCGTATATTTGTTTCTGACTCTGAAGTGTAATGAGCCTAGTTGGGACAAGTTATTAATATAAACCTACTGTTATTACTTTTTATACTTGGATGATTTTATTATTCCTCTCAAGTTCGTGATCTAGTTCTGATGTAATTAGATTTCATATCGTTGTAGTCTATATGTAATGAAAGTGTGTTATGTTCCGTCCAAAATAATACTTGAAATAAATTAGATAGTATTCAGATCATTTTGTTCTTAGATGAGTTATTTTCGCCATGTTATTTTTTTGTGAGAAAAACTTTAACTAAACTAAATAACTGCCTACTTTAATAAACTTCTTATGTATTTTTGTGGTGTTCAAAAAATAATAAATTAACTTTTTTTTACTCTAACTTGAAATGAGTCAGTAAAAATTTAAGACAGGCTCTTGAAGCAAGGGTCAAATATCTAACTTCACTTGGAACTTCGATTTGGCTGCAGTAACTACTGATAAAAGAGCCGCAGTTTTTATGCAAAACGGTCCCAGCAGGGAAGAATGCAATTATAGAGAAGTGCTAATAGGATTATAGCCAAGAATTTTTCATTTCTTAAGCGCTAAGATCTGAATATTACTTACTTTTGAATCTGGGTTGCTAAAAGAATACCTCCTTTATAAAGCAGAATATAATATTAATAACTAAGCACTCAGCTGTGGTGCATTAAATGATATTTCTCTTTTTTACTTCTTATTTCTTCTTTGCTTAAGTACGTCAAATGCACCGTTGTTACCGTTTGCGAGAATGAGCTATTTTTCCACACACAAAACAAAAAAATTAATATATGTACAGTAATTGTACTGTTATAATATAATTCTGATCCTATTATCGTCTTTAGCTGACAATGCTATTTCTTCAACGAATTAACGATCTTATTGCAAATTCGGTACTTCCAAATTAAAATGTAATTACGCTATTTTAATTCGGCACACTTTTTATGTACTCGTAACTAAAAAATCCTTAATCAACCATTATGAACTTTATGCATAAAGCAATAAAGGCAATCAAGTTGGTTTTCAAACACTTTCATGGGGCACTAAATTAAATTGTCAGTTGGCACGTGTTTGGTAATCACCATATATCGCGAGGCCTTTGTGCTTCGAACAAGAGTTTTGTACCAAGTTCCTGGTTCAGTAACAAGTCTGAAGAAACATAATGGGAATTATTCATTCCAGTATCGTATGTTTCTGTTTGAATTCTCCAGTTGATTTGTTCTGTGTTGTGTGCTTCGTAAATTATTTCCCAAGGGGTGTGAGAAGAACATTGGGTTGCACGAAATATCATTGAAACTGCTAATGTAATTTGCAATTCTGTGTTTGGTCCCATATCGCATTAATGCAATTTTAGGAAACGTGTGTGGACTATTTGGAATGATCCTGTTATGTACAGGAAAAACGGCCATAATTCGCTTCCCAAAGGTATCGTAAGAAACGGATTTCTGGATACTGCAGTACTACTAGAACGCACTAAATCGTACCAACATGACAGTGTCTAAGGAATATCGTTTATTGGCACGCCGTTTACATAACGCAAGCCGAAGCAAGAAATTGACTCGAACAAAATGACTGAAGTAAAATAGACCTCTTTTGATTTACTTGCTTTATAGATCCTCTATCAGAATAAAAATAGAAACTGATTTCGAAAGGTAAAGAATATAATATAATAGTTCTTTATTTCCACATAAAGTAGGTACAGCAGGTTATATATGTTGATTTTAATATGATCCTTATAGTAACTACTTTTATACCTTAACTAAGGCATACAAACAGTTTAGGCTATAGTAATAAAGACTTACTCCATATATATTATTAAAATATTCATTTTTGATTGAATGTGTACTGTTACTGAATTTCATCTCGACATGGTAAACTTGTATTGACAAATCAATACAAGTTTACCATGTCAAGAGATGAAATTCAGTAAATAATTTGAAATACAATACATAATGTCAAGTTTAATAAAATGGGATTATAAATTGGTCAAGTTCGAGGTCAATACAGTTAAATTAAAAACCTATCTATTAAATAATTAATAATATTATAATATATAATTAATAATATTTTGGCAAACCTCACGTAATATTTTACCCCTTGTTTACACCAAGGTATAAAACATGTATTCTACATTATTTTATCTATTGTTTCCGTTTATCGTTTACATCTAAAACAAGTTGTAAAGACTACTTGTAGGAAACTTGTCAAAAAGGTAAACAAAATAGCTAATAAAACTTGATAAAACATACTCAATACATACATACACGACATGTTTTTGACAAGACTTTTTGGAAACAAATAACACGAGTTTATAAGTATGTGAACGGTGTTATGGTTATTTGTTGTTATTTATCTATCTATGATCCATCAAAACAGTGAACATGAGCATTGACTCTTATTTTACTGAATGTCAGTTTATCAATACGCTATTAAACGAATTGGTACTCGCAGATAAAGTCTCAAACCTCAAAGTGTTTGTGACTTTATTTAGGTTTACCTAGGTTATTTATTTTCTATTTTTAAGTGGGGAAGCAATGTGTCTTCCTTTATTTACGGTGCTAAATAACATTAGTTCCGTCATTTAATGCCTTTAATGCCCAGTGCAGCTTCAGTATTTATTTCGTGATTACTGTGTGTGACTATAATAATTCTTGGTGTATTACTGTAGCCGGGACATTGCAGCTATTACTTATTACATTTAATTAGCAGTTTATTTCGCTCCTGACTTTACGTACTAACGCAGATAATTATACAGTTTCATTAGCAAGTAAAAACCGGCCAAGTGCGAGTCGGACTCACGCACGAAGGGTTCCGTAGCATTATCTATAAAAACGGCAAAAAAATCATAACGTTTGTTGTATGGGAGCCCCCTTAAATATTTATTTTATTCTGCTTTTTAGTATTTGTTGTTATATACATCATCTGTGAACATTTCAACTGTCTAACTATCACGGTTCATGAGATACAGCCTGGTGACAGACGGACGGACGGACGGACGGACAGCGGAGCCTTAGTAATAGGGTCCCGTGTTACACTTTGGGTACGGAATCCTAAAAGCGACGTGTTCTGTAGTTTCTGCCTACCCCCATGGGAAGATGGTGAGTGTATGTACGTGTTATGTAAAACCCTAATGAACACTTGGCATAACAAAAATATTTTTATAGGAATCGAAAATATGTTAAAAAAACTGATATTTATTTTACCCGACTACGGCAAAGAAAAAAGGAGGGTTATGATTTTGACCGGTATGTATGTATGTATGTTCATCTGTTCCCTCATATCTTATAAACGACTTATCGTAATTTGACAAAAGAGGTATCGTTGGAAGCGTCTTGATCGTCCGCTGGCGCTGGTGATATGTGGCGCTCTCTAGAGGAAATAAAGACATGTTTTATTTTTTATTTTTTAATCTTACCATATTGATTATCAAATGAAAGGGCATAATTAACACATTTCAAAAAAATATATATTAGAACACCAAAAAAAATATTGAAGTATTAAAAACTAAAACCCAACTACTACAAAAAAATCAATCAACTAAATAGGTATAAACATGACACCACAGACGGACAAATTAAAAATCCGGAGTCACACGTAATCTGTTCGATTTATAGCCTAACACGTGTGACTCCGGATTTTTAATTTGTCCGTCTGGAGTATCTTGATTGTATCTTTTTAGTTGATTTACTTTTTATTCGTAGTTGGGCTTCAGTTTTTTTTTTTTTTCTATAAATCTCAAACAGAATCGGAATTTAGCTATAAAATGTTTCGATTGAAACTCACCACCATCATTTTCAAGGTGTTTTGCGGGTTGCGGTTGACCAAACAAAGCAAAGCCCCTTGAAAAACCTTTTTGTGTTAGTACCACAACAAAATAAGCCTTACAAATAAATAATTTTGGTTTGACTGTGTTTCTTTAAAACCGGAGCAGGTAGAACCGCAAACATTTGCGGTGAACCAGTTTTTCACCCTTACGACCTTAGTAATAAGGTCGAAGAGTGGTTCACCGCCAGTGTCCGCGATGGTATCTATTGAGATACTCTTATGTATATAGCAGCACAACTTTGCTGTGTACTTTTACCCGACTCCAGCCAAAGAGAAGGGTTATGAATCGGGTGTAGCTGTAGGTATGTGTGGTGGAAAGGTTGGTCTAATCAGATAGTCTGAACCTTAACCACTTACTTATTAACTTATTCACTTGCCAATTACCGTAAGTAACAAAGATCCATAAGGTATATCTCTCTCAAATACCTTCCTCGACAGTTGTGGTCATACTCAAATTGTGCTCCGCTCAGCCCTGGGGCTCTCTCAAATAGGTCTATCTCAAATACCTTCCTCGACAGTTGTGGTCATTTCCTTAGAGCAGTCATACTCAAATTGTGCTCCGCTCAGCCCTGGGGCTCTCTCAAATAGGTCTATCTCAAATACCTTCCTCGACAGTTGTGGTCATTTCCTTAGAGCAGTCATACTCAAATTGTGCTCCGCTCAGCCCTGGGGCTCTCTCAAATAGGTCTATCTCAAATACCTTCCTCGACAGTTGTGGTCATTTCCTTAGAGCAGTCATACTCAAATTGTGCTCCGCTCAGCCCTGGGGCTCTCTCAAATAGGTCTATCTCAAATACCTTCCTCGACAGTTGTGGTCATTTCCTTAGAGCAGTCATACTCAAATTGTGCTCCGCTCAGCCCTGGGACTCCGCAAAGCCTCTGTGGGTGTTCCGCGAAAAGCCTATGACATAATAAAATTATGTTCAACTGTAGACGACATTGCTTTGTGGTATTTTAGCTGCTTCAGAATCATCCTAATCTCGTACGAATAATTTCTATATATAACCGGCTTCTTAAAAAAAGGAGGTTATCAATTTGACATGTATTTTATTATTAAAACTGTTTTTATTTTCGCCATAATCCAACAGTGCCAGTCCTAGTGGGAAAAAGTGAAGTCAGAGTTTTGCGAGTGATATTTAGTGGGACACAGTAGACGACAAAACTGTAAACAATCAATCCTCTTTGTTCCACTGGTGGGACATATTGGTGGAGCAAATATTTCCATTTTTAAAAGGGTTCCATGGCCAAAAAAGTTTGAGAACCGCTGCCATATAGAACTCGCACGCCTTCACTATACGTCGTGTGAGACGTGTGCAAAGTGTCATTTGATAAATATTTGAAGAGCATGGACAAATAATAAGAAAAAACAGACGGCTTGTCACGCTATGCCAGCTTAGAGATTATTACCACACAACGATATTCCTTTCAAGCAGCAGTCGTGGCCCAGTGGTAACGGTCTTACATGTTAAAGGTCGTAGGTGCCAACCCAGACAAGCGCTTTACTTTGTGTAAATTATTTCATCACCACTGCTCTCAAAACGGTGAAGGAAAACATCGTGAGGAAACCGAAGACATGTGGCATTTACCAGCGCGCACTGGGCCCGCGTGGTTTATTACGGCACACTCCTTCTTAGCGAGAGGAAGCCTGTGTCCCAGCAGTGGGCACATTATAGGCTGATTAAATATGTGAAATTCAGAATTCTGCACGAAGCTTCAATAGTAGGACCATCTAATCTTCACAGTCAGTTTTAGACTTCTAGTTTCTTGTTTAAAAGTCAAACCCCACACTTCAAACAGACTCCGAACAGACAGTCAGACAAGCAAACATCAGACAGACAAACATCTCCGGATATTGTTTTATTCGATTTCAGAAGTCTGTGCATGTAAACTTGTTTTCGTACATGGAATGGTGTGGATGTTCTGTCCTCAACTGTATCGTGGTTGGGTTCCCACTTTTCTCGAGATCGGCTGTTTATTTTTTATTTCGGCCTTGTTTGTATTTTATTAGGCTACTGATTCACCCGGCGCCGTCTGTAATTTTAGATTAAGGTACCCTATTTTATAGCTAAAGGTACTTGTATATTTTTTTATTTATAGTAACAATGTTTACGGTTCTCGTAATAAATGAAGCATACTGAATGTACTCACAGAAGGAAAAGGAAAACAAAATATTGTAGTAACTTATTTACGGGGGCTTACTCCCCATAAACATGTAGCTACACTGTTTTGTTTACTTTTGTCTTATATAGGGGAAGACTTGAAAAGATTATTATCATGATGACGATATACTTACACTGTTCAAAATTAACTAAACAAAACAATTGCTAATCCTTAATTCCAGTGTGATGAATAAGCCAGAGTTACGCTTCGGTGATCAAAATATTCCCAAAATTTAAAACATAAAGGTACAATTCCGTATCCGACCGCAGGCGACGTGTCACCGCGACATGACTTGATAATTCCATGAAGTACCTTCCGTAGCTAACGATGCGTTGGTTTCATAGAAATAAATAGAAACCAATCGTGTCGCGGCTACACGTCGCCTGCTGCTGCCGCGTGCGGTCGGCTACGGAATTGTACCTTCACAACAATATTTATAAATCCTCCCACCATAATACCCAAAATTCCTTTCTTTCATCTAATTCACAACTTACAGAATAACAAGTCATACATCCCATCCCAACCATCCACATAGAAATAACGTATTATCCCAAAAAAATACCTGACAGCGCAGAACTTACACTCATAAAGAATCCAGAATTACTTACGGTGACAATATCGCAATGAACTTTACCATTCCTACCCGTTTCACCCCGTTTTTTATAGTAAGTACGTGATAGATAGTGAAGTTTCAGTCCAAAAACTCATTCATACAAGTCCCAGATTTTATTCCCTACCGCGTTGGATTCATCGCTGTGTTTTCCATGCCTAAAACGGTGAATATTTCGGAATATTTTATTATTGCGGTCTGAAAACGTTTTCCAGGTGGAAATAACAGTGTTTTTTTTGTATAATCAGTTGATATGTGGCAGAGTGATCCTGTCGGTTGTTGATGTATTGTGCTATTATGTGGCCGTGACCTTTTCCCCTGGCATTGTCAGGAATTGTTTATAGAATTTTGCACTCTATTTTTGACTAGCTTTTAGATAATTAACTTGCAATATTTGTTTGTTTGTTTGTTTAAGCAAAATCTTGCAAACTGAATAAAAATCACTTCCTCTTATCCTACAGAGCACATGCTCTCTGCTGCGGAGCTTGAGTCGTCAACGTCCTTCTAACACATAAAGATAAGCCTCAAGCTTTTAAGAAAATATTAAAGTTCTATGTTTACGTAAGTTTTATTGAGTAGTTTTTAGTTCAATAAAAGCTTATTTTTACTTATATTTTATTATACAATAAATTATGCTTATGACATAGAGTGGTAGGAACTGACATTGAAACAAAGGTATTTAAACAGTCTTATCAGAGTGTAAGTCGTGTATCTTACTACTCGCAAGGTGGCTGGACCGACTGGTTGATAGTACAAATGTTCCAACTGTTGGGAAACGGGCCTTCTCTCTGTGAGAGGAGGGAGAGGTTCTGTGGTGATAGGCCAGTCTATATAAGGGTGCAAGAAAGATATCAACAATCTTCTTGTGCCTTTTGAGACCTGATTACAAAATATTTAGGCCTTTTTTACATTAAACAGCAACGCAAAAACAACACAACCACATTCCGTGCAGATGTACTAAAAATAACGCTACCAACTTAACTAAAACCAGCCGAAAATATTTTTCATGCCTACAATATCACTAAACGATGTACGTCAAGTACTTTGAAGTCTAAAAAGCGTCGACTCTCATCTACCGAATGCAGACAACGCCGTCGTTGCCTCATTTACAAACCTTAGCGGCAATTCCATTTTCTCACTAGAATTGAACAAAGACCTCGCTCGGGTCTCTTTCCAATTCGCAATTTACCATTTACCACGTTTTTTTTCTAATAAAGAAAAATCAGAAACGCTTCTGTTTAAATTGAAAGATGTCAATGGAAGGTTTTTTCTTGCGTTTTTATTTATTTTCTGTTTTGTCTCCAACGGTTAAACGTTTGAGCTGTAATAAAATGGAGATCTTGAGTAAAACGTTGCGATACTTGAAGTAATAAATTCGGTTTGTGAAAGTTTCATACGTATTTTCAAGAGGTATTTGCTGTAAAATTGTAATTTATTTATTTATTAGTTTAAGAATTTATTAGCAAATTCGCGTTTTAAAAATTTATTAATGCAGGTACGACGACAGTTATAGAAATAAATTATTTCTTTGACTACGTATTATTTATTTTATCATGTTACGAGTTGTAAGTTTTAAGAAAAATATTTTATAAATATTCTTAATAAACAATCTTGTTTTTTCCAGTAATATAATTTGCTTATGCCACTTACTCAAATAAAAAAGGGCCTTGTTAGGAACAAACCTCTTACCTTAATGTCAGGGGTGGCAAAAACAGTGAGGGGTGGCGAAAGAAAAATTAATTTCTTCAAACACTCCCCATCCAGCCATTGTTTATGAAAATCACTGCGTCAGTTCCTTTTACTCTATATGTTTGTCAATGGTTCAGCTTCAAAAAGTCTCTTCATAGTCCTTACAATGTTTTTTTACGGTCTCAATTAACATAATTTGTGGTCGTTAGAAGAAAGTAGGTATTTTTAGTGTTTCTTTTTTTGGATTTCTTTGAGAGAATTGACCTTTTGGGGGCTTTAAGAATAAATTGTTTTGATTTTGCTTAATCTGAGATGAGTGGCACAAGTTTTTGTGTAGCTAACTTATGTTACGAATAAAATGAAAAAATATGTCGTGTAGACATTTATGTCAATCTAAATCATCTAGTTATCATAAAGTTTTTTTTTATGGTATAAGTGTTTATTTTAATTAATGTTTTTTTTTTGTTAGTTTATGTAAAATATAATAAAGTTATCATTAAGTGAATTTATAATCCTCATCTCTAGCTTCAAAACGGTAATTTTAACTAGAAAGGAACTAGGTTAACTCATCCACCAAAACACTAACATTGCAGCAAAATACCAAAATAGAAACACAACAAAGTCAAATACCAACCTCAATTGCTATCAATATGAGATTCAGTCCTAGATTCCAGCAACAAATTCACAGTTTACTCCTTCACTAATCAGGGGAGATACAAAACAGATGGCTACATTTAGAACAGGCTCCAATCAACAGTTTAAACATACTAAATAAATATCAATTAAAATTCTACACGTACCAAAGTGTCTGCCAAGAATCTTAGCACTTATGACAATACAGTGATTTTTTGTGGAACAAAGTGATGGATTTGGTAATTAATTTTCATTTAGAGATAGGTCTAAAAATAAAAAATATTCATCTGTATTTCGTCATCGGTTGATTGAAAAAGAAAAGTGTTATTATGAAATAGTGTTCCTTGACACCTCTGATCTGAATCAATCATCATTTCAGCCGATAAACGTCCACTGCTGGACATGGGCCTCCCCCAAGCTCCACCATTTCGAACGGTTCTGTGGGGAGCACACAGCGGATTCCTGCGGCCTTTACAAGGTCATTGGTCCACCTTGTGGGCCTGAAACACGTGAAACACGTGTCGATTTCTAACAGGGTTTTTATGACTCTTGAGAAATAGTAAAGCGGAATAGGTTACTTCGACGTCTATTGTACCTATTTGATTAAAAAAAACTATTTTTTTTAATATTTTTTATGCGGTTGTAGTACAGGTATACCTCTGCCTAACCCTTCTGGGTTTACAGGCGTGATGTTATGTTGTGTGTGTTATGTTACTTACTATTTTCATGCAATTCTGGTTTTATCCGGTTCAAATATGTATTGCAAAAGCTGCAGCAATTTATAAACCGGTAAACTCGACTTGCGTTATTTATTTATTTAGCTTACCGCAGTATACGGCTGGGCTGGAAACAGCACTAAAAGAATGGCACAGCTGTACAGTATACACTGTAGAGATCAACAAAACATTTCACACAATTTAATGTAATACTTTCTTCTAAATCCTTACCCATGTTAATATTATAAATGAAAAAGTAACAGTGTGTGTCTGTCTGTTACTTTTCACGCCTAAACCACTGAACCGATCGATAAGAAATTTGACAAATAGCTTCAGGTCAAGGCTACTTTTTCTCCTGGATATTTGTATCAAAATTATGAAAAATAAATACCAAACGCAGACGAATTCTTCGGCAATAGCTAGCCTTTTCAAACCAAAAAACAATTTAAATTTATTTGAATTTAGCAAAACAGATAATATTTTTGTGTTAAAACAATTTCTTTTAACGCAATCAGCATTACTTTGAAATGGTACGCATTAACTACGTCATTGTCCCTAAAATGTGAATTCAGAATATTTACAGTTCAAAGTTTTCCATGTTTCAGTGACTTTGCAAAATGTGCAACATTTGTCTCAATTCATAGGCTTCAGATATGTCTGAATATAGCTTCGAGAAATTTTTCAGCGATTTGTGAGATTTCATCTTGAAAGTGCTTGAAATGTAGAATTTTGAATTTAATGAAGAATTTGCTTTTCTTACAAATTACAATACCTATTCCATAATTAGAAGCGAAGGAATGGTTAGAATCTTCTCAGATATTTTGAATTACTTTTGAGAAACGAATGTCATTTCATCATACTTCATTCAATTATTGGGGAGGCTTTGGGCTGGATAGGTAAAGAAAAGTCAGATTCAGACATGACACAACCTTAGACATGGCTGTAGCTCGATAATGCGATAAACAGATCGTAGTAAAAAGTCGGTAAAGCAAAATCTTTGGTTCATTTCGCATGTGTACCCACACATGCGAAATGTAACATAAAATTTTCAATGCAATTTTTTCGTTGCATTTCTTTTGCAATGCAACATGAAATGTAACGCAATGTGTAACAAATTCGCCTAATTCGCCTTGTGGTGTTCCATTTCATGTTACATGGCATAATATTTGGACGGCATGTTCGTTTCAGTGTAGGTATGATATAAACAATTATTTTGTAGTCAATCCTTACTTACTATCCTAACTATATACATATTTTAATATTATAAATGTGAAAGACAGTTTGTTTGTTTGTTTGTTACGCTTTCACTCTAAAATGCTTGAACGGATTTGGATGAAATTCGGCACATGAGTAGATCATGACCTAGAAAAGGACATAAAATACCTTTAATCCCGATATTCCCACGGGATCGAGACTTATGTGAGTGAAACCGTGGGGTGTAGTAAGTAGTAAATAAATAATAAATAATTTATTTTGGACCAAACACTTGTACACATTTTATAAACCTGCCAAACTGCGTGACAGTTTATCGGCAGGATTAGCGCTCGAATGACAGGTTCACGGAAAAGATTAACATTAAATTCGCCACCATCAATAGCGCAGTACAAACAAGCGACTATCGAAAAACTGTTTGTCATTTGCTTTAACTATCTGCCTTTAATCAAAGGCGGTTTAAATAAGTATTCTTCCCAGTATTCCTTTATTACAAAGACTAGGTACTAGGAAGCCAAACCTTTTCCCATAGGGTTAAAACGACCCCAGAATTGCTTCCCACTAATTCCGTACCAACATCAAAGAGTTGAATACCATTGCATGTAATTTTGGCATCACCAGCTTCTATTTATATTGTAATGAAGTCATTGGCATTTGTAGCGAAAAGGACAGATAGACAGGCGATCAATTTATTTATAGATTGAATAGTTATTCGGGAGAGATGTGTACCTCGATCGAAATGTGAAGATTTTTTGCAACTTGGCAAGATTACATACGGAGAAAAGTTTCCCTACGATAAAATAAACGTTATTAATATTTTTATTTGTGATACTCAAGTGTCACAAAGTTTTTTTATGGAAAAAAATTTGGTTATTATTATTTTATAGCGGCTTAGTTAGTTTTATGGCCTGTTTTCTTTTAATGTTAATGTGGTGTTTTTTCGTCACAATAATCGTAAACGCTTAAGTGTTTACCATGTTGTACTGAATTCATTTATATAACCTTAGATTTTTATAACTATTAATTATTGTTGACACGATTATATTACCCGTCTTTTATTAAAAAATATAAGCGAAAAGAAACGATTTTTCTTAGGATATCACAATAGCATAAATCAGCCTATAATGTTCTCACTGCTGGGACAGGCCTCCTCTCTGTGAGAGGGAGTGCGCTGTAATCCACCAGGCGGGCCTAGTGCGGGTTGGTAGATATCAAAATGTCTTCGAATTTTTGGTTCTAGGACATGCCGGTTTCCTCACAATGTTTTCCTTCACCGAAAAGCGCCTGTCAGGGTTCGAACCTAGGACCTATAACTCGTAAGTCGCGGCTCTTACCACTGGCCACTGCTGCTCTGATAATTATGGCAAAAAATAGTGTTAAATTGCTCTTGTCTCCCATAATCCTAGCTAATATCATAAATGCGAAAGTGAGTTTGTTTGTTTGTTACCCTTTCACGCTAAAATGGCTAAACAGATTTGGATGAAATTTGGTACATGGATAGACCATAACCTGGAGAAGGACATAGGCTACTTTTCTTGGATCGCAAACGAAATCGCGGGCAACTGCTAGTAATAAATTTTATTTTATTTCAGACAATGTTCCAGTCCATATTATTACAAATTATTTAAAAATAATATTATAGCACTAATTATAATTGTCAAAAGGTATAATTACAGTACAGACTGAGGTTAACATAACAATGAGATCAATATCATTTATGTTGTGGACGGTTATGATGACACTACTGAGAGATTAATAAAATAGCAAAACCGTGATAAAAAAATTGCCAGCTTAACGCACTCAAAGTATTGAAAAATAAAAAAATTAACAATCTGCCTAGCCTTTTCCCAACTATGTTGGGGTCGGCTTCCAGTCTAACCGGATGTAGCTGAATACCAGTATTTAACATGGGGCGACTGGACCTTCACAACCCCTTGGTAAGACTGGTTGTCAGACTTTTAACGGCTTAACGTGATTTCCGAGGCACGGAGGATTTTCGGTATGTAAAGACGGTCACCCATCCACGGACCAACCCCGGCAAGCGGTGCTTAGCCCGATTGATCGACCCGTGCGGCTGTTATTACGTAGCTACGAGCTTCTTAAATGATTGAAAAATAAAACATAATATGATAAACTGCTATAAAAAGCTGTTAACAAATTAAATTATTTGCAACAACTAGTTCGTAACATAATCTCTCATGAAAACCAACCTCACAAAGGCTCTTTGCAAGCTATTACTCTCAAACAAACACGAAACATAGTCCAATTCAATTAAATGAATACACACGTCTATTTTGCGGTAAAACGCGTCGATCCACACCATAAGACTTGGGTAAAGTCAGCAGTAAAAAGATGTATACATCGACAAGAGTTTATTTGACTGTCCTGTGCCAAATATGTATATGTTTTGTGGCTACATAGATATTGATACAATAATAGAGTAGACAATCAAATGAATTTTATTCGTTTCGATGTATACATATTTTTGAGACTGACTGTACATGGATTCAATAGACATTTAGACAATCAATCCAAGGGTCAATTACCTATAAGACTACTCGGTCATTCCCAGGTTATCGTGAAAGTCGTTACTAATAAGCACTTACTCTTCATTATTCTAATATTTGAGGTGAAAAATAGATTTTACTATGGTTATAGTTATAGTTAAAGCATTTAGGAGCCATTAGCACTATCAATCTATGTATACATGATATAAATCAAATTAGCGTTTCGTGTCTGTCTGTGTGACCGGGTTGTTCTTCTAAACTACGTAACGAATTTCGATGCAGTTTTCAGTATCATTTACAGAATTTATTCTGAAAGTTTTATGTATATAGTGGTTTAAAATGAATAAAAAAACAGTTATCTTCTTATACTAAACTTCCTAACAAACAAATAAAATTAAAATGTAATAACCTAACCTAACTAAAACTGATTTACTATTAGCAAACTAAAATATGGCGTCGACAAACTCCTCCCCATCGCTGTCAACTAGTAATGTACAGAAGAAACTGTCGGCATTGCCACGTTGTATGGCAATTCTTAGCCTCTATCATGTGTATAATATGTATATAATACATTAATATTAATTAACTTAGATATAACAAAGAAATCTTCATGTTTTGTCGAGTCGTAAAAACCATAAAATTTTTTCATCACTACTGCTCTCAAAACGTGGAAGAAAACATCGCATAGAAACCGGTATGTTCTAGAACCAGAAATTCGAAGATATATGACATCTACCGACCCGCGCTACCAACCGTGTGGTGGATTACGGCCCACTCACTCTCACAGAGAGGAGGCCTGTGTCCCACCCAGCAGTGGAAGCATTATATGCTGATTATGCTAAAAACCGTGCGAAGTAGGGGCGGATCGCTAGTAGTTTAATAAATTCAGATTTGGTTGGAGACGATTAATGAGAATCAAGTTACATAGTCTATCAATCAATTTATGTAGTTGATTGCAGTATTTGCAGTCACAGACAAAATTCTATAATCACTGCATTTGACAGATAGATTGATTAGTGCAGATTGGTATTGAACCCTCGTTAGTTGATAATGGTAAAAGGTAAGAAAATTTGTAACACGTAACACTATTATTGTTTGAGTAACATTATTATAAAAATCGTTGATGAAAATTGAGGTTATAAAATTAAGCTCAATTATTAAATTAAAAACGTCTTTAAGTTGACTTGTTTTCATTTCATAATGTCGCAACACATTACGCAACTAAATTTTCTTTGGCCTCTGGCTCTGATATCCAGTAAAGCAATAGACAAAAGATAAACTTTTACAAGCTTTTAATATTGAATACGAGGCTTTTGTCTGTAGTAAGTATTATAATGTCATTTTTTATTTTGTAATGTGTTTAAAACAAATTTTCTTTCTTTCCTTCTTGATTTCAAGTAAAAATTCCGGGTTTTACAAACGTAGCATTTGGCAAAGTTACCATTGCCAAAATAAACAACAGTAAAGTAAACGTGGCCGGATATAGGAACTGAGCATAAAGCAAGTCCTCTTTGAATTTATTTCCTACCGGTGCTATCTCATTTTAAACCGGACCATGGCCATTTTAGAATGCGATATTTTTGCTCTTCATATACAATGCATAATGTACCGCGTTTTCGTGTCTTTTATTCAGGTCGGGCCAGTTTCGAAGGATATCACATTGAACAGATCAAAATCCACCTAGATTTCAGAACGACTCGCGCTATCATTGGAAGCTTAGATAGATGAAAACTTTGTCTTAATTAATGGCATCCATACGGTAGGTCGGTTAAGCGGCCGACCTCTTCCTTGGTTGACCTGGGAGATGACATTCACAAAAAAGTTTGAATATACGGCTTACTTATAAGCCGAACCTTTGATCTTTTAATCAAAATGTGACAACCAATTGATAGTGTGGCGGTATCTTCCACGCGACATGCGAACGCATCAAAGACGTGACGTCACACAAAAATCCTGCATCGCGCAATTAGAGTTTACCGCGCGATGGACTTATATAAAAGGACCCGAAATCAATCGTTGGGCAGTTGCCCGCCTGACACTATATCCGTCTGGTAGAAGGATCCTCCTTTTTCTATAGAGGATGAGTGAACCTTACACCCTTTACCTCATACCTCTAAAATAGTATTAAATTAAACAGTGTTCTTCTGCTTTACTTTTTGCCCACTACTCTGGTGATTGCCTTGTTATAACTACAATAATTATCGAACACAAACTTCATCTAATAACACTCATACACAGCAACAAAACACAGATCACATTTAGGTAAAAACAGCAAACATAATCCTACATTTGCCAAATTCCCACAAAGGTTACAATTCCACAAACAGGCTAATCACGGTAGCGGTCAAACAATAAACAAGAAAGGCCATGATATGCTTTGTTTACAGAAATAAAACGCGCACGTCTTAAAATAAAACGCAGCGTGTACCTATACACAGAGCGGAGAAAGGACGAATTGAATCAAGCACGAGAACGCTTTGTGTGCGCGTGACGTGTGTGTTTCATCACGTTATGAAGGAAATGTGGTTTATGTGCGTCGTATGTAGCATCGTGTATTTGCATGTGCATAGATAGCTGAGTTAGGGTTACCAACCGTCCGGATTTGTTAAGACATATTATTCAGCTTTTTTGCCCCCCGTCCGGACTTTTTCCAGCCTTGATTTGTCTGGACTTTTAGACTTGTGATTTTTTTTAGAAATGATAGAAAAAGCTAAATGAGAAATGAAAAAAACCGGCCAAGTGCGAGTCGGACTCGCACACGAAGGGTTTTGTACCGTATTAAGAACGAGCAAAAAAGCCGAAACAAAGATGTTTCTTGTATGGGGAATTGGGAAACCCCTTTAATTATTAACTTTATTTAATTTCTATTACTTGCTGTCATAGCTGCAATAGAAATGCATAATTTGCGATGTCTATCTATTACGGTTCAGACGGATAGCGGAGGCATAGTTCGTTCCATAGGATGTTCCGTTTGGTACCCTTCGGGTACAGATACCTAAAAAGAAAGATTAAAAAGTAAAGTGTCCGAACTTTTTAGGTACCAACTGTTCGGCTTTTTGTCAGGACTTTTCAAGTTTTGAAATGGTAACTCTAGCTGTAGTACCAAATTGCAAAAACGATCTTAGTTCGTATTCAAGCATGATTCTAATTCAAGAATATCACACACAAGGCGCCTTAAAGAAGCATCTGTGTGCATGGATTTAATTGAACCGAATCCGGGATTACCTTTGACAGTTATATCAAAATGGCAAAGTAATGCCCTACGTCATTTTGCCGTATTATACACGACAAAATGACTTAAGGCGTCACTTTGATTAACTGTTTCAAACACAAACTTTTGAGTTTGAGTAGTTTATTTCAAATAAACCATTACAAGCACTTTTGAATTGTCAAGCGGTCGGCCAGTCAGAAAGATGAAGCTAGTTGCCCATTCCAAAGCGTAGTAGGTTCCTATGGAGAAGAACGGGCAAGAAACTCCACTGACACTCTTTTAAATCAGAATAATATTGGTTACATCCTTCATGTTGAAATTAAATTCTTTAACTGTTTATCAAAGTATGACAAAGCACACGTTTGCGTCCCATTGCAAATCCGTAAAAAACTGACTAGATGGTCCCACTAGATCATTATTTTGTAGTTTATTGCAGCAATGTAGGAAATTCTATGGAATAGGTACTGTATATTTGACAGATTTACGCCCAAAAAATACAAATGTTTATAACTGTAGTTTAAAAACCCTTCAATTACATACACCGTTTATGTTATTATTTACTTCAGAAACGTAAATGTAACTGCTATTATGGTCTCTTCTAAACATAAGCCAAGATGGATGCAGAGCCAAAGCCGATTAGGTAGAGCTTCAGGAAAAGCCATGACGCGATGACGTTGCATTTCATACATTTTACACGTTACCAAAATGTTCAGAAAATGTACATTCAATCCACCCACACGCACAAAAATCGGTCAAGTGCAGGTCATCTTTGTGTATAATTCTACGTTTCGTAGTTCTTTATGTACTTTTCAAGA
The DNA here is from genome assembly GCA_949152455.1 of Lithophane leautieri. Classification (NCBI taxonomy): domain Eukaryota; kingdom Metazoa; phylum Arthropoda; class Insecta; order Lepidoptera; family Noctuidae; genus Lithophane; species Lithophane leautieri. The sequence goes on along the minus strand of OX424476.1, from coordinate 14,877,477 downwards.
TTATGGAAATTATAAACGTTTTAATTGGAGTTGCACATCTGACATTGACAGCATTATCGACATCAATTGGTTACCTTTTCGAAAGAATCGAATAGATCTTGTAATCTGAATAACATAACATAACGCCTTGTTTCCCTAAAGGGTTAGGCAGAGGTGTACCTGAAATATACCCTTCGCCGGTTATGTTTAGGTTCCATGTAAGAGGGGGGGGCCAGCCTATTGCCATCAACCGGGCATGAATCCAAACTCCGGGCTGCTACCGAGAAAATCCTTATAGAAACTGAATAATTGTTAGGTACATTGTGAATTCTTAAAAAATATTTAAAAGATTTTAATTGAGTACCTACAACTGTAACTGTATAGCTGTCGGCAAAATTGACACACCTATTTAAAAAGAAGAAAAATTAAATTAATCCCGTTGATGTATTAACAAGTGTTTTATTTGAAGTGGTAATAAAAAAATCTTATTCATTGTAAATAAAAAAGCTCTGTGGTTGCTTTTTACAGGGATTAGGCAATCGAATATAACACTTTTCCGTTGAAGTATCTAGTTTGAAACGGAAATAGTGTCATTCAAAATTCCTACACAATTTAGCACAAGTTTATATATGTAGTTTTTATTTAATTATCATGATAACTTGGCTTAACTTAACCTACTCTAAATATTGTATAAAAATGTCACAATTTTGCGTCTTATTGTTTAAACTTTCACAATTTTGGACGTCCACGTTTTCAGCCCAGTTCGGCTACCTAATTAAAATTGTATCGACACGACACGTCAGGAATTCACACTCTGGCATTTATTGTTTGTTATTTGCAGTTAGCCAAAATGTCAACACACTCATTATCATTTCTCAACCAGGAAACAATTATTTAAACTTACTAAAACTTTTTAACAACAACTTGTATTTAATAATCCAGCAATTACCCTAATAGTCACACTTAATTACCGACCGATCACAACAAATAATTTAAACATATGTTTAGTCAGTGAAAACAATCACCCGCAACCTGTCCAATGACCTTTCGACGACCAAAAGTAAACTGTGACGGGAGGAAAATAAATCTCGACGGCGCAAGCGCAGAGAACATCCCAAAATAAAGTCAGGCGCACGAGGTATCGAGTTCCCCTCAGTTTCATCTAGCGTGTGCTAGAAGGCACACCTCAAGCCTGTGATAAATCTCTAGTCGTAAAAACCCTCCATAGTGCCTCAAGCTGCTACAATATGACAAGTAAAGTGCTGTAAACCTATTGCATTACCCCAATAACCCCTCTTGTGTGATTGGATTACCCCAGTGTTTTTTTATGTGGCTATAATTTTGCTGTAAGTACCCGCTTTGTTTTTTAATAAAATCGTTTAATTTACGCTTTACACTGACACTTTCATTTGACAAAGAGTAAAGTAACAAAGACTTTGCCAATCAAACGGTTGGTTAATTTTAGTACGATGCGAAGTTTGTTTTAAAATAATACACATAACTTTCAGACTACTGAATGGCACACAATTTTATCAGCAGAACTATAATCCTTTTATAATTCTAATCAGACTATTTAATAATTAATTTAACTCGATTTTTGCACTTTACCCCACACAAAGACGTCGTATTTATCCAACCTACAGCGTTACCCTTTTCGCACCTGTCATTGTCAAAAATAAGCGAGTTTTCTGCATGACGTCACAAACCGAGACGTAAAGTAAGCACGTGTGAAACTGCGTCATTTTGAACATTGTTTAACAAACTAAGATTATCCTAAGACCATTTAAGACTATCTTCATCCTCTATTAATAGGTTGGTTTACTTTATGGCGTAATCGATTGAACTAGACCGATGACTGGTTATTGATCCATTGTTAGTAATAGGATTTTAGTGGTTTCATCTTAAAAAACACATATCTATTTAGTTACATATCTATTTGTCAATTTAAACTGTATAACCTTGAAAATTCAAACGCTAGTGCAAAGCATGAGGTCCTGTGTTCGATTCCCGAATCGGGAAAAGTATTATTGGGTTTTTCGATCTGGATTTTCTCAGTAGCAGCTCGGAGTCTGGATTTGTGCCCGGTTGATGGCAATAGGCTCGCCCCCTATTACGAGTACATGGGACTTAAACATAGCTAGCGAAATGTGGGTGTATTAAAGGTACACCTCTGCCCAACCCTTCGGAGCAAAGAGGCGTGATGTTATGTTATGTTATCTCTAGTAGTTAATTTAAACCGTATAACCTTGAAAATTAAATCATCCATTACCAAATTTTCATAAACAATTACAAAGGTCTCCCAAGATAAATATTTGTCTCACAATGACTGGGATCTATAAAATACTTTAACCGACTTACACAACAAAGCAAGATAGAAAGAGGTAATGTGATCTGAAGTCCGACACGTTATTTTTACTGAGTTTAGCTGGAACCGATACATTTCTGGCTGACACCGACGCTTAAAAAATAACGTCCTGTTTCTCATCGGTATTGGGTGGGATGTCTCATGTAAGTTGCTTGTGATTGGTTGATTAAATAACCAATAAAACAAGCTGAAATGAACGTTCAAAATAATAACATAACATCACGTCTGTAATCCTCGAAGGGTTAGGCAGAGGTCATCATCATCTGCCTAGCCTTTTCCCAACCATGTTGGGGTCGGCTTCCAGTCTAACCGGATGTAGCTGGATACCAGTATTTTACATGGAGCGACTGCCTATCTGACCTCCACAACCCAGTAACTGGGTAATACGATACCCCTTGGCAAGACTGGTTGTCAGACTTTCGGGGTTCTGACGACCCGTAACGACTGTCAAAGATCCACAAATGACAGCCGGGACCAACAGCTTAGCGTGCTCTCCGAGGTACGGAGGAGTCTCGATATGTAAAGATGGTCACCCATCCACGGACCAACCCCGGCAAGCGTAGCTTAACCTGATGAATCGACCCGTGTGGCTGTTATTACTTAGCCACGAGCTCCTCCGGGTTAGGCAGAGGTGTACCTCTAAAACACCCACATTGCAACAGTTATATTTAAGTCCCATGTAATAGTGGGCGAGCCTATTGTCATCAACCGGGCACAAATCCAGACTCAGAGGTCTGCTACTGACAAATTCGTGACGCAAAAACACAATTATACTTTGCCCGACCTGGGAATCGAACCCAGGACCTCATGCTCAGCATTAGCGGTTGCGACCACTAAACCAACGAGGCAGTCGAAATTTTTGTATAAATGCATTTACAAATATTGTTAAATTTTGAATAAAGGTTCTATGATGGGTAGGCCGTATCTACGATGCCTCTGATTTCTGTCAGATATTCAAAAGCAGCGGTAACCACCTACCACTAGTATAGCTGTTTGTATGCTGGCCACTCTTTAAAGTAATAAAAAGTTTTTACAAAAAAAAAAACACTTTAGTTGTGGTACTTACCCCACACAAATCCGATACCATTACCTGCTATGTAAATAACAGTGACGGAGTAACTTAAAACATCGTCCAGTTATACTAAGTGGGAAAAATACATTATTATTGAAGCTAACTCAAAAACTACGCAAGCAAAGTTAATAAAATTTATATGTGACCACCTCTGAAGTAAGACCTACCAAACAAAAAATAATCATTAAAATCAATTCAAAATTGGCGGAGTAATCGGGTAGCAAAAAATTAAAAAAAAAACATATAAACAAATTGAGAACCTCCTCCTTTTTGAAGTCGGTAAACAATATTTACTTTTCACCTATAGACTAAAAAAGAAACATGAACATTCCAGCTTTGCGTGAAGGAAAACATGATTCAGCAATGATTCAAAAGATTATTCAGTCAGTTAAATTCACAGTCATTGAAAACACAATGGACATTAGTAATAAAATCTAATCGTAAGACTTTGACATTTTGAGTTATTTGGCTTACATTAAAAAATATAAACATTAAATATACATATATTTTTATTTTTGCAAAAAAAACGCCAATTATTGTTAAAGGGTAAAACCGACTAATAAATTACCCTTATAAATATTCAATACACAACAAGATAATAAAAATTCACAAACGTAAAATTTTATCATGAATTTTACAAAGTTAATAGAACAGTTTGAATTTGAAAACTAGATTACCAAGATATTATTTTAGTTACAAAATTTATCGCCGTGATTCCAAGTTGCAAAACATTTTATTAATTTAGATTTTCCTACAACTTTTGAGTATGAAACTTAGGTCTGTTGTTGCTTGTATTTACTTAGAAACCAACTTAAACTTGAGTGTCTGTATACACGAACTATTTACAACAAGTAATGGAAGATTTGTTTTGGAAACTGTTTACGTGTTTAAAATTGCATGTTTCATGTACATTTTGCAGAAGCTCCCTCGTCTAATATTCTGTTTAAAACAGCTTTTTATTAATTACTAGCTGCCCGCCCCGGCTTCGCACGGGTAGCACTAAGTACTTGTCTATGGCGCACCTGCCCTACCTACCTACCTACCCTGCCCTACCTACCCTACCTACCTACCTACCTACCCTGCCCTACCTACCTACCTACCCTACCTACCTACCCGTGATATAATCAAAAAAGCCATTCCATGCAGAACATTTTTTTTTTCGCCAATTTTTCCGATGTTTTAATAGTTATTCTGCTTTTCTGGGCGGAGACAAATCCAACAAATCAATGATCATAAAAATCGGTCCAGCAGTTCTCGAGTTATAAGTACTTGAACAAACCCGACTTTGTTTTATATATATATATAAGATACCATCAACCAATGACAATAAGGCAATCAGTACACACATCATTTTAATTTCTTTAAAAAATCTAAAGAAAAATAACCTCCCAAGACCCAAGTACCTACAACACAGTAGATTATGAAAAGAGTAAGGATCTCAGTTCATATCCGATATTTTATTGCCCTCACAAAGAGCTATGTTAATCTGACCCTAAAACCTTCTTCGGAGCATGTCTTCCTAAAAGCCTTACACGCCATAATTCAAAACGTCACAATAATATAAAAAGATTTCATCATTTACCTTTTACAGTACTCCAGCTAACATTATTCCGATGTACTGTCAGAACGATAATGATAGATTTTTATGAAATAATAATAATATATCAACACTTCATATTATTATTATAAAACAAAATCCCCCCCGCCGCGTCTGTCTGTATGTCGGAACGCGATAAACTCAAAAACTACCGAACCGATTTTCATACGGTTTTCACTTATGGACGGAGTGATTCATGAGGAAGGACTTCATTAAGGCCGAACCCTACATCAGATTTTATCTCGCTCGCACCATACTACTCGCGGCCTGGGTGAGAGCTAGACGGAGTGGGGTGGGACAAAAAAATCACGTTTGTTGTATGGGAGCCCCCTTAAATATTTTTATTTTATTTTTTGTTATAGCGGGAACAGTAAATTCATCATCTGTGAAAATTTCAACTGTCTCACTATCACGGTTAGAGATACAGAGGAACCCTAAAAACGAACTTTACCATCCTCTTTGACGTGTTTTTACAAAGGCATTTATGTAAAGAATAAGACTTGAAATATTCATTCATACTGCATTGCTATTCTGTAACCATCTCAACGTGAAAACTTAGGTGAAGTGAGCGTGCAGTGAGCTGTCATTGTCATCGATACCTATTGTCAATGACAGTTCACTCCAAGCACACTTCTCCTAAGTTTTCACGGTGAGATGGTTACAGAATAGCAATGCTGGACAGTACTTGGAGTAGAATGGATAAATAATCCCACGTCTTAGAGACAAAACATAAAATAACTCCAAATGAGGTCATTGATCATGATGAATCGAAACTACATACATTTTTTGGGCCCTGTTTCACAGTATACGCTGCACTATCTACACCAAAAAAAAACATTATTCGGAAAACGGAACATATTCTATGCTATTAATTCATTTACCATGACTTCTCAGCTCCTAGAATTGCAATAGAATCCTCATTTTCATATAACATGCCCGTAAGTCTGTGATCACAAACGTCGCGTGCCAAGAGAGGGATTATGACAATATTTCTCCAGACAGTGCCATTTACTATTTTATTACTTTCAGTAAAATGAGTAGGGAACCCAACATACAAGAGAACAGAACAGAACTATTGTAACCAATCTTGTATAGTAAGTCAAAGTATAACTGAGTTCAAAAATTAAATGTAGATAAACAGGTGAAATTGTCTAATTGAACTGACTGTTTAGAAAACTGGAATTCCCAGAAAGTGTGTTTCAGATGTTATGAGTAACCTCATTATATTTCCTCATGAATTTTCTTTACAATTTCCCTTTGCAGCTATAAAATACCTCTGCAAATGTCAGCCATTGTAAAGTTATTAACCAGAAACGAATAAAACATCAATAAGATTGTGAATTAATTAACCCGGAAACACAAAAACAATGCTTTACGCAGTTTCAAAGAAAAACGTGTCACTTCACAAGCTTCTTTGTGTACAAGCCAAATACGTAGAAAAGTGATTCAAAGTGTTCAATGAAAAGTTAAAAAAATAAACCGTCTGCCAAAAGGACTAAAAATAATAATGACGTTTCCAATACCCACCTACAAGGGAAGTGAAGACACGTATTTATAACATCCCACGCAATGAAAATTAATATATTAACACTGGAAGCAAAACATCGGAGTTTAAATTTTATAATGATGTAAACGTTTTGTTTATCTAGAGAATATTATTAGGTGAGACGTTTGAAATATGCGGAATTCAGAATAGCTTCTATTTATAAACCTTTAGTAGTGAATAAGTAATGAGAAAGCTGCAGCTTCTATCGAATAGTCTCAGAAGATTTTGATTTTAACAATCAGAGACTTTTGATCTTTCAGATTCTCATCCATAGTAACATTATGTTTCTGAACAACATCCAATTTCTTTAGCAATAAAATTGTGTTCAATAGAACGCGTTTGTCTAGTACGAAGTAGAAATGCAGCTTTGAATCCTTGTTACTGTCATATTTTCATCTTCAACCAACTTTGAAACCTCAGCAATAAAATAAATATAATCCAGCCAATCAATCAGAAATCCAGCTTACAAATCACATTACAGAACATCCTTATATACTCGTACTAATAATACTATATATATGAACTATATCATATAGTGTAATATTTTAAATGCAAAAGTAACTCTGTCCGTCTGTGTCTGTTACCTTTTTACGCCTAAACCACTGAACCGATAGTTATGAAATTAGACAAATAAGCAACTTTTTATACCTTGGATATTTATACTAAAAACTCGCTTTTGCCCGCGGCTTCGCCCGCCTGGATGACGAAAAATATCCCATGGAAACATACTACAGGCATTAAAAGTACCCTATGTATTAACTATCTTTTTGCGCATCTAAATCTATTATGCCGTTTTTGCGCCAATTCGGAACAAACATCCAGACAAACGGACCTAAATTCTTCGTTACTATTTTATTATATGTATAGATCATGAAATACAAAATACACGCACTAAATTCACGGGCAATAGCTAGTCTAAAATATTTTGTCTCCGAATCTATTGCTCTTAGAAAATCCGACATTAAGCGAAAATAAAGATGTTACCAATCTGTCTTCAGAAGTGAAGATAGAACACAAACTGAGATAAGATCACGAACAGTCTGTTTTGGTCCATGAAGTAGTCTAGTACGTCAGAACTGAGTTGTATTTACCTTGTGACGTTGAACGTGACGCTATGTATTCTAAATATGTTTTCTTCGTCACAAAAGCAACAGGACTTAGTAAAGCGAGCGGTGATGGTGATTATAGTTGATTGATGCAGCGATAGGAAATGTGACCTCAAAATAGTGTTAAAAGCTTTATAGATTTAGTTATGAAAAATAAGGATAACATTCACAGACTTACATTATTCCTGGATGAACATGGCTCATAAATAACAGGCCTTTGGTCTAGTTTAGGAGGCATCTGGGGTGACTCTATTGTACAATAATTTTGTAATCCTTGTGTACTTATGTATGTCTTTCTGTACAAATAAATATTTTTATAAAAAAAAATAACTGTTTTTCCACCGCACCGTGAACGGTAACGAGAAACGAGATTACGCGGCCATACTCGTAGTTCTTCACAAATGTTCTGTCGCTACTTTGGCGCTGTCATGTCGTTCTCGTTGACGTCCCGTTCGCGGTGCGGTAGACAGACAGACTTATTCCTAATAGTTTAACAGTGACGACTTACAAACTGCTGAATTATTTTATTGTGATAATGAGAACAGTAAAATAACTACGTTTTGAGTATAAATACAGTACAAATAACATTATTCAGTAAAAACAAATAATGTATTCACCAAAGTCACACATACTCCCAAAAAGTATCTGAACACGATGATAATGTCATTATTCACAAATAACCCAGTTCCCTAGAGTTATGACACTAAATGACTCAGGAACGAGCCAGGCAGAGCCAACTTACCTATCGACACATTCCAACTCATTATCTAACGCTCAAACATCTTATTCAGTATTAGAAACAAACAGTTCTAGAAGTTGTAGCCTATTTTTACCTACGATGATACACTTTTTTTACGTTGGTTGTCTGCTATTAGTAACGAAAGTGAACGAGGTTTAAACCTGACAATAACAAACTTGACGATACCCGAATAACAAGTCGCCAATGTGGCCACTTCCAAATTATAACAGACAAAACATTATTATCACACATTCAAACTAATAGAATCATTCCAGATTATTTAACAATATAAATTCAAAAAGTTACATAAACTAAATTTCTTTTAAGGTAAACTCTACTCTATGTTTTTAATGAAAAGATTCAAAATTGTGTTAACAACAAATCTCAAAAGCGAGTTTTGACTTCGAAAATCCCCATGTGACTTACACTTTATGATAAGTATTACAAGGCTTTAAATAACATAGATGTAGTTGATAACATTTGTTCAAAACTACCAAAATGATTTGACAAAACGTAACATCACCTCAATTTCCACTTTATGTTTCATGCCATAAGATTCAAAACCATTAGTCTCACTAATATCCTGATGTAACCGCTGAAATGAGAAGCTACATCTTCCTTACAATATCTGTTCTATTTTCTTCACAATAAGATTGAAAATCATTTGCCGTAGCTATCGTGTCTTAACGTCCAGTCAAACAGGCGCGTGAAATACCAAACGTTTCTATTTATAATGGTAGCCGGATCTCGGAGGATGTGCCTTGTGCGAACACCAAATTTAACTTCCCAGCTTCGTCCATAACGATAGCTACGTATTAGACGCCATAAAATTCTATATTAAGTGAAGGTCGTTTGATTTAGAAAGGTTATTTTGTAGGATAAAAATCTTGGTCTAATAGTACAGTCACCATCTTTATTTCTATAATAGAGTCTCTTCCATGTAGCCCTTTGAATATTCCGGGCGTTCAATGTCACTCGACTCGCCATCTGAATTTTAAAGCAAAATTCACCTTCCGAAGAAATACGACTTTGATCAATATTGGATCTCTGTCTCCGTCGGCAAATCGTATATTAATGCAAATCTCATCGAAATCTTTCCTGTTCGAGATTTCAGTTTTAGATTAAGTTCTGCGTTGCACGAAGTGCGAGAATCGACGGGAAATGAGTGGTATTTTAAGAGAATTATCGATTTCCTGTGATTTTATGTTAAAATAGACTACGCATCACATGAGTGGGTGTAGGAGCAACTATAACGAGCACGCTCGGTTTCCTCATGTATAGGTTCTAACAACGTCATGAAAACACAAACATAACAAAAAATAACATTTACCAAAATTGTGCAATAGCTAAAAATTCACAGTTGCAACATATAATATAGGAAGCTAGAAATATCCATCAGATAATCCTTAGATTGAAACTGATAAGCGTTGCACTTGTATTTTAAGAGTTGTGCTACAATGATATGAATAATTCTAAGCCAACGTACGTATGAAGCAACGTTAATAAATCTCAGCAGAAGTGTCTATAAGCACAGCCATCTTATAGCCTTTAAACCAGCTTCCTTCCAGCAGTGATAGCCTAGTGTTGGGACCATCGGACTGCCAAGTCATAGGTCTCGAGTTCGAACCCACGCCACGCACCTCTGACTTTTCGGATTCATGTGCGTATAGTATAATTATCACTTGCTTTAAAAACGGCATGTGGAGCCAAGTTAGAAGCATATAGGGCGGCTTTAAAAAATAAAACTTTGACACCAGGTTAGTCCCTAACCAAATGAAAAGAAGAAAATCAGCTTCCCCACTAAGTAATATCAATAGAAAAAACGCCAGTAGTTCACTTCCTGCCACCATTTTCAAAGAATCACACACCTTCCAAATACATTAGACTCCATTATGAGCGTGTAGGTTTTCTCACGATGTTTTCCTTCATTCTTAGAAGCCATTGATAAATGATATAGGTATATATATTTCAGAAATACATTAGCTGTCGTTTAGGTTTTCAATATCTCGATATCGAGTTTCTGTCCTGTTAGTATCGCAATATGTTTTATGAAATATTCTTTGTGCCTTTTTATTGAAAATATTATGTAATATTTTCAATAAAAAGGCACAAAGAATATTTCAGAAGGTTACACTATTATGGGGCTAATATTGGAGGGATTAATGTTTACTTATGTATTTCTGGGCAACACACGTCACATTTTCTATTCCACAATCAGTAATTTCTCCTTATTTATTTATTATTTTCTTCATCAGGTACGTAAACAGCACTGAGCTACTATGGAGCAGTTCGAGTCACTACTGACGTGCTGCGTCTGTCTCGACCGGTACCGGAATCCGAAACTGTTGCCATGCCAGCACAGCTTCTGCATGGAGCCATGTATGGACGGCCTCGTCGACTACGTCAGGCGACAGGTATGCATAAATTTCTGCTATATTTACGTCCTCTACTATGAGATATCTTTCTTTGACGAGACTTGGTTAGAATTGAGTAGCAAGTAGTTAATACATGCGTATAGTTTACTAATTCCGCTTTTTTGTATAAAATGCTACTTGGAAGGAGGACAATTTTGAAGGTAAACAGTAAATTTCATGATTTGTCTGTAAATATGTACATATAATTTAATGCTGCATGCCAGTGATTTTAGAATAGCTTATTTTAAGTCCAGTAAACATCCAATTTTAAATCTTATTCTTTTGCAGGTGAAATGTCCGGAATGCCGTGCCGAGCACCGAATCCCATACCAAGGAGTCCAGGGATTCCCAACAAATGTCACTCTCCAGCGATTTTTGGAGCTTCACGCAAATATTGCTGGAGAACTCCCAGACCCCACTGCTGGACAGGTCATGGAAAGATGCAATGTATGCTCTGAAAAGGCGTACTGTGCACCATGTGCCCACTGCGACAAAAAAGTCTGCGAAGACTGTAAGTCAGCACATATGGAGGTCTTACGTAGAGAAATTTCAAGAATCAACAATCAAATTCGTCGTGGCCTCAACAGGCTACAAGATATCCTTGGAGTGGTTGAACGTAATACAACAAACCTCCAGACAAACTGCGGAGCAGTAGCCGGAGAAGTTGACGAAATACATAAAAGATTAGCCAAGGCATTGAAAGATAGAACCGATTTTTTAAGAAACGAAGTTGATCGCTACTTAGCTACTGAACTTAGAAACCTCACTCATTTGAAAGATAACCTAGAGTTAGAATTAGGTAATATACAAAGTAATTGTGATCTCGCCGATAAATATATGAACGACGACGTAGAATGGGAAGATACGGAGTTAGTAGACACTAAAGAAATTTTCCTCAAAACGGTCGAGTTCCTCAGAAACTTCGATTATGAAGCTGGTGATTATAATCGTAGAGTACGGTTTATAATGACACATGATCCGAACCAACTTGTCATGCACGTTGCAAGCTATGGTGAGCTAAATATCACTCAACCTAACGCTTATTCTGCGGGAATGCCACAGAATCAAGGTCTGACAAGGTCTAAGAGTGATCATCGCTTAGCTACACAGTTCCGCACACAGGAAGAGGCAAAGGGTTGGCAAGAAAACGATGAACCAGTCTTAGGCGGTCGTAAATTCGGTGAACGTCGTCCTCCACCGCCTGAAAAGCACACAAGAGACTATGGTGCTACTGATGACTATAGTGGCTATGAATCCGAACATAGACCAACCAGATCTAGGTTCCGTTCTCGTTTCGTCAAGAGTCACCTAGACAACGACTCTGATTCAGAACAAACTACTCGCGCTGCTAAGACCGAGCAACAGCAAAAAGAAAAAGAGAAGGTCACTGATACTGAAGATGCTACCCGAGGACCTCTCAGTGGCATATTCCGATTGAGTGACTGTCCGCGTGTTATGCAAAGGATATTAGATGTTGACAGCGGAAAGAAGAAAGAAAAAAAAGAACCTCCACCACCCCCTAAGCCAGTTCAGCCCACAACTCAGCCGCGTCGTCCACCACCTGCGCAGAGGCAACAAAGTGAAGATGACGAGATATCACGCCTCAAAAGACAAAATAAAGCTGGCGCAGCTGCTGCTTCATCTCAAGAACCTGAACGCGCACCTGTTCGTCCAGCGGAAGAAGAACGCAGTGCAATAAATCGTAAACCACCTACACCGGCGCGGGAGGTGAGTTGGGAAGAAGATAGAGAGTGAAAACTAAGCCAGCAGTACAACGTAGATTTTAAGGAAATCATCGATACTAACAAGAAAAAACGCAACAACTAACGGCATTCCATAAAATACACTCCGTACACATCTAACTCATTTATATACACATACACAAACACTACAAAAAAAATATGTACCTACCGTTTTGGTGTCAATATCGATTTACATGTAATTTCTCAGGCGTCCAGTGATGGTGAATCCGATGAATCTGTTGAATCTCTGCAGCGAAATCAGCGTAAAAATGTACCTGCACCACAAAAGCCGGTAACAACGGCGAGAAGACCGTCAGCCACTGAAGCACCAGCACCGCACCGAGCAGGCGCTCGTGCTCCCAGCACGGAATCAAGTGCGTCAACAGAAAGCTCCGGCTCGGCGGTGAAACACACAGGTGCCATTTTAAGCATCGCAGAATTAAAAGCAAAGTACAGCCCAAACGCGCATACAACAACTGTTGGATCTCGTTTCTCTTCCGCAGGCAACGAGAGAACAACGCCGGCGGCAACAAACGGTACAGCCGGTGGCGCGCAACGGGTCCAGAGCCGCTTTATCGGCTCCCAACGGCCCACACCCGCCCCGGCACCCGCCGAGCCGGTACACGAAGACTCCGACACGAGCTCCGAGGAAGAAACCGACTCGTCGGAGGAGAGTGACGAGGAGCCTGTCACGCAAAGAAAGCCCGAGAGCCAGGCGATGGCTCGAAGTGACATCGGTCCACTTCTCGCACGTAGCACGAATGCCCGTAATGATGCAGCCGAAAGTAAGACGAAAGAGACTCCCACACAATCGCGGTACCGCACGAGACAGACTTCGCAGACGGAAGAAGAGCCCGCGCCTAGGTATAGCGCTGCATCTTCGTTAAGCAACAGATACGGAAGCAAGCCAAGAGAGGAAGAACCTGCATCGTCTCTAGACGATGAAACGAAATATCCCACGGCTAGATCGAGATACCTCGCCCTGAAAGAGCGCCGCAACCGTCTCGCTAGAAGTAAAAGCAGTCACACCGGTTTTGGTGCAGGAGACGACGACGATCAGGACGATCCGGTGTCACCAACAACAGCATCACCCTCTGCGTACCTTGCGGCTCGATACGGCTCCGGCACTGGTGGTTCGGAGTTGTCTCGCAGCCGATCTTCACACGCACTAAAGTCTAGAGAGAGCTCGCCCGAACGGCCTCCTCCTGGTGAAAAAGACGGAGCGGCCCTGAGTTCCTGGGCGAGATATTTAAAGAGCAAATACGGATCGCGGGGCAAGGACCGCGAACCTGCCAGTACCACGTCGAGCACGTCACGTCGCCTGTCTCTCGGGCTACCATTACGCTCGGCAAACGAGCTTGCCAGTTCTGATGACGATTCAAAAAACGCGGCAGGCTCCCCCATCTCCCCTACGGCGGCTACAGCAGCGGTAGCAGGTTAGAAAGAGAAACGTGGCGTGTACATAGATTGAGTGCTTAGGTTTTGGTTTGACAGATGGTTTTTTCTCTGGTTATATTCTTGTATGCTAATCTATTTTTCTGATGCTAGGTTTCGCAGCAGCCGGTTCCTCCCCTAGGAGCCAGTATATGCAGAAACGCCGTTTACAATTCAGCGTGGGGAGTCGGGGGAGCGAACCCGGATGTTTTACTTGGCCTCGTGGTATCGCTGTTGGGCCCGACAACACTATGGTCGTGGCTGATTCATCTAACCACAGAGTGCAGGTGAGAATTCTTTATCTTTATATCAAGCATGCAACGCAAAATTGGAGTTTCATTATTTTATTCAAAGATATTATGAAGTGCTGACTATGATTTAGAAGAAATTTTAATATAAGCTCTATGAAACTAGACTTTGAATTTGAAATTCTAAGCAGTCTCTAAAACATAAATACTAGTTAAATCCCAATGAGTCTCGGTATTTACTCTTCAAACTTCACTAGAATATTATGTAAAACTCAACAATTTGTATCCACTACAAAATCAACTTGAACATGCAAATCGTAAAATATTTATTATCAAACTAAACTCTAAATATCGGAATCCAATTCCATACAATCATGTTTTCGAGTAAAGCTGTTCAGAAATTCTGCAGTTTCATTCCAATTCGTTGCTGTAAAAGAAAGCATCATAACTTCTCGTTATAAACGATGCTCAATGACCACGTTCCAAATATAAATGATGGAGTGATGTTGGCCGCATGCTCTCAATTTTGGCACAAGGTCAAAACAAAAATTTCGAACTATTCCAATTTTAATGGGGACGTAAACATTGCTTGGTTATTTGCAAAGGTATTTTGGGTTCCGCATGTACTTGTGTACTTTAAAATAAACGGCTTATTGGTGTTTCGTACGAATTCACTCGAAAAAATATTATTTTATCTTGAGGCGATTCGCACGAAATAAATTAACTTCGTGCAAATCACCAATAAGCCAAATAAACTTTATAAATAATCTTTCGAGACGTTGTTTTTACTATAGATAATACAAATACATTTTATTAGTTATAACTTACTGTTGGAGGCAAAATGTTTATAAGCTTCTTCAAATAGAATGCGATATTCTCTCAAAAGTTCACTCGATCGAAGCTTATGCATCTTAAATTGATGCTGGTTATTTCCCCCCCTCTTTTTATATACTTGTACGTATTATTAGTACTGTAATATGCTAGATGTGTATAATCATGTATATTATTGAAATTACAGTAAAAATTGATGCTGCATGAAGAACATTTCAATAAAAACAAAAGCGAATATCTGTATTTCTGCTCACTAAAGCAAAGCCTTGCTTTCATATTTTGATATGAACAACAGCTGTAACAAGAAAATGCACTTGTATTTCCTATACATAAATAGACGATGACGATGATTTCATATACATGTATACCGCCTCTTATGATTTCTGTACCTATTCGAGACAATTACAAGGTTTACTTTACTTTATTAATTAATTATTTTCATAGGCTGTAAGTTTACAATTATATTTGAGGCATTGGAAAATGGCTGTTACTGACTGCTTCGTTGGTTTAATATTCGCAATCACAAATACTGGTTGATTGTAGAGTTTCTATAGATATTATAAACTAGCTTCCGCCCGTGGTTTCGCCCGCATGGTATGTCGATAAAAAGTAGCCTATGTCCTCTCTCAGGCTCTAGACTATCTGTGTACCAAATTTCATTTAAATCGGTTCAGTAGTTTCGGCGTGAAAGCGCGACAGACAGACAGACAGACAGAGCTACTTTCACATTTATAATATTAGTAAGGATTTTATAAAGCTCATTCTGTTAAACGAAGGTGTATTCGACAACGGCCTTCTGAAAATAACTTACAAGACCGGTTTAATAATACCAGCCTAAGATACACGCACCTATATTCTGAAATACATGGTGTAACACAGTTTCTAAAAACAAAAACGAAATATCCTAACGATCTTTTTCAGCTAAAGTGGTCCTAATGGTCATTTTACCCACAGGTGTTCGATTCCAACGGTATTTTCGTGAAAGAGTTTGGCCAGTACGGCAGCGGTGAGGGAGAGTTTGACTGCCTGGCCGGTGTCGCGGTCAACAGGATCGGACAGTACATCATTGCTGATAGATATAATCATCGTATACAAGTGAGTTGAAGATATTTATTATTAATTTTGGTTTATCTGCTTTTTAGGCTATTACTAAATGTATTTAATGCTAAACAAATTTAAAACATGGTTCCGTCAATCGTTCGAAGATGACAGAGGCAGAATGATGTTTTAAAATGTATTAGGCGCTAAACGCATTTAGACCGTTAATAACACTGACGATTTGCCAGTGTTCTTCCAACGAGACGACTTGTGAGCGTGCTCTCCGCAGGTGTGAAGCGAGCTAGCCGCGACTAAGCGACGTGTTCTCTACGTTTTCACAAAATTGTACACTCGGTTGTCTCAGTCGCTCTTGTACTCACGTCAATTACGTTACGCATACGCAAGTAATTAAAAATGTTAAAAATCTAATAATAAAAGTCTTTGATTGTCTTTTTTTGTGATTACGAAAATGTATAAAATCTGAGGTATTTTTGAATTTTTTTGATTGAAATTGAGATTTGAATGCAAATGCTCTTAAAAATATGAGAATGTCCCCTCTGATATTCAACCACATTGTTTTCATATAATCATGTGTTTTGCAATAGGCTCTAGGGCTTCTTCACATCCTTACAAATCATTTGAATTGTCTGTGCCAAGCGACAGTGAGAGATTAATACAAAATACTATAAATAAACTTCAAACCAACGACAATAATAACCACGACTTACCAATAAGGCCCATTAATAACAGTTGCTAAATACCAGCTGCTATAACTTATCTGATAAAAGCTTGCGGTGAAGCCAAACTGTGGCACAGTTAAATATATCGGTTTGATAATTCCGCCACATCAGCGTACCACTGTGGAATGAACGAGGTTTCTTTTTCAATCATTGGTCTTTAATTGGTTGGTTTGAACTATGCAGTGCAGTTTTAAATTTGGAAATGGAATAGTGGAAGGAATTGAGTAGTCATATTGGGGATTTTTCTTGTCACAAGAAATGTGACAAAAGTATGTTTTTTTGTACGACAAATCCTCGCTACATTATTTAGTCACTGGTAGTATAGTAGTCGACCTCGTTGTTTTACAACCCTAGATTCAATGACACTGGCACGTCATAAACCGGCAAAGTTCTATCTACATTTATGTGACAGTTCCTAGATACTGTCATCTGCACATTCAATTTACAAGGAATGGTTGTCAAAAGTCGACTCATTATTTATTTCATGCAGGTGATTTAACAAATCTTCAATTTTTTTTTTTTCATTCTTTAACATTTATTATATTATCAGTAGTAGTGCCAAATAAAAAGAGATAGTTTATTAGCATATGAAAACAAACAAAATATTCCATAACGACGTAAATAAGGAAAACGTATTTTCTAAATCATATTACATTCTTATCCTGTACTCTAAGATAAATGTTTTATGTATTTGTTTTGTGTATTCCAAATGCAGGATTTCCTTTACACAATATAAGTAAATATGGATATTTTCCCAAGATATAAATAAATAATAAAGGTAATTTTCATGTAAACTAGATCTGTGAGTTGGTATCGGTTTGGAAGGACCAGATTTTAAATCGTAAATTCCCCTGATTTTGTAAGACAAAATGTAATAGATTTTTGGAATGTATTTCGTAGATATTCAGTATCAGATAGGCAACGTCTAAAATGATCGAGGGGTTATAGTTTAGGTTTCGTTTTGCTTAATAAATATGAATTTTTTCAAAGGTATCAAATAAAACCTTTTATAAAAGGATATTTTGCAATTAAATAAAACAAAGCTCCGTTCGTTTATTTTATTAATAATTTTAAATAAGATAAACAGATAATAAAGTCTATTTATGCTATTGCCAAACGAATAAAATTCACACATATTCTAAACTTTTGAACATCCTTAACATATTAAGCGCCAATTATTTGTATTCCGAATTAAGCACCACTTCCTAATGCTATTCATTGCAACCAGTACATTTATTTTAAACTAAAGAGAATGAACAAGTACCAGCGAATTGACAGCTCGCAAATATGAATAGTATTAAAATTTAAAATTCAAAGTCGCTCTGTTTATACATTCACAATACAAAGATGGTGAATCTTCTTCATATTTCGTCTGCTTAAAATAACAAAGCCTTAATAACTCAGACTTCAATGGAGAATAAATCCCTGATTTTACTCATTTTAGAATACCTAGAAGTACCTACTTTCTTTTAGATCTAAAAGCTTTCAATCATACATAAAAGGAGTATGCATGACCGGACTTTTAACTTAAATAAACTAACATAGCCCTAAGGTCAAAGACGAGATAAAAGTTCACCGTTATCATAACTTTCCATAATTTGGTAAATTAACGTTTTACAAAAGAATTGACTCTCAAATTCTCTATTAACTACCAAACAATTTTACATCTTTTGAACTTTAAGCCTGTGAATTTATTATAAATTATAAGGACCATAAATTAAACTGACACGGTACTTGAAGTATTCAGAATATATGCATGTTAATTTTTTATAACGGTTTGAAGACAGAGATGCGTTGACCTTGCTTTCTTTTTTATTCCAAAATGCTTTAGATGCATCGTAAATGCCTGCCCAAATACTTTTCAGTTCAAGTGCTGAAGAGTATTTGGGCAGGCATTTACGATGCATCCAAAGCACTTTGAAATAAAAAAGAAAGCAAGGTCAACGCATCTCTGTCTTCAAACCGTTATAAAAAATGAACATTTAAACATTGTTTATATGTAGTTTGTTTATCATCTTTTATTTTATTTCAACGGTTTTTCACAAACACATCGTAAAGATTCTCTCAATGTTTAATGTGACATACTCGTATATTATAAGATATTGATCGAAATATCTAGCATCAAAAACAGCGACGAAAAAAAATTCCAATACCACTTTTGCTCACGACGGTACTGAGCCAGAAATCACATTTGCCCTGTCATCAATATATCCCGAGTACTCACATATTTCCCGCTATGATCTGGAAACTAAAACAGATTTGCAACTCCGAAATTGTGTTTCGCGAACTGCTTCCACCTTTTCTCTGAAAGTAAGAATTTCAATTCCATTCGTCTTTTTGTTCTCGCCGTAAACCATTAATGTCAACATATTTTTGCCACACTTGGCTTCAAAAAACAGGGTACCATTTGGGACATGTTTACCTTAACAAATATAGGCTTATGTTTATGTGTCATCATTCTCATTTTGCGGGGATATGTATGTTTTTATTTTCTTGTAAAAAATATAAGAGCGGATTTAGAAACAGACATTTTTTTTTAGTTTTTTTCTAATTTCACACATAAACTCTCGGAAAAATCTTTTTCCCAAACAAAGCTCGTTCTTCCTCGTGATATTATTTTATTAATCGACGTACTAACTATGTTCAAAGGCTGCTTTTCAGATCTTTTTCTTTGCCACCATTACTCGTATATTTAACTTCAAACAGTCCGTACGCACCTACAGTCACTAGGGATCCTTTTGTAAAGATAGACAGGACACGCTCTGGACGAAGCTTTCGAAAGCGAAACAACTCTAAACTGGAGTGATCCCATCTCAGCATATTTCCCGCGAGACGTGAATTTGTATTACATTCGTCTATTTGTCCTGGCCGTAATTCATTACTGTCAGTCACTGTTGGCCGTCTCGAAGGACCAGAATAGTGGTTAAGGCGTGAGCTTGCGGAAATAGCTATTACACGGTGAAGACAAATTGCACTTTTTTTGACACTATCCATCCTACTTTATTAGGCTATAAGGATAATTTGACAACGTTTTTTGCTAATGTAACTGATAGCCCCAATAAAGATGATTTAGTAGTTATATGTGAGAATATGTTTTTGTTTCTCACAAATGTTGAGAAATGAAAACTATATTTTTATGCTTATGACAAGTTCAGAATATTATTATTCTAGTAGCGACCCGCTCCTGCATCGCACGGTTTTTACGACTTGACTAAAAAAAAAACATCGAGATTTCTTAGTTATATGCAACTTTAATATTAATGTTACACATAAACCTTCCGGAATAAATTCTCCAAACGATGATGGTGAAAACTTCATCAAAATCTGTTGCGTGGTTTAGAGGAACAATGTGGACATATTACGGACAAACACGAAAAGCGACTTTGATGTAAATAATAATGTATAGATTTATTGGCTACAGGTAACAGAGGTGCCATGAAAGTGCCAAAACTAACTCACATTTAAAATATAACCCAGGAATTGGCGTCGTCAGGTACTTTACCCAGAATATTAACAGGGAAATAGTCGTTTGGGTATTTTGACAATCTTTGTCTCGCGGATTGGCAGGGTTCCAAGTTCTAACACGTGTTTGGTGCACGTTAAACTGCGTAGTGCAACAATGACATAAGTTTAAAGAACTTTCAAGTGCATTATGTGACAGTTCGTTTACTTCTTTGTTGGTCCGTTACTCCCAAACCTGTATGATTTTCAAACTCCTTGGAGGTTTCTCACTATTGAGATGTTTGGCAATTAGAGTGTAGACAAAACAACTATTTGCCTTGATTAAAGTGAATTAGTTCATTTATAAACTTATATGAAGTAGTACACACGGCTACACATCAAGATTATCATAATAATATACATACCAATCATACATTTCCCGTTTATGCTGGTCTCGTATTGTATAGGATTTCCGTACAATGCGAGGTCAGCTAACTGGAAATGTATAGCTTGATGTGTAGCCGTGTGTACTTAGAAACAGTTTTAGGTATATAAATTTGATTATACTAATAGTCAATTCTACAGTAATTAATTTTTAAATACAAAACAGAACCAATTTTGTTTTACTATGAAAGTTTTCAGTTATTTAGGTTCCAATGTCACGAACAGCACAATGATAATATTAAAATACAAATAACTTGTAACCACGCAATTTAAAATGTAAATCAATAAGGAAGACTTTAATGAAGGTACAACAATTAACTCATAGAGTGTGGGTCCTTTTTCCTCGGGGCAGTTTTAAACCACTGCATGTTCTAAACATTGGGAGTTGCTAATGATGATGACACTATTTGGTCTTGGACTTCATGAGTTAAAACCATAGCAAACACTTCCCAGCAAGCGACAAATCACAGCTGCTTAATCAGTCGTTAATGTTTCCACTGCTAAGACACAGGTCGTCTCTGTGAGACGCAGCGGGCAGTAGTCCACCATGCAAGCGAGCCTAGTGTGTGTTGGTGGATGTTACCTTTTTTTTTTTGAGGTTGGGAAATCTTCAAATGACTTCTCCCGCTCTGGGCCGAGCGGGAGGGCGTGTCAGAATTTTACTGACTAAAACCCACCCGTGTTCCTTCAGTTGCCTGTTGCCAAGGGCCCCGGTATCCCTTTCGGACTTTCCCGCTGCGGATGTCACAATATCTTCGAAGTTTCTGTTCTTTGACATGCCGGTTTTCTTACGATGTTTTCACTGCTCTATCCAGCAGCGAGAAAAGCAATTAACATCTGTTTCCTTGCCTTAGGTATTTGACCCTCAAGGCCGGTTCCTGAGGGCGTTCGGCAGTCAGGGCACTGGCGACGGCAAGTTCAACTACCCGTGGGGCATCACCACCGACGCGCTCGGATTTATATACGTCTGTGACAAGGAAAACCATAGAGTACAGGTATGTAATATTTTTTGATGACTTGGAACAAAATGACCAATAAGCTGTTATTTAAACCATAATTGAGAAACACGGCTTCAATCAAAAAGGATTTTGATCCATTGCTAATAAATTACTTCCCTTATTACCACAGAACCGTGTTAATCAGTTGTTTAGCCTAAACACCTTTTAAAAACGACATTTCTGTATGGAGTTTGACATAAAACTGACAGTAGACACGAATTTAAGAGTTTAAGTTTTTGTAGTTAGACCCTTTGTGTTTGAAAAATTTGTCTACACATTTTGACAGTTGACAGAATTTTTGAATTTTGTCAGTTCAACAACATACATCGCTATGTATGTTGTTTAACTGTCAAAATAAAAGTCATTTCAAGTGTGTTACGCAGTTACGGCCATTTTACAGTCAGGAACAAAAATAGATTACTAAACTCTACAAGTTACAGAAGGAATTACTTAAGAAATCTTTGTAGCCACTATGTAGTCAAATAGCTGACAATACTCTAGACTACAAATAGAAGATCTTGAAACAATAAATATTCAAAAAACTAAATATAATCAGCGGCTTTCATCGCTGACTCTTACCTACAAAGAAATACCAATAATTAACTTAAAAGTTATTTCGGTGCTACAAGTTTAGATCTGCAAATGGTTATACAATTAAACACATTCCTTTTAATTGACTTACTCAAAGAATTCAGCATGAATGGTCATTATAATTATTTAATTATTGTTCAACTACTGCGTGGAGTTATAAATAAATAATTACTAAGTCTATAGTAAACTTTCACGAATTAGTGGTAGCTAACTTATAAATAACGCAGACCTTTCAAGAGATAATTGAAATTTCAACATTTAAATCCGATAGAACAACTTAAATAAATTATCATACTCCCCTTAGTAAATATCTTTTCTATTCATTTAAACATAATTAAAGTGTTATTTTCATGTACAATTATATACAGCAAAAATACTGACCACTTTTAAACGACGCGTGCACCACCGATAAGAAAATAAAACATGCAAATGGTTTAGCGTCAAATGTTAACGTTAAACCATTTGCATGTTTTGGTTTGGTATCGGTGTCTTTACGGTATCTATTTAAAACATAATTTTCGTCTCTGTATTCTTCAAACGATTGACAGGAACGGAACGGTGTTTTAAATATGATACTATAAAACTAAACGTATTTAACTAATTGTGGTGCACGCGTGTGTTAGTCATCAGTAGTTATGTGTCACATTATTGACGCAGCATTTTATATATGCATCGGATAATAAAACAAAGTTCTAAGTTTGATCAATGTTTCCAGACACTGAACAATAAAACTCATTCCATCTCTATCCTTCCCCAGGTGTTCCAATCCGATGGCACGTTCGTTGGCAAGTTCGGGTCCTTCGGGTCCAAGCTTGGCCAGCTAGAACACCCCCACTACATCGCCGTCTCCAGTACCAACAGGGTCCTGGTGTCAGACTCCAACAACCATAGGATACAGGTCTTCGATGTCAATGGAAGGGTCCTCTCGTCATTCGGCGAGGAAGGATCTGAAGATGGACAGTTTAAGTTCCCGAGGTAAGAGAAAATTTAATAAATGATTGAGCCAAACACCGTGAAGAGTGGATAGCTATGGGGGATACCTTTGCGCAGGAGAGGGACAATACAGATTGATAAAAAAATTAAGAGTTTATTGATAAATTTATTCATAGTCGGATGCAAGCAACCCAGCACTAAAAGTTTTAGAAATCCAAAAAGCAGGCTAAGTTTGGTATTGGATGATACATATTCAAATTCAAACTAAAACTCAAAGCTTTTATTTCAATTAAACTATTTACAGGCACTTTTGAACTGTCGAAGAGTCGGTCAGTTAGTCAGGAAGTTGAAGCTAGTTGCCCATTCCAAATTGTAGATCTCTATGGAGAAGAACGGACAAGAAACTCCAAGGACACTCTTTTAAATATGGATAAAGATATTACAAAATCCTGGGTACACGGGGCCTAAAACGGCCACATTAGCAATTTCTCTAAAAGCAATTCATTTCCTGAATTTCCAGCTGTCATTAGCAATTCCTTTAATTTGGAACAAAAGCGATTCGTATTGTATGGACCATTTTACGAATCTCCATCGAAAACTGTCAAACAGATGAATTATTTCGAAATAGGAATCGCACGCAGATCATAGTATGAATTGTCAGTTTGTGACATTTTACGATGATTCATAATATTTTCCTAATATGATTCTGCCAAAGTGGCTGTTTTATTCTTGTTGCTTCTACACGTGACAACAATGTCAAACAAAAAAATTTTTTTTTGTTTTCAGTTTTATATATTGATGATGATGCTACTCGTAATGTTGGCCACGTTAGATGAAAGAAAAAGCATAGGCAGTGTATTAAAGGTTCTTTTTGCGCGAAAAGTGTCACAAACTATGTGATTATACGAGTAGTTGAAGAGTTGCAAAATAAAATGCAAGAACCTCATCAACCGCATACCACTTCCTTAATCAAACTCCAGAAATCCGAAATGAGGTCATTTACTTAGCTAATTACTTCCGAAATTAGCTCATAAACCTAAGTCCTCTACATCTTTTGGAACTGAAGCCGAATTGGTCTTAACGTGTGTTTCCAATGGCCCTATAAAGTGCGGTCGGTTGGACTTCTAATTTAGCTTTATCGGGCCCTTAAATCCTGAACTTGTACCAAATATTTACGTTAAACTCTATGCTAACTACTGAGAGCGAATTTCACCAATGAAACTTAACGCGATCAGCAAATCTAAACCGCGTTCAAGAATATTCAGTGTCGTCATTGTTTGGGAATATTGACACTGACAGTTCTTGAACGCAGTTTAGATGTGCTGATCGTGTTTAGTTTCGTTAGTGAAATCAGCCCTAAGTCCTTAAGTGTTGAGTTGTTTGCTAGTGCTATCAGCTAGTGGATACTTCAGAGGCTTTGGTTAAGATATCGATGTAACGTGGCCGGCTTATAGTTTGAAGGCAACTATGAATTTCCTCTAAGATCGTACAGTAATTTAGCAAGTGCTAGCTTTATTGAAGTCATGATTTATGCTAAGCAAGATCGCGTCATTATTTATTAATTAAAACTTTATGTAAAAGTAAAAAACTGTACAAAGGCGGACCTAATGCCTGAGGCATTAAGAGGCTTTAACATATATATTATATTAGTTGATGCCCGCGACTTCGCCCGAATGGATGTCGGTTATTATATACTAAAACCTTACTCGAGAACCACTCTATCCATTGGTGAAAACAGCATGAAAT
Source organism: Lithophane leautieri (assembly GCA_949152455.1). Classification (NCBI taxonomy): domain Eukaryota; kingdom Metazoa; phylum Arthropoda; class Insecta; order Lepidoptera; family Noctuidae; genus Lithophane; species Lithophane leautieri. Next base: position 14,852,473 of record OX424476.1, on the reverse strand, counting down.
TCGGTGCAGTAGTTTTTGAGTTTATCGCGTACAGGACGACAGACAGACGCGGCGGAGGACTTTGTTTTATACTATGTAAGGATGATTTATAATGTTTTATATAAAAATATGTAAAGTAACGATCAGTGTTTAAAAATATGTCTCCATTCTCGACCTAATTCTTGACTTCAATAGCATAAACAACATGCATACTAAAATAACATTTTGAGTCACCAAAAATTCGCTCAACAATAAATCTTGACATCGTCGCAGACGTCCCCGTCTGGAATCTCGGTCACAATAAAAAATACATGAACAAACCTGATAGACCCAACCTTGTCTAACAAAATACTCTTTCAAATCACTGTCCAACGATAAAAATGAGTGCCAACCTTCGTTACAGTGATGCCAATATTTTCGACCTGAGTCCAGACGTACCTTGACCGAATTCTGTTCGCAATAATAAAATATGACCGGAAGACGTGGCCGAGCGATGTTTTACAGCCGTAGAACAAAATGACTTACATTATTGCTATTTTTATGTTCAACCCAGTAAGTTGTAAGTTCACATTTTACTGTAGGAGTTGGATGTGATAACTTTATTAATTCTGTGAGCGTACAACGAAAATGTGTGTGACATTTACTAGCTTTTGAAATATAGCGTTTCTAGTTTCGTACTTTTTGTTGAACTATGTTGTGACCTAAAAACGGCCTATGATCTGAAATACTGGCCATTCTTTTATGAGACTGCGACATGAAACCGCACTTCAGTTTGTGAACGGTTTTTTCTGAAAACTTCAGATGGTTTATAATATATCCAGGAACCGATCTTAATGTGGAATAAAGACCAACTGCTTTATTTCCTGTTTAATTTTAAGATTTTTGATCTTAATTCTTCAAGGACTAATAGTTCTAATAAACTACAATAGCTTTTGGTCCGCGAGCGGCCCGTCCGTCATACAGGTTAAAATACTTTTGCAGGGGGCCTAAATCGGCCATATTAGCAATTCATCTAAAAGCAGTTCATTTCCTGAATCCCAGCTGTCATTAGCAATTCCTCTAATTTGACATAAAAGCAATTCATCATTTGTGGACCATTTTACGAATCTCCATAGAAAACTGTCAAACAGATGAATTATTTCGTAATATGAATTATACGCAGATTATTTATGAATTGTCAGTTTGTGACATTTTACGATGATTCATATTTATTTTCCTATTATGATTCTGCTAAAGTGACCGTTTTAAGCCCCCAAGAGCCTTGATACTTCTGATACTTAGAAGGCAAATCCTTAAATTACTGCGTATACAGAGTTATTCCTAGTTCGAGTTGAGATTCAATTATTCAAAATCGCTTATCCTTTTAGACTGCCGCGTTGGTCTAGTGGTTGCAAGGGCTACTGCTAGGAATGAAGTTCTGGGTTCAATTCCCAAGTCGATTGGGATTTTCTATCTGGAATTTTTAATAGCAGTCTAGAGTCTGGACTAGTGCCCGGTCGATGGCAATAGGCTCGCCCCCTATTACATGGGACTTAAACATAACTGGTGAAATGTGGGTGTACCATAGCCACGAAGTGATGTATATATCAGCTTTTCATACAACTTTGTTTATCAATGAGTTCACAAGCAGCCCTTAGCATTTGCTATCTTCTTTCATCGCGTCCAATTTTCCGATTCAATATATTCACCACGTGAACTACTCTCGTCCCGAGATTTACTTAGCAAGAATCATTCCCTCGCACTCGACTAATTCTCATTAACTAACTCCGTCTTTTGATCTCTCCAGGGGTGTTGCAGTAGACGACCAAGGCTACATCGTGGTCGCAGATTCTGGCAACAACCGTATCCAGATCTTCCACCCTGATGGCAACTTCCTCAGAGCCTTTGGTTCTTGGGGATCTGGTGACGGAGAGTTCAAGGGTCTGGAAGGCATCGCCGTCATGTCTGGTGGCAATATTATTGTCTGCGATCGGGAGAACCATAGGGTACAAGTGTTTTAAGGTGAGAAATTATGAAGAAGTTTACAAATTAGTTAATTTTGTTTAGGAAAAAAACAAAAAAAAAAAAACTTTATTAAACTAACAAGTTTTTTTTTTTGATCTGTCAATAAAGAAGTGTATGTAGGTATGTTGGTTTTTAACTTATTCTTCTTTATTTAATTTTTCAATGTGGAAACTGATTTTGATCATGTGGAAAATATGAGTAATTTGTTAATTACTGTTGGCTGATTTCTACCTCAATGAATTATTCAAAAACGTCGCTTTCAATTTACTTATTGGTCCTAATAGATTGTTATTTTTGTATTTTCAGATAAACAGCATTATCAACGAGAATTTTTAATACGATGATCGTTTTCTATTTTGAAAATACCTTTTTTATACCAAATCATGATGTTTTCTTTGCAAAATGTAAAACCATATTTTTTATTTTAAAATAAACAAGCTATCTTGCCAGTTTCAATTCTTTGGAATTTCGGACAACCGGAACAATAATGTTTTCCAGATTTTTTTTAAAGCGGCTAACGTATTTATATTTCTAAAAATGAAGTTTCTAAATTATATAAAGAGCTTTGAAGAGAAATAAGATATCTGAACAATTTAAACATGGACTTTGTCTTATCAGGTTGAAAGATTGACAAATATCTCAAGGAACGGCTGGGGTGATTGAATCGCTTTTCTTTCTATTTGATCCAAATCTTAAATATCTTTAGGTCAGTCGATCAGTGTCCCAATTGTTATCACTAAAAGACAGATGGTCAATCGATGGACGCAGTGATTTCCCTCGGGCCTATCTCTGGCCTTCGATTGGTCGAGAGGTCACATAATATTGTGGACATCGACGGTAGCCATCTTTTGTGTTCGAATTTTAAATTCTAAGACGACAGTTAGGAACACTGATTGTAGTGGTCATCTTTTTAATAACTTTGACGATTTTATCACACATTTAATGCTTTTTACAATGCTCTTTTTTTCATGACGACTTTCGATATTACAAAGAGCCTTTAACAACTACAAAATATGATGGATTCAAGCAGATATTTCTTTTGAACGAAACAAAATCGTTTTGCGAAAGCGAGATTCCAGTCCCCAGCACTTTACTCAAAGTAATCGTGTAACAAAGCATGGTTACCCTCAGTTTTATGCTCTCAATCCAGTTCGATTAGTCTGGAATGATAGTACAAAGTTATTGTTTGCAAAAGCCCCCTTTCTTTTAATCCAATAAGTTTTTACTGCACAAAAAAAAAACGTAGCTAACGTCAATCTTATTCAAAATAAATTAAAGCTCAAAAGTTTAAACCCATACTAAAAATTCTAAAGCATTTAAACACAAATTGTTAACTTAAAAATGATTTTTAAATAAATACTCTTAAGCATTTATGATATTGAGTTGAATCGTAATGTTTTATTCAAATAAGCTAATAAAGTTTAAAATAAATGTTTTATTCAAATAAAACAGAAATGTAAATATAATTTACTCGTGAACTGAACGGTAGGTAAAATAAAAATAAAATAAAAATGTTGCCATATTCATTATACGTCGTAGCTTATAGCCAATTGTTTGCTTAAAAATCTTACTAGTCGATTTAAAATAAATGTATTGTTTGTCTTATTAATTTAATGTAAATAGCCTTTATGTGACTAAGAGTCACATTTGACAATATTTATAAACAAAGCTAAAATATATAAAATTCAATATCAATAATCACAAAACTCTGGTTACGAGTCGGTTTAAATTGTGATTTATACAATTTATAATATAATTTTAAATAATTTATTATATTGTAGAGAAGATCCGTAAATAAAAAAATTATTATACAAAATATATACTATAAATAATATCTGAAATTCTAAGTACTACCTACGTCTAGTCCTGGCCGTAAATAATTTTCCTATGAAATGTAAGGCTTACGAAATATGGTATCCAAAACAATAAATTTGTGCCAAGTGTCTTATTGGAGAGGGACATAATGATAGCAGGCGCGATTCTGAGTTTATTTTAAACAAAACTTTTTAGTAAAAGTTTCACAGTGTTGTAAACATTTCCTTTTTTACTCAAAATTAATCCAAACATTTCTATGCGAAAAATTTAAATAGGTATAAAATGTGGTTCTGTCTGAACCAACTATTTAGTGATTAGAATAAAGTTTGACTTAGAATTTGCAATAAATTCAGTACAATTTATAATGATATCTTTTCAGCTTTAATATTAAGTAAATATAAGTAGGTACACCACTTTCAAATCATCTTTCGATATGGTCACATTCATTTGTTAATTTTAAAAAAATCCTTATCACTTACTTCTGCTGGCTAATCATCTACATCGTATCGTAAATCGCCCCCGCTTTCAACATGTCCAGACCCTTATTATTCCGTACCGAAATCATAAAATGTAGTATTATTATGTATACGAGAAATACTTTCTATATTTGTCATAAGTTTCTGTCATTGGGAATACTCTAGATTCTTCGGTAGTTTTGATCGACTAGCGACAAAAATGTGTCATGAAAAGTTTTGTCATAATCTGTTATTTGTTTTAGTTTTATATGAACACGATGTAATATTTCTGTACTTTGGAGTAACTTTTATTTGGGCGAAAGATTGTAGTGTGGCAATAAATCGGCTGCAGCGCTGAAAACGACAGAAAAGTGTGGCTTACGCTGTAAAATTGTATGTAATTATTGTCTACCAATTGTCATGCTGCATCGTTTATGAGCTTTTTTATCGTTGAAATGCTGTCTTTTTGACTTTTGAATTTAGAATAATTATTATGATTCATAATTACTGCACTCACGATCGATTAAATAGGTACCTACAAAAATTAATTCGATAGGCGGTACAAGCTACATAATATGTTTGTCCTTCACTACTTTATCGTAAAAAAAATAAACTAGCATAATAAGTGTTCATATAAAATTAACTTCACTTTTAATACTGGTACGGAATGATTCAATAAGCCAATGAATTTTATCATAAAAATTATAATAGTTATAATGAAATTGTAATTAACAATTGCACAGCTTTGCTTACGTTTTAATAAAATACGAAATAAATAATTATGTGTACATACCACATGTACTTGATAGTTTTAAGAACAACTTAATGTTGACAATGAGGACATTTTGTATGGTTTTGAAGTTTAAATAAACATGATTTGTTACTGAAAATTATGGTTTTATTTTTGTATACTTTGTTTTTGTATTTTTTACTATACCTACGTACAACTTTTTTTCCCTATTATAATACGCTTTTGTACAAAATTAAATTATTTAGTTTTGGTCTTGGCAAATCTGTAGGCACCCTTAAATCAAAGAACAAAATTTAATTAACTTATAAAACAGAAAGAAAGTACGTCTACTAAGAACTGCTAACTACGCAAAAACGATTGTAAACACTACAGGGCAAAAATATTTTAGCGTAATGCTAAATGGAATTTAAAAGTTAGCAAAAAACAGAAATATTATGTGAAAGGTCAATACCAAATTTTTATTATTTTTGACTTACGTCATAATTATGTAAAAAATATTTGTATTAATGAAATATTTATCGTGAACTAAAAGAGTATTTACAAAGTTTAAATTATATCTTCGCCACAATTTATATATATCGTTATTAAATTAATAACTATGAATAAATAATATCTGCGTTCTAATAAACATTTTCTTAAATACCTGTACAACTTAATTTTAATTTCTCTATTCCCTACCAGAAAATTACAGCATTAAAATATTATAATAAGTAGGATATAAATTAATTAACACTCGAGTCTTTGAGCTTTAATAAAGATTAATTAAACTAAGCCTTTAGGAGTGTCAAAAAAATTTGTGGAGGTTTTGAAGTTTTAATCATGAAGTCTGACACTCTATTATTTTAAGCAAGTCAAATAAAAAGTTTTCTGTGGGAGTTTTTCTAATATAATTAAATTGTTTTGTTTTTAGTTTATTTGGTTTGACACTTTGGTTAATTAATCGAAATAGGTATAGTTGTGAGTGTTGCAATGTGTATCATAGTATTTTGTGTAAGTTTTCAAAATGTTACTAAATCGAACACTAAAGATCTATGTATCTATTTTTTTTTTTAATCACATACTTTTCGATTCACTTGGTGTGTTTGTCATAGTTTTGTAGGTATATTTCCTACAAAAGAGAATAGAACAGAATACTCTTTATTATGTACACCATAAAAATTATAAGATGCACCTTAGTACACCAAACCAATGCACCATAGGTAACCAAACAACCAATATCCTCCTTAAGCCTATTATGTAATACTTCAACTGATTTTTTTTATAAGAAAATCTCCGCGGTTTCACCCGCGTAAGTCTCGATCCCGTGAGAATATCGGGATAAAAAGTATTCTATGTCCTATTCCAGGTCATGGTCTACCCATGTGCCAAATAACATCTAAATCTGTCGAGCCGTTTCAGCGTGAAAGAGTTACAAACAAACAAACTCACTTTCTCATTAATTTATAATATTAGTTAGGATAATATTTAGCAGGAGTATACCTTGTAACTAACAAATAGATAACCTAATTAACCAGCCACCAAAAGTTTTGCTCCAATATTACTAAACTCGACTAAACAATTACCACAAAATAAGAGAAGGACAGAAGGATAAGCTACGCTTGCCGCGTTCGTTTCGTGAATGAGTGATTTTAAGCCTCGGAAAGCACGTTAAGCCGCCCCGGCTGTTATTCGTAGATCTTTGACAGTCGTTACGGGCAGTTAGAAGCTGAGAAGTTTGACAACTAGTCTTACCAAGGGGTATCGTATTACCCAGTTACTGGGTTGTGGAAGTCAGATAGGCACTTGCTGCATGTAAAATACTGGTATTCAGCTGTATCCGGTTAGACTGGAAGTCGACGGTGACGCCCACATGTTGGGAAAAGACTAGGCAGATTGAGATGGATAAATGAATACTCAAAGACTCCTCACAACAAATGAAAACGCACGCACACTTACAGCGAGAGGCTAGCGCACTCGCGACTGGCAATTGTTTATGTTTGTGTTTATACGCATCTATGTGAACATGTGTTTACGCTTGTTGGATAAAACCGGCCTTCTGTATCAATATATTCTGCGCCAAAACCGAATTATTCCCGATATATCGCAGAGAAAACCACAAGCGTAACTTATCGGTAATAAATTCGTTTAAATTTCCCTCTCACGGCGCATAATGGTTGCATGGCGGTCGCTATGACATATGAGGATGTAGAAGAGGTTAAGTAATGGCGGTCTGTCCTCACGATGATAAATTACGGCGTTATATTTCCATGACGAAGCCCAGACGAAAATAATGGGGAGCGAAGGTTGAAGAATTTTTCATTAGCTTGTTTTGATAAAAATTGCGCATTTTATATTTTTGGAGTGAAAAGTAAGCATATTGAAAACACAATGTAAGTAATTCGTTTTACTAAATACTATCTAAGTACTTGTAAATGCAGTCATTTAATTAAACTGCGTGAAGTTACTAATAAGACTGTTTGCTGTCTTTATTTTTTTTATATCTTAAAGGCAAGTAATCTGGTAATACATTTGCATAACAGCAAGCACTCACGTGCCATATTTCCAAACTGTATAATTATATAATTATTTTAGCACGTATAGAAAAAGAACGCCATCCATCATACTTGACAAATCCTTTATTCACTTTCAAAAACATAATAGATGAATTATGAAATTTAATAGAAATTTTATGAAAACATTGCAGCTGACAACGTAAAAAAAACAACTCTAGAGCAAAACCACTTAATAAAAATTCAGGAAGCTGCTACCAAAACTAAAGGAACCAGAGCGTGAACATAACTAAGTTACGAAACAAGAAAAACATCTTGGAATCGAATTGCTGAAATATGGCCCTCATTTATCATGCTGCAGTAGGGGGTCGGCCATTTTCAGGGCAATGCTTACGTTACGCGCTCAGTTGTGCGTTACATTGTATTAATGATCTGCATACATAAAACGTGTAACGTTAAATGCGCAAAACCTGAAAATAGTTTGATTAGAATAACGAGCTGAATCAATTAAACCAAGCACTTTTTAAAATAGGTCACATTTTTCAAAAAATCTTCATTAAAAAAACGTTGCAGTGTCTATTTATTAATAGGTCAAGCCATTATATGCGCAAACCCGCCAAAATAGAAAACACAAATTGTTTTCGACCAATTTAAATTTAAAATACGCGGGATAATAATAGTTTTAATTTCAATGCAAATACGAATCATCCAAAACTAAAACAGCACATAAACCTTTACAATTTTTTTAATGATTTTTTTTTCGTTTTGAAATAGATCAATTGAATTAAAAATCAGTAGGGGAGTATGAGGTTTTGCGCATTTAACGTTAAACGTTGTATATTGATGATAATAATTATAATGGAAGAGTGAGCAGTGATAGCCTAGTGGTGGGACCATCCGACTGCCAAGTCATAAGCCTCGAGTTCGAACCCAAGCCTCCACGCGCCTCTGACATTTCGGATTCATAATGCGTATGTATAATTATCACTAACTTCAAAAACGGTGAAGGAAAACATCGTGAGGAAACCGGCATGCCTGAGAGATATTACTCGACGGCATGTGAAGCCAAGTCAGAGGCCCATGGGTGGCTTTAAAACTCTGACACCAGGTTAGTCGCTAACCACACGAAAAGAAGAAGATGGATGAGTGAGATATTTTTTAAACGACTTCATAAAAGGATTTTCTATGTATCACATATAATTTTATCAAGAAGCTCGGCGAACCCTAAAAACAGGCTTGTATCTTTAAAAAAATACATTTTCCCTTAAAAGATACATGGCAGCAGGGGTTCTAAACACTAATTTTACCATCGATTTGACTCGATGAATGTCAACAATACATCAATTATACGAGCTTCTTGAAGACTCTAGACAAGATCAGTATCCGCCATCTTGGATCGATGAGCCGCGATATCGGAATCCAATAATCTGAGATGGGCCATCATTTGTCCATGTTGCGTTGTCATTATTGTCATAGATCATGATGTTTTTACTACAAAAGTGGGCCTGTGGCGCAGCTGTGGGAACATTACAGGCTGATTATGCATTATGTTGTTAATAAATAATATTAGTATGAAAGTCAATCAATCTGCCTAGCCTTTTCCCAAATATGTTGGGGTCGGCTTCCAGTCTAACCGGCTGCAGCTGAATACCAGTATTTTACATGGAGCGACTGCCTATCTGACCTCCACAACCCAGTAACTGGATAATACGATACCCCTTGGTAAGACTGGTTGCCAGACTTTCGGGCTTCCGAGGACCCGTAACGACTGTCAAAGAACCTCGAATGACAGCCGGGACCAACGGCTTAACGTGCTTTCCGAGGCACGGAGGAGTCTCGATTTGTAAAGATGGTCACGCATCCACGGACCAACCCCGGCAAGCGTAGCTGTTATTACTTAGCCACGAGCTCCTTTATTTGTATGAAAGTATGTATGTTAATTTATGTCCTAAATAATTAATCCTTTAAGCACTAATGCGCATTAAGTATCAAATGACTGCCTTAATAGAAAAGGTGACCCCATTTAAATCATCCTGTGGCTTAGTGAAAAGGTCCACTAATTATAATCAGCCTGTTTGCTAACTAGCAAAAGTGAGAAAACTATTTTGCAAACAAAACTTCCTAACAGATTCAGACAAATGCGGTGTCATTAGTTTTTTTAGGAGTTCAGGCCAAAAGTGGCTAGTTCAAACGTTTTAGCTGCGAACTTACCTGGATTTCTGAGAAAAAAAATCTGAATGAAATGAGAAAATGTGTGATTTATTTAATGCTGTAAAAGGTAAAAAAGGCCCGACAATCCGATAGATAATTGGTCCCAAGTACTATGGACACCTGGTATGATCTTAAAATTCTATAGAAATTATGAAATATCGCTAAGCGCCTAAAAATGCTGGCAGCATTGCCACGTGCAATGCTGCCAGCCTTTTGGGCACTTGTCCCTTTGACAGCGATTCGGATAAATGTTTTGTTGCATAATGAGCTCATTCCCTTTTTTTTAAATAATAATAGTACATAATCCATACTAATATTATAAATTCGAAAGTAACTCTGTCTGTCTGTATGTTACCTTTTCACGCCTAAACCACTGAACGGATTTCGACAAAATTTCAGCAAGGAGGTAGATGGCACCCTGGGGAAGGACATAGGCTACCTTTTATCGACATACCGCGCGGGCGAAGCCTCGGGCGGAAGATAGTTATATATATTTTAGCTATTAAATTGAATTTAAGATGACCAGGGGGCCTAAAACAGCCACATTAGCAATCCCTCTAAAAGCAATTCATTTGCTGAATTTCCAGCTGTCATTAGCAATTCCTCTAATTTGACACAAAAGCAATTCATAATGTGTGGACCATTTTACGAATCTCAATAGAAAACTGTCAAACAGATGTAAATATTATTTCATAATATGAATCGCACGCAGATCATAATATGAATGGTCAGTTTGTGACATTTTACGATGATTCATATTTATTTTCCTATTATGATTCTGCCAAAGTGGCTGTTTTAAGCCCCCAGGTCATCTAGTAGTCACTATTCCAGAACTGGATTATCCAACTGCTGTGTAACGCCCACTTCCTCTTCATGGTGGTTGGTCTGGAATATTGCAACTATCGTTAGCCCCTAACACGCTATTCATATGAATGGCCTCCCATGAAGCAAGATAAACAAAATTTTGGAGGCCATGCCAGCTTTTAGGCATCGAAAAGAACTCATGTACCTATCTATAATTTTACAGAGCGTTGTTTCAGTGTAACGGTTATAAAGAACCCTTTCAGTCCCCATGATATTTATTATTTTATAATTGACAGCAAAAATAGGAATAATGGGTAATACTTTCCCAAATCATCTTTTGACAAGCCGAATACTTGACAAAAAAATCCCTAAGATCATCGACAAGTAGACACCGTTTTGTATCGAACAAGAAACGATATCTTTATCGACTTTTACTATTGTTTCTTATTCAGTAAACTTGTTACGACGAGATAGTATTGATATGGGAGCGATAAAAGATCGTGAGAATAAAATCGTATTGTCTACCCCTTTTCTATCTGATTCCGAGAAACCAACACTTGTAATGTCAATTGAGTCTTTATTGTCTCTATCTGATCAAAGAATCCTAGTAAAAACAAAAAAAAAGTCTTTCAAAGCAATTCCACACTTCCTACCTTTTTTAACCGACTTCAAAAAAGGAGGAGGTTATTTATGAAACAGTTACTTAATTCAACCTTCCGATAAGAATCTAAAAGAGTTCTTTCTCTTCAAAGTCCGTTTGATAAAACCTTTTTATATGTTAAGGTTTCAAAGACAATCACACTAGCACAGAGCTAAATGTCCCAGGATCAATTTCGATGCCCATAATCATAACCATTGGACCTGATCTATTATGGCATTTAATCTATGCTATTGGCAGCCTAAGGTCCTAAATGTCCAATAGAGGATAAATGGGTTGATTTCCAATGAAATGGAAGGGTCAGCCAACCTATAAAATAAAATATTAACGCTAACCTATAGCGCTAACATTTTATTTTATAGGTTGGCTAAAAGGTCAGTGAACCAAAAAGATAGTTTTTTTTTTTTAAACTCTTACTCCATAGAAATCACCGGTAGTTTTAGTTGACCTTGGAAGCAGTAGAAGTAGGTATGTAATTTCATCAGCATCTATGTCCTTGTAATAGAATTCTTCTTACGGACTATCTTAAGAAGTTCTACGCCTATCACAGTACACTGCATGTTTGCATTGTTTGGCCTCTCGCAAGCTGCGCCATAACACCCTGTCCTCCGTCTTTCGCATCCAATCCGTCACAGCCACCTTTTTAAGGTCATCAGTCCATCTCCAGCCACCCTTTTAAGATCGTGTTTCTACGCTTGCCGATACGCGGTCTCTACACCAAGACTCGTCTGCTCGACTGGGCCATCGGTCCTTCAACAGATGTGGCCAGCCAAACGCCACTTCAACTTTTTTACTCTGCAATCGTATGTATAAACTTCTACCGAAATATCTCAATCCCTTAGTATTAAAACCTGTCCCACGCCCGTTTAGAAAAGAAATTGGTGTAAAATTGACTAACAAGCCTCAAACAATAGAATAGAATACTCTACTATAATCTGTACACCATTATGGGATTCAAGATATACATTAAGAAAAAATAATAATAATGATTTGAATTTGAATTTTACATATGGTGACACAATGGGCGATCTTATAGCTAAAAAAAGAGATATTTTACAGACAGCCTAAAAGCATACTGTCAGAAAGAGATTTGACCCTTAGCTAAGGAATTATCCCGTCCGTTCCTCATAATAAACCACGCTAAGGTCCATCACAGCTATAATTATTTGGCGTGACGTTCTACCGTTTAATCTTACCAAAATGGCCGCCCCCAGTTAAGACTTACGACGCAATAATTTTAGTCAAGACGAGTAGCAATTTAGTGGTATAGAGTTGTAGATAGTGTCGTTACTATGTATTATGCGTGATATATGAACACTAGAGTGGTCCCACTGACAGAGGAACGTTAATTTTGATTATGCTAGAGGCGAGACGCGTGTATCGACCGCTCGAGAAAAAAGGTCGGTGTTTTTAATGTGTTGACGCCGTTTTATTTTCTTGAGAAGGGTCTTCACGTGTTTGTTAGAAAATATAGGTCATCTTTTACGGTAACGGCACGTTTATATGAAAATATACTTTCATTTCAAATAATATTTTTCATGAAGTTAAACTCTTACGCATACTTTTACTTAAAATTGCCGTGAAAAGAGTACCAACGTTTGATATAATTTATCTGTTACTGAAATAATACAATGGAACACACTCTTTTTTCGGAGCCATGTTAAAGTTGGTTTCTATCGCTCTTGTCTTTTGAAATGTTCTCAAGGTGAACACTTGAATTCAGAACTGCCGTTATTCATTTGTTTCACCTGACAGGTGACAGGTGACAGTCTGACACCATCTGTTGAAGTTTGTTTTACGCTTACGTTAACGAGTTATTACGAAGTGTGCAAAACTTTTTGCGGAAACTTCATTGTGTTTTGTTGTTACTGTGTACGAGAACATTTTATTTCTTGTTTTATTTAAACTTTCCCCGGGGCGCGATTGTGTGATATTCTGTCTGGCAAGTTTCTGTTTTTGCACTAACGAGTAAACAGACTTTTTTTACAATTGTTAAGTTAATAAGGTTCGAGCTCGTCCGTTTATAAATGCGTTCCTTTTAAGTTTTTATTGTTTTAGTTTAATTTATGGAGTGCATTTAAGTATACGAGAGGTCAGTGCACACAGACCACCCGCTACCCGAACCGCTGGCTGATTAGAAGAGTTTGTAAAGGAGACTGGCTTGACTTTTTCACCATGCACCTAATCCTAATTAGGCTTCCAAGACGAACTGCATTCTTGCAGTCACTGAACACCAGCGCTGGGGCTCTGTCTTGCATAGGGTCGCAGCATTATGCTGAGTGATGGCCGTTTTGCGTGAATGTGACGCATATATTCCCCCAATTTGTTATTTGTCCTTTCTTAGTTTTCTTAGTTTCGTCATGTTTGCCGCAAATAAACGTATTTTCTTCCTGCTATTTGAATGCAGTTTAGTACGACTACAATACTTGTAATGTACTGTAACTGCATCCAAACTGCAAATTTGCAGTAGGAGTGCAGTTGAAATGCAGTCCGTCTGATGGCAGCCTCAGACGTTAATCCGGACTGCCCGTTGTCTTTTTAAATATTTTCCTTTAATAACTAGTAGGTGGCCCGGAAAAGCTGGCTTTTAGCGATAAGACCGATCCTTGAGCCAATCCTTCATTAAATATTCCTTTAATGTTTGTAAATATGTGAGCACCATATATCTATCACATACTTTATTAATTTATTTGTCATTGCTCCATTTTAAATTCTTTTTTACCTATTGTGTAACAGTAATTGTATGTATTCTCGGTGCATCGTCTTCACATGTAATTATATAATTGATGTATATCAAATATTGTAAAACTTGTTTTTTAAAGAGTAACGGTGGCGTTTCTTGCCCATTCTTCTCCATACGAAAACTACCTTTTGGAAGGGGCAACTAGAATCAGTTCTATTTCTATGCATTTGACGTTCAAAAGTGCCTTTAATGTGCCTACTTGAAATAAATTATTTGACTTTGACTTTAACTTTGACTTTAATGTTTGCAGAACATTATTTTTTTTAGATAATAAAACTAACTAAGCACTAAACTTCATTGCCTATTCAATACAGTCACCAATCCCTACCACACGCCTAACACTTGCACCAAAACATCATTACTTGAACCGAAATTCCGCTGGTAAACCGCACAGCGCATTCCCAGCACGCATGATATACTCACTCAACCAAGTCGGCAAGACCTTCGAGCTTCAATACCTCACCCCCTTTCACACCCCATACTTGTATGGCTAAGGCACGGGGGGAGGGGTCGAGTTAAAATGGAGGTTCCAACTATAGATGCGGTGAACAGATGGCAGTTCTTACCCTTCGTGTTTTTAGTTTATTAAGGGCATGATTAAAATATTTGAATTAAATGTTTAAGCTTAAGGCTATGTTTATGACAGGGAGTGGCGGGAGGAGGGATAGCAGTGTTTTATGTAGGTATGTGTGTCGGTGGAGATATTTTTATTAGATAGTTGTATTTTGCGTATACTTTGGGCTTGCAACCATTCTAGAGGAACAAGGTTAGGTACATCATGTCTACCTTATCTATACATATTAAAGTAAAAATAAACTAAAGTCGCTTTTCGTGTTTGTCTGTATATCCGCGTTATTCTTCTAAACCACACAACAGATTGAGATGAGGTTTTCACCATCGTTTAGGGAATTTATTCTGGAAGGTTTACGTGTATAATACGTTAAATTAAAGTTACATATAACTAAGAAATCTCGATGTTTTGTCAAGTCGTAAAAACCGTGCGAAGCAGAAGCGGGTCGCTAGTCTAAGTATAATATCCACCGGCTAGATAGTGGGACAAAAGATAAATCATTATAATAGTTATTTATGCAACTGTTATATAATAAGGGGTATTAAAACACGAATGCGGGTTTATCACATGAGTGTTTTAATATCTAATTATTAACAGTTGCATACAAGACTTTATATACACCTATGATATGAATCCTCTATAAAAGGTTTGCAATACTAACATCGAACAAAAATGGAGGGACATAACGCACATGAATTCGAATTTTTCGAATTCGAATAAAAAATAAGTTTTTTTTTTAAACTACTGTTCTTTGTTAGTGAAACGCGCCTGCATGACATTGTTCTTTTTTTTAAATGAGTTGTATTATGAAATTTAGTACAACATTATAACACCCGTTTGAAGGATATTATGGTTACTATGACACTGGTTGTTGTAATGTTGGCAATAAGCTAACTGTTTCAGAAACTTTTATAGAGGATTTATAGCATGGGTGTAGATAAAGCTTATAATATAATTGTTTATGTATAGATAATAAATTAATGTAAGATTATGGAAAAATCAATCAATTTGTTGTTTTTAATCAGTACCTACTATTTGTTCAGCTAACAGGGGTGCTTTTCAGTTTAATTTTTACTTCTACACGCGTAGCTAGGAAAGGTTCTATGAAAATCGTGAGGCAATAGAATTCTTCTCAAAAACATTCATTGTTAACCTATTTTCTACTTTTCTGAGAAAACAGCCCATTTCCATTAACTTTCATACATAATTTCGCAACTTCAAACAAAATAATTGCGGCAAAATTAACCAATTTGTTAGTCCATAATTTTAGGTGGAGCAAGTTTTGGTAAAAGGTCGTTCAACCGCTTTACAGAATAGATTAAAATATTTATGATTCGTAATTAAATATTTAATTTAGTTTGTACATAAAATATTGAAAATTTAGTGTTTGGATGGCATATAAAAAATACGTGACTATTAGATAGATTGGAGTATAATGAATTATCATCATCATAATCATTTCAGCCGAAAGACATCCACTGCTGGACATAGGCTTCTCCCAAGCATCGCCACTTCGACCAGTTCTGTGCTTCTCGCATGCAGTGGGTTCCTGCAGTCTTCACAAGGTCATCGGTCCACCTTGTGGAAGGCCTTCCCAACGCTACGTCTTCCGCGGTCGCCAATCCAAAACCTTTCAGTCCCATCGGCCATTTGTTCTGCGAGCAATGTGCCTGCCCACTGCCACTTATGTTTGCCAATCCTTCGAGCTATGTCGGTTACCTTTGTTCTCCTAGGCGTCTCTTCATTTCTGATTCGATCACGTAGGGAAAATCCAAGAATAGCCCTCTACATTGCCCCTTGATTGACATTCAGCCTTTATTGAATAATGGGCTACATAGAATAATGAGTAGGCAGGTATAAACACTTTTTTATTTATTGCCTTGCACTGGGTATGGAAAATAAAATGAATAACCTAAGTGATTGAGCAGTTTTTACGTAACATAGGAAATAGTATCCATCAAAATGAACGTGAGGGTAAGATGAAGTATCAAACTAGTCTAGGGTCAGTTAAGCGTCAGCGCACACCAAGAGCAGAGCAGAGCGTTTTTTGAGACTACTGAAAAATTAGTCTTATGACAATTCCATGCATTGCAAAATTAAATATACGTCAAAACTTGATGGTCGACCATGCTCGAGATGGCAAGATGCGTGTTCGAGTATGCTTTTTACATGCACGAGCGCGCTCGAGCCACCGCCGCGCACCGCCCTCGCTCAGTATGCCACAGCGAGATTGTCATTGGTCATGCACGCCCGCCTGGCAACCCAGAGCATTTTCAACGGAGATTGCTCACGGAGGGGCGAGCATGCCGCCTGCATGGTCGAGCAGTCAAAATTTTGCTCGACCATATGCAAGCATTTTGCAGTTCGTGAAACAATAGATTAGTTATGTTAAAGGTACGTGAAAATGTATCAAAAACGTAGCAAACGTAGCACCCTACGTCAATTTACCGTATTTTAGCCATTTCGTGCAAGTTCAAAAAATGACAGATGCGTTTTGAATGATAGTTTAAGTTGATTGTGTTGTTTTTGAATTTACTTAAAAAAGGTACCTTGCTAGGCTTACTACTAGCTACTTGAAAGGTATGAATTGGCAGGTAATAAAAACTTTTTACAAAAAAAAAAAAAAAACAACCGACTTCCAAAGAAAACACTGAAAAAGTGAAAAATAACTTTAATTTCTACTTTTTTTGTGTTTTCTTGCTATGTAAATAACGGTGACGGAGTCAAATAAGATATCATCTACATAGACTAAGTGGGAAAAATACGTAATTATTGAAGCTAACTCAAAACCTACGCAAGCAAAATTTGTAAAGGGAGTTTACCCTTCGAACAAAAAAAGAAATTTGTAAATCGGTACACAATTGGCGAAAATATAGAAGAACGAAAAAAAAAATACATTCAGACGAAATCAGAACCTCCTCCTTTTTGAAGAAGTCGGTTCAAAAGTGAGTTGTTTATTCCATAAATAAAATATTTGATACCCTGAATTTCTAAAATAACAAAATCTCCCAAAAGTTTAACTTCCTGAAGGAGAAGACTACGCATAAATTATTGTCACCCGCCGCCTTACACCCGAAGAATTTGTTTTAATTTACAAGTAATTAACGGAATGTTCGCTTGCTAGTTATCTCGGCTTTCAGCTGATGACCATAATTATTCGGATCGGAAATTAAACGTCCCGTTTTATCGTTCAAAGGTATTTCTTGGATTTTCTTTGGAATTTATCAAATGGAAATGATTAATGATAAGATTTGCAGATTTGTATGAAATGGCAGAAATTCATAAAATTTCAGGTTTAATAAGTAAGTATTTATATTTCTAGCTAAACAAACAAGGCAAACGCAATCGCCGATCTTTACAGGGTGGCTTGCAGCAACTGGATGAGAGTTTTCGAGAATCGAGCTGAATGGCGTGAAATTTTAGCGGCCTACGTGCAGCAGTGGACTTTTGTAGGCTTACGATGTAGAATTCCAGCTATGGTCCAAATTATTGTCGAAGCGCTTTGCCCTTGGTTGGTTTCAGTAAATCAATTGAAATGAAAAATATGCCTCGACTTGAAAACCTTCTCCGTTTTTTCGTCGGTAAAAAAGTGCTCCCAAAAATCCGATCTGCGAATAGTCTCCAGCTAAGAGAGAATCCAAAATAAACCATAATCAGCTGCTCTTTTATTAAAACATTCTTTATTAACTCACTGTACATCATCTTACTACCCAATAACGTACTAAAGTTACGCAGAACTGATGCATCTCTAAATGCTTAAATTACGCTGAGACCACAGAGCATTCTCATAAACAGAAACAAAAAGTCTACAACATCCTTCATTTTTAAAACGACAAAAATGGAGGACGTTCTATGTTCGTCTGTATCTATTTTTTTTTAAACTTTGTTCATTGGTGTTTTCATATATTCAGGAGCTCTTGGCTAAGTAATATCAGCCGCACGGAGGAGTCTCGGGATTTACATACCGAGACTCCTCCGTGCATCGGAAGCACGGTCCCGGCCTTCGTTCATGGATCTTTGTCAGTCGTTACGGGTCGTCAGAAACCCGAAAGTCTGACAACCAGCCTTACCAAGAAGTATCGTATTGCCCAGTCACTGGGTTGTGGAGGTCAGATAGGCAGTCGCTTCATGTAAAATATTGGTATTCAACTGCATCCGATTAGACTGGAAGCAGACCCCAACATAGTTGGGAAAAGGCTAGGTAGATTGATTGGATAAATTCAAGTACTAATCAAAGTATCTATTGATGTTGTCGTCTGACGCTTTTAAATCTATGTAGCAGTTTATTATCAACTTCAGATAATCAAACAATATGAATCGAACAAAGTGTGGAATTCTCTGCCAGCGTCTGTGTTCCCCCCTTTCATATATAAGCCGTGTGCCTTCACAGCAAGAGAACAAGCATCTTATGTGCACGCTCGTTCCATCGTAAACCTCATCGTTTTCCATCAGGCTAGATCGAGGTCAAGAGCACGCCTATTACACAATAAAAAAATATATACAATCAAAATAATGAATTGTTAAGATCTTCAGTAAAATACAATAGACGTAGATATATTTAATAACCTATTCCGCCTATCTAATCTAAGATCTTTAGTCATCATCTGCCTAGCCTTTTCCCAAGTATGTTGGGGTCGGCTTCCAGTCTAACCGGATGCAGCTGAATACAAGTATTGTACATGGAGCGACTGCCTATCTGACCTCCACAACCCAGTAACTGGGTAATACGATACCCCTTGGCAAGACTGGTTGTCAAACTTTCGGGCTACTGACGACCCGTAATGACTGTCAAAGATCCACAAATGACAACCGGGACCAACGGTTTAACGTGCTTTCCGAGGCACGGAGGAGTCTCGATATGTAAAGATGGTCACCCATCCACGGACCAACCCCGGCAAGCGTAGCTTAACCTGATGAATCGACCCGTGCGGCTGTTATTACTTAGCCACGAGCTCCTAAGATCTATGATCTTTAGTAATACAGGAGTAATAGTATAGAGTATAGAGAATCTTTTTAGTGTTGTCGTCCTTGCAAGCACGTGGAAAGCATATCGTTATTAGATTTATACCCCGACTAGCTGTGCCCCGCAGTTTCACCCGCGTAAGTCTCGATCCCGTGGGATTATCGGGATAAAAAGTATCCTATGTGTTAATCCAGGTTATAAGCTATCTGTTTGCCAATTTTCATCCAAATCCATTCAGCCGTTTTTGCGTGATTGAGTAACAAACATCCAAACACATAAAGACACAAACTTTCACATTTATAATATTAGTAGGATTGCATAATACAATTTCTTTCACAACTCGAAGGATTTTGAAAAATTTGCTTAATAAATTCGTCTGCTCGATAACTTAAATGACGCCATGAATTTTGTACTGGGCTGGGCAAATATTTAAGATATAAAATCAGCCAAAGCATCTGGAATCTGGGGGTCACTTATATTAAAAGGCAAACAAGCCAATCACAAACATCAAATACGAACCCTCATGGCCTTTGGCACTCAAAACCAAAGCAAGCCAATCACTCCTCGTAATCTTAGACTGTTCAAAAATACGAGACAGCCAATTAACTTGGTGAGAGGTCCCTAAACGAATAGCGAGCTACCACAAAGTAGGACGGTACAGAAGTCTCACTCTTAATGTGAAAATAATCATCATCATTTCAGCCGAAAGACGTCCACTGCTGGACATAGGCCAAGCACTGCCACTTCGACCGGTTCTGTGCTTCTCGCATCCAGCGCATTCCCGCGGTCTTCACCAGGTCATCGGTCCACCTTGTGGAACACGTTGTGAAAATAATAATTATAATTAATTACTAGCTTTTGCCGAAGCTTCGCTTTCATAGAGGTCGAAAATTATCCTACGGGAACATACTACAGAAATTAAACGTATATTTTGTCCTAATCTAGGTCAAATTTCATCAAAATCCGTTAAGCCGTTGACGTGCAAAGGCAAAGGAAAGGATAAACAGAAAAAATTACTTTCGCACTCATAATATTAGTATGGATTAATAAGTATAGATATTATAGAATTTATAGATAACGTCTAAATTCGGCTATTATTATAATAGATATTATAATGGTACCTATAATTTTATCATTAACATTTCAGCGTAACAACTAAGCTACTAATTTCAGTATTTTTTATGAAATGATGGCCTCCAAGGATTACTACAATGATTGGCCCTGCAATGCCCGCATCCAAGGATTACCGCGGCTATCACTGAAGGGGCGCAATCCAGACTACGCAATTTCGTGATCGCTAAACTAAACCTTGTTAAAAATGATACGCCAAATGAGAAAAGATCACTGCGATCATGTTATTCGACTGTCATCGTTTGTCCATAAAAAGTAGCCTATGTCCTTTCTCAGGCTCTAGAATTCTAGATTATCTGTGTACTAAATTTCATTTATGTAAATCGGTTCCGTAATTTTGGCGTGAAAGCGCGATAGACAGACAGACAGACAGAATTAATTTCGCATTTATAATATTATATTAGTTACTAGTATATTAGTAGATTAGTCATTAGTATTAGTTTATAAGTAAGGATTTATTTATTATCAAATCGTAAATAAGTCTGACATCGCCAACCTGTCTTGAGCAAATTTGATGATCAATACTCGTGCCTTCTCTGTATGAGAAGAGAGACCTTTGCCCTACAGTGGGATAAAAATAAGCTGGTATTATTATTTAATAAGAAAACTAGAATCTAAACATAATAAAACATAACACAAAGGATTCATGTGTGACATTTAGGTAGGTATCTAAAGGTGAACCATCCTGAAACTAACCTCAGCAAGCGAAGCATAACTTGCCTTGGCTTTCTGTATTTTCTATCCCATGATCTTATAACGATGATGGGAAGCATCGTTTATTATAATTTACAACGAAAGAAAAATATTGCGAGCCTAGAGTACGCACTACGGGGCTTAAGCCGGTAACTATGAAAGATAGCCCCAAATTAAAGGGGATCCCGAACCGCTGTTAGGGTGTTGCTACATAACAAACGTTCAATCTGTTGGAATGGTAGCTTAAGAGACGTTTGTAACTGCAAATAGATAGATTAAATTGAGTTTACAGTGCTAAACGAAAATAGGCCTTTCTGAATAATAAACATACACACTAACATAACTCACTTCTTCCCATGGGGGTAGACAGAAACTACAGATCGCCACTTGCTACGATCCTTACATACTCTTTTTGCGTCGTTTACTTCCATAAATATGCTGGGGGCTTAAACCGGCCACATTAGCAATTCCTCTAAAAGCAGTTCATTTCCTGAATCCCAGCTGTCATTAGCAATTCCTCTAATTTGACATAAAAGCAATTGATCATTTGTCATTTTACGAGTCTCCATAGCAAACTGTCAAACAGATGAATTATTTCGTAATATGAATCGCACGCAGATCATATTATGAATTGTCAGTATGCGACATTTTACGATGATTCATATTATTTTCCAATTATGATTCTGCCAAAGTGACTGTTTTAAGCCCCGTGGTCATACACGCACGCCGGTTGCGAGTACTACGCACCTAACCTTTCTGAGGAACATCACCAATAACGTCACCATATTTTTGTCCTTCTAGAGCGTTTCTGGATACTAAATGATATTTATTTCAGTAAATTGGTTCAAAAAACATTTCGCCACTTCTTCTTCACAGCTAAAGCACTAGAAAGTGGTGACAGGCGGCCATTTTGGAGGACGGTCTTATGTAATTTAACGTTCATAAAATGCTAATTTTCTGCCTAGTTCGAATAAATGACTTTTGATTTTGAATTACAGCAAATGGCAAGAACGCTACAGGAATGTCATACAACCTTTGTATAAAGGGTGTTGCTAAAGTTATGATGTTTAAAGTTTAACTCGATTCACCCATCACAAAAAAAAAGCTTACAGATACAATGCGAGAACAACTGTAATTCAAAGAAAAGATTTGTTGAAATTCGTTTAAAAAATCACTTCGCCCCTAAGACACGATTGATTTTTAAATTGGATGGATGAGTCCGACGGGCGACGGATGGAAGGCGCTAATTTGTCACTTTGTTCGAGTTTCTTGACAGATGACGCCAGTTAATGTTTTTAGGGATTTCCATTGATCTATTGGTTTAGTAATTAGCGATTTTCTACGTTCTATGTTCTTGGGATTGATTTCCGCACTTAGTCCTTCTAGTGGACTGAAAAAAAATGCGATTTTATAATCTTTTAAACTGCTGTAAAACGTACCTAGTTGAAAGCCGTAAAGAATACGCAAAGTACTGTCGCGTATTTTAGATACAAATATATCCAGCTATCTATACTTTTGTATCGAAAATACAGGACAGTATTTCTTCGAGTAAATAAAAAAAATACCCGACTGCATAAAACCCCCAAAAAAAAAACAGAAACAGTAAACTAAAAAGATGGGAACATGATTGAGTAGAAAATAATTAAATCAGGCTCATAAATGTAATACGCAATCGGAGGCAATACATTTATGATGTGTGCAAAACATAACCCTTACCTGTCTCGCAGTTGGGTAAACCCTTTACCCGAAAACAAAAACACTGCCCGGGCTCAAAAACAAAATCATGTATTCCTCTAGGACTAATGAGTATTAAATACAGCAGTCACGCTTGTACAGAATATTCCAACAAGACGGTCTAAAATAACCAGAAATAAACTGTATGTAAACATAATGATGGTCCTGGGTGCGATTCCCAGGTCGAGCAAAGCGTTTTTAGGAGGAATTACTCAGTAATAGCCCGGAGCCTGGATTTGTTCCCGGTTGATGGCAACACAATTGGCGAAATGTAAGTGTTTACACCACTGCTTAACCCTTTTGGGTAAACAGGCATGATGTTACGTTTTGTATTACATTAATGAACTAAGCTACATCGCAAGGAAAACGCAATGCAGATAACGAAACTCATCTGGCTTCTCCGATTTATCAACCAACTCCATCCACACTTGCATGTCACGTCTCACCAAATCCTGAAAGTAATCGGTAGAACATCGATACTTTCGTACGTTCGATAATCGTGTCACGTCTCTAGTAGGTACTCTTAGAGGAGAACGTGTGACTTGGCACGCCCCTATTTACTGAGATTCACTAAATAAACTTACTTAGAAGCTGCGGCCTTATTTTGAGAGTATTTTTGTTTATTTTTAAATAGCGACAGATCTCTGGGTCTCTCGGTTTTACGATTTGCCAAAACATAGAAATTTATTTATTATATATGTAAGTTTAACATCAACTTATTAAGCATAAATCTTTAGGGATAAGTTCTCTAAATGATGGTAAAAACCGCTTCAAAATCTATTGCGTAGTTTAGAAGAACTACGCGGTCATACAGACAGACACGATTTTAATTCATAATTTGTTATCATCATCATCATTCTCTTGCCCGTATACTAATTATTATATAATAATTATATAATTAAATAAATACATACTTCTAAAATAAATATCAATATAAATAATTATAATGTAATTTAAAAAAAAAATACATAAGCAACGATGACGAAGTGGAAAGATAGTGTACTTCCACACTTCTTTTAAATACTACAACGGTTTGGCAGTCCCTAATGCCAGGCGGAATTGAATTCCAGAATCGAACCGCATGCGCAGTGAAGGGTTAGGAGTAAAAGTCCGTGGAGTGGGAAGGAGATTTAAAGAGGTTTCCAAAGTGTGACCTGTATGGTGCATCAAAGGTCGGGTGAGAAAAACGTTCTCGCAGATAGTATGGCGTTATAAAGCTGTGAAGGATGTTAAATAGCAGATAAAATATCTGATTTTATAGATTCTTTAAATCAACAAACAAAGAACTTCACCAATTATAGCTATTTATTTTAAACACGTTTAAATAATTATGTAATACCTAACATGTTCAATCCCATTGACAGCCATTACATCGCCTGTGCTCGCGTCCCCTCGTTTGTCATAGACTATAACAATTAGTTTGTAGCATAGACAAGCGATGCTGAAGCGTCAGGTGTGGGTCGACCGTAATATTTAGTTGATCGGCTTACAAAGTTTTACTTTTGCATTTATTTTATTATATTTTACTGTATAATTTATATTTATTACTATCTTATCTTACTATTTCTTATTACTTACATTAATCTATGAGATTTATTTTATGTCCGTAGGTGTGTCCGTGGCATCACAGTGGGCCCTATCAGAATACCAGCGCTGCGGTATTGGTTTATTTTTTCTCAAATATCGTAGCATTATGCAGAGATAGGGGCCTTTTTGGCCTCGCACAGTTTTCTCTGTTACACGTTGTTTTATTTTATTTTAATCCTTTTTTTATTAATTTTGTTAGTTTTAATGTTTGTTTTTATTGTTATATTTCCTGTGCGTGTCACAAATAAAATATTTTTCTTTCTTTCTTTCTAACATCTGGTACAACACACCCTTAACGTGCTTTCCGAGTCCCGGATTAGTCTCGGTATGTAAAGATGGTCATCCATCTACGGACCAACCCCGGCAAGCGTGGCTTAACCTGATGGATCGACCCGTGCGGCTGTTATTACGTAACCACGTGTACATCCTCCTGGTGCTTGAATTTATCCAATTGTCTTAATTTCCTATAGCTTTTTTCTCCACTTTCGCGACGGCTCTTCTTCAACATAATTTTCCCTGCCCTTGTCTGGTCTTATCGATTATCGTTCGCGCCCTTATCGCTTAAATACGGAGATTAGATCAGCCGATAATCCGTTCATATCTTTCCAATAATATACTTTAGGGATTAACTTAATACAGGTTTTTTTTGTGCGTGATGTTTGAGTGCTCATAGTGGCAATTTTATAGCAGAATGTCAAAACGTAGCCAGCTTACACAATCCGGATTTTTTTTTGTGGATTATGCAACTGATAGTGTTAATAGGACCAAACTCTGTGCATTTGATAAAGGGGAGTCACCAAAAAAAGTAATTAAGAAACACCTTGGCAAGAAAACATTACAAAGTGCCCATTATGGGAAGTACCCTTCTCACCCGATTTAACATAAAAATGCTCATACGACAAGAGCAGGTCCACGAAACAAGGTCAATTACTCAGGCAATTAAAAAGATACCGCCGACACAAAACCCAATATACACACAATTAATTAAAAACAAATTCTGACACAAAAGGGTTACACATAAAAATGTACAGACAAATTCCGGACCATGTACAAACACGAATTAACATCCCGAAGTCCCGATAGCAATAAAATAAAAATGCCAGTTCCTGAAACATTTTCGATACGTTAAAGGGATATTTTTCAACGATATTACGAGTTGGCTGTCCCTAACATTGCAATGTTAAATCCGGAGTCACGCGAAACCATTTGTAAGAGGCGTCTCGGATCGTAACGCTTAGCACCTCTCATAATTTAGGCGTAAGTTACAAGATATAAGAGAATTTCTAGAGAATCAATAACAACATTAAATCACGCCTGTAATTCCCGAAGGGTTAGGCAGAGACGGATCTATAGTAGACCTACATTTCGCCAGTTATGTTTAAGTCCCATGTAATAGGGAGTGAGTCTGGCAAAAATCTAGACTCCGGGCTGATACTGAAAAATACCATAAGGTTAAACCAAATAAAACTTTGCCCAGCCTGGAAATTGAACCCAGGACCTCAAGCTCAACAGTAGTACTTGCGACCACTAATATCAATGCTGCAGTAAGACTCCAAAAATTATTCCTACTTTTTTTTCTCACTAATCATTCTCCAACCTCTTTTGACTCACACCAAGCAAGTCGATGTAACCCCTGAGGGGAGTCATTCCTCAGTCATTTATTTTATCTCTAATACAAGCGTTTTATCTCAAGACGCCTTGACTGACAAGCAGGCTTGAAGGCGTTACATTGTACGTACGGTTTCTCATCAAACTGAAAATGAGACTGGCAAATATGCAAAGGATTTCTTAAGGTTGTAATTTGTATGGGTTTTGGTAAATTTGAGACGCACAAGTTGTGTTATTTGAGAAGTTCGTTAAAGATAATTTACTTTTTAATATTGAGCATGTAGACGATATTTTGAGCCTCACAATAAATGCTAAATTATTTAAGTGGTTAGTGAAGAAATTGTTACAATAAGTACGTTTTGAAAAAAAAAATTGATTATTATTGATTTGATTGTTGATAAAAAAATCCGTTTTGGTCCGCACGGAGACTCTTTGTTATGATAGATACCTAGACAAGTATTAAGGGGCTTAACAATCCATCCAGACGGATGGAGTCTCAATTTCATGGCCAAAAACCACTCCTGCATTGCAATACCTTCTTATACTTATTGTCTTAATGACTAACTTCAAGTGTTGAAAAGTATCTGAGGTCAAATGAAGGGCACGTTATAAGAAAACCATTATTACATTCTACTAAGACGTCAACTTTGAAAGGCTCTCTTGCCAAATAGTCAACTACACAATTACAATAGAACTCGTAGTGAAGAACTGTGAAAAGTTAATTTGGAAAATATACAGAGCACGGAATCGCCGATGGACGCGTCTCCGTGCTCTGTGGGAAAATAATACTAGAAACAAAATCTCCAAGTCAACTAACAAAAACAAAAATCAAGCTCTAATATCTTTCCGAATAAAAGCATAATTGGTGAGAGTCGAAAAGCGTTAGAAAAACAATGGGAAGTGCCGGCGAAAATCGCATTAATTCCTTTTTAGGGTTCCGTTACCAAAGGGTAAAACGGAACCCTATTACTAAATCAAATCAAATCAAATCAAAATTTATTTATTTGGACAAAAAAGATCCATAAATATTAGTAATAACATATTACTAAGACTCCGCTGTCTGTCTGTCTGTCCGTCTGTCACCAGACTGTATCTCATGAACCGTGATAGTTAGACAGTTAAAATTTTCACAGATGATGTATTTCTGTTGCCGCTATAATAATAAAAACAAAAAAAAAAAATTAAGGTGACTCAGATACAACAGACATGATTTTTTTGCCGTTTTTATAGATAATGGTACGGAACCCTTCGTGCGCTAGCCCGACTCGCACTTGGCCGGATTTTTTAACTCCGAATCGAATTCCGGGTCCCCTTCCAAGGGGCCTTATTTGTTTGCTTATCTCTCTTTATTAAGTGCCTTAATAGAACTGCGCCTTAAGTCTCTCGAGACACTTTTTGTTTGCGCGGCACAAAGTTTCGTATTAAAGAGATTTAAGGTAGAATCCTTATTTGCATTGGAGCCTATTATCTTTGAAGGTGGACGGCCATTATAAGAGCGTCACGAAAATTAAGAAAAGCGTAGATTTTTTGGTCCTCTGATACTTGCCTATTTTTATCTAGAATTTTTATCTTGTTCGCCTAGATAGTACTTGATATATATCCATATTTTCTTCCGAAATAGCTTACCAAAAATGCCAATGTTTTAGAATTTACCTGAGTAGGTATATTACTGAGTTGAGCTCCACTGACAAATGCTTGCACTGACTGGACAGGTCCACTCAAATCTGTGTAGTTTTTTCCTCAAAAGACCATTTCCGACGCTAATCTACATGGTCCTCTTAAGGCCTGACCAAGATTATGGCTGGACTTTAAAAGAGACTGCGACCTCTGAGTTTGTTTTGACTTTTCTTCTCAGAGTAGTCAGATAGGAAACGCCGACCTCATCTAGCTTATTTTTTAATATGACGTGTAAAAGTGATTCCAATATCTTATTTACAAAATAAATAATTTTTCATTTCACTTTCAATCAAAGATAAAAACTTAACAAAAATGACGCTTGAATTAACCTTAACTCCATTTTAAATAAGATTAGACATTTAAACAAACCTTTTTACAGTCCGTTCAACCGATTTTGACTTCTATATCGTAGGCAATACCAACTGTTTCCTGCAGCTGCCATTTGTCATCCCGCCAACGCAATAGAAGTCAAAATCGGTTTAACGGACTGTAAAAAAGGTTTATTTAAATGTCTAATCTTATTACAAATGGAGTATAAATGTCTAATCTTATTTCAAATAGAGTATAGTAGGGTAATGATAAATAAATACCTGTTTCATGGATAAAAAAATAAACTATCTATTTCTAAGCCACCATTAACAGTATTTTGCACTTAAAACGATGCCATGTTAGGCACTTTTAATACCTCTGCTAGTTTCTTCTTCAAAGAATTTCCGACGCGCAAAGAAAATGTTATTTTATACCTGAAAGCGACGGCATTGCAATTTTTGTCTTAACTTTTTTCTAAAACTAAAACATTTTTGCTGCAACGTGCACAAAGATTTATATTACGTAAGCGTCCGCTCCTTCATTTTATTTAATAATAAAGTATACGCGGAATTTATGTTTCTTTGCCGAATAAATACACAAAGTATATGTTAGTAATACACAAGTAAAAGTCATCAGCGTCATCACCATCAGCTTGTCCTTATCATAATTATTTGGGGTCGGTACACAAATAATAAGTCATCAAGGTCATCACCATCATCTTGTCCTTATCATAATTTATTTGGGGTTGGTATGCAAAGTATAAGTCATCAGCGTCATCACCATCATCTTGTCCTTATCATAATTTATTTGGGGTCGGTACACAAAGTATAAGTCATCAGCGTCATCACCATTATCTTGTCCTAATCATAATTTATTTGGGGTTGGTATACAAAGTATAAGTCATCACCATTATCTTGTCCTTATCATAATTTATTTGGGGTCAGTACACAAAGTATAAGTCATCAAGGTCATCACCATCATCTTGTCCTTATCATAATTTATTTGGGGTCGGTACACAAAGTATAAGTCATCAACGTCATTACCATCATCTTGTCCTTATCATAATTTATTTGGGGTCGGTACACAAAGTAAAAGTCATCAGCGTCATCACCATCATCTTGTCCTTATCATAATTTATTTGGGGTCGGTACACAAAGAATAAGTCATCAACGTCATCCCCATTATCTTGTCCTTATCATAATTTATTTGGGGTCGGTACACAAATAATAAGTCATCAAAGTCATCACCATCATCTTGTCCTTATCATAATTTATTTGGGGTCGGTACACAAAGAATAAGTCATCAAAGTCATCACCATCATCTTGTCCTTATCATAATTTATTTGGGGTCTGTACACAAAGTATAAATCATCAAGGTCATCATCATCATCTTGTCCTTATCATAATTTATTTGGGGTTGGTATGCAAAGTATAAGTCATCAGCGTCATCACCATCATTTTGTCCTTATCATAATTTATTTGGGGTCGGTACACAAAGTATAAGTCATCACCATTATCTTGTCCTTATCATAATTTATTTGGGGTTGGTATGCAAAATATAAGTCATCAGCGTCATCACCATCATTTTGTCCTTATCATAATTTATTTGGGGTCGGTACACAAAGTATAAGTCATCACCATTATCTTGTCCTTATCATAATTTATTTGGGGTTGGTATGCAAAATATAAGTCATCAGCGTCATCACCATCATCTTGTCCTTATCATAATTTATTTGGGGTTGGTGCAACATATCTTTTTCTTTTATATTTACATGCACATACTTAGATTCACATCTCTTCACATGGGGGTAGGCAGAAACTACAGAACGCCATCTGCTGTGATCCTACATAATCATTTTGCGATCACATTCAATCGCTGATACGAATTTGGTCAATTAAATGATGTTAGTTTAAAAATTAACAAAGACCCCCACACTGAAAAGGCATAACAAAATTGAATACTCAAATAAATTGCTGGTTTACTACAAAAAGGTGGAGTCAAGAGCCAATAACTAAACGTTCATAATACAAAGACTGTAAGCTAAGGCGTCTGACTTTAAGCACTAGTGCTATTTATATCTGTACATATTATAAAATTTTATTTTCATTTCCGTCTGTGTGACCTCGTTGCAATGAATGTGGTTTTCCCCATCATTTATGCTGGTGCTACACTGTCGCGTTATCGCGAACTATGCTTCGCGCGCTCTCTGTTGCTCAGCGAGACGTCGAGCGGTGTGCGAGTGGAGAGCGCGCGAAGTTTAGTTCGCGATTACGTGACAATGTAGCCCCAGCATTAGAGAGTTATTCCGGAAGGTTTATGTGTATATTATATATGTCGTAGGCAGATTATATGATCTGTAATTTTACAAACGGCGCCGTCCGTTTATAAACGCTTGCGGTTATATGCAAAATGCCTAAGGCAAGGTCATAAAAACTCTGCGAAGCAGGTGCGGGGCGGCTCTCGCTAGTATATATTAATAATAAAAATAAGTTTAAAGTGTAGTATTATTAACATTATTTTATTGCTAATTAATGTTGCTGTACATACTATTAGTAAAGTGGATTTTCATGTTGTGTGGAATGCAAGAGTGGTTATCTTAATTTTGAAGTAATTGTAATGCGTTGTATAAAATGGTCCTGAGGGCGATAAGCTTGGGGTTAATTACGGCTTAGTTGATGATAACTCCCTCGGTGTTCTAATGATCGAGCGTTACTGTTCAGCATGAGGTCCTGGGTTCAATTCCCGGGTCGGGAAAAGTCTTATTGATTTTTCTATCTTGAACTCTTCAGTAGCAGCCTGGAGTCTGGATTTGTGTCCAGTTGATGGCAATAGGACCGCCCTTATTAAATGGGACTTATAAATAACGGGCGAAATGTGGGTGTACTATACTATAGGTACACCTCTGCCTAACTCTTCCGAGCATACAGGCGGGATGTTGTTTTGTTGGTAGATTTCAATGATCAAAAACTATTGGCTACCGCAGCTGATGTTCATCTAGAATAGTGTTTTTGAATGGAACACGGCCAAAACAAATAAATGAATAGTGCAAGCGGAGCCGAAAGTCCATAATACTCGGGTATACTACCAATCAGCGTTTACTTATGTAACAATGTTATGATGTTTATACATCACATCTGGTCCTTATATGCATGTAAATAAGGATCAGTGAATGTGAGAACGTTGTAGGCTTAACAGACCTATAGACAAATCTATTGTAGACAATTTTCTATTTTGCTAAGTACCTGATGCATGTCGGCAGGCCTACACTGTCCTCTCATACCTAATTAACGCTGTGATTTGAAAACATTGTAAAAGCCATATATTTTTAAAAGAGTAACAGTGGAGTTCCTTGCCAGCTCTTCTCCATAAGAAACGACCAGTTGGAACCGTGCACCTAGCTTCTGACGTTTTGTAGGTGCCCAAAATGTAGATTTATGTGAAACAAAATATTTTGATTTTTGCACATAATTATATTATACGCTCTATTTTAAGCAAACACGTATTTTTGGCAACAAAAGGCATAAAAAAGCTCAGATTTCTTCCTCCTTCCTCTATCAAAAACAAAAACGTTTACCGAAAACAGCAAGTTACCAAATGCCATGATAATGGTTAACCCACATACAAGCCGGCTGAGATATCGGAACCTCAACAGCTCCAACAATACGACTAATGACGCCGCCACTTGTAACGACAGCAAAAAAAAGATAATGATGTTGGCATTTTATATGACGAGCTCAATCTGGATTGAACTGGTTTCGGCGGGATATAGCTGGGTGTAACCGCTTTTGTGATTTATTTTTACCGATGAAACGGTAAGTTTTATATTTTTTAAATAATTGTTTGATGTTTGTTCATGGTGGATGTTGTTAATATTTACGGAAATCGAGTTTATCTGAAAAACAATAAGGAAAACAAATCAAACAACATCGTTTGTTGAAAAGATTTAGTAAAAAAGATCTGAAAACAACATGTTTGACAAAGATCATGAACGTTTGTAAAAAAATAAGGAAAATAAGATTAGACAAATTGGTACACGGGCGCGGAGAAAACATTGGTAATACAAAACAGGAAATTATCATTGCTTTATTTATTTATTCGTAAATATAATGTTTTAGAAGAAAAATAAGTATGCCAAAAAAAAATTGGTTTTATTTCTTTGTTTTACACATTTCTGCTGGTTTGATTTTATTAAAGACTTACTTATCTGGAACAAATATATAAAAGTGTAATTTAAAAACATTTCATACATTTGCGATATTTTATTTATGCAAACATCTAAAGTTTTTTTTTTATTATTTCAGTTCAAGTTCACTGAACTAAGAGCCACCCTCTCAACTATGACTAATTTAATTAATCCACTACAGGTGTTAAATTCTAAACTAAAAGCTTATCAAGATATATGTAAGATGACATTCGCGAGGCTAATTTAAATAATTTCAGTATCACTGAAAAAGTTGTTTGTCGTTGTTCTTGTGTTAATGAGTATTTGGTGTTGACACCTTTTGATAAGGGTTCTTTTAAGACCGCGATCGATATTACTAATTAGAATTTTATAACAGTAAAGATGTCGAAAATAAGACGTTTTTAAAATAAAATAGGTAAGAAATTATAGCAGTAAACCCTAGTCAAGGACAGTAATGAGACAGCAGACTATTCGGTGCTTCTAAAAATATATTTTATTTATTTTATGTCTTTTGTTTTTGGAATTTAAATGAAAGATTTTTTTTTAATTGAAATTAAATTTCTTGTTCCACCGTATTACTTCGTTTTCGCTTAACGTTCTGATTTTTTTTTCTTTTTGCGCGTCTCCTAGCTTTTGTAGCGTGATGTCAAATAGCTTATACCCTTCCTCAAGTATCGGGGTACAGCTTTAAATCCAACTGGTAGTTTTAGTGAGCAGGAAGTTCAAACAAACACTCTTTGTTTGTTTGTTTGAACTTGCTGCTCTCTCTTCAGCTTTATTAAATCCTTACATATTATAAAACAAAGTTCTCCGCCGCGTCTGTCTGTCGTCCTAAACGCGATAAACTCAAAAATTACTGCACCGATTTCATGCTGTTTTCACCAAGGGATAGAGTGGTGCTCGAGTAAGGTTTTAGTATATAATAACCGACATCCATGCAGGCGAAGTCGCGGACTTCAGCTAGTTAGTATTAAATGAGAGTATTTTACTAATAGCGCAATTATCTTTTTGCATAAACCCATGTCAAAATAACACACACAACAATCCAAAAATACGAAACTTCCATATGCATAATCACGGTCGAAACTTACCATAACTTCAACAATCCATAATGTACGAACCGTGTTCCGTGAGAAAGGCCTGACACCTCCACATTACTCATAAATAAACTCCATGATACCGAATATTTTTAATTTATTTACTCTGGCAACCCATTAAAAGTCTCATGCCAAAGGGTGGCCAGTCCTTGGTGGTCGATTTGTGTAAATTAAAACACATTTTCTGTACTAACGACCCGGGTTACAGATACCTCTATGGCTGAAACTTTTTGTTCTCATCGCTCGCTTGGGACATGCGATTGTTCTACTTAATAATGGCTGACGAAGCCCTACTTTAATTTAAGGTCGGAAAGCATTAACCATTGAGTGATGGTCACCACTTGCGTAAAGTTTGGACCTCTGAATACTAATATACGTTGATGAACGTGAACCCGGAATTTTACGAGCCTGTGAGGGGTAATGACGCATAAATTAACACTGAGTATTTTTATTAATAGAAAAAGTTTTTTTATAACCTCAGGATTTAACTAGTTGGTTGTTTTTTAATCATAGTTTAAAGTTTTCATCATAACATTGGCCTGTTTAATAGCATAGCCTTCTCAATTACCAGTAAGTAGGTACCTACTTTGTGGCTGTGAACTGTCAAGAGGTTAATTACAACATTATTGTTAGATACAGAAGGCCTTCTCTTGATTCGAGGAATTACGTTCGGAATTTAAAACATGTCATCATCTGTCTAGCCTTTTCCCAACTATGCCGGGGTCGGCTTCCTGTCTAACCGGATGCAACTGAATATCAGTATTTTACATGGAGCGACTGCTTATCCGACCTCCACAACCCAGCAACTGGGTAATACGATACCCTCCGGTAAGACTGGTTGTCAGACTTTCGGGCTTCTGACGACCCGTAATGACTGTCAAAGATCCACAAATGACAGCCGGGACCAACGGCTTAACGTGCTTTCCGAGGCACGGAGGAGTCTTGGTATGTAAAGATGGTCACCCATCCACGGACCAACCCCGGCAAGCGTAGCTTAACCTGATGGATCGACTCGTGCGGCTGTTATTACGTAGCCACGAGCTCCTCCAAAACAAAAACATGAAAATACTTATTTATAATCGTTATTATGACCTAACATTGTAGAGTACTTAATTAACATGATATAATAATATTATGTTATATCTTATTCCAGCATGTATTTTTACCCAAATACGGAGAAGAAAAAAGGAGGGTTATGATTTTGACCGGTATGTATGTATGTTCATCTGTTCCTTCATCATATCTTCTAAACGACTCATCACAATCTGGCAAATGAGGTATCGTTGGAAGCGTCTTCATCGTCCGCTGGTTACAGGCTATGTGACGCCATATTAAATTAAAAATAGCGCTCTCTAGACGACATAAAGTCATTTTTTTTTTAATCATAACGTTTTGTGTATCAAATGAAAGGGCCTAATTAGCACATTTAAAAAAAATATATATTATAACCACAAAAAAAAAAAAACCCAACTACGACAAAAAAGTCAATCAACTAAAAAGGTATAAACAAGACACCACAGACAGACAAATTAAAATCCGGAGTCACACGTAATCTGTTCGATTTATGCCCTTATACGTGTGCCTGAGTAGACCATGACCTGGAGAAGGACATAGGCTACATTTCATCCTGGACCACAGACTAACTCGTGGGCAAGTAAATAATAATATATATAATTATGTATGTACCTACCATTACACCAACAATTCAACGCCTATGGGCAATGTAAATTATTTCAATGGTCTCAAAACAATTATCAGTTCTCATTAAGTGCCCTGCCTTAATCCATAAAGCTACAATTGGTTGAACACAATTAAACTAAGTAAAGTGATTAGTAGCTATATCAGTTTCTGTTTTTAAGCTAAATTAATTACATAGTACCAATCAACTTCAATCTACATGCACTAATTGCTATGTTTCAGTTGAAAAAGTACAGACGATTTTTTTACATTAGGTTGCTTTGTGTGAATTTATACACTAGACCATTTTCTTGAACATTTACATGTAATGCAACGTTCTTACGAATGCTCGATATGGTGTTCGAAGTAATGCTCACAGCGAGTGAGTATATACCTGTGGCATTCCATTCTATTTCGCGTTTACTTTACGTTGAAATGTCGGATGTGCAGGTCGTGTCTTTGAATTGCTCGATGAAATATTATACAAATTCGGTAGTTTATTTGCAAAATCAAGTTGTAACAAAGCGTCGAACGTGGTGCTCATTGTTCGATTCGTGAAACGGTGACACATTAGATAGGCTCGATGTTTTTCATATAAGTAAATATTCTAGACTATAATTACTTTTAAGGCTAACTATAAAAAACAAGAAGTTTAAAAAAAAAATAAGACGGGACACAACCAAACTGCTTCAAACAACGTTATTCATTAATTTCATTTGAAATGGGTATGTAATACTGTTTATGATAGTTCTTTCAACTCTAACATGATACATACATAAACTCAACCCTTCTGTTATATAATAATTTACCAAATGATCTCAAAAATTTAAACACTAGTTTATTTAAAAATAAAGTTTACGAATGGTTATGTCTTAATAGTTTCTATAGTGTTAAAGATTTAATTGACAAAAAATGTTAATATAAGTTACCAACTGAAAAATTTGCACGCTGATTATTATATTGGCAAAACATTTTTTTTTACACATAATTAAATACAGCCGCCCGTTGCCGTTGTTCGCCCGTCGCGAGAGTACTACACACCTGACCTTTTTGAAGAATATCACCAATAAGGTCACTAGAATTATGTCCTTCTAGGGAGTGTCCACTCGCATCTGCCACCTACCTTTTATTAGTCACCTTTAAACTTTAACTAATTAAAGAAGTACCTAACTAAGGTACCTATGTATTAGTTAAATTAACTACAACCATAAACCTAGTTTAGAACACTCGTTTTATGTCAGAGCCCTTTAGAACCCGTAATATGATGATTGCACTTTACAATTTTCATTAGGTTATCACACAGAGCCGTTATGACGTCACACTAACATGCAGGTTAATGATGTAAACTTTGTTTTACGGCAGTTTTAGGCACGTGTCATGATGTGGGATGAAACAAGGGACAACTAAATCCTAACTAATATTATAAATGCGAAATTGAGGTTTTCACGCTAAAACGGCTGAACGGATTTGGATGAAATTACACATGGGTAGACCATGACCTGGATTAGGACATAGGATACTTTTTATTTTATAAAATAACTAGCTGCGCCCCGCGGTTTCAACCGCGTAAGTATCGATCCCGTGGGAATATCGATATGAAAAGTATCTTATGTCCTATTCTAGGTCATGGTCTACCCCGTGCCAATTTTCATGCAAAACTGTTCAGCCGTTTTAGCGTGAAAATGTAACAAACAAACTCACTATCGTATTTATAATATTAGTAAGGATTAAGATTAGGATTAATTCATTTCAGTAATGCCAGAATGCTGCGTATCGTGCAAATAACATAGTGTTTTTACTATACTTCATAAAAGATAGCTTGATCTCTCCGACAGCTGTCAGTAAAATCAAGCCTATGAAGTCCTGAATTTCATAATAGTACAGACAGTACCCGTCAATGTCATACTTTATGGGCATACCGACCTAATTAGTGATGGGCGATGAATCATCGTGACCACAGACTATAAACTATCGATACTTTAAATAAAACTTAATTTAAAATTAATTTATCTTTTGATTTTATTGTATATTTTAATATCATAAAATTATTTACATTTGTATATAATTGATCTAAACTTGTTCTAACGATTCAGAAACTGATTCAGATATGGATTTGGGGTGTACTCCTTTAAAAGAATAAATGTATTTTATATCAAAATATTCGTTTAATTTAGTAACGTTTGTAATTAAATTGAACCCAATTATATTCTATCGACAATTTTTTATATCCTGATAACCCTAGGAATGTCAGTTTGACATTTATGTAGCAGAGTTCAAGGTATCTTTTATGCAGTATAAGCACACTTTGATTATAAGAAACTAGGATGTCGGTTTTCGGCAACAATACCAATACAATCGTTTGGGATATCGGCCGTTTTCGTTTTCGGCCGATAAACAAACAATTTGCTATCGACCGTGGCTGAAAAAAAACGTGTACGGTTGGGGGGGGTCGTATATAATAGAAAAGAGAGATAACGATTTCTCCAATAAAGTCATATCGCACTTCTTTCCAAAAAAATTAAATGACACAAAAATCAATCTGCATAGCCTTTTCCCATATGTTGGGGTCGGCTTCCAGTCTAACCGGAAGCAGCTGAATACACGTATTTTACATGGAGCGACTGCCTATCTGACCTCCACAACCCAGTAACTTGGTATTACGATACCCCTTGGTAAGATTGGTTGTCAGACTTTCGGGCTTCTGACGACCCGTAACGACTGTCAAAGATCCTCGAATGACAGCCGGGACCAACGGCTTAATGTGCTTTCCGAAGCACGGAGGAGTCTCGATATATAAAGATGGTCATCCATCCACGGACCAACCCCGGCAAGCGTAGCTTAACCTGATGGATCGACCCGTGCCGCTGTTACCACTTAGCCACGAGCTCCTTGTCAAAAAAATTAAATGACACAATAAGTAAAAAAATAAAATAAAATACTCGAAACAAAAGAAGCTCTGATGTATCTTGCATTAAAGCAAGTAAGAGCGATTGTACACAAACACATTAGTATAATATTGGAATATTTTTTATTTTGCTGTCCTTACCCTTTCAAGTAGCCACTGTGAGCTTAGGTCAATGCTGATAAGGAAAAAATACAATAGGGAATATGCAAGTGATTCAAATAAGGGTCAAGTATTTTTTTTAATAAACTATACATATTACTTCATAATTATGCCTCCATCAATATTTTTGAATAAAATTTCTTTTTGAGCGAGAAATTAATTTTTTACTATTATTTGACGATGTAAACTATCGAATAAAAATATTAAAAAAAAAAATGCATATTCCCTATTATAAATTAATAGGACATACTCTTTTATTAAAATATTCTTGTTTTGCCGCCCCTACGCTATCAAGTAGCTAGTGCTTGCTCAGGTCAGGTGCGTCAGCGCTCGCTCGGCTTTTAGTGCGATTGCTCGAGTGATCCCTGAGACTAGACTGACATTGCGACTAGTGTGGATCTTAGTGCCAAGGCCAAAATACCGATTAGGTTCTTAGCTGGAGAGTTTCTTGTGTGAAAGATTTTCCCGGAAAAGTATTAGCACCATTATCATCGCGCCTCTATTCTCCAAAGGGTTAAGCAGAGGTGTATTTATAGAACACCCACATGTCGCCAGTTATGTTTGATTCCCATGTAATAGGGGACGAGCCTATTGCTATCAATTGGGCACAAATCCAGACTTTAACCTGGTACTGAGTAATTTCAGATGGGAAAACCAAATGAAAATTTTGCCCGACCTGGGAGTCTAACCTAGGACCTCATGCTCATTAGTATCGCTTGCGCCCACCAGACCAACGTGGCACCATATTTATATCTCCTAAGCATTACAGAATTGGTTTTCTTTTTGCGTTGCAGAAACTCACAGTCCTGTCATTTCCATGATAACATCACTAGTGTGCTAGTTATTTTATTTGTTCATGTATTGATAATTTTTCATGTCTGAAATAGTGCCAGGCCGTACTAAACGTTTCGAAAGAAACACTTTGAGTCGCTTAGCTAGAGGAGTTGTTTTATTTGTTCATTTTGATCATAGCATTTATATAAAATAACTTAAGGTAGGGAGAACATCTTGCGCTCAACATTGAAACATAGAAAGGAAGAAAAGAAAGAAAAGAAAGAAAAGAAAGAAAAGAAAGAAAAGAAAGAAAAGAAAGAAAAGAAAGAAAAGAAAGAAAAGAAAGAAAAGAAAGAAAAGAAAGAAAAGAAAGAAAAGAAAGAAAAGAAAGAAAAGAAAGAAAAGAAAGAAAAGAAAGAAAAGAAAGAAAAGAAAGAAAGTCCACGCAATCACTGTCCATTCTAAGGTTGCCTGGAAGAGATCGCAGAAAGCGATAAGGCCGCCCATTGTATGTTTTGCAGTGTTAAATATATTTATTTTCGCTATGTATTTTCTGGTGTACCATAAAGTATATATAAATAAATAAATAAATAAAGAAAGGAAAGAATAGAAAGAAAGAAAAATTGGTGTTTGTCATAGAAACACGAGCATATAAAAAGATAATAGTCATCAGCAAAATTGAACAAAATAGATCTAAGTACAAAAATACGAGATCACGAGTATAAAATTAAATAGCCAACAGCTGCACGTCATGACTGTGTCAAGAAGGCTTCCACTCAGCGCTGATTTTCAGTGGTCACCCGCATATATAATAGTAGGTATGTACCAACATATTATTAGTAGATAGACACTTATGTAATTAGAAACATAAGTACGTCAAAGCTGCAAGTGCAATGGATGGATGTTCGTCAAAGCCTTCAAACGAGCTAAGATCCTTTTTCGTGACCTAAAAGACCGACTCAAAGGGTGTGAGATTTCATGTCACATTTCAGTTTGTGCCATACTTCTACAGCATACCTACTTATTAAGATTGAGATGTGTTTTGCACACACTACTTTTAAGTAGTTTTGAGGAGCTCGTGGCTAAGTAATAACAGCCGCATGGGTCGATCCATCAGGTTAAGCTAAGCTTTCCGGGGTTGGTCCGTGGATGGGTGACCACCTTTATATACTGAGACACCTCCGTGCATCGGAAAGTACGTTGGTCCTGGCTGTTATTCGTGGATCTTTGACAGTCGTTACGGGTCGTCAGAAGCCCGAAATTCTGACAACCAGTCTTACCAAGGGGTATCGTATTACCCAGTTACTGGGTTGTGGAGGTCAGAGAGGTAGTTTCCCCATATAAAATACTGGTATTCAGCTGCATCCGGTTAGACTGGCAGCTGACCCCAACAAAATTGGGGCAGGGTAGGTTTACTTTTAAGTAGTTTTAGGTTGATACAATATTGTTGAACCACCAAATATACTATAAGGCCGCAAAATTGTAACCCGTAATACTAAAACGTCATTACTCGCATTGTTTCCATCCTACTATCCTACTAATCCTATTAACATTATAAATTTGAATGTTTGTGTGTTTGGATGTTTGTTACTCAATCACGCAAAAACGGCTGAATGGATTTGGATGAAATTTGGCAAACAGTTTATAACCTGGATTAACACATAGGATACTTTTTATCCTGATGTCCTCACGGGATCGAGACTTAACGCGGGTGAAACCGCGGGGCGCAGCTAGCAATGTAATATGGATGATATATTTAATTATAAGGATTGGTAGGCAAGGCCCTGAGTAAGGCGAAGACAACTAATGTCTGTGGTCGAATTCTGTGAATATCTTCAACGAGTTACAGAGGATGCATTACATCTCTTAAATCCCAAACATGATCAACTGTAATTAAATTTTGTGTAATCTAAGGGCTGATTTAACCAAAGCGAGTTAACTTTTATTCGGGGAATAAAATTGACATCTGACAGTTTTTGTATAGAAAATCTGTCAAAAATTTAATATTTATTCGCTAGATTAGATTTATACTGGGGATAAAAGTTTGGTCGAATTCGCGATAAGAAACGAAATGATGCATTGAACTTAAAACAAAATTCTTATTTTGTAATAAACTTGTTTTGTTTCAATTTGTGTAATACACAATAAAAATACATAAGTACATCACACGAATTGGTGTCATTACAAAAACTGAAAAGTTAAAAAAAATATTTTTACAAAAAAAAAACGACTTCCAAAAAATACACTATACCTAAAGTGAAAAATAACTTTAATTTCGGAAGTCGGTGGCAAAAAACTAAATACAGAACCATGACACCGACCTCCACAAAATTTAAGTTAAGGCTCGTGCAGTCTAGCGCGACTTGTCGCGTGACGCCACACCGGTAATTGTTCTACCGTGAAGTTTTCTTAGAAATTGTTTTGTTAAAGTCGCGTCGCGCCTGTTTGTGGGAGACCTTATTTTCCACTTTGTTGTTCTATACAAATTATAAAGTACCCTAACCTGATAACAATCGTAATCTTTTGAGGAACAAGTCCATTCTGGACAAACTATTTTCAATTTACGTGCCCTACAAATACGGTTTCTTAGAAGATCGATTCCTTCATATTAGAACGGCTTTCTTAGAAAAGCGAAGCTTTACCAGTGATATAAATCTTCCCCCTTTATCGCATAACTATCGATAAATTGATGTGACATAAAGCCTTATTGCTTGTAATTATATTAATAGGCTCACTTTGACGCGTTTCTGAGAAACTGTGGCATTGAGACTATTCATAACGTGTCTTTAGAGTATGCGATTTAATAATAACATGCTATTACATAATCTCAGAGCAAAGGCTTATTATAATTTAGTACTATAAAAAAATGAGCTTTCTGGCTGGTGACTGATAGAAATCGTCGTGTAACGAAAAAGTAATTTTTCAAGTTTCAAGTGTCAAAAGTTTTTGTTTTCTAATACAGAGCTATCTAGTGTATGTTTTTAGCTCCTAAAAACATAAAATAGATGTCTCTGTATTATTATATCTGTTTTATTTTTCATCGACTTCATCGACTGTTTTCATTGAAATTGTTTATTTTACCAAACCCAATCAATCTGACTGACCCTTTCCCGTGTTGGGATCGGTTTCCCGTCTAATAGGATGCAGCTGAATACCAGTCATTTCCATGGAGCGACTGCCTATCTGACCTCCACAATCAAGTTACTGGATAGCACGATACCCCTTGGTAAGACTGGTTGTCGTAACTTCGGGCTTCTGACTACCCGTAACGCCTGTCAAAGATTTACGAACGACAGCCGGGACCAATGGGTTCCCTACTTTCTGAGTCCCGGAGGGCCCTTGGAGACTAATGATTTCAAACGTTTGTGTTATTTTTCATCAAAATAACTCATTTCACGAAACCCAATATTTGGTCGAATAAAATTAAATCAAAGTACACTTTTCCAACAGAAACACATTTGATCGAAAACTGTTTTTTTATAGCTCCTTATCAAACTAAAACTCAAAGCATTTATAAGTTCAATGGAGCCAATTACAGCAAGCACTTTTGAATTGTCAATCGGTCGGCCAGTTAGAAAGATGAACCCAGTTGCCCATTCCAAAGCGTAGTAGATTCATATGGAGAAGAATGGGCAAGAAACTCCACGGACGCTTTTAAATCAAAATCAAACACGTGTCGTATTCGTGTCGTGTCATCTAAAGAACGAGTAAAGCTAATTTGGTAAATCCATTCAGTAGCAAGGCCGCATTGACTCAAGACTGTGTCATTTACACAACGGATCGAGTGAAAGCCTCTGTAATTATTCGTTGTTGCTTCTTCCCCTATGTGTCGATACAGCCCCTATGGAATACTAAAGATACTCTGGTATAGGTAAATGGCAGGAGCACGTGATTTCACGGTATGGCACCAATTCTATGTATACGTAATAGTTTGGTTACTTGCGGTCGGTATTTAACCATTTCTGAAATGGTATCTTTTCTAGTCTTAAATCAGCCAACATTTTCAACGCCGTTTACAGTTATTTCTCCTACTCAATCATATTTTCTTAAAACAATGGTCTAGCTGTTTGACCTGAGGTTATTATTTATTTAACAAGCTATTGCTTACTTAAGCGACTCGATACACTAACCGAAAAACGCCAAATACGTAACGAGAGAGCGAAGCCCTCCCATACAGTACCTTCAACTCTGCTGCCCAACTCTATTGCATTAATTGTGACCGGGAATTAAAAACAAAATTCGTTCTGGCGAGTCATAAAAAGGCACACGCTAGGAAATAATAATTTTAAAGGGTGCCATTTCGAAATCGATAAGGAGGATATATATGTATTTAATATATAGTATTAAATATATATGAATACGGGAGAAGTAACGAGACTCATTGGTGGTTGTGATATTATAGTTCTACCCAATCAGTGTGCGAACAAAACTATATACCACTTCCAATCCTACTCTCTGTGCCCCAAAAAATGCAACCATAACAACCTCTGTGTTGCCACCGACGGTGCCGCGGAAGTGACGAAGTTTTGGGCAAAAAAAAATTAATACATTGTCGTGTCAACGACACGACGAAGCGTGTGCGAAGGATCCAGGACCCGGGTACGGTACAAGAAAGTACATTATTGTAAAATAAAGGTTATTTGTGTGACTTGTCCACTCCAAATTACTATTATCCCATCAAAACGACATTACGTAACCACTATGCCAAAATGCCAATCTTTAAATGTCAAAATATCAAACAAATAGTTTTTATGACAGCTGCGCACACAGATTGCACTATGTCTGTGGCGCGTGAGGAGTCGCTGACGAATGTTGCCATCTTAAATATTATATTTATGTAAACATTTAGGTTTATTGTATTTTTATTTCTTATTTTGTTAATTTATTGTATACTGCACCGATTGACGTTATCACGTGAACGCCGGCTGTCACTGAAAACCAGCGCTGGGGCTCTGTCTTGCATAGGGTCGCAGAATTATGCTGAGCGATGGCCGTTTTGCGTGAATGTGACGCGTATTTTCTTCCAATTTGTTATTTTTCGTGTATTTGTCCTTTCTTAGCGTCATGTTTGCCGCAAATAAACGTATTTTCTTTCTTTTTCTTTCTTAAAACAAACAATCGTGTCGTGCTCTCTAAAAGTTAATTCTGTAGACCTTATGTTTTTAGTAAGTCCCGGCTATTTTCCCAATGAAAGGAATATCATTCTCTCTCATTAGGATCAAGTACTTCCTCATTAAGTTCTAATGTAACGAAGAGGTCAAGAGGGCGTTTGCTTTGTTACGTTTTTATTATATTTTTATTATGATGAATGTTATTTAAGACTGTTTTGCATTATTCGTGAAATCATGAGTGCTTTTAAAAATACAAGTGGTTTACGGATGGTTTTTGAAGTAAAAACTTCTTTTGGCTTGTTTTGCACCCTTTTGAAGAGTGTACTTAACTGAATCGTCACGCTCGAGTCGGTGAAGTTGAATCGGGTATACGCGGCTCCAGTCGGTTGGCGACGCTGAACCGCGCTTACTCGGCTCCAGCCATAAGTTTTCATTAACCCCCGACAGAAAAAGAGGGGTGTTATAAGTTTAACGTGTGTATCTGTGTGTCTGTCTGCGCCATCGTAGCTGCCAAACGGATGAACCGATTTTGATTTTTTTGGCTTTGTTTGAAAGGTGACTCAATCGAGAGTGCTTTTAGCTATAAAAAAATAAAAATAAAAATCGTT
Source organism: Lithophane leautieri (assembly GCA_949152455.1). NCBI lineage: Eukaryota > Metazoa > Arthropoda > Insecta > Lepidoptera > Noctuidae > Lithophane > Lithophane leautieri. Next base: position 14,807,777 of record OX424476.1, on the reverse strand, counting down.
TATTAGATGCTTTGTTTTTGACGGGGGGTTATTAAATTTTTAATTTAATTTAACATGTTTTTATCGTGTGGTCATAAAGACATAAGTACCCTCTTTTTTTCACCTTGGAAATAAGGTTTTTTGAAGTAAGAAGTATAAACCTGACTTTTAATCGAGTTCAAAAAAGAGGAGGCTTTCTTATGAATAGCTAGCTGGTCCTTCAAAAAATTCACTATTACATAGACCATTCAAAGGTATTTCAACATCTGAAGATTATTAAGTCCGAAGACTGAATAAAACGAGGGTCACACTATAGGGTCTCTATTTTATTTTTGAAATCCTTTCGTTGGATAAAATCCACATTTTCTGCATTTCTTCAGTCAAACTCAACTCGAACTCAAAGCATTTATTTCAATTAAACCATTTACAGGCACTTTTGAACTGTCAAGGAGTCGGTCAGTCAGAAATATGAAGCTAGTAGCCCATTCCAAAGGGTAGTAGGTACCTATGGAGAAGAACGGGCAAGAAACTCCACGGACACTCTTTTAAATCAAAATATTGTTATAATATATGGGTTACATCATTCATGTTGAAATTATACATGTGAGAACCATGTAGAAAGCACGTTAAAAGCGTCCGCAATTATTACATAAAACAATTCATAAATTAAAATAAGCCATGGCAGCTAAGAGATGACCAGTCACAACTGACGGCGCCCGTTCACGAACATGACGCATGGATTAGCACCATTCAGCTCAACCATTTTAAAGGGAGCTAAATGATCCAACACACGCGCCACCATCAGCGAGACATTTCAGTGAGCATGACATTCCCAGTCGCCAGGGTACATTCAAGTCAATTAAAGACAAATTACCTGGTAAATGGTAGCTCAATAGTACATAGTACTCACACAGTCATCCCTAAAAACCTCAAAAACCACTCTTAGCACGCTCACATTCCAAAACAAACCTAAATAATACAAAAACTGAGTTCACAGCAAGAGCTAAGCTTTTATCCACTTTATAAGTATTTAATTAATTAACTTAAGTTATCCTTTGACTCATAATATGGAGTCATAACACAAATGTACAAACAAATATGGACCTCTAAATATGTTCTGAGTAAGGGTTTTACTGGTAGATTTCATTTCAGGACCGCAATGTGAGGTTATTTTGGCATAGACGGAGCGGGAAGCGAGTACCCGCCCGTGAATAAGTATACTACATAATTATAACAACCTTTTTGGGAGCTAACCCCATGCCTGCCATTATGCAAATGGCCGCCACACCATCAAGACGCAAATCGCAATTCCCAAGGTGCATTTTGAGAAACTATGGTGTACCAATGTAGACTTACAACGGATTGTTAGTGTATTATCGACATTATTATAATTACTAAAACAGTATAAATAGGAAAACATACCACACTGTACACAACACAATGTTTGTAGTAACACTTATTATTTTAAATAGTCTTAGTTTATGTACTATAAATTTTTTTTTTTTTTTTACTTTGTTTTACAAATATATACAGATACACTTTATTTTTATATTTATTTATTTATTAAGGAGTTATTATTAATAATAATAACTACTTACCCAACCTACATATTATGACACACAGGGGAACGTCATTACGTCATTCCATAGATAATTGCTGAAAACCAGCGCTGTTGATGATAGGTTCATGCGAATTCACAGCATTTTGCTGAGCAATGACCTGTTCTGGCACAAATGCGACGCACAGCTAAATTTTTCTTTCTATTTGTTACATAAAGTAGTTAACTTTGCTATCGGCATTTTATTTGTTTTTGTTATGTTTATTTGTTATCATTTGCCAATGTCGATGTCGCAACAGTAATTACGCAATATTGTCTTTGGTCCCTGGAGTAGAACTATGAACAACACTGTCCATTTTTTTATTTTTATTGGTTGAATACGACGTTTTTGGCTACTTTTGTATTATATCTTGTTTGCGCAGAATAAACAATTTTTCTTTCTTTCTATTATGTTTGAGCCGTTTGGGGTTGAAACACTAGGGCTGGGTTATGACCATATAATAGAACTGAAAACATACGACTAGAGCCGAGTATACGCGATTCAGTTTCACAGACCGACTGGAGCCGAGTATACCCGATTCAGCGTCACCGAACCGAGCGTGACCGTTCTGTTTCGTTCACTGTTCAGAAAGAGCGTAAAGCGCGCTTGAAGAAGTTTTCACTTCAAAATTTTAATATTGTGCATTGATGGAAATTAGTGTGTTTCGGATATTATACCACTTAATGCCGGGCCCGAACTATTCGTGAACAACATATGACGTGGCAAAAAATCGCCCGTAAGTATTTTAATACCGCTGCCCAAGCTGCGCGGCGCACCTAAAAGTTGTACGTTACAAACAAATATGGGCACCCATTCAGCTACATATCAGAATAGTAAGTAAAATGAAATATCCTCAGTTAGATCAAACTGACATACCAAAGTAGGTCAATCGGGCAATATACTCGAACTTCGCATGAATACCTGTAACTTTAGGTAGAACTGATACAAAGTGAGCAAATGACATGCGAGCGAGTTGAACAAAGTCAATACTTGTTCGTAGATGACATGTGAGCGAATTGTAGGTACTAAATCAATACTAGTTCCAACACTACGAAGAGTCCGGAGAGCGGAGTACATTTAGAACCTATTTTTCTCTGATCTTGTTTGAACTCTACAGTATTCTGTTCTATCCAACAACCCCCTCTTTTCTTAAAGGACGTTTCAAGTTCCTTCATGACACAAATAATAGATATCTGGGGGTCTAAACGGCCACATTAGCAATTCCTCTAAAAGCAACTCTGTTCCTGAATTTCCGCTGTCATTAGGAATTCTTCTAATTTGACACAAAAGCAATTCATAATGTGTGGACCATATTACGAATCTTTATAGAAAACTGTCAAACAGATGAATATTTCGATTTTATATTTCTTTGCTCTTGTTTCATGATTATTTATGGAGGAGTGGGTTCAAAATGAAAATGTCGTTTCATCTTTTACAATGCTTCTTCTTTTATTAAAATCTTTTACATTTTCCCTTCTTAAAATCAGTCCACCATCTTCCAATCCCCTTCTTAGAATTCCAAATTCAATCATTCACCTTTCACTCACTCACTCTCAACTTCCCCTTTCACTCAACCCTTCGTTCATAAACTCAACAGTCATTCCGTTCAGAAACTCTTTCAATTTTATTAACATTTCTTAGTAAGTACTATAATTTTAATCCTACATTTATATATTAGTTTATGCTTTATGGGTGTATGCATTTATTGTTAATAAAGTGTATCTTTTCATACACGAAATCTCTTAAGAGGTTATTATACTCTTCATTATCAATAAGTTTCACTATGGGCCCAACCATGAAATCGCGAAAAAAATCAGCTGTTCCCTACATTTTCACGAGCTATGCGAACATAAATGTAAGGAAAAGCGGATTTTTATTTCACTAGAGCGATAAAACCGCCCATTGTGTCACCCTATGTAAATTTTTTACATTTATGTCTGTATTTACAAGCTTCATAATATTATCTAGCTTCGTTCGTATTTCACATAAACCTACATGGGTGCTTATGAAACGTCAGAAGCTAAGTGCACGGTTCCAAATGGTCATTTCCTACAGAGAAGAGCCGGCAAGAAAGACCATGGTTACTCTTTTAAAAATATGTAACTTTTACAATGTTTTCCAATTACACTGCTATTACAGGATAGTGTAAGCTTGTCAAGAAATCCAGCTACATCATAACAAAATAGGAAATGAGCAACAAATCTACAGTCTACAAGGACTTCAACGCTCTCACATTCACAAAATATAAATTAATCTATAATAAAAGCTAAATAAAATAATAAATATAAAAACCTATTGAAACCAAATGACATGATTGCCATTGCAACTGTAACAAAACTGAATTAATATTCTGTCAACGAAAGCGACTAATAAAGAGTTGAAATTAGAATTGGAATTTGAAAGCAACCAGAAGGGTCTTCAAACAGTACTGAATTTTATTTGCGAACAAAGCTCGGAATACGAGTAACTCTACTATCGCATGGTAGATGTGGAGAGAAGAGCAATCTAAGTTGTGTAAAAAGCCAGCAAACGAGATCAAGCGATGCATCACAAGTAGTTTAAGTCTGTACTAGATAAATCTCCGAAGCTTCCAGTTCATTGTGAACGAGTTACTTTACTAAACTACGTTACGCTAAAACTCATTATAACCCCGCTACCTTAAGGGCAGATTTCATTGTATACCCGCCTAAGGGCTGTGAATAATTCATTCCAAGCGAGCTTTTTGCTGAATAAACATTAACCATTCACGACTATACTTAGATAGAATTTACTTTATACTCGACTACGGCGAAGCAAAAAGGAGGGTTATGATTTTGACCGGTATGTATGCATGTTCATCTGTTCCCTCATATCTTCTAAACTACTCATCACAATTTGACACATGAGGTATCGTAGGAAGCGTCTTGATTGTCCGCTTGTTATAGGCTATATGACGTCACATTAAATTGAATTTGGCGCCATCTAGAGGACATAAAATCACGAACTAAAAAAAATATACATACATAGCATGTTGGGTATCAAATGAAAGGGCTTAATTATCACATTTCAAAAATATATATATTACAACCCCAAAAAATTTAAAATTAAATTAAAGTAATAAAAACTAAAACCCAGCTACGACAAAAAAAATCAATGAACTAATAGTATAAACAAGACATCACAGACCGACAAATAAAAAATCCGGATTCACACGTAATCTGTTCGATTTATGCCCAACGCGTGTTACTCCGGATTTATAATTTGTCTCTTGTGTGTGATGTCTTGTTTATACCTTTTTAGTTGATTGACTTTTTTGTCGTATTTGGGTTTTAGTTTTATAACTTTTATTTTTTTCTTTTTCTCTCTGCCATATTGCTATTGGTGTAAAGGTTCCGATTCATTAAATACTTTTAAGTTTCTTGTCTTTTAACTGACTACGTGACAGAAGTGTTATGTTTTCGACGCGTATCTATGTGGTGCGGACTCGTGGTCAGACCAGGTTGTAACACCAGTGTGACTAACAGCAATGATTTTCCTGGGGTTCGGACTCATGGTCACACCGCTAATTTTCTACATCATGTACCGCTGAATTAATAGTGCGATGTATGTGGGATTCTTTATACCTTCGAAGCTTCATTATGGCTGGATGGATTTTAATACAATCATGAGGTGTCTATCGACTCTTCTGGGCTATGGTTGTAGTTTTTATAAAATTAAAATTGTGGATTTTACACGACAATTAGCAATTTCTGGAAAAAAAATATGCCTACCATGACCAAGTCTTTCAACATAAAGGGTTTGAGGAGACGATTGCAAAAATATAACACGGAAAAAGTTTGTAAAAAAATATATTGAAAAACCTAAAAAACCTGTCTGCAACTAAAAACTTCAAAACAGACTCATTTTTCATGCAGTCTGATGCAGTTGGCGGCATCTAATTTGAGATTGAACTAAAATAAGTGCTTGCAAAATGACCCGTGTTTTAAACTTTTTTGTAGTAGTTGAAATTGTTTCTCTAGTATTTTTTTTCACGACATAAGTGCCAGTTTCAACAATGGTCTCTCGTAATAGGGTACATGTTTTGTTCTCTTCATGTCTTTAGTTTTCCGCTTGTTACGAGGACTACAGTTTTGAAGTTGTAGTTACTAGTTAGGTATGTGCTTGTTAGAAAGCAGAAAGTAAGATTATTTTTCCTTCAGTCGAGTATCCTTTGTAAAGTCCTTTGTAGCTGTTCTTGGGGACAGCAAACGCAACATAGTTAAGTAACTATAAATATATCAACTTATTTATTTATGTATTTTATGGAAGATTTACATACAAGTAAAATGAAAGTAAGATATACATACAACACAGTATACCATTAACATCACGCCTGATTACCCCGAAGGGTTAGGCAGATGTGTACCTATACATTTTTAATTATTTTTACCTATTGTGGTACAGTAATCTTATTCTGGGTGCATCGTCTTCACATATAATTATATAACTCATGTACAAAAAGATTAAAAAAAAAAATTAAAATAGTAACGATGGAGTTTCTTGCCCATTCTTCTCCATACGAAAACTACATTTTGGAATGGGCAACTAGAATCAGTTCTATTTCTTTGTTTTTGACGTTCAAAAGTGCCTTTATGTGCCTAATTGAGATAAATTATTTGACTTTGACATTCACATTAATTCACCAGTTATGTTTCAGTCCCATGTAATAGGAAGCGAGCCTATTGCCATCAACCGATAACAAGTCCAGACTACACATACAAAATAGTCCAGTAGGTCCAAGTACTGTAGTATTCGACCAATATAAATAGTCCTGGGTTAATTACAAATCTCCAAAAATAAATTGGATAGAAGTAAACAACACATTGCTCGCAGAACAGATGGCCGATGGGGCCGAAAGGTTCTGGAGTGGCGACCGCGTAACGGAAGACGTAGCGTTGGCAGGCCCCCCACAAGGTGGACCGATGAACTGGCGAAGGCCGCGGGAATCGGCTGGATGCGAGAAGCACAGAACTGATCGAAGTGGCGGTGCTTGGGGGAGGCCTATGTCCAGCAGTGGACGTCTTTCGGCTGAAATGATGATGATGATGAGTATGAGCCATCGTAACTAAAACGAACCAGAAAAGGGTGCTAGTTCTGTTGATGATGGTGATTAGGATTCTACTTATCAAAGAAGTTATTGGTTAAGAGTTTTTTAACTGAAGTAGTGCTCGAGCAAAAACAGCTCAACCTCAAACGATAGTTCATTGAAATACTTACACGGGTGACACAAAAGTGTTGTCTCCGTCTAGGACTAATCCTAGCCTCGTATCTAGCAGAAAATATAAAATACACATATGCCACAAACACACAATCACGCCTTCATTCCATGAGGGTAGGCAGAAACTACAGAACGCCACCTACTACAATCCTTACATACACCTTTTGCTTCGTTTACATTTATACATCTCATACACGCACGCCGGTTAAAATAAGAAATTCTCAAACAAACGTTTCTTTCCTATCGAGATTCACCGAATAAAACAGACCCAAGAAAGGATAAACCCACAAATCAACAATCCGGAGGTGATCTGAAACCTATACGTATTTTTACCGAGCATCGTGCGCGCTATAAAAACGGAACCATTATGTTTAGTGCCGCTGTCATAAAACCATTATGTACTGTAAATCATTTGAGTACTCTTTCTGAATGCTGATCTGAGGAACTGATAGAAGGAAATTGGTTTGTCAAGTTGTATAATAATTCGAAATTCTAACAGCAGATGGACCATGAAGAGGTTAAAATTACTATACAGCTGTCCAAGTGACTCTGAGACAAAATATCTTGGACGGCTGTATAGTAATTTTGAGATACAGTAAATGTTGCGTGGAGGCTTTTATTTAGGTATTAAGAATGCGGCGACCGATGAATTTTCCATACAAACGTAATACCTAAATCATTTGCAATTTGAGCATATTTCTACCATATAATGTTGATATTCGGATTAAGACAGTATTTATCTAGGTTCTTACATCTTTTTTTCCCATAAAACTTGCCTAAAATGTATTTTAAGCGAATTGATTTTCGCATATTTTTACAGCGTAACTGTCATGTTTTCATATTGTTTTTTTTGTATTATAATTAACAATATTTGTAATATTGTTGCAGCCGAAACATAGCTTATCTTATCGTTACAAATTATCGAAAAAAAAAGATTTTTTTTAAAGTTTTCATTCATTAATTTAGGTATTACGGAACATATCCAAATTTATCACAAATTTTCAATAGCTAGTAGTTCTATCGCGTCATGTGTATGTCATGTCAATGCCAATGTGTGCGTGGTCGTACAGTTCACGGTAGCTGTGTGTATCGTTCCGTCAGGCACACTAGCGCAACATTTGTAGCACTCGATTGGTAGTTGCGACCGATGCTCCGCCGGCTCCTTAAGTTCTGTTAACGTTTTATTTCTGCTTGAGTACCTATTTATGCATATAGTTTTCAAATTTGTTGGTATATTGGCGTGTGCTAGCTGACATATGGCAAACAATTTAATGTTTCGTGTTTCGTAATGTAAATTACTTTGCATACTATTGTATAGAATCAAGTTCTTCTAACTGAACAGACAGTTGTATTAATGGGGAGTTTGTTGGGCTACTTCTTTCCAGTTAAACTCCCACGAAGTGGTGAAGGACGGGCGTTTTGGGGGACTTCCTTATGTAATATTGACGTTCGAAAAGTGTTGAATCTCAGCCGATTTTGACAAAATTACTTTTGATTTTAAAAGTGAAGTCGAGTCGTTTGATTTGTAGAATATGTCTTTGTGTCAGTAGTGCGAGCAATAAAAGAGCATTCAACTTTTGTTTCAAAAAGATTAGCCAATCAGCAAAGTTTACCTAAACCGGGCAGGATGACCAAAAAAAGTCGGGTAGTTTAAATAAAATAGTCTTGGCTGAACCTTATGAAGTCTTATTTTAACTTCAAAAACAACAATGAAATCGAAAACTAAACCGAGCAACGCCATTCAACAAAGTTAAGTAAACAATAAATCTTCAATTCGGTGCGCACCCAGACAATCCTAATGCCATTACAATATCTAGAATGGTACCGCCTATAAAATCATTACGACCAATCATCTGGGGCGCAAACAAGAATACGAAAGCATTTGATGTAAGGGATGTGACACAAGGGATGAATTACTTTTGAAAACTCGTTCCTAGAATAGAGAGGAAATATCATCATTCTCTTGCTCTTATTCCAATTTATTTGGGATCGGCGCAACATAAGGAAAGAAAGAAATAAAAATAGGTTCATTTGTCACAGAAACACCTGCATAAAAAAATACACAAACACATCAACAACAACAACAACAAACAACAACAACGACAACATTTTCTTCCATACTCCTCTATTAGTCGTCATTTCGGTAGTTACCCCCTATCTCGCCATATCATCTTTCACACTTTCCATTCATCGTTTCTTTGGTCTTTCCCTTCTCATAAAGCCATCCATATTCATCAAACTTTCCTCACGACATTTCCTCATCCATCCACATCTTATGCACAACCGATTTTCACACATGTATAAGATAAACCTTCTTTATAATTATGTATATTTAAATCCGCGGTAAAGTTGGTAAGGCCCACTCTATTACAGTCTATAATCTATTTCTATCAGAAAAGCCTTGTAGTTTACTAGGAATAAGACGACCTATCCATTGCCGAGAACAATGGTGGCATAGTGATAATCGCCCCGACTTACGAGCTATTCTAAATCGTGGTTTCGAAACCAGACAGGCGCTTTACATTGTGTAAATCATTCTATCATCACTGCTCAAAACGGTGAAGGAAAACGTCGTAGGAAACCGGCATGTCCTAGAACCCAACATTCGAAGACATGTAACATCTACCAACCCGCACTGGGCCCGCGTGGTTGATTACAGCTCACCCCTTCTCTGAGAGAGGAGGCATGTGTCCCAGCAGTGGGAACATTATAGGTTGATTATACTTACGTTTATGCTTAGCATTAAAGAAAAGTAACCACTACTTTACTGCTTTAAAAAAATACCTTTAGTATTTTTAAAAAGATCTTTAATACGGAATTCATGAGGAATTAGTCATTCAAATAAAGATCTGCAACCTTTATTACTTGGAAAGTTCAATATAAAAACTCGACCTAAATTAAATGTACTTTCTTCCACATTACTTGGGTTCATCTCAAATATAGAAATAGGCATAACAAACCGTAATATTTATTTTCAGCTGAATGGAACGCCTGTCATTCTTACAAATTGTAAGAGTATCGTACCTAAATATAACCACGAAAAGGTTATCTTGCGAAACATGTCAGATGTTTCATTCATAAAAACTCGTATTCGTCTACACAATAAATATCGACTTTTGTTGATTGCTTTTAAATAATAATATTTCCTTATTTTGAGGAGTTTCATGCTAACAAAGTCAAAGTTAAATCATTTATTTCAAATATATGGCACTTTTGAACTTCAAAAACCATTGAAAATAGAATTGATTCTAGTCGCCCCTTCCAAAAGATAGTTTTCGTATGGAGAAGATTGGGCAAGAAACTTCACCGTTACTCTTTTAAAACATTTTACAATATTTTGTGTAGGTAGGTACTTTCAAATATCGGTCAAACAGCGTCCTTAATTTGAAAAGAAAATCCCCGTAACAGAAACACAAAGTAAATACTGATTAGGGCAAAAAAGCCGACACGTTTGGGCATGTCACGTCAAGCGTAACAATTAAATAAGGGCAAGGTTTAAGTGGCTTGCTTTCTGATGTGTCATGGTTTATTTGGTTGAATAATTCTCATATTTACTTACAAAGGCGAAGGGATACACTGGTAACTGGAGAATGGACGTCCAAAAATATTTACGAAGTCATTATTTCAAGTAAAAGCTACTAGCAACTGGGACAGCTTATTGAAAAGCTATGGGAATTAAACATTTTTCTGGTTTATGAATTGGTATTAATACAACCGGAGATAGGAGCTCGTGGCTAAGTAATAACAGCCGCATGGGTCGATTGCCGGGGTTGGTCTGTGGATGGATGACCATCTTTACATACCGAGACTCCTCCGTGCCTCGGAATGCACGTCAAGCCGTTGGTCCTGGTTGTCATTTGTGGATCTTTGACAGTCATTACGGGCCGTCAGAAGCCCGAAAGTCTGACAACCAGTCTTACCAAGGAGTATCGTATTGCCCTGTTACTGGGTTGTGAAGGTCAGATAGGCAGTCGCTCCATGTAAAATACTGGTATTCAGCTGCATCCGGTTAAACTGGAAGCCGACCCCAACATAGTTGGGAAAAGGCTAAGCAGATTGATTGATATTTATTACAACCAATAAGAGTTGGACAACTCAAATAGAAATGGTTCACTACTTCGCTAGTAAAAAAATTATAGTAGTAAAAACTAAAACCCAACTACGACTAAAAAGGAATAAACAAGACACCACAGACAGACAAATTAAAAATCCGGAGTCACACGTGTTTGGGCATAAATCGAACAGATTACGTGTGACTCCGGATTTTTAATTTGTGTCTGTGGTGTGGTGTCTTGTTTATTCCTTTTTAGTCGTAGTTGGGTTTTAGGTTTTATTACTTTAATTTATTTTTAATTCTTTATGTTTATAATTTATGTATTTTTGAAATGTGCTCATTAAGCCCTTTCGTTTGATACCCAACATGGTAGGTACGATTAAACAATTTTTTTTTTAGTTCCTTACTTTTTGTCCTCTAGAGGGCGCCATTTTTAATGTAATGTGACGTCACATTATCTATAACCAGCGGACGATCAAGACGCTTCCAACGATACCTCATTTGTCAAATTGTAATAAGTGGTTTAGAAGATAGGAGATAACAGATGAACATACTTACATACATACATACCGGTCAAAAACATAACCCTCCTTTTTTCTTCGCCGTAGACGGGTAAAAACGTAAGTCACATTGATATCATTAACTTCGACAAAAAATAGTTTATTTATTTAACCATTTATGTACACACAATAATAAACAGACAAGAACAAAATAACAGAAAAATACGTACAAAGGTGATGCTTATTTCTAAAGAAATCTCTTCCAGCATACCTGTGATAGGAAATAGATAAGAGACAGATAGTTCAAATAGTTCACTTATTGTATAACAAAAACATTATATTTGCATTAATTTACCACCTCATCCCCCTCGAAACCTGCAGAAAATACATATCCAAAGTCGCAATTAGTAGTGGCGATTCTCCAAAAGACAAAGCAATAAGATTACAAACTCATTAAGTGAGAATTGTATCCAAATTCCTGCAGTGGAGCGTTAGAATAGTTCGCGCCAACTCACAGAGGCGCGCAGGGCTCATAGGCACAGAGTATAGAAGGTACAAAAGGTCGGCTTCATACATCAAGCGAAAAAGCACGCACATAAACACAAACTCCAACTCAAAGCTATTATTAAAATTAAAATATTTTCAAGCACTTTTGAATTGTCAAAGAGTCGGTCAATTAGACAGAAATTTGAAGCTAGTTGAACTTGGCACAAAAACACGGGTCATTCATACAGTGAGTACGGGAACACTCGCGACTAGCATTCGTACTGTATTTACGGCGATATCAAATATATCAAAATATGTTTGAGATCGCCATAAATACAGTCAAACGCACATGAGAGGTAACAATTTGACATTGACAGCGCCCTTAAGTCGTAGTAGTGAGGGTGATTTTTGCGGAATGTTACCATTTTAAATATTATATTTTATTTATAAACATTCACAATTATTAGGTATTTTATTTATTGTATTTCTTCTATATTATAGATCAGTTTTTACTTTATTATTATAATATTCTAGCGTAAGTGCTAGTGTGGTTAACTGTGCGCATTTATGACTATTTGCGTACGTTTACCCCCGTTGCGTTGTATGAACCGGTCTTCTGTAGGCAACTATTCTGTGTTACGGGGGTTGCGGGGCTCGCGGGATTCGAGTCATGACGTCATACCTTCTAGAAAGGTATGCAGACCGATATAATACCTTGCAGTTTAATGCTGATGTTACATATTTTATTCAAATTGCTAACAATAATGTCAAAATGTTGGACGGATTATTTTCTCTACAAAATATAGCTGGTATAATAGAAAAGTGTGCAATGTGTTAATAAAATGAGAATAAGTCACGCCTGAATCAATTAACAGTACCTAGTTAATTAATTCAGGCGTGACTTTGCGTTTCTCTGCGTCCAGCGCTCGGCAACACGTCGTTTTCAGGTTTGGACTGGTCAATCGTCATCCTGAGGTTGCCTCGTTGAGAGGTGAAACACGTGTGACTCTTGAGGAACAGCTTACTAAATATATTTGCGTCACTCGTCTAAAAATATCTATAAATGTATTTTATATTGCAACAGTAACCACATCTATTAATCCAAATCAATATTAGAGTTGTTAATATGAGTAGGTACTAGCATACTGCCCAAATGGGATTTTCTCATTAATTACTGTACCAATAGATTATTATCCAATGGCAACCCACAATCGATACATTACTGCCTTATGCCTTCAATCATCCACCCTCACAGATCGAATCCCACTACAACCCCATTACCAGTATTAGCCCTAGTTTTCCCCCATACAAAGATAACCGAAGATATTTCAGACCCCCTAATGACCCCATAACGGGACCGCATGAAAAATGACGACGTTAACTGGATAATAGAGAAAGTTTCTCCAACGCTAATAAATTAGTAATGGAAGTGTTTGCCGGGATCGTGTGGCAAGGGATTAATATATCCACGAATGTTTGTTAAATTGATTGTGCTAATTAAATTATTATTTGGATTAACACAGGAGGGGGTAAACATTATAGATTTAGAGAGGGGTAGATAGTGGCAGAGGTACCGTTATAAGCACTAACTATGTATACATACAATCAGGCAGTACGAGAGTAATTTTCTCGTGGAATAACGATTGCAAGTTTGAGTTAAAACCTATTTCATAGAGGTATGAGGAACAGGATGTAAAGTTCTCCATCCTCAATTGAAAGGGGGGGAGATCCTCCGACTAGACAGGTGTTGTGTCTGATGGGCTATAAATGCCTGATGGTTGATGTCGGGATATTATTATTTCGATACTGGTCGCGCGGTAAACTTTGCTTGCGCGATGCAGGCGGAGCATTTAATGCGAGCAATTAATGCAGTAGGAGAAAATAATTTTTAGATAGTTGCTTTAGATAGACGCCCACGAAGTCAAAGCACGTCTTAAAGAACTTAGTGTAAACTGCATTCGCATTAACATAAAACTGATATTCGTTTTAATTGGAAGTAACATCAATTGGAAATAAGGATTTGAATCGACTTTAAGTACGTGATCCTTAAAAGGTGACTAAGGGTTATAAGGACCAAAGGTCAGGTGAACATTTTTGGTGTTACTCTGCGTTACATATTTTTCAATCAAAATACCAATAGGATCTTCCAATAGCTTCTTCTCTTTCACTAATGTTACTTTTTTATATTTCGTGTTTCATGAACTGTTTACTAAATAATTTTTAGTCTTGCTTTCTTTATTTTATATTTCTTTTCGCGAGCAGTTTGGGAATTGCTGATAACATCGTGAAAAGATTTTCCAGAGTCAGGTAGGTTACCAACTATTTTGATTACGCGCATGACTACAGCCATTTTATTTTATTTAGACAGAGAGAGAGGCATTGCCATAAAACGTGGCAAAGCTCCAGTCTCTTGGGTACATTACCTGTCGACAGCGATACGGATAAATTTTGAGACTCCATATTTTAATTCGTTAATAGTTTTAGTTATTATTGTTATTTTTATTTATTAATTAGGAATAAAAAAAAATATTCACAGATCACAAAAAAATATTTTTCTGAAATATATAATACAACGTGTCAATCAGTATGTAGGTAAATGTATCATAAGTTTATAGCTTCTTATTCTGTAAAACCTGTCTTATCTATGCATTATGATATAATATTATATTATTAATTATTTTTTTTTTTTCTCTTTGTTCGTCACAGTCAGAGCACCTGCCATCTAATCTCTTCACCACCCTTGGTTGACTGGTAGAGAATGCCTAAGGCATTAAGTCCGCCTTTGTACCTCTTTTTTGAGTGCGAAAAGTTTAAATAAATAAATAAACGTGTAACGTTAAATGCGCAAAACCTTAGACACCCCAACTGAGTTTTAATTCAATTAACCTATTTCAGAGAGAAAACAAATCATTAAAAAAAATTAAAGGCTTTATGTGCTGTTTTAGTTTTGAAAAATTCGTATTGTCATCGAAATAAAAGCTATTATTATCACGCGTATGAGAAAATTTAAATTGGTCGACAACAATTTGTGTTTGTTTACCTATTTTGGCGGATTTGCGCATGTGATGGCTTGACCTATTAATAAATAGACACAACAACGTCTTTTAATGAAGATTTTTGAAAAATGTGACCTTTATTAAAGAGTGTTTAAATTGATTCTGCTCGTTATTTTGATCAAACTATTTTCAGGTTTTGCGCATTTAACGTTACACGTTGTATATATGACGGCGCGTCTAAAGGTTTTACGACGCTAAACTTACAGAGTTGATTTTCGAACGATTGTGACAGCTGTCAACTTGACGTAACCCCAGGTACTGAGGAGGCGGCCCCCGCCAAAATAATGAAAGATCGCAGAGATGGATCGAAACCGGGAAACCGGCAAAGATTAATGGCGACTGTCGTATTGGTGATAATGGTGACTACCCTGGCAGTGAGTTGATTGATCTGCGCTCGCGCCTCACGTACTCGTTGGAACATCGTTTCACTATTATTCATTCCCATTTAATTACATCTCCTAGCCCGCAAATCCACGCATATGAGACAATAAGACCTCTTCTGATAAAGACGGCGTATTGCCTTTATATATTATTAAGAGGTCCTACAAAGACACTTATGATTAAATTCTATCCACACAATGATGTATGTGTCTCCCAAAACCGAATACACAATTACTATTCCTATTACATTTAGTTCATTGGTATTCACACGCTACTTTCAATGTATAGAGCTAGAAGCCTATTTATCTTACTAAATAGCTCACGTATTTTCGTAAATAAAACGTACAAAATAGAGGTCACGAAATCTTAATCTTATTATTATAATAATACATAATTAGTACGTTGTATTTCTGTAAAAAGACAGGACAGAATTCGGAACACCACACTACCTTCCAAAACGGGAATAATGGTCGTATGAAAAAAGGGTGCCAGGCTCAAAAGGTATTGGGCTGCGAGGGCTGGTTCGAGGTGGTGCCGGAAAAGAGTTCTTGGAAGCACTTGTTGGAAACCCTTGCCCAGAAGTGGGACAGTTATTGCTGATTAAAAAAAAATGGACGAAGTGAAACAGTTCTCTAAAATTATTACACATCACGCTTGTGATCCCCGAAGGATAAGGCAGAGCTACATCCATAGTACAATCCCATTTCACCAGTTATGTTTAAGTCCCATGTAATAGGGGGCGAGGCAATTTGCCATCAACGGGACACAAATCCAGACTCCGGGCTGCTACTGAAAAATCCCTGACGGAAAAAACCAATAACGCCTAACCCGACCTGGGAATCGAACTCAGGACCTCATGCTCAACAGTAGCGCTTGCGACCACGATACCAACGAGGTAGTCTAAAACCATTATAATTCTAGAGCATTTGACATGATTACTGAGGTGTAATCGTGGTGGTTGTTTATAAAACCGTAGCTTCTAAATGACTAGATCAAGTGCTTGAAACCTGACATGACAGCCATGACATAATTATACAACTTTTGCCAACGAAATCTTGAATACCTGAAACTTACAATGCTGCAAAATATTGTCAAGATATTTTTAAGTCTGAAATTATTAAAACTCACGCGTGATTCTTTTTCAGCCCCGACGGAAAAAGAGCGGTGTTATAAGTTTAACGTGTGTATCTGAGAGGCTGTCTGCGCTATCGTAGCTGCCAAACGGCTGAACGGATTTTGATTTTTTTTTGTTTTGTTTCAAAGGTGACTTCACCGAGAGTGTTCTTAGCTATTAAATAATATAATATTAGATGCTTTGTTTTTATCGGAGGTTTTTTTAATTTATTTTAACTTATTTATTCTCTGTATGAGACTCCCCATTTCAAAAGATAAGCCTAAAACTAAACGGGATCCATCCAAACAGAAACAAAACGTAAACATGACTTGCTACTCATGCCTAAAAAGCAACTTTAGTCAAAACAAAAGTGTTAAAGCCTAAATTTCATTCGCACACTTGGTTCAAACACGTCCTATAAAAACGTAAAGTTTCTAAAAACACATGTCTGACCAGACAGTGCAGGAGTATCAACACACTGACCAATTTTACTTGAACTCTTTAAGACCTCCGCAATGATGAAAAGATTCTGATTTTGGTTTTTTAGTTTAAGAGGAGGAGAGGTCTTCTTCTACGGGGAATTCGTGGCTAAGTAATAACAGCCACACGGGTCGATTCATCAGGTTAAGCTACGCTTGCCGGGGTTGGTCCGTGGATGGGTGACCATCTTTACATATCGAGACCTCCGTGCCTCGGAAAGCACGTTAAGCCGTTGGTCCCGTCTGTCATTTGTGGATCTTTGACAGTCGTTACGGGTCGTCAGAAGCCCGAAAGTCTGACAACCAGTCTTGCCAAATCGTATTACTCAGTTACTGGTCTATGGAGGTCAGCTTGGCAGCGCTCCTTGTAAAATACTGGTAGCCTCTGGTTAGACTGGAAGCCGACCCCAACATAGTTGGGAAAAGGTTAGGCAGATGAAGAGGATTAGAGGTCTTCTAAATATTATAAATTGAAGCCACTTTTCGTGTCTGTCTGTGTGACCGCATTTTTTTCTAACTACGCAACGCATTTTGATGCGAGTTTCACCAAAATTTAGAAAATATATTCCGGAACGTCTACGTGCATTATAAAATTAATTAAACTTACATTAGAGAAATATCGATGTTTTGTCAAGTCGTAAAAACCGTGCGAAGCAGGCGCAGGTCTCTAGTATAAAACTTATGTAGGCATTAGGTATCTATAATGCCAGGAAGAAGATTATTTTATTCTGTTGCTGCATGGCATGAGTAGAAGCGATTGCTAGTTCAGTATCTTTAAACGAGAGCCCTGTAAAAGCAAAACATTCATCGAACTTAGAAAAATAAAAATATACTTGGTTGATAATAGGAGAATTATGAACTGTTACACGCGTACCCAAACGTCTGCCTTCAAAGCAAGAATGAATAGGCATTTTCTGAGCACGCTCGTTCTATCGTAAACTTCATCCGTCGCTTTTGAGATCAAGGTGAGGAGCAGGACCAGTCCACAATAAAAAAAAAAAACCCTGCCCACCTTGACATTCAAATTGTTTTATCTGCTTACGAACTTCGATTCATTTAAGTAGCGTGTAACGTTCCCATAGCTGGAACATAGGCCTCTCTATGAGAGGGAGTGGGCCATAATCCTCCACGCGGGCCCAGTGCAGAGTGGTCGATTCATAAACCAAGAATCAATTAGCATAATTATGGCGATTCCCCTTTGACTGTAAATCGTTATGTTTTTTGGGGACTTGTATTAGAGTTTTATTTTATTTATTCGGGAAAATAAACAGTTATACATTAAAATTGTATGCTTATATACAATTATATAAAAATTTATAAGCTACGACATTTTCCACAACATATTAAAAGTTATATCTAACAGCGCGCTATTTTTACGCGCTAATGGAATAAACTGAGAATTCAAATGCGAACAGATGATTTTGGGCGGGCAACCTACAAGATCGCGGGTAGATCTGGATGAAATTCACTCAGACCAAAGAAGCATGGCACAAAAGAGAGGAGGCCTATAGTCTGGGACAAGGCTGCCAATGATGAGATGATGTTGGAATCGCCTCTCTTTTTCATTTGGGACCACAATCTAAATACTTCAAAACAAGCCAACTTTGAGACAAGTTGGACACTTGCGCCATTCTGCTTTTAATTATTTCAACTCTTTGGTACCTTCGTGAGCCTTACAAATTTTCAGTTTCAATAAATTGTAAGCGGTTGATGTCGAACAAAAGCTTCAACAATACTATTATTTTATTTTATTCAAAGGATTTATGGTTATGCAAAATGTTATATTTTGTAGTATTTTGTAAATGGCTTTGAGTTTTGTTTGATTGTATTCGTTATTTGTACGTTTCATTGTGAAATAAGCTGCTTTTATTGTGGTTTTCATACAGATCTTTTAAAACCTTTTAATATTATCATAATGTTAATAGAATTAGAAAATACATACATTTTTGATTGATAAGACCAACTGGGATCAACTGTTACCACTTACCAACTAAGCCCAGCTCAAATACCTCCCTTTAGCTGCCCGGCTAAGTTAAAATTAGGTGTCACAGTTAGCCCCAAAGTTAAAGTCATCTAGCTTCGTCCTAACAATGCCCAAAGATTTGTGTCCCAACCAATTTTCTTCATTTGTCAAGTTTCATTCGATATTTCAATGGAGACCGTTGCTTCCCCTTACAAAATTATTGATGCGGATCCAAAAGTATGTCTTAGTCCTTAGATACGTAGATGTAAAGTTCAAAATGTACAATTGGAATGGTAGAATGATTTGGTTTCAGTGACGTAATATTTCCCGCACCACCTGGGAGAAATCACAATATGGTATATACGAGTATGTTGGATACAATGGCGTTGCTGACACGCTGCACGCTGGTTTTATAATATAAGGATTTTCTTACTTCCTTTTCAGGTGTTCAGATTTCATAGTAATCAAAGGTCTGTGGAATTATGTTTCACAAGAAAGTGTGAAGACACCTTGGCATAAGAGGTAGCTCTGTTTTTCCATAACCTAAGAGGGATGTTGACAATTTTTTTAATCCGTCGTTTTGATTATTAAAAAATATTGGTTAAGTATTTTTTCGTTTTTTACGTAATCAAAAAAATTACGGCAATCCATTGAGTTAAATGTGGCTATGTATGTATGTTTATTAATTATGATAAACCAAAAAATACCTATCTTATATTTTTTTGTTATCTGACTAACGGACTAAATAGTTTTTCTTTTTTTATACCCTGGTCTGACTGGGTAAATAATAGACTCAAATATTAACAAAAATGCTGTGTGCCTTAACTTAAAAAGTTAAACGAGTTTAGCACAATTTTTTTTTTTCACGTTCTCCCTATCACTTAGTAACTTCTTTTAAAGGTAAGCTACAGGATAGTGAAGAATACCTTCAGCATAATAACTTACAAACGAATTAGAACGATAAACATGCGATCAGAGATAAGACGAAGATTTCTCAAGAGAATGCTTTGAACGATCTTGTGAAGAAAACCGATTTCTTTTTGTATGAATAGATTTTTCAATCAAATAAATTGCCGCATGTACTTTGACTGTGGTTTTCGCAAAATAATAATCTATTGTTTTTATTTAAATGCTAGTAAAACTCAGGTTGAGGGAATACGCTTTAGGTACCCTGTCATCTAAGGAGCCATGATGAATATTATAATTATAGCATTATCTTTCATACTTGAGTTAATTAAAGCAGTTTATGATCTCGAAACTTACAATTCTGTTGAGAAATAAATATTTATTTAAACCAATTTTATACTAAATTAACTAAAAAACTAAAACTAAAAGGACTAACTAACTATACCAATAAATATAACAACATAGGGACCCACCCACCCTTAGGCGTCGAAGTATTCGTCCGCATCGCTGTCATCAGAAAACGTGCCTGGAAGACTAGCGGCATTGCCACGTTGAATGGCAATGCTAATTCTTTGGTGAAAGAACAAGCCAGCCCTCTGGTCACGTGAAGTGTCGACCAGTCGGCGAGAAATTTTCATAAAAAGGAGACGCGCGCTCGGGCCCCATTACCCGAGCGTTTCGACCCCAAATGGCTCAATACTGTAGTTGCCTATAAGGTTACAGTATTTGCGCCGCTTGAGGGTCTCAGCAGCCGCAGCAGCGGCGCCAGCACAGCCCGCCATGCTAGGAACATGGGATGACGCAAGGGTGTCGACACAGGTTGCGTCCCACACCAGAGGCCTACCCATCTTCCAAGGCAACAACGTCATGCCATCTGGTCTCTTCCCATTCTGTTTACCTACTATTTAGTTGGACCGACGCCCTTGTGAAGGTCGCAGGAGTCCGCTGGATGCGGGAAGCACAGCACCGGTTGAAGTAGCGGTGCTTGGGGGAATCCTATGCCCAGCAATGGTCGTCCTTGGGCTGAAATGATGAAGATGATGACTATTTCATAAAGAAAGAAAGAAAATAAGAAAAATGCGTTTATTGGCCTTGTAGCAGAAAAAGACACCTTAAAACTATAAACCAGAAAACAGTCATTACAATGCCAAAAGGGTCTCAGCTCAGCATAATGCCAGATGGAAACACAAAGCGTACCACCTGACGCTGATTTTCAGCTGCAACCCACGAGTGTCATACGCTAGAATATTATTATAATAGATTAAAAACTGATTTATAAGATATAAGAAATACAATAAATAAAATAACTAATAATTGTGAATGTTTATAAATAAATGGAAGTGTAAGAGTCGAAATATTGGTTTGGTCTAAAAACTCTTGATTTCGGTGGCGTTCTGTATTATCTGCCTCTCCCATGGTAGAACGGCTGGGTTTATATCTGTGACAACAAGTTCTTTAAAACTTTCAACTACATTAGCTTCACGAAATCTGAAACCAACAAATGTGTAGCGATTTTCTATCTCTACTGCCTATCGCACTATTGGGAAACATTTCCTACTCGGAATTGTACAATTGGGAGATATTACGATGTCAAACGACAATGTAGCGAGTCTTTTTGAGGCGGCTACCTTAACAAGTTATCTGGTTTTCTGAGAAGAAGTCGGAACGGTGTACGAGACTTATTTATTTTCTTATTTATCTTTCAAAGAGAGGTGGCCTGTGTCCCAGCTGTGAGAACATTATAGGCTGATTTTAATACATATTATACTATGCATATATCTTTAGCGCCAATTCACATAGCGTAGCGTCTCACTGAAAGTTGCTTTATGGATGCATAAAATTCACCTAAATAGTTTGGTTTATTTTGAAAACAGAATCTTTAAATGTTGTTTGATAGTTCTTACTGAGATAGACCTTGATTATTTTCACCACTATCATATCCTTTAGTCTGGTTTTAGCTTCTTTATTTATTAATATATTTATTTAAATAACAAATAGCTTTAATACCTTATAATAATAACTTATAACATGCGGTTGTATATGAAACAGAGAGCCAATTACAGGTTCTCACGGGTAAAAACGAAGGAGCTGTACAGACTGTAAAATAATTTGCCAGTTATGATAGTTAATGAACAAAAAGAATAGTTTATGATGAGAAACACTGTAACACTTTGCTAGAAAATGCCGGTATAAATAACTAAAATAACCCTTGGATCTTTATCAGGTTGTACGTTATACAACCTGATAATGTTCTGCAAAGTGCAAAAAACGTAAGAAAATTATAATTCCGTGGGCTACCCTGACGCTCCTTAGCATATTTTCATACTTGAAGACTTCTTGAATAATCTTTACCGTATCCCCTTAGAAATTTCTTCCAAAGCTTAAAAATAACAAATAATCCTCAAGATAAGATAACATAAGTATATTACTTTCTATCTCAGTACATTGTCCGTAAGGGAGCCATTATCTTAGTAGCCCAATATTTTTTATCGGGCACTTTATTTTTTAAGGTAATAGAGACTATCAATGGCGTTGTTGATACAATCTTTGTGCAGGCTCTTGTTAAAAAACGGTGGCTTTTCAAACACATTTTGTGAAGGAAATTGTTTAAACTACCTGATTTTTAGGGTTCCATACCCAAAGGGTAAAACGGGACCCTATTACTAAGGCTCCGCTGTCCGCTCTTCCGTCCGTCCGTCTGTCAACAGGCTGTATTTCATGAACCGTGATAGATAGACAGTTGAGATTCGAAATGTTGCCACTACATAAAACGTAACACGGAGGATGATATTCTCATATCCTAACCGATAAGTTTGCCAATTTCTTTTATTTATTTTTATTTTTATCTTTTTTATGTATAGTATATTCGTCACTTGTGTATTCTATTGGGTAATAATAATGGTTCACCCGTGCCGCACCGGTCGACGTCATTACGTCAGCGCCGGCTGTCGCTGAAAACCAGCGCTGGGGCTCTGTTCTGCATAGGGTCGCAGCATAATGCTGAGCGATAGCCGTTTTGCGTGAATGTGACGCATGTTTCCCCCAACCTTTTGTATTTTTTTTTGTGTTTATTTTCTTTTTTTTTGCGTCATGTTTACCGCAAATAAACGTATTTTCTTTCTTTCTTTCTTTTCTTCTTTCTAGATGACAAATTTCTGTTGTCGCTATAACAACAAATACTAAAAAACGAAATAAAATTAATATTTAAGAGGGCTCCCATACAACAAACGTGATTTTTTTGCCGTTTTTATAGATAACGGTACGGAACCCATCGTGCGCGAGTCCGACTCGCACTTGGCCGGTTGTTTTTATTTTTGAATCGTTAAGAACAGTTAATTTACATGATATAAAGGAAGCTTTGAATGACTGCTAGTTAATTTTATCATACCGTAGTAAATAAAATTCATTGCAAACTCAAGTCAAGTAATACGCATCTATTTTTGCCCACCTCGTTTCCAGATTGTCAATTTCAACACAAGTACATACCTGATAATGCTTTTTGTAACATTAAAAACTTTTTATGTTATTTTTTAACGATCAATCGTGACTTTTCCTAATACACATTCATTAACTGTCCCAAGACAATTACCAGCACAAAACAAAACATGGTCCTTCGCTCCGAATCTCTAAGAAATCTTCCGAGTCAGCAAAAAAGTCAATTTATCAAAAGTAAATCTCTCAACACTTTATTAAAACTTCCCACCTTACGAAACTTTTTCGTGAAAACTTTTCCGTACACCGGTACAGTAATCGAACACCTTTTTAAATCTGACAGGTGTCAAAGTGATAACAAGCGCCGCTTTTTTTAGCTTCAGTTACGTAACTTTTGTTTCGGGCAGCTCGTTAAATTTTGAACCCGAGTTCTTATTAAGTGGACAACAACATGATAAAGACATAAATTATAATCTTCTTTTTTGATGCTGAAACCGGATCTTTCGGAGTTCAGAGCTGTATTTTTTTAACAAATAATCACAATGATCACGCCCCTTTTCTGAATCAAGGTTTCTGATTTTAAAAGGCAGAGAGGAGAATCATTATTGGAGAACCGCGGTGAATTTACAAAGAAATATATATATAGAAGACACTCTACAAAGCAGAAAACGCGCCTATCAATCAAATCAGTCGATTGCGGTCTACCGTAGGAAAAAAGCTTATTCCAAAATTGCCCTACAACGATCGGACTGCTACTTTTAGCATCCAGTCCATTCGAGTCTTATTTTTCAATAAAAAGAAAGAAAGAAACATTTCTTTCTTTTTTTCTTTACTTTTCAATAAGTTCATCATCATCTGCCTAGCCTTTTCCCATGATCGGGCTTCTGACGACCCGTAACGACTGTCAAAGGTCTACGAATGACAGCCGGGACCAATGGCTTAAGCCTCGTACAGACTGGCGCGATATCGCGGGCGCGACAAGTATTGTGCTGCCTGTCGCGCCCGCGATATCGCGCCAGTTTGCACGAGCCTTTAACGTGCTTTCCAAGCCATGGAGGAGTTTCGATATGTAATGGATAGTCACCCATCCACTAACCGACCGCGGCAAGTGTAGCTTAATCTTTGGTCGACACGTGCAACTGTCATTATTTAGCCTCGAGCCCCACAATAAAAACAATACCCAGAAAACTAATTTTAAAGTTCCACTATCGATAATGTCCCAATCAAATTAGTTGATGTAATATCTCGGAAGTTAACGTGCCTGTGGGAAATCATTGTAACTGCGCCTGGCAGTCATCAGTGATCAGTTGATAATAAATATTTCATTGATGGCCATCATAAAAGCTGAGGGCTGATTTGTTATGCACCACGCTGTTTTTATCGGCCAGGCTTCGGAGAAGTACGTTAGAAAATAAAGTTTTGATAATTTTTGTGGAGCTCGTGGCTAAGTAATAACAGCCGCACTGGTCAATCCATCAGGTTAAGCTACACTTGCCGGGGTTGGTCCGTGGAACCATCTTTACATACTGAGACACCTCCGTGCCTCGAAAAGCACGATAAGCCATTAGTTCCGGCTGTCATACGTGGAACTTTGACAGTCGTTACGGGTCGTTAGAAGCCCGAAAGTCTGACAACCAGTCCTTACCAAGGGTTATCGTATTACCCAGTTACTGAGTTGTGGAGGTCAGATAGGCAGTTGCTCAATGTAAAATACTGGTATTCAGCTGCATCTGGTTAGACTGGAAGCCGACCCCAAAATAGTTGGGAAAAGGCTTGGCAGATTGATTGATTTGTAAAGTGTCAAGTTTAATTTCAGGAGTAGGTAGGTAGTGTTGCTAAGTAAGTCTTCCAGACTGTATTTCAGCCATGGCGGTCAATATCAGCGGAGACTTAGCCATCGAGAGATATTATAAGTGCCGGGTGTGTCACCTGTACACAGGTGCGATCTCTCTTCCCTCACTCTCATAGTCCGATGGGGCGGCATTCTGACGCAACCGGAGAGAGATCAGACACAGTACCAGCGGCTAAACGGCTTAATACTCGTACATATGACAGTTGTTTGATAATATAAAAAAAAACACTTTTTAACAACTTTGCTTTAGATTTCTCTATCGTTTTAATATATTATTTGTCCAAGATTTTAAAAGATATTTAGTTTTTTTTTTGTGTTTTGTAAAGCCTAGCTATGATTCAATTTCGGCACTTTTCATGGTGACGCCTGAAAAGGTAATAATGATATGAAGGTAATGATCCAAAGGTTGACTGGTAGAAAATGCCTATGGCATTAAGTCCGCCTCTGTACATTTGTGTGCTTCATCATCATCTGTCTAGCCTTTTCCCAACTATGTTGGGGTCGGCTTCCAGTCTAACCGGATGCAGCTGAATACCAGTATTTTACATGGAGCGACTGATGATTTGTGTGCTTAAAGTATTAAATAAATATATTTTGCCGCTTATAGTATCAGATGGTTACGCAACTGCGTGACTTGCGTGTTTCATAGCATGTGCCCAAAATTAATTGGTCGACCTTACAATTTCACCTCTAACAACTAGAACTACCAATTAGAATCCACCAGGAGTCTAGTTAAAACGGCAATGAGTACCTACCTAAATAGAAGTAATAGGTCACAGAGTAGTCACCGCACAGATACGTCATGTGTCTCACGTTTGCCACGGTAATTACTGCGCGGTATTCCTGCCTAAACCATGTGGTCAACAGGTACAATCAACAAACTTTAAGCATGCTCACTTAAGAAAATATTTCAGTGGCAGCGCAGCTAGTGATAAATCAAACCCCTTCCTGGTTTCGCCTAATTAGAGACAATATGTATTTTTGTGAGTGTATTCACACAAATCCATGTGTTATTGTTTGTTACACGCCCTGCAGGTGTAATAAAAACATTTAGCCATCGGTCAAAACGCATGCATTGGGCGATCGAGTCGTGAGCCGTGCTACGCGATTATCGCCTTAAAGGTGAGCATGCGGAAGATTTGTCGACTGCACAAGTTGCCATTCATTACTGGTTACATAATAAGTACATAAGAGGAATTCCAGTAGCCTGTAGCAGTGAGATGATATGATAATGGATTAGGTATTTCTCCGTTAGTGCTTTATGATGCATTCAAATACCTGCATGACTGCCCCTTAAGTGGCGACTGAATGTGTGGATTTTTTAATTGTTTGTCCAATTAATTTTTTGAACCACCAGCATGAAAATTTTTTTTTTCATTAAACATTAATAATTGTTTCAAAATGTAAAACTAACAAATAGTAGAAACTTTATTGCCAAAAAAACATTTTACAAAAATAAACCAACGACGTTAAAAAAAAACACAAAAAAAAAGAAAAAATTATTTCAGCCTTTGGTTTTCATTTTTCGTTTTTATGCCAAAAAATGTAAAAAGTTTTTATTTTCTACGTTTTAGTTGTGGTAACTTCCCCACACAAATTCGAATACCACTACCTGCTATGTAAATAACAGTGACGGAGTCACTAAAAACATCGTCAATATATACGAAGTGGTAAAAATACGAAATACTGAAGCTAACTCAAAAACTACGGCAGCAAAGTTAATGCAATTTTTAAGGAATCACCTCTGAAGCACGACCTACCAAATAAAAAATAATCATCATAATCAATTAATAATTGGCGGAGTTATCGCGTAACAACACACTAAAAAAAAACCATACGACTTGAGAACCTCCTTCATTTTGAAGTCATTATTACATTATTATTACATTGGCTCTAAACTAGGCAAGCCTATATCTTGGGTACCAAATTGGCAATGGGTCCAACCCTTTGACAAATCCAAATTGCCTGTAATTGGTGTATTTGAATTAAATGCTTTGGGTTTGAGGTATTTTTATTATATTGGACTTAGATGGTAACAACAAAATAATATCCCTGGAAAAAAAACACAAAAAATGTGAAAAATTACTTTGACTTCGGAAGTCGGTGTCTTCGCTTTTCAATTTTCATTTTTTGCCACCGACTTCCTAAATTAGTTATTTTTCACTTTTTTTGTGTTTTTTTTGGAAGTTGTAACGGCTAGGGCTTTGCAGGCAGACTGCGCAGGCCGCTAATGATTTAATAGGTAGTGTGTAGAGGTGAGTAATTGAAACTAGCTGTTAAGTTAATACATTTAATTAGAACACTAAGACCACAGCTAGGTCGCGGGTAAGGTCGCACTGTTCAGTTCAGAGCACTATCACGAATAAGATGAGTAATGTACTTCCTTGCACTAGGTTGTAGATGGAGGTGCCTGTTCATACAGGCTCCGGGGAGAGGTCGGCAAAGCCCACGTTAGAGAGGCCGGTAGGGCCTACGTGAGACACCGGCAGCACGTGTCTATGACACGTGGCTGGAGCGGAGGCCTGTCTGCACAGGTCCGCAGGTAGCTCGCGGCGGTAGGCCGCAGGTTTAATAGACCTCGCAAGGCCTCGGTAGCGCACGTTGGCAGCACACCAACGCGTCCTGTTCTCAGCCGGAACGTAGAACCCTGGAAGCGCATTAGGGAGCGCATGTCAGAAGCGGTGCAATTAGCAGCAGCCCGCATGCCATGTGCCAGCCTCTTCCCTTCTTCTAGCCACCAAGGAACAGCGTGGGAAGCACCGTAAATGAAAGCTCAACACATCGCAGCGGTTTACAGGCAGAGGGTTTGCAAACACAGCGTAGCACAATGACAGATGAAAATAAGAGGTTATGTATGCGAACACGCGAGCATAAATCACAAAGAAACAATGATCATAGCAGATTGCTCACTTAATCGCTTATAATACACTGTGAGGCACTACACAACCTTGATGCAGTAGCAATACATACATATTACAGTCTTCCGTGCACTGGATATTCCCCTGACGCGCGGTCCGCCATTGACACTCGCGAAATCAGATAATACATATGTGATGAAATCAATATAGATTATCCAGTGCAGAGGGTCTGGTACGATTACCATATTAATGTGGAACTCACCCTAGGTCGGGGTACGTAGAATCTTGAGGATCAGGGAATCGCTTCCATCAGCTAGTCGAGCGGATGTCGAAATGGCAGAGCGTCCTTAGGAAATTAGTGTTGTGCCACATTTTTAGTGATGTGGTTAGGAACTTACTAATAGTGATATATTTAGCACCACTCGACTATTTTCCGCTGAGACCCCTCACAATGCTACAAAGTCGATTGTTTTTTTTTTTTTGTAAAAAGGTAAAATCATACAGACAAATTGAGAACCTCCTCCTTTTTGGAGAAGTTGGTTAAAAAGGAGCTAAACTACTAAAATAATAGCTATTTGTTTTTAAACCTCTCATATAACAACTAGAATGAAGATACTCAGGATGTAGGCGTTCAAAATAATTTATCTCACAGTCTCAGTTAATTGTTTCAAATAAAGCCGATGTACACTAGCGAGCAATAAAACTGCAATATAGATGCAGACTTCAAGACAACTCGGGCCGCTCCAATTAAGCACTGCTGTGCCAGGGTAGGGGTGCAGTAGGTACAATAATAATTTGTGTAGAAATTATTTTGGTATTGTTTCACTGCGCACTGCTTTGAATTAAAACCCTGAAAAAGAATTGTGGCCTAAATGACCAACGTCATCAAGTTTTTCATATAATTATTTTTAACGTGTAAAATTGTCTGGCTAAAAGCATGGCGGACGTACCTACAAGATCGATTTTTGTGTTCATTTCCACAACTGGATATTTATCTACATGAGAGTCCTCTTCAAAGTTTTTTATATTTCTTCATTATTCTGTTCCCTTCGTTCTTTAGGCGACTTCCAAAACATCATCTGTGATCCTCGAAGGGTTAGGCAGAGGTTTACCTAATAGTACCTACAGAGACCCTAGAGATAGAACTAGAGACCCTAGAACCTAGAGGTTTACCTACTATTTAATTTCAACTCTATAGTAGTGGCTTTTGCGGACATGTTAATTATTCAGATTTGTTACAGTTGTAATGGCAATCATGTCATTTGGTTTAAATAGGTTTTTATCTGTAGTATCTTATTTATCGTATATAGATTCCTTTCTATCTTGTGAATGTGAGAACGTCGTAGGCTTTGTGAACTGTAGTCTTTTTTAAATTTTATTACAATTTTTTTTTTTTTTTATGAACTTTATCTGAAACTTTTTGAAAGGCCTACAATGTCCTCCCATAACTATTAACACTGTAATTCGAAAATATTGTAAAAGCCAATTATCTTTTAAAAGAGTAACCATGGAGTTTCTTGCCAGCTCTTCTCCATAGGAAACGACCAATTGGAACCGTGCACCTAGCTTCTGACGTTTCATAAGTGCCCATGTAGGCTTATGTGAAATAAAATATTTTGATTTTGATTGATTTTGATTTGGAGTACATCCACATTTCACCAGACCTAAAATTTTTGGAAAAAAATACTTAGTAAAAAATATTCCTTTAATAAACAGCTCTCAGTGCATCACAAAGCTCGGGGCACACAAACGGCCGCTCATCGTGAAAGCTCGCAACTCATTATGTGCAACAAACTTAGACGCGCGCCAAATGTGCCTAGTGAAATATTTACGTGAACTGAATGAGACTAGTCGTGGTACGACTGTTTAATGTCACTTGTTTTGTGAAGTTTTAAGAAACTTTTACACTTAATTTACTTGTCCACTACTGAACTTGACGACTATTACGAGCAGTTGTTAGACAAACCCTGTCAGGCGCTATACTCTGTGTAAATAATTTCATCACAAAATGCTCTCAAAATTGTGAAAATCTTGCTTTGTCTGCAGAGAGGCAAAACGAGCATTGAATACCACCCACACTTTCCCATTATTGATTGGCAGTCGCTCCATGTAAAATACTGGTATTCAGCCGCATCCGGTTAGACTGGAAGCCGACCCCAGCATGGTTGGGAAAAGGCTAGGCAGATGATGACTTTCCCATTATTGGTCATCTTCAGGATCATTATTATCATACAATATCCGACTTCATCTCTAAGCTGCCACGGCTTAATTATAATTTATTTAATTTTTTGAATTGTTTTTATCTTTTAATTACGGACGCTTTTAACGTGCACGTCTTTTTTTACATTGTTCTCACATGTATAATTCCGACATGAATGATGTAACCAATTTTTTATAATATTTTTTTAAAATTAAAAGAGTGTCCGTGGAGTGTCTTGCCCGTTCTTCTCCATAGGGACTTATTACGGTTTGGAATGGGCAACTAGCTTCATCTTTCTGACTGACCGACCCCTTGACAATTAAAAAGTACTTGTAATTGGTTTATTTGAAATAAATGCTTTGAGTTTGAGTTTGAGTTCACCTACTGCTGAGCATAGGTCTCTTTTTTTTTCCTTGTGCCAGTCTCATCCACGTTCTACCGGCGATGGTAACAATGTCATCCGCCCATCTAGCCGCCGGACGACCGACATCGACATTTCGTCCTCCAGTATCTCCACGATACCTCACGTGTATTACCAACTTCACTGCAAATCTTAGGAAAATTGAGAATTTCTTAGTGACATAAGCCAGATTGTAAATCTACAAAATTTAAAATACATTATCCCTCACATATCTTACGTCTCACTATCATATTTCTCGCCGAAGCGATATTATCTCCACCGTGCACAATTTTGCATAAATCTCCCGAAAGAAAGCTGCAGGCTAAAGTTTTGTGCACGTGCTAACTTTAAATTGTCTTCAACACATGCTGGCTTTATTATGTGCAGGTTTTGAGGCATTTTCGTAATAAGTTTTGTGTTTTAGTAAAATGCAATTTTTAAATAGGGACGCTACGTTTGGGGTAACTTAACTAATAATAATATTAAAATGTGTACTTAATTATAAAATCTATAATTAAATGTCTTTTAAAAAGTTTTTATAAAAATATTTAAAAAAATAATTTATTTGTATAGAAATGAAACATTGGAGACAATAATATTAAAATATGTAGGAAAATCTAAACAGGCTTTTCTGGCTTGATAAATAAAAAAAATTAAAGTAATAAAAACTAAAACCTAACTACGACAAAAAAGTCAATCAACTAAAAAGGTATAAACAAGACACCGCAGACAGACAAACGTAATCTGTTCGATTTATTCCCTAACAAGTGTTTTTATTACTTAATTGTTTTTTTAATTATTTTGGATCTTACTTAGCACATTTAAAAAATATATATATTATCTAC
This sequence comes from Lithophane leautieri, assembly GCA_949152455.1. Taxonomy (NCBI): domain Eukaryota; kingdom Metazoa; phylum Arthropoda; class Insecta; order Lepidoptera; family Noctuidae; genus Lithophane; species Lithophane leautieri. Next base: position 14,776,438 of record OX424476.1, on the reverse strand, counting down.
ATTCCACTAAGCTTACAACGTTCTCACATTCACAAATCGAAAAGAATCTATATAAAAGACAAATAATCAAAAAGTAATAAAAAACAAACCTATTTAATTAAACCAAATGACGTGATTGCTTTTACAACTGTAACTAATTGAATAATTAGCAAATCTTTAGCTTTCCACGTAAACTAAATCCACCAAGTCTCTTTACAATAAAACTTTATCACAAAAACATAAATATGACACGGAAAGTATTCTAAACGCCTCGAAAATATACCAAAATAAAAGTTGTGTTATACACCCTCAAACAAACCAAGTGCTGATGATTTATGGTTGCCAAAACTAAACATCTGGGCGCGGGTGAAAGAAAAATGGGGAGTGGAAATTAATTATGGGGTCAGACTTGGTATAAATAGATGCAAAAGCTACTTAGGAGTTTTGAGATTTGACTATCGAATTGTGGAAGGTTAAAGGTAACGTGGTGCAAGTGTGGTTTGGTTTTAAATGGCATGTCGAACCTTTAATAATTTTGCGCTCCTAAATACGAATCAACACTCTAATATAATGATATTATATAAATAAAAAATCCAAATAGTCAACTAACTGCAAACATCTTGGATTTAGCGCTCGCCGGCCTCTGCCGAGGTTAGGTTAGATATTCATTAATAAAAAATTAAAAAAACAATCATCATTAGACATTATTTTTTTTTATAGGATCAGTTAAATAATTCTTGTTTTAAAATAAAGAAGAGTTTCTTTTTTATCCTTTTAAGGGTTAATTTAACCAAAAAAATTGAACGCAATCAGCCAATCTAAACCGTATTTAAGAGCTGTCAGTGTCATCATTGTTGTGGAATAATGAACGCAGTTTTTATGAGCTGATCGCGTTCAGATTTATTTATTAAAACCCTAAAGGCGAAGTCCACCAATGAAACTGAACGCGATCAGCACATAAACTACGTTTAAGGGCTGTCAGTGTCATTATTTTCTATGGAATATTGACACTGAAAGCTCTTGAACTCAGTTTAGATGTGCTGATCGCGTTCAGTTTCATTGGTAAAACCCACCCTTAGAGACAAATGCGAAATTTTTCATATGGCAGTCATTTTATTGCCAGCCAACTAATCTTTTGCAGCAATACGTTATTCTCACGAACTGTTCTTACACAAGAAGCTGTAGGAGAACTGGGAGAAACTTCTAAATTGCGCGTGCAGCCACCGTATCCATGATAGACATAAAACTTCTTAAAAACAAAAGAATAGGGGAGATTTAGTGTAAGAGACAGAGAGAGTTATATCTTGCTTCTCTTTTATTTAACTATATGTGCTTAAACGTGACGCGTCTTTGAAATTTCACTCTCATAAGAAGCCTAAGAAGTTTCACTTTAAAAATAAAATCACGCAAAATAATTACTTCCACATTTTACCCCAAAGAGTTCAGGAGCAAATGTTCCATGATAACATTTTCTTACGCCATCAACAGCCGACATGATTCGTCACTTTCTGAACTTTGACGAACTTCACCGAATTTAGCCGAACATTCTACAAACTTGGACGTCGTTGACTGACTTTGCAAAGCAATTATGTGGTTCAATGACCAATGACGTGAACTGATACTGATTTCTTACTTATAAACCTTAATACTGAGGACAAAGGTGCAATTTTGAATGGTAGGTAAAATAAAAAGTTGTATTGGCAAAATGAATAGTTAATTCGATTTCGCGGAGGTAGTTCAGTATTCAGGATTGTCGAAAATAATTATTGGTATACTTGGGCGATTTGCACAACAAATCGCTGAATAGGTAAGCATCTTTCTATTTCTGTCATTCGTTTTAACATGAAAATGACAGAATGATGTTTTAAATAAGTTTTTTTAACATTAAACGCGTTTTGTGATTTGTAGTGCAATTGGGCCCTAATATTCTCAAAATCAAATCTACCACTTACTTGATCTTCGACTGCCTCATGAACTGTTCAATCTTCCTCGCTGCTTGATTCTGACACCTCTGTGAGTATGTCCTCCTGTTCAAATGCACATTGAGTAAGATCTTATTTTTCTCAAACATCCTGTACTGAAATTGCTGTACTGGTCAAAAACAAATCAATATGCGGTCGGCAATGTTACTATGAAAACCCATATCTGTCGCGTTTAGCGGTCAAATGAAAAATTACTATGAAAACAAATATCTTTCGTGTTATTTAATTGGAACGAACTGTTTACTTCAACACATTGCAACCAAAGAGGTGACTTATCAAAGATTTTATTTAAATTTCGATTTGGCTTGCAAATATAGCTGTTTAATGGTGAAATCCCACGATCGGCAATATTGCAGAAGGACACGCACGGCTGACGACCACAGACCGCCACGCACCGCTCACCGAGGAGCTTCCGATGTCTGCGATACCCCGCACGTACACCTTCCCACGGTCCGTCGTCCGGGCTCGTCGGTGTCCGTCCGCAAAATCGCGGATCGTGGGATTTCGGTACAAAATACAGAAGAAACAAATGAAAATATTGGCGCATGAAAAAATATCGTTGCTTGTCATTGACTCTGGATTTAGTTTGTATTTCCGCGCATTATTTGAGAAAAGTACTATGCAAACCTTGGCCGCAATCAGGCATTGATGGACTCACGTATATGTGCCTCGAGCGGCTTCGCCTCGGCCCACATTTCACGACCGTCTATCAAAGCCCTAATTGCTGGCCGCGACAGTAATGTACTATAAAATCATCATTTGTCTAAACTCTTTCCACTAATTTAGAGCTCAGCTCAGCTAATAACAGAAATAAACCCGTTCAATTGTTCAATTTCAATAGCGTATGGTTTGACTGGTTATTTTGATTATAATGATAATCAAGACCAATAATTAAACGTGCTTTCCGTAGCACATAAAGCCTTTAAACTCTTAAAGAACTTCAGTTATTGAAAGTGTAGCGAGACCAGCTTCGAGCCAAGGCAATAAACAGGCCATGAGAACAGAAAACAAAATAAAACAAAATAATTTGTCACACTGAAATGCTTATTAATAACCAAGCACACGAATTTAAACTCTATAATCTAAGATATACAGGCAATATTGAAATGGTACATATACTCATATCCAATATCAAATAACTGAGCTGATCAATGTGCTCAAAACGAAAGTTCTACAAATTTATATACGGAACAGTTGTTCAGAATCTATAATTTGCCTTGTTCAATAAACAAACTTCGCACAATATTATGAACTATTTCGTTCCAAATATGTGCGAAATTCGCTTTGTAACAATCGCTTGAATGCAAAATTAAGTGAACGAAGTTTCTACGGAATTCATATTATTTTCATAATGAAAGCTCCTCTATTAAATACACTTTACATATACATTTATCTAATACCACCTAGCTTTCTGCTCGCGACTTCACCCGCATAGATTTCTTACTTTTGCATGCAAACTTCACTAACCTATTTCACATAGACAAGGGTTGATTTACCAAAATAGCTAAGTGCCGGTCAGACCCGCAAACGTAGGGTTCCGTACAATATTTAGTAAAAAACCCCGAAAAAAACCCGTAGGTACCTTTTTTGTTTTTGTTGATAATGCGGAAATAGTTTGGCTTCATGTACGGAAACCTAAAAATACCCATGCCGTACGATCATGCCTATATGCTGTTTCTCAGGGTTCAAGTTATTTTTAAAGCTCATAAAAATTGGAACAGGCAGACAGGGTTAGCCCTTCCGCTCCGCCCAGAGCGGGAGAAGTCATTGGATGATTTCCCACCCTAAAAAAAAAAGGGTTAGTTTATTTTGTAACACTTATAGTCTGTTCTAAAAGTATCTGATGAAAGTGTAAACATACCCTGTTCAGGACAGATTCTTACGCAATCACTCACTACAAGGAAGTAGTTATATATTCAATATATATTTAGGTTTTGACTTTATATCTTACATCTTACTTACTTTTTCCGATATTTATACTAATAATTAAAATTTATTTATACTAAATACTTAAAATTATTATTTATACTAATAAATAATCAAATCAAATCACTCCATTTGTAAACTCAAACCATTTGTTTACATTTCCATCAGACACTTTTGAAACAAATCATACCTTTATTAGTATGGACAACTGGAAAGGGCTTTTTTTTTGTACACTATTTCTGTTTTTAGGTTTACATACACATAACTTCTTTGTGAAAGCCTTTACCACACAGAACTGGATAGAATAAGTTCAAATTATGGTAATGTCAGGCCCTTTGTAATAGTTTGTGAGCCAATGGAAAATGTACGAGGCAATTTATATTCTAATAGCATTTTAGATACAGTTTGTAAAAGAATAGACTAAGGACTAAAAGTATACTTTTCTTAAACATGCTTGGAAATTCGAGAATTATTTTGACAACCTTCCTCAAGATAAATCGAAATTGCTGTACTGGTAAAAAACAAGTGATGATACGGCCAGCAAAGTTACTATGAAAATCCATATCTGGCGTGTTAAGGGCCAAATAAATTACTATGAAAACTCATACCTGTCGTGTTATTTAAAAATGGAACGAACTTTTTACTTCAACACATGGCAACCAAGGAGGTAACTTATCAAACATTTTATTCAAATTTCGATTGGGCTTACAAATAGAACACAGAAGAAACAAATGAACATATTGCATGAAAAATTGTAGTTGTTTGTCATTGATTCTGGAATTTTTATTTAATTTACTCAGTTTGAATTTCCGCGCATTATTTGAGAAAGAGAGAGTACTATACAAGCCTTGGTCGCAATCAGGAATTGATGGACTCACGTATGTGTGCCTCGGATTCGCCTCAGCCCACATTTTCACGTTCTTCCATCAATCCCCTTATTGCTGGCCGCGACAGTAATGTACTATTTTACTGACCGAGATAATAACAATTTTAAATTGGGTTGAATATGTGTCTTTCATCTCAAGCAAAATTAAATAATAATATGGTAATTTAAACTATCCAACCCAAATTATCTCGAACCTCAATAAATTTATGCCTTCACAAATATCTGAAACATAAAAAGCGGCCAGCTGCGAGTCGGACTCGCACACAAAGGGTTCCGTACCACGGTACAATACACAGCATAATGTTTAAAAAACACATTTCTTCTATGATTATTCCCCAAATTTCTAACTTTATTATCTTTTGACTTTTTATAGTTATAGGAGCCATAGTAATACACACTCTGTGAACATTTCAAGTGTCTACCTATTACGGTTCAAAAGATTCAACTCCTGATAGACGGACGGACGACAGCAGAGCCTAAGTAATTAGGTCCCGTTGCCACCCTTTGGGTACGTAACCCTAAAAACGAAATCATTTTACAGATATCGCTTAAGCTATTAAAAGTATAACAGTTGTTGTCTTACTCAGTCTATCCATAATAATATATTATCCCATCAAAAAAATAACTATTAAAAAAATGCAAGTCTCGCAACGCAGTTCTTCCACCGCAAAAAGATCTGAGATTTAATGTAAAACCAAGTCTGTTAATTTATTTAGTAGGTACAGCCGAACAAGCTATTTGGTATACATGCAGATAACTTGCAACTACTCTAAACAATTTTGTGAGTGTTTTCAGTAGACAACAATCCTTTTACATCACTCTCATACGCTCAAAAAGTTAAATTACACACAGAATCAAAAGGAATTTTAGCAGTGTAGCGAAAAATAAATATATTTTGCCTGTATACCAAATAGCTTGTTCGACTACCTATTCGTCATCTTTATTTCTTTATTAAATAAGAATGACTTGTCCATCGCACGGCAACATAATCACTTATAAATAATCTATTATTTTAAAAAGTCCTCATTAAAGCGCTCACAGCGCTAATATTAGGCAATAGAATCTACAATACAACAATTTTGTTGTATGTTGATTCTATTGCCTTGTCCGATTGCCAAGTCCTTCAAATGTCCTGAATGTCTTCAAGAAAAGATAGTACGGTTGTGCCTTTGTTTGTTTATTTTGCTCGACTTAGCGAGGGCACTACCGCGCCCACAGATATCAGCTCTAAGCTGTTCAACTGCAAAGCAAAAGGCATTAACCTCATACAGAGAAGGAACTGCGCAAGGGCGAATTCAGATCATTAACTTCTTTGGCTCCACACGATTAAGTCCATTTCCTCGCAACGTTTTTACCCATTAAGTGAGAAAGTAAATATCACTTTGGGTCAGTATTAACGGCTATTCTTAAGTCTGAAATCAGCCGGGTGTACCACTGTCGAAATATCCTTTCAGATTGCCTTGTAAGTTGGTTTAGTGGTTGAGCGCCTGCTGAGCGTAAAATCTTGGGTGCGAACTCCAGATTGAAAAACAGGGTTAATACCGCTTGGTAAGACTGGTTGTTAGACTTTCGGCGACGACCTGTCAAATATCCACGAATGACAGCCGGGACCAACGGCTTAACGTGCTTTCCGAGGTACTGAGAAGTCTCGGTATGTAAATATGTTTAGTCAGCTAGCTCGTCTTCGTCACAATTAATTAATGTCTAAAACTTGTAAAAAATTTGAGGTACTTTTGGCAGATTGAGCAACTAACAATTACAGCGAACGATTTACCCATTTCAGCAGTAGCTTCACAAAGAAACATTCAAGATGGTGATTACATTTCATTTGATGGCCTCCGTAACGGACCCAAATGGACTCGAATGGACGCCAATGGACGGGAATGGACTAGCGCGAGTTATATATAGAAATATTCAAAACGGACATTTGCAGGATCGTTGAATTTTTACGTAAAAGGGAATTCTTATGTACTTACTGGGTGCCTAAGAGCCCTACGATTTTTTTTTTTTGGCTAAGTTTTATTAGCGTGTATGTATATATTTCTAAATCTTTGGTAGATCTTACGAATTTCTTAATATTTTGTTGTGTAAGAAGAGAGTCCAGCTATTAATTAGTATTAATTTTGACCTACGAGTATATAGTCGATTTTAATCTTGAAAAACCCCTGTCAATCCAAACTTTGTCAGAAAATCTTTGTTGTATTTTTCACATGAAAATTAACCTCTATATTAAAATATTGCGCGTGCAGCCACCGAAACCGTCATAAAAGTGAAATTTCTTTAAAGAATTAGAGTGATTTAGGGTGACAGACAGACAGAGAGGGAGTTATAATCTTTCTTCTCTCTCATGTAACCAAAAGTTGTATATACGTGTTGCATCACACTCAATTCACGTTCAAGTAGCGAATAGCTGAGAAGTTTCACTTAAAAAAAACACAAGTAAACCTTTCTCTACTTACTCCAAAAACAAAACACAAATAAACAACAAAAAAAAAAACCGAAACACCAGAATTTATAGCAATCAACAAAACGCTGTACGATTTTTTATTTTATTTACGCTAAGCGGAGTCGTGGGCCTCAATGGCTGAGCATAATATTTGAGACCTCCGGCAGGCTTACTGTAAATAAATAATAAAAATTTGTTGGACTTGCTTATAGTACGTCACGACTGTGACTGTTAGGGGTCGGGCATTTAAAGTACTGAGGAAAAAACTCTCCATTCCTTGTTTTATAAAATAAAAGGATCATTAATAGTTCCAACCTATAGATTTTTGTGAAGTTAAGACCGCTGGTACACTGCATTATTCATTTAAGATTCAGGGTTTCATTAGTAGTTTATTTTTTTATTTGTAAAATCGATTACGTAGTTTCTAAAACTAAACAAGCAATAGTTCAAAAGTGATATACTCGTAGGTATATTAAACCAGCCACTATTGACATACCGGACACATCCGCTGTTGAGCATGGCCCTCCTTAAAATGGCTTATTGTGCCGTTACGTTTGGCAATTGGCAAAAGGCAATTATTTTTAAAAGTGTAACCGTGGAGTTTGTTGCCGGCTCTTCTCCATAGGAAAGGACCAATTGAAACCGTGCACCTAGCTTCTTACGTTTCATAAGTGCCCATGTAGGTTTATGTGAAATAAAATGGGTACTTCGATATTGATGTTTGAATTAATTTAGCAAAATAGCCTGCTTACTATTGAGATCTCTAAAAAAGATACTTTGATGAATAAAAAGGCTTCAATCCCACAAAAAAAAAATGAACAAACCAAACATATTCCCGCTTCATCAAACTCAATTAAACTAACATCCAAACAACACAGTTTCAGAAACAAAAATAGACGTGCCCACAAAACCCCGAGTTCTGTTTACATAGTTTCATCACGAAAACATATATCAAAGTCTTATTATAACTCACACACACATAATTATTATGTACATAAAAGCATCGCGAGGGTCCCTTGGCCCTTGAATAAATTACAACCAATGTTTGGGACCAACATTTTGTCAATGTAATAATGTAAATAGGGGCGTCAAATGTTTTAAGTGTATTTGTATTGGGTAATGAGATATCTAACGCTGCGTGTTCGTGATAAGTGGGGGGGAAATTGTGTTGACGGTTCTATAGAAGTTTGATCAGGGATGTATTATTTAAATGTTATGGATTATGGGAAAAGTATAAAGGACACGTTTCTTCATCGCATCATCATCATCATTTCGGCAGAAAGACGTCCACCCTGGACATAGGCCTCCCCCAAGCACCGCCACTTCGACCGGTTCTGTGCTTCTCGCATCCAGCGCATTCTCGCTGCCTTCACCAGGTCATCGGTCCACCTTGAGGGGGGCCTTCCAACGCTACGTCTTCCGGTACGCGGTCGTCACTCCAGAATCTTTCGGTCACATCGGCTATCTGTTCTGCGAGCATTGTCCCCTGCCCACTGCCATTTAAGTTTTAGTGAATTCTAAAATGAACAGTCCTGAAGAAAATACCATAGTTATAACCACAAATGACACTAAATTAATTTACATCATATAAATCTACATCATCTCCATTTTCTTAAATATACACATAGATTAATAGAAGACTTTAAAAGCTCATGACTACTTCAGTTCTACATTCAAAAAAACAAACCCCAACGACAGTAATTGATAACAAAATTCTGACTAAAAATACCTTCCATTAAATTCAATGGCAAAGTAAAGTCTAAAAATAAACATAAAAGCTTTCACGGAGCCAAAATGACGTCACGCCAATCCTAATTCCAAAAGGTCGCAGATCTAATTCCACCTAGATGTATAATTTTACTATCCGACACTTTGTTTGAACAACGTTATCTATACATTAATATTGAAGTTAAAAAAAAACTACTTTGTTAAACATAACTGGCGAAATAGGAGTGTACTGTAATAGGTAGACCGCTGCCCAACCCTTCGGGGAAACAAGGCGTGATATTATGTTATATTAAATTGAAGCTGCTTTTCGTGTCTCTATGTGTGACTGCATTGTTTTTATTAAAAAAAAATAGCATTTTTAACTGACTGGCAAAAAACTCAAACAACATTTATGACAACAGTTTTACGCCATATTTACAAATTTTTTTTTACAACTTGGCGTTTGGTTCAAAATTCATCGATCAAGAAATAAATGTGTAAACAAAAACAGAAACAAAAAGAGTCAAAAGTTGCAAGTTGCAGTTGCTATTTTGTTTAATATTTCTGATTAGTTATCTTTTTGTATGCACGTGTTTCTGTGACAAATAAACCTATTTTTCTATTTTTCTTTCTTTCTTTCTTTCAACAATTTGAAAAGCAGTGTTTTTGTTTATAATGTTTTTTTAACCATTCCTTAAAAGGCGGTTATCGGCTATAAAGTTTTTTTATATAAAAAATTAAATTCTTTTTGTAATCCTTTTTATTTCAAAAATATAATCTTGTGTAATTTAAAAGTTATTGCAATTTTAGAAGTGTGGTACTAAGTTTTGACGGCCAGTGTATGTAACAGATTTTGATGCGATTTTCAAGATCCGAAAAACTGATGCGTTTATTACAATAATATTCACATTTTTTTAAGTCTTAAAAACTGTGCGAAGCTGGAGCAGACTAACAGTATAGTACTGTGGATTTTGGCCCTTGCAAAAAAATTCTCATCCTGCTAAATGTCTGGAGAAAATGGAAATTTTCAATGTGTCCGGTTTCATCCTAGGCCGAAAATGAAGGAATTTTTGGATAGAAGGAAATGAAAATGGACGCAGACGGAATTCGCACTCACAATTTATTTGGGCCTAGATTGTCTGCAGCTGATGGTGAGGCAGTGAAATGGATAGGACTGGAGCAAGTGGTGATAAATTATTGTGTTTTACGTACTTGTGAATGACCTTGGAATTTATGTGTTACATTTGGAATAAACTCCCAACAAAGATGTAGCCAGCTTATGTGGGTTAAGATTTGTCTCTGAGTTTATCTCGGCCTTTTTTCAACCAGAACACTACATGTTGCCACACCGAACGCTGCACTCTGCGTCCAGCGCTTGGTGTGGCAACACGTCGTGTTCTGGTTTGCAACTGGTCAATCGTCATCCTGACGTTGCCTCGTTGAGAGGTGAAACATGTGTCAATTTCTTACAGGGTTTTTATGACTCTTGAAGAATAGGTTATTAAATATATCTACGGCTATTGTGTTTTACCTCATCTAGTTTTTAAAATATTATTGACGTGTAAAAGTGTTTGTACAAACCTAAGAACTAAATCAGTCATTATTTAATTTAACCCATTCCATAGATTTCAATCAAAATAGGTGTATAATAAAAAAAATGTGAGTACGACGCTAGTTTAAAAAACAAATTTTTGGATCTTCCTAAAATAATGTCATTATGTAGTGACGGCACGGCGTGTTCGTCTCAATAGGTATGTAGGCTACCCGTAAGGATATCATATAAAAAAATTACGAAATATTGTTCAACCAAAAATAGAGAAAAAATATTCTTATAGATTCCGTAGATTAAAAAGATACGTATCAAACCTAAGAGGGATTAGTTCTTGTCTAGTAGTTTCTATTCTGTAGAACTTATTCTGTTATAGGAATGAATATAAATAGAACACAAATCAGAACTATGAATAAATATAATTATTCTTATGGACTATGAATAATGTACCAGACTTATCGACTAGTTATTATAGTACTATTGATTCAGATCAAATCCAGATAATCATAATTATCTTGGAACCGAACAAAAAGCTAACAACAGGTGTCAATTTCACAACCTACTTCCAAATGTATGTACTAAAATAGGAATAATAATGATAATGAACCTTATGACATCATCTGCCTAGCCTTTTCCCAACTATGATGAGGTCGGCTTCCAGTCTAACCGGATGCAGCCGAATACCAGTATTTTACATGGAGCCACCGCCTATCTGACCTCCACAACCCTGTTACTGGATAACGCGATACCCCTTAGTAAGACTGGTTGTTAGACTTTTGGGCTTCTGAATACCCGTAACGATTGCCAAAGATCTACGAATGACAGGCGGAACTAACGGCTCAACGTGCTTTCCGAGACACGGACGGGCTTTGACATGTAATGGATGGTCACCTATCTATGAACCAACTGTGACAAGCGAAGCTTAACCTCTGATCGACCTGTGCGTTTGTTATCATGTAACCACGAGCCCCTCACAAAGAAAAATTACCAATACTCTTTTATTTACAGATACTTTACTTCTCGATAGTTTTGTTTGCCTTGAGGAGGAGCTCGTGGCTAAGTAATAACAGCCGCACGGATCGTTTCATCAGGTTAAGCTACGCTTGCTGGGGTTGGTCCGTGGATGGGTGACCATCTGTACATATCGAGACTCCTCCGTGCCTCGGAAAGCACGTTAAATCGTTGGTCCCGGTTGTCATTTGTGGATCTTTGACAGTCGTTACGGGTCGTCAGAAGCCCGAAAGTCTGACAACCAGTCTTGCCAAGGGGTATCGTATTACCCAGTTACTGGGTTGTGGAGGTCAGATAGACAGCCGCTCCATGTAAAATACTGGTATTCAGCTGCATCCGGTTAGACTGGAAGCTGACCCCAACATGGTTGGGAAAAGGCTAGGCAGATGATGAGTTTTGTTTGCCTTCGGGCGCAGGCGTGCGATTTACTTCTCATACCCACTGAAGGCTCAATACGCAACAATAACACGGAAAATCCTTATTCTTGGGTTTTGCGGGTATATAAAAAGCCGCCGCCATCTTGCTCGTCCGTGACAATGGGCCATCGCAACGGTCTGTATTGTTGTTTACTTAGATTTGTAGATTGTGGATAAAACTTGGTGAACTTATGCATAATACATCTGTACTTAAAGAGAAACAAACCAACAAAAAACATTAAAAACTATACCCAACGAGAAATAAAAAATAAAAAATTTATAAAACTAAAACCCAACTACGACGAAAAAGTCAAACAACTAAAAACGTAATAAACAAGACATCACGGACGGACAAATTAAAAATCCAGAGTCACACGTATTAGGGCATAAATCGAACAGATTACGTGTGACTCCGGATTTTTTATTTGTCCTTTTCAGTTTTAAAACTTTTTTTTTTTTGGTGTTTTTATATAAATATATTTGAAATGTGCTAATCAAGCCCTTTCATTTGATACCCAACATGGTATGACAAACTTTTTTTTTGTCTTGTCTTATAGAGGGCGAAATTTTCAATTTAATGTGACGTCACATAGATTACAACCAGCGAACGCTCAAGAAGCTTCCAGCGATACCTTATTTGTCAAATTGTGATGAGTCTTTTAGAAGATATGAGGGAACAGATGAACATACATACATACGTAGCGGTCATAATCATAACCCTCCCTTTTGCTTCGCCGTATTCGGTTAAAAACGCAAACAGAGCTTAATTCCTAAATAAAAGCCTCCAGCCATAAAGGGCGAGCCCGCTTACATATAGCTGTAACTTGAAGTCACAAATGATAAACTAGAACCATTGAAGTAAAATAAATAACAGTTAATTACTAATAACAATAACAAAGCCATGGTCAGCAGTGCATAAAATAAATCAAGGCAAAATTTCATAGCATAATAACTAGCTTTCAAAGTCAAACACCAACGGATGCCATGTGACTCACTCACGTCAATCATTTGAGACGATCGAACGTCGACGTCGACGTCGCGATAGGGTGTCAAGTCTATCACGTTGAGTTTGAACGTTTGAAGTTAGTGGCAGTAGTGACTACTGAATTGAGTTATCACAAGTTCTTGTCATCGAAAACCAAGAATGATAACCTCCCACTGAATAGTCTGATATTAGCGCTATTATTGTAGTGCAATTTAAAACTAATTACGGATGAGATTTCTAAAATATTTTCAGGTTTCCCAGGAAGAAAAAGAAGGATTACATCCTTAGATATTATAAAACAAAGTCCTCCGCCGCGTTTGTCTGTCGTCCTGTACACGATAAACTCAAAAACTACTGCACCGATTTTCATGCTGTTCTCACCAATGGATAGAGTGGTTCTCGAATATGGTTTTAGTATATAATAACCGACATCCACGCGGGCGAAGTCGCGGAAATCAGCTAGTATAATATATAATACAGTAAGATATTTTAATAATCCTTGATCACCTTTGCATTATATTGATCAATTCCCTTAAAAAAATAGCCATGAAAATATTTTGTTTCTTCTTTATTAAATCAATTTATCAAATTTTCATATCCTGTTTATATCAGTCCAGGCTTGTCTCTATACAAGTGTTTTTACCAGATTTTTTTATCTACATATACCGACCGAATTCTTTTATTTGGCGACTGGATCCCTCGTCTTTTCTGACTGAACTTAGGGGCTTTGAGATAAGCTCGCTTTTACGAGATTGTTGTCCAATTTAAATCTCTACAATGGTTCAGAATGGAAGATTACAATAATGGAGTTGATGGCACTTGCTCAGAGAGGTGTGATGGTAAGACAGATTGCTGATTGAAAGATATTTGATGTAATGTGTTTAGCTGATTAATATTATCCTATCTAGAAGGTAGGTATGTTAAATAGGAGTGTTGCGTCTTTTTTAGACGTCGCTATCAAACAAATGATAACTTACTATTTTATCATTGCTTTTGTATTAATTACCAGCTGTGCCCCGCGGTTTCACCCGCGTAGGCCTCGATCCCGTGGGAATATAGGGATAAAACGTATCCTATGCCCTATTCCACGTCATGGTCTACTCGTGTGCCCATCCTCTCCTCTCTAGAGTAGGGAACGTCGCGGCGGCACGGCGCCGCGCGCCGGCGTTGACGGTTCGCGCATTGCATTTTTATACTCGTGATAACTTCGAAATTAAATGTCCGATTCGAATGAATTAAAACGTAATTTACTGCTAAATAAATACCCTTGGTGTTAAAACTATTTATTTGAATAAGAATTAATATTATGTTGATGAAACTACTTCGAAAATAATGCATTAATTTCGAACAAAGATTACCATAAAAAAAGGTTAGTGATTCAATCTTAAAAGATAGACATCTGTCGCGGACTTTTTTTAGAACTTTTAAAGAGGAACAATTCCATCATACATGATATTTTATGCTCTGCTCCTATCGGTCATAGCGTGACGTTATATAAATAACCTCGATAAATGGACCAACCAACATAAAAAAAAAAATTCAATTCCAACCAGTAATTCCTGTGATTAGTGCGTTCAAACAAACAAATAAACTCTTCAGCTTTATAATATTAGTATAGAGTATAGATAAATATTATAAATGAATGTTGGAACGCCAACGTCTCCTCTCTCGGAGGTGGGAGCTAATGGCTGCAAAACAGTAAAAAAAAAAATGTGTACCTGTTTTTGTTCCAATAAAATATTTGAATATTTAATATTTGATCTTTAACGACTTGTATGAAATAGCTACAACGCGACAAATTGACGGATGGTATCAATTTACTTAGAAATTACTTTCTTTGACTCTGTACACGCTGCAACCTATGAAAACATATTTTTTCGTAGAAAGTAAGCTTTCTTTTTATGGAAAAAACATCATAATATCACCAAAACCTAAGACCTACTTCATTCATATTCTTTTAGTCTATACAAAAACACTTAATCGTAGTGTTGTCACATAGTTCAGAATCCTTTGTTAGCCTCGACCTCGCTCTTGAATGGCCTTTGAACGTCTAGTAGGACTATCATTGTGTCAAAATGTAGCCCGGATTTTATTTCTGGGCTGAATTTTGTGATTACGGTTTTTCATTAAAAAAATATGAAAACTTTATCACAAAAGTTCTTTAATCCCGTCTACGACTATCTTAATTCAAAATACGACAATTTGATTGATAATTTCTACAATCCTTACATATTATAAAACAAAGTCCTCCGCAGCGTCTGTCTGTCGTCCTGTACGCGATAAACTCAAAAACTACTGCACCGATTTTCATGCTGTTTTCACCAATGGATAGAGTGGTTCTCGAGTAAGGTTTAAATATAAATAACCGACATCCACGTGGGAGAAGTCGCGAGCATCAGCTAGTATACTTATAATATAAAGAATATTCGAGGTTCTTTTTTTTAAGGTTTAGCTTCATCTGAAATTAACAAGGCTAAAATAAACTAGTAAACTCATAAACAAATCAATCCAACTTAACACACGATCAACTTCATTAGAATCAATCTTATCAAAAATGTTTTGTTATTGTCTTCATTGCTGAATTATTCAGAATTGGTAGGCATTACATTATACACAAATATTTTGTAAGCAAAAAAAAAAGTCTATTGTAGAGATAAGACGTAACATATCGTGGTGAATCATAAAGCGGCAGAATCAAATATCCGGTGCTGAGCGAATAAAATAGAAGAATAATAACGTTTGTCTTTACGCCTATGATCCCGAAGTTAATTACGCACGATAAAATATAATGAAGTAGGGTGATGATGTGTGAAGATTACAATTAACCGACGAAAAAAAAAGGAGGAGTCGACCCGTATTTTTTTTTTATGTATGACCACGCATCACTTTAAGTGAGTTATCCGATTTGAAAAATTCTTTTTATATTGGGAAGGGTATACCTCGAAGTTGGTTCCATTTAAAATTGGAAACTATACACCCCTATATATATCCACCCCTAAAGGTAGAAAAAATGGGGTTGATTGATTTTTTACCAACTGAATTTTCAACTATGAACTGATTCTGTTGAAATTTCGCACACATACGTAGTTCTGATGACACAACCAACTCCAGGTCTTTAACCTGGAGTAACCCCCTGGAGTACTCTGGAGTGGATGGTAACTCAAAATCGAAAAATAAAAAACGTTTTTTACAAAAAATTAAACCGACGAGAAAAGAACTGAAAGCTAAAATAAAAAATAAACCTTATAGTGTAACTCAGCTCCTAAACTAACTGCACCAATGTTTGCATGCCAAAATGGTCAAAAGTACAAGCATTCTTTAATATATTGTAACCGCTTTATTGTAAATTACCTACATTCTGAGCAAATACTACCCGCCCACGCCGCACGGGTCGATTCATCAGGCTAATCTTAACGCTTGCCGGGGTTGGTCTGTGGATGGGTGACCATCTTTACATATTGAGACTCCTCCGTGCCTTGGAAAGCACGTTAAACTGTTGGTCGGGTTAAACTGTCATTTGTGGATCTTTGACAGTCGTTACAGGTCTCCAGAAGCCCGAAAGTCTGACAACCAGTCATGCCAAGAGATATTATCCGGTTGTGGAGGTCAGATAGGCAGTCGCTCCATATAAAATATTGCATTAAGCTGCATCCGGTTAGATTGGAAGCTGACCCCAACATGGTTGGGAAAGGCTAGGCAGATGATGACATTCAGAGCAAACAAATATTCTATTCTATTCTCAATCCGATTTGTTTACTGACTGGTGAACTTCTTGAGCTGGTCAGACGTTTCTAATGGCTACTACTTTTAGTTTTACAGCGTCTTATCATAAACGAAATCTCTCTTAAGGGGTCTTTTTGGCCTCGCACAGGTCGTTTATGTATTTATTTAGTTTTAATTATTATTTTATTTAAATTTAGTACTTGCTTTATATTACTGCTTGTTTTTCCTGTGCGTGTCCCAAATAAAATATTTTTCTTTCTTTCTTTACTGTTCATTATGAACCACTTTCACTGTGGTTAATGAGCTGTTCGCTACATTTATGTTCGCATAGCTCGCTAAAATGAGGGGAACAGTTGTTTTTTTTAAATTAGAGTTTATTATATACCTCATCAAAAACCCATAACACGTACGTTTTCCTGGTACTGAGTCTTAAGCATCAGTGCTTTTTACAAACTAAAATGAGGAACAACAAAAAAATCACAAGGAATTACCACCGAGGTTTAATTTCCGGCATTCGAGCTTATGAAATGAAAAAATAACAGTCAAACTCGAACCTAATGCCATTGGGTTCTGCAGCCGATGGTGGTGACGTAAAGTCGATTTTTGTGATCAAGAATTAAAATTGGAATATGCGAGAAAAATTAAATAGTTTCTAGATATGATGGTTGATCTACGGGATGAAATTTAACTCATGGGATCTATAGGTCGAAAATTCATGGAGTACAATGACCCCTTAAGACTTAAGGGGTCATTTCACTCTATGATGAGCATTCTCTTAAGGCTTAAGAGAATGCTCATGATTTCACCCTGTATATGGTTCTTATAACAAAAAAGTATTTACAAAATTTTGTCTGTCTGTTTGTTCCGGCTTATCTGAAACGGCTAGACTGATTTTGACAGGACTTTCACTGGCACATAGCTGATGTTATAAGGAGTAACTTAGTACTTATTTTTTATATCTTTACAACGGGCAACAGATAGTAGAAAAAAAAAAACGGTCAAAACCGAGTCGGACTCGCGCACGCAGGGTTCCGCACAATTATCTATAAAAACAGCAAAAAAATCACGTTTATTGTATGGGAGCCCCCTTAACTATTTATTTTATTTTGTTTGTTTGTATTTGTTGTCATAGCGGCAACAGAAATACATCATCTGTGAAAATTTCAACTATCACGGTAAACTATTACGGTTCATGAGATACAGCCTGGTGACAGACGGACAGACAGACAGACGGACGGACAGCGCAGTCTTAGTAATAGGGTCCCATTTTACCCTTTGGGTACGGAACCCTAAAAGGAATATTGTAACATCGTATACTTTTACATTGTTTATAAATATGTGAGCACCATGTACCTATCACATAACTGATTTATTTGTCATTGCTACATTTATAATTTTTTTTGCCTTTTTTGGTACAGTAATCTTATTGTGGGTGCATGGTCTTCACATATAATTATATAATTCATGTATACAAAATATTGTAAACATTTTTGAAAAGAGTAACGGTGGAGATTCTTGCCCATTATTCTCCATACGAAAGCTACCTTTTGGAATGGGCAACTAGAATCAATTCTATTTCTTTGTTTTTCATTGACGTTCAAAAGTGCCTTTTATGTGCCTATTTGAAATAAATTATTTGACTTTGACTTTAAAAATTGAACCATGTATTCTTTAATTGGATTACATTGTAACCATGTAGTGATCAACACAAAAACTGTTTGGTAATATTTCTGTTCTGGAAGTTGAGGCACAATGTCGGAAAGACCTTTGTCTCAGGTCTCTTTGCAGTATTTATTGTTTCCGTATTATTTACATAAGGGAAAAAGATACACATTATTATGTAAATTAGACCACCGAAAACCACTCCGTTACAGAGCATTTTTTTTTATTTAAGTTAGATTTTATTATTTTCGTTTTTTTTTTTATGAATCGACTCAATTTCCTCGTGCCCATAACTAAGTTAGAGATGATCTAAAATTACAGTCTTATCTCAACAGTTCAATGGGTCAACTTCTTAAATGGGAGTTCAGAAAATCGCTTACGGAACCATTTGGATTTATTATCTCTTCAACAAAAGGGTATAAAGTATTAGGAAATCGTTTGCTAAATAACGCCATTTATTATCTGGGTGAAGTTTCTAATGGAACAAAAGGTAATAATCGTTATATGGGAAGTTTATTATTATTGCACTTGTCTGTAGAAAGAGTAAATAGATTTTTATGAATATTTCCGTCTTGGAATCTTTGCTTTGTTTGTTTTTTTTTTGTATTTTTATGAATCTGTAAATAGTTATTACTAATAGGATATTTGCAATGGCGCAATGCTTTAAAAATTATTTACGTGAGTCAGTAAGAATATGTTTGTTTATTTTCAAAATGTTAACGGCGGTAGCACACCTCCGCCGCGAAATCATAGCAGCGAAACCGAAATAGTTCAATTGAACAGACCGATTCGTGTAGCGCAACATGTGCGAGTCAGTGCAATTGAACTACTGCAGTTTCGCGGCGAAGGTGTACTACTGGCGTAAATCGGAAATATGAATCGTGAAAAACGAGTACAAGATAATCCAAATTGCACTAAAACTTAATTATCTTTGTGCAAACCATTTTGCCATAAAATAAACTATTGCATTCAACATGGTTTTCAAGAAATAAAGTATTTTCAGACCCACATAATGCAACTAAACATAAATCGCGTAGCCCTCTTTGATAATTATCAGAAATAATATCGGCGTCTACGGCGTAGCCTCTCGCTACGATTGCTACGGCGTAGCGGCGTAGCCTCTAGCTACGATTGCTACAGTGTAGCGGCGTAACTAAGCTCAGTGGAACGATTGGGATCGTTCCTTTGATATAACAATGGATGCTATGCGCCGTGAAAAAGCTTGTTTTCTCTACACAATGTTAAAAGGTATATGGGTTTTATTATTTCGCACTTTTCTTGATACATCTTTATGAGGAAACATTATTTACTTAAAAGAGGTATTGATTCATTGTGATTTTTAGTTCTTATCATACAGGGTGTAAGGGACAGCCCTCCGCAAATTAACAGGGGGCATTCAGCTCCTTATTTTTAATCATATTCCATCGGAAATTTTCTCAGGAAATTTTCTCTTTTAAAAAAACAATAAAAATCATGAAAACTTTCATTTTTTTATCGATTTTTTTTCAGTTACTATTCCTTTATTTCAGTGTAAAATTACATTCTCTGTACACAGCACTCCATTTATGTAAATAAAACAGTTAAAATAAAAAAACAGCAATGGATGTTAAAATACTCGAGCGCGCCCCCCCGACACGGGGAGTGCGGCTACGTGGGTTTTCCCACGATAACGATACACTGCGCGTGAGGTAATAATACAAATCAGGTTTATTGGATTCCCATAACGTTCCTGAAATAATTTCATGTACCGGTCGTCTTAGTATGATATGCTGAATTCATCCCATCAGTCTGTATTTCAAAATAAGCTGATTTCACTTATCAAACGGTTTCTAAAACTATAAATTTCTACATTTTATGGAGAAGAAGCAAAAAGCTTCAGAAACCTCACAAAATAATTTGTTATCAAAACCAAATTATTTTTGTTTTTTATGTCTTGTATTTCTTTCGTCTTTCTGGTTGAACTTTTATTCCATTCGTCTTCCTTTCGGTTGAACTTGAAAATCAAATACAGGTAATACGCTTCATTAACAAATGCGTAGAAACCAAAAACAATACTATCCCTGTTATTTTAGTTACACAACATAGAAATTAATTCAGTACGCCCCTCTTCAATAAACTTAATTAAATATTCACCAACAAACTTTTATAGGAACCAACAAACAACCGAAACAAGGCCTCGTGTAACTAAAATTAGATTTCGTAGCCGCTATGCGAGTCGTAGCTCGTAGCCTCGTAGCTTCGTAGCGAGATGCTACGATAGTCGTAGCCGCTACGAATCCGAGCGTAGCAAAGGCCTAATTAGATTGGGCGTCTATGAAACTGAGATCAGAGGAAATCTGACGAATAAAGAAAACTGTCGATGTAGCTTCATGTTGTTATTTCCATGTATTTTGCCTTATAAGTTATTTATGTTGGTTTTTGCTCACATAATGTAGTAATATTTTGATAAATAAAGACGCATTTTGTTTCGTGCTTGCGAATCATATTTTAATTATGATCTACTAGCTTTCGCCCGCAACTTCACCCGCGTGGCATGTCGATAAAAGTAGCTTATGTCCTTTTTCAGGCTCTAGACTATCTGTGTACCAAATTTCATTTAAATCGATTCAGTAGTTTTGGCGTGAAAGCGCGACAGACATACAGACAGAGTTACTTTCGCATTTATAATATTAGTAAGGATTAGATGTGTGTCTGTTTTAGGAGTTTTATTCACCAAATGTGTCAGACAAAAATATCTCCAATTTACCTTATTTTCTTCCCAAAACATTCAATCATAAAGAGGAACTTCTCCCAAATCTTATAGGAAAGCCGTGACGACATAAACCCATAACCATCTCATACATAATAACGGTATTCCCTTGAGACTACAACATTACAGACGACGAAAGAGTTTGGTGTGCAGGGCAAACACTTCGAAGCAGCTCGTCAGTGGAAAGGCGAAAATGCTAAAGCGCCAAAATGGTACTTTTGGTAATGGTACAAAAGTACCATTTTGGCGCTTTAGCATTTTCGCCTTTCCACTGACGATATGTAAATTAGTCCATTATTAACATTTACTTTGAAACATTCACGAAGTCCATCAATTTGTCAAAAAAATGCGCAAATGGCAGTACCATAAAATTAAAAAAATAAGCTTGTTGTTCTAAAATTGCATCATTTAGATAGATTTACTGCTCCTTACACTATGATTAACTTTATCGTGAGTACCTAACAGAATTTTCCATAATTCTGAATATGCGACAGTAAAACAATAAACAAAAAATATAAGCGGTATGAAGAGAGAATCAGGAGAAAGTGGAAAATAATTCCATTTTTCTTTTAACGAAGCATTACAATATTTCGTAGGTATTTTATAATAACAAAAAAATATGGGGCTAGAATAATTATAGAGAGCAAATAGAAGTACATGCATTGCGCAGACAAAATTCACAATAAACGTTAACGACTTCTTAAAAATAAAGCACACAACAATGTCAATTTGTATACGCAAAACGGAGTCATAAGATAACCCTTCTTTGCAGTCGGGTGAAAAGATTTTAAGTATGCTACCTGCATACTAATTCCTTTTGTTGACAGTACATGTTTACATAACCATACTTGTACTGAAGATGTTTCCACTGAAATTACTTTCAGCGGGCGATAATGTTGATTGAATTTCTGAAAAGTCTGCTGGGAATAAAGTGTGCTTATGTATTGTTTGTTTATTATAATAATGTTAACAAGTTTGAAACAGACACTACACACTAAAAGTAACTATGTTTCAGATTTAAATTAAAATAGTATCATGATCTAGTTCCTCTTGCACCAAATATCAGCAAAAACTATGTGAGAATTTAATCTTGTGGTAAAAAGATTAGCCTGGGTGCCTCTGATATAATAAATAATAAAATAATAAACCATTTATTGCAGGCGACACAGGCCCATAGAAAAATACCTTAACCTAAACATATATATTCCATAAACAAAACTTGTGTTAATAAAAAAAGGCTTAGATTATGTTAGTAGCATTTCGCACTTAGCACTAGCTAGACTTTTTTATAACAACACCACGCCAGTATTCCATGAATAGTTAAGCAGAGGTGTACCTATAGTAAACCCACAATTCGCCAGTTAAGTTTAAGTCCCATGTAATAGGGGGCGAGCCTATTGCCATCAACTGGACACAAATCCAGACTCCGGGCTACCACTGAGTTATTCAATATCCTAGTAAACAGCTTTTACAAACAAATATCAACACCGTGCTTCTCTAATATTCATGTTGACCCATCTTTTAAACTCTTAATAATTTTACAAGCAGTGTTTGATCATAGATATCCCTTTATTATCGTTTCAACGTTCTTTGCGAGTGCGTTCTACGTAAGTTTAAAAAAAAAACAAACGTCATTTATTCAAACTAGGCTGAGAATCAGCACTTTTCGCACGTCAAAATTACATAAGACATGCCCCAAAACGCCCACCCTTCACCACTTCCTAGTGCTTTAGTTGGGAAGAAGAAGTGGCGCAACAAACTCCCCAGCAGCACAGCTGTCTGTTCAGTTAGAAACAATTGATTCTATAAAAAAGTATGCAAAATCATTTACATTACGCAACATAAAATATAAATCTAACAATTAGAGATATGTCAGCTAGTAAACGCAAAAAAAAAAACGAGATCTAAGTACATGTACTCAAGCAGAAATTAAATATAAACATAAATTAACTAAATAAAAGCCTCCAGGCACAAAGGGCGTACCCGCTTACATAATTATAGCATTATTACATTTAACATGACTACCTATATAACGCAAACATGTCTAGATTTAACGCAACTCAGGCCCCCAAGATACAGGCGCTGCCTAGTTTGGGGATCACTGTTTTAATTACTATGTTAAATATTCTAGTTACAGTAAGCAAGCAATATTATAATTTTTGAAATTTACTTTGTAACAATGGACAAATAAATTATTCTTATTCTTATTATTATATACCAAATTCAGCCTCATAAGTAGCATCACAAGAATTCATAAATTCATAATAAATGTCATCTTATTGGGGTCGTCTTCCAGTCATATTTTAAGAATTACCACTAGTCAAGAACCTTTTTACATACACGTTATGCTTGCAGTGAAAAACTATGTGTGTAGGCACAGTCGTCAGTGTTGTATGGATCAGTATGGAAGCTTGTTGACAGACACGTTTTTTCTAAGGCGCGTTTTATGCCCGCCGTACCGTAAAGAAACCATGCCGTTTACAAAGGGCCTTATATTTCAATTGTTTGAGATAGGCCACTGGCCCAAGGCCAGCGTGTTAGCATCAGAATATTTACACATTTGAAAATAAAGTCAAAGTCAAATAATTTATTTCAAATAGGCACATAAAAGGCACTTTTGAACGTCAATGAAAAACAAAGAAATAGAATTGATTCTAGTTGCCCATTCCAAAAGGTACTTTCGTTTGGAGAAGAATGGGCAAGAAACTCCACTGTTACTCTTTTAAAAAATGTTTTACAATATTTTGTATACATTAATTATATATTTATATGTGAAGACGATCCACCTAAAATAAGATTACTGTACCACAAAAGGTAAAAAGAATTATAAATGGAGCAATGACAAATAAATTAGTTATGTGATAGATACATGGTGGTCACATATTTACAAATATTGTAAAAGTATACAATATTCCTAACATTGTTACAAGTAATACTAATAAGTCAGTGCGTGAATTTAAGCAATCACAGAGTGTAAGAATTTATAAAATACAAATAATAAAATATTCAACTAAATTAGCAACCAGTTTGATGTTGTCCAGACTCTAAATTGCCCTATGGAGCAAGACCAACATGTTTCCAAGCATTCTTATCTTGTAAAAAATAGAAAAACTAATAGACCACCTTTTTTTTTTTTTTTGAGGGTGGGAAATCATCCAATGACTTCTCCCGCTCTGGGCGGAGCGGAAGGGCGTGTCAGACTTCAAGTGCCAAGGTCCCGGTATCCCTTTCGGACTTTCCCGCAACCCTGGCAGGCATCGGTCCTAGCGGACCCCGTCATTTTTGCTGACATCTCTTTGAGGCGCGCGTGGAACACGACGCGCCATCGACCCGGGCCTGGTCCTTATCGGACGGCGAGCTGCCCGTTGCTCGCCGTCCGCAAGCCCGCGCCTATGGTGGCCGGAAATCCGCCTGGGATTCCCGACGCCCAGGGCGTCTCCAACGGCGGCGGTTAGGGGCGTGAGGGCGCAAACTTTGCCTTTCCCTCACGCGTTCCGCCTCCTCCTTCGCGAGCATTACTGCTTCGCAGAAGGAGGTGACGGCTTCCCATGCCCTCTCGCTCCGTACCATGGCCTGAACCAGGGCCGGACGCGAGAGGTCACCGCCGCCAATCGCCTCCGCGAGGACACGGCGGTGCTCCGCCCAAGCAGGGCACACCTCAACCGTATGCTCCACCGTGTCCTCCGGGCGATCCACACAGTGGCGACACCCGGGCGTTTCCTCCCGCCTAATCCTACACAGGTACCTCCCGAAGCTGCCATGTCCGGTGAGGACCTGTGTCAGGCGGAAGGTGAGGACGCCGTGGCGCCTCTCTATCCACTCCTCAAAGAGGGGACTTATCGCCGCTATTGTGGCGTGCCCAACTAATAGACCACCTAATAATAACATTCATAGTTTTACCTCGAATTTAAACACCACTCTCCCCAACTGCCATCGGATCCGCGAAGCGCGATAAATATTCTAATACTTAGTTAGCTTCGGTCAAATTCGGTTACAGCTGAAATTTGTCATGCAACCGTGCATGCCGCAGCGCGGATTTACATACAAATGAATAGTATTATACATCTTTGCATAATATCGTCCGCAGATCTAAGCTGGGAGTGTTCCGTGTGATTTAAGCTAAGTTGAGTTATACTAGGAAGATTATTTTTGTGTGGGATTAGCTCATACTTTTGGAAATGGTTTAAACTGCAGATAAATTGCTTATTTTGTTATATGTTCCGAAGAACTGGGAAGAAAAGGCGAAAGTTTCACTGTATTATATTACGCACAATATTATTGAAATTACACCATCATATTTTACAACAGTATGCCTGACCTATTTTAACATTTGTAATTACAGATGTCAGAGGTTGCTAAGTGTTATGTTTGGTTTCATGAACTAATGATATCGAAAAAGAAAGAAAAGTCGATAACTGCACAACATACCATCACGCCTGTAATCTCGAGAGAGATGTGCCTAATAGTACACCCACATTTCACAAGTTATTTTCAAGTCCCATGTAATAGGGGGCGAGCCTATAGCCATCAATCGGGCACAAATCCACACTCCGGGCTGCTACTGAGAAATTCTAGATGGAACAACCCAATAACACTTTGCCCGACGTAGGACTCGAACCCAGCACCTCTTACTCAGCAATAGCGCTTGTGACCACTAGACCAATAAGGCAGTCTATAATTTAAGATATAAGTCGTGACTTAAATCATTTGAGGCCATGAGAGAAACATAGCGGCCAAATCCAATGGAAAAAGCCTTTTGAGTACCATAGAAAACAAAAATAGTATTTGTTTAATTAACTAGCACTCTTCAGAATTCATACAAGATTACTTTTATATTTTAATTAACTTAACTGGAAAAAATCATTGATTCGATATTCTAAAAATTGGTTAGGCCACCATTGTTCTTATGGCCTCATTTACTTACACCCATGCTATAAATCCTCTATAAAAGTTTCTGAAACAGTTAGCTTATTGCCAACATTAATGGCCGATTCTTATAATTTACGAAACGTTATTGGTTAAAATTTAGACTCTTGTATCTTCACGAATATTAAGCTAGGACCACATAGCTTTGCAAAGTACAACTTCTATAGAAGTAGCTGTCACAGGCATAATTAGCTTTTGAATCTATTTATAAGCCCAGTTTGGCAATAAAAAATTCTACCATTGGTAAGTAAAACGATTAGTTTTTGTTTATAGGAACCGAGCATTAAACAACCAGTGTTATAGTTATCATAATAACATCCAAACGGGTGTTATAATGTTGTACTAAATTTCATAAAGCAACTCATTTCAAAAAAAGATTATTGTCATGCACGGGCGTTTCACTACCAAAGTGCAGTAATAAAAAAAACATATAGGTTATTCTAATTCGAAAAATTCACGTCGTATCCCGCTATTTTTGTTCGATACTAATATTGAAAAAAACCTTTTATAGAGGATTCATATAATTGGTGTCGATAAACTCTTGTATGCAACTGTAAATAATTAGGTATTAAAACACTCATGTGATACTATTATCAACCCCGGTAAACCCACATTCGTGTTTTAATACCCCTTATTATATAACAGTTGCATAAATAACTATTAAGCTTTTCAGCCTACATTTAATACAATGCTATTCAACCAATTTTCCAGCCTAAATTCGGTTTAAAATACTAGAACAGTAAGTAACACATTCTAGTCTGTTCAATTACAGTGAGAAAGTATAATGTTAAGGCAATTACTGGAGCAATACAGTTTCTCTCTGAAATTGCTTGTTGGTTACTGTTACCGCAGCACTATCAAAAATTAACTAATAAAGACTTAATGGTAACTTTACTAGGATACGGTTATCTGAAAGTAGGTACTTCTTATTATTGTGTCGAAAAGAGCTGTGTAGGTATGAATTCTTTCAAAAGAAACAGTGGTAGAGAGTTTGGAAATTCTTCGTCCAGAGCATTGGCGTCCAGAGCACGAATCTATTTATTTATTTATTTATTTATATATACTTTATTGTACACCAGAAAATACATAGCGAAAATGAATATATTTAACACTACAAAACATACAATGGGCGGCCTTATCGCTTTCTGTGATCTCTTCCGGAATCATAAATTTTAATCAACATACGAGTACAACCTAAAACTGACTTGCAAATTGCAATAAACGTAAGATTTGGAATGTTGCGAGCAACCTTGGCGCATCCCCCTTAATTAAAGTTCATTGCGCAACAAAAGTTAGCGCAATGAATGTTTGAGAAATAAATTCGTGAAGCGAGTGCTCGCGGCGAGTATGGTCCTTTACATTTTAAAACAACACACAATTACTTGAAAAACAATTTGTCAGTCTCCAAACAACATCATCATCGGACTACAGCAATCCACTGCTAGACATAGTCCTCTCCAATTGCACGCCATTCAACTGGATTCTCAGCAACTCTCATCCAGTCATCCTCCCACTATTATATAAATAAACCAAAATATACAGACAGAACCATAAGAGCAGTAAAAACTTACATTCCGGCACTTAAGGTACAGAACCCTAATAAAAAGATAACAAAGTTTTGTTCAATTATAGAGACTCCCTTGGTTCTAATATTACTCGCACACTATCAAAAATGAACTAATAAGACCAGCAAAGACTTTGCTAGTACCGCCAGCAGCTGTATTACATAATAGTGTGCGAGCGAGTTCATATTCTCGAGTAATAAAGAGAAAACAAACTGTTAAGAGTTTTTTAACTTAGTTAAGATACTTAGTAGTTGGTTACAGCTAGAGCTGGAAACTGCGAAGATCGTACTTATGTACGTACACTACATGGCCTGATTAGAGCCTGGAGCCTGGCAGTGATAGCCTAGTGGTGTGTCCGTCAGACTGCCAAGTCATAGGTCTCGAGTTCGAACCCAAGACACGCACCTCTGACTTTTCGGATTCATGTGCGTATTGTATAATTATTACTTGCTTCAAAAACGGTGAAGGAAATCATCGTGAGGAAACCGGCATGCCTGAGAGATATTACTCAAGGGCATGTGAAGTCAAGTCAAAGGCCCATGGGCGGCTTTTAAACTCTGACACCAGGTTAGCCACTAACCACACGAAAAGAAAGAAGAAGGCCTGATTGACTTCCACACTACTAGCTCGTGGCTAAGTAATAACAGTTGCACGGGTGGATCCATCAGGTTAAGCTACGCTTACCGGGGTTGGGCTGTGGATGGGTGACCGTCTTTACACACCGAGACTCCTCCGTGCCTCGGAAAGCACGTTAAGCCGTTGGTCCTGGCTGTCATTTGTGGATCTTTGACAGTCGTTACGGGTCGTCAGAAGCCCGAAAGTCTGACAACCAGTCTTGCCAAGCGGTATAGGTAGTACATCCTAGTTACTGGGTTGTGGAGGTCAGATAAGCTCCAGGTAAAAAACTGGTACTCAGCTGCATCTGGTTAGACTGGAAACCGACCCCAACACAGTTGGGAAAATGCTAAGAATACTGGTTGGAGGTCATTGGCAATAAGTACGTATTTTAGGTAACGTTTAGTCTTTGTAATTTTAACACAATCTTCTGCCGATGGCCATAATTCTAACCGGTAACTGTGTGAGTAAAAATTGTGTAGGTTAAGTTAACGTTTGAGGTACCCGTCGATCGACCCCTGTGGCTGTCATTAGTTAGCCACAAGCCCCCCAATAAATTACCCGACTACGGCGAAGAAAACAAGAGGGTTATGATTTTAACCGGTATGTACTCGTATGTATGTATGTATGTATGTTCATCTGTTCCGTCTTATCTTCTAAACCACTCATCACAAATTGACAAATGAGATATCGTTGGAAGCGTCTTGATTGTCCGCTGGTTATAGGCTATGTGACGTTACATTAAATTAAAAATGCCACCCTCTAGAGGACATAAAGTCAGGAACTAAAAAATATTGTTTAATCGGTCCATGTTGGGTATTAAACGAAAGGGCTGAATGAGCACATTTCAAGAATATATATTATAACACCAAAAGAATTTAAAAAATAATTAAGTAATAAAAACTAAAACCCAACTACGACTAAAAAGCTATAAACAAGACACCAAAGACAGACAAATTAAAAATCCGGAGTCACACGTAATCTGTTCGATTTAACACGTGTTAGCATAAATCGAACAGATTACGTGTGAGCTTTTTAGTCGTAGTTGGGTTTTAGTTTTTATTACTTTAATTTTTTTTTACCTTATATGCTTATAAAAAGGTACCTATAACTTTACCTTTTATCGGAAACGATCGTTAAGAAAAACGTGTTACAACGATCTCAGGGCGCTTCCAAATTTGCCCAGAAGACGTTTTTATTATTCTACGCAGTGTCACTTGATATATGAGTGTGTACGCGGCGGTGTCATTAAGTCTCGTTTGAATGCGTCTAGTACTGGAGCAAATTGTTTAGAATAGTTTTAAGTGTAGTAATAGAGAGTGCACCTTTGTTTGCGTACACGCTTGTGCAGTGTGCATCAAAGCTTCTGCAGACAGGCGCGACGCGACGGCACTACGCGACTCTGGAAAAATCATGGAAATTTTCAACTGGTATAGCTTCGCGCCGTCGCGACGCGCCTGTCTGAGGCCTTCATAATATCTCCGGTGAAGTTGGCTGATCTCCGTTGAGATTCCATCATGACCGAAATTCAGTTGGGAGGATATTATTATTAATGGAATAGCTACTTGAATTTTTATTTACTGGCGGAACCTGTATTGACTACACAGTCGTAAACGTTATTGTGTTTCAGTAACTTAATGAACTGAACATTGCACATTTAATTATAGTTACAGCTACTTATATGGCAACCGTTAAATAGGCAACCATGGAAAATCATTATTAGCATTAAAAAAAACCTACTAACTTGTTTTGTCGAATTCCTCTGGGTGCTCTCGGACCTCACGTCTCATTAATCAGTAACAATGTGTTTTATATGAATTACGCGTTATAATTTGTTAATGTTCCATTATACAAAGTACTTCAGTTTAACATAGGCACATAGGAAAATAATGTTCACCCCACAAATCATTTACAGGAATAATAGAAGAAAGAACAATATGAAATCAGATTGTGCTACATAAAAGGCTTTAATATATTTCCATGTTATAACAAGGCTCAAAAGGCGCCATCTTTAAACCAAACGAGGCTCATAACGGATGGCTCGAATAATTTAATAATTCAGTCTCCTCTCGTTCACTGGAAATATCATCGTAACATCTTAAGCTCTATTATTTTAAACATAGTGATGATTTTCCTTTGAAAATAATAATTATGAATGTATTCTTTATATTCGTGGTATTTGACATTGCCATTGTTATTCTATGAAGGCATGTGTTCGTATTTTTACATGTAGCACCTTCATACATTATGTATGAGAGAGAACTGATTAATTTTTGAAAGGTATTTTTTTTGGTACGTGTTGATTTGGTTTTTTGGCTGTTCGCAGATGGCACAACGAGCTTGGCATGTAAATTTATAGTAGAAAGATATTTTACTGTAGCTTAATGTATTCTAAACAAAGATTCCTTCGTAAAATGTCTCGTACGTACTATAAACGGGCCGTATATTTTGTCAAACTGCAAACCATTGGAATTTATAGTTTTAGAATAACAACTGTGAACTGAAAAGCGTCGTATATGTAACCGACATTGTGGTAAAACAATTACACAAGCGGTCTAAAACTAATCATTTTACAAGTAATAAGCACCAATTTAAGATAATTCTGAAATAGATAAGAGTTTTCCCTTTCATAACTCTACATCTTAGTATAATTAATTTCGCAAGTTCCATCGTCTAATGCCTCAAGATCCAATTAAACACAACCACCTAAAATTTTAATCTAACCAAACTAACGTATACCTAATCCATTCCGGGAATTGAATGTTCCTACAATCGATACTCGCTTCGTTCATCAATCGTACTCGGGGTCACAAAATAGATAGATACAAAAGGTCAGCTCCATACCACGAGTGAAGACCGGGACACATAGACGCATTTATGTGCTGATCCATACGTCATGTTAGTGAACGGGCGCCGTCAGTAGGAACTGGTCATCTCTTAGCTGTCACAGATTACTTTAATTTATTTTATTTTAATTTTTGTATTTAATCTTTTTATTACGAATGTTTTTAACATGGACGTCTTTTTAAATTGTTCTAACATGTACCTGTTAATTGCGACCATGAAAAGATGTTACAAATATTTTGTAACAATATGTTGATTTTAAAAGATACTCTACGGACACTTCCGTCGAGTATCTTGCCCGTTCTTCTCCATAGGAATCTACTACGCTTTGGAATGTTGTATCTTTCTGAAAGACCGACGACGCCTTAACAATTTTGTAATTTGGTTTAATTGAAATAAATGCTTTGAGTTTTGAAGTAAGCCGATCTGGGTCTATATCGAACGAAAGTCGACTGACTTTCGTTCATTTCGAAGCGCATTTGAGACTTCAAATGCGCTTCCACTCGCTGTACGTGAAGATTATCTATGTGTGCGTGTGTTTTCGTTCGTTGTATGGAGTCAACCTTCTGTATATTCAACCTTCTGTGTATTTTGTGTCGGAGTCTTTGTGGGAATCCAATAAAGAGACCGGCCGCTCATTGTTTGCGTTAACTCAATTTATAAAAGAATCGATATGAATAATTTATACGCTCGGTATCGATACCAGATGGATTCGCCCGTCACTTCCGAAGTATTAAAATACCATTAACATTAATTTCTTTGAGTTTTGACCTTATGGTTTTTTTCCGGGTTCTGGATATTGTTTTATGAATGTTCTATTTTATTTGAGTATTGATCTGACGATTAGAAGCAAATAGCCGTCTGTGGATATAAAATTTTCGGTCCCGTACAGAACAGGTTATAATTAATCTGAAAGACAGATCTTCAGACGTCCTAAGCGCGATGTAAACGTAAACGAAACCTAGAAGGAATTTTGAACCGTAAATACAAACTATCCTATAGCATTTTGGTTAATTTTTATGCGACAAGCTCATTATGAGTAGCGTCGTCGATAGATGAATTTTCGAAAAGAGATTTTTTTATTGTTTGAATTTACGTTAAGTTTACTCCGCACGTTCATGCTAGGCCCACAGGCAGGCAATATAAATTCAAAGAGAGCAGCTTTTTTATTTATTTAATAAAGCATAAATCAATCACGTTAAACTAAAGTGATATCAAAACTTATTACCAAGTAATTAGAGAAACATTTCAAGTTTTAATTTATATTCGACACTAACACCAATTATTGTTACTTCTTCATAAAATCCGATACTAAATTCTATTACCAAAATGTAGGTTGTCACCAAAAATTTTCAAAATAATTTAAACATGAAACTGCTGGGAACTCCGCCATTTGTGAAGTGATAAATTTATTAAAAGCAAATGAGCACTATTGGGTGCTTTATTTTACGTCAAATTAGTGGTTATTGAATATACTAGTGTAGCATATTGTGGAATAGTTAATTACTAATAGTAGAATACAAATTTTTAGACTATATGTATGAGGTTTACTAAACCAACGAAAAATACTGAAATAATTGCGATGACATAATGGAGTGGGTACTTGTTTCCTCGTATCGACTTACCAGTGTTAATCAGCGGTTTATTATTCAAATTTTATCATTTTATTGTATACTAGCTTCCGCCCGCGCCTTCGCCCGCGTGGTATGCCGATAAAAAGTATGTCCTTCCTCAGGATGCCACATATCTCTTTGCCAAATTTTGTTGAAATCCGTTCAGTGGTTTAGGCGTGAAAAGGCAACATACAAACAGACAGAGAGACAGCGTTACTTTCGAATTTATAATATTAGTAAGGATGCACGTCACGTTTATCATTTTTGGTTAATTTAAGGGTTTATTCTCAGAAGAATACAATCATTAACTTGCATGAGAATATTTAAAAACCTAACCTTATTACCACAAAACCATGTTTATCAGTTGTTTAGACTAAACACCTCTTAAAATACCGATATTTCTGTATGGAGTTTGACATAAAACTGACATTAGACACGCATTGAACAAGTGTCTAAGTTTTTGTGGTAAGACCCCAGTGCATATCCAAATATCATTAGTCACAGTTGTTTAAATAATGACCGGGACAGTCTGGCGAACATAGCAAAACAAAACTGAAATACTAGTAACATTATGTAACTTGTTGTATAACCGACTGATCCTCCAATAATAAATTCATTGCAAATAGGTGTTATTATCAAAACAGCTGACTACAGTTGGTCTCAGTTGTTCTCATTATTAAAACAACTGTGACCACCCAAGACAGACCGGCGAACAAAGCAAAACAAAACTTAAATACCGCCTTAGGTACCGCCCCTATCACATATCATGTTTTTTGTTTTTTCTAGTCAATATAGTGGAGTGTCGTTTAAAAATATTGTGAGTTTGTGAAAACCATTTTTGGATTCAGCGATCCGTTTGCGAAATATTAAGCTTTAAAGTGCTAATTTTTGTTAGAGTCAAGTGAGAACAAGTTTTCAACTACAATGTTAAGTTCGTTCTTGGTATAAATTCATCCCAACTACGGAACCCTTCATTGTGCGTGGTTCGATACGCACTTGGCCATTTTTTATGTTAATATGTAACTGGTTTTATAACTAGATGGTCCTTCAATAATAAATTCATTGCTGCATATTGCTATGTACCTATTATTATCAAAACAGCTGGCTACAGTTGGTCACAGTTGTTCTAATAATGACTGGGACAGACCGGTGAACAAAGCAATACTTTGAATTAAATGTCCGCCACAGCGGACCGGCCGCTGATTGGAGGCGCGCGACTGAAAGATTGTCGTTGTATTTTTTAATTAACGGTAAGTAATTGAATTGTAAATTGAATTGAATGTTAATTGATTTACAATTAAGAGGGGCAGAGGAGTAATTCTGACTGCTAATGGAAATAAAGTAAGTATGTCAGTCCTTTTGCTGTGCGTTGTATAATTGACTACGAGTATGATATTTTATTGGTTGGCCAATGGTCAGAGATGGACAGGACATTTAAGGACTTAAATGTGGAATCATCCTAACCAATATTATAAATGCGAAAGTTACTTTGTTTGGCTTGTTACGCTTTCATCCTAAAAAGGCTGAACAGATTTATTTGAAATTTGACGAAGGGGTAGACCATGACCTGGAAAAGGACAGAATACTTTTTGTCCAGATATTAAATAAGATTAGATGTTTTGATATGAGGTATTTTGTTTTATCATTAATTGATTTGATCTGACATTTATTTAATTATATATTATTATCATCACAGCTTTAATAACTTCTTTAACACTAATTATGTAATTAAAAATTGTGACACTAAATTGACAAATATTTGTAATGTTTTTGTATTTAATATGGGTGAAGGACCTGAAATAAATGAATTTTATTTTATTTAATTTAGTCACGAAATCGAGACTTATTTGGGTGAAACCGCTTATCCAAAATATTTGGAGCATTTCTGTCAACATAAGTAAACAACTGTCAACTACTACTGAAGAAGAAAGATATATTGAAATCTGGGTAATACTGGTTGGTAAGACTGGTTGACAGTTTCCGGGCTTCTGACGACCCGTAACGACTGTCAAAGATCTACGAATGACAGCCGGAACCAACGGCTTAACGTGCTTTCCGAGGCTCGGAGGAGTCTCGATATGTAAAGATGATAACCCATCCACGGACCAATCCCGACAAGCGTAGCTTTACCAGATGGATCGACTCGTGCGGCTGTTATTACTTAGCCACGAGCCACTTAAACAAGACTGACAAAATGTGCCTGTTCTATTTTAGACCTCTGCCTACCGCTGTAGCATACAGGCGTGATGTTCCCAATACTACCAACCAAAATACAATCGTAGTGTTTGATACTAAATACTTTATATACTATACCGTTACTAACACAAACAGTCAAAAATAAATCTATGAATAAAATTGTTTGCAGAGCATGACGTATTGAATGTTTATTAGGAATATTGAATTTTTAGTTTACCGTTTTTGTTATTGTTATTGTTTAAAATACGCATACATTGCAAACAACAATAATATTCTAAAACAACAAATAAATTATTTTAGGGGATTTTGCATTCAGAACACGCAATTGATTATAGTTGAAACCCGAGATTTATCGAGTTATCTACTGATAGAAGATCCATGTTTGATGCAAATCTACGCGTTGTGTATTTACTACGGCGTAGCAGATGTCGTAGCGGATTGTTTGAACTGCTACGAAAGCGTAGACAATCGACGTAGTGGTGGTGACATGGAACACAGTGGTGGCTCAGCTGTTTGTTATCCATCATTGTATATCTAAGCTACAAAATCAGATAGTAATACCACTATCTGACCAGTTATCAGAAATTCGAAGGGAAGTTGCAATGTTGGGCAAAATAGGTTTCATAGTGCACTGAACAAAGAGGTAAGTAAACGCATTGAAAAGCCTGGTATTACCAGAGAGGAGTAGAGGATCCTCTACTGTTTTTTCGTTTCATTCAAACAGTTTAAACTTTCAATTGGTTTTATTCTATTTCAAAAATATTACGTAGTTTTCGTTAAAACTGCACATCATAATTTCAGCGTATTGCCACGAACATAAAAAGTTATAGTATTTTTATAAATATCACATTTTTTCAAACGAAAAACCGTATCTTTTTTATGTAAATTGTGACCCATATTTAAATAATCCGCTGATCGGAGATGGATTTCCGATTTTACGTTACCGCTACCGGATACCAGTTTTCTATACGTAAATTACGGTAAAATTCCGGTATTTTTAGGTGAACGGCGCTAGCGACATTTGGTACGTCCAAAACATCCATTAATGGGCCTTTCAAACGATTTTGTACTTTATCACTAAAGGGTTTAGGTTAAGATTTGTGAGTTATGTGTTGTTTAATATTGTGATTTTAATACTTTTAGGATGCATGCTTGATTCCACTTTTAGTTTTTGCACTGTTTGGTTTTGTAGTTCGTCAGAATAATAAAATTTGATAGGTAAAAACTAATTTGTAGGTTAGGTGAGATATCGCACAGTGTTTCCAAAGGGCTGGATCATATTGTTGTAAAATATATAAAGAATATATTGTACATTTTAAATGATAATATATCATAACACCACTCCTGTTTTCCACATAAGCGTAAAATCAAAAATCATCAAAATCAAAATATTTTATTCCACTTAAACCTACATGGGCACTATACTGCCATGCAATCCTAAATTAGGTTAAATAATCAATCAATTTAGCCTATCGTAATGTGGGACGCCGCCCAAATGGACCGATGCCCTTAAAAGGGTGGCTGGGACAGACTGGATGTGGAAGGCGGAGGACAGGGTGTTGTGCCGCAGCCTGGGAGAGGCTTTTGTCCAGCAGTGGACTGCGATAGGCTGAGTTTATTGATTAGTCTACATGTTCAAGTAGATTTTAAATATTGTTGGGCCATTTAAAAGTCCCTTCGCTATATCTACGTAAAAATTTCTTTATAAACATTATTTTCTCTACCAGACACCATTATAACACACTAACGGAACAAAATTAATGGAATTCTAAAATAACACAGTGTAGCAAGTAATAAAGCTAATACTTAACGAACAAATTAATTAAGAGTGACAGGGAGGGTAATTGAAAGAATACTATGGCCACAGTATAATAAAGTAAAAGTATTATACCTCGGCTGTGACCTTGAAATATTTACCTACGACCACTCGGTAGACAAACCTGCCGCGTCCGTGCGTAGCTGCCGCGCACTCGAAACTGTTGCGTGCTGATATACAGTGAGATTTCAAAGCGCGTCGTTTCGGCCGTTTTCTATGAAGACGTAGTACTGTTATTTATTTATACTGTGATATGGCTTAGGGATATTAGTTTTACGGAGGAAACGTTTTTAATTTAAAAATTTATAATTTATTCACTTGCCATTTTTTATTTAGGACGAAGCAAGTTGTGTTGTAAAATGAATGCATTATTACACAGGCTACTTTTAAGTTTTTTTTTTGTATACAGCATGTTGCAAAAACCCTGTCCGATCCAAAAGGCCTAGGTACCGCAGTAACATTACTAAAAAGTTTTTTTTTTTTTGTGGAATTAAGAAAGCTATTACTATTTAAGTTCCCTTCAAAATGGTTGAGATAAATGGTGCTGATCCATGCGTCATGTTCGTGAACGGGCGCCATCAGTAGGGACTGGTCATCTCTTAACTGTTATTTTCATTTATACTAATTTTTGAATTGTTTTGTACTTTTTTATCTTTTAATTACGGACGCTGTTATAGTGCGCGTTTTTGTACATTGTACTCACATGTATAATTTCAACATTAACCAACATATTGTAAAAATATTCTGATTCAAAAGAGTGCCCGTGGAGTTTCTTGGCCGTTCTTCTCTATAGGAACCTACTACGCTTGGAAATGGGCAACTAGCTTCATCTTTCTAACTGACCCGACCCCTTGAAAATTCAAAAGTGCCTGTTATTGGTTTATTTGAAACAAATTCTTTGAGTTTGAGTTTAACATTCACGTTTTTAGTACCAAAATTACACTAATTTCATTATAAATTAGCAAATTTTCTACAGAGGTCATAAGTTATGACTTGTAGATACCCGCTAAAAGCCGGCCGCCCACGCTCCATTATATAAACCCAGTAAAATAACCAATTGAAAAAAGATTTTTTTTTCTTTTATTCACCTTTCAACGAAGCATCATCAGGATGACGATTGACCAGTTGCAAACCACGACCACAAGAAAACGACGTGTTGCCACACCGAGCGCTGGATGCAAAGACCAGCGCTCGGTGTGGCAACACGTCGTATTCTAAGG
Organism: Lithophane leautieri; assembly: GCA_949152455.1. Lineage (NCBI taxonomy): Eukaryota > Metazoa > Arthropoda > Insecta > Lepidoptera > Noctuidae > Lithophane > Lithophane leautieri. The sequence continues at coordinate 14,738,622 of OX424476.1, read as the reverse complement.
ATGCCTCGTTGACAGGTGAAACACGTGCCGATTTCTTACAGGGTATTTTATGACTCTTGAAGAATAGTTAAGCGGAATAGGTTACTAAATATATCTATGTCTATTGTATTTTTAAATGGATTTCCGCAACGTCACGCCATCAATAAACTACAAAAATGTCACATTGTTTCTTGTCCGGATTTGAACCCACAACCGCGTGCATAAGGGGCGGGGCCTTAACCACTGGGCCATTGTAAGTACACTATTAAATTAAATTGATTTTTAAACAGTTGACCACAGGTGGTAACTATATGAAACTATTATACACAGTTGAAGCTCCCCGTTTTAAAATTCCAATTTTCCAACTCGATTCGTGACTATTGCGAGCGTTTCCGCAGTTGTGGACGGCATGAAATTATACTGAGGTGCAATTTATAAGCTGTAGCGATTATGGAAACAAACTTTTGAATCATGGGCGTAATTACTTAATTAACAGCAGAAATATTATGTCACTAAATTTACAGCTAAGAATAAATTAACGAGGTATTCCAGTGACAGCACTAATTTCAATGGCACCTACGCTGTTCCACTAATTGCATTGAAAGAGCATTTTGTTAAGTGCGAAAATAATAATAATTATATAATATACCATAAAGGTATATATTATATATTTTTTAATATTCTTTTCATAGTATTCATTCCCCTATCTGACACGGGCAATAGCTAGTAAATTATAAAAATGTAGTTAAGTACAAAAATACAAATTTTAATAAAGGTAAATGATTAATTTCATTCTGCACTAACTTGCCCCATGAGCCAATAGTGACAGACAGCAATAAAACCATTGTTTTAGTTCCCCGTAATCGACTGAAAAAGGTGGTCATAATTACGAGTTAACAGTAGGTATTCAGTTATCTCCCGTTCTATCATACAGATTATTAATTGTCGTTATTCGTTTTCAACATGAATTCACATGCTAGAACTAGAATCAATTCTATTTCTTTGTTTGTTTTTCATTGACGTTCAAAAGTGCCTTTTATGTGCCTATTTGAAATAAATTATTTGACTTTGACTTTGACTTAGAACTCTCCAAAATACGTTCGTATACGTTCTAAGTTTATAATGTGATGATTTATAGTAATTATAATACATTCATACTAATTGCTTTCTTTAATTAAGCTAACTCTACAGAACTTCGATCGTAATTTAGTAAAACAGTAATTGATTATGAATAAAAAAAAAGTAATAGATTGTACCTATTAGGATTTTTCATTATCTTCAATGACGAAAAAACCGGCCAAGTGCGTGTCGGACCACGCACAAAGAAGAGTTTTTATGCCAAGAACAAACTTCAAATTGTAGTTGAAAAACATGTTCTCCCATACAAAATATATGGGAGAACATGTTGACGAGAAACATCCCCACTTTACGTGTAGGGGAGGTACCCTAAACAAAATATTTATTACGATTTTATTTTACCACTTTGTCGGCGTGATTTATATGTATACCCATACCAAATTACAGCTTTCTAGCACGAAGAGTCTCTGAGCTAAGCCGCGGACAGACAGACAGACAGATAGACGGACATGGCGAAACTACAAGGGTTCTTTGTTGACTACGGAACCCTAAAAATGGGAAAATAATAAGTGAATGTCAGGATCATTTCTTAGAAATGGTCGATATATCCAAATATTTTACCACAAATAATAATCTTTACTATGACCTGACTTGTGCATAAACATTGTTATCAAAGTATTTCTAAATGAAAAAATACTTTATGAAACTTGATGATCGGTATGATGAAATACTCACTTATAAAAGGTGTGGTTCCAAAACTTCTCATAACTTGTCCCAATCTATGTGACATACGCACGCACTGAAGCCAGAAGCCGCCTTTGTCCGGCACTAACCAGTAATAGCTGGTAATAACCGGTTATAATTACTCCATAGCTTCGTACGGCTTTTGATCGGGTGGCGTGAAATGTTTTGGACACTCGTTTAGGCAGATTCCTCGATGTTTAGTACAAAATTATATACATACTGTTTTGTATGTAAGGTCAAGAAGCAATAGTTAAGCAATTTTCAAACAAATTCCTTTCGCACATAGCCGGCGCATGGCAACGTATCGAACTGTCATTTTCATTCAAAATATTGGCAGTGACGTAGTCGAAAATAATAAGGTGCAAGTAAAAAGTCGTTGACTGCGTATTTTGCAAATAGTGCGCGGTGTGACTTACTAAAAAATAATTGATGGGGAATTTCGGTTTGGCCCAAAGGTGGACAAAACTTAATCGCCCATGTAATCATGTCTAATATCTTAATTTCTGACTTGTGTACTTAATTTGCAATACCTGTTGATGACCACAGCGCCATCTACTGGCGAGAAATAACACCGACCGATGGGACGGAGCGGAGGCAGTACGCGGGGAAGGAGGTACACAACGGCGCGACACTAGCGACGCGCTGCGGATTTCATTGTCTTGGTGAATACACGCGAATTTCTAACCGCAAAATACACATTATCCAAAGGAGCCTTGTGTTTGATTTCTATCCACAAAGCTGACACCTAAACGACCTGACGAAGAAAACCCCTACAATACCCTTTAATAAAATTAAAGAATTCTGCTTGAGGTTCTCTTTAACACATGCTCCCTTTTTACCCGACTGCCCCAGAAGGAGGGTAATGTTTTTTCATTTGTGGATAGGTGCAAATGAAATTTCAGGTTTTTCAATCTGTCATCTAATGATCAGTGTTTTATTTTTATTGTAATTCAATAATTATATCCAGAAGAAAGGAACATTTCAATCAATCTGCCCAGCCTTTTCCCAACTGTGTTGTGGTCGGCTTACAGTCTAACTAAATGCAGCTAAATACCAGTATTTTAAATGGAGCGACTACCTATATGACGCCCAGAACCCGATAATACGATAGCCCTTGGTAAGACTGGTTGTCAGACTTTCAGGCTTCTGACGACCCGTAACGACTGTCAAAGATCCACGAATGACAGCCGAGACCAACGGCTTAACGTGCTTTCCGAGACATGAACGAGTCTCGGTATGTAGAGATGGTCACGGAACGAGTCTCGGTATGTATAGTTGGTCACCCATCCACGGACCAACCCCGGCACCCTGATGAATTGACCCGTGCGGCTGTTATTGCTTAGCCACAAGCCCCTCGTCCAAGAAAGGAACATTAATGTTATTCAAAAAAAAAATACAACACTACTGTTCAGAAACATATCGTAAGATACGACTTCTAGAATATTTTTCTGAACTTCGACAAGCCATGAAAAGTTTCAGAACAAACTTTAATGACTACATAACATGCATTTCTGTAAATAAGAAGAGCATGTCAAAGTTCGTACACATCGTAGGCATATGAACGAGTTATTTCGAAATGAGTAGTTCATAGTTTGACTTCCATCCCGATTAACTGTGCGAAATAACTGCCAGTTAGCGAAGAGGGTTTAATTGAAATTCTAGCACATATTTCAGTGAAATTGTTGAGTTAGTGAAACTAACAGTAAGTTATGACGGATATGGGTTGGTTAACTCTCCAAGTTCATAAATATAAGTGTATTGAATGCCTATTTTATGAAATCATGACATTTGGCAGTTATGCCAACTTATGGATAAGGGGTTGTATTGCTGATTCTTATGATTTTAATTATGAAAAGCCATATCTGATAAGGCCGCGAATCATATTTTAATCAACAATCAAGCTGTCACTGACCTGCAAATTGCAAAAAAGGTAAGAAAATTTAAATTTCACGGACTGCCTTAGCGCATCCCCCATAATCTTTGATCGACCCGTGCGGCTGTTATCAATCAGCCACGAGGCGCTCTCACAAAGCATGCCAAGTCAAAGTCAATTCATTTACCCAGATTATTATCCTAAGTGGGGAAAGTACCCCACTTGTTGTCAGTGTGTTTTCGACAAGGTTTACCCATTTCCTATTTAAGGGTTGAAACCCTTAATCTCCTGTCCGCGTCAGTTTCATCCCATTGCCCTGCTAATCCAGGTAATATGACCAGTATTTATGCTTGTTATCAAACGTGTTAAGGTGACGGGAATTATTCTGAGCCTCTAAATTTCGTTACGTACCTACGTCGTATGGTAAGTTTGGCGAGTGTTGGCCTGTGATTATTTTCTTAAGGGTACACTTCGCATAAAAAAAAAAACCTCCACGTGGGATATTTCTTTAACACTAATAATTTTGTAAGTCAGTTACTAGCATGCCAGTCAGCTAATTGGTTTAGCTTTATTTACGTGACGATTCCTTTGACAAATTAATAGTGAAAGCAAGTGAACTCGTTATCAAATTTAGAAAATAAACGTACTATAGGCATACACAACACCATAACTTCACTCCTTAATACTAATGTAATTTTAGGGGTATGAGGAACAGAGTGTAAAGTTCACTCATCCTCTATAGAAAAGAGAGGATCCTCCGACCAAACGGGTGTTGCGTCGGTTGGGCAACTGTCCAAGAATTGATGTCGGAATCTTGTATATATGTCCATCGCGCAGTAAACTGTATTTTCACGATGCAGGATTTATATGACGTTTTTGGATTTTTGTGAGACGTCAGGTCTTTGATGCGTAGTTCGCATGTGGACATGTAGATGCCGCCACATTCAATAACTGTAACGAATTAATTTCAATTGACACAAATTATAAATCTGCTTCAGCCCGCGACTTCACCAACGCGTCGCATCGCATCGCCCGCCCACGCTGTCACTTCGTTTTCGCTCAGCGCTCTTTCTAACTTTTTTCTTCTCTTTCCTTGTGCTCGGCTCCTAAATCCGACTGTTCCAGAGATAAGCGCGTTCAAAGAAAAACCAAACAAACTCTTCAGCTTTATTATAATAATTATATGGATTTAATCATCATTCGTCTTACCAAGGGGTATCGAATTACCCAGTTACTGGGTTGTGGAGGTCAGATAGGCAGTTGCTCCATGTAAAATACTCTTATTCTATATTTAATCATCATTCCTGCACAATGTCCAATCCACAACACCGCCACTGCTTGACCCACATATTTCCACACACTTCCGCGTTACAAACAACACGTAATTTTTGCATCAGAATATGACCGTGTACGTCTCTTCTTGTAGGAAACGTAATATGCATTTATAGAGTAGTCGTATCCGGGATCTTTCTGTTTTTTAGTGTTTTTTTTATTTATTTAAATTATCATCACCTTATTTCAGATATTAATATTTCCATGCCAAAATATGGCGATATTTCTACCTCCTTTACTATTGAATCCTTTTCGAATGAATTTATTGTGACCAATATTCAATTTCTGAGTGTAAAAAAAATTATTAGCTTATAGATTGACGAAAACTTTATTTTTTTTGTTATTTAGTAAAATATTTTTTTTTTTGTAATGTTTAGATTTGTAAATGAAAATCATTTTATGCATTTCTGAACTGTACCACAGTTACATAATTAACAATCATCCATTCAAGCTACCATATTGCTTAGCTTCGATATTGTGAACTAATTAATCTATTTTGCACCCAGAAACCATCCTCCTATGCATATTATACTTCAACTTATTAATCAATCAAGTCAGCCCATCGCAGTCCATTGCCGGACATTGTCTCCTCCCAGGCTGCGCCACACAATACTCTGTCCTCCGTTTTCCTTATGCTAAAGTCTGTTCCAACCACCTTCATAAAGGCTTCGGTCTATCTAGCTCGTAGGCGTCCCACACTAGAAAGAAATACGGAAAGAAAGAAAGCTACTACGAAAAGGAAGACACTACTCTTGACAATACGCGGCCACTGCAGGACTCGTCTCCAGGTTCCAAAGTCAAAGTCAAATAATTTATTTCAAATAGGGACATAAAAGGCAATTTTGAACGTCAAAAACAAAGAAATAGAACTGATTCTAGTCACCCCTTCCAAAAGGTAGTTTTCGTATGGAGAAGAATGGGCAAGAAACTCCACCGTTACTCTTTTAAAAATGTTTTACAATATTTTTTATACATGAATTATATAATTATATGTGAAGACAATGCACCTACAATAAGGTTACTGTACCAATAAGGTGAAAATAATTATGAATGGAGCAATGACAAATAAATTAATTATGTGATAGATACATGGTGCTCACATATTTACAAACATTGTAAAAGTATACGATATTACAATATTCCTAACATTGTTCAACTTAGATATACCTATAATAATAATCCATTAGCAATTTTTAAATCATAACAACACAGCACCTTGAACTTTCAACTGCGCGACCATCAGATCTATTCTTCAAAGACAATAAAACAGACTTCGATACAACACAGCACAATAGCAATGGCCACAGAACAGGGAGACGCCTCGGCGGCCGCTGCTAGAGACACATTTGTCTACACTTTCCATACAAACCATGCGTGTCACTCACCTACATAACATTACGCCTGTAATCCCCGAAGGGTTAGGCAGAGGTGTACTATAGTACGGTATAGTACCCACGAACCGCCAATTATGTTTGAGTCCCATGTGATGGCTTTTGGCTAATTTGAATGTGAATTTCGTTTTTTTTTTTTTGTTATTGTTGTAATTTTTTCTTTCTTTTCTTGTTTCTTTCCATGTAATATCATTGCCATCAGTCGGGCAGAATTCCATAATTTTTCTGGCCTGCTACTGAGATAGAAAAACCCAGGAGTTCGTGTTCAACAGAAGCGCTTGCAACCAATGGACCGACAAGTCAGTCATTACTCTACTAATGCTTACGACACAAATGATGAACAGAAACGAACGGCTATGAATGGCGGTCCGAAACAGAAATTGTGTGGTCAACGCACTTTCAGCGCCACGAATTTCATGAGTAAGGGAGACTGGGCTATAATTAACAAAAAATAGCTTTTAAGTTGTAGTGACCGCAGCTGACCAATCCTGAGCTATGCGGCGTGATCTAGTCGTATTATTAAAGCAAGCACTGTAGATGTAGTGTGTATATTTTTAAAGAAATTCACTTGTTAATACTTACCTCTGTTAATTGTAGCCCCGGTCTCCCTACTGCCGTCTTTAGATGCTGCCGGGGCGCGGTGATTCCTCGCTCTGTAGCAATAGCGATCAGAATGACAGATTTCATTTAATTGTTTTCTTAGAACAAATTTCTATTGTGCCCGCTGAAAAAATCTATTGACGACAGTTTTAATTGTGATTGTCGTTCCGAGGGAAGAATCGTTTTGTATTCTGCGTGATTTGTTTACTGAACTGTGTTTATATTTCAGGTTTTGTGGTAGAAAGCCTGGAAGCCTGGAAGTATCTGTTAGTTGAATAAAAGTTGAAATGTAGGAAAGAGTAGTATAATTTTATATTATTATTATTGCGCACTGTATTTTTAACGCAATGCTCAGCGCCCAGAGTTTTTACGCGTTGTGATGCACTTAAAGGCGCGACAAGGGCATCACAGACTGTCGCGCCCGCGATATCGCGCCAGTTTGCACGAGCCTTTATTTTGGATTCTCGATGCCCCGCTCATCATCATCATCTGCCTAGCTTTTTCCCAACTATGTTTGGGTCGGCTTCCAGTCTAACCGCATGTAGCTGAATACCAGTATTTTACATGGAGCGACTGTCTATCTGACCTCCAGAACCCAGTAACTGGAACGATACCCCTTGGTAAGACTGCCCCGCTCAACATCGAGAGTTGAAAAACCAGTGCGCGATGAAAAATAAGTCACGGTAAAACATCGCCCGTGCTACCTGGACTTAGCTTCGATATCTGCACGATACCTATATCGCTACGGTCTAGATGCAACGCGAAGAGTGACTGTATGGTTCTCTGAACAGTGATGATGTCTGAATGATTCATGCTAGGGGTAAGTCTTTAGGGGTGTGACGAACAGGGTGTAAAGTTCACTCATCCACCATAGAAAAGGGAGGATCGTCTGACCAGACGGGTGTTGTGTCTGGCGGGCAACTGTCCAACGATTGATGTCGGGTTCTTGTATATGTGCATTGTACGGTAAACTTTAATTGCGCGATGCCGGATTTATGTGTCGTCAGGATTTTGATGCGTAGTTCTTATGTGGCGATGTAGATACCACCACAAATCTGAGAGGAAGTTGTCAAAGAAAGCTGTCAGTTTTAACATATACGGTTAATAAACTGATCCTCTAAAAACTTATTGACCTAATGATGCACACTTCTTTTGACTTTTTGGCCTCTTCTCACAATTGGTCGCTGGAACTAAGCTAGACTAACCTGATCAAACGGGTTGTGTTAGGCTAAATGTGACCAACAATGCGCGAGCCGAGCGAGTAGAGCGAGCGGTGCCGCGGCAGTGGCCCGCGAGCGGTACGAATACACCCAAACGGGTCAGAGTTATTTTGGCTATTTAGTATTTGTATGACCCCACAAAGAGAAGTGTTTCTTTCTTTTTGCTTTCTTTCTTTCTTTAAGTGCATTATTATATTAGAGTGCTCAATAACATTTTTAGGAGCATAAAATGGGAATTATTTTAGGTTCGAATAAATACATGCCATTAATAAATCTAGGAAGTAGTTGAAGAACAATAATAAATTACAAGATAAACTACAGTTAAAGGTCACAGCGATAGTTTATAAGCCAATAGGTCGTCTGAACATAATGTGAATGCAACCTTCTAGCTCTAATAACGGCAATCATATCGATTTCTGAAGTTCAAATCATAGACAATCTTTTGTTTACAACCATTTCATTTGAATTTAGTTTTTATTTTTTGCGTTCCATTTTTGAATTTTAACGAATGCTAACGATGATGTTTACAAAAACATCAAATGATTAAAAGTTTGTCAGTCTGTTTGTCACGGGGTTTTTTCATTTAAACCAAATGACATAAAATGTAATTGAACACAAAGAGTTAAACAGGGTATTTTTTTTTGTTCAGTCACAGTTTATGTGGATATTAACTACAGAACTTTCATTTTCTTTAAAATTGAGGTTATGATTCAGCGGTTATGGTCAGCGATTTTCTCTATGACCTTTTGTATAGAACTTACCCATCCTGGCGAGAAAAAAAATATCACCTGTATTAATTAGGTGCCTATTATTGACGTAATGACATAATTTAAATAACTAGGTATTCAAAAGAAATAGTTTTTTTAAGAAAAACAAACGAAACTTTTGTGAAACTCAATGTGTACCCGCATCGCCTTTGCCTGTGTTTAAAAAGGTACAAAAGTATTCCGCAGTATTATTTTTATTTGTCTCCATAATAAAATATACTGACAGCGCTACTGCTGAGCATGGTTTCAATTCCCAGGTCGGGCAAAGTGTTATTGGGTTTTTCTATCTGGAATTTCTCAGAAGCTGGATCTGTGCTCGGTTTATCGCAATAGGCTCACCCCTATTACATGGGACTTCAAACATAACTGAAGAAATGTGAGGGTGCTATAGGTACACCTCTGCTTAAAGGCTCTTACATACTGGGGCGATACGTCGCACGACGCGAATTTTAACAAAACAATTTCTCACGGCGAACAATGCGGCGGCGTCGCGTCGCGCGACGAATCGTCCCAGTATGAAAGAGCCTTAACCCTTCGGAAAAACAAAGCGTAATGTTATGAATTATGTAAAATAGAGTGACTGACACTTTAACCCTCTCAACAGCAACAGGTGGCTATCAGTTACTAATTAATTAAAGACTAAATTAATGAAGCTAGACTTAAATCTGCCTAAAGCTAAATAAGACTTAGCAGTAATCCACTAATTTAATTTTGAGTGAGTTCTGACAACTCAATATTATAAAATGTCCAACAACTATTAGAGAACCTATTATTTCCATTATTCTAAGTGGTTAAATTGTCACATTTGATTAGGTAATAGTTTTAGTTTCTAAGTTATGTTGGTCACTATCACAAATTATGAATCTGTGATCTGAAAATTATGACTTTTTTTAGAAATATATTTCTGCCGTATCGTTTTGGTAATAGATTAAGTTTAAATTAACAAAAAATATCCAAATGAAAATAAAAAAGTCATAATATTCAGATCATAGATCCATAAATAAAAATAACTATAAATCAAATGTGACAAAACTATTTAAGTTTATACGTACATAGGTTTCATGGATAATACAGGCACGGTAGACAAATATGTTATTATAAGCTATCCACTCGGGGACAATGATGCAATCACAAAAGAGCAATTAATGAAACCACCCACACAATGTATAGTATGAAAACAAAAGAAAGAAGATTGTATATTATTTCACGATTGCTACCTCATCTTATTCCGTACTAACAATATGGTACGTTCAATCAAACCTTTTTGACAGGTCATCCATTCACTTTTGGCGGAAAATCAGCGTAAAAATAAATATTTTTCTTAACGTACACTTTAGGTATAATTTCACGTCGTTCTTAAAAGTTGTAGGTAGATGTTTAGGTTTGTTTATGAAAACAAAATTCCTGTTATGACTTACGGAGCCGAAACGTGGACACTCACGGTACGACTGGTCCACAAATTCAAGGTTGCTCAGCGAGCTATGGAACAGGCTAAGCTTGGAATCTCTCTGAGGGATCGAATCCGGAACAAGGTGATCCGGTAGAGAGAATCAAAGTTGTCGACATAGTTCACAGAATAAGCAAACTGATGTGGCAATGGGCTGGCTATATTAGCCATAGAACCGAAGACCATTACGGTGGAGACCACGAATTTACAGGTAGAGCGATGATCTGCGCAGGATGGCTCGTAGCATCTGGATGCGAGTTGCCAAGAATCGAGCTGAATGGCGTGCAATCAGAGACGCCTATGTCCAGCAGTGGACTGCTGTAGGCTGATGGTGATGAAGGAAACAAATGTCTTGAAAAGAATATTGAAGATATTGCAAAAAAGTTTGGGCTCCAATTGAACTGCTAGGTGTGCCTGCTAGCAGCTAATTGAGGATCGATTATAAAATAGTTATAAATCTTTTATTAAATATTTATATAAACAGTTAAATAAATGTACTTAAATACACTATACAAGCTAACACTAAAATATATCTACGGTAAGTTATAGAATTATAAAAAAAAGGGAAAGAGATTATTAGGTATCAAAAAATGTTAACCTTTTAAAATAAAAACACAATCAGTAAAATCGGTTATTATTGCGTGAATGGATGACCTCCTTTTGAGAGACGGGTAAAATGCCACACTGCCTTTTGAATTCACGAGATTTTGAACCTGGTCCTTTTATCCATAATATTCTTAACTTAGCTTCATAAAATTCTTAGTAACAATTACCAAACTCTTCGAATCAATCTCATTAAAATATCAAAATTGGCTCGAGTATACTTAAGATCTCTTACATTCATAATAATAGGTTTTCGTGGTTCGTCTTACATTATTACCAGGTACCTAAGTATACTTACATAATATTGTTTGAATAACTTTAATTGAGATTGTGAGAGCTAGTTCTGCGGTTTTAATTTACCCGCAAAATGAAACCGATATGTCATAAGATTTGATCTAACATACGAGTTAAGGTATTAATTTACACTATTGCGTCGATATTATTCTGGTGCCGATATATTTTTAAATCAATCAATCAATCAATCAACTAACTCAGCCTATCGCAGTCCACTGCTGGATATAGGTCTCCCCCAGGCTGTGACACAACACCCTAACCTTCATCTTCCGCATCCAGTCTGTCCCAGCAACATTTGTAAGGTCATCGGTCTATCAAGCAGGGGGGGGCGAATCCCCTCAAAAAAAAAAGTGGGGGCGACTCGCCCCCCTGCCAATATGCGGTCTTCACTCCAGATCTCGTCTGCTCCACTGGCAGTCTTTCGAGTTGTCGTTGCATGGCCAGCTCACTGCCACTTCAGCTTGCTTACTCCGCAAGTTATGATGGTAACTCGGATTCTTTTCCGGATAATTTCTTATCTGATTTTATCCTTCAAATTAAGAAACTCCGAGTGTCGCCCGCACCATACCGTGCTATATTTTTACTTACAGGTCATTCTGTCATTTAACTAATAGTCCTATAACATGAAATCATACATGCACAATCAGTTGGCAATAAAGTATCATTGAACATGTGCATTGACCGAAAGAAATAAACTTTGACTGTGAATCCAACTGACAATGCACTCGCTTACAATAGACAAGCGACTCAGCAATCGCATTTTTTGTCAATTAGACGCAAAAACTCTCTGATATACGACAATAAAATCAATAAAATTAGATTAAAAAGTATTCCACGCGTTCAAAGCTTCGACCAATAGCGAGCTATCCCCAAAAACATTTCCAAATCCAAAAACAGTTCCAATTCCAAAAACAGTTCCAAATCCAAAAACAGTTCCAAATCCAAAAACAGTTCCAAATCCAAAAACATTTCAAATTTCGAAAACGACATTCGTAACTTTATTCAAATTCGAAACGTGTAGTCTAAATTCTATCGCTTTGTACGAAACTAGTAGATACTCGTACATTTCTATACATTTATTATTGAATTGTGCTGCAATTTTAGTTCGTGCCACCTTTTGATTTGACTACTTACCGACGCGGGAGTTAGACTAAGCGGGCTGTGATCTCTGGCAGACACGTTTGTATCATTCCGCTTTTTATTTCTTTAGAGGTGAGCTGAAATATCGATGATTTTAAGCTGGGGAGCAGTTTTTATTGCAAAAGCACGTCAAGCCCGGCTGTTATTCGTAGATCTTTGACAGACGTTACACCCGTAACGACTGAGTCAGAAGCCCAAAATGTCTGGCAACCAGTCTTACCAAGGCAGGGGTATCGTGTTACCCAGTAACTGGGCTGTGGTCAAAAAGGCAGTCGCTCCATGTGGAATACTGGTATTCAGCTGCAGCTATTTAGACTGGAAGTCGACCCCAATATAGGAAAAAGTTAGGTAAATTGATTTTTATTGATGCAGTATTAAAGACCACAAATTGTACACAATCAAATGAATTCTTGTCATTATATACATCTTTTTGAGGCTGACAGTACAAATGGGCCAACATCCTAACTATGTATTATACATATATTTAATATATTATACATATATAAATGTGAAAGTGAGTTTGTTTATTTGTTACGTTTTCACGCTAAAACGACTGAACGGATTTAGGGCACATGTGTAGACCATGACCTGGAATAGGACATAGGATACTTTTTATCCCGATATTACTACGGGATCGAGACTTACGCGGGTAAAACCGCGGGGCGGAGCTAGTCTTAAATAAATAAGAAACCATTATGTAACTCATTAAATACTTTCGATCATAAACCCCTCCGAAAATAAACCTAGAAACGGGAAAATGTCGAAAACGTCTCATATTAACTTTGTTCATATACATTTTGCCCTCGTTGATGGGCACTTAATTACTGTCAAAGGAAAGCTACAATAAGATCATAAACAGGTATATAATGAACATCTAACACACTTATTACATTACCTAATACTCGGGCAAAGTTATTTACATAAGCATGAAGGAACGTTTACAATTTTACAGGCCTAAACTTAAAGGAAAAAAAGCTTAGGTATTTTTGATTATTATACGTAAGTAAATAAAACATAGGACCTCCTGATGGAAAGTAAATAGCGACACCAGAGCACCGTGCATGGATTGTCGACGCATTTTCGACTCTAAAGACCAAGTTTGAAAACCTATTTTGCCGATAGCGGTTTCACCAAAAAAAAAACTAAGAACATCAAATAATTTGTAAGTACAAAAATATGTAATAACAAAACAAAAACATTAATTTGTAAAAAGAACAATAACAGTTAACGCGAGTGCAGTACCCAATTTTCAAAAATAGAACTCGCAGTTCTGGTCCAGTGTCGGATTCAACAGTTTTGCGCGCGCCTCAACTCACCCCCTCAGTGTACCCTGTGCTGTCGGACCGCACGCACGTCCCTACCCAAACAAATCTTACCGATGTTCTAAATTCAAAAAAAAAAACGCGCGTTCTTAAATTCAACCGATTTTTTAAATAAATATTTTCGAGTGTCCTGTGCCCAGTGCTTACGCGAATAATGTGGTACATTTCAGATGTGGGGTAGCAGAAATGTCATCGCTCCGATGATAAAATGATTGAAGATATCAGGATTTGAACTGTTACTGCCAGGTATTGTGAGCTTTTATTATTCTTCTAGTACATAATTTAAATAAAAACAAACATAAACTTTTAAATTAATTGAAGCTGTTTAAAAATTCAGACTTTTTGGGCCATAAAGATTAAACAGTAATCCCTTAAAACTACAAACGCATTTTAGAGTTGTAATTTAAATCTACCTTCGTATAAAAAACGTAACAACCCTAACAAATAAACCATATTTCATCTCTTTAAAAAAAAAAACTTGAATAAACTTTTCGGCACCTATTGGAAAATGCTCTTTGGAATAATTTAATTCAGCTTTATTCCAACCTTATTGGTTAATTCTCTTATCCTCAAGGTATCTTCAGTAAGTTATGTGACAGTTATATGGGACAGGACAGTGTGTGGCCCCGTAACAGCTAATAAATTACGTACGCACCTTTTTCCTTATTATAGAATGAATGATTAAATATCAAGCTTCAGCTTGGAAACTATAAAAAAAAAGAAAAAAAAACCAATGAATAAATTATGATAAATTTTATATTTTGTTTCTGTGAATTGGATTTAAGAAACACGTTACGGGTCTTCAGAACCCCGAAAGTCTGACAACCAGTCTTACCAAGGAGAATCGTATTTCCCAGTTACTGGGTTGTAGAGGTCAGATAGTGGGTCCATGTAAAATACTGGTATTAAGTTGCATCCGGTTAGACTGGAAGCCGACTTCAATATAGTTGCGGAAATGCTAGGCAGATTGATTTTGGCTTTTACACTTAAACGGCATAAGAAATAAAATTGAATACTATTTAGTTAAGGAGATAACCCAAATAATATGTCGTTTGAGTAAGGATTTCACTAGTAGCAAGGACTTTGAGCTTCCGTGCTCGATTTTCAGTACAAACTTAAATTAATTTGTTTTATATTTTTCCATTGGCTTTATTGGATTATTTTTTAATTGTTATTGAGAGCTATCAAGGTGGTTAATTATAGTAACTCGAGGGCAGAAGCACCCGCGAGTTCTTTGCTAACATTATTGTGATAAGTATAACAATAATAATGTTACCAAAGATTTTTTAAGCTCTTAGAATAAATAGAGGCGATTACTTTTTGTTACATCATTAATTTGTATTATTAGCAAGGGTGACTCGCGTATACGTCGTAAAGATAGAAATAGTAACACACTAGTGAATAATTTTTATAATCAATTATGTAATTAAAATAAATCAATGTTATAAAAGTCTGGGTTGTGGAGGTCAGCTAGGCAGACCCTCTGTGTAAAATGAGAGCTGCTTCCGGTTAGACTAGAATCTGACCCCGAATTAATAAGTAAAGGGCTAGGCAAATGATGATGACGATGATGCTATAGTGATTTACATAGTCCAAGTATAAAGGCGAGCTTAATTTGTAGAAGCTTTTAACTGGCAATTGTAAGCGCTATTGTATACAGGATGAAATTTAATTCATGGGCATCCTCTTAAGGGGTCATTGTACACATTATTATAAACAACTTTCACTATAGGACAAAACCGGAAATCGCAAAAAAACAGCAGCTGTTCACAACATTTTGCCGAGCAATACGAACTAAAAAGTAGGGAACAACTGATTATTTTTTCGCGATTTCAGGGTGTGTCCCATTGTGAGAGTTGTTCATAATGATGAGTAAAATGACCCCTTAAGAGGATGCCCATGATCATTTCACCCTGTATAATTTACCTTTAAGGATATTAGACTGTAAGCTTTCTGAAGAATCCCTATCCTTACATAATATTATAAAAAAAAGTCCTCCGCCGCCTCTGTCTGTCGTCCTGTACGCGATAAACTCAAAAACGACTGCACCGATTTTCATGCTGTTTTCACCAATGGATAGAGTGGTTCTCGAGTAAGGTTTTAGTATATAATAAACAACATCCACGCGGGCGAATTCACGGGCATCAGCTAGTAAATATATAAATTGTCTAAAGTTAAATTGAGTACCTCTCTGTATGACAAGAAATTTTTATTCTGCGGTGAGTCGTGGTCTGGTTTTATAATTTCCACCTTTTTCTATCCACAGCTGCGTCCTATAATGGATTTTAAATTAGTACTTCGTATCCAAACACAACTCAAAAGACTCACAAAAAGTTAATTTTACAACAGACTGGTTCCACCCTTTTTCATCTAGCCAGTTTGTGAATATTATTAAATCATATTCAAGGTTTCAAAAAGGAGGTGGTTCTCAATTCGAAAGTTTTTTTTTTTCCGTTATCTTCACTAATTCGTATTTTTCCCACTTAGCCTATACGGATGATGTTTTAAGAGGTCGTATACGAAATTTTTCCAATTTCGCTGATTTACGTGATTTTGCAGTTAAAATACTGTATTTCTTTATGTTATATTGCACAACATGAAAGATCATTTCAATTATGAGGTAATAAGTGAACTACTTTTTTTATTTTTAATGTAGTTCATTCATAGAGTCAGGCTGTTTTAAGACATGTTTTTATTGCCAATAATTTTTAATTTTTGAAATAGATTAATTTTGATCTGATTTTTTTTCTGTTGTTTTAATTTTATAAACGAAAGTTCTTAGTAGCCGAAATCAAATGCATTAAAAAATATACAAACATAGTATTTTAACGCATGTAAAATCACGTAAATTAGCGAAAATAAGTTTTTTTTTGTAAAAAGATTAGATCATTTAGGACGTAAATGACGTAGTCATTGAGTGATAGGCTCTGGTCCTTAGGTACGCGGGTTCAATTTAAATGAATACAATAATCAACATTAGTAATTAGTATTTTAACATTAGTAATTAGTATCAATAATCAACATTAGTAATTATATTGTGCCCGGTTGATACAATAGGCTCGCCCCTATTACAAGGGACTCAAACATAACAGGCGAAATGTAGGTGTACTATAGGTACCTACTCCTCTGCCCAACCCTGCGGGGAAAACAGTCGTGATGTTATGTTATAATATGTTATGGTTGTGTTTGTGAGCAAATTGAATGTCTTTTCCAACATTTTGATCGATTGTGTTGCTCAAATGTTTTGTTCTTATATATAAGCACATATTATAGATCTAACGACCTCAGTGGCTCAGTTACTGAGGAATTGGTTTACACTGGGTTCTAGGTTCATAACATCAGTGCGGAACAAATATTTGTATGGCCCAGTTTTTCTGGGTCTGGCTGTTTGCATAAGCATGTAAGATTTGAGTTTCTGAACGAACGTACTACGTTACCAAAGTGAAACAGCCACATTACTAGAGCGAACCCATGGAATAAACTTAACGTACCTAAATTCGAATAATTTTAAAATTCGAAATACTCGGTCCATACGCAAGTTTTATGACTTTACTCATTCTATGAGTGATACTAATGAGGGTTTTCTAAAATGACATTCACTAGGTGGCAGCATTGAGACGTGAGGTCCGGACACCTGTCAAAAGTGTCAAAGTGCCCATATTTTATTTAGCCGTGACTGAATGATGAATGAAAGGAATGATAAACGTCTTCATATATCTTATATTGATTGTCGAAATGGAAGACCTCTTGTCAAAGTGGCACCAACTGGCGGCGTGAATTTTTATGAAAATCCTCATTGTCGTTATAATGAAAAAAAAAACAAAGTAGGTTTATTGTATTTCCGATTTAAAAATCGTCCTAATTTATGTTACGTTTATGTCGCGAGTTCGTGCTAGGGCCTCTTAAGTGAGGCAACATTAATAAAAGATAAATAAATTATTGATTAAAATGGTCCTTCGGAACACACGTAACAAAGTTCCACTTATTATTTTACTGTATTTTCATCGTCTGTCGCCCGCGTCTCGTAAATAAATAATTGTCGTGATGTAGAGACGAAGAGATGTGCGAGTGAAGGAACCACTCTCGGAGGGAAACTTAGCACAAATATTTATCAGTTGATGTCAGCCCACGTTACTTGTGCTGTTTGGGAGAGAAAATGAATGATGTCTGTTTTACACAAAAAGTGACATCTTATTATGAAAGTTCTTCCCGGCGGCCCCGCTTTCGAGATTGTCGCTTTATGTTCCGAGACATAGAAATCACACCAACTAGAACTTCTCAGTAGCAGCCTGGAGTCTGGATTTTTGCCCGGTTGATGGCAATAGGCTCGCCCCCTATAGATATAAACATAACTGGCGAAATGTGGGTGTACTATAGGTACATCTTTGTCTAATCCTTCGGGGAAACACAAGATATGCATGATATTATATGTCCGCTGGCGACGCCCTGGGCGTCGGGAATCCCAGGCGGATTCCCGGCCACCATAGGCGCGGGCCTGCGGACGGCGCGCAATGGGTAGCTCGGTAGCTCTTTGAAGCGCGTCGTTTTCCACGCACGCCTCAAAGAGATTTCAGCACAATTGGTGGGGTCCGCTAGGACCAATGCCTGCCAGGGTTGCGGGAAAGTCCGAAAGGGATACCGGGACCTTGGCAACAGGCAACTGAAGGAACACGGGTGGGTTTTAGTCAGTAAAAGTCTGACACGCCCTTCCGCTCCGCCCAGAGCGAGAGAAGTCATAGGATGATTTCCCACCATAAAAAAAAAAAAAAGGCATGATATTATGTGTATGCGACGAAAGACAGATATGGAACTTTTTAGCCAGATACCAATAATACCCAACCCTAATATAAAAAATATGTTTATGTAAGTACATTTAGGTACCATTACGAATAAGGTAAAAGCAAAAAGACATTGACGATGACAAGTAACTAATGTGTGTCTCTCCGCTGAAGCTCCGCGCCACAATGACGTAACGTCCGAACGGCCGGGGCCCCCCACCTTCAGGCCCCAGGCCGCGTGCAGCTTATCAGCCACGCCACAAAAAATACAATCACTTGAGATATACTGAATGCAGCTCGTTATCATTAATTGGTTCGGGTTCTTGAATAAATAGACCATATACTTATCTATAAACAATGGGCAGATGACTATAATGGAATTTACGAATAAAGAATGTTATCGTAGTGTGCGTGGTCGTTTCTTTGTTATTTGTGTTATGACGATTTCTGTTAAAACTACTGAATCAATTGTCTCGAAATTTTGCAGGTAGCATTTTAAGAATAGATTTTAACACTTTCGCGGACTCTGAATGAGACACAGTTGATTTTTTATTGTTATTACGTCTATGGGCGTTTACAGTCCGCGAAAGTGTTAAGTAATACAACAACAATAATAGAATAAGACAATAACACAAATAAAAACACAAAATATTACGAAGTATGAGTAGGTATTGACTGGTCCTTATTTACCCGAAAAAATATTGTTTGTTGTCGTTTTTTCATGCAGATTTACCTAAAATCAGTGTAATATTGTAAATATAATTAGTTGTAAGGACTCACCTGTGCGTAGAAACGAAGAAATTAGCACTTTTCACTTTTTTCACAATTACCCTTCACAAGTTAATTTTTAAGTTAATTTTTTTACACATACACTGATATTTTTGGTAATAACACATTTAATAACACTTCCCGTCGAAAACGGAACTAAAAACACTAATTATTGCAAAAATAATGCAGAGAGACAATCCGCACACGCGCTCTGACTGTCAACGCGTTGCTACAAGTAATTTTTTTTTTTTTTGCAAATTGTTGCCCATAAATTTTGCTCGTCTTGAAGCTTTTTATCAGGTCCCGTACTGTACCTTTCCACAAACGATATTAGCCTTTTACGAGGTAGAAATTGAGATTGTAACAGCGTGTGTCAACTGACGCTTATAATCGTCAGTGGGGCTTTTTTTTTTTTTTTTAGGGTGGAAATCATCCAATGACTTATCCCGCTCTGAACGGAGCGGAAGGGCGTGTCAGACTTTTACTGACTAAAACCCACCCGTGTTCCTTCAGTTGCCTGTTGCCAAGGTCCCGGTATCCCTTTCGGACTTTCCCGCAACCCTGGCAGGCATCGGTCCTACCGGACCCCGTCAATTATGCTGACATCTCTTTGAGGCGCGCGTGGAACAGTGGGGCGTCAGTGGGGCTCAAAGGACGATCGACTATAATCGCTTTAGCGATAGTAGTCTAAAAGTTCCGTACATTAACAGGAGAAAACTTCGTTTTATTATGTATGACATAACAGTTACATGACCTCGACTGACCTTCGATATGTAGTAGGCTTTCAAGCGGAATATCGCTGCGAAATTTACTCGGGAGAGAAGACAAACATGATTATTCCACTTAAAGCACAAAAGCTTAAGGCCCTACCATACCTGAAATTGCTTAGCATGATCCTCCGTTATGCCGAAAATACTGCAGCATTAATTTTGAAATAAATGTATGTTAAAGCTGAGGCTAGGTCTTATGTTTGGCGAAAATACGATTACATCAAATTTTATATTTTATCAACAGAAAATAAAACAAAGTTACCTCTAAACCGAACTTTAAAACGCTGGTATTCAAAAAATACTTCAAATCAGATCATGAAACTTTGCATCATAACTGAACTAACTATAAAGCAGGCCTTATGTTTATTTTTATTTTTATGTTTCCATTATTTTCACGGTAAAAAGCAATTATCTAAACCTAGCACCCCACTGTCTCGCTCTCACTCAGGCCGCGAGTAGTATGGTGCGAGCGAGATAAAATCTGAGTTAGGGTACGACCCTATCGTTGTAAACAATTAGGGAAATTATTTTTCAAGCATAATAACATCCTACGTTAATTTACCTTGATAAAGCCATTTAAAACAACTGGCATGTCAAATAATGCCAAACCATTGCTTCATTATGTTAGAAAAACTCGTTTAACAAAGTAAATAACACAATGAATGTTGTTTAACTGTCAAAATTAAAGGCCTTTGTATATTACGCAATCACCCGGCCGATATTAGCCAATGTCCGCTGAACTGTTACATTGCATGATTTTGTGATATTGAGGTAAAGTCCTTGAAACTCACGAGAGCACGTTGTGATTCAATGAATCTGCTAAGCCTTTTCCCAACTATGTTAGGGTCTGCTTCCAGACTAACTGGATACAGCTAAATACCAATTTTATATGAAGCGTCTACTTATAAGACAACCCAGTAACTTGGAAAATGGCCCATTTTCTTAATGAATGTATTTTTTTTTTTTATCTGTGTATGCATATCAAAATGTTTCAAAAAGTTTAGGGCAGAAATGGTCTCCTAAGACAGTTTTTTATGTGGCTATAACATACGATTAGTACTCTTAATGTTTTAAAGTAAACTCCATTGAATAACTCATAAGCGTTACGCCTTGATACTCAAAAAAACATAAAAATAGATTGAACTTTGCAATTTTTTTGTATCGAGAAAATTTCATTATAACGTGTATTCCTTTTTCAGGATGCTAGGTTATATAGTAAAAAACATAGGTACACCAAAATGTTGAATCCCTATTCCATATTTTTTTTATATTTTTAAATGTTTTTCTTTTTGTTTATTCTAATACTAGCTGCCCGCCCCGGCTTCGTACGAGTAGCTCTAAGTACCCTACCCTAGCTACCTACCCTACCGACCGTACCTACCCTACCCTACCTACCCAAGCTACCCTACCTACCCTACCTACCCGCCCTATCCTACCCTACCCACCTACCCTATACTACCCTACCCACCTACCCTACCCTACCTACATATCTACCTACATACATACACACCTACATACATACATACCTACCTACTGTAAGGAGTTTGTATGCGAGGCGCAACCTCGTGTGGTACAGGCTGGCTAGAGGGCAGCCGTGAGTTTTGAACGTTCCAACAATTTAGTTGAAAATAGAATAGGAAGAGATTCAGAGACGGCCTGAGGCTGGATGACGAGTGATATAATATAAAATGTATCCTTGATTTTGATTAATTAATATAATTAGTTGAACTATCAAGTGTTTTACTCGATCCGGTGCCGTAGACTCTCTCGGAGTCTACACTACCTACCCTACCTTTTTTTTTTTTTGATGTGGGGAAATCATCCAATGACTTCTCCCGCTCTGGGCGGAGCGGAAGGGTGTGTCAGACTTTTACTGACTAAAACCCACCCGTGTTCCTTCATTTGCCTGTTGCCAAGATCCCGGTATCCCTTTCGGACTTTCCCGCAACCCAGCCAGGCATAGGTCCTAGCGGACCCCGTCAATTGTGCTGACATCTCTTTGAGGCGCGCGTGGAACACGACGCTCCATCGACCCGGTCCTGGTCCTTATCGGACGGCGAGCTGCCCGTTGCTCGCTACCTACATAGGTATCTACCTACATACATACACACCTATATACATACATACATACCTACCTACCTACCCTACCTACACCTACCTTACGTACAAACCTTCCCCTGAGAATAACGAACACAACAAAAAAGAATTATCCAGATCGGTCCAGCCGTTCTCGAGTTTTAGCGAGACTAACGAACAGCAATTGATTTTTATATATATAGATTTGAAAATATTTTTTTTCAGTAAGTCTTTAAATAAAGGAAAATAATACTTAATAAGGTAGTATGATAAAGAAAAAGCATTTTATTTTCTCTATATTTTTCTCCTTAAAAATTCACCGTGTATATTATTAACATTCAAGTAGGTACCAAAATCAATTTTCTACAAACAGACAAAAACTTTCCGAGACAGCCTTTAATTAGACTCATTATTATATTTACTCTGTAATTTAGTAGGATAATAATTACGCAACCCTTAGAAGTTGGCTAAATTGCCTCCTCCCCCGCTAAATAATTATTGGGAACTCCGGATTGAAAGATCCGACTTAGAAGGTAATTAATACTAGCTATTGCCCGCGGCTTCACCCGCGTTGATATTGGAAAATATGCGATGGGAACATACTACCAGGATTATAGTATGTGTTAATCCACGTTATATATAAACTATCTGTATTTTAGTTTCATCCAAATCCGTTCAGCTAATTTTGCGCCAATAAAAATACATCCAGACAAACAGATAAACGGACAAAAATTCTATAAACTATTATATTTTTGGCTTCAGACTCGTTCACAAACCAAGCAAATTTTTTTTTCCAAAAATATTCAGTTGGAATTTTGACTTCGTTACTAATAATAAATATTTTTTGGAGTCAAAATCAAACAAACAAATAGAATCAAAGTAATAATCCTTGAAAATTAAATTTTCATCGGCAGAATATACTACTTCTTGTTACTATGTCATTTAAGAATTAATAATTCAATAATAAGAGTTTACAGTAATTACTGACAACTGGGACGTTCACCCTATTTGACATTGAACGAAAAGTAAAGTAAATAAAATCTGTATTTGTTTAATAATTTGAAAATCCTTGAAATGCTGAAACAATTAAGTGTGTTGTAGGTTACTAATGCAAAATGACAGAAATAAAAGAATAATTGGAGAGAAATTGAAAAACATGTTTTTGATACAAAAGACTCCCCTTTTGTTCCATAAAATTCAATTTATTTCTCGGTATATCATTAACGTGAGAAAAATAATTGGGGAAAACAGCACTTTCCTTTTTCCTCTTAGCAACTGCTCAGATATCAACAATAAGTTTTCAAAACATTAATTAAAAAAATCGATATAAATCATGACGCAAAATCGCAGTATTCAATTGAACCATACTGCAATTTTACGATATGATTTTGACGACATGCACCGTGCATGAAACTCATGAATTTTCGGACTACAAACTCTCAACATTTTTATTGTTTAGTTTGTGCTTTCCCACTGTTGGGCAAAGCCTTCCCCCAACTCCTTCCAGAAACTCTTTTCTCGCATATTAAATTAATTAAAAATGACAGTTAGATAAAATAAGATAAGATAAGATCATTTATTTGTCCAAAACATGAGTATACACACACATGGCATGCAAGATGTTACAATTAAATTATATTGCAGTCATATTTTGCCTTGTCAGCGTACAAATATAAATAGGTAGGTTATTAGGTAGGTTACATAACCAGGGAATGTGGAACCGGCGAGAGATGTCGTGCGGTGTCCCACAGGGATCGGTCCTGGGGCCGCATCTGTGGGACATCGGATAAGTCCCCTCTTTGAGGAGTGGCTAGAGAGGCGCCACGGCGTGGTCACCTTCCGCCTGTCACAGGTCCTCACCGGACATGGCAGCTTCGGGAGGTTCCTGTGTAGGATTAGGCGGGAGGAAACGCCCGGGTGTCACCACTGTGCGGATCGCCCGGAGGACACGGTGGAGCATACGGTGGAGGTATGCCCTGCTTGGGCGGAGCACCGCCGTGTCCTCGCGGAGGCGATTGGCGGCAATGACCTCTCGCGTCCGGCCCTGGTCCAGGCCATGGTACGGAGCGAGAGGGCATGGGAAGCCGTCACCTCCTTCTGCGAAGCAGTAATGCTCGCGAAGAAGGAGGCGGAACGCGTGAGGGAAAGGCAAAGTTTGCGCCCTCACGCCCCTAACCGCCGCCGTTGGAGACGCCCTGGGCGTCGGGAATCCCAGGCGGATTCCCGGCCACCATAGGGAGCAATGGGCAGCTCGCCGTACGATAAGGACCAGGCCCGGGTCGATGGCGCGTCGTGTTTCACGCGCGCCTCAAAGAGATGTCAGCACAATGGACGGGGTCCGGTAGGACCGATGCCTGCCAGGGTTGCAGGAAAGTCCGAAAGGGATACCGGGACCTTGGCAACAGGCAAATGAAGGAACACGGGTGGGTTTTAGTCAGTAAAAGTCTGACACGCCCTTTCGCTCCGCCCAGAGCGGGAGAAGTCATTGGATGACTTCCCACCCTCAAAAAAAAAAAAAAGGTAGGTTACATAAAACATCAAATAATTATACATTTATCCATTCAAATAATTACAACTCCAAATTCAAATTTAGAAATTAAAATGTCCTACAGAATTGTGTCATCAAATCAACTCATAATAGATAATAAAAATTAGTCAATGTCAAAGTAATTATGAATACACATATTAGATTTATATATCATTTAGAAATTCGTCAGTGCTATAATAGGTTTTCTCTAAAAGAAGGCTTATTAAGTTACTTCTTAATTTTTCCGTTGTATATTCTTTCCAATATTTTGGCAACGCATTATACAGTTACGTGGTACTAAAATGTCATTGAAAATTCCTTAACGTTTTAGTTGTGCGATTGTACGTAACCTTATCATTATTTTATTATTAACAATAATAAAAGAAATTTCTCACGTCCATATTATTTTAAATAATAAAATAAATTCCTCACAAAAAACAACAATCATATTATCTGTAATGAGTATGTCCTCGCTAAAGATAGGTCGCATCAGGTCTGACATTGAACATGACCTATCTAGACAATACTTACAATGAACACGTATACATTTATAAAAATATTAAGTAGAAATGAGACTGAATTCAATAAAAAAAGATTTAGTCACAAATGTAGCATGATAAAAAAATATTTTGAAACGTGTATTGTGTTAGTACTTGTATCAATACTATACACATTCTTTACATTGTAATGTTTTTTTTTTTGGCATCCAAAAAATTACGAAAAACAATTGTTTATCTCCAAAAAGAATTTTCATGCGAACAGCAACAGGGGCTGATGCCCGGAGCCCTAAAATAACGTCCACAGCTGAAAAAGTTCCTTCCGATCGTCTAAGAGTATATTGTCACAGTAACCATACTAAAAACTTGCATTACTTGCCCCTTATGACTCGTTTTGGATAGAACAGTCAGTCTACATAGCGTTTTCCCAACCATGTTGAGGTCGGCTTCCAGTCTAACCAGAAGCTGAATACTAGTATTTTACATAGAGCGACTGTCTATCTGACCTCCACAACCCAGTTACTGGGTAACATGATACGCTTTGGTAAAACTGATACTAACAATGATAATCGTTACTGTTAATGGCCTAATAGCGGAGAGCCTCGAACAACAACTCAGGAGGCTCTCATTTTAGCGGGGTCCGCTAGCACCGATGCCTGCCAGGGTTGCGGGAAAGTCCGAAAGGGATACCGGGACCTTGACAACAGGCAAATGAAGGAATACGGGTGGGTATTAGTCAGTAAACATCTGACACGCCCCATCATTGTGAGACCAATGACACGTTTGTAAATTAGTAGACTTGGCCCCCAGGACACGGACACGCATAGTGAGGAGATTCCTGTCTCTCGAGTCAGACAACAGTTTTTATCATATTACATTTATAACGAAATCTTTTTTTTATTTAATTGAGCCTCATTTCGATCTTTTTATAATTGTTTTTTGAAAAGCTATACATTTCTATGTTGTCATTATAAGTATGGTCTACATAGGTCATGTTCAATGTCAGTCACTTTCACATTTATAATATTAGTTAGGATTTAAAAATGTAAATAATAAGTATTGGAAAAAATTATAACGAAAGTCTAAAAATGAAATCTACGGGTGTAGTTATTTATGCCCGAGGCCCGAGGGGCCGGTACACCCAACAAGGTCAAAGCGATTTTATTCGCGTTTCCTAATTAATTACATTATAACATTTAGTAGAGTTAACTAAATTAATTTTTCACCTCATTTGCGTTTTAGCGTAATCGGCTTTTACTCTTTATTGCTATGACCAACCTTTATAATAACTATGCGTACATAAATTTGTTATTGCGTGTGTATTTGATGGCTGTGTTAGAAGGGGACACACTTTAAACTCATTCTTTCAATTTACTGTCATTGGTACAGTCAGCGACAAGAGACGATTAACATTAAGTTCTGTTTAGTTTTTTATTTAAATATTCATTAGTAGCTTTTGCCCGTGGCTTCCAGAAATTATCCCGGGAACGTACTACCGGGATAAACTCAAACTCAAAGCATTTATTTCAAATAAACCAATTACAGGCACTTTTGAATTGTCAAGGGGTCGGTAAGTCAGAAAGATGAAGCTAGTTGCCCATTCCAAAGCGTAGGTTCCTATGGAGAAGAACGGGCAAGAAACTCCACGGACACTCTTTTGAATCAGAATATTATTACAGTATATTGGTTACATCATTTATGTTGAAATTATACATGTGAGAACAATGTCCGTCCATAAAAAGATAAAAAAGAAACCAGAAAATTAAAATAAATTAAAATAAGCCGTGGCAGCTAAGAGATGACCAGTCCCTACTGATGGCGCCCGTTCACGAACATGACACATGGATCAGCACCATTCAGCTCAACCATTTTGAAGGGAACCTAATGATCCAACACACACGCCACCACCAGCGAGACATTAAAGTGAGCATGACATACTCTCAGTCGCCAGGGCACATTCAAGTCAATGAAAGACGTACCTAGTAAATGGTAGCTTTAAAGTACTTAGGTAAGTACATAGTGCTCACACACATGTGCTATGCAGTTATACAATTCTAGGAGATTGAATTTATACAATGTAAATATAGTTTTTACAATCTTCAGCAGCAAGAAAAGCAGTAGAAAGTATCCTTTGCCCTAACCCGGGTCATGGTCTAACCATGTGCCAAATTTTATCCAAATTCATTCAGCCGTTTTAGCGTCAAAGCGTAACAAACAAAGAAACTCACTTTCTGATTTATAATTTAGTTAAACTATTTAATAGTTGGACTAAAAATATTTCACTAACATCAAGACAAATATAAAAAAAATGTCAACTACTCATCATCTTTTACAAAATATTGCTTTTCCCGATACAGGGACGTTAATAGTTGAGGAATTATATTTTATTAACTCTTAGCTTATTAATTATTATATAAAATGTTGAAACACAATGTACCTACCGAATCATTTTTGTGTCAATTTAAATGATGGGTATTTTAAAGTTAGTGTTGATCTAGTTGTGTCGCTGATCGTAAAGCTATGTAGTCTTACGAACACCTATACTGCAACAAAAGCCTAAAAAGATTTTTCTAAGTAAAATCATTTTGGCAACGTCTGACCTAATTGGATGGTGGTCGGAAAGTGGAAACTCAATTTAAAAATCGACTTCCTGGTGTGAAACGCCATTGAAAGGCCATGTCAATAAATCAATTAGGAATTCTTGGAAGGCCATTCCCAGATTTAAAAACGTGCAAAATCTATTCGCAACCTCATCTGAGCGACAATTAAAGTCAAAAAGCTGTCAAAAGTATAGGTGTACTAGCTGTTGGCTGTGACTTCGTCTGCAATCCAGGATGAAAAGTAGCCTATGTCCTTTTCCGGGTTACGGTCTATCTATGTGCCAAATTTGATCCAAATCCGTTCAGCCGTTTTAACGTGAAGGCATAACAAACAAATAAACAAACTAGCAAACTCACTTTTGCAATTATAATATTAGTAAGAATTAGGATTAGAGGTATTTTGACATATTGAGACAGATTGGAATGCGAACGTTCATAAAAATACGAGAATTGCTCGTCTGATCATTATACATTTTCATAAATATAGGTACTCGGATTACTCTCTGTTACAGAGGTATATTGACATTGCGATCTCATACTTCCTAATGGAACAGACGGGAACGACGCGAACCTATGATCAAAAGATTTCTTTCAAACGTGACGCGTTGGTAGATACTGTCTGCGTTCACATAAAAAAACAGTTGACTGCACCTTATATTATGATCGAAGCTCTTTGAGATCAAAGAACTTCCCTTTAATTAGAGATCTTCATTTATTTGCTGAGTACTCTATGAATAATAGGCTGTCTCATTTTATGTTACATATAGGAAGTATACAGAGTGAGTTTTGTAACTCTATGTGGCGCAAATCTTTAAAAATAATACATGTACATGTGAACAAGGAGCGAAAACGTTATAAAGCATTTTATTTTTTTCAAATAAATTCCGTTCCCACATATCAGGTGCATGTCACCTACCCTAACTGTCATTGTCTGATAAAACGTTGGCAATATGTAGGAAAAATAATAAGGTGCAAATGAAAATTAATCTCAAGGTGCTTAACATTTATACAAGGGAGCTCTGCCCTGCTTGGGCGGAGCAACGCCGTGTCCTCATGGAGGAGATTGGCGGCGATGATCTCTCGCGTCCGGCCCTGGTCCAGGCCATGGTATGGAGCGAGAAGGCATGGGAAGCCGTCACCTCCTTCTGCGAAGCAGTAATGCTCGCAAAAGAGGAGACGGAACGCGTGAGGGAGAGGCAAGGTTTGCGCCCTCACGCCCCTAACCGCCGCCGCAGGAGACGCCCTGGGCGTCGGGAATCCCAGGCTGACTCCCGGCCACCGTAGGCGCGGACTTGCAGACGGCGAAAAATGGGTAGCTCGCCGTCCGATAAAGACCAGGCCCGGGTCGACGGCGCGTTGTGTTCCACGCGCGCCTCAATGAGATGTCAGCACAATTGACGGGGTCCGCTAGGACCGATGCCTGGCAGGGTTGCGGAAAAGTCCGAATGGGATACCGCCCTTGGCAACAAGCAGCTGAAAGAACACGGGTGAGCTTTAGTCAGTAAACATCTGACACGCCCTCCCGCTCTCCCCAGAGCGGGAGAAGTCATTTGATGATAACACACCATTAAAAAAAAAGTGCTGAACATTTTAATTCCTCGACTGTCAATTATGTACTGAAATAGACAGATAGAATACTTATTTACACCACATAAATTACAAGTATAAATGTAGAAATTTTACGGCGGGATGGGTAAGATCCATATCAGCCGGATAAAACCAATATTTACTTATTATTACGTAATATCAAACACGTTTCTAATATTGAGGTCCTTATCTGTATGTTACACAAAATATGATGAGGTAATTTTACGGTACCTACGTGACGGTAACTTGTTTATAACTTACTGATTATTATAGACGACGACAAAATAGCTCTACAGGGTTACTGGTAACTCGACGTATTCCTTGCAGGACGTCATAGTAGGGTTAAAATGCAACAAATTAAGCCACCAAATATTCTACCGAAATTCAGTATTTTTTTTTGCACTAGACTACATTTTTTATGAAGTAATAGCAAAAATTACAAAAAATTAAATGTTTTGTTAGTGATATTTGCCAAAGTTTTAGGCATTATTGAACTTTTAATTATTAACGAAGGTCTGCTACGGCGTCAACTATGATAATAACTTAAATTGCAGTACAGTCGCGCCGTAAATCATTTTTAAATTGGTTTCAAATGGTTTAATCTGGGATTTTTCATTAAAAAACTAAAACTCTTAACTAATTCAAAAACTACTGAATTTCGGTAGAACATTTGGTGGCTTAATTTGTTGCATTTTAACCCTACTATGACGTCCTGCAAGGAATACGTCGAGTTACCAGTAACCCTGTATAGGCAGTAATCAGACATTTAAAAAGTTATGGCGAAACAAAAAAACTCACTTAAATACATAATTACATAAACCCAGAAACATTACACTCCTTTTCGGGCAGTCGTGTAAAAATAATTAAAACTTGGGGACACTACTTATTCTACAATAAAATATCACTAGAATATATTACGACTGTTATTTGATAACCGTGTAACAATAACAGGCAGATTCGTGACCGCATTATGCTCTGCGGTCACCAATCGCACTGACAAGCCGCCCGGCACCCGATGCCACTACAGCCCAGTTTTTAATTAAAGCAAGCCATCTGTACCGGACATTATTTGGAGAGTAGTCAAAGCAGTCACTAACTGGAAAGTCTCTATTAAAGGTACTTACGAACGTAAAGTCGAGTTGCTAATACCTTAGTCAGTTCTCAAATTATTTATTATCAATTCAGGAGTGAAAAAGCTTTTAGGGCTCCGAGTCGACTACTGAATAGAAAACTAAATCTAATTACTTGAAAACAAAGATCAAAATAATATAATCCGTTGACCTATGTGTAAAAACCTTTACAAAAAGTATACACTTGGCAACAGTTGTAATATTTCCCGTACAATTGTTTAAAAAGAAAGAAGGAAAGAAAAATAGGTTTATTTGTCACAGAAACACGTCCATAAAAAGAGACAACAGTAATCAGCAATACTATTATTATTATTTTTTTTGTTTGTTTATTAACCTTTGGTTTCGAAAGCGGTGAATGGTCACACAATAACGGCTGTCCAAATACAGAGCGTTTTTGACACCTTAATGTCATATACTGATGAAAAAAAATGACAGATTTCCATGGCGGCTATTATAATATGACGGCCACCACTCTACTAGAAAACCGTTGCTTTGGTGCCTAAATATAACAAAAATAAATGTATTACAGGTGCAAAAATGTATCGGAATTTTGAATGTTAGGTACCGACCAGCACGATCTAGGTTTACGCAAACCTGCTGTTAATAAATTGATCTGTTTTGTTTATAGTCAGTGTCTCATTTTTAATTTAATTATATGCGGAGTGTCATTCTGTGACATTCGACATTATGACAGTATTGTAAGGCAGTGAACCAGCCTGTGTAAAAAAAAAAATAAGTTTAAGGTGTCGAACGTATTTTACTGTGACTGTACCTACGTTTAGTGAATGTGATTTCAGCAGTTAACAGTTCGGAGTATCGCTCTCTGTCTTCACATGTAGTTACGGAATAATTCTCGGAAAGCGTCTATCTATTGTCAAACTACTTAGATAGGTATACCTGTGGGCTTAACATGAAAACGAGACACAAGATTAAAGGGTTTATTGCTGTATCCACCATTTTCAAACTTCCATTCTCAGTATATTATTATTATATACTAGCTGCCCCGCCCTGGTTTCGCACGGGTAGCACTAAGTATCTACCCTACCCTACCTACCTTACCCTACCCTACCTACCATAACCTACCTACCTTATCCACCCTACCCTATCTACCCACCCTACCTACTCTATCCTATCTACCTACCTACCCTACCTACCTACCTACCCTATTCTACCTACCCTACCTACCTACCCTACCCTAGCCTACCTACCTACCCTACCTACACCTATAAAACGTACAAACCTTGCCTTGAGAATAACGAACACAACAAAAAAAGAATTATCCAAATCGGTCCAGCCGTTCTCGAGTTTTAGCGAGACAAACGAACAGCAATTGATTTTTATATATATAGACTAGCTGATGCCCGCGGCTTTGCTCGCGTGGATGTTGGTTATCTTTACATATTATAAAACAAAGTCCTCCGCCGCGTCTGTTTGTCTTCCTGTACGCGACTTTGCGCGCGACTTTGTTTTATAATAATTACTAGCTGATGCCCGCGACTTCGCCCGCGTGGATGTCGGTTAGGACATAAGATACTTTTTATCCTGATATTCCTACGGGATCAAGACTTATGCGAGTGAAATAAATAACAAAGTACTCGGTATAATTACTGTCGCTGTTTACAAACTTTACTCTCGAAATGAAAATAAATATTAAACACATGCTTCCGCCCGCGGCTTCACCCACGTGGTATGTCGATAAAAAGTAGCCTATGTCCTTCCCCGGGATGCCATCTATCTCCTTGCCAAATTTTATCGAAATCCGTTCAGTGGTTTAGGCGTGAATAGGTAACATACAGACAAACAGAGTTACTTTCGAATTTATAATATTAATATGGATGAAGACGTTTACTTTGAGTGCAGCTAAAGTGCTTAACAGATTTGAAGGACTTTTCAACTGGAGGAGTTTTCTTGGGTAAGCTTTAGTTTGAGCTTGTATAATGTCAATCTGCCTGGCCCAACTATGTTGGGGTTGGCTTCCAGTCTAACCGGATGCAGCTGAATACCAGTATTTTACAGGAAGCGACTGCCTATCTGACTTCCACAACCCAGTAACTCAGTAACTGGGCGATACTCATTGGTAAGACTGGTTGTCAGAGTTTCGGGCTACTGACGACCCGTAACGACTGTTAAAGATCCACAAATGAATGCCGGGACCAAGGGCTTAACGTGCTTTCCGAGGCATGGAGGAGTCTCGGTATGTAAAGATTGTCACCCATCCACGGACCAATCCTGGCAAACGTAGCTTAACCTGTTATAGGCTGATTATGGCATAAAGTTCTCAGGTGTTCTAGTAATTTTCTTGTTCCTTATTTGGACACTGACTACATGTATTGCTCTTCACACAAGATCCCTCCATACATCGTAGAGCACGTTAAACGATCGGCTTTGGTGAATATCAATGACAGTCGTTAACTAAACTACAAGGTTCCGAACTACTCGTCAGAAACCCGATAGTTTGAAGATCGATCTCAAAATCCGGTGTCACACGTGTTAAATCGAACAGATTACGTGTGACTCCGGATTTTATATTTGTCTGTCTGTGGTGTCTTGTTTATACATTTTTAGCTGATTTACTTATTTGTCGTAGTTGGGTTTTAGTTTTTATTACTTTAATGTTTTTTTGTACTTTCATGTATACAAACAACACTTTTTCACCTTTAGGTACGCTAAGACTTCTGACCTGACCAAATGTCAACCTAATTTGCACCTGGGCATTGTGCAATTCACTGTTCAACAAGGCCACAGACTATTCAAGATTCAACCACTCGCAACATCGGATTGTATCGATACACTGCGCATCACTACTGTTCAAGGCCAGAGCTTGGTATGCTGTGGTCTAAGACTTCATTCACTGTGTTCCTCTGCTACGATGTATTATTTTTTTAATTGGTTGTGCCTTGTTCTAAAATATTGCTTATATTTAAAGGAAGACAACTACCTTATTTGGGACACGCACAGGTGAGTCGAGTTATGTCAATAATTTGGACTAATATGTTAAGTGACTGCAAAATAAGTCTTTCGAAATAAAGTGAGAACTATTCGACTTTGGTTGGTTGTTTTCTTTACAGATTTTTCCAAAAAAAATTGTTAGTTTGGTACCAACATTCATTTCAACAGTTCCAAAACGTTTAAAAAAAAATCTATGGTTTTCACAAAAAATATTTCCATCTCTAATCATTAGCATGGTTACCATAAGCGATCCCAGTACAAAAAACTCACACTGTACCTACATAATATTATTATCGTCTGAAAGAAACTACGTATAAAACCAAAAAGCACTTCCCAAATGGCATCATATTTACGAAACATCATTAACTTCACATCCGACACTTTAAAATCCCACCTTTTAAATCATCTTGTATTTTTAAAAGGTCAATGTTTCAACCTTGGTCACGGGAGAGCTCCCTCGCCCTATATACCTGTATATACATCTATATGTATATATAACTATATATAAATGTGTATATACTATTCTATAGGTAGCGGTCTTATTTTATAGGGTGATTGGAGGCAGTCAGCTGTGCTTCATGCTAGTGACCGGCAAATGCAGATTGTGATTCTACGTATTTTTATGTTAGTTTGATACGATGTTGAAACGGATAAAATAATACGGGATAGTGGTTGTATTGCTTTGCAATGTTTAAGCGTACTAACGTAACGTATAGTTTCCCAATATTAAGGTAATCAATTAATAAGCAATATTAATTGATTACCTAGACTTATTAAGGACCCATTGGACCTGGACTTATTGAGGAGCTCGTGGCTAAGTATTAACAGCCGCATGGGTCGATCCAACAGGTTAAGCTACGCTACCCGGGGTCTTTACATACCGAGACTCCTCCGTGCCTCAAAAATCACTGCGCAAAACATATTTAAATCATAATTTTGTCTCTGTCACCTTCAAACGATCGGAAGAAACAAAACGATGTTTTAAATACGGTTTGCTCTAAACGCATTTTGTAATTAGTGATGGAAGAGGGCCTTAGTGCTCCAGTCTTTACGAAAGTGTTACATAAGCGTATTTACAATGAAGGTCAGTGAAGAGCCAATCGGAGCGCCGAACGCGTTCGATGCGTAAAGTCGAGATGGTTAAAAGAAACTCGCACCAGGGCCTCAGCTGCTATCCTTGACTCCTTTTGCCTCGTACATGTAGGTAGGTACGCTCCTTTTGCCAGGGTTGCAGGAAAGTCCGAAAGAGATACCGGGACCTTGGCAACAGGCAACTGAAAGAACACGGGTGGG
Organism: Lithophane leautieri; assembly: GCA_949152455.1. Classification (NCBI taxonomy): domain Eukaryota; kingdom Metazoa; phylum Arthropoda; class Insecta; order Lepidoptera; family Noctuidae; genus Lithophane; species Lithophane leautieri. The sequence goes on along the minus strand of OX424476.1, from coordinate 14,703,858 downwards.
TTCTAGTCAGTAAAAGTCTGACACGCCCTTCCGCTCCGCCCAGAGCGGGAGAAGTAATTGGATGATAGCCCACCCTCAAAAAAAAACACAGGTCACGTTCTGTAATTTCTGCATACCCCCATGGGAAAAGCCGTGAGTTTATATTTATGTACCTATGTATTACATCAGGCATGTTTGCGAGCTTAAGGCGGAGTGAGCGCAGGATAAAACGTACTCAGAGTGCACTCGGTGGAACGTTGCAGCGATAATAAAGGGATTTATATGAACAAACACTGCTTTTACAAGCATTTTAGAGTTTAATAGATGGTTCAACATGAATATTAGAGAAGCACGTTGTTGATATTTGTTTGTAAAAGCTTGGTAATAGGATATTGAGTAACTGAAGCAAGTATTCTGGAAGGGTGCTCAGACAAAGTAGTAAAGAGTCATTCATGTCAGTAACGAGATTTAATTACTCATTGATCAATCAATCTGCCTAGCCTTATCCCACTATAATGGAGTCGGCTTCCAGTCGAACCGCATATAACTGACTACCAGTATTTTACATGAAGGGACTTTTTTTTTTTAGTTTGGGAAATCATCAAATTACTTCTTCCGCTCTGGGTGGAGCGGAAGGCCGTGTCAGACTTCTACTGGCTAAAACCCACCCTTGTTCCTTCAGTTGCCTGTTGCCAAGGTCCCGGTATCCCTTTCGGACTTTCCCGCAACCCTGGCACTTTCCTGCAACCGTGGCTACATGAAGGGACTGCCTATCTGATCTCCACAACCCAGTTACTGGTCATATTTTCGGCACAATATAAAAATGGACTTTCGGGCTTCTAAAGACCCGTAACGATTGTCAAAGATCGAAGAATGACAGCCGGGACCAACGGCTTAAAACGTGCTTTCCGAGTCATAGAGGGGTCTCGGTATGTTGAGATGGTCACTCATCCACGGACTGACCGCGGCAAGCGTAGCTTAACCTGATCGATTGACCCGTGTAGCTGTTATTACTTAGCCACAAGCTCCTCCGAGCTTAGAAGGATTGCCCATGGCTAAGTAATAACAGCTACACGGGTCAATCGATCAGGTTTAGCTACGCTTGCCGCGGTTGGTCCGTGGATGGGTGACCATCATTACATACCGAGACTCCACCGTGCCTCGGAAAACACGTTAAGCCGTTGGTCTCGGCTGTCATTCGTGGACCTTTGACAGTCGTTACGGGTCGTCAGAAGCCCGAAAGTCTGACAAACAGTCTTACTAAGGGATATCGTATTACCCAGTTACTGGGTTGTGGAGGTCAAATAGGCAGTCGCTCCATATAAAATACTGGAATTCAGCTGCATCCGGTTAGACTGGAAGCCGACCCCAACATAGTTGGGAAAAGGCAAGGCAGATTGATTGGGCAATCCTTCTAAGCATCGAATGTGGATCTTAAATGTTCAAATGAAAAACTTTTCAGTCGCTAAGTTCCTATAAGTCCTTGAAAAAGATTACGAGTATGAGGGTATGGTCTAATTTACTTTACGACCTGTCATTTTCCCTTTTCTCTTACAGAACAGGAACGAGCATTATTTACGGTGCTTACTTGGTGGGAGTTGATGATAAAGACCATTATAAGTCTATTTACAAGTATACAAACTTTCGCGTGTTTAAAGGAATGTCACAAGCCAAACACGTAACTTTTCAAAAGCAACCCGTTAAACACGTTAAGTTTTAACGCAAGCCATCACGCTGTCGCTTATTTGCGTCATGTCACTCACGTCATTTGTCTCTGTCACGCTACGCGCGTATCGGCGTCACGTCATGTCGTCATAACACGTCATAACAAGTTGCCGCTGTGACGGAATTGCGTGTTTATTGTTTCAATTGAGACAGTTTAAGGACTGTTTCTAACGTACGTTGTATTATGTCACGCTGCTTGAAATTTTGTTTCGCTTACATGGTGTGAGTTTAATTTAATTCGTGTGGAAAATTATTTTAGGCTGACCAAATGGAGGTAAATCACCTAAAAACGATCTTTTAAATTCTCTGACGTTTGAAAAATCGTGTGATAGATGCTTATCTTGTAATGAGACCTCGTGAATTGGGTATCAGCTAAGTCTATGCTCAAAGTGGGTCAAAGACTTTTTATTTTATTAATGAAATTGCAGAAAAAATATAAAATAACGATATAATAATGTTTATAAAAGTCTTAACATCATAGTACCAAAAATCACATTTATCTGAAAATAGCAACAACAATTTAAACCAAAAGAAAAGCATTAAACGAATGTAAAAACCTCGAGAGGATACAGAATACTGCAATTTTATTGAAATAAGAATTTCTGCGCGAATTTTTCATAAGTTTCTATAAAGTTTTTCATGTCCATTAGTGGAGTTATATTTTACAAGCATCTGTGCTGTTCTTGTATGAATATTATAATGTCGATGGAGTTTTTTTTTTTTAAGTTGAATGTTTTATGTCAAAATTATTTATACATAATGTCTATAAATACTGATAGTATTTTTATGTTGCTAAACGTTTCATTTAAAATAATATTTAGACTTGAATTCTGTTTATTTTATCTTGGTAGTATTTCTTAATAATAAACTACATAATAATCGATTGTACGGTAATAGTTTCAATAATGAATGATTTGACTTGTCATTATAACTAATCCTCCTTTATTATGCCACCAAAACTAACACGCAACATTATAACATCATCAACAACTATACAATTATTCAAACTACCTTACATACATACCATTTACATGCCATGTAATACGATTTATAGCGTGTACGTAACACAATACGGACGAGCAAGACGTGACGTGTCGACGTGTTTAGAAAACAGATAGCTGTGCGGCTAATGTGAGTTCCGGATAGCATTCCTAGACAATATTATACGACAGGGAAGATATTTTGATTATACAATATTATACTATAGACTAGATCAGTGGTAGCCCAGTGGTAACGGCCGCGATTTACAAGTAGTAGGTCGTGGATTCCAACTCAAGCAGGGACTTTACATTGTGTAAATTATTTCATCACCACTGCTCTCAAAACGGTGAAGGAAAACATCGTGAGGAAACCGACATGTCCTAGAACTAAAAACTCGAAGACATGCATTGTGACATCTACCAACCCGCACTGGGTCCGCGTGGTGGATTACGGCCCAGTCTCTCTCACAGAAATGAGGCCTGTATCCCAGCAGTGGAAACATTATAGGCTGAATATGCGATACTATAGACTTATATAACAAGTGACTATCGACAGAGTTTTTTTTTTTTTAAACACATTTGTTACCTACTTACTCAGAGAAGAAGCGGTTTCCCTACACTCTGGGCTGATTATGATACCGATCTGTAACTGTATTATTGGTAGAGTTACATGTCGGTGTGGAAAACACTAAAGAAATGAAAGCGCGATGACATTCATGTCGATTACTAATATTGTCTTATATAAATGCCGCAGTACCACCTACTGTGAATGACTCCATCACAAACTATACTACTGGTTTATTTTGTAAAAATCTCACCGTGAAAACTTAGGTCAAGTGAGCTGTCCGCCTGATGCTAGGGACTTACACTATTGATAGCTCACGTCAAGCTCACTTCACAAAGTTTTCACTGTGAGCTTTATACAGAATAAACCGGCTGTATAGTTCATAGTGTGGTAAAAATTCAGCAGGGCTATAGATGCAAAACATATTTTAAACGTTTAACCATTTGGTTTTAAACCGTCTTTTTGGTTTTAACGTTTTGAACCACACTTATCGGTTTAATAATGGTTTAAAATGTATTTTTTTTAAATATAATGCACTGTGGATTCACTCGAAGTGATCTGGACCACATCTACTCCCTGACATTTTTAGACATAATCTCGATTTATCTATACAATATTATATGCATATTTACAAGAAAATACATTCTAAAAATATGCAGTAGCTGAGTAGAAACCTAATCAGATTTTTTTTTATTGATACTTAGCTAAAACTTATTTTTTAAATGTATTTTTTGAAAAATACGCGTATCAAGTTTGTTTTCAATCTGTCTAATCCTAAAAAGTAGCAAATATACGTAAATGACTCACATAAATTAATAAAAATATTGAAAGATTTCAATTAGCCTTTGTAACTTATTTTTTAATGGAATGCGTAATCAATGTCCGACCCACGTAGTGATGGTTTTAAACCGTTTTAAACAAATTTAAAACGGTTTTTAAACCACGGATTTTGGTTTAAAACTGTTTATTACAACTATAAGCAGGGCTGACTAGCCAGGCTACGTCACTCGAGAGAGCTCATTTATTGCACCACATCAATATACCCAGTGCACCTACTATCAGCACAAACGTGACGCGTCGACGACTGGACGTGTTTAGAGAACAGATCGCTGTACGGCTAATGTAAGTTCGGGAAGCATTCCTAGAGGAATAGAGTGTAGAAACTTTTTATTTAAAACAACAGGTATAAAGATACCCGCATGTGCGATTCAGCGTGTTTGGTAAACAAATCAACAAGTACGGCTAATGTAAGTTCCGGCGTGATATTGCTAGACACGTGACATTCTAAGACAGCGAATAAATCTATTAACTCCAAAATGTCTAAACGCACTCTCTCCAACAGCACTAACTTTTAAGTTGAAAAGCTAAGCTACGTCGCTTTGTTACCAAACATTTTAAAAGAACGTGACTAACATTACTTTCCTCTCGTACATACAATGTGTACCGTATTTACTACAGCATTTGAAGACAAATAGTTAAGTGTCACGTGTACTCGTAGTCTGGACGTACAGTGTACACGAATGTCAAATAACCGACCCACTTTCTAGTGACGTTGTAAGCGTACACTGGCGTGCAAAAGCTTGGGTATACGACGTATTAAACACTTGAACGTGCAGCGTGGCCAACTCTTTATTATTTATTTTAACCTTATTTCTCTTATATTTTTTTTTTTGTCAATACTGCAAGTCATCACGAAGTTATCAAACTGAAAAAAAATCAAGCGATTAAAGAATATTTTGTACTGTGCCGGTACTGTGGCGGAACGGTAGCTTCACTGATATGTGTGAATCAAGCTCAAGGAATCCTTTTTCTCTTTTTACACCCGAAACAATTTACACTTAGTAGCAAAGTTACATAGTAAAGTAATAAAAACTCGCCTCGGATCCCCAGCAATCTACAGATAATCTTAAAAATAACGGCTTTAAAATAGTACTTACTATCTGAAACCTGGGGAGTGCTATAAAATTTATTGCAATTTTAAAAGTAGTATAACGTACAGATGTAACTTTATGGATAAGAAGAACGAATAAAGTTTGCTAACTTTTATATCGCAGGGATAATAAAACGTTTTTGTTAGTTCTATCGGGGGACATATAGATAAAATCTGTGTCTTTGGCCTATATCTCCTGCTTTAAAAAACATCCAGGCTCTGAAAACAACCCTTACCATCCTAACTTAATATGATAAATGCCAAAGTGAGTTTGTTTGTTACGCTTTCACGCTAAAACGGCGGAGCGGATCTGGGTGAAATTTGGCACATGGGTAGACCATGACCTGGGTCCTTACTACCAGGATAAAAAGTATCCTATGTCCTTACTTAGGATACTTTTTATCACGGTAGTACGTTTCCGTGAGATGTATGCCAATCCCCACGTGGGTGAAGCCGCGGGCAAAAGTTTGAAGTATGAAAATCATGAATTTTTTGTAAAAACATCAAAATCTGTTTCATAATTTTGTCTTTAGTATACCAAACAGACAATGTATTATTTGTATTAAATGCCTTATTAAAATACTGTTATTGGGTTTTGTTCCCCATTAATAAGAATAGGCTGGTCCTCAATTACGTGTTTTTGAGTTTAAAATAATAGGCAGGTACACATTTTAACAAATACAGGAGCAACATAAGTATTTATTGTTAAAATTGTGGACCACCCGTTGATATAAATTAAATTGTCTGTTCATTTGACGTGAATATTGTGTTACATTATTATTTGACTAATGGATAGCGGCCTAAACAGCTGAAAGTAAAAATGTTTATGAGGGAAAATGATGACTCTTTGGATTTGGCAGTGAAAGAATGGATTTAAAAAAAACTTTTGTTTTAAAACGAAGTTACAAATTGTATCGAACATATCTATAAAATTAAAAATAACTACATACGCACACACACACACACACAATTAGCGCACACTACATAATTATATACTATTATTATTAATTTTAGTACGGAGTCTGGGTCTGTCGGTTGAGCGCAATAGGCTTGCCACCATTACATGGGACTTAAAGATTACTGATTAAATGTGAGTGTACTATAGGTACACCTCTGTCCAACCCTTCGGATAAACAGACATGGTGTTATGTTATTATTATACATAAAAATTACATTTCCAGTCACGTAAAACCTGACCTCAAAAATTAAATTATCATGACACGTCTGTCATTACGGGGCGTCTAAATTACAGTGCGAAATGGCAATGACGCCTCAATTGTGATAATATTCCCACCGCAAGCGCACAAAATAGAGAGGTACAGAAGGAGCGATATTGCACGTTCACTCCTTGGCCACGACATTACCGTTCGTGCGACCTGCGTCTTTTATAGTGCGAACACGGCGAGGACAAATGTTAGAAGTTATTTAGAGCGTGGCATGACTCCATGAGACGCCGCGGTGCGACTTGCGGAGGGGGACCGGCGCGGGAACATTGGTTATCAGGACGCACCGCCCTATCTCATGTCCCTGGCCTTACATAGACAGGCGATTGCGTACAGCTGTGCATTCGTTTGTCATAACCGCTTGAGCCAGATATCTTATATTGCGTAGATACTGGAACCTTACTTTGTTACGTAAAATAAGCGAATACGAACATTATTCGTATAAAACTTATGTCCATATTTGTATAAAACTTTTAGGTACTTTCTTTAGCTTAAAAGTCTATTTACAGTCAGGGAAATTAATTGCTAAGCAAGTTGATACTCTACGTTAATTTTCCATGTTATAGTCATTTCATACAAAAGCAAACTGTCAAAGAATTATAGTGTGAATTCATTAAACGGACAATTTAAGTTGGTAGTCATTTTACCTACACCCTATACATAGACCGCAGCCTGAGATCGCCTTACGTGAGTACATAAGTGTCTCTGTATGCGTGCACATGTTTTCGCTCATTATATGGAGCCGGCCTTCTGTTCTATCTATTCTGTGGCAAACGATTCCCAGTCATAACTACCGTCATTATGATCACCATACCTTTATTTGATGTGGCTTTTATAGTTCATACGCGGAAAATATAGGTCACATTAAAAGGAATGATTGCGAAATGTGGTCATTGGTTTTGCGTGACTGTAATCAGCCTATAATGTTCCCACTGCTGGGACGCCTGTGTCCCAGCAGTGGGAACATTATACTCTTCTTGGTGAGAGGGAGTAGGCCGTAATTTACCACGCAGGTTGGTAGATGTCACATGTCTTCAAATTTTTGGTTCTAGGAAATGCCGGTTTTCTCAGGAAGCCTTTTCGCAACTATGTTGCGGTCGGCTTCCAGTCTAACCGGATGCAGCTGAATACCAGTATTTTACATGGAGCGACTGCCTATTTGACCTCCACAAATGTCCAAATGTTACCTTCCTCTTTAACTATGTTTCTACCTAAGTACTTAGAGATGTTTAATTAGATCGTGTAAACCAAATGTTTTAAGACGAGCGCTGATCCTGCCGACAAACTGCCACGCAGTTTGGCAGGTTTATAAAATGTGTACAATGTTTGGTCCAAATAAATGATTTTTTACTTTAGTTTTACTTACTTACTACAACCCAATAACTGGGTAATACGATACCCCTCGGCAAGACTGGTTGTCAGACTTTCGGGCTTCTGACGACCCGTAGCGCCTTTTAAAGATCCACAAATGACAGCCGGGACCAACGGTTTAACGTGCTTTCCGAGTCACGGAGGAGTCTCGGTAAAGATTGGCCAACCCCGGCAAGCATAGCTTAACCTGATGGATCGACCCGTGCGGCTGTAATTACTTAGTTACGAGTTCCCCACTTACCTCACCAGAAACTAAACAAAAGCAGAAAAATAATTAATTAAAACTCAACAGCACAAAGCTTTTAGTAATATCTAATTACTTCAAGTACTAGCTCCATTATTAGTTCACCTGCGTAATACTTCTCACACAATTTTAAATCCTTTGTGTAACCTACCTTTTAAAGTGATGATATTATTTAAGTTTTGATTTACACCCTAAAATATTGTTAAAATAACATGGTCACAATTTTGGGCCATAATTAGTCGCAGCTGTGCCTATAGAAGGAATATGACATAAAAATGAAGCTGTAGGCAAAGTAATGATTTTATATCATGAACATAGGTACGTGTAACAGTTTTAAATATCATCCTTACATATTATAAAACAAAGTCCTCCGTCGCGTCTGTCTGTCGTCCTGTACGCGATAAACTCAAAAACTACTGCACCGATTTTCATGCTGTTTTCACCAATGGATAGAGTGGTTCTCGAGTAAGGTTTTAGTATATAATAACTGACATCCACGCGGGCGAAGGCGCGGGCATCAGCTATTTAAAAATAAAATAAAAATTGTACCAAATTTTCGTAGGGTATTTTCGTTTCCGTAGGAGAACCAAGGTAACCAACATAGCCCGAAGTATTGCCAAACTTAAGTGGCAGTGGGCAGACACATTGCTCGCAGAACAGGTAGCCAATGGGGCCGAAAGGTTCTGGAGTGGCGAAAGTAATGTTACCCCAAACAAATTCAAATCCCACTACTTGCTATGTAAATAACAGTGACGGAGTCACTTAAAACGTCGTCTACATACACTAAGTGGGAAAAATACGTAATATTGAAGCTCACTCAAAAACTATGCAAGCAAAGTTAATAAAATTTATTTGGGACCACCTCTGACGCATGACCTACCAAATAAAAGAATGATCAAAATTGATTCATAATTGGCGGAGAAATCGCGCATAACAGACACACAAAAAAAACATAAGGACGGATTAAGAATCTCCTCCTTTTTGAAGACACCTTTAAAAATAAAGAAAAGCCATAGTGGAATACTTGGTTATAATGCTCTGTGTAGTTTTATTTTCAATTATTATGCTCTTTTATATAAGATCAATGGCTAGATAAACCCGTTCAAATATCTTTTTTACTTTAAAGATGTTTGCTGTATATTTAATTCATAACCCGGTATTTTACTGCCTCATTATCACCACCGGGTGCCCCAAACTGGAGTATGACACGAAAATAAGCCTGCCAAAATTACAATAATTCAGGTCCCGGACGTTTCTCAACCATAACTCTGAACTTGATCGTGTGCCAAACTTGTCCAGTTATTGTGATGTAAGCTCTCTAGTTAATGTCACGCCTCAGTATGGTCGCCAAGTGCTATCAACTAAATTATGCGAGCGTTTTTTTGTTATAATGGCAATTAATATTTTTGAGTGGGCTGTGGTTATGGGTAACGATTTTTTTGTTAAATTGGGCTTCTTGAATTCGTGACGAATGTTATAGTTACATTGTTGTGATTTTGGACGGTAGACAAACTTATTTTGCTTGAATATGAGAGTTTTGGCTACTCTGTATGTGTGTATTTTAAAGTATTTTTATTTGTAAGTGCGTTTTATTTGTGCAGAATGAACAATGTTTTTTTCTTTCTGTCTAGGGATTTATTGTTGTAAGGTCTAAATACAATTATTTCGGGTGTTTAAGTTTGCCCATATACCATTTGTATGTATATAATCGCTCACGATACAATACCTAGTCTAAGTCTACAAACTAAGAGTTTAAAAATAAACTAAAAAATGCTATTGCGTTTTCAGACACTATCCCCGACACACGTCTCTGCACTACCGCATCTATACGAATAACTCGTATAAAATCGTCGGTTCTGACTGCCCCATACGAACAAACGATATCGGCGACGGCCAGTCACACTGTTTTAGACATACGACAAAAAATACTAGTCAAACTGCGGCCTATACAAAAATCTATCGGTCTGGAGCCCGACAGAAGTCATTCGGAGTGAAATATTGATATTTATCCACATCCGTTCCAGAACGAAGTTTTATTGAGTTTTTTGACTAGATAATTCTTAGTGGCTGGTGTGTGAAATTGCTCGATAAGTTACGACAGACCCGCGTGGAAATGATCTAATACGGCTATTCTTTACAATTTTAATAAAAGAATTACCTAATTTTTTTTTTGCATTTAATCCACTACATTTGGTCGTGATAAAAGAAAATCATACTATGTATAATCCAGAATTGAGTACGGTTAAAAACAAGAAACAAATGGCTAAACATAAGTGTAATCTGTTTTATCATCTGATTAAGCGGTTAAATTATTAAAATAAGCCTAATTTACACACTCTTGTTTCTAAAAACCAATTTAATTTGCTGTCAATTCCTAAATCAATGTTATGACTACAGTTGACAGAAAGAAGATTTAGGTATTAATAGGAGAGTTGATCAGACTGCGATTATGATATTTGCAAAACATAGTAGTTTTACAATTTACTAATTGTGTTATTGGGTTTTTCCATCTGGAATTTTTGTAGCTTGCAGTTTGAATTTGTTCCCGGTCGATGGCAATAGTCTCGCCTCCTGTAACATGGGACTTTAACATAACTGTCAAAATGTGTGTCTACTATAGGTACACCTCTCCCTAATCTTTCGGGGATTAGAAGCGTGATATTATGTTATGTCATCATAGCATATTATAAACAATGCATTATGCAATCATTGAAGCACACTACGATGTTTGTGACGTGTTTAGCCCATTATTAAACACTTCACTAGTGCGTATCCAAAAACATAAACATTATCAAAAGGCAATTAAACAGTATAACATGAAACAAATAGTTTTAATTGTAGGGTAGTTGACTGACATTGTTAGCTCATTACATGAATACCACAGCAATCAATTTGATGTCGCGTTGTCAGCCAAGTGTGTAGGGTTGACCCTTACAATGTACACACGATTATATTGCCATGTTATTTGTGTTTCACACTTCAAGGGTAAAATAGTGAAAGTAAAAATAAAGTTGTCAACTTTTCTGCCATAAGTAGTGCTCGGGCTGACTATAAAAAGATGGCATTGCTTTCGTGTTTCTTAAGAATTTAAACCAATGTTTATCCATCCGACAGTGCTATTTTGCGCTTTTATTATTTCCAACGTGATATTACCGTGGACGTCCATAAAATTTATGGAAATATATATTATGCACATTATATCGTTATTAAAGCGTACATTGGATCGACAACCAATAGTTCCCCGATAATAGACAAATGGCCAAAAATCTTTGAAAACTGAGCGAAAGTAAAGAACATTAAAAGTACCTTGACAGTTTTTTTTTGAGGTTTCCGCTCAATAACTGAAACCTGAAGTAAAGTGAGTCTATTTTGTGGTTACAATTTTAGAGGAAAACACCTTTTAATTCCAAAGGCAACTTTTAAATGCCGTATTTCACCAGCCATGGTCACGGACAGACGGGCAGGTAACGATGAAGTTAAAAATGTAGCCGCACACATTTCAAAAGTTCGAAACCGTTTTAATCTTGAATTGGTTTTGTAGTACTAGTATCATAAAAAAAATGTTTTGAAAAAAAATTGAAATTAAAGCTACACCACTTGAAGAACCTTGAAGACAAACACCTCCTCCATATCAAACAGAATCTCTATATTCACCCCACCCCCATATTCACCCCCAAAGCGAATACCACAACAAAAACGTTTCAAGCCTGAGATGTCACTCCCTAACCCCTAATGACACGATCATCCGGGCGTAGAACACATCGTTATATATGTAGATACGCAAAACCGCTAATTAGGTACGGAATTTCAGTTCCACCGAGTAGATAAAGTGAAGCGTTTAGAATGTGAGTTGGGAGAGTTGAGCAGGTTGTGATAGTGCGTGAGTTTTTTAATGCACTTTTTGTTTTGTTTGTCTAATTTAGTTCGTAGTTGCAACCGTTGCTGCTGAGCGTGGGGTTTTAGATTCAATATCTGGACAGGACATTATGTTATTCGGTTTCCCATTACCAGAGCAACAAGCTTGCATGCGTACTTGCGCATATAGATTGCGCAAACACTGTTAGGGCATGCAATAATGGGCTATTGCTATAATGGGGACGCCAAGCATCTTTTGTTTCGTGTAAGTACAAACTGTTTACGCAAGCAAGCTGCTACGTGTTGAGCTTAAGAAAGATTTTCTATAGAAGCACAGAAAATTACGCTACTAATTATACTATAAAACTCTAATTTATATGAGGTGACTGGTAATTAGTGACCGATACTTAAACACGTGACTTTACTTATCATTATGAACAAATTTTACTATGGGACCAAACCTGAAATCGCGAAAAATTCCATACATTTATGTTCGCATAACTCGTTAAAATGTATGGAACAGCTGATTTTTTTATTGCGATTCAGGTTTTGTCCCATAGTAGAAGTAGTTTATAATGAGGAGTAAAGTCACGAATTTAAATATCGATCTCTAATTACCAGTTACCTTATATAATATCTGTAATTATCTTAGAGGACCCCGGGCTGCTACTGAGAATATCTAATGGTCGAATCCGAGGATCGAAACCAAAACTCTCCCCGCTCAGCAATTGGCTTATAATCACTAAACCAGAGAGGCAGTCAACTAGAGACGGCGTAACTTTATCACAATCTGAATAATGATTTCACGTACCAACTCGCTTGCCGCTCATAACTTACGCCCCAGGTTAACATTAATCATATGGAATGAGCAGTGTAATGTCCCTTTCACACTATATAATAATGATTCTATACACGCCGCCGCTTACAAGCGTATAAATGTATTTATTAGTGCGTTCACATGCAGCATGTACAATACTTTCAATGTGTCTATTGCTGTGAAACGGTGTGTGATACAGTAATTGTTGGTAACATGGGAAAAAGGAATGAGTTTATCTACATTATATTATGTACTAACTGATGCCCGAGGCTTCGCCCGCGTGGATGTCGGTTATTATATACTACAACCTTCCTCGAAAACCACTCTATCCATTGGTGAAAACAGCATGAAAATCGGTTGAGTAGTTTTTGAGTTTATCGCGTACAGGACGACAGACAGACGCGGCGGAGGACTTTGGTTTATAATATGTAAGGATGTATCAGTAATTTATTTTATCTGTGCATAATTTCTTATTAGTGACAATCAATGTCAAAAACTTGACAAAAATAAAACTAAATTCGAAGTATTTTTGACTGATTGAGACTGAGATTAGAATACGACCGTTATTAAAATACAAGTGAGTTCCATTATTTGTAGGAAAATATTTTTCTTTTCTCAAACAGTCCCACTGTGGGGCCATTTTCCTGCAGTGTAATCTTTACAGACAGAAATTATTACAGGCAGTAACATGAGCCAGTAAAACTCCTGCTCATTGACGTAACGACCGATGTTGGAACATGTCCAGTACCAATAGATGGATTGCTGGTGCTTTGATTGACGAAGCGAGATAAATTGATTGATACATAGCATCCGTGTGCCAGGAAAGGTAAAAAAATGACTTTTGTAAAATAAAAAAAAATATTTGAAATTATTCGAAGGTAGGTACTATTTTCCGAAAGTAATTCCGTCTGTCTGTTATCTTTTCACGCCGTATCGGCTGAATAGATTTCGAAATTTAAAATTTGGCACATAGGTAGACCATGACCTGGGTTACGACATGGAAAGAAAGGAAACATATTTATTTAGCACAGACTAAAAGGCACACAACACAAAATATTATAAATTACGGGTAATCGGAAGCCTCAAAGACATGGAAAGAAAGGGATCATATTTATTTAGCACAGACTAAAAGGCACACAACACAAAATAGTATAAATTACGAGTAATCGGAAGCCTAAAAGTCTGACAACCAGTCTTACTAATGGGTAAGATGATCGGTGTCGAACTTTCGGAGTTGAACTGTCACGGTCGAGTTCTCACTTATATAACCTTGGTCGAAATGTTTCGAAATGTTTTAAATTTTTTACTACAAGTGAAAAAAATAAATAAATAGTGCATTGTAAGAAATTAGCAGGAAAGTCTGCCTCGCGGCTGCGCCAAACAGACCCAGTTCAGCAAAAATGCCAGACAACTAGTGTCTGACGTTGGTAAGCATAGGGTACTTTCTAACTCGATAGTACTTTTTCTGTGGGATATTTCCCGACCTCCACGCAGGAAAAGCCGCGGTTAAAAGCTAAAACCAAATAAAGCCAAATAAAAACCTCAAAATAGCAAAAATTTTCATCTTCCTTTTATGACTAAAAAGTCTCTGTATTTTTTATGACTCTAACAATAAGAAAAAAGACGTAATCCAATAAAGATCCACCCTTTCACAAAAGTTTTACGAGTTTGGTAAGCCCTAACTAAACAGAAGTTCGGAATCGTCAAAATATGAACAAAATACAATTTCTTACACGGTATAAAATATTATACACCATTAGAAAATCCTTATCTCAATTTCATTGTGAAGATATCAAATAAAAATAAAACTTATGAAATCCCCCATTTTCTTTACAAACGTATTAAGGTGAAACTTAATTTTACAAAAATGTATTTTCTTGGAAAGTCGGCAAAATTACGAGAAACAAAATGTATTTATTTAACAGCTAGGTACCAACGCTTTTGTAAGATGTAGGATGACAGCGCTACGACGTAGACACTCGTAGCGGTTCTTAAGTTCGCTCGTAGCAGGCTACGACGCACTACGATGGCTTTGGTATTTTATCATTGTAACAAGATTTCATTAGTTTGTCACGGTTCTGTGCGGTTAAATTCCATTGACACCATGATATTATAAGTCCGCATATATTTTATTAGTCTTTCTTTTTAGGCCAACTAGTTTTTAACATATATCTAACTGTTTATTAATTAATTATTCGGTCAAACTATAACTTTACTAATTAATACCTTTCATTTTAATTTGTCTAATACATCTATAATATTATCTTAAAAAGGTAAAACGATTAGAATCCCCCTTCCCCCTTCGTACGCCATTTTCTACTAAATTTTCCCCTATTGTTGTCAATTTTCGTTTCGAGCCAGAAGCCTTAATACAAAACAATGGGCTCGAGATGGCTCGAGCAACTTATTTACGTAACACACCCGAATTTAATTAAATCCAAGACTCACTTTACGTTTCGGACCATTCGGTTTTGTTTATGGTATTAATATTGGAAAATTGGTGTCTATACTGAGAAAAGTTGTTTATTTTCTTGTACTTTCAGTTTTTTTTTATTTTAAACAAAGTGTGTTATAATAAACTGCTTTCTTTTACTGGCTCACCCACGATAACACGGAACTCAAAACATAACTGGCAAAATTTATATGGGTTTACTATAGGTACCCTTTGGACAATACTGTTAGCATTATGTTTTAATTGTTAAGAAACAGACGATGTTTTTGCCATTTGTTAATTAAGATATAAAATACTTCAGGTTGAGTCCCCAAATCTTTCGTGTAGAACTGTCGTGCTATTCTATAGAAAACTCACCGAGAAAACTTATGTGAAGTGAGTTGTCAATCCCTAAGGTCAGCATTGCTATTCTGTAACCATCTCACCGTGAAAACTTAGGTGGGATGTGCTTGGAGGGAACTGTCACTGCCTTAGCATCAGTAAGAAAGAAAAATAGGCTTACTTGCCACAGAAACACGTGCATACAAAAAGATAACTAACAAAATAGATCTAAATACAAATATGCCAATAGTAGGTATCGATGCCAATGACAGCTCACTGCACGCTCACTTCGCCTAAGTATTCACGGTGACACGGTTACAGAATAGCAATGTTGTTGGGATGACAGTTCACTTCAAGCTCTCTTCACCCACATGCTCACGGCACATTTGAGATTTTTATTATTATTCGTCAATCAAATCTGTATAATTTATTCCAAATATAAGTAGCAAGATTGTGTTTTATTCGTAACACATTTGTTACAATTGTCCGCAATGATGTCGCAGTTGCAGTTTGTGTTATCTAAGTTTATGTCTATATTTAAAAAAAAAAAACGTGACCTTTGTCAGGAACGAAGTTCTTTCTATGTATGATTTAATTAATTCATTTTCAGAGCACCCATCTTAAGTTTACATTTTGACCTCACTATCAGCTTTAGCACCCTCGAATTCCCGAGAACGAGAGTAGAATAGATAATTCACAACAACGACGAACCAAACAATTATCTACGAACAACGAAATTCTTGGAAACGAACAACCTAACACGTCTTTAAAAATCATACAGAAAATCTAAACATCGCTGTGGACTGTATTTTACGAACAATGAAATTACGATTCGCTGACACTAGTTTAACTTTGACATGGAACGTAAAATATTAAGAGTAAAAAACCATAAAGAATTATAATAAAAAGTTCGCAACGGCCGCGATTCAGAAAATCGCGTCATTTGCACAACGCCATCTATCGAGCACACTGGTAAACTCAAACTCTTCGTTCCAAACCGAGTAGTACCTAACCTAATAGCTTTAGATTGAGTGGACAAATTTGAATGAAATAAAGACTAAGGGTTCTTGTACACGACGCCGGAGCCGCATCAGCGCCCGCCGGACCGCAAGTTTGTGTACTTATACGAATAATATCGCCCATGCGCCGCACCACGTGATTTGACATTTTCATTCTGAGATGTTCTGAATTTTTTTCATCTTACGGTCCCGCGCCGGTGCTGCTCCGGTGTCATGAACAGGAAGCCTAAATGTCACCTCAAGATACGGACTATGACTATATTTCTAAATTTCCAATCCCTTAAATGCCCGCGACAACGCGCGCGTTGCCCGCCCCGCGCACTTCGCACCGTGTAACTCTAAGAATAGGTTGCGAATCACGTAAGTATAGGTATTTCTCCTGGCACCTGCTTACTTACACAAACCATCACCCCTTAATTTAGGTAGGTAAGTACAATAAGTTAAGCAAATAGGGTAGGTACATAAGGTGTACCTACCTACGTATGTGCCGGAAGACTAAGTAAGTGTTTTCCAACAATCTGCATTGCTTGCTTTTCATATTAAATTATTAGTTATGCTGATGAATCCTTTCCTTTTTTGTAGTAATTTTTCAAATTTTTTAAACGTTTATACGAGTAGATCGAATCTGGGCTCTTTTAAAAACCACAGATTTTTACTATTTTTAAAAATAAGTAAGTAACAAGATTGTGTAAGAATTAATAGTAAGAATGTAGGTATACCTATATTTATATATCTTTCGAAACAAAATTAATACAATTGTTCGCAATGATGTCAAATCGTTAAGCCGGCGCTGCCAGTTGCAGTTTGTATTTTTATTGGTTGTCTAAGTTTTTAAATAATCTGGTATACAAAACGATGAAAGCGACCTTTCATCATGGAACCAATTCTCCTGCGAAAGAAAAAGTTTTTGCTATGATAATTTCGAAAGGCGCTTAGTATGAATAAAAATCGATTACTCGGAAAATATTACAAATCTTTAAAAAAATCTGTTTTCCGATTTTTTCCTTTGTATAAATACAAGTACCAGGCTGGATACCAAATTTCAACTTTCTAGGTCATCTGGAAGTGGGTTAGGTTTTTGATCTATAGTTAGGTATATAAGTCAGTCAGTGATAAAAATGCCGATTTTTAGACGTTAATATCTCCACAACTGTTTGAGCTGTATTTATGAAATTTGGGGGTTTAGTTAATCTAAGGAGTTAATAAATAAACCAAATTTCATTTGTATAAGTTAAATAGATTTTGAGATATTGAGGGGTCAAAAGTGTGGTATCGTATTACCCAGTTACTGGGTTGTGGAGGTCAGATAGGCAGTCGCTCCATGTAAAATACTGGTATTCAGCTGCATCCGGTTAGACTGGAAGCCGACCCCAACATAGTTGGGAAAAGGCTAGGCAGATGATGATGAGGGGTCAAAAGTGGCTCCAAATGGTTCGTGTAATCAAAAGTGGCTCCAAATGGTTCGTGTAATCAAAAGTGGCTCCAAATGGTTCGTGTAATATACGGTTGCTGTCTTTTTTTTGTAATTGGCTTAGACACGCGGTCTAGATATTCTAACAATTTTTCTTTTGTCTTACAGGTAAAGCAACAATAGCCAAATGCTTGTGGTGTTAGCTGCGACCGAGTGGCCGTGAGTTAGATTCCTGTCTCAATTAATTAGACTATCCATTTACCCGTTATTTTAAATGACTAAATAATAACCAGACGTATTAATAGTTCCTTATCATGGTCAGTCATGATATCCTTTTTATAAAGGTAAACAATATCTGAAATAGCTGAATTCCATTATTTTACATAGAGCGACTGCCTATCAGACCTCCACAACCCAGTAACTGGATAATAGGATACCCCTTGATAAGACTGGTTGTCAGACTTTCGGACTTCTGACGATCCGTAACGACTGTCAAAGATCCACGAATGACAGCCAGGACCAACAGCTTAACGTGCTTTCTGAGGCCCCGAGGAGTCTCGGTATGTAAAGATGGTCACCCATCCACGGACCAACTCCTGCAACCGTAGCTTAACCTGATGGATCGACCCGTGCGGCTGTCATTACTTATTACTTTTACCGTACATTATAGATTTATTCAGTAATTGCTTGTGGGGTCAGACGGAAGTGGCTCCGTGCCTTCGCTGAGATATTGATGGTTAATCACATCTTGTTAGTCCGGAAGCGACCCTACGTGTTGGCAAATGACTAGTTATGGGTAGAATTGTAGATCTACCTACCATATACTTGGCTTATACGTATAGCTAACATCGCATTTATACCCGTGAACAAGTTGTGATACTTGTTTTCAACAAGTCTTGTAACATACTTGTCTAAAACATGTGTATAAAGCACATGTCATGCCACATTGAGATCGAAGCTACACGAACTTAGCTTTGTTCCCAGTGTGGCCTGCGCTTAAAACATGTGTTTTATACATAAATTGAAGTTGTTTCAGACAGGTATTGTTAGCTACTTTGTTCACGTGAAATTTTTGTCGAGTTTCCTACAAGTTTTGGATACAACTACTCTTTACAGCTTGTTTTAGGTGTAAACGATAAACGAAAACAGTAGATACAACATGAAGAATAAGTATATGTTATATTACTTGATGTTAACACGGGGTTGTCCAGGTACAGTCAAGAGAAGAAATAAGTGAAGATGCGGAAAAAAATACATTATTTTTACAAAGTAGGATCAATGGTTAATAAAGCCATGTCAAACATTTTAGTACCGAACAACATGGTTTTCAATTTGAGTTGTAGTAAGATCAATTTACTTACAACTTTTGTTGATTATTGTGATGTCACTTACAAATGGCTTTAAAAAAATAAAACTACAAACACAACCTACCCTTAAATTAAAACAAAGCATCTTATAAACGTTTTTTTTTTATAGCTAATAACACTCTCGATTAAGTCACCATTCAAACAAAGCCAAAAAAATCAAAATCGGTTCAGCCCTTTGGCAGCTACAATGGCGCAGACAGACACACAGTTACTCATGTTAAACTTATAACACCCCTCTTTTTCTGTCGGGGGTTAATGAACAAAAAGCTGATGAACCTTTAAGATTGTTAAATACTTAAGGTTTAATGTCACTTATACGTCATAAAACGACAAGGCCTATTTTCCTATGAGACAGTTAGACAATTTAAACCTTATAGTGTGTTTCATCAAATAGTTCCTTTGCCGTAATGTTGGCTCCACTGTTAAATTTTAACAATGAACCTATTATGCAGCGCTTTAGCGTATTCGTGTTGGTCCTACAACAGTGGAGCCAACATTACGGCACAGGAACTATTTGATGAAACGCACTCTAGTGAAATTTCTATTTCAATTATTTTCAAAGTTATAACTAGAAACTCAAAACCATGTCACGCCTTCTCTTCCTAAACACCGAACAGAGGGCCAATTCTCGTACTTAAAAAACATTCACATTCAAGTCGCAATCTGTCAAACTTATCAAAAATGTTGGTAAATTGATGGTTATTTTGACAGATTGCGAATGAGATGCGAATGTGAACGTTCTTAAAAATTACGGGAATTGCCCCTCTGATCTTTTATAGCTCTGAAACCATTTCAATGAGCATAAAAACGATTTGGGTCAAACATATTGACTAGAATAGGTACAGGACATTAAACCTATTTATATGCTAATCACTCTGGAAGAAAAGGGTGACTAGTGGCCATTGTCTTTAGTTTGAAAGACGGTATTTACTTAGGAGGGTTCGTTCAGGGTTCTCTTTTTTTCGTGAGGAAAGAGTTGAGTGTGGGAGTTTAGAAGTGGCGTAAAAGCTTGACTAAATTGCGATCCTGAAGTTTTGACACTGCACACACTAGAAAAAAAAACAGTTTGGTCTTGCGTAAAAACTGGTTTGGAGGTAAATCTTTCCAAGTTCGACTTAGAGACTATTTTTTTTCCGAGTGTGCCCGCCATCATTTGTTTTTAATAACTGCGATATTCTGTCCCATAGAATGTCTTGACTCAAATAAAACTTTATAAGAATTTTCCACTGACGGAAAAAAAATTACAATCTTAAAAAAGTGGCATTCTTGTAAGTAGAAACTTGTTACAGTACAGAAAAGGACACTATCTACCTCAGCGCCATTCGGGAATTCAATATATCAGAAATAGTTTAAAATTCACTTACAGTACGACGAAGAAGCATCGACAAAATTCGCCAACACGAACATTTTCGAGCGAAGTGCGACTGGACTTGAAATGAATTTGCACAAATTGACAACAAAAAGAGCTAATATCGTCAGTGCTTCTTGAGAAATTTCTATTCGTAGATCGATCAGTCCCTTGGATGAATAAATAAAATTCATTTAATATCTGTTAAGTCAGAAGAAT
This sequence comes from Lithophane leautieri, assembly GCA_949152455.1. NCBI lineage: Eukaryota > Metazoa > Arthropoda > Insecta > Lepidoptera > Noctuidae > Lithophane > Lithophane leautieri. Next base: position 14,683,032 of record OX424476.1, on the reverse strand, counting down.
TTGATTCTCTACAATAGTATAAAAAGTAAAATACACAAAACTGAATTGAATTAAATTATTTGACATATATCACAAACCTTTTGACAAACCCATGTTAGGTATCACCAATGAGCGGGCTTGCGGACGGCGAGCAATGGGTAGCTCGCCGTCCGATAAGGACCAGGCCCGGGTCGACGGCGCGTTGTGTTCCACGCGCGCCTCAAAGAGATGTCAGCACAATTGACGGGGTCCGCTAGGGCCGATGCCTGCCAGGGTTGCGGGAAAGTCCGAAAGGTATACTGGTTCCCTTGGGTACAGGCAACTGAAGGAACATGGGTGGGTTTTAGTCAGTAAAAGTCTGACACGCCCTCCAGAAGTTATTTGAGGAAATCCCGCATTAAAAAAAAAAAAACAGTTTTCACCAATCAAAAGTTCCATCTAATGGGTATTCCTGACTTTAATTCAAAATATTTTGATACCAACGTAATTGATTACAAACGCCTAAGTAAAATATTCATACTAAAGCCATGGCAATGGTTTATAAATCGTTCGGTATGTCGTCTATTTCGAATGAACTATCGTTATTGAATATAAATTGAAGACAAACGACAAGCTCTAATCGAAACGAATTTTGCGAATTAAAAACTATGGTGTATATTTCTATCGATCGGATCAACCGACAACTTTAAAAGGTCCCTATTGCGTAATACACGATCAATCACAATTGTTAGGTTTCAATTTATTAATACATAGGTAGTTTTTGGATTGTACTGGCAACACCGAAAGATTCGAAATGTTAAAATGGCGCGACAACGGTCTTCTGGGTCGGGCGCTCATGATGGTAGGACGTGTTAGTGACTGTATCGGTTTTGAAATATGGATTGGCATGGAATGTTTAGAGATCTACTGTAAATTAAGGTAACCTATTAATTTTATCGTAAATATTGGGATATTAAATAAATAGTGATATTATGTGGGGAATAGGAAATGTGATGGTATGGTGGAGAATATTGAATTTGATGTCGGCAAATTGGCAAAGTAATATAAATGAATGACGAAATATCTTGGTGTTACATCTTATTTCCCTAATCCCTGAAATACTGTTAATATATGGTTATAATAGACAGTTAGAGATTATGACATTGGGATAATGAATTTGAGATAATTCATTTGGGAATTAGTTATGGGTGGTTTTAATTACACAATCTAAATAATTTTGGAGAGATGGCTAATCCTTTGCTTCATAACGCAATGAATGTTGTTGAACTGTCAAATGAAACCGAAAATGTTGACAGGTCAAAAACTATCTATAATTGCGTAACAGATTGTGTTATGCAATTAGGTAGTTGGTTCAGGTGTACATAAGCGTACTACGCTCTAGTTCTAGACTTATCCGCAAAATAAACCAAATACGTACTGAATTTACAGTATGATCTTCATTCGAGAATCGGCACAGATAACCACAGGTCCATTGTCACAGTTTGATTTTGACAACCCCTTTATTTTGTAGCAGTTAGGTCGGACTTTGTTACTCAAGCATCACTACTGACGTGCTGGTACCTATTATGTAATAGTATCTGTCTTCTAACACTAGTCTATAATGTCAGCTAATCTATTAGCAGTTACTTTCAATTCCGAAACCAAGATAGCCAAACTTCTGAACCAAGGAAAAGTTTTAAGTATCTAAGTATGATCCTAAGTACCCATTTTCTTGCACAAGTCATACAGTGCAGCTTATGCTAGGTGCAAGAATATGGCCACTCTTCATAAAGTTTTCGTGATATAAACGATTTGGGTATGAAGTCTCGTCTACGTCATGAGACTTTTATACAGGGTATTTTTTTTCTAGCCAGTATGGGCTCGATTTTAAAGATTTTTTCTCTCTTTGTGCTCTTAGTTCAGAATCTACGCACTAAGGCTTGAAAAAATAATTTAACCGGTATAATTGTTAAGTGATTGTTATTTGGGTGGTGAACCTGGGCTCGTGAGTTGTGGATTCGATCGTGTCAAAGTGTTATTGGATTTTTCCATTGAAAATAGCAGTAGCCTTGAGTCTGTAATCATTGTGGTCAGTTTATGTCAATTATAGGCTTGCCCCATATGGATTTTTTTTACTAGCGAATTGTGTTTTTTGTATACCAATCAACCACGCTTGTATTCGTTTAGCTATATACAACATATTCCGGAATTAACACACACCACCAAACACCCCAGTTAGAATGATAAAATCATAATTATGTACATACATACCGATTTATTACTATTACTAGCTTCCGCCCGCGGCTTCGCCCACGTGGTATATCGATAAAAAGTAGCCTATGTCCTTTCTCAGGCTCTAGACTATCTGTGTAACAAATTTAATTTAAATCGGTTCAGTAGTTTTTGCGTGAAAGCGCGACAGACTGACAGACAGACAGAGTTACTTTTGCATTTATTACATAGTAAGGATGTGAAAATTGTGGTCACATTACAAATCTACGCACGCACACAGTAGCACATTATTTAGTAGATTTAGGTATTTAGTCCATTTTTTTTTTGACTGTTCAGCGGAATGTGTTTGTAGTTTTAATTATTATTGAAATAAAAATTACCTATTTTAAAAATAACAGAATTCGATTCAAGTGAACGATTCTACACCTTTCATTCTGCATTAAATCAGTTAGATACACATTGTATACCGACATATTATATATTTTTGCCTTAACAAGCGGGCTTTTATCTACAAAAATCCATTAAAGGTCGATTCACACATATCAGTGAAGCCACCGTTCCGACACAGTACCGGCACAGTGCAAAATATTATTTCATACATTCTCTATGAACGCATCCCCACTTGTCAGTGTCTCAGTGTCAGTGTCGACACCGGCATGAGAATGTATGACAGGATATTTTGCACTGTGCCGAAACTGTGTCGGAACGGTGGCTTCACTGATATGTGTGAATCAAGCTTAAAGCAATAACAATTTCAATTCCAAACACGAAACAAAACTGCACAACGCATTTTAACATTTTCAACACAATCAAAGTAGATCCTTTTAACCCGTACGTGCCAATTCGCGTGGATTGAGAGTTGGCTCATTCTCGCCATAAAATGTGCTATGAGAAAACAGTTTACGATGCCAGAGAGCCGTAAAATGGCTCAACTATATCCTTGGCTGCATTTCCTGACATATTTCATAATGGTTATCCTTTTGAAACTTGTTTTAGTATTCTTCTTGTATTGTATTGGCACGAACTAAATGAGAATAATACCAGACTGTTATTGTTCTACTGCAAAGCACAGGCCTCTTCTCATACAGAGAAGGCACGAGCATTGATCATCACGCTTGGTTAAGACAGGTTGGCGATTTCAGACTCAAAAGTGCCTGTAATTGGTTAGATTAAAATAAATGTCGTATAACTATTGCAGCAGTATTAAGCCTTTCCCCCACGGACGAGTTTTTATCGTGCGATAATAACGCTAGCATTATTGCGATATTATGTTTTCAGTACATTTTGTATTAGGACGAAGTTACACACTGCTGCGATGTAGGAGTCAAAATCAAAAATCTAAGAACTGCAGCTGAACCTCAATTGATTAAGCAAGTGTACCTAGCGCTTGGTCAATCAGTGTTGCAGTATTGTATATCTGTATGGGGAGGCACGTCACAAACTATACTCAAACCTTTGGAAGTTGCACAAAGAGCAGTACTCAAAGTCAGCACTTTCCGACCCTATCTGTTCCCAACATACCTTTTGTACCAGTCGTGTGAAGTCCTTACTGTCAAGCAGCTCTTTATCCTGCACGCAGTCTTGAGACATCATACACATACTAAATATGACAAGTCCTCTTATATATCTAAGCGCAGACGAAAGGTCATGACGCACACCGATCTACCGACCTTTAAACACCCATACGTTCGAAAGCACTATTGTTTCCTGGGCTCTTTTCTGTATGAAAGAGTAAATAAGCTTGTAGATATATGTACGAGTATATCCCTTAAATAGGAACAGATGTAAAATTACGGTAGTGGACCGCATTCGTAAGCTAAATTACACTGAGACCGAAAACCTATTGTCGATTGTAAAATAGCTTAAGTACAATAATACTCACCCTCCAACACACATACACTCATTTACACTCTACTCACCGGAGGCCTTCACTAATACATCTAATTTTTAAGATTGTTTTTCTATATTTGTCACTATCTTTTATTTTATTATTATAATGTTCTATTGAGTCTATTATAGATGTGTTTAGAGGTCAAACAATTTAATTAATTTTTAAGTATCGCCTACAACAAGGGAAGGGCGCTGATGTCTGAAATACAAATATTTTATATCTAGTTCAGACACAGATGTTTCAATATCTGAACATAGAATTAAGTAGTGTATCACCATATTATTATTTTATGTCTGTATATTTTGGAACAAATAAAATTATTCTTATTCTTATTCTTAGGAGTAGGACGCACGTTTCTCCGTCCTGCGATATTCTGATAAGTGTTCTTAAAACATTTTGTACTAGGACGCATGCGATCTTACAGAAACCTGCGTTATTACCGCGCGATATAGACGCAGCTATGGTGGAGAACACGTTAGATACGAGTATATCGCACGATAAAAACCCAGCTGTGTGCAAGGAATCCGGACGCATTATAGCAATAACGCTTGCGTTATTATCGCGCAATAATAACGTACCGGCGCGGTGGGGGAGAGGCTTAAACCAATGAACCTTCCATTGGCTATGAACTTTCTTATTACAAAGAATTTCTCGAAACAACGAATTTTCAATAACATTAGTCTGAAATTGTAGGTAACGAGTTCGTTTCCACGAAATGCTACCAATATAACAACTTGTTCGAAAATCTTCGTGAACGTTTGCGGTAAAGGTTTGATGTATTCGTTAAACTTCGAGTGATTTCAGAAATTGATGACCAGAAGCAAAGCATTTTGATTGATTGATAGTAACAACCTGTCCCTGCTTCGCGCGGTTCTTACGGTTTGACAAAACATCGAGATTTCCTATAATTATATAAGTTAATGTTTGTATCATAGTACATAAATCTTTTGGAATAAATTCTCTAAATTATTGTGAAAACTGCATCGAAATCCGTTGCATAGTTTAGAAGAACAACGCGGTCACACAGACTTACATAAAAAGCGACTTTAATTTATAATATTGCTATTGCACTTTGCCCGCGGCTTCGCCCGCGTGGATGTCGGTTATTATATATTTAAACCTTCCTCGCGAATAACTCTATCCATTGGTGAAAAAAGTATGAAAATCGGTGCAGTAGTTTTTGAGTTTATCGCGAACAGACAGACAGATGCGGCGGAGGACTTATAATACGTAAGGATATAGATTTTATATTTCAGTACATACACTTCCTCTTTCCAAAATTCTCAAACTGCCGCAGCCTAAATAATAGCAACGCTCAAACATATTTTATTAAGGAACGGCCTTGAAACTCCTGTCTATTCACGTTCTTGCACATACATTACTAAATTTATAGTAACAGCCAGTGCCCCAACGTCGCGTCGTGACCATTTTGCAATTCAAATTCATGTATCGTTCTATTCAGTGATACCCACAGACCTTGAGGTACTGAATTTTTGCAATCTGTGTGAATATTATTTTGAGCTATGATTTTTTTGCGGAAGGGATAGGGTTATGTTATGCTGATAATGTTTTATTTTATTTTTTCAATGTTATGTTTGTTTTGTGAATCCTACGTTGCTGGGAAAACACGTTAAGCTATTGGTACCGGCTATCATTTGAAGATCCTTGACAGTCATTACGGGTAGTCAGAAGCCCGAAAGTCTGACAACCAGTCTTACCAAAAGGTATCGTGTTACCCAGTAATTGCGTTGTGGAGGTCACCGAGGTCAGATTGGCAGTCGCTCCATAGTATACAGCTGCATCCGGTTAGACTGAAAGCCGACCCCAATATAGTTGACAACAGGCTAGGATGATAAAATATGATGAGATGATGATTTTTTTTTTGTTTAAGAGTTGGGATTTACTGATTAAGGTTCCATACCATTCACGGAATAGATAAATAAGGTTGGAATGGTAATGTGGGCGTGGCAAGCGCGCCACAATTATGATTCGATAATCATAACTCGACCGATTCATTAATTCACCGCGTTTCGTGCGCTTCGGACTATTGCGGTGAACAGAGCTCTGCTTTAAAATGCCGTGTTGTGCAATTATAACTTGTAAAACAAAAAGTCAGACCACAAGTATAGAGCGAGGGGGTATATCTTTCCATCGGTAAGTCGAAAATAACATTTAATTATAATTTTATTAGTAAAAAACATAAAAATATTCTGATCACTATGAAATTCCAAACATTAACGACATTATTGCAACAAGTAAAAAAAAAAATACATTGCACGATGTGTACTCGCGTAATCAACGCAATTACTAAGTCCGCTTACAATGTACTGCATGCGTCGCGTCCTCTTCACTTCAACCATAGACGTTTCGTCGTTTGCCCTGATTGGCCGTGATGCACGGTCGATAGTGAGGTGACCATGTGGTTAAATAAAATCATCGATAGAATTCTCAAATAATATAAATTTACGTTCGACAAAGATTCTTTTTGAATTATTTTATATTTAATTAATGATAGTATATTTTTAGTTAGATGTATAATGAGTCAATTAAATATTACAATAATTATTGAACGAATGATACAATATAGTAAATACTTGTAGATGACAGATTTACAGGGAGAAATTGAATTCATTGGCAACATTATACGAGACCATTGTACTCATCTACAAGTATTTACTATATTGTATTTAGTATTAAAATATAAGTAAAATCCAATTTTACTTACGCAATAAATTATAAATTTTAGGTTTCCTAAAGAACCTAACGCCAGGGAACAATGGATTGACGTGACAGGTAGAAAAAACTGGATGCCGACAAAGACGAGTACTATTTGCTCTATACATTTCAGTAAAGATGATTTTATCATTAAAAAATCAGGTTATTTGTAATTAATAAAAGTAAAATAAATATTTCTTAATATTTATTTCATGTTTAATTTTCCCCCATACATTCATCAGATAATTTATCGATAAAGAATATCGGCTTTATCAAGCACTAGCATGTATGAAAATTTTTATTGCTTTTTTGCGTGTGTGTGTTTCTATGCCTACGAGGGCTTAGTACTAGTGTGCGAACGAATATCTGCCCTGAGATTTATGTGTGTCTGATTTGGTTGTGTGCGAAATATTTGTAAACATAGGAGTGCGTATGTGTAGAAATTAAAATAGTGGGAGACAAGCGGTGACACTGGTCCTGATACAAAATTGGAGCTAGGGCCTTTCCAACCTTATTTATCAATTCTGTGATACCATTATACTCGTTCATTCTTTTTTCAAAAGAAACGAAACATCAAACCATCTGCCCAAACATATCCACAGTCCCACATTCAGTACCATTTAAAGTCAAGAGCAGTAACAACGTCAACTACAGCTCTAAAGTGTGACGTAGTATGTTAAATCTGCGATATATTGCTAATATAAACTGGTATAATCCAACGCAAAAGGTCCATTTAAAGGAGTATGTACCTCACATAACATTACTCCCATTTTCCCCAAATGATTAGGCAGAGGTTTTCGCCAGTTATATTTAAGTCCCATGTATTAGGGAGCATGTATAGTTGTCATTGCCAAAGATCAATGGAAAGTAGTCTACATCTGCCTAGCCTTTTCCCAACTACGTTGGGGTCGGCTTCCAGTCTAACCGGATCCAGCTGAATACCAGTATTTTACATGAAACGACTGCCTATCTGACCTCCACAACCCAGTAACTGGGTATACGATACCCCTTGGTAAGACTGGTTGTCAGACTTTCGGGCTTCTGACGACCCGTAACGACTGTCAAAGATCCACAAATGACAGCCGGGACCAACGGCTTAACGTGCTTTCCGAGGCACGGAGGAGTCTCGATATGTAAAGATGGTCACCCATTCACGGACCAACCCCGGCAAGCATACCTTAACCTGAGGGATCGACCCGTGCGGCTATTATTATGTAGCCACGAGCTCCTCAATTCAATCAATGGAAACTAGTATGACTGGTTTAAAAAAAAACAGGATACAAAATTAGAGAAAAGAGAAAAGCTATTGATGTTGTTACCAAAATAGACCGACAAAAGTGGAGATGGATGGTTGAGAGGCACTCAAGGTAAGTGGAGTAAAGTTGTTTCAGAATGTTACCCCGATGGCATATAGAACAGGGGCAGACAATACGAAAGATACACACAAGATACAGCTTACAGCGGGTCCAAATTAAGAAGAGTTGCGTGGGATAGGAATCAGTGGAAGGCGTTGGAGGAGGCTTTTGCCAAGAAGCACACTGAACCCAGAAACATTCTGTGAACCACAACTGAAAATAACACATCGAAAAATGTTCAGAATAAAAGGGTCTGTTTCCTTCAAATGGGCACTAATCCAGACTCCAGGCTGTTACTGAGAAATCTCTGATGGAAAACTGTGTCCACATTTCATTTTCTTTACCTTTATAACGGGTGTAACAAGACGATTAACGAATCCGAAAGTCACTTGTTATTCCCGTCATTTTGATCATTTTTTTGTTCTGGATCATACCTGGGAACCTTCTGGCTACGGATATATTGAAGGTCAAAGAAAAAAAAAAAATCCGACGTTTTTTAAAGTAAGTACCTAAGGAAGTTTTAAATGTTATAATTTAATTTCAAATACTGGCACAAACCTTGAACCGTTGCTTACACCCTCAAAAACAATGTTTTGCGGGCGTTACGTTGCGCACTATCGTACAGCAATAACAGCGATTTTTTACACCAAAACTAAAAATCGTTTCCCAGCAATTATTTTTTAGCAGTGATAGCCTATTAGTGTGACCGTCAGACTGCCAAGTCATAGGTCTCGAGTTCGAATCCAAGCCACGCATCTCTGACTTTTCAGATTTATGTGCGTATTGTATAATTATCACTTGCTTCAAAAACGGTGAAGGAAAACATCGTGAGGAAACCAGCATGCCTGAGAGATATTTAACGACGGCATGTGAAGCCAAGTCACAGGCCCATGGACGGCTTTAAAACTATGACACCAGGTTAATTACTAACCACACGAAAAGAAGAAGAAGAAACAATAATTTTTTGCAATGTTACTTAATTTGATGTACAGAATGCGTAGTTGACGGTTATGTATGTGATAGGCACTTTTACGCCCTGTATTTACTTTATTACGGTTTCCGAACCCTAAACCTAGCAATAATACTTTAGGGGTATTAGGAACAGGGTGTAAAGTTCACTCATCCACCATAGAAAAGGGAGGATCCTCCGACCAGACGGGTGTTGTGTCTGGCGGGCAATTTAACTGCCCAACGATTGATGTCGGATTCTTGTATATAGTATGTCCATTGCACGGTAAACTTTAATTGCGCGATGCAGGATTTATGTGACGTCAGGATCTTTGTGTGACGTCAAGTCTTTGATGCATAGTTCGCATGTGGCGATGTATACACCGCCACAATACCATCAGAACAACTTGAATACCTGAACATAAACAGAAGACGCCACAAGATATTTACATACATACGGAATTAATTAATTATTGTAGCAATAAATCTGTCAAGATATAATGGCTAGCTGTGAGACTATGGAGTGAATTAATTTGTAATGTTAATAAATAGAGGTCTACCTATACATCCTAACTAATATTATAAATGCGAAAATGAGTTTGTTTGTTCGTAAAGCTTTCATGCTAAAACGGTAGAACGGATTTTGATTAAATTTGGCACATGGGTAGACCATGACCTAGGTTAGGACATAAAATACTTTTTATCCCGATATTCCCACGGGATCGAGACTTATGCGGGTGAAACCGCGGGGCGCAGATAGTATTAAATATTAAACGAAGTAGACTCATAATAATTACTCGTAAATCCTACTTACTGCAACGCTAGGTGCTACATTCTGACATTTTCGTAAACAAATGAAACCGGGTTCGACGAGAATCCCTATAAATACTTGTTATGCGAATTTTCTTTCTCAGCGCTGCCCTGAAAATCATTTTTAAGGCCCTTATTTACATGTAAATAACAATTTCCATTGATTCTTTCTTCATTTCATCGCTTTTTCGTGTTAATATGGTAATTTTTTTGGTGAAGGACTCCTTCATTGGTAAGTTAACTCCTTTAACCGATGCCGGCGACTTCGCCCGCAAATGTCGGTTATAATATACTAAAACCTTACTCGAGAACCACTCTATCCATTGGTGAAAACAGCATGAAAATCGGTGTAGTAGTTTTTGAGTTTATCGCGTACATGACGACAGACAGACGCGGCGGAGGACTTTGTTTTATAATATGTAAGGATAGGAGTAGGTATTAGTAAAGGCCGGAACGTCAGAAACTCGATGAAGCGTAAATTATATTCACTTTTCAGTAATCACTAATCAGCTTGTTATTGCTGTTAGTAACTGACGAGCTCGTGGTTTAGTAATAACCACTGCACGGGTCGATCGATCAGGTTAAGCTACGCTTGCCGGGATTGTTCCAGGATGGGTCAACATCTTTACATACCGAGACTCCTCCGTGGCTTGGAAAGCACGTTAAACCGTTAATCCCGCCTGTCATTCGTGGATCTTTGACAGTCGTTACGGGTCGTCAGAAACCCGCAAGTCTGACAACCAGTCTTACCAAGGGGTATCGCAATACTCAATTACTAGGTTGTGGAGGTCAGATAGGCAGTCGCTCCATGTAAAATACTGGTATTAAGCTGCATCCGGTTAGACTGGAAGTCGACGCCAACATAGTTGGGAAGGTTCAGGCAGATTGACTGCTGTTAGTAACTGTTCTACTAGATAACGAAAGCGTTTTTTTATACAAAAAAGAAACAAACATGTGAGATTTTGACACACAATCGTTTGCTGGAACTCGTAAATCTCCCAGACGAAATCTATATAGCCATTATTATAATTTACGTTGTTCTTAGTGGCCATTACTTTTAGGTGCGAATGGGTATCAAATACGATACAGGCAAGTTATAACTGTACCTGATAGGTAGACCTACATGCTATGTATTTAAAATACAAAAAAAAACATGTGGGGCAGTCTTTGGGGACTGCCAATAGTAGTGAAAACTAAGCAACAATGCGTAACCTCAACGTAATTCAAACGGTCGACGGTAGATGGCGCTATAAAAACAAATCACTTCAAGCGTGACGATGACGCGAGTTCCGTGATTTTTTTTTTCACCCAAAAAGTACTCAATGCCCCTAAAGCAGTTTTCACTTCAAAAATCTTACATACTGAAAACATATTTAAAATTCAAAGCTCATTCGCAAGAAAAAGTTCACTCCCCTTCACTAATTAAGCCAGTCCACAATTTTTAATAAACGTATTGCACAACGCATCTAGACTGAAATCCATGCACATAGAGTATAGAACATTCATAGAATACAAAAACTCTGGACTAATGAGTGCAATAAAGCCTTCTGCATCGTGAAATGCAAAAAAAATGCGCCATTCAGATTCTAGGTCACGCCCGGAGTGGGAAATAGATCTTTTATCTTAAACGAATAACGGTTCGAAGAACTTTTTGTTCGATATTTCAAATTACGGGCCGTGATTGGGCCTTTAGTGGTCGGGTTCGGTGTTTTTGAATTTTGAAATTAGAGTGTCGACGTTCGATTGTTTGAATAGGATGTCGATAGAATGGCAGGTTTAATTATAAGTTGTAATGGTAATTTTAAATGAACTAACGCTAATATACGTAGATACAAAACTACGGAATAGGTGAAACTAACTATGTACATATACAGGGATTTAGTTTTAATTAAAAATTGTGATACCTGTATCGATAAATTCTCATATAAGTATCTATTTCATTGATGTATTTTTAGCTACATACATGCATGCAGAATGATTCTGCCCTTGATTCTATTTGTAAAATAAAACTTAATTATAATTTAACCTTTGCTATTTATACATTATAATTCTTGCTTAGTTATGTATACAATAACAATTTATGAGGTCACAAGGTTCCAATAACTCTATTGAAATATCCTCAAACGTTAAATTCCCTAACAATTACCTTCAATTATTTTGTCTTAAGACAAAAAACACCACTATTCATTCAAAAATAATAGTACTTCCAAAAAATACACAATTTTTTGCTCAGCTTAAAACAAGAACAAAAAAATTCAAGAGCATAGAATAACATTGCACGAAATACCTACGTTGTATAATATGCAAGAATGTATCAGCGTATAGTAACGACTTTCATTCAAATAGGTTCTGAAATTCTGCACGGAGAACATTGTATTTTTCCAAGCGAGTGTGTGTGTGGCTAGGAAATAAGCGGTCTAAGCGAAGCATGTTTTGTACCCTATCTTTTACATACCTCTAAGCGATAATCCGTAATGCAATATCTGAAACAAAGAAAGTATAGTATAAGCATAATAATGGCTAGTAAAAAAAACATTTTGTTTCACTGACCTTGACCATGACCATGAGTAAAAGTGACCTTCAGCAATGAGATTCAGTTTCTATGCTCAGATTAATGGACACGTATCATAATATGAATGCAACTTGTGCATTATCATTTATTTAAACTAAGGTAATCAGTCTGATGAATCGTTCATTTTTATTCTGAAAGCATTTAAAAAATAACGCCTGTGCCAGACGGTCTTATCGAAAATTGAGTTCACCTTAAGATCTCGTTCCTTTATTCTGTTCAAAAACAACCTTTAATAAGGAGCGTTCCTAGATATTTCTTTAAGCAAATTCTTTTCATTCAGTGCTACAAAAGAGACCTGCAAATGACAGCAAGTCTTCAAAAAAGCCTTTGTCTTTTAAATTGGTTGAAAACAATCCTTTTCCGTCGTTGATTGAATTTAGTTCAATTCAGTTAATTAGGTCAACTGTTTCTGCCAGTTCTCCGGAATTGAAGAGGTCTTTGACATAAATATTTGTACCTCGCATTACGTTTAATGAAACTGTTTTGCTATTGCAATGTTGCAGGACTTTTATTATAAATGATCTATGCTCAAAAAAGATGATAATTAATAGTTAATAAGTAGCTGATTTCACTAAGTCAAATCAGTACGACGAAGTTACAAATTTTTTGTATTTATAAGTGTAATGGATAGATAGTTTTCGTCCTGAGAAAAATGGATATGTCACCGTAAGTTTGTGAGAACCATTAGTTTATAATCTATCGGTATTATTTCCGTTAGATTATAAACTGTCGACAAATTGTGAACTGAGTGAAATGGGTTAGGTTAGGTTAGAACTGTGAACTGTGTGCGCGTGAGCCGAGCGAGCGAAGCGAGCGGTGCAGTGGCAGCAACGGCTCGCGAATGGTACTTTGAAGTTGCTGGCAGCTAGCCAGGCTATTAAGTATTAGCGCAAGAGGCATAACGTCGCAAACAAGTTTGATACCAGTTCACAATTTGTCGGTTTCCTATCTAACTATCGCAAATAATGGGTTAAATTGTAAATGATTTGTTGCAATTCACAATTTATCGACAGTATATAATCTAAACCTAAATAATACCGATAGATTATAAACTGAAAAAGTTCACAATTATACGGTGATAGATACTTATGGTAGTCTCTTAACAACAAAGATGACATCAAGATGCTAAATTACCACTGGTTCTAATCCATCTTTATGACATTAACTTGATGATGATAATTATATAGGTTGTCTAATTTTTTTGTTGATTATTCACTTTTTCCTCCGCTGATTTCGTGGATTTCAAGATAGCTGTTACAAAAGTGACGTATCTATCCACGAGACACCGACTAACATTCAGACGTTGCTAGGTGACGTATTCTAAGCCAGCACCAAGGTCTTGAGAAGTACCTATATAGTGGGTAATAGCCACTATGAGCTATGATGGGATTGTAAATTGTAATGCAAATTACTGCACTCAGTGGAGTCACACACACAAGGGACAAGAGAAGATGACAATCTTATTAATATGGAAAACTGTATTAGATTACGCTTCACTTGTTTAGCTTATTTCTCTAGACGCAGAGATTGTCTTAAACAAAATAGACGAACATTGCTTTTAATCTACCTGCCACGTTTGTGTTTCAAAATAAAATCTGCGTTTTATCTACAGAATCGACTTCAGTCATATTCCTGTCTTATATAAATCAATTTTAGGTCAGGTAGTACGTGTTTTTACTCCATCAACATTATTTATCGTTCCCTACCTTTCTAATGCTGGGACTTCATTGTCGCGTTATCGCGAACTAAACTTTACGCGCTCTTTCTCGCACACCGCTGCAAAGTCTCGCTGAGCAACAGAGAGCGCGCGAAGTATAGTTCGCAATACCTAACGCGACAATGTAAACCCATCATCACTTCTCTCGCACAATAATCCATAAACTTTAGTCTATGCTTCAATTAACAAACTAAATTAATCACACTGCAACTCCCACTAATCCTGGGACCACACTTTTGCAATAAAGCGAACTAAACTTCACGCGCTCTCTCTGGCACACCGCTCGACGTCTCAATGAGCAACAGAAAGCGCGCGAAGTATAGTTCGCGTTAACGCGACAATATAGCCCCAGCATAAGAAACAAGCTAACAACAAGTAACATCGAAGTATCACAAGATGTGTTGATAACCACTCATGTGGCATATTACTGGCCGCCCGCCACGAATGCACAGCTGACCCATTTCCTATCGACTTCACAAACGACGCGACAAGATAACTAGCTGCAACTATTTCTATTTATTTTGATTTTTAGAGAAGATAGGAAAAGTTTTGGAGGGTATTGTTGCTTGGAAAGTCAATTTATTTCTGTTATACGAGAATAAGACATGCAGTGGCGAAAAGGTCAGCAAGTTGGCATTGACAAGATACCAGTAAAGACTCTTTCAACGCAGCGTATAAGTTATGAAACTGATAAAAAAATAATGATCCACACAAGTTATGTAGGAACTATTTCTGACCCGGTAAATAACCGGCCGGAGCGCGCACATATCCAAGTAACACCTAAGTTAGGATGAGGTCTACGGCAACGAAGGTTTTGTATTGTAACGTTCGTTTTTTACTAGTAGTTGTGGTTTGAAGTTATAGGTATCATCATCACCAGCCGATAGCAGTCTACTGCTGGACATAGGCCTCTCCAATTCTACGCCATTCAACTCGATTCTTGCCAACTCTCATTCAGCTGCTAAAAGCCACCCTACGAAGATCGTCGCTCCACCTAGCCCGAGAGCGTCCTACCTTACGTTTGCCGATTCACGGTCTCCACTCAAGAACACGTCTACCCCAACGGTCATCGGTTATAGGTATCCCTACTAAATAATTTATGAAACTCATAACCCATGAATACAGACCCGAACATGACTCACGCTATTACGAAATTTTTCCTCCAATATCTGACCTACAAACAAAAACCGTTGAGCACGTACGTTGAAATAAAAACATCGACGCCATTTAAATTGGGATACAGGAAAACGCAAAAAGAAAGGCATCGGGGCCCGGAAACACCTCGAATTTTTGATTCTGACCGGTTTACCGCCATTTTTTATTATTTTTAGGTTTTTGCTTCGAAAATGCATTAGTATTCTTTCGCCGTGTGAGTGCGAAGCGAGAGTAGGAGGGATTAATACTGGTTGTGTTTGCAATACTTTTTTAGCGTTTTTCATGTGTAACATCTTTCCTCTCGCTTGTAGGAGTGATTTCGTGAAAAGGGACGGAAGTGTGTAACAAGAAGCCGGTAAAGCGCGCGCTATTTGATTTGATCAGAGTCAGATGATTTCAATCGATTTTCCGATAGGTTGGTACTGTCAGCCAAGATGTCAGATGTTATTCATTTTAAGACTACTGTAAGGCTCGCTCGTTTTTTTTTCTAAAGTTTCTTTCCTGTAGTTGAATAATTTAAATATGGAAGTAGGTTATCAGATGGAAGTTTTAAATGTAGAGGTAAAAGTTTTCTGTTAGTGGTTGGTCTAGTGAAGAAAGCGGATTTCGAGTTCAATTCCACACAGTTTCTGATCAACTACTTGTGTTTCAGGCCTGGGTTTTTACGTATGTAAACAACCAACCACTGGTTGATACTTGGTAGCAACCAAGATACGAATTTAATCAATGTAGACTTAAAAATACACTTATTTTGATAAGTGATTGCTCATAATTACTTCTTCAACTCATCATTTTTGCTCATTCATACTAATATTATAAATTCGCAAGTAACTCTGTCTGTCTGTCTGTATCTTACCTTTTCACGCCTAAACCACTGATCGGATTTCGACAAAATTTGGCAAGAAGATAGATGGCATCTTGAAGAAGGACATAGGGTACTTTTTATCGACATTCCACGCGGGCGAAGCCGCGGGTGGAAGCTAGTAAGTCTATAAAATCTGCAAAACAGCAAAAATAAACAAAACTCTGACATATAATTAATACCTCTCATAAAAAAGTCTTCACAAAGTATACTTAAATCTGTCTTCATGTAAAAATATGATAAACACTGGTTATCTTTCAATGTAGAGGTTTATCTCAGCTCAAGTAGGTACATCTGTTGAAGAGCCATGAAAATATTCCGACGATCTCAACTTTATGACTGCCATTAAAAACTCACCCTAAACAATATTATTAGCAATTTTGTTTCGAAAGTCTACCGTTTATATTTTACGAGTAGTGTCTGTAATATTTTAAGGGGTACTTACTTTATTGTGCTGGGGACTTTTGTTATGTCGGACTTAGGATTTCGAAATTGTTAAGCTTTTAGTGAAAGACTTCGCCCGGGTCGGACCCTTAACCTACTTCCAAAACTATGTTTACCTTCTTCTGCTGGGGCAAAACCCTGTAAACGCAAACGACGCCAGTATATAAGGATAATAGGTGGCGTTCTGTAGTTTCTGCCCACCCCCATGGGAAGAAGGCGTACGTTTATGTAGGTATGTATAGCTTATGCCCGCCACTTCGTTCGCGTGAAATTTCGGCCTCCGACCCTTCATTCGTTTTCGCTTAGCGTTCTTTTTGTCCTCTTTTTCCTTTTTGCTCGGCTCCTGAGGGTTTGTAGCGTGATGTTATTGGTATATAACCTTACTGAAAAATTGGGCTACCAAATGCAAGATAGATATAAACAGTTAGATAGATGTAAGAAAGTAAACATAATTAGTAATTCAGCCAATTAACACATGCGACAATTTCATCATTGTCTCTAAAGTGTAAATTACTTTTATGGCAGATGTCTATAGGCAGGATCCTGAAATTGCCTATAATTCACGAGGACGCCATTAAACTAAGGTTTCATGTAAAAAAGGGTGGGCCCATAACCAATTCTTCTTCTGCATAACGTTATTGCAGCCTAAACGCGGCCATTATCGGGCCCAATTCCTTCAATTCCAATACCATAAAACACTTGGGAAAGACAGTTAAATATTAGGCCGACTCTGTAGTCAGTATATCTATATATACTAGGCCGCAAGCAGTCGTAACCAAATCAGTATTGTGCTGGCCTCTTTAGGCATGTTTTAAATCGAACCTCAAATAATTCCCATTTTGCATTAATATTATTGAACACTAAATATAATGATTGCACCTCTTTTTGTGAACCTCAAATAATTCGTATTTTATAGTCAATTAACTTGAACGTAGCGACCAACTTGGATGTAGCGCTGGTTAGGCTCGCAAGCGTTTGGTCATAGTTCTAACTTAGCCTAACTCATCTGGTCGGGGTTAGGTACTGCGACCAACTGTGAGAAAAGGCTACAAATTAAAAAAGACGCTAATTTTTTTTAAATCTTTGCCACATTAAAACAGCAAAAGATTTTTTCTTTTTTTATGTTAGCCTACACTTTCCCAATGCTGAGCAAAAGCCACCCAAAAAGATTTTAGAGGATCATTAATTTTAAAAAGTGTCCATCATTAGATGTTCAATAAGCTTTTAGAGGATCAGTAAAGTATTTGTCAATATCTTATCAGACAGAACGTAAGCCAATGTTTTTCGCAGTGACGCGAAAAAATGGTAATATAGTGGTAGTAAAATAAAGTGTAGACGGCGCCTGTCATTACGGTAGCCAGAAACAAACGTCATAAGTCATAAGTTAAGCTAGTGCAAAGTGAAGTGCTACTAGCATAGTCTTAAGCCATATTTATTAACAAAAGTTTTTAATCATAAAAATATGTATGTCTAGGTTAAGGTAGGTATTTTTCTACGGGCCTGTGTCACAAATAAATGGTATTATTATTATAAGATTTTTTCAGTCCCAGATATTTGTATTTAATGCCCTTTTCCTTTCAGATTAATTCTCCAACTGAATGAATAAATAAATAAAGATAGAAAGAAACAAATTTTATTCGTTCTTATTAAAGTCACATAGGAATTACTGAAAGTGGACCGATTGATTCACACGGTTTACAATAGAAAGTTGGGATAATATCCGGGGCCCTTATGAAAAGAGGGCTTTGCCCTGTGTGGGACGATAATAGGGTGGTATTATGTATTATCATACACAAACTCTCAAAATAACGAAAGACAATACAGCTACATACCCAAGCTATTAAAAATCAAGTAATGCTAGGCATTCATAAAGGCGCTGCCGTCCGCAGACGTCGATATTTTGTCAGACGACATCTCAGACACAAGTACCTACTGTACGGAGTATATAACGCTACTGGTGACAGAGACAGATTGTGCCGCTGTGTGGGACAGTCCGTTGTTCCTAAGGGTTATAGATGGAATATCGTATCGAATATCACAGACTGTTTGCTACAAAAAAACGTACGTGGACGTGGTGATTTATTCTTAAAAGGCTCAATATTATTATAAATATCTTCATTAATTTATTAATTCACAAAGTAACTACCATAGTTACCAATCAAGGTATAACTAAGGTTCACACTATAGGTTTCGACCTGTAGTGGTATTCTGTAAAAATCTCACCGTGAGAACTTACGTGAAGTGAACTGTCCACCTGACGCTAGGGATTGATAGCTCAGTTCACCTAAGTTTTCACGGCGAGGTGTTTCTAGAACAGACCGGCTGATTATCACCCAAAGCATAATCGCACAACACGACTAGCAACAACAATAATAATTATGACAACGTAGTAATGCTACATTGTCGCGATAACGCGAACCATACTTCGCGCACTCTCTGTTTCTCAGCGATACGTCGAGCGGTTTGCGTGAGAGAGCGTGCGAAGTGTAGTTCGCCTTATCGCGGCAATGTGGCCCCAGCATTAAAAGCTTAGTTCACAAAATTAAATTAAATTACACATTGTCGTGTGTTCGCGCGCTCTCTGTTGCTCAGCGAGACGTTTCGATTAAAAAGGGAATGCGTAGGACACCAAACACGCCAAGTAAAATACATAATTGACCAAAAGTTTCATTATATTTTAAAGAACAGTATTTGAAACATTACAAGATCAAAAAGGAAAGAAAGGGTACAATAGTAACCTTTTCATTATTTTTTTGACCTTGAGTGGTGGCCAGGGTTGCTGCCAGTGATGCTCCGAATTTCGTTTTTAGGTGGCCAAAGTTTTATATTTCTTCTGGTTTTCCGAGGCAATTTCAGAGGATACGTCAAAAAATATTTTTTATTTTTTTAAATTTAAATTTTTTTTATATACGTCAAATATTTAAGTCCTTTTTTATACATTTTGTTAAACGAAAATGGTAACTGAGTACCCTTAATTGATTTGTAAGTTTGTAAGCCTAGTTATAAAAACTTTGCCCCTCATGAGAAATGTCTCCTACTGAGAACTCTAAGCCCCTCCCAAACCTCCAATATGCAAAAACAGATCTCTCAAACACAAACATACGGCTAGACCCCAAAATAGACTCACATTATAAACATCTGTACCTGATCTAGATACTATAATTACATTCTCAACACAACCTATGTATCCTGGTAGCTAATTAGTCAGCTGGTGACGTCATAAAGTCATCGGCTTATTAGTTCGTGCGGCCAAAACAATGGAAAATGAAGGCATTAATCTACTGCGGAGTGTTTAAAGTTTAAGAGCTAACCAACTTATCCATATAGTTGGTAATCAAATGCTACGGCTACATTTTTGCGCAAAAATTCGTGTCGCGTTGTCGCGATAGAACTTCCTTATTCCAAATGTTGGCCACATTGTTAAAAAACTTCGCAGTTTCGCATTCGAGTTCGCCTGAATAATTACTTGGCTATTTAATATTTTTAGGAATTAGGCTATTAATTGTAATATAATATTAATTATAATAATATTATTAGCATCAATAATATTTTTAGGGTCGCAAAATGGCACTATTATGCTGGGGCTACATTGTCGCGTTATCGCTAACTCTTCGTACGCTCTCTTTTGCTCAGCGAGACGTCGAACGGTGTGCGTGAGACAGCGTGCGAAGTTTTATTCGTGACAATGTAGCCCCAGCATGCGAGGTTCGATTAAATACATGCCAAAATAAATTGGGTCGTAATAATATCCTATCGATAAAATCATAATCACGAAATACGAAAACTTACATACTATAAATTGTAATAATAGATTATAATAATAGGTACTGAACATTAAATTATATTTTAATTGCCTCATTAACACTATAATAACGTACCTACTGATTACAAAATTAATTACCACAAACCCACCGGGAGGTAGGACAATATTTGAAAATATCGCTCGGAAAACACTTTAGAGCCGATGGGAATTTTCCTAGCAACATTTTTGTTTTATTATTAACTGGTATTCAATATTGAATGCTCAATGGGAATTTCAATATTCTCCAATACAGTTATTTTATTAATTATTTTATTAATATTAGTCGGACAATACAGGCCGAAAATAAATAATATTAAATTACACTTTACTTTTATTGGCTAAGTGGCTAAGTGAGGAGCTCGTGGCTAAGTAATAACAGCCACACCGGGTCGATCCATCAGGTTAAGCTACGCTTGCCGGGATTGGTCGGTGGATGGGTGATCATCTTTACATACCGAGACTCCTCCGTGCCTCGGAAAGCACGTGGATCTTTGACAGTCGTTACGGGTCATCAGAAGCCCACAAATCAAACAACCAGTCTTACCAAGGGGTATGGTATTACCTAGTTACTGGGTTGTGGAGGTCAGATAGGCAGTCGCTTCATGTAAAATACTGATATTCAGCTGCATCCGGTTAAACTGGAAGCCGACACCAACATAGTTGGGAAACGGCTAGGCAGATTGATTTACACTTTACTTTTATTTTGTGGTTTTTGGTGCGAGTTTTGGACGGTGTGACGAATTCAATTTTAAAATTCAATTAATTAATAGTTTAATTTTTGGTCACAAAATGAAAATTCATTTCTGTTCATCAGTTTAAAAACCTTTCTTGTTTTGCTTCCCTTTCACAAACTCTGACCGTTTGTGAAACCTGGCCATCGCCTGTCAATTCACAGCATTTGTGTCCTTTATCACACAAAATTGCATCTGTGACTTGTTTAACGTAGTGAATTTATTCATTTGAAGTTGTCTAATGTGCCACCTATCTCCGCGGTGACGGAAAATAATAATAATAATAATCCATAATCCAATATCTTTGTTTCCATAGCTTGCAATAGTCCTACACCAATCGGTGGTTGTCCTTGGCTGCACTTGCATTGTGCGAACAGGGATAACCGTCGGTTGGTGCCTCATTCCATTAAAATTTTGTAAGGGGCCTCTGCAGGCTTCGGCCCCTCCCACGTCTTCCAAAGGTCTGGGACCCCAAGGTCCCAAGATATTATGTTATACACACGACATTTTTTTTTTTTTTCAACAGCCTGTTTTGTCCTTTCCTTTTTCCATTCAACTCGATCCGGCGCCAACATGAACCAATCCCGGCTATAGGCGTCAAGCTCGTCCCGCCATCTACGCTTGGATCTGACGCGATGTCGTTGCTGGCGACAGAAAAAAACTAAACTAAATATTTTAAACGATACGCAGGCGCGGCGCGGTTTTTTTTGCAAAATATATAAACCCTATCTCTTTTCAGATCTGTCATAGAAAAATTGCGCTTACTCAATCATTCCTCGTGATAAATAATGCAGAAGATTGCTTTATATTATCTACAGTTCTAGTAGATACGTATAAGAAATCTGTCTTCTTATTTTTACTCCTTCTTTTGCTTTTTACATAGAGTTCAAGGTTTTCCGTAAACGAACTTTGAGCTTTGATACCGTTTAAATTGATACGCTTGGTAACGCAATCCAAACAAGGCAAAAAAGCCTGGAGATAACAGAAAAGTTGAACTTTTCACCTGTAAGTGAAGAATACTGGTTTAAGTACTTGCTAACGAAAACCCTTAAGTTTGCCCCCATGATAAAGCAAGCTAAAAATGTATTAATACTTTCTAATATACTTTTGCACCAATGAGGATAATTAACTGAGAATTCACCACAAAATATATACATCCCATGTACATTTTACATACCTAATATATTATTATTAGGTACATATCTAACCGGCTGTTATTGGTTTAAATTAAAATTTACCTCCACCTATAAACACATGGCTGGTATATCGCATTGCATTTAATATACCTACAGGCGGTGCCCCTGCTTTGCTTCGGGTGCAATATAGGTTTTTATAAGTCGACCGCTTAACTGAGTCCGTTCCTGAGGTAGCTGCGCGGTGCGGGAGGGGTGTGGTGTCGTAATGCGAGAGCTCAGTGATTCGTCAACTTGTGACAACTGTCACCCCTCCCGCACCGCGCAGTTACCTCAGGAACGGACTCAGTTAAGCGGTCGACTTATAATTGGCAACATGTGACGACGCATCGAGATTTCAGTGCTTTATTCAAGTTAAATATTAAGGCCCTACCCTACGTCTAATTTTATCTCGCTCGGATCATACTACTCGCGGGCTAAGTGAGAGCGAGACGGAGTGCTGGCGGCTTTCAAGCCTCGAATAGTTTAGGTAATTGCTATTTACGGTGAAAATAATGGTCATTTAAATAAATAAAGATAAGACCTGCTTTATAGTTAATTCAGTTATTATGCAAAGTTTCATGATCTAATTTGAAGTATTTTTTAATACCGCGGTTTATAGTTCGGTTTAGAGGTAACTTTGGTTTTTTATGTAATCGTGTTTTCGCCAAACATATGGCGGACCTAGCATCAATCCTCAACTTTAATATATATTTATTTCAAAATTAATGCTGCAGTATTTTTTTAAGCAATTTGAGGTAGGATAGGCCCTTAATAAATTATCTTTAAGGAACGATCACTAGTATATGGCTACATTTAGTAAATATGTACGTTCAGTATGATTTAGAAATACATCTCTATTTGCCATTTTGAGACTTAAATCCTGAAGATCATCCCCACCTCAACGTAACCTTATATTATAAAATGTCTTCTAGCTCAGCTAAACATTTATGTATGTATGCGCAGCCGGCGACATGTAATGTGCAATCTAACGGATTTACGCGAACTCCGTGAAATTGCCCACACTTGTGGCACAGATGCGGGGCATATTTTGGCATAGAATGTTGTTAGGTCACGTTATGTGGATCATGATAATACACGGGTTTAATACTTGGGTACAAAGTATACAGTTCCGCGAAATATTTACCACATAGAAATTATAATGAAAATAAAAATAAAAAATAAAAAAAAATTAAGCGCTTACGATTAAAATATCCTTTAAATATTTCTCTGAGTTCATTTCATAATAAGTTATTAAATAACACAGTCATATCCTATACAGTAAAGAAGGAAGACGTGGTATTGGAAGGCCTCCCACAAGGTGGACCGGTGAAAGTGTGAAGGCCGCAGGAATCCGCTTGATGCGAGAAGCACAGAACCGGTGGAGGCCTATGTCCAGCAGTGATCTTTCAGCTGAAATAATGATGATCCTACACAGTTATATCAAACAGAAAGTTATACAAAATAACTCTTTCTCTCTCCTTATGTTTATTTTAAAGGCAGACACTGAGCTACGCTGAGCTTGTTCTGTGACCATGGTTAAACTTACCGACACTCACATCACACGTAACGCGTCATACGCGTGCGCCGGCGTTAATAACGTAGATAAGTAGGAGCAAATTAAATACTTTTTTCTGAAAACAATCACTTATCCACTGCACACAATTCCCAACAACAATCCTATCCTTTCCGACGTAACAAGGTTTTGCGACGGTCCGCCAAAAAGGAACTCTTCAAAACCGTACCGTACTCATACAACCGTAGAAGTTCTATCATCCGTGCTACGATTTGCGCGCACGCTGTAAAATTGCGCACACGCGCGGAAACCAACAAGCGGTAGTCGCTAGTCATAGTTTGTGAATGTTGTGAGTACAGACTGTCTTTTATTTTGTTGAGTTTTTAAAATCCACTACATGTTATTTTTTTTAGATTATGTTATAAATGTTTGCATATCTTGAATGCGCGTCAATCGTCGTAATTTAAACCTTATATTAAAGACACAAGTCATGTGCCTGATGAGATTTTGCATTAGTAAATATGACGTTCTTCCATACAAACTTTTATCCCGCATTTTAATCCTTTCAGGCCTGCGCTTGCAACTGTGCATTTTCTGTCAGTGAAATAAAATAAATACAAAATAAAGTTTATTTCATATATCATGTTGGCTTACATTGCATTTTGAGGAGTCTCTATTGAGGCATAGAAAATGTGGCATAGTGAATGAAATTAAGAGAGAATATAGGTAAGTCACATATGGTTCTCAAACATGGTCTTTAACAATTCAGCAGAGATCCACGCTCGAGGTTTGCCAGAGAGCCATGGAACGGAGTATTCTGGGTAGCTTGTGGACCTGGTTAAGAACACAACAATCCGTTCCATCACTAAAATAACTGAAGTCACTCAGAAAGCTGCCACGCTTAAATGAAATTGAGCTGGACACATCTGCCGCATGTCAGACGACCAATGGGCCAAACTTACGACCCATTAGATCCCGCATATTGGCCAACGACATCGCGGCAGCCTAGACGGAGATGGCGGGATGAACTGGACTCTCTCAATAAAGATTGGTCCTTGGCAGCTCTGAACAGAGAGCTGGAAAGAGAGTAGGGAGGTCTTTGCCCAGCAGTGGGACAGTAACGGCTAATAAAAAAATATACAAGTTAATATAATTAAAAATTTAAAAAACCCCCGACAAAACTAATTCATCTAATAAACTATTTTTTTTTGTATAGCTAAGAACACTCTCGATCAAGTCACCTTCCAAACAAAATCAAAAAAATCAAAATGTGTTCAGCCGTTTGGCACCTACGATGGCGAAGACAGACACACAGATACACACCTTAAACTTTTATCACCCCTCTTTTTCCGTCGGGAGTTAAAAAATGTCACGCGACAGAAGCAAGTGATTGGCAACGAGTGCACAAATGAATGACATAGAAGTAGAAATTAGATTAGTGAAGAAGACATTAGAAGTTGAAGTGCCGAAAAGTAAAAACTTTTAAAACCTATTTTTAGTAAGTGTGCGCTCTCACTTACGTAATCCTTATCAAAAAGGGAATTTAAAGGCAATCCGGAAGCCACCAAACGAGTACATAGGCCATGATTCCACCATTTATAAACGCTTCAGTGGTCTCTCGATGCGGGTTTTTAGCAGATCTGTCATCCAAAATGTAGCAAATACACACTTCCCAGAGGCCCCAGTAAACCTCCAATTAAAATTATTTCCTCCGTATTGTGCGTTCAAACACATTTCGACACTCAATTCTGGCCTAGGTTCAATTCTGCCTTTATATTTATTAGTGCTAAAGCTTTCGCACTTAATCCTTGTCTCAATATGTCTTGTGAGTACGCCATATGCCAGTACTTTGGCATTCAATATATTTATTGAATGCCTAGTATTATATAGTAACAGAGTATAGTTCCTACAGAAGGCTTGGTCCATACTGTGTCTGGCGAAACATTGCTAACATGCACGTAGAAACAACACGATATAGAATCAAAAAACATTAAATTCACAAAACATAAACCAAAGGTTATTTATTTATTTGTAACTAGCTGACCCGATAGACGTTGTCCTGTAATACCGTAGTAAAAAGAACGTTCAGTTTTTACTGCTTTTCGTAAAAACCTATTTCTAATTACTAGGAACATTAAAAAACAACCTCAAAAGGTTCTGTACCTCAAAAGGGAAAAACGGAACCCTTATATGATCACTTCGTTGTTCGTCTGTCTGTCTGTCAGTCTGTCAAGACCCTTTTTCGCAGGCACGAATAATTAATATCAAATACATAGGTCAACGGTCCCTTGGAGCTGTATTCGCGCCCTTAAAATAGTGCCTTAATCTCTATAGCCAGAGGAAAACATTTGCAATATACATATATATTTCTATATATACAACATGCAACGGAATAAACGCAAGATTATAAGACTAAAACAATATCATCTGTAATTTAATTTAATTAAACCACACCTAGTTATTTTTTATAAAATAGACGTTCTGACTAAACATGAAACGAGGATAGCTATGAGCGTATTACAAATTTGGTTATGCATTTAAATAGGCTTTACATAAAGGCTTAAATTTCCTTAAATGAAATATTTTATTACCTTGTTATGACGCAGTGGTTCTAATTTCAGTTAAATAAAAGATTTTTGCATGAAAAATTAACATAATTATATAAATAATGACGGAAATCGATTCAGAAGCCGATTCTGAGCAAACTACTTTCAGGTCTTGCGCTTATTCTGTTACACGTTGTATATTGCAAATTTTCACAGATTTAGTTTGCAAATCTGGAAAATCACTCCCAGAGCAGGAAAAATCTTTGCGCGCAGCTTTAACAAAAACATGAGCCTTCTGTGGCGGCTCATTGTCATAATGCCAAGTTAAGTGCTCCAATGAACGATACATTGTAATAATATAGTTTATTATTCTTCCCAACGATGCAATAAAGCTCGGATAGCACTGAATGTTATAGTGCTGTGGTAATATTGTATGGAACGGATTTTTATTGAGTTTTGTACTAAGAGTATGTTCGTTGCTAAGTATTATGTAGTACGTATGTTTTTTGTAATATAGATGCACCTCTGCCTAACCCTTCGGGAAATATTCCATTTCTATTTCTTTGTGTTTAACGTTCAAAAGCGCCTTTAATGTGCTTATCCTACTATCCTACTAATATTATAAATGTGAAAGTTTGTGTGTTTGTGTATTTGTGTGTTTGGATGTTTGTTACTCAATCACGCAAAAACGGCTGAATGGATTTGGATGAAATTTGGCAAACAGATAGTTTATAACCTGGATTAACACATAGGATACTTTTTATCCCGATATTCCCACGGGATCAGGACTTACGCGGGTGAAACCGCGGGGCGAAGCTAGTTTGAAATAAATTATTTGCTTTTGACTTTGAATTCAAGCGTGATGTTATGTTATGTGTTGTTCTGTTTTGGATGTCTTATATCTGACAAAAGTCTGACAATCAGTCTTGCCAAGGGGTATCGTATTA
This sequence comes from Lithophane leautieri, assembly GCA_949152455.1. Taxonomy (NCBI): domain Eukaryota; kingdom Metazoa; phylum Arthropoda; class Insecta; order Lepidoptera; family Noctuidae; genus Lithophane; species Lithophane leautieri. The sequence goes on along the minus strand of OX424476.1, from coordinate 14,655,659 downwards.
CCCAGTTACTGGGTTGTGGAGGTCAGATAGGCAGTCGCTCCATGTAAAATACTGGTATTCAGCTGCATCCGGTAAGACTGGAAGCCGACCCCAACATGATTGGGAAAAGGCTAGGCAGATGATGATGATATCTGACAAAAGTTGTTATTTAGAAATTGTATTGTAGTACTGAGTACGCCCTCCCTCTCCGCCCAGAGCGGGAGAAGTCATTTGATGATTTCCCACCCTCAAAATTGGAACTCACCACTATCTGGAAAATCTATTTATAAACGGCACAATCAGATCTCTCAAATAGCTTCAAATAGATCGATTCCTTCTCTCGAATCAGTGGGTACAAGAATGATTAAAGTGGTAAGTTCCATAGACAGTCTTTTAGAATTCTTGGCTTATTAATATGGCTTTGGACTCAACAACTTTCTTTATAGAATATCTGGGGCCGTACTGCGACGTGTTGTGACATAATTGCTCCTTTATGAAAAGGGGAACGCCCTATTGATTCTGTATAGCTCCATTTCTCTCTCACACTGGAATAATGATGGCTTTAATACGTCTTATTCCGGCCTCTATTTAACAAAGCGGCCAAGTGCGCATCGGACTCGCACGCGAATGGTTCCGTACCACACGTACAATATTATTGAACACTACATATTTCTTTAATATATGTTTCTTGTATGGGTGGATTTTAATTTTTCACTTATTTTTTACCCTAAAAACGTCTTTCTACCAAGAAGTACCCACAAGAATCATCATTCTCTCTCTCTCTCTCATTCTCTCTCACATCTTTGTCGAAACTAACCGAGCATTTGCACAGCGCAAAGTGATCATTCAAAATTGTTCAAACTACTGCCTTCCTTACAAAGCTTTGTCACTGATACCACTTAAACACTCCACTTTTCGCGTCAGACGCAAAAAGCACCAACGTCCGTAGATAGGCACCTACTATATATCGTCATGACGGCAAAAGGCGTCGCTAATCCGGACTGAGTGAACCAGAACTGGATTACGGCGACGGATTTAGGCGCTTTTGTCCACGATGCTTATTTTCGTGGTCTTTTTATTGTTCGGTTTTGATCTTGTTTTGTGTTGTACTTAATCGTATGACGGTTTGGGTTTCTTTTGATGTGATGTGTACGTACAGTCCACGGCAAAAGTCGATTAACACTTCAGTTTTTTAATCTTAATTATTTTGATTCTCGATTATCTAGATTGTTATTGTTGATTTTTTATTATATAATTAAAATTAGAGCAGAAATTAAGTTAAAAGAATATTAGCTATCTATTATTACATATTAACTCGTAGCTATTACTCATACAAAAAAATAATAATGAAATGCTGAAATAAAATATACATAATATAGAATAATTTTGTGTCAATTTAGATGATGCGTAAAATATTCGTGTTAATCCACTTTTGTATCTGACCGTACCTTCTATTAATTACTTATGCTATGTTCATTTTATGAAGACAGATATGACACATAGGCTTTAGATCAACTTAATAATCTTGTTTACATAGTTACGTTATTATTATAATTAAAGCGATATTGTCAGTAATAGCCTAGTCTAAACAAAAAAAAACTTTTTCGTCGGTTTTTTTTTTGTTTGTAAAAACTTTTTATTTTCAACTTTTTAGTTGTGGTAGCTACCCCACACAAATTCCAATACCACTACCTGCTATGTAAATAACAGTCACGGAGTAACTTAAAATATCGTCAAGATATACTAAATGGGAAAAATACGTAATATTGAAGCTAACTCAAAGACTACGCAAGCAAAGTTAATAAAATTTATATGGGACCACCTCTGAAGCACCAAACAAAAAAAAGAATCATCAAAATCAAATCAAAATTGGCGGAGAAATCGCGTAATAAACAAACGAAACATACAGACAAATTGAGAACCTTTTTGAAGTCGGTTAAACAGATCCTCAAGACTGTTACCGCGGCTGTTACTGTTAAAACTTCGGATACGATTTTCGACTCTAAACGAAAAGTAATAAAGAAGATATTCAATTGAGCATTAAATACGTATTTATCGTCCGTAGAAAAATAACAGGCTGTTATTTAATAACAGATATATACGATTTTCGAGTTTAAACCGAAAGAAATAAAGAGCATATTCAATTGAGATTTAAAAACGTATTTATCATCGGTACAAAATAACTGGGTGTTATTTAATAACATATATGTGGATCGGTTATTTTTTTGTAACAGTAATAACAGATATCGTGTTTAACCTGTTACAACCCATCTCTACCTCCTACCCGGCCCTCTGTGCCTCAAAACTTGCAGAAAATACTGAACTAAACTAAGCTAATAAACACTAGTGAATAAAACCAAACACTCGGTCGTAAACTCAAAATTCGAAAAATACACTGAAAAGTTTTATCCTGACAAAAAACCATTCACAAATGCAAAAATCACGAATAAGCCAGTAATAAATAATAACGAAACCACTTCACCACGCTCATCGTGAAAATATTCAGCATAAAAATCGCTGAATGCATTCGAACACCGCTCTATGAAGCGCTGTAAAATCAATAACTCGGAAATGCACCACTAAGATTACTATAAAGATGGCTCAGTAAAAGCCGCTGATAACTCTTCGAGTCTGAATGACTTTCATTTTATATCTGAGGGATAAAATGCATGGATATAAATGTATTTTTATGTGTCTGTTTATGGCTTTGTATTGAATGGGATTGCAACCCTGACACAGTTTGGATAAAGTGATTGCGTATCTTATTGTGATCGCGGATCATGAGTTGTTGTAGAAGAATTGTATGGCATTATGTTCATTCTTAACTTTTTATTTCTAAATTGTACACAGTTAGTAGATCACTAACGTTAGAAACAGGGTAGTAAAACAAAAGTACTTCATTTTATAATTCTCATGCCCATATCCCATTTTTAAGGGTCGGTGCAACATGTCTTCTTCCATGCCTATGTGGCGGCATCTACATCGCCACATGCGAACTACGCATCAAAGACCTGACGTCACACAAAATCCTGCAACGCGCAATTAGAGTTTACCGCGCGATCGACATAAATACAAGATCAATCAGTATGCAGTTGCCCGTCAGACACGACACCCGTCTGGTCGGAGGATCCTCCCTATCTTTATAGGATGAGTGACGTTTACACCCTGTTCCTCATATCTATAAAGATAAGATAAGATAAGATAATACTTTATTTGCCAAAATGTAGGTGTACAAAGTAGTATGATGTTATTATAAATGTGACCCATTTACATTCTACCATTAGGTACATGTGGTGTGCAAATATTTATTTTCAAAATACATTCAAATTATTAAAAATGTCAATATTCCTTCAGTTATCACTAAAAACGTTACAAAATGTCTTATTAAATTAATTAATTGCAAATATTTAATTTCACAATACATTACACAATTAAAAAGTGTCATAACATTATTAAAAGCCATATACGGGTCATGAGGATGACCAAGAGCGTCTCTTGTCAATAAAATCAAACTGGAATCACCACTTCAATTCCAAAGTTGGTGATTCGGTGAAAACCTTATTTTTTGTAACTGATGAAGCAACCTCGTAACTTGAAGCCTAAATCCAGGAAATTATTCCTCCTTCACAAGTAAAAGACCATTTTATCTGATATAGTAAACTCGACATTGATAGCCCAGTTATAATATCGTAATAAAAAATATTGCCTGCTAATAAAAACAAGAGTAGGTACGCTTTATTAAAACAGCCGCTCAAGTAATTGACGACCGTTAAATAAATTGCCTAGTAAATGTTTTACATTGCAAAACTTAGTTTATTTGAGTACAAATAAATAGTTAAATAGGTTAAGATGTTAGTGAAAACAAAAAGGTGACAAAAAACGAAAATTGAAAACCAAAGACACCAACTCCCGAAATTAAAAAAAAATGGAAGTTGTTTTTTTTTTTTTTTTTTGTAACAATTTTTTTTTTCACTTTTTAGTTGTGGTATGTACTACCTACCCTACACAAATTCGAATATCACTACTTGCTATGTAAATAACAGTGACGGAGTAACTTAAAACATCGTCCTTATAGACTACTAGCTGATGCCCGCACTATGCCCCCGTGGATGTCGGTTATTACATACTAAAACCTTCCTCGAGAACCACTCTATCCATTGGTGAAAACAGCATAAAAATCGGTGCAGTAGTTTTTGAGTTTATCGCGAACAGACAGACAGACAGACACGGTGGAGGACTTTGTTTTATAATATGTAAGGAAGTGGGAAAAATACGTAATAGGTACTGAAGCTTACTTTTTGAACTCGATCAATAAACTACTATGGTTTAGAATGCAGAAACATGTTTCGACAATGGGCTTGAGAAACAGCACCGACATAATGATCTTTGCCATGACTAAATAATAATATTTCATTAATTACCTAGTAACTTTCGTGTAGGTAATCTATGGTGTACGACTGTACGTATATAGTACTTCAGGGGACCAAGTCTTCATAACTACAAACTTTTTTCTTTCGAACTCACGAAGGGGAGATCATTGCAACATTTATAAATTAGTAGACTTCTATTGAACTGACACGTAGATCAATCAATTCTCAATTCTTTGCATTCCATAATGTTGGTAAAGCAGTCGATAGGCTTAAAATTATTGAAAAAATGATGGACCCTGTCGGGCTCAGCATAGTAGGAGTGAGGAGGGGGATCTATCTACCTATACTCCGTTGGAAATAAGATTAGACATTTAAATAAACCTTTTTTACAGTCCGTTCAACCGATTTTGGCTTCTATTGCGTTGGTGGCATGACAAATGGCAGCTGCAGTAGACAGTTGGTATTGTGTAACCTTTTTTGCTTTTAATGCCATCCTTATTCCTACGGTATAGAAGTGAAAGTCGGTTGAACGTACTGTAAAAAGGTTTGTTTAAATGTCTTATCTTATTTCAAATGGAGTATAGAGTTGTCGCAAGCACGACAGGGTGACCCATGTCAATATTTACGTTCGCAAATACTACACCAATATTTATAACTAGATCTTCGGTTCACCTGATCACTTCACATTAAGACGTATACCTACATAGCACTACTGCTTACCATAATTCTTCCTTGAACACTTTACAGCCACTAGGCCCCTCTAGAGCAGTCAATAAACACAGAAAGGACATTATGTAATTATCCGTTATCGCGCCTCAGAGAGCTCGTAAAGACGTCGTCCTAATGTATCGTTAGATGGCGCTATTCCCAAGAGGAAAGTAAACCTTGAGGACATCCGTGTTTGAGGACAGGCATTAAAATAGCCTTTATCGATACTTAAGTATTCACCCGGCGTACACTAGATAATAAGCCCCGCTAAAACATCGCTGACTGGCTAATATTTGTCGAAGGCATTCTTATTAGTTTGAGGTGATTTGGGAGAAGATAAAACCATCTGCCCAGCCTTTTCCCAACTATGTTGGGCTCGGTCTATCCAGATGCAGCTGAATACCAGGATTTTACATGGAGCGACAGCCTATTTGACCTCCACAACCCAGTAACTAGGTAATAAGATACCCCTTGGCAAGGCTGGTTGTCAGACTTTCGGGCTTCTGACGACCTGTAACGACAGTCAAAGATCCACAAAACAACGGCTTAACGTGCTTTCCGAGGCACGGAGGAGTCTCGGTATATAAAGTTGGTCACCCATCCACGGACCAACCCAGGCAAGCGTAGCTTAACTTGATGGATCGACCCGTCGGCTGTTATTACTTAGCCACGAGCTCCTCCTATGGGAGAAGAATTGATAGTTATTATAGATGACAGGTAGTTAAGTTACCGGTGCCTATTGTAATTGGAGTTTCTAAGCATATCTACAAATATTGATTGAAAACATAATTTTTGTCTGCATATGTTTTTGTCATATTTTTGGGAACACTATGCCCAAACAGAACCACCCATCACCACCAAATACTCGAACCGCAAAACATATTGCATACACTTCATTCGAATTCGACGGACCACGTTACAAAAGCTAACCAAACAAAAACATAGTTGTTCCTGGCTTCTATGAAAATACTGTTAAATTGAAGCCAGAGTAGAATTTGTGTGAAGCCAGAATACGCAAACGAATAGACAAAATAAATGTTCCTGTTTATGTGAACTAGCTAAATGGCACATCCAGTGGAGCGTCCAACTTTTACAGGACTTTGGACCTATGTTTTTGATCTCAGTTCTGTGTTCGTGTGTAAAAGCCGCAGTGCTATATTTAGGAAAAGTACATAGCTATGTAGAACTAAGTGCAAAACTTCTGGAAATACCACTAGGATTCCGGGGGATTCCTATGGGTATTAAGCCAATGAAAACCTGTATGACCCCGCGCGGTACACCTGCGTACCAAAAACCATCGTAGTTAATTAGAATGTCCTTGAAGAATTAAATACCGTCAACTTTGTCGCACTGCCGCAGGAACTTTTATAAAAAATACTAACCCAAATAAAACATTAATGAAATTAATAAAACGGTACCGATAGAATTAGATGACAGTTATTCTCTAATACTTAGTCAAATCAAATCAAATCATTTATTTGTTAGCAAGTCACATCTACCTAATAATTAAAATATTGTCCAAAAGGTTAGACCCTTTTCCAAAGCTTGGGTAACGTATAGAGGTGACAAGGGGTTTAGTCCTACTACTTGAATATCCTGTTGTTAAGCAAATAAAAAATAGGTTGGAGCTACACGTATGGTAGTAGTCAAAAGTGGAACCTGTCTCAGTACAGCCAGCCCCGTAAATACTTCACTTCGTGGTGATGGTGGTGGCTCTACAAGCTGCAACACAAAATTTTTACCATCCTGATTGGAGTCTTACAATTGCCAATAATTCATTCAATATGCCAATGAGTTATGGCCATGTTACACGACAAATTTATTACTTTGAAATTGTATCCTCAAATGTCAGCCATACCTATCATATCTGTATTCTTCAATCAAAGTTTTCAATTTGGCTGACCCGTGTACCATTTATTGTGTCTCTGAGATTTAACTTTACGGATACAGGTGTAAAAAATTTAAAAAGTAAACCCGTACGACACGCACTTGGCCGTATCGATATGCTACAGTTGCTAATGTCCTGGACAAAGAATACATTTATGTGCCATCACTACAAACAGTATGCAGGTGCTGTACGTGGAATGAAAAGAATTTCTAAACTGTTTCACCGAACCGCACTCATCAAAAAGTTGTTTCGGTCCGGTTAGTGAAAAAGCTTAGAAGCCGTTCGGTCAAGTGCCATTGAAATCAGTACTTTGAGTGGAATCCCTCCTCGCTAAAAATACTTAATAAAACAAAAAATAAGACCGTCACAAACATCCGAGTCAGGAAAACTCAAACACATTAAAATTCATTAATTAATTTAATAATCCAAAAGGTTCGTAAGAGCTGAGTTCGCAAAGGACCTCTCACCGTCAGCGATCTGACAGCTTATTCCAATGGAGTTTTAAATGAAGACGGTCCAAAGTGGTTAATTCGGTTAACTTTTTAAGTAATTAATGTAATGTAGCCTATCTTTTCGCGTGTTTTTACATTTTGGATGAGCAGAATTTGTTTTTAATGAAGTTAGCCTGCCACTCTTTCTGTTTTTTGTAAGGTAAAAATTATTAGGATCGCATTTATTTAGATAACTTTTAGTACCTACACCAAAGTGAACGTATAACATTTAATTTCGTTTCTTTCTTTAATGAATTAAAAAAGAAAGAAGTGAATAAAATACATTTATTTACGTTAACTGAACAGTTTTAATCGTATATAACTATACAATGTTCAAGGCGCCGGCGTCATTTAACACCTTAATAATTTACTTTTGAAACCTAATAAACCAATAAATGAAAATACTCACACGATATACTTTATCCATTGAAAAACTTTACAAAAAACCCAACATCTCTCTAATTTCGTAATCCCCAAAGCTAAATATTGGACGCGGCAACATGGTTTCCAAATAGTTTCCACCGAGCGCCATGACAGACCGACATATTGGTAACGTCATCTGTCGTAACCAATATGATCGCTCTATTGGACAGTTCCATTTTCGATTTTTTTATTTTGATTTTTTATCTGCGCGGTGATTTATATTATTATTTCCCCACATGACGCAGCGGTGTTGACATTCAGTATTTTATTTTACAACATAAAATAACTTCACCCCTGTAATCCCTGAAGGGTTAAGCAGAGGTGTACCTGTACACACACATTCTGGCAGTTATGATGAAGTCCCATGGAATAGGGAGCGAGCCTAAAACCGGGCAAAAATCCAAACTCCAGAGAAATTCCTGATAGAAAAACCCAATAACACTTTTCCCGACCTGGGAATCGAACCACACTAATCAAATTACACTAGCTAGACCAACTTGGCAGATTTATATATTGTATTTTATGTGTATATAAATATACCTACATTTTTATTTAAAAAGTGTAAAGGAAAGATTAAGTGACTCTTGATGGGTTAAAATTACCCATCAGGGGAGTAATTTTTAGACCCCTATTAGTGAATCAGTCTAATTTGAGAGCTTTTAAAATAGCTTTTACGAGTGACGACACCTAATTTGTACTTCTAACGCTCCCCGGCTAATCAGGCTCGCTACATACATTGTTGACTAACAAATAGTAATCCTTACTAATATTATAAATTGCGAAAGTGAGTTTGTTTGTTTATTCGTTACGCTTTCACGGTAAAACGGCTGAACGGATTTAGATGAAATTTGGCACATGGGTAGACCACGACCTGGAATAGGACATAGGATACCCTTTTTATCCCGATAGTCCAACGGGATCGAGACTTACACGGGTGAAACCGCGGGCGCAGCTAGTATTTTTATAAGGCACAGCTAGAGCTATTTTTAGATCCGATTTTAGTTCTGATATATAAATAAATATTAGTATAGAAAATTTTCAACCAACAAAATTAAAGAAACACAAGCTAATGCAGAAAAAAATTTAAATTGTAAGATTAGGGCACATCGTTCATTACTCATTGTAATAACAAACCAGATTACCAGACCTGATTGGTACAAAAATTACTCAAACAAATAAACTGCATCCCTGAAGGGGGCTACCCTACCTCAAATTGCTTAGCATGATCCTCTGTTATGCCGAAAATACTGCAGCATTAATTTTGAAACAAATATATGTAAAAAATTGAGGATTGATGCTAGGTCCTTTGTTTGGCGGAAACACAATTACATCAAAAATTCTCTATAGAAAAATAATCCAAAGTCACCTCTAAACCGAACTATAAACCGCTGGTATTCAAATAATACTTCAAATTAGATCATAATAAAACTTTGCATAACAACTGAACTAACTATAAAGCAGATCTCATATTTATTTTTATTTTTATTACCCTTATTTTCACCATAAACAGCAATTAACTACCTAAACTATTCGAGGCTTGAGAGCCGCCAGCACCCCACTCCGTCTCGCTCTCACTCAGACCGCGAGTAGTATGAAGCGAGCGAGATAAAATTTGAAGTTGCGTAGACCCTGAAGTATTAGAGAGCCCAGTTCCCTTATCCTACTTATAAATAAATGATCAAACACTACAGTGTTCAGTGTCAGACTATGTGAGTGCCTATCTTCGCTAGCCGTTACGTGACGTCACGCTAATAGCACTTCAATGTTCGCACGCGTTTAGCGCTTCGCCAATTAGGGGTTGAGTAGCTCTAGTATAGGAAAAAAATGTTTACTTAGTCTCTCATGACTTATAAGATATTCTGTAGGCGAAAGCGTCAGGGTACCCGCGAAATTCAAATTTTCTTACGTTTTTTGTAATTTGCAGGTTGTATGTGATTCGCGGCCGTATCAAATATTATAGAATTATAATCATAAAAATCATCTTACAACTATTTTAAGTTCATAATAAAATTATTATCCTCGAGGAGCTCGTGGCTAAGTAATAACAGCCGCATGGGTCGATTCATCAGGTTAAGCTACGCTTGCCGGGGTTGGTCCGTGGATGGGTGACCATCTTTACATATCGAGACTCCTCCGTGCCTCGGAAAGCACGTTAAAGCGTTGGTCCTGGCTGTCATTTGTGGATCTTTGACAGTCGTTACGGGTCGTCAGAAGCCCGAAAGTCTGACAACCAGTCTTGACAAGGGGTATCGTATTACCCAGTTACTGGGTTGTGGAGGTCAGATAGGCAGTCGCTCCATGTAAAATACTGGTATTCAGCTGCATCCGGTTGGACTGGAAGCCGACCCCAACATGGTTGGGAAAAGGCTAGGCAGATGATGAATAAAATTATTATCCTATTGCATGAAATCATGACATTTTAGGATTATTTTAACATAAGGAGTTGTGTTACTGATTCTAATGATTATAATTCTGTAAAGCCATATTTATTACGTTCGCGAATCATATTTTAATCAAGATACAACCTGACACTGACCTGACTGAAGAAATTTTGAATTTCGCGAACTCCGTTAGCGCATCCCCCTTAAAATGAATTGCTATTAGAATATTCAGAAGTGCTTTTGAATTACTCGTGATGGATAGAATTCTCGAGCACGCAATAAGGGGTTTACCTAAACCAGGCAAATATCCACGGGACGCTTTTCTGATACATTGTGAAGAAGTGCGAGGAAACGAGGGCCTAGACAAGTGACAATCGCTTCGAAAGCGTTTCGTATTTCTACAGCGACTTACAACAGGATTGACATAAGCTTTTCGATAGTTTATGTCAGTCCTATACATTTTTTTCTTTTCCATAATCGTTATCGCTGATATAATGACATTCTGGGTTTCTAAAATCATAAAATTCTGAAATCGCTGATCCGCTTTGACTAAGCGTGGTGATCAATGCTTACGCCTTCTTTGTTTGAGAAGAGCCCTTTACTCTGCAGCGGGACATAAACTGGTCGAGAAAAAAAAAACCTAAAATTGTCGGAAAAAAATCAACACGCAATTTGAAAGTGTTGTTCAATGCTCTTCTGTAAATCAGAAGAGGCTTTTGCCCTGCATGAGAGCATATTAATTAAGTTCATACCAAAATTACTGTTGACTGCAGTCCAGCTTGACCCTGATATTTCGTGTATTTCATCAAAAAATTACGTGGTCTCTAGTTTACCACTCAACGTCGAAAGTTAACTCTAATGAGAGCCGTATTCATTAAATAAAGTTTTATTTGAATAAAACTTTTCATTGCGGCTAGTCTAGCGTTGATGCAGACTCATAATATGCTTTAGTTAATGTTTATTAGACGACAACGAGTAACATAAAGTCTTAGGGGTTGTTCACACGAGGCGTGCTGGTGCGGCGCGGACAATGTGCTTTTGTTTTGTTTGCTAACGTTACACAGCAACTGTGTCTTGATCTTCAGAATAAAGAAATGTAATTTGCTTAGTTAAAAAATTTGAGAACTCATCTTGGTTCGACAATGGCGCAAACTGAAATATTTTATGAAACCGTAACTGCTACGTAATTTGGATAAACTTGATCGTTGTAAAAAACGCTGAGCTCATTTCGTCTGCTTACTAATCCGTATCGTTGATTTTGAATCAATTTAGGACTAATATTTAGTCGGATAACTTTTATCTGAGAAATAAAAATTATGATTTTATGTTTACATTTCTAGAAAACAGTTCTCGGACTATTGCTAAATCAGCTGTTATAATACATATTAGACACGGTAGGTACCTATTAAATAAATAGAGATGATTATCAATGATACTGTTACAAAAAAAAAATTGATCCAAATAACTGTTATTATGATTGAATATGTTCTTTATTTCTTTTGGTTGATGTCGAAAATCGTATCTATCTGTTATTAAATAACAACCTGTTATTTTTGTACGGACGATAAATACGTCTTAAAATCACAATTGAATAACTCTTTATTTCTTTTGCTTTAAAGTCGAATATCGTATTTATCTGTTATTAAATAACAGCCTATTATTTTTGTATGGACGATAAATACGTAAGTAACAGCCGCGGTAACAGTCTGTGTGGGGATTGTTATAATGTATTAACAGTAACAGCCACGGTAACAGTCTTAAGGATCTGTTATTTTAAGTAAAAGGTGTAAATATTGTTATAAACAATTGTTATTTGTTATTTTAAATATTTGTTATTCCTATCTGTCACGATAAATACGCCTAACCCATAAAAATAATAAAAATATTTTATAGCACATTGGAACGCGCCGCCGCGCCGCGCCGCGCCGTACCGGTGTGTTGCCTGTGTGTAAACTACCTTACGTAGGTTTTATAGATATTTAGTTTTTACTAAGATAAGTAAGTTTAGTGTCAGTTAACTACTTAATAAAGTAAGTTAGATAGGTAGTTTCCTTAAAGTTATATCCTTTTCTTTAGCGTTTAGTTTTCCCCTCTTTTATAGGAACCAGTCTATTTTTTATTAGTAAGATAGTTAAGATACAATAGACTTAGATATATTTAGTAACCTATTCTGCTTAACTATTCCTCAAGAGTCGTAAAAAACCCTGTAAAAAATCGACACGTGTTTCACCTCTCAACGAAGCAGCCTGAGGATGACGATTGACCAGACGCGAACCAGAACACGATGTGTTGCCACACCGAGCACTGGACGCAGAGAACACCAGTCCTCCTCTCTCCTCTCTCTATGCTGTTGAGACCCGTGTTTAGTCATGGATAAGTAAGTATGAACTGTCTGGGCTGGTATTAAGGCCCTGCCTCGTAATTATATAATTGATGTATATAAAATATTGTAAAACATCTTTTAAAAGAGTAACGGTGGAGTTTCTTGCCCATTCTTCTTCATACGAAAACTACCTTTTGGAAGGGGCAACTAGAATCAGTTCTATTTCTTTGTATTTAACGCTCTAAAGTGTCTTTAATGTGCCTACTTGAAATAAATTATTTGACTTTGACTTTGACCTAAAATTACAAAAAAAATACTGCAGCATTCATTTGGAAATAAATATGTATTATGTTAAAGTTGAGGATTGATGCTAGGTCCTATGTTTGGCGAAAACACGATTACATAAAATTTTCTCGATAGAAAAATAATCCAATGTTACCTCTAAACCGAACTATAAACAGCTGGAATTTAAAAAAAAACTTCAATATAGATCGTGAAACTTTGCATAATAACTGTACTAACTAAAAAGCAGGTCTTACGTTTTTTTAATTTTTGATTTGCCATTATTTTCTCAGTAAAAAGCAATTACCTAAACTATTCGATGCTTGAGAGCCGCCAGCACCCTACTCCATCTCGCTCTCACTCAGGCCGCAAGTAGTATGGTGCAAGCGAGATAAAATTTGAGGTAGGGCAGGGTCTTAAAGGATATAATTCCCTTTCAGTGCGTAGAGCCAGAGATCAGATCCTGACAGCCATAAAAAATTTAAGGAGCATGGTAGATTCCCCAGAGCTACGCAATACTTTTTGTACACTTTATGTGCCTGACAACTACCTGCGTCATAGGCCTGCTCGACGACACCGACTGTTCGCCACATCCCATTGCCGCACTATGTCGCGCGCGAAATCCCCGTTGTGTCGCATGCATGGTGCTATAAACTCCTTAATGGAGACAGTCCCGGAATGTGACATCTTTAATGGTACACTCAGGGTGATCATGTCTAATGGTCTCATGTTCTGCGAAAGCAATTGTTTGTTAGGTAAATAAGTTTATGTTATTATCATTTTATGCGATTTTACTTATTTTATTTTATTTTCTTAAAGTTAAAGTTATTGTTAAGTATGTATGATCTCTGACTTGTTATTTGTTTTTTGAATTATGTTAATTATGTAAATGTACAATGTATAGTTTTATGCCTAGCTTTTATCTATTAATTACTGTCATTGGCGCAAGCCGTTGTAATTAATTATAAATAAATAAATAAATACCGACTCTAAACACATCGCATTGAAACATTTGCAACGCGAAGTGATCGAACTCGTGACCCGTAGAAAGTCAAGCGGTTCGGCACTGGGCCAATTAGGTCGTCAATCCGTCGTTCATTCTTTCTTGAAGGAGGTTATTTGTGTCATCAGCATGTAAGCCTGTTTCCACCGTAAACCTTTTTATTACGGGCCTTTTTTGCCAGTACGTATTTTCATCTCTTATAACTAAACAAGCGAACCCCGCTCCTGCTTTGCACGGTTTTTACGACTTGACAAAAAATCGAGATTTCTTAGTTATACGAGTATGTAACTTAAATACTAACGTATTATACAAATAAACCTTTCGGAATAAATTGTCTAAACGATGGTCAAGACCTCATCAAAATCTGTTGCGTGCTTTAGATGAACAACGCGGATATGCAGACAAACACGAAAAGCGACTTTAATTTATAATATACTAGCTGATGGATGTTAGTTATTATATACTAAAACCTTTCTTGAGAACCACTCTATCCATTGGTAAAAACAGCATGAAAATCGGTGCAGTAGTTTTTGAGCTTATCGCGAACAGACAGACAGACAGACGCGGTGGAGGACTTTGTTTTATAATATGTAGTGATGTATATTGTATAGATCTAAATATATATAACTCAAAGGTGACTGACTGACTGACATATTGATCTATCAACGCACAGCCCAAACTACTGGACGGATCGGGCTGAAATTTGGCATGCAGGTAGATGTTATGACGTAGGCATCCGCTAAGAAAGAATTGTGATTAATTTACCCCCAAGGGGATAAAATAGGGGATGAAAGTTTGTATGAAACTTTGTCAATTTTAAACCGATCGGGCTGAGACTTTGCATGCATAAAGCTACTATGACGTAGGCATCCCCTAAGAATTTTGAGATGCAGGCTATACAGGAAAAGTTTTTATCCACTGCAGAAATTTTGACATATTAACCTTAAAACAGTTTTATTAAACATAATTTTTTTATTTTGATGCGTCTTCATACAAAAAAATAAAAAATCGTTAACGAAAGATGTTTATTTTAAAAGTGGTTGTATGGCTAACCGGCGCCGGAGGCGCGCGGCGAAGCGGAAAGCGCGAAAGTACCTACCTATCAGCTGTGCGCTCGCTCGATTCGCCGGCGTAGGTATTTACGTGGGTTACTGGCCCTTGGATCTCGCTCAAAGAAATCAAAAATGCTTTCTTCGATTTCGATCGCCAGTCGGGGTCTGCCAGACCCTCGTGCATAATTCGGGGTTCTGAACTGTCCGTGATCAAGCAGCCTTTGAGTGGCCGCTAAAATGGTCCTTTCATTAGGGACCGCGGGGTTAAGGATTCCATGGGCTCGCATTCGAGGTATGCTCTCCGTCGCATACAT
This sequence comes from Lithophane leautieri, assembly GCA_949152455.1. Classification (NCBI taxonomy): domain Eukaryota; kingdom Metazoa; phylum Arthropoda; class Insecta; order Lepidoptera; family Noctuidae; genus Lithophane; species Lithophane leautieri. The sequence goes on along the minus strand of OX424476.1, from coordinate 14,640,445 downwards.
TCTGCGAGCTGCTCGCAAACTTTCACCACTCAGTACATACACTCGCACCATCTCGTAAAACTCGCGGTTACTGAAGTCCGACATCGTGACCGGTAGGTACAAGCACGACACACGGGCGGCGCGGCGCTTGCGCGGGAAAGCGATTAGACGCGACGTCACACGACAGCGCGTGCGATGAGCGAACTGTCGGCCACAGCGCCCGGCGCCGCCCGGGAGGGGGTTGCACCCCCGTGCAACACCGCCGCCTGTGCGCCGGCCGCCGCACGCGCCCATTGATATTATTACGAATAGTTTGTGTCCATATTTTGCTGATTTTAAGTAGGATAAAAAAACAAAAAAAAGGTATTGAATAAATTATGGAATTGTGTTCTATTACTGATATTGAACCACCAAAAAAAATTTGCGCACTGGTCAAAAACTTTTCCTGTATAAGATTAGTAACTTTTCAGTTTAAAATATATACATAGAATATAGAATATATATATATATATATAGAATTATATATATATTTAGATTTTGGCGCCTAATGACAGATTAGTTAAGAATATTGTGTACAAAGAAGTTTTGTAGGCCCTAATTTTTTACACACGCTAAACAAAAGTAAAGCCGCAAAAACTATATCTAATTAATAAAGCGAGCGAAGCCGTGGGCAATAATAAATTATTAATAAATTATAAATGCGAAAGTAACTTTGTTCGTTTGTCTGTCTGTCTGTCGCGCTTTTACGCCAAAACTACTGAACCGATTTAAATGAAATTTGGTACATAGATATTTTAGAGCCTGAGAAAGGAAACAGGCTACTTTTTATCGACATACCACGCGGGCGAAGCCGCAGGCGGAAGCTAGTGTACCTATAAACATCAATCATGGACCTCATACTCCGCAGTAAGTTTTACGATCACCAAACCAACGCGGCAATTTCAGTCAGAATGAATTATCCTCCACCAATCAGTAATAATGTATTTATTCATAGTAACAAAAACTTTTTATCCAGATATCATTGTTATATTGAACGATAGGGATTAGTACTAAAATTGTTTATTAATCTATAATTTGGAAATAATCCCTCAACTTCGTTTTGTATTAATCTTTTTACATAAATTGTTTGTTATCTGAAATATTTCCGTTATCCAAAATCCTACAGGGTTTTTGTTAGTAACTTACAGCCTTATTTCAGCCTTATATTCATTAAAGTTTTCGTTAAGAAAAACATACACGCCAACTTTTATATTTCTATATATACACATATTTAAACATCTAAATCAATAAAATTGATGTGACTGTTTGTAATGTCAAAATTACAGCTTTTTACCAAATGCATAAGAAAGTACTTAAACAAAAAACATTGTTTTAAATTTTTGTTTGTCTGTCTGACTGTCTGTTTGTTCCGGCTAATCTCCGAAAGGGCTGGACCGATTTTGACGAGACTTTCACTGGCAGATAGCTGATGTTATAAGGAGTAACTTAACTTAGGTACTTTTATTTTAGAAAAATAAAATATATCGGGCCCACACGAGGGGCGAAGCCGCGGGCAGTACTTATTTATAAATAAAATAAAGTCGCTTTTCGTGTTTGTCTGTGTGACCGCGTTGTTCTTCGAATCTGCGCAACCGATTTTGATGCACTTTACACCATTATTTAGTTCATTTATTTCGGACGGTTTATGTGTTCATTACATTAATAATCAAGTTACATTTGATTATAGCAATTTCAATGTTTTGACATGGCGTAAAAACCGAGCGCAGCTGGGGCGGGTCGCTAGTTTGTTTGTAAATCCTTACAAAAACTTTCCACCTTTTTTGTTATAGACCAATAGACCACCTTTTACATAAAGCAAATATAAACATTCATAAACAATATGTAACCCAAACAAGGGAAAAAAACAGCTTCTTTCGTACAACGTGCTTCTGTTTTTATTTGCCAACACGTAAACGGGCACCTTAACAGTCATTGGCCTTTCTATGGATAATATTATTAATATGTTTACTATGTCATTAGCATAAATGACTAGTAATTTCTTATTATCAATAAGAATATCGTTTTTTGGCTACACCCCTTTTCCAGCAGCGCTACAATTATACTGGCTCTTATTGCTTTTTCTGCCATTACAATCGACACAAAGATATCTGTTTTAAGTCACAATAAGGCTGGATTATGCGACAAACATAAATTATTCTAATGAAAATAACGGGAAGTTAGTTTTAGTTGCCAGGATAACCTTTTAACCGCAAACCCGCAAAAAGTTAGTAAAAGTCACAAACTGAAAAGGGATTATTATTGTTTTAAACAAAAGTTTCGAATTTGGAATTAACTTTTTTTCATACCCAGACTCTTTATTAAGTGCCAGTAACATAGTTTGGCTACTAAAACCTCTTTACAACTAAATGATTACCAATAATGCCGCCCGTTTTTTTTGCAAAGGGGTGTTTATTCAATATCGAACGTACACGTGTTTTCTAGTGATATTTTACACTAAAACAGCTAATCCTAAGGGAAATCTCCTATAATACTTGTATGAAAAACAGGAATAATTTAACCCTGATTTACATTATTATTATCTACGTCTTTATTGCTAGTTACGTACTTTTGGCACCCTTTCGGCACGGAACCCTAAAAACTAAGTATATATTTGTTTTCAATTTCCCCACTGAGTTAAATCATTTTATAAGTTATAATATAAACAACAACACTTACAGAATATTCAAGCACCACTCATTTAAAACTGAAAACGCCCCAACAATACTGAATACAATTTAAACTATTTACACCTAAAAACGGTTTTCATTCGTTTACAAAATGTCGGCGCGGCAGAGTGGCTCAGTAACAACATTAAGAGTCAACAAACCATTTAAAACGTTATTATTCTCTGTGGAAAACTGTTTTTACGTTTTGTTTACTGGCAACGTATTTATCGCACCTGTGTTCGTGCAAAATTAATGAATAATACATTGAATAAATGCTTTTTTGTTGTGGTACCTGATGGTGGTGACATTTTCTCTGTTTATTTGTGGTTATTGTAAAAGGTGACATAATTGAGGTGAGGAGCTCGTAGCTACGTAATAACAGCCGCACGGGTCGATTCATCAGGTTAAGCTACGCTTGCCGGGGTTGGTCCGTGGATGGGTGACCATCTTTACATACTGAGACTCCTCCGTGCCTCGGAAAGCACGTTAAGCCGTTGGTCCTGGCTTTAATTCATGGATCTTTGACAGTCGTTACGGGTCGTCACAAGCCCGAAAGTCTGAGAACCAGTCTTACCAAGGGGTATTGTATTACCCAGTTACTGGATTGTGCAGATCAGATAGGTAGTCGATTTATGTAAAATACTGGTATTCAGCTGCATCCGGTTAGACTGGAAGCCGACCCTAAAGTAGTTGGGAAAAGGCTAGGCAGATGATGTAAAAGGGATGATAATTATTTTCTGCCACCTAGCAACATTTAAATTAAGTACGATGGCTATTTAAAATTTGTCAACTAGTACTAATACATTTTCAGACTTCTCCGGTTTGCCGATGCATAAGCATAGCATTTATATCATTTGCATAAGTAGCATAATCAGTCTATAATGTTCCCACTGCTGGGACACAGGCCTCCTCTCTGTGAGAGTGTGTGGGCCGTGATCCACCACGCGGGCCCAATGCGGGTTGGTAGATGTCTCAAGTCATCATGTTTTCGAATTTTCGGTTCTAGGACAACATACTTCTCACAATGTTTTCCTTCACCGTTTTGAGAGCAGCGGTGATGAAATAAATTACACAAAGGAATGCGCCTACCTGGTTCGAACCCACGATCTACAACTCGTTGCCGCGCACTCGATACTGAACACACTGCTATGACTGCACACTGCACACTGATATACACTGAGATTTCGAAACACGTCGTTTCAGCGGTTTTCTATAAAGATAATAATACTGTTACTTATTCATACTATGCCCTCAAATGAAACTTTCTAGTTGACGTCACAAACTGAATTTTTGACAGTTTAGACTTGTTATAACTTTCAACAAGGCTTGCTTTATTACACGAAGCAAATCTCTTCCAGACGTCAACCCAAATCAAACTTAGCAATTTGTACTGTGCTAAACAATGTCCCTCCAATGTAACTTCTCAATAAAACTAAAGGCCGCCTATGAACATCTATTAATTAAACGTGTTTTCTTTTGCTTCCAGGAGGGCGAGCGACTGAGAATATGAACGCGTCACGGCTGCCTGGGTTCAATGACACCAGCCGTGAGTTATTTCTCATATATCTTACGTATATGGTACGGTGATTCGACAGAAAAGACGACATGAAGGTAGAATTAATAGGTAGGATGACGGTATGGTGAAATAGGTTTAAAGAATATTTATTTCTCATAAGAACAAGAAGATACTAGAGATAGAAATAATGAATGATTCTAGATGGAGGTTGAGTCTAGGTGTTTTGTAATTTTCTAGTGTCTGTTTTGTAAACGAAGACATTAATAATAATATATTAGCAAAGTCACAGTGTTATACAGATGTAAACCTATCAAAAATCGAGTGTTATATTCGATTCTTGTAACCGATTTTTCGGTTTCCGTAATCCGGTTAAGTAGATTTTTTTCTAAACACCTCTCATTCTAATTACATAGATTATGGCGTAACTTAGCTTACTATTTTAGGGTCCTAGGATGTGAGTGGAACTGCGGCAAAAAGCTACTTGAAAAATAAAGCTATCATGCAACAAAAACGTTATAAAAGTCACATGACAGTCGCGACCTGTTGCGGTGTAAAAATATCTGCCGTGCGCTGTCAAAAACACAATTCTTACATCGACATCCCTTGTGACCACATATTGCTATATTTGCAATGAAGAGTATTTCAGTCGGTTAGAACAGACTGTGTTTTATAAGGCTGCGTTTAAAATCTTTATCCCCAACCCAAGACGGAGCGCTGCGAACAATACAGTGAAGCATGCTAAAACTACACCAACGCTCTGTGCATGCACGCTCACACACACACACATTTACAACTATTTACAATGACACTACAATCAAACTACACCAAACTAAGTGCACACATGTTTACGAAACCGGCCACGTCACTGTTGACAGCGCTCTGTCTTGGTTTTTTATTTGGTCTGAGTATGAATGTTGCAGGATTTAAACGTAATTATAGGTATTATATTTTATTGAATTTACAGTAAATTACTGGTATTCAGCTGCATCCGGTTAGACTCGAAGCCGACCCCATCATTGTTGGGAAAAGGCTAGGCAGATGATGATTTTCACAACTTGAAGAAGATGGTCATTTGATTTACCAATTACAGCATCTCGCTTTTTAACCGACTTCTTCAAAAAGGAGGAGGTTCTATGTTCGTCTATATGTATTTTTTTTTGTGTATGTTCATCTATATTTTCGCCAATTCCGGAAGTCGGTGGCAAGAAACGAAAATTGAAAAGCAGAGACACCGACTTCCGAAATTACAGTTATTTTTCACTTTTTTTGTGTTTCGTTTGGAAGTCGGTTGTTTTTTTTTGTAAAAAGTTTTTATTCAGTTTATTATTTTGATTGATAATTAATGAAGATCATCTTGAGCCGTGAAGTTTCTTGCCGGTTCTTCTCTGTAAGAATTAAAACGATACGATTTTTCTTATGGCTTATGTGTCACAAAAATAGTTGAATTTGTGTCATGTTATTTAGAGTTTTAGTTTATACGAACAAAAAAAATATCGGAACCGATCCGTTTTCTAAAATATCAAATTCTCATCAACCTACCCTTTGTCCACATTTTCAGGTCGACTACAAGTGGAATAGAATAACAGTATTTTACTCAAAGTGACAGCCTTTGTGAGAGCCATCCAACCGTCTTTACAAAATCCTATAAATATTCTGATATCTCTATGCACAATATGCATAAGTGTAAAGGACATCGGCGCAAAAAAATTTGGAAAGTTAACAAAGAAATATCTGCTTTTCCATAAATTTTGACTGTTTAGGTATTATTGCACTTTTGTATGTAAATAATGTTCAGTTATAAGAATAATTCAAGCCTTGGTAATATTAGCCAGTCAGCAATATAGTAGCAGGGCGACTGACCTGCACGCGTAGCATGACCACCGTAGAAACAGGTTTTTTAGACAAAAGAATAGATAAAATGACAGATAAACAATCACAGTCTGTCATTTTGTCTATTCCTCCGTCGACAAAACCGGTGTCTGTGGTGGTCATGCTACGCGTGCAGGGTGCAGACGAAGGTAGATAGATATATTATAAAATCTATAGGTATAGTAAAAATTTAATGTTGTTCGTCGGTAAGAATCACTTCAGAACAGCAGGACCGATTTGGCAAATTTTTGTTTTAAAATGTTCGTCATAGTTCGAATCAGGTTCTTACAGAAGAAATAATTTGAAAAACTCCGGGAAAATTGCAAGATTCGGTTAAACTGAAATTGCATTTTCTACGGCAATTTTGTATGAATTATTGAAATTTGGACAAGATAACGTCTGTCGGGTCAGCTAGTTATTATTTCAAATTAAACAATTATTAATATCATAAGTATCGTTAATTCGCACAGTCGACCGCACGTTTACTTTGAGCTGTTCTAGCGTAGCATGAAGTTTCAATAGAGTAGACTAGATTCAATAGAGAGACAAGATTATACATATTACACGCGTAGCATGACCACAATAGAAACGGGGGTTGTCGACGGAAGAATAGACAAAATGACAGATTCTTAATCACAATCTGTAATTTTGTCTATTCTTTCGTCGACAAAATCCGTTTCTATTGTGGTCATGCTACGCGTGTAATATGTATAATCTTGTCTCTCTATTGAATCTAGTCTACTCTATTGAAACTGTGCGTTACCACAGACGTGTGACTCACTGTACATTAAAGTATCGCCTTACGTAGAAATATCGATCGACCACATCGTTATCAAAAACGACAATGATTCCTAATTTGACAGCTTTTTGTACTTTTGAATGGAAAATTCAGATTAATAACTATCAACTCTTTGGGCTTAAATACCCAATTAAATCAAATCAAATCGTTTATTGCAATCCATAATGTACAAATTATAGGTGGTAAATAAAAAATAATAGAAGCAGCTATAGACCCTGTCGGGCACAGCAAATTTTTAAATAGGTAGAGAGAGGAAGAGCCCTTTACAAATTTTTCTTGTTATTAAGTTAAGAATTATTTAAATTAAGAGTTAGTTTGGCTATATTAATAGGTCCACCGGTCTTGGTTATGAATAAATCACCTGCCCACATCCCGTGGGTGCCGTATGTGGCAAAAGGATTATACCATAAAGTTGATTTAAAGACTGTTAGGACTAAGGACTGTTACTACCTGTCCTCTTAAAGTAACACATTAAGCCTATTTTAGTAATATCAGCCTTTTAGTGTCCCTCTGAGCTAACGAGGCCTTACGGCTAGGTTATTTTATGATGTTTATGGTGTCCTAAATAAATTACATAGGTTAGGTAGACTCTAGTTAATGATACTGATAAAGTCACATTTAAACAGTTGACTTTATTCTCACGAAGCTGTTCTGAAAACCCTGAATTTGTTGCGTGTGGCATGATTTTGTGTGGTCGATGACAATGATAATTCAAAGATGTCACTCTATAATTACCAGTGCACATTAAAAAAAACCGTACCACCTTAGTTCCGTAATTAATTAAAACTTTGAAATAAATTACTGATCTGACGAACAAGGTTTTTAATTTGAAAACGAGCAGAAGAAGGAGTCAACCCATTGCCAATTTAAAAAAAAAACTGCAGACAATTTTTTTCCTGAAAACTTCCCAACCTCGTACCTACTTTTATTCTGGCCAGCACTAAAACAATAAGACGCCAAAAATCGCCAACAAAAAAGGTTCTTCACAAGAAAGTGCCCAAAAAAATAAAAATCCGTTTTCTCCCACAGAAATCCTTGACCCGCTGTAACATTATAACAATTGGAATGAGATAGCAAACTCCTAAAAGTTTTTAATTCAACAAATTCTTTTATGAATCATTTACAACAGTTGGCAGGGCGGCTTCGGGCGAAGTTTTAATTTTTACATTTCCTAACATTTTCGGATATTCGGGATTCCGTTTCGAAGTTTCTCCCTGATCCAGATCCGAAAGAAAAACATCTTTGTTTTTTATGAAGGTACTTATATATAGGAAAGTAGGTAACCCCTTGCTACTTGCATACTATAAGCTGTTCGGCGGCGTTTCCACTCATACTTGCCTTCATGCAAAGATGTAGAAAAATAATTACCCTAACACCATACAGCGTCTTTATCGCAACATTAAAACAGTTTAAAGCAGTTTAAAGCATGCTACTCAAATATTTTATTCAAAATCTCTTCTTTTACAGCTCTCAAAAAATCTTAACCCATACAAGATTTTTTTACCAACCATAATCGTAGGTTTAAGAGACTTTTTGTGCTGTAATCATGAATTATGACCATCCTTTATCAGACATTAAGAACGGTCAATAGCGCCATATTGACGTCAGAGCGTGAATTTTACTCTTAAAACACGGTCGAGCGGATTCTTCGACAAAAATGTTGCCAACCTTTTTGTAGAAAATTTCGGTTCTTGGCGAAGGAAGGAATTCTTTTAATTTATCGTTTGTCTTTTGTTTCTTTTCTGGGAATTAATTACTTTCTCAACATTTATTTGTTAATCGGTGGAGAAAAGATTAACAAACATGATAAAATTAGCTAATTTTCTTTATGTTCAAGATATTTTTGCTATTATGATGGTTGAAAAGCCTCTTTAAAGGAAGAGTTTTGCTTGTTCCTCTTCGGTTTGAGACATTAACTCCTGCTGTTGCCAAACACCGTCTGGCGTGAATATCTTTAATATTGGCGATGCTTTGGTTCTCATATTTCAAACTAACTTATTTTAACATGGTTTACCTAATTACCTTTCACAACTTTACATGGATGTAAGCAAATTCGTGAACTGAATTATTATTATTTATGTATTGTCCGATACACTCATACTTTATACTCATATTATAATTATGTTGTATCTCTATGTATTTTACTGTGTGTACATAAATAATAAAATAAATAAATTATTTTAAAACTTAGAAATCTGTGGAATGTAATTAATATGTTATATTGATGTATGCCATTATAGATATATAGAACTAATTTATTTTATATGAAAACGAGTTTCTTTCTCCACAAACCAGGAAGGTGTTATCAAAGCACGGTGTTCCTACATACCCATTTAATTAAATCAAACGGTCATCAGAACAGCAACGGTCCACAAGATGAAAATCCTTTCAACACCCAGCATCATCTGCCTAGCATTTTCCCAACTATGTTGGGGTCGGCTTCCAGCCTAACCGGCTGCAGCTGAATACCAGTATTTTACATGGAGCGACTGCCTATCTGATCTCCACAACCCAGTAACTGTGTAATACAATACCCCTTTGTAAAACTGGTTGTCAGACTTTCGGGCTTCTGACGACCCGTAACGACTTTCAAAGATCTACAAATGACAGCCGGGACCAACGGCTTAACGTGCTTTCCGAGGCACGGAGGAGTCTCGATATGTGAAGATGGTCACCCATCCACGGACCAACCCCGACAAGCGTAGCTTAACCTGATGGATCGACCCTTGCGGCTGTTATTACGTAGCCACGAGCTCCACTTTCAACACCCAGCATCACACTTAAATCCCATACAAACACAACTAGCTTTGCCAACCCATTTTTTTTTTCATCTCATCTCAAAACTTCCTTGATAAGGTTTATTGGAGTATTTTCATATGAATTCCGGAACGTAATTGCTGCTCCTAATTAAATGCGGAAACTATAATTAAAAGTGAATCGGAGGGGAATGCGTCCGTACTTGACTGTGCCTGCCTTTATTGTGAGATTCCAGTTTCACGGTTTTTTTTAAACTTCAAGCAGATTAGAGTTTGACCTTGTTAAAAGTTGTGCGGACTTTAATTTTGAATAGATCTGTTATGTGATTCATATTGTATATTATTTTTATTCATATTTTATATAAATTAACGTTTTGTCAGAGCTAGTATTGCCTGCGATAAGAGCTGCGATAACAATAAAGAATATTTATTTGATATATACAACTATCCACGGAGGAGCTCGTGGCTACGTAATAACAGCCGCACGGGTCGATCCATCAGGTTAAGCTACGCTTGCTGGGGTTGGTCCGTGGATGGGTGACCATCTTTACATACCGAGACTCCTCCGTGCCTCGGAAAGCACGTTAAGCCGTTGGTCCCGGCTGTCATTTGTGGATCTTTGACAGTCGTTACGGGTCGACAGAAGCCCGAAATACTGACAACCAGTCTTACCAAGGGGTATCGTATTACCCAGATACTGGGTTGTGGAGGTCAGATAGGCAGTCGCTCCATGTAAAATACTGGTATTCAGCTGCATCCGGTTAGACTGGAAGCCGACCCCAACATAGTTGGGAAAAGGCTAGGCAGATGATCATATACCTATCCATCTATTACCAACATGGTGATATCAGTAGGAAACAAATCTGTATTGTATGCAAACAAAAGCAGCTGTTGAAAAATTGCATAATCACTAAAGTTGGTACACTGATTGATGACCACGGTCTTATCTTATCAAAATAAAAAATAATTTAGTCAAAATTATATTAAGACTGGCAATACGCCCACCATGCATTCCTAGTGCTTTAGTACACCAGCAGGCAGGTGACTGCCACCACCCAGACTCTTAATTTAAAATAAATTTAATTTGTTGACATCTGTGCCTAATTCCTAATGTTTTTCAATAATATGTGTTTTTATAATCATAATAGTAATGTTGCTTAGTGTTTTCTTATTTGTTCTTGTTTGGTTAGTAAATGTTGTATTGTATTAAATAATTTTGCATGCCGTAAGGCAAAATGTATCGGGACTTTCATCAAAATAACCATCATATCTGTATACCTACATTATTGTCAACCAAATGATTTCTATTTCTTAAGAAAAGGTGCTCTCTCTCACTTTGCCGGGAATGTTGAAAAAACCAAGTACCTAGGTACAGTACGACACAACATAGATGTAGCATCGGCAAAATTCGCAAAACCGATCACCATCCGAACTGAGTGCGCATTCAAAACCTCCAATCTTTTTTACTGCTTTACATGAAAATGATCTTTACGCAAGCGCAACAACGTTTAAAGTCATATAACCAAATACATTCGTAAAATTGAAATGAATGAATATAAAAAGTTGTATCGTATTGCTGAAAATTAATCAAAAACCTTTCAGAAAAAAGAAGCAAATCGTATTCTTCTTGTTCTACTGCACTTAGTATTCGTCAGTCCTAGGTGTGGCGCACCTTGCATTTTAATGCACTACATTAGTATGCAGCTACGGTAGAAAGGCTCGGATAGTTCTATATGAAAGTTTTGTGATTAAATATTGGATCTAGAAGATAATGAAAAGTTTCATTAATCCCCTTTTACCCGACTGCGCGACGGTAAAAACAGGGTTATGTTTTCCGCGCGTATGTATTTATGTTTTTATCTTTTTTCTGAATGATAAATCACTATTTTTACCCGACTGCAGTGAAGCCAAATTGGGAGGGGTTATGTGTTTGACCTGTATGAATGTCCGTCCCTATGTTTCCTCGTAACTACTAAACGGCTGAACCGATTTTGATGAATATAGATTCGTCTTAATTGCGCGAGTGTCACTGGGCATATTCAAATTATAAAAATTAAAATGGCGGATTTTTGGCGCCAAAAATTTAGTTCGGTACAATAATAGGTGTTTATTGTTTTTATGCATGAGATTTTATTTTGTATCATGTGTGATTGGAGACAGAAATTGGTCATCTTGTTTCCATCTTTTTAGGGTTCCGTAGTCAATAAGGGATTACGTTCCGTAGTCAACAACCCTTATAGTTTCGCCATGTTTTAAAGTTCACTTTTTACGCAGTCGGGTTTCTGATTTTTTACTAAATTGATTTGCGAAAGCAAAAAACATTATTATACTTACTACTGTTTAGAGGACTATCGAATCACGAAAATGTGTGTACATAATAGGATTTTAATCTTAAGGGTTGGCAAACAGGCTGACGGGTAACATAATTTAATGCATTTAGGTACGAGTACATCAGGTTTTAGGGATCTAAATCCATTTGAACCGACTCATAAGCCTTATTTCCTCTCCTCCCAGGCACTCAAGTCGAAATGGGTACAATGAATAAATAACTCCCAAGGACAAATACTCTTACTTCTACAATCACGTACCATTCCAGGATAACAATCACAGTCTAATAAAACCAGTGTCCCAAAGTAATAAAACCGTCTTTTTGCATGCGTGCTTACTTTCACTATAAATCTACGTCCATACCTACTTTTTCTCAGCAATCGTTTTTTTTCCACATTCATTAATCTTATAATACAATATGCGATAAGAAAATTAATTAAGTAAAAAAATAATTAATGGAATTGTATGACGTTTGATCTTTTTGGATTGAATAATATAAAATCTAGTTTTTATCTTTATCGGATTGTAACTGATTTTTTGGGCTGACTCTTTTAATTTTATTTTAACGTGATATTAATCATTAATAGTCTAAGATGATGAGTCTAAGGGACAATCTTACCAACCTTTAGCATAATCAGCCTATGATTTATGGTCCCACTGCTGGGACATAAGCCTCCTCTCATCGAGAGCTTATTGGTGATATTCTTCAGAAAGGTCAGGTGCGCAGTACGTACTCGCAACCGGCTATGAACGTAAACGAAGCAAAAGGAGTATGTAAGGATCGTAGCAGGTGGCGTTCTGTAGTTTCTGCCTAGGTATGGAAAGAAGGCGTGAGTTTATGTAAGTATGTAATGTAAAATTAAATGATTTAATGATCTTTCGAAATGTCGAAAATTTCACTTAAAAATCTGAATAATGATCTACGCCAGGTATAGTTTTTAGGAATTCCCATCATAGTTAGTGGTAGTATCCCTTAATCTGAAAACTGTTTTTTTACGCGGTTTTTCTAACAGATTATACATTTTTGTACGTCGCAGAACTTATGGGATCCGTTCGTACCCAATATGGATTAATTCAAGGGTAATTTTTATCAAATTGAGGATATTTCATTCCATTTTTTCTCCCGTAAATTGCCCCATCAATGTATGGAGTTTTGGAAAATGGTTTATGGGAATTTGATCCGTAAATACTTGTACGGTACGAAACATTATTGGGTGATTACAATTTGATTAGTATTGATGTGATCCAATTTCGATAATGCGGGAACGATGAATTTTCTAAAATTACGTTGTTTTTTGTACCATAAGATGGATATACTATTTTTCGCATCGTAATCGTTTGACGTACTTTTTTTTTTTATTGGTAGCAAAACTATAAGATTAGACGGCAAACTAGACGATAGCGGTTCTAAGTTACAGCCAGTAAATATTTTTTCTCAAACATGCTTGGAAATTCGTGCATTATTTTGACAACCTTCTTCGAGATAAATCGAAACTGCTGTACTGGTCAAAGACAAGTGAATATGCGGCCGGCAATGTTACTATGAAAATCCAAATCTCTCGTGTAGCAGCCAAATAAATGACTATTAAAACTCTCTTGTCTGTCGTGTTATTTAAAAATGGAACGACCTTTTTGCTTCGACACATGGCAACCAAGGAGGTAACTTATCAAAGATTTTATTATCGATTTGACTTGCAAATAGAGCTGTTTAAAGTAAAAAAAACAAATGAATGCGTATGTGTGCCTCGGCTTCGCCGCAGCCCACATTTTCAAGATCGTCCATCAATGCCCTATTGCTGACCGCGACAGTAATGTACTATAATATCGAAATCAGATCTTGCAAAAGAGGTTACTATCCTCGCCTTAATAAAAAAAATCGGTTTCGGAAATAAATTCGGTTTGCAAGTCGATTTGAAAATCAAGTGGTTTTTAATTTACAAAACACACAAGCTATAGTCCATTTTAAACTGTAACTGCCAAACTTTTCAAAGGCCATCTAGACAGTTATTTTTTCAAAAACACACAAGCTCATTATCTGCCCGGATCGCTACAATATTCATGTGAAATCTGGTGAAACTTTCCCTCTGAAAGCGAACTAACTTCACTGCTCAGCCAATTTAAAATTTCACCGTTCCTCGAATACAAAGTTTCAAAAACTACTATTTTCTTTACATATTCTGAGTATTTCCAGATATTTTCATAATACTTATTAGATTTGCTGAAAGTTCTGTTAACTGCTGGCGATTTCGTTGAACCCGATTAGCTGTGCTGTGCAAACTTCTTTCAATTATATTAAACTAAAAGCTTTTCGAGTAATATGTATTATATTTATTCGAGTGACGGAATTGATTTCGATTCCTTTTTGCTGTTCAGACTTTTCAATGAACTAGTTCACGCCTAACTACCTAGGTAGTTAGGCATTTTTTAAATAGTTGCGTAAACGATCCGTCTTGGGATCCGACGTATAATCCGCGGAGCCTAGGCGATACTCCAGGCATTAGCATAATTATAAAAGTGCTTCCAATTATAAGAACAAGTTAGTCATTATGGGGTAGTAGTTAGTCTTCAAAGTCCATGATCAGTTGACTACGGATAGGTAACTAACAGTTAATATAAATATTGTGATCTTCAATATAATAACCAAATCACAATACTTGTAGGTACTGTTCGTTATTGAGGAGTTCCGTTATCTGTTTCCGAAATTCTTCGTCAGATCTTCACCAAATTAATAAAGGACAGTAAACCCTTTCAAATAATAAGAAGAATCATCTAATTCATTTGACAAATGGAGCCTCCTCCTTTTATTTCAAGTCGGTTATAGACTATCATAGTGATAGTTTAAAAAAACAATATATTTATACCACAATTTATGCCCTTAAAATTATGTTTTTTGTTATACGACTCTGGGTTTTTCAGCCTTATAATTTGAACATCATGAATAAGCTGTTTTGGATATAGTTTGGGACACCTCTGGCTTACCCTTCGGGAAAACACGGCGCAATGTTAATAAGAAAAGTTAATTCTTCAGACATCGGTTTCAGAAGATTATTTTGTTCTAGCATAGACCTCCCCCATATTCTTCCACAATTCCCGGTCATGGGTTTTCCTCTTCCACATTGGCCCCGCTGTTGCCTTTTAATAATCGAAAAGGTTAGGAGCGAACATAACTTGGACTAAACGAGCATTGAGAGCAACCTTGTAACAAAAAAACATGACCATCAGTTTTGTAGTCATTTAAAATCGTAGGCGCCTACATCATGTGTGTCCCCCATTATCTAATGCGTGCAAGGTGTCTTCTCAATGTATCCAGGCGTCATAAAATCATGTTAAAAACTGTTTACTCTTTCCAGAAGATGTCCCCTACCCGACGTCATCGGAATGGTTCGACGGCAGCAACTGCTCGTGGGTGGACGCGGTGTCGTGGGGCTGCAACACCACCATCAACGGTACCAGCACCAACTCCACCACCACTGACACCACGTCGTTCGTCCTCATGGCTGTTACCTCCGTGGTGCTAGCTCTTATCATTCTTGCTACTATTGTAGGTGAGTGAGTTTAGTGAAGAGACACATTTGGCGATAATTACGTCGTGTATTTCGGTGCACAAAATGTACGCTGGACGTAATCGGTTGCGTAATTTCGGCAGGTGGATCGCTACATTTAGTTTTAATGAGTATTGTTTGTTTTATTCGTCTGTCTTGCTCTGGGTCTGTATTTAATTTTAACATCTAATTTTAATAAAGCTAAATAATGAACTAATCATAAAAAAAATAACAAATTATAAGGATAAACTTTACTACCGTATTCTTTGATATTCATTATTCTTTGATGCTGAAAACCCTCCTATAATTTAAAGACCCATATCGCACAAATTCTTTTCAAATTTATCCTCAACAGTACCAAAATTATATCTTCATTTCACCGCCAGACAACTTAACACACTCATCAAACGCTTTTGAAATACCGAAAATACGAAATAAATAGCCTTTTTATTCACAAAATTCGCATTTAACACCTCTCAACCATAAAAGATCGAATCTTTGGGAACATCCATCATGCACAGACGATTACCAGCCTTATTTTAAGTCGAATACAGTCTAAATTCGAGAAAATTTACTGGAGGAAACAACGTGTAAATTTCTATTGTAATAAAGTGCTTTGTACAATTTTTTTTCTAATCAAAATGATATGAAAGCGTTTTCTGGCTCCTTATACTGGCTGACAGCCAAATTGGAGGTACTAACAATGGATGGGCTGTTGTCAAAGGATGTTGGTCCAGTACTCTATGATGTTAGGCGATGCGATATAAAAGCTGTAACTTAGAAATAGCAAAAGGACGATCTTGTTTCTCCTTAGTGAAAGCGTATCGCCGTCCACAGCCACATAATAGCATGCCTTGTACAAATGTGCGCGCATCGGACTATGAGAGTGAGGGAAGAGAGAGTGCACTTGTGTATGCGCACACACTTTTGCACTATAATATTTCCCGCGCCGAAGGCTAATCTCCGTTAAGATTGGCCGCCGTGCCGAAATATGGTTTGGAGGACTATATATGATAATATATTTAAAGATATAAAAGTGCACTAAGATGCAAAAATATGAGCAGTTTTTAACAATCTCTACACAATTTTGGTACTGCCGTAATTTGCTCGGTGTGCTGGGACGATATGGTTAACCACAATTGTCAAAAATATAGGTGTCCCAGTCGCTCCATGTTAAATTCTGGTATTCAGCTGTATTTGAATAAACCAGAAGGTTAGACTCTGACATCGTTGGGAAAAGGCTCGGCAGATGATGAACTGCCCGTGAAGCGTATCTGAAGTTGCACCACATAACCTCCAATATACACAAAAACTAGACTATGGCATTAAGTCTGCCTCTGTGCATTTGTGTGCTTAAAATATTAAATAAATAAACTAGACAATTTACGAAAGCAAATTATTGTCATAAAATCCAGCAAAGTATTTTTTACCGTTCCCAATATATTTTTTCTTTATAAAACTCATATTTTCCTCAAGTCCTCTATTACTAGATGCTCAAGAGGACATCAGATAGCGGTTTAGAAAAGTTTTTCTTTGAAGATTCCGATCATTATAAGCTTGGCTGAACAAACTTCACCCTTTTGCAAAGATATTACCTATATAAAAAGAAACTTATATATAATCGAAGGAAAATATCAAATATATTTCGCATTGAGAGGTAAGGTATAATTTATATCCTGCCAAGGTTGCGGGAAAGTTCGAAAGGGATACCGGAGCCCTTGGCAACAGGCAACTGAAGGAACACGGGTGGGTTTTAGTCAGTAAAAGTCTTACACGACCTCCCGCTCAGCCCAGAGCGGGAGAAATCATTTGATAATTTACAACACTCAAAAAAAAAAGAAGATATTATATAAATCGGAGAAGCTTGGAATTCTGAGAAATTGATAAGAACCGACCTACGGTTCGCAGTAAAATTGAATGATTATTTCGGAAAATTGATTCTTCACCACTTCGTCATCAACAGGGTAGCAGGGACATAGTTGCGCAAACTGTTACCATGAATTCAGCACATGGTTCTATCCTAGGGGGTCAGAATCATATAATGAATCTATCTATGGTAACGGTTACGCGGCGATGTCGGATGCCACCCTGTATATTTTTACCCGACTACGGCGAAGCAAAAAGGAGGGTTATGATTTTTATCGGTATGTATGTATGTTCATCTCTTCCCTCATATCTTGTAAACTACTTTCTCATCACAATTTTGATAAATGAGGTATCGTTGGAAGCGTCGTGTCCGTCTGCTGGTTATAGGCTATGTGACGTTACATCAAATTGAATATGGCGCCCTCTAGAGGATATAAAGTCATGAAATATATTTTTTTATTTCTTTTATGATCCCATATTAGATTTCAAATGAAAGGGCTTAATTAGCACATGTCATAAATATATACCTATACTATATATAAACCCAAAAAAAATATTAAAATTAAAGTTAAAAAACTAAAACCCAACTACGGACGTAATCTGTTTTAATTTTTCTGTCTGTAATGTCTTGTTTATACCTTTTTAGTTGACTTTTTGCCGTAGTTGGGTTTTAGTTCAATTTAGACATAATGTAACAAAGAAGACTGCTCTATGGTGTAACTTTAAAACAATAGCTCAATATTCTAAAACTTTTAGGAATACAAAATAATCATATTGAAGCAAGTCAAAAATTTTCTATACCAAGTTACTTTCGATGTAAACTCTCCTCCCAACCTACTGAAAGCACTACATTTTATCTCGGAGACCACCCAAAAAGGTCCGAATTTATGTTTTGATAACGTTTTTATACGTTAGAATTGTCAGCGTTTTGAGTTGATAGCCCTTTTTATTTCCCTTGTAAGGTAATTTCTATTTGCCGGGTTTGGAAGACGTATATTTCTGATCTTTTTGAGATGATTTTTTTATCGATAAAACTGACGTAGATAGGGGATGGATAGAAATGCCAAGGGCGTTGTCCTCTCTATTTAAACCGGTCAAGTTCAGTTTGTTGTGGCCTGCCGTGGGCTACTTAAACCCCTCAATTGTTGATTGGCTTTTAAAACAATTAAAATTCTATTGTATCTCGTTAGTGACAATCAATATGCCTAGCCTTTTCCCAACTATGCTGGGGTCGGCTTCCAGTCTAACCGGATGCAGCGGTATACCAGTATTTTACATTGAGCGACTGCCTATCTGACCTCCACAACCCAGTAACTGGGTAATACGATACCCCTTGGTAAGACTGGTTGTCAGACTTTCGGCCTTCTGACGACCCGTAACGACTGTTAAAGATCCACGAATGACAGCCGGGACCAACGGCGTAACGTGCTTTCCGAGGCACGGAGGAGTATGTAAAGATGGTCACCCATCCACCGACCAACCCCGGCAAGCGTAGTTACACCTGATGGATCGACCCGGTGTGGCTGTTATTACTTAGCCATGAGCTCCTCCTGAGTGTCTGCTTAGTGGCAGTTGGAGGTTTATTACGCCTATTCCTCCTGGCTTGCCGTCCGCTG
The DNA here is from genome assembly GCA_949152455.1 of Lithophane leautieri. NCBI lineage: Eukaryota > Metazoa > Arthropoda > Insecta > Lepidoptera > Noctuidae > Lithophane > Lithophane leautieri. The sequence goes on along the minus strand of OX424476.1, from coordinate 14,621,469 downwards.
ATTATTGCAAAATAGTTAAGAAGAAGTTTGTGCAAGGTAGCATGATGAGCGAGACTCCTGCACTAGCAGAAAAGTGAATAGACCTCTTTAGGTGGTTATTTCAACTTTCAACATACAATGAAACTACCCCTCAGTATTTTGCCTCCCACAATTTTACCGTCTGCCTTCGCAGAGGTATTTTGACAACAGGCTATTTATAAAATTGAATGCAACACTGCCTCGTTGGTTTAGTGATCTCAAGCGCTAGTACTGCTGGCCATGAGGTCCTGGGTTCGACTCCCGGGTCGGGCAAAGTGTTATTGGCTTTTTCCATCTGGAATTTCTCAGTAGCAGCCCGGAGTCTGGATTTTTGTTAGGTTGATGGCAATATGCTCGCCCCCTATTACATGGAACTCAAACGTAACTGGCGAAATGTGGGCGTACTCTAGGGTACACCTGTGCCCAACCTTTCGGGGAATATGTTATGTTATGAATGCAGCACATAAACGTACCTAGTTCTTGAAACGTAAGAAGGTTTTCAAGTACTGAGGGATAGTGTAGCTGCAGCACAGCTTCCACTACACTTGAAACTTTACGTGTTTTGGCTGCGCGATCTCAGTTTGTTTGTACAAACTAGAATATAAAACTTTATTAGCTAACAATTTGAATCTATTTAGTCAACTGTAGTCAACTTTTTCTACAAAAAACAATGACATTTGTTTTTTTGATGTGTAAAATCTTTCCTCTCGATTACCTGAAATCTGTGGGAGTGATTTCTTGAAAAGGGACGGAAGTGTGTAACAGGAAGCCGGGGAGACGCACGCTATTTGATTTGACCAATGAGCGCACGTGGTGCTTGAGTTTGCCGTCAGATGGTACCAACCCATTTTTTGAGAGATTTGTAACTGTTAGCCGAGATGTCAGATCTTTTACATCATAAAGCGACTACTGTAAGCCTCCCTCGTTTTTTTCCTAGTATCTTCTCATCATCATCTGCCTAGACTTTTCCCAACTATATTGGGGTCGGCTTCCAGTATATCTGGAGTCGCAGTCGCTCCATGTAAAATACTGGTACTCAGCTGCATCCGGTCAGAATGGAACCTAACCCTAACATAGTTGGGAAACGACTAGGCAGATTGATTGAAATGATATTAACTAATACATCAACATCTCGAAAGTTATCAAATATCGATGCTTACGACGAAGCGCACAAATGAGTTCGATATAATATTACAGGCGTTCCGCGTCGATAAATTGGTCTTATTATGTTTGGTGGTTCATTAACTGGGTTTATACGGGAATATATTCGAAATTAATTAATAATTACTTAAAGTCGTGGTCCGTAACTTTGGTTGTAGTCAAAATTCAGCCTCCACGATGGCGATATTTAAATGTAATGTCTGTTCCAAAAGTAACTGATTGAAACAAAAGTGTAAACGAAATCTGTTCAGGTTTAAGTCTTACGCAATCAAGATATGAAACCTTTTTATAAATCACCGCTTTTACCAAAAAATATTGTTTGAATAGCATTATTAAACTGTAATTGAAAAATCATCCATTTAAAAAATATGAAAAACGTCTTTAAGTGAATCATCAGGAAATCGTGTTATGGGTTTTGGAAAAGATTATATAGAAAACTTTAAAAAAGTAGCCACGAAAAAAAACGTCTGTCTAATTCGAGAGTTTCACTAGTCCGTGAACAAATCGGATCGAGGATAAACCTTGTAGATAATTCTTAAGAAAGGATAGCAACATAGGCGTAATAGGGTCGCAGCATTATGCTGAGCGATGGCCGTTTTGCGTAAATGTGACGCATATTTTCCCCCAACTTGTTATTTTCGTATATTTGTCTTTCTCAGCGTCATGGTTGCCGCAAATAAACGTATTACCATTTTTCTCTTTCTTTAAAAAAATTAAATAAAATCACTAAAAACGTGAAAAAAGCACTGGCGTATTTTGATAACTTTGGCGAAAATAAGAAGTCAGTTATTTAATATTAAACTTAAATAAAGGCAACAAACAATATTTTTTTTCTGTTTTGCATATTCATACCTACCATACCTACTTCAGCTTCACGTAAAATCTTCGGATATTTTCTGAATTTTCACCATCAAGTCAATGTTACATTTTTGTGACCGTGAAATTTCAGAATATTTGCGAACTTTTACGCAATGCAGAAAGTAATGCCATGGAAAACATTTTTTTTGTGCATCTTTACAAAAGAATTTGATGTTTCTTTCTTCATAATGTATTTTCGTAGCGAAACATAATATAACACTGAAGTTAATATACTGATAACACCATAATTTACCATTAGTTCGCATGCCAGTCATACTAGCTGCAACGACACCCAGAACCATTAATTATGGTTATCTCTGAGGCGCTTGTTGCGTAATGGACACCCGGGAGGTATGGGAGACAGTATATATTTAGCCAATATACACCCCTTTGCAAAAAAAACGGGCACCTTAACAGTCATTGGCTTTTCTATGGATAAAATTAATATTTTTACTATGTCATTAGCATAAATGACTAGTAATTTCGTATTATCAATAAGAATCGTTGTCAAGAATCGTTTTTTGGCTATACCCCTCTTCCAGCAGCGCTACTATTTTACTAGCTCTTATTGCTTTTTCTGCCATTACAATCGACACAAAGATATCTGTTTTAAGTCACAATAAGGCTGGATTATGCGACAAACATAAATTATTCTACTAAAAATAACGAGAAGTTAGTTTTAGTTGCCAGGATAACATTTTAACCGCAAACCCGCAAAAAGTTAGTAAAAGTCAAAAACTGAAAAAGGTATTATTATTGTTTTAAACAAAAGTTTCGAAGTTGGAATTAACTTTTTTTCATACCCAGACTCTTTATTAAGTGCCAGTAACATAGTTTGGCTGTTAAAACCCCTTTACAACTAAATGATTACCAATAATGTAAGGAAATCAAAACCAACCGTTTTTTTTGCAAAGGAGTTTATTATTAAAATAATTTAGGTATTCTGCTTATTTTTTTAAAATACATTTCCTATTTTTCTATTTAATTTAATTCATATTAAATACATTTTTAAACACGTTTAAATAGTTCTTTATATTTCTAATATTTCATTAATTAATTAATATTTTTACAGTGGTTTTAAAAAATCGATAGGTACTGTTTTTTGAATAAATTATAAAAACAAAAGAGAATTGCTTACCAACTTAATGACAAGTTAACAATCTTATTGCTAGTTCTTCACTATGAGAGAACAAAATCATTCTCAAAATCATGGTGTAAGTACTATATGATACAAACTGCATAACAAAGTGTTCTAGGCTTTAAAATATATAGATTACTAGCTTTTGCCCGCGGCTTCGCCCTCGTGAATGTCAGATATCGTCTCACGGGAACGTACTACCGAGATACTTAAGAAATGCTGGGTTTCCTATACAAACTTTCATCCCCTATATCACCCCATAAAGGATTATTTTTTAAACAAAAAGTATCCTATGTCCTTCCCCAGGATGCCATCTAACTCCTTGCCAAATTTTGTCGAAATCCGTTCGTTGATTTAGGCGTGAAAAGGTAACATACAGACAGACATACAGAGTTACTTTCGAATTTATAATATTAGTATGGATTGAAAAGCCAAAGAAATACAACACATACAATTAAAAAACCCGAAATATCAAATAAACTTCATAAGAACAGGAATTTCCGAGGCAACGGCCATTTTTCCTCATAATTACGACAGAAAAATTAATTTAGCCCGAATGAAAAATTATTTGTTGTAATGAATTTATTTCTACCATCGCCTTTTAGAAAGCAATTAGAATAAAATTAAAATAATAAGAAACGGCTCACTGCGCATACCAGTTCTTTTGATAAAAATACGTTGCTTTGTAACTTTCCCGAGTTATTTTTAATTATAACGTTTTTCTTGAGTTATTTCGGAAATTATTGCTATCTCTAACCATGACTTGTTTTAAACGATAAATAATTGTCTTAAACTTTACTTGAGAGTTAATGATGATTTGAATAAAGTGTATGTCATTGTAGATTATTCCTGGGTAATTCAATCTTCAAATGAGAGTTTCATCTTTTTGTAACGAGTTTGAAAAGACGAAAATAAAGTAAGGAATAGTTATAGACATGGAATAGAAAAATGTAAATACGGTTATTCTCAAAATGTAAATACGGTTATTCTCAAAATTTAAATACGGTTATTCTCAAAATTAACTTGTAATTCCCATGTAATAGGCTCGCCCCCTATTACATGGGATAACTGGCAAAACGTGGGTGTACCTATTATGGGTACACCTCTGCCTAACCTCTGGCAAATTGGCAAAAACACCAGTAAATAAAAAACAAATTATTTTAATTAAAAATTCTACAGAATGCCAGGCCGGATTTTATAAGGAGTATCGAACTTTTTTTTCGTACGTAGTTGCGAGTTTGGCAGTTAAGCACTCCAAAAAGTCAGCCGATATCTTTTGACATCGTTTTTAGAAAGTTTTATGTAAGACGGGAAAATACCTTTAAGCTATATAGGTACCGAGAAAACTACTAACAGAGGTACTTATTTTAACCAGTCTTCAAACCCTTCTTCAAATCTTCACCGCACACACAGACAAACCAAAAATCTAATCAGTCCTATCCCAATGCTCCAATCAGCGGCTCGAGAGCACTTCATCTCGCTATAATCGCACTGAACCGGTCGAAACACCGCTCTACGTAAACCGTAGGGAGTTAAGTGCAAAATCTGTTGTGAGTAGGTCAAGTCGCCACCGACGTATCACTGGGTAGTCGGTCGATGTGTGGTGCCTTTGGAAGCGAGAAATTGCCCTTCCTTTTTAGGGAAAAATATATAAATGGTAATGAGTTGCGAAAGTATTGACCTCGAAGAACAGAGGTCAAGTAATTTATATATACAATGACATGAGTATTTACTTTGTAAAGTATTATATAATTTTTGAAATTATTGTGAATGTAAAATATGTGGATCATTTTTTTCTTTTGTTTTTTATTATTTATTTTTCTTTAGTTAGTTTTAATTAATCATGGTCTGGTAGTTTGAGTAATTTATGTGGCCTACCCAAATGTCCTTTCTTTAGTATTTATTGTTCGTCAAACAGTTGAGCTCCTTAAATTCTGAGTTGAGCTGCATGATTACTGACAAATGCGTGCACTGACTGGACAGATCCACTCAATCTGTGTGGTTCTTTCCTCAAAAGACCATTTCAGACACCAATCTACATGGTCTCCACATGATCTGACCAGGATTAAGTCTGGACTTTAAAAGAGACTGTGACTTCTGAGTTTGTTTCGGCCTTTCTTCTCAGAGTAGTCAGATATGAAACGCCGACCTCATTTAGTTTTAAAAATGTACAAACCCAGTTACAGAAAATAAATCATTTTTCAAAGTGTTGCATGCTATTCCACCTTTTCTTCTTCTTTTCGGGAGGTTAGTGACTAAACTGGTGTTAGAGTTTTGAAGCCGCCCATGGGCCTCTGACTTGGCTTCAAATGCTGTCGAGAAATATCTCTTAGACATGGCGATTTCCCAATGATGTTTTCGTTCACCGTTTTTGAAGTAAGTGATAATTATTCTACCTCTGCCCAACGCTTGGGGGAAAACCAACATGATGTTATGTTATTGATTTGTTAATAAAAGTGACCCCCCAGAAACTATTCGTGTTCTATCTGAGTGTGGAACCTAAGATAGAAACACGCTTGTACAATACTACCACATATAGAAAGCAAAGCTAATAGAAATCTCTATTCCTAGTCAGCACGTTTCACCGAAAACTTTCTTGATAGAAAACATTGTTTGTAGATATCTCGGTCCATAGGAAGCACTGTTGACAGAGATCTCTGTTCATAGATAGTCTCATCTTTTTGCTCCAACAAACTATAGCCGTAACAGGAGGCATACATAGATTTTCGCCGTGGTTCGGAGTCGAACCGTCGCTCTAGTCTCCTGCCCCTCGTACACTCTCTGCGCTCAACGCTCTCTTGGACGCTAAGCCTGACTGTGATGTGTTAGCGGATGAATGGAAGAAAATCCTGTCAATATGTGACAATACTGCGGAGTATTGTCACACTCAACTTACTCGCTCATCCCACAATGGATTGTGAGATGAGCGTATGACTGTCGACTAGTTTGTATACTTTTGTTACTGTACTTAAATAATGTGTTTGTATCTTTAACTAATCTAATTGGCCGTTTTATATTAAAATAAATAAATACTATTGAGGCAAAAAAATGTAGGTCCATAACCATTAAGTAAATTGATAGAAACTTTAATGTGAGACGATGGATTCCTTGCCAATCGGAGTCTCTACATTGCTTCATTCAGGTGTCCCACTATTGCATGCTTTATTCATGCCGCCCATCCATTACCCCATTACAACCAAAATGGAAAAATCCGTAGCCCTCCAAAACTTTTTCCGCAAAACAGCACCAACACAAACAAACATGCATGTGCTCCGGCTATAATAATAACACTTAAATGTAAGAACCCCCAGAAATAAACATCATTATTCGAACCCACAATGTTTGTTTCGCCCCAAATATTAATGCGCCCCAGAAGACCACTTCGGAAAAGGTTTAATGCGACGGTTCAGTTATAAATCGATTATATTATAGCGAGAGCTAAATGCACCATGAATAATAAGTGCTGTACTAATTATTTAGTAAATAATTTATTAATTACAGCACTTGCCATGAAAACCCATTAATGGGTTTTACATGGGTGGTAGTGTAAGTAGTTATTGAAATTAATTTCGTGGTAGGTACCCTGGAAGTAGAAGCGAACACAAGTCCCATCCATTTTTTGAGTTTCGTACCCCAAGGGTGCCAAATGGAAGCCTATTCTGCTAAGCCTCTACTGTTCCAAAATGTTCACAAATTGTATACTTCTATTGCCGCTATAAAAAAACAAAATTTAAAAAATTACTTTAAAAAAGACACGATTCTTTAATGGGGGGGGGGTCCATAAAAGAATCGCTTTTTTTTCTAAATATTATACAATGGTACAGAACCCTTCGTGTTCTTCCCGGATCTTTTTGTCATCTTCTGGACATTCGCACTGCCAGTCTCCTAGGCAAAGGTCAGGTCCAAGTTGCAGTCTTTCCATCATTGTATTATTGCCCGCAATGGCAGTGGACAGATGTGTGTGGAAAAGGAAAAAGGGCCTTTGCCAAGTAGTGGGACATTACGGGCTAAGTAGATAGATAGAGATAGAATATGACCAGCAATTAACCAAGAATTTCAAACCCTATAACTCATAACATAAAGCATAATCAGCCTATATAAATGATGTTCCCACTGCTGGGACACAGGCCTCTTCTCTTCGAGAGGGAGTGGACAGTACTACGTGGGCCCAGTGCGGGTTGGTAGATGTCACATGTCTTCGAATTTTTTATTCTAGGACATGTCGGTTTCCTCGCGAAGTTTTCCTTCACCGTTTTGAGAGCAGTGGTGATGAAATTATTAACAATTTTTTTTTAATGTTCATTATCATCTGCCTTGTCTTTTCCCAACTATGATGGGGTCAGCTTCCAGTCTAACCAGATGCAGCTCAATACCGGTATTTTACATGGAACGACTGCCTATCTGACCTCCACAACCCAGTAACTGGGTAATACGATACCCCCTGGCAAGACTGGTTGTTAGTAGACCTACCGGGCTTCTGATAACCCATAACGACATTTTTTTTAAATACATAATTATGGTAACAGAATTAATACGGCACTTGAAAGGTTGTAGGTACCTAAGGATCACATGTCAGATGTCTACTTATCATACATCACCAACATTTCTAAAAGCGTATCGCTACCACTAATGCCACGCCTACTGCATACAGTTCGAGAAATCTCTTGTAGTGGAGAGCATGACTTCACAGCGGGGAACTTTCGCAAAACTGCGATAGTACCCCGCTGTGACGTCGCCGTACACTAAATGTAACTACAGTCAAAAATCGAAAGTATATTTATGCCAACAAGTGGCTATTCCTTTGTATGTAATTTTGTGTCCCTTTGATTGTAATTATTTACGTCTTGACTAAACAAATCGAAGGAAATCAGCATTGACTGATAACTGTTACGAACGACATAAACAGCTCGTGTTTTAAATTAAAAGACGAGCTGGTTATTTCGATACGCTTTCAAAATCTTGCAACGAAAAAGAATTCAAAAGAAAAATGTATTCGATTGAAATTATTGACTTTTCTAAATAAATCGAAGAAAATGAACTTTGTGAATCACACTACGTACCGGCCAATTAGTATAGTTATATAATTAAAAGACCAGCTCGTTATATCGATACGACTTCAAAATATTGCAAAGAAAAAATAGCCCACAAAAAAATTATTCGGAAAGGCAATTTAACAAAACAATATTTTTGTAATAGGAAACTGTCAAAAATGTCAACTTGAACATTTGCCTGACTCAAAAAGTAGTCCTTGATTAAAACTTCGAACACGCAGGAATATATTTTTTTATTAAAATAAAACTTTTTGGCAAACTTTACCTAAACTGTGCCAGAGGCCATTGTCGCGAATGATTTATTACTTTTCGGAAAATTTTAGTTATTCAGACCTCTGTTTGATATTTTACTAGCCCCAAATAAGTTTTCGGATATAACAAAGTTTGAATATAATATTTTATGTAAAGTTTGGACAAACCGTCCTCGATGAAGAAATGAAAGAAATTATCAAACCAATTAGTTATTATTGTAGGTACTCGTAATATGAAATGAGTGGTTGGCTGAAATACCTACTACTATCTTAAAAAATGTTATACTCTTGAACCCGCATTTAGAACTTCGTACGGTTAAGATGCAATTACTAAATCTTTGACTAGGAACAGACAATACCTAAGGCTAGGTTCACATTAGGTCCGACCGACAATTTTACCTCACTACCACTTTTTACTCACTGCCGACTGGTGTTCACACTACAAGCTGCCGGTCTGACAATGTGAACACTGTTATCCGCTGCCCACCTCGCCACAAAGCAGTTGTCACTCTCAGTTGTGAGTTGGCTTCTGTGCACAATGGACGACAACGACGTTCTGGTTGTAATGTGGTATTTAAATAGAAGACCGAAGAAAATAAAAAGGAAATATCTAAGGCGAGAGCGGTGGGTGGAGTGGCGGGCGTGTGGCTTCACCCCTACGAACCAATAATGCCGGGGCTACATTGTCGCGTTATCGCGAACTTTACTTCGCGCGCTCTCTCTCGCACACCGCTCAACGTCTCATTGAGCAACAGAGAGCGCGCGAAGTAAAGTTCGCAATAACGCGACAATGTAGCCCCGGCATAAGTGTGAACGGCGCTATACAAAGCAGAATGCCAATATTATATCCGACCCGACAGAAATCGTAGCTAAATGTTCGGTAAATTTGTCGTCACCGACAATTTTATCGGGTCGCCCTAATGTGAACAGCGGTATTGAAATAAATATACCAATATGCTTCCAACACCTTTGTTGTTCCGGTAAAACTGTCGGCCCGACCTAATGTGAACTAGCCGTAAAACCACTTATTTCAGACTCATTTTATGGCAAAAAAACCATCAACTAAAAAAAATTAAGGGAGCAAAAGAATATTTTTTTTTCGGTGAAACGTGGTCGTAACACAAAAAAAAAGCATTTTGAAGCTTTTAGATTATAAATTTGCAAACATTTTTTAGGAGAAACGTTTCTCATGCAGTAGTAACGATAGCATATTGCAAATTTTTTACTTTTTTTTGGTACAGCTTAAAAAAATTGTTTCGACGAGTTTTGGGAATATGGTAGAAATGTAGCAAGTCCACCGAAAGCAGTTTTTTTTTTTTGAAAATGGTCTTTGTAAAAAAAGTTTATAGAATTAACATACGAAACACGGGCGGGGTCGCTAGTTATCTGTTAAATTAAGATTGTGTGTTTCCTTCCCCAGGTAATGTGTTCGTGATAGCAGCTATAATAATTGAGAGGAATCTGCAGAACGTAGCAAACTACCTGGTCGCGTCCCTTGCGGTGGCAGACTTAATGGTCGCGTGCCTGGTCATGCCGCTCGGAGCAGTCTATGAGGTAAGGACATAACACAAAACCACTACAAGCACCACCACCACCACGCCTCGTCACCATTTTGGTGCAGCCGTGAGGCACACACTATTGTTGTAAAAACATTATTTTTCATTTTTTTATTTTGTTATGTGTTTTACGAAATGTGTCCAAATAAATGTTATTCTTTCTTTCTTTAAAACATAACAGTTAAGGCAAGCACACATCACAGCCGCATCGGGCCGCAGCGCAACTATTTCAATTTAAAAAATTGCGGTTCGGCCTGCCAGCAATACTGTGATTTGATTCGACTTGATTCAATGAAAGGTTTGATTTTACTTTTACGCAACTTTACTGTTAAGTTGCGTTCAAAAGTAAAATCAAATCTTTTGAGTATATTTTTGAACACATAGGTAATATCATTATTTACTATGCTGCACTAAACTTCGCTAAGCCCATGAATACAAAAGAGGATAAATGAGACTCATTATTTTGAAATATTTTAATAGCAGTATTATGTCACAAAGAAATATCTTAGACTTAGCAGGAATGATATACATAGTTTGTCATATTGTCGTGTCAATTGTTTAGGGCACTATAAAATAATGAAATTCATGCTCTTTCGCTCCGTAAGGGCTTGTACACAAAATTGCGTTGCGACGTCACATCGCAAAAATCAGTGACAGTACCCTAAGAAAAGCTTCTGCGTTGCGAATTCGCGTCACGCCGATTCGCAGTTTTGTGTACAAGCCCTAAGGACGTTTATACAGGGTGTTAGGTTAAACGAGAGACATACTATAAGGGAGTTTTGTGTAACCACTTTTAATATGGGAACAACTCTGAAATATTAAAAAAAACATGCTTCCTACATTTTGATCGTGTAGTCATTGGTAGGAACTACACTTCGTAGAGAACAGCATTTTTTTGGTATTTCAGTGTTTAACCTGTCAAAATCAATATGCCTTTTTTCCAACTATGTTGGGGTCGGCTTCCAGGCTAACCGGATGCAGCTAGATACCAGCTTATGATATGGAGCGACTGCCTGTCTAACCTCCACAAACCAGTTACTGGGTAACACGATACCCCTTGGCAGGACTGATCCTAAAACCCTGTACAGGGCAAAAGTAATTGGAAATGTAGAATCCGTCTAGTTTATCTGTTGCTTAACAAAACATGTACAAATTTTGTTAATTTCATTCTCAATTCAAAAACACATTGAAAACAAAACTCTCCAAAAAAATAAAGTTAATCCCAAAACTTTTGATCCTCGAATAAACAATGCAATGCCAAACACGTTACAAACAGTTGGCAAACAAACATTTGGGCAAATGTTTCGCCAACTAGTTGGTGTGTAATTTCCCAAGTTGATATTGTTAGGTGTAGGTAAACACGGCTACACATCAAGCTATAAATTTCCAGTTTATGCTGATCTCGCGTTGTATAGGATTTCCGTACAATGCGAGGGCAGCTAGTACTGGAAATGTATAGCTTGATGTGTACGCGCGTTACTTGCATGTATGAGAGCGTTTGCCTCAAGTCATGGTAGTTAAGTTAGAAACCCTTATACCATTTGATTAAAGCGGTGTAGTGGTGGAACATAAAGTTGTCATGTTTGGTGGGGAAATTATTATGTACGTACTATCTTGTTTCATGTTTTAGATGACATGTCAAGTGCTTGTCAATGATGAGAGCATTTTAATGATATTAGACAATGTTTCGTTAATATAGGGCTCTTTTGTGGCGAGTTGTGTAGCCTATACTTAGCCTTTACTTGGCAATAGGTGTAAATAGTTTGAAATGATGATGAGAGGAAAAAATACACTACACATGAGCTACACTTTCGCTGCAGTACCATTTTATAGTGCTCTTATGGCGGCATCTTCATCGCCACATGTGAACTAGGCATCCACCTGGCGTGACACAAACATCATGACGTCACACATATCCTACATCGCGCAATTAGAGTTTACCACGCGATCAACATATATACAAGATTCCAACATCAATCGTTGGGCAGTTGCCAGACACGACACCCGTTTGGTCGCAGGATCCTCCTTTTTCAACAGAGGATGAATGAACTATACACCCTGTTCCTCATACCTCTAAACTCTTTTTAAGGGTTTCCAGTTTCTGAATCGCCTCACACGTCGCCGTCATGCGTGAACCTTACTTTCCCTATTGTTAAGCTATTGTTACTTAAAACCCCTCTTCCCTTCAATCTTAGATACACATTCAGACTTAAAATCCAAAGAAACAGCCACTAAAACTAAAACAAACCAAAGAACTTTAGGGGTATGAGGAACAGGGTGTGAAGTTCACTCATCCACCATAGAAAAGGAAGGATCCTCCGACCAGACGGGTGTTGTGTCTGACGGGCAACTGCTCAATGATTGATATTGGATTTTTGTATATATGTTCACTGCACGGTAAACTCTAATTGCGCGATGCAGGATTTTTGTGACGTCAGGATTTTTGTGTGACGTCAGGTCTTTGATGCGTAGTTCGAATGTGGCGATGTAGTTACCGCCACAGAACATTTCAAACCAGGCGTAATAAATACTTAATTTGAAAAAAACGCTTTTCTTTTCAAACCCAAACAAAGAAAGGGTTTATAAATATTATAAAATAGTAATTTTGTAACTGTGGGTAAGAAAATTGCAAAACTAATTAGTCAATTGCAAAACTAGTTAGTTGACTATTTAGGGTCCAGACAACATACGAACGTAGTCTGTTTTAGGAGTGATATGTAAATAAGTGACGTCGTACATGGTGTTAGGGATACATTAAAATATTTGAGTCTTCATGGGTGGATATAGAACCTGGACAGTAACTCTTCCTGCCAGTATGGTGCGGATTCCGTTGTTCACAAACTAAGCTTAAGTTCAGTGCATCTTTCTCTTTCTATTTCATTTAAAAAGGACAGAAAATAAATTTTAGTTTAGTCCTGTCAAATTAATCAACGCCTGTCACTACTCCATACAAGTTTAGACGTGATAAAAAACCTGCCTACTAAAATCACGTCAATTTACGTCAGGCGCTGATTAATTTGACAGGTCTAAATTAAAATGTATCTTCTGTCCTTTTCATAATGAAATAGAAAGAAAAAGATGCGCTGAACTTAAATTTAGTTTAGTTTATGAACAACAGAATCGGCACCATTGTACCATCATAATCATGTAAATAACTATCTTTCTATCTCCCTCAGGTCAGTCAAGGTTGGATCCTGGGCCCCGAGCTCTGTGATATGTGGACCTCCAGCGACGTGCTCTGCAGTTCCGCATCGATTCTTCATCTCGTTGCTATAGCTACTGACAGGTGAATATAAAACATATCTGCCTGGTTGTACACGTCTTCCGATGAGAGAATACGTCCCTGATACCCTTCACCATCATTTTCATCATTTTCATCGGTCGATGGGGCTCGTATGCGGGGTGCAGGAGATGTCTGTAACGCATGCCATAGGCTCCGCATGTAGGGAACTGTTTTCACAGTCTATAGGGCCCGCATGTGGGGTGTTAGAGATTTCTGTAAAGCATGCCAAAGGGCCCGTATTTGGGGAACCGTTTTCATTAGTCGATAGGAAACGATTGCGGTATACGCAAAAACTATACTGCACGTTTGGCAGTTGCTTTGAAGGCTATACCTAAACTACTAAAAATAAGATGAGCCATTTTACCTCCAGTATAATATTTAATCAATTTAATAATTTCTTGAAAGTTTAGTCAAGCGTAACAGAGAATATTCAAAAGTCAGTCGAGACTTTTGAATATTCTTTGTTACGTAAGAGCAAAGTCACAATTTTTAACTAAGTAGGTACACGAAGTAAACGAACCCGCTTGAATATAGACAGATTCTTTGATAATATTTTCGAAGCTAAAAGTTTGTCTCGTCAAATACTTAAATTACTTTTTTGATGAGTAAGTAAGTAAGGAGGAGATATTGGAGACGACCATGACAAGAGACAAGGATTATCGATCCAATTATATCCAATATTATATAAGATCCAATATTATCTGCGAGAAATAATTTAAAATTCAGCCACACTTGGAATGACACGATATAATTGGTTACCTTCGAGAACAAGAACTAGGCACGTCACGAAAGCTACCGATCAGTGCACAAAATATGAATGACGTAACTCAAGTTTCTATGCAAAGAACGTGGAAAAATTACTACACCATTCAAATACGCCAATATTGTAAACTAGATTCCTTACTAAGATCTGTTAATATTTCCAGATACTGGGCTGTGACAGACGTAGACTACATCCACATACGCAACGAGAAACGTATCTTCACGATGATCGTGCTGGTCTGGGGGGCGGCACTGGTTGTGTCGCTAGCCCCGCAGCTCGGCTGGAAGGACCCAGACTACCTCGCCAGAATCACACAGCAACAGAAGTGCCTCGTCAGCCAAGACCTTGCGTACCAAATCTTCGCGACTATGTCAACTTTCTACGTCCCACTCGCTGTTATCCTAATCTTGTACTGGAAGATCTTCCAAACTGCCCGGAGACGCATCAGAAGAAGACGAGACCCTCCTCCTCCTAGACCAACGTCGGCCGACGGCGCCACTCCCGCAGGACGACCTGTCCAATCAGCCAGGGACCGACGGTTCGTCAAGAAGCGGTTCTTAAACCTAAAGAAATGCAACCAACGGACTCGTGCCGAGACGCTGGCTGCAGCATTGTTGTTAACTGAAGGACAGAGCACCTCCACTGTTGATACACTGGACGAGGAGCCAAGGACTACAGCGTTCACGATCAACGAGAAGGTGCCAGCGCCTTCAGTGTCCCCAGAGAAGTCTTCCTCGACTGTTACTAACGGCTCAAAGCCCGAACGAGCCATCGTCCCTGCTCCCACTCACAGGGAGAAGAAAGAATCTCTCGAAGCAAAGAGAGAGAGAAAAGCGGCGAAGACGCTCGCGATCATTACAGGAGCATTCGTGTTCTGTTGGCTTCCATTCTTCATAATGGCGTTGGTGATGCCAATTTGTCAATCCTGTGTGATCAGTGATTACTTAGCGAGTTTTTTCTTGTGGCTAGGATACTTCAACTCGACCCTTAACCCTGTAATATACACCATCTTTAGCCCCGACTTCCGCCAGGCGTTTGCGCGCATTCTCTTCGGCACCCATAGGCGGGGCCGGAATAAAAAGTTCTAACGAAAATATCACTATTATATTATATATTATAATTGAGGCCTCGGAGGCCAAAAGACTATGTTACTCAACCTATATGTATAATATTTCGCTTTCTGTATGTTATACATACTAAGTAGATAGTGTAAATACGTTTATTCAGTGATAATATATTGTAAATAATATAAAAGTATATGATAGATGATGTTGAAAATTGTTTTTTTTACGCGTTATAGTCTATGCAGCCGCGAGGGGGCCGCTCGCGAGTCCTGGGCGGCCCCTCGCCCGCTCTTTTGTTGTTTCAAGTGACATTACGAAATAAATATTTAAATTATATCAGATTTGATGGTTTTTATTCTCTCCCTTTTTTAATAAAACCCTTCGTTTATTTGAGAAAGCTGGTAAGATATTGAGCGGAATTAGAAAATCCTTTATGTCTATTTTTCATTGGCTTTGTTCATGACCCCTTTGTGGCAATATTATGGCAGATCTTATTCTTCTGTATATTTAAGGTAATCCTAAAAACTACTTAGGCGTATTTGGAAACTCATTTCTTTTAGTTGAGGATTTACTTTATTACGCAACATATTGTTTTTTTTAATGTTAATTCTTTAATTACATTATAATACAGAGGTGTAACTATTTTAAATAAAATATACAATCTAATTCTAACGTTATAGACAAAGGGAAAAAATTATATATAAAGGAAGGGCTCATAGGGCGTCAAAAAACAGATACCATATAACCGTGGACAGAGGACCGGTAAACTAATACTCGTAATTTTGCGGACGCCGAGGCCACCAAAACGGATGGGTAGTGTGACTTGTAGCCACGCTCGGTCGTGCAGGGCCACATTTTGGTTGTTTTATTTGAATCCCGTAAATGGATACTTTCGGGAATCCCATTGATAGGTACCCATAGAAACATTTATGATAAAAAAAAACAAAGTCACAAACGCAGACCAAATAAAAAACCCAGACAGAGCGCTGTCAACAGTGACGTGAGGCCGGTTTCGTAAACATGTGTGCACTTAGTTTGGTGTAGTTTGATTGTAGTGTCATTGTAAATAATTGTAAATGTGTGTGTGTGAGCGTGTACGCACAGAGCGTTGGTGTAGTTTTAGCATGCTTCACTATATTGTTTGCAGCGCTCCGTCTTGGTTTTTTTTTGGTCTGAGGTCACAATATATAAACTATTGGACAGATACAAAATCAATGTAAAAGGTACAAGGATTAATTGATGCGGTGCGTTCAGATATATGTGTGTGTGATGTAATATATGTCCTTTAATGACCTCAGGGAAAAACGGAAAAAGGCCATGCCGTTTTTCTATAGAACATGTATACATATAACTACTTCTTGTGAGATGAGTTAGTATACAGGAAAGCTAAATTCTTCCAAATAAAGATACTTAATTGATAACATGCAATGAATTTGCTGCCTAACAATAAAAATCTGGTGTCTGTGTAAGTCAGTCTTACCCAGATACTCTAACAAATCTGAACAAAAAAATAATGAAGAAAATCATCTCTCATGATGAAATTAAAGTAATGGATGGTGGATGATAATGGTGGTTGGATGGTAATGAATGGAGGTGAGTGGTGGAGTGGTGGATGGATGGTATCTATGAGACAATAAACCAACCCATATTATTTAAGCAAGCCATTATTTAAAACTAGTTTCTGTCCGTGACTTCATCTGCATATTCCTTTTTACATAAAACTTATCCTATGACACTCAGGGATAATGTAGCTTTTCATTCAAGAAATAATGTTCGGAATCGGAACAGTAGTTCCGAAGATTACCTCCTACATACAAACATACCTGTTTATAATATTAAGTACTAGTTTCCACGCGCGGCTTCGCCCGAGTGGTATGTCGATAAAAAGTAGCATATGTCCTTCCCCGGGATGCCATCTATCTCCTTGCCAAATTTTATCGAAATCCGTTCCGTGATTTAGGCGTGAAAAGGTAACATACAGACAGACAGACAGACAGACAGAGTTACTTTCGAATTTACTTTAGTATGGAAGATGGATAGACAGGCACTATTGTAAAGCAGTGAAACTAAAATGCATTGTTGCTAATGTCTATAAAGCTCTTATATACTCTCTCTCAAACGTACAAACTAAACCTCAACTCCATTCAAAATTAACTAAACCCCGCGCATGTAACTCTTCTATTGATCAATCGTCTCAAAGTACTCACTCGATGTACTCGGGTATTCAATCAATCAATCAACTTGCAATATGTTAATGCATTCAAATCAGTTGAAAATGTTCACAACTTTGGCTGAAAGCACTTTGAGCTTGTTAATTTTGCTCTCGGAGGCTATAAATCGCATATAGCAATGGAGTAATGGAGTTTTTAAACTGAAAAGTTGTTTATTTACACGGCTCTTGGAGTATTTGTTACGTTAAATTAAGAGGGTGCTTTTAAATCTTTCTTGTTTGTTTAGGATGAGATTTCTCCTGGTATAATGTTCGCTCGTTTAGATTGGAGCAAAAGCAGCCTGTTGTTACCTATAGAAGTATGAGGAACAGGGTGTAAAGTTTACCCATCCTCTATAGACAAGGGAGGATCCTCCGACCAGACAGCTTTCGTGACTGGTGAGCAACTGCCCAACGATTGATGTAGGGGCGTCTTTTATACGCTGGACGTGCGGTAAACTATGCTTGCGCGATGCAGGATTTGCGTGACGTCAGTGTGATGTGTAGTTTGCATGTGGCGATGGAGATGCCGCCACACTGTTAAATAATTTTGCATTATTTCTCAATCATTTTCATTTACCGCACAGAATAGTTTCCTGCATTCCGGAGTGATTTCTGATTATTAATTAGTGATCTCAACAAAAAACTAATATTACTGTGTAAATGCTTGAAGAAAAGGGTTCGTTGACTATATTTACTTCTTAGATAATCGCTTTTGAAATTGCTCAAGCTCTCGGTGTTCTGCACATACGTCGGCTTGAATTGTGAAAGAAAAAGAAAACTATCAGAATCACGACGGGGGCATACGTCCTATACTCACATTTCCTCAAAGAGTATAGTGACAGCCTTGAAAAATGTTTAGTGAGTGCACACATAGTGGAGGAAATGAAAGAGGGAGCGGAAGCGAAAGCGGAGCCGAGAGCTGATTTTGAAATAGAAATATTGATTTCCATTTTTTTTTTTTTGTACAATCACATGCACAGTTTCATAGATGAACCATCATTATAAATCACAAAATCTGACCGAATGAGAAAATACCAGTATTTTACACGGAGCGTCTGCTTCTGATCTCCACAACCGAGTAACTGAGTAATACGATACCCCTTGGTAAGACTAGTTGGCAGACTTTCAAACATCCACGAATGACAGCCGGGAGCAACGGCTTAACGTGTTTTCCGAGGCACGGAGGAGTCACGGTATGTAAAGATGGTCACCCGACCACGGACCAACCCCGGAAACCATAGCTTAACCTGATGGTTCGACCCATGCGGCTGTTATTATTTAGCTACGAGCATCTCCGAGTAACATCATTATAATTAGCAGTACCTAAACGTATATTACCTACAGCAATTTCGCACAGTCAATATTGCCAGCGAGCCCCAAAGTGGACAGTTAGTCTGTATCTTAGCGCTCAGAATGTGATTTTTGTGGAGTAAATTCGAGAGTGTGACCGATATGTCTTATGATGGAACCCCACGATCGGCAATATTGCAGACGGACACGCACGGCAGACGACCACAGACCGCCACGCACCGCGCACCGAGGGGCTTCCGATGTCTGCGATACCCTGCACGTGCACTTTCATATGGTCCGTCGTCCGGGCTCGTCGGTCTCCATCCGCAAAATCATGGATCGTGGGATTTCGGTACTACAGTGAGCGTGTTTAACGGTTTTACTCTAGGGAGCTGGCCACACAGAAGAGATGTGAGTCGAGGACGGGACGCAGACACGGCAATAGTTTGCAGATGGAAAAGCGACGCGCCTGCGTCTTGTCTTTTCTATACGTTTTGTGCCAGATGAAGTCTGCGTCCCGTCTCACGTCTCTTTTGTGTGGCCCGTGCCTAAGATACAACGTTATAATACAATACTTGTCAAGGCTCACTGTTGCTACTTGATTAACGAACAAACCTCTGTAAGAGCTCCTCCCCGAGAACCATCTCTAAATATAAAAAATATTCCCTAAACCGCTGCCGCCAATACAATATAATCACACCCTTACGACCCCATGTGTTGTCACTCGAGGGGAGAAATAAATTGTGGAGAGAACTCGGCCGCTCCAACTGATTTCAGCACTAGTTGATAAGAAATTGCCATTCAACCTAAAAGGTAAACGATAGTGGTGCTACCTAACGGGTTTTTTGTCATATTTATTTCCATGGCGAGAGGGTATAAAAGAAATATGAGTAAAAGAAGCTGTTATTATGAGGCTTCGGGTGAAGGTTAAAGGTAAAAGATTGATCGGGAAAAGATGATGGTAGGTGGTTACATATTCATAGAATCGTGTATTGTCTGAAAAATTGTTACGGAATGGACATGTACGAAAATTATGGCTAATAAACATTATCTCTCGCCTCTTTAGTAACGGTTTTTTTTTTTTTTTACCAATATGACATTGAACTTTTATTTACATAATAATTATATTTTTTTTTTTACTAAATACACTTACCTACGTTACATAAAATTAAATTAAAATCAATTTACCTACATGTATATAAAAATGGGGGGGGAAATAACCACTATAGTGCGTCAAAAAGATCGTCCGCATCGCTGTCAGCAGGAAAAGTGCTCAAAAGGCTGGCAGCATTGCCACGTTGTATGGCAATGCTGATACTTTGGCCGAAGAATAGGCCAGCCCTCTGGTCACGTGAAGAGTCGACCAACCGCTTGGCGGAAAATATTAAGTGTTGATAAAAAAAAATTGTATTTGTAAATGAAAATACTTTTTGCGAATGACGATATTATAGGGTTTCCACTTATGAAATTGGCGTTTTTTTTCTCACAAATAGAGAACCTCGTCACTTGTATGATTTAATATATTCATAAATTGTTCGGTATTATATCGAATAACTAGCTGCGCCCCGCGGTTTCACCCGAGTAAGTCTCGGGCCCATGGGAATATCGAGATAAAAAGTATCCTATGTGTTAATCCAGGTCATAAACTATCTGTTTGCCAAATTTCATCCAAATCCATTTAGCCGTTTTTGCGTGATTGAGTAACAAACATCCAAACACACAAACACATAAACACACAAACACACAAACTTTCACATTTATAATATTAGTAGGAAGACCATCACAGACAACTACCAATATCGAATAATGACCATCACAGACAACTACCAATAGTAAAAAAACCTTATACTTTTCAAAACATAAATATCACCTTAAAAATGACTCCTCATTTTGTTAGCAGAAATGACCACTATTTGTTTTAACTTAGCCAAAACTTATTTTTGTCGCTTAATCTAAGTGACATATTACGTTATCTTACTTTTTTAACATTAGTGCAGAAAAGTTTTAAAACATTAGTGTTCATGGTTGTTATATAAATTAAGAAAATGTTAGCATGAAAAATGCAACTTTAAATTCTCCATACAAAACGCTGATTTCATAGGTATTAAGGTACGTCTGGCCCACCCGGGGGGTCTACTCTCTGAGTCCGTCAACGAAGATACGGGTCCGTTCGAAAGAATTTGCCCCGTCAAAACAAGTGACCCTAATTCTAATCCTAGTGATATTGAGTCCTAATTTTGCTGTGCCCATATTGATCTTTTATTTATTATACCATCTATGTAACATTATGGAATGCAATAAAAAATTGAGTACTGAGTATTGACAAATTCAATTTTGAGAACGAGCTAAACCACTCATCCTTAGGGATAACTATCAAATCGTGGGTCATTCATTCTTACTTCGGGCCCCGAACTCATTATAAGTCCGTAAGTGATACGAAGTACGAAATGCCCCTAATCTCTGTTGAAACCACAGATTTCGTGTTTAAACTTCAGAGCAAATTAAAAACTAAGACGGAGCGCTGCGAACAATACAGTGAAGCATGCTAAAACTACACCACCGCTCTGTGCATACACGCTCACACACACACATTTACAACTTGTTACAATGACACTACAATCAAACTACACCAAACTAAGTGCACACATGTTTACGAAACTAGCCTCACGTCACTATTGACAGCGCTTTGTCTTGGTTTTTTATTTGGTCTGAGGTTTAAACACGAAACACGAAATCTGATACCAATCTTGTTGACTGGTTGGCATGAGAGAAGAATAATTGAATCGGCATGTGTAACCTAACCTACTTATACAAATACTAACCTATGACCATAAACTAATATACCATATTAACCTGAACAAATATCCTAGCTGTGTTAATAGTAAAAATCGGAACGATACCGCAACCTTTCTTACTATAGATCCAAGTTTCTTACCCACCTCAACCGAAACTTCAAGGTCACCAATAACAAAAAAAAATACAAAAAAGAAAACAACTGACTTCAAAAAAAAAAACAAAAAAAAAAGAAAGTAAATTTGTAAATCGGTTCACAATTGGCAAAAATATCGATGAACATACAAAATAAAACAGACGAACATAGAACCTCCTCCTTTTTGAAGAAGTTGGTTAAAAACACGAAATAATCAGATAAAATAACCTGTTCAGATTTCGCTAGTTATCATCGAAGTAGCGTCACTGCATTCATGATTTCGACTGCCTTCCTGATAGTCCTGATACCTACTTATAACATCGTAGATAATCTCCTTGCTGTATGTAGACCTTCACAGTAAAAACCGGCCAAGTGCGAGTCGGACTCGCGCACGAAGGTTTCCGTACCATTATCTATAAAAACAGACAGACAGACAGACAGCGGAGTCTTAGAAATAGGGTCCCGTTTTACCTCCCTTTGGGTACGAAACCCTAAAAACGAGCAAAAAAATCACGTCTGTTGTATGGGAGCCCCCTTAAATATTTATTTTATTCTGTTTTTTTTATATTTGTTGTTATAGCGGCAACAGAAATACATAATCTGTGAACATTTCAACTGTCTAACTATCACGGTTCATGAGATACAGCCTAGTGACAGACGGACAGACAGACAGACAGACGGACGGTCAGCGGAGTCTTAGTAATAGGATCCCGTTTTACCCATTGGATACGGAACCCTAAAAAGAGTAGGTAGTTACACCAATCATAGGTAGGTAGAGATTATCCTACCCTATGTAACTTCAAAACCTAATCCTGCTAGATATGGCTTGGAGAGATAAGCTTGCAGCTACAGCGTGACAACCTCCACACTAAATACATCTTAACGTCACGCCAGCCGTCAACTGACACAGACGAGGTTAATGCGGCGACGTGACAATGTCAACACGACCGATGTGCGGTCCGAGTTGACACATTACTTATTTAAACAACACTGTATTAGTGGACAAAGTGGTCCGTTATTAATTAATGGCTATCTGTTGTGGATCAAGGAAACTCGTTTTAGACTGTTGATTTTTTGTAAGCCGCTATTCCGGTATCGTGTGTGGATCGTGTACTGCCCGGGTTGTCTGCAGTTTGCAGTCGCCATCGGCATTGCAACTTTCTTCGCTTGTAAAACAAAAAGATGGTATAGAATAAAAGTTGTGAAACTAAACTTTCAAACAAAGTTAAGAAGACATCGGGCTGTCTTAAAATACGTTAAAGTTTAAAACGTAAACTATTTTATCAACTCTAGACAGTTAACGTCTTTTTCTATCGCAACCTTATTAGTTGAATAGGGAATATGCATGTGATTCAAATAAGGGTCAAGTATATAGTAGTATAAATTATATATATATAAATAGTATTTATAAACTAAACTATTAACTTCTGAATTATGCCTCCATCAATATTTTTGAATAATATTTATTTGTGAGCGAGAAATTAATTTTTAAAAAGTGCCAAAATACTGTGTGAAATATACTTGAAAAGCGACGCTATTGATCAGAGCGGATGTGACGTAACGGTCTATGAAAACAATTAAAATGTCAATGTGTTTTGTAGGAGTGTTTGACATTGACTTGATACTTATTTGTTTGTTGTTATAAACTGTCACGTCACCACACCAAGCGCGCCAAATGGAGGGCGTTTAAATAGCCCGGGTCGAAAAATACTTAAAAAATTGCATGCATATTCCATATTCTTAACATATATCTACAGCTAGGATCCATTCCAGTACCACTTCATTACCTGAAACACGCGCGCACGCATCAACTTTCCCACGTGTACTAAGAACAGGTATCGACGTGTAAATCCGCTCCGCAATCCGCCATACGCAGTGCGCCGGCGGGCGGCACTCAGGACTCAGACCTGAGGCACGCAGAAACTACAGAACGCCACCTGCTACGATCCTTACATACTTTTTACGTTCATACAACTGGTCATATACACAATCTGGCTGCGACTACTACCTACCCTCACGGGAAGAAACCGTGAACTTATGTATGTATGTTACCTACCTCATAAATTGCTTAGCAAGCCGAGATTGATACTAGCACGTAAACCGCTTAGACAAGCTGTAACCATAGCGTGACATCCTCTAACTGCATAATGCATCTTAATGTCACGCTAACCGTCAATTGAGGCAGTTTGTGGTTATGTGGTGACGTGGTAACATCAACGCGACTACAGACTAGGAATAACGCGAGGTAAATGTAATACTTTCTAGGACATTAAATAAGATAGCTAGTGTTTAAACGCACTTCTACTCACAGTATTGAATTTATATCTAGCTATTGACGCGGTTACATAAGAGGTAAATGGTTAGGTATCCAATTCATGTGGGATAACGTAAATATAAACAAACAATTACAAAAATCACATCTAGATATAATAAATAGGTCAGCATGTAAATAAAGCAGATATCAGATGCTACACTTGACTGAATGTTTATTTTTGTTTCATGTCATTCCACGTTTACACGACACTAAAAAAATTACATAGGAATGAACTTTGATATGCTCCTGATTCACATCCTCTTTTTCACCAATTCGCCTTTGCCTCCAACTAAAAAGGTATCAACAAGTCATCACAGACAGACAAATTAAAAATCCGGAGTCACACGTGGTAGGGTATAATTCGAACAGATTACGAAGTTTCTGTTTTTCAGTTTTAATACCTGCTTATATACTCGTAGTTAATTGATTCAGGCGTGACTTTGCAGAAATCCATTATAAAATACAATAGACGTAGATATATTTAGTAACCTATTCCGATTAACTATTCTTCAAGAGTCATAAAAAACGCTGTAAGAAATCGACGATTGACCAATTGCAAACCAGAACACGACGTGTCGCCACATCGAGCGCTGGACGCAGAGTGAGCAATCCTATATAAGTGGGGGTGACGGGCGATTTGATTCACTCTGCGCTCGATGTGGCAAAACGTCGTGTTCTGGTTTGCAATTGGTTAATCTTCATCCTGAGGATGCCTCGTTGAGAGGTAAAATACGTGTCGATTTCTTACAGGGTTTTTATGACTCTTGAAGAATAGTTAATCGGAATAAGTTACTAAATATATCTACGTCTATTGTATTTTACCTGCTTGTATCTTAAATCGTTAATTAATCTACAAACACGACAATAACTCCCAGCAAACGCCACACCCACACACCAGCTATACAAGACACAGACAAAGTTTCCTCAAAGTTAAACAGTGTCTTATTACAATAGATTCGTCTCTGACGGAGTTCAACACGTCTCAACATCATGCGACTATTATAAATGTGAGTTTGTCTGTCTGTTTGGCATATCTCCGCAGCTAGACTGCTGGGTTAATTTTATTTAGATTAAATTGGGCGGTGAGAAAAGTTGGCAAAGAACCGGAACACAGCACTGCCTTGTTTCTTTTTATATTCTTTTAGCTTCTGTAAATGTGAACTGATGATTTAGTCATCTCCAATTGTTGATGGATTCTAAGCAAAGGTTCCATGCATCTCACTTTACAACTATGCTTATAAAACGCCAGTCTTACTATATACCGCTGGAGACGCCCTGGGCGTCGGGAATCCCAGGCAGATTCCCGGCCACCATAGGCGCGGGCTTGCGGACGGCGAGCAATAGGTAGCTCACCGTACGATGAGTAGCAGGCTCGGGTCAATGGCACGTCGTGTTCCACGCGCGCCTCAAAGAGATGTCAGCACAATTGGCGGGGTCCGCTAGGACCGATGCCTGCCAGGGTTGCGGGAAAGTCCGAAAGGGATACTGGGACCTTAGCAACAGGCAACTGAAGGAACACGGGTGGGTTTTAGTCAGTAAAAGTCTGACAAGCCCTTCCGCTCCGCCCAGAGCGGGAGAAGTCATTTGATGACTTCCCAACATCAGAAAAAAAAAAAGTCTTACTTTAGAGGCTATCTATCCTATGTACCGTGTTTCTTTAAAATAAATTATTTTAGCTTACCGCCTCGCCACGGGACATTCCGCTGCAGTGAATTTTCGCGCGGTGTGAACGGCGAAGCGTCTTGCGATTAAAACTTTCGATCAATAATAGTTATATAACCATTATTGATCGAAGTAGTAGCAGTAATAGTTATAGAACCGGTATTGATCGTAGATTAAAACAAATGAATAAAAATGTACTGCCTACCGCACCGCCCGCCGTTCGCGCCGCGCGCCGCCCGTTTCATAGCCAGGCGGTTAGACTCTACCATTTTCATAATGTCGATGGTAGTTTAAAATGCGGAGTGTCAATTGAACTTGTAAATATGCAGCTTCATCTTACTGACTGACCGACTTCTTGACAATTCAAAAGTGCCTGTAAATGGTTTATTTTTTAAACTAGCGACCCGCTCCTGCTTCGAACGGTTTTTACGACTAAACCTTCTTGAATCAATTCTCTAAACGATGGTGAAAACGTCATCTTTAGAATAACAACGCGGACACACAAACACGAAAAGCGACTTTAATTTATAATAAGTATAAAGATAGACGACAAATGCTTTAAGTTTGAGTTTGCAGCAATCTTCTTTATTTTGTATTTTATATGTTATAATAAAAACTCCATTCTGTTTTACGATACGTTATTTAATTTGGCAAAAAGAGCTATTTTACATATACGTGACCACTAACTTAAGTGCTCATTATTGTAATACAAACATAAACCTTGTTACAGCATGAAATATAGCGCGTATTTCACACACGTCCCTAAAATTACCACTTAACGTCAGTCCGCATCAGCGAAGAGTTCAAAAACATGTTGTATATCATAGTTTACGTGTTAACAACCTCGGCAGTAAACATAACACGACAAGATTATTATTGCCTACAAGGCTCGGATACCAGTAAAATTTTCCAACCGGTATGATGTGTACTTGACGTAAAAACCTTAACATTCCGTTTCGTTCGCATATACCGTTTTTTTTAAACCGGTATTTGGACGAGTATTGTATAAAGGGTTTTTCGGATAGATTATGTCTGGACTTTAAAAGAGACTCTGAGTTTGTCTGTGCCTTTCATCTCAGAGTAGTCAGATAGGAAACGCCGAACTCCTCTAGTTTAAAAATGTGATTGACGTGTAAATTTATTTGTACAAATCTACTTACAGAAATAAATCATTTATCATTTAATTAGGGTTTTCCATTAGGACATTTTCAGTAGCAGCCCGGAGTAGGGATTAGTACTCGTTTACTGGCAATAAGATCACGTCACTACGTACGTAAACTACGTGCAGTGGGATCCAGCCACAGTTTAGCAGTTGGCAAACTGTTGTTTAACTAAACATAAACCTCAGTCTAAACCTTAGGGCTTACATTTTTATTCCTGCGTTTTTTGTTAAAAAGTACTTCAGACCATCTCATATTCTTATCAGAAAAGCCTTCTGAACGTCTAAGTATGGCAATCAGGCGTAAAGCGGAGCTGTCAGCGTTGGATAGCCATGACAAAATGCTACGGGCACGGACGAAATGCACGAAACATTATTTTGTGTCATACGAGGGACTAAAAATCCCGCAGTATCATTTCAGTGTTGATGTGTTAGGGTGTGCTCCTACTGGAGGATGTAACGTTGCTTTTTTTACGAGAAACAATTTTTGAAGTGAAAACATGAATTTGTGGGTCGGAAGTTCAAAAATATGCCTGCTTATAACAAAAACCGGAACCGGAACCGGAACCGTGTCGGACCACGCACAATGAAGGTTTCCGTAGTTGGGATGAATTTAGCCCAAGAACAAACTTTTAACGCTGTAGTTGAAAAATATCCTCTCCCATCATCGAATCTGGCAGATTCCCACAATCTTCAGTAGTCAGTTCATCTTGTATCGTGGCTCCAATTTCTTCGGCACTCTTAAGCCCCATTTACACGGTGCAAGTTTCAGGAATGTTAAAGACCAATAATCCCATGCCATAAAGCACGTTCAATTATTGCTATTCAAGCATTGCATGCAAGTATTTACACGAGTGCATAATCAGCCTATAATATCCCCACTGCTTGCTGGGACACAGGCTGCCTCTCAGTGAGAGAGAGTGGGCCGTAATCGGCCACGTGGGCCCAGTGCGGATTGATAGATGTCACATGTCTTCGAATTTTTGATTCTAGGACATGCCGGTTTCATCACGATGTTTTACTTCACTGTTTTGAGAGCAGTGGTGATGAAATAATTTACACAAACTAAAGCGCCTGTCTGGTTACAAGTAGGGCATCATCACTGCTCTTCAATAAAATGAGAACGGACTTTTCAAATCGCAAGGATGATAGTAATATGTCGACATTATGATGCTAACCCGTTTACTAGGATATCTTTTGCTACCATTCAATACCTTGTACAAAATAATATGCTAGTTTTAATAATGAATTGGTGAAACTTCATGGTTGTAATAGGTCCAATAACAATATCTAAAAATAAAAATTATTTATTTTATTATTATTTATGTACACACAGTAAAATACATAGAGATACAACATAATTACAATATGAGTACAAAGGCAAAAACAAAAATATTTTTTACAATCTGCGAAATATGTCAATGAAAAGTCAAGAATCTGCAATACCACCACTTACCACATCCATGCACCCCTCTTTCAAACGTCGCAAAACAAACAGTGGTAGATCGCGCAGATAATTAGCTGTCAACCTTTCACAACACTGTCTACCCTATTCCTTTAACGTAAAGTTCAAAGTCCTGTGCCAAGATAAAGCTGGAAAGCGGTTTGTCAGCTTCTTATTAGACATTCCGTTTCGAGTCTTTGAGAGCTTCGGTAGGATCATCGTAGGCATAGTATCTGTTACGAGACGTACGGGCCATCAATAAATTCGTAAACGGATATTAGTAAGGAGCTTCAGGTATTGCATTGCAGGGTTAAGTTATAGATAGTATTCAAGAACAAATTAATAATAACAGTTAAAGGAAAACAAATGAAGGGACACTTGGTAACAAGAGTATTGCACGTAG
Source organism: Lithophane leautieri (assembly GCA_949152455.1). Lineage (NCBI taxonomy): Eukaryota > Metazoa > Arthropoda > Insecta > Lepidoptera > Noctuidae > Lithophane > Lithophane leautieri. The sequence continues at coordinate 14,592,913 of OX424476.1, read as the reverse complement.
TTCGACGTATCCGTATTATAAAACGAGATCCGTTTGGCTTAATCCTACAAAACTGTACCCTATAGTCTAAGAAAATTTGCTAATAAGTAAGCAACAGATTTCTAAAGATATTTACAGACACGAAGCTTGCCTCAAAAACCATAGAAAAGTGTCAACAATATAGATTTTGAAGCTTAGCACATAGACACGAAAAAGATAAAAAAAACTAAATTTTTTAAACTAAATCTTTTAATAAAATACCCTAAATCACATGCTGAATCCTAAATAAGTGGAACTTTACAATAATTATTGATTATTTTGGTAGGTCTTGATTACCTGTGAATGATCTACGAAGGGTTTCACACAAGCTCCACTAATTACTTTCACTTACGAGGTTCCGTCAGTAACAACGCATTCGCCCGCCACCACAGCTGCTGTACCCGGAGTGGCCATGAGCTCTGCAGCACTCGTCCTTCTCAGCATCGATGCGGCTGCAGACCTGGTCGCAGGGTGCGACACGGGCAGCCTCGACGGTGACCGCCACCATTGCGAAGGCAACCAGCAGAAGAATGATGGTGGTCTTGATGGCAGACATTGTAGTTGTTGTATTTTAGAATACGAGAAACGTTCGCAAAGAGATGTGGATTTGTTGTGTGAAGCTGTAGACATTTCTCTCTATATTTATACTCTAAATCTACGAAGATTTTAATCGCGAAATATGAAACCGGTTCGGGCTAGGTTTTGTACAAAATCTGGAAGCAAAGACTTCATTAATAATTATAGGCCAATATCCTTACTCCCCTCAATATCAAAATTCTAGAGAAAATTATAAACAGTAGGCTAGTTAACTACCTAGAAAAAAAAACTTTGTATCCCCGGCACAATTTGGTTTTAGAGCTAAACTATCGACAGCCGATGCGGTGCATAACCTGACTGATTATATTTCACGAGAACTCAGCAAAGGAACCAGACTTTGGGAGTCTTCCTTGATTTAGCCAAGGCCTTCGACACGGTGTCTGTTTCTGTTCTGCTAAACAAGTAAGAGATCTTAGGAATTAGGGGAACGCCGCTGAAACTATTTGATGACTATTTAGACGGCCGGTACCAATGTGTTAGAATAGATAATATTACGAGTGATGTACAGAAAAATACTGGTTTTGGTGTTCCTCAAGGGAGTATTCTGAGCCCTACGCTATTCCTGATCTATATCAACGACTTGTGTGGTCTTAATATAAAAGACTGCAAAATTATATCTTATGCCGACGCCACGGCGTTAATATTTAGCGCTAAAACCAGTAGGAAACTGTTTGAAATCGCGCAACTAGGTTATAATACTGTGACTAATTGGCTTCAAAGCAATTTACTAACACTAAATGCTGACAAGACAAAATATATTCACTTCTCCATGCGCAAGCCTCAACTTAACATTACTAACCCTCACCTATATGCCCATCAATGTGACAACCGTACAGTCAACATGTGTAACTGTCCTGTTATCCTCAAAACGAGCAACTTATAATACCTCGGGGTAATAATAGACGACACACTCTCTTTTAGAAAACACATTGATATGTGTTTTGACATATGTTTTTAAAGCATTACGATCATTTGCAGATTCAAATTTAATCATACAAGTTTATTTGGCCCTATGTCAATCAATAATTCAATACTGTATCACTTCTTGGGGTGGCGCACCAAAAACTAATTTACTTCCACCTTGAAAGAGCTCAGAGAGTAATTTTAAAGATAGCACACTTCCATCCCTTCTTCTTTCCCACAGATCAGCTATATACAACATGTAACGGAATAAACGCAAGAGCTCATACACCCCAATTAGAATATTAAATTATAAGACTAAAATAATATCTGTAATTTAATTTAATTAAACTACACCTTAAATTAACTATTTTATTTAACGCGCACTACACACAGGATTTGGTTTGGTTTGGGTTGATTTGGTTATGCATTTAAATAGGCTTTATTCCTTTGAAATAAGGATTAAATTTCCTTAATATAATATCTTATTACCTTATTATGACGCAGTGGTTCTAATTTCAGTTAAATAAAAGATTTTTTCATGAAAAATTAACATGTATAAATAATTACGGAAATCGATTCACAAGCCGATTCTGAGCAAACTACTTTTAGGTCTTGCGCTTATTCTGTTACACGTTATAGATCCTGTAACGTACTGACGGTTCGCCAGCTTTTCATTATGCACTTAGTATTAAAACAGCACACCATGCTTACCTATACTGCTGACAATACTAACAAGAGGCGGAATGATATAGTGTGCAAATCTAACGCAACCTCAAAACATATCTTTGTAGAAAGATTTTTTACATTTTTAGGACCATTTTTGTTTAATAGATTAAATAAAATACTTAGTATTTATAAATTAAATTACATTAGCTGTAAAAAAAATATACTTAACTGTTTACTAACCTTAGATTATGCACAGACGGAAGATCTACTTGTTGTCTACACATAGAACCGCTAACATGCCTTTTTGCTTTTATGTACCTAAGTTTTAATTTCGTTTTAATTTTGTACTCATTGTTAATTTATTAAAATGAGTAATAACATATAACATCTTTTTCCTCAATAAGTAAAAAATACCGACGCATTTCGTCATCGATTATTTAAATTTTCAGTTCGAGGTCAATATACAAGTGTTAAGTTTTGGTTCAACCCTATACGTACGTACGTTATATTTTTTTATTGTTTTATGTAATAATTGCGGACGCTTTTAACGTGCTTTCTACATTGTTCTCACATGTATAATTTCAACATAAATGATGTAACCCACATATTGTAACAATATTTTGATTTAAAAGAGTGTCCATGGAGTTTCTTGCCTGTTCTTCTCCATAGGTACCTACTACGCTTTGGAATGGGCAACTAGCTTCATATTTCTGACTGACCGACTCCTTGACAATTCAAAAGTGCCTGTGAATGGTTTAATTGAAATAAATGCTTTGAGTTTGAGTTTGAGTTTGAGTTTACGGCTATACTGTTGGTCGGTACGACCTTTTATCTATTCAGCGGTTACGAGTCATATTTAGAGAAACAAAAGTTGTTTATTCTTTCTTTTCTTTGTGAACCGTGAGGGATTCCTAACGGTCAGAAACGGTTCCTCATTTTTGACATATAGTTAAATAGAGATTACTATTTTATATGTCAAAAATACATAGGTACATAAGTAAAACGTTTAACGCTTTACATAAACAAAACTCGTTTTTAATGTAATGTAGTTTTTCTGAACTCTTTAATCCTAAGAAAAAATATATCTACTTACCCGTAATAGTGTCCGATTTGTCCATGCTGACATATCTCAGCGAATAAACCGAAAGTGTAAAAGAGCTGACCCGGCCTCTGAAATGATTAAAATCATCTAATAAAAAACCCGTAAGGCTGCCATCACACGGACTGCATTCTTGAAGTTTGAATGCAGTTTAGTACGACTGCAATACTCGTAATGTACTGGTAACGACATTCAAGCTGTAAATTTGCAGTTGGAGTGTAGTTGAAATGCAGTCCGTCTGTTGGCAGACTTAGTGTCGCAGATTAATAATAAACTAACCGACGACGTCTAGGGTTAAAAACAAAATTTTCCTCATTCAAAATTTCGAGTTTGTCTATCCTGTTTGTACTAAAAATTGCCAAAACCGGTTACGCTATTAAATCTTATTAGATTTAGAGTATATATATGCAGGGCATTTCTTAAGCTTCGGACAACAAATCCAAATCTCTTCGCGAACGTTTCTCGTATTCTACAACACAACAACTGCAATGTCTGCCATCAAGACCACCTTCATTCTTCTGCTGGTAGCCTTCGCAATGATGACGGTCACCGTGGAGGCCGCCGAACGTGTCGCACCCTGCGACAAGGTCTGCAGCCGCTCCTCTGATGAGAGACACGAGTGCTGTCGAGCTCATGGCTACATCACCTACGTCAGCTGTAGTAGCAGAAAAATGTTATGTGACTAACGGAAATTCGCATGTGAAACGGTACGTTTGTGGAGCTCCGGTAAAAGTCTGCGATGTCCATCATTCAAAGATCAATCAAAGGTAATCAAGGCCAGCCTTCTATTGTAAAACACAAAATAATCAGTGATTATTGTAAAGTTCCACATATTTAGAATTCAGCATGTGATTTGGGTTATTTGATTAAAAGATTGAGTTTTTTTTTTTTTTTTCGTGTCTTTTTCGTCGTGGGTGGCATTAAGCAACGTTTATCAATAAAGTGGACCAACTTCACTCACAAAAACATGGTTGTGTATACGTCGCTGCCATCTGGTTAAATTAGCCAGCTAATTGGACGCCTAGGCCGTTCATTAAACGCCTCCATCCAATTGGATGCCTAGGCCGATAGTTAATTGAACTAGTATCATTCAACGTTTAACGTTTAACTTGGCGTATTGAAAGTCAGCCCTTTGAAGATAGCTGACCAAGACTCAGCCAAGTGATTCAAATGGTGAAAATATTTCTGCTAGCAACTTGGAAATATCGCTCGCTCGGCTCGCGCGTGGCTTGTCACAGCTCTAACTTAACCTATTTCACCCGGTTTAACTAAATGACTACACGACATCCAGCCATCTGGTTAAAGTTTGCGCTCAATGACTTAGCTAGTTGTCCTGCAGCTATTTAATTGGATGCCCGCGTTTAATGAACGGACTAGGTGTCCAATTAGCTGGTTAATTTAACTAGATGGCTGCGATCTATACATATGCTAGAACGAAATATTACTATCACGTTCATTCATACAAGAATACTCTGCCTATCCCACGACCAATAAGACATTTTACACGCTATAATAATTAACTAACGAGCACTAATTATCTTGAGCCGGGCCTTGGCAACGTCCCGGAAAAAAAGCTTAATTGCACGAAAAGGAAACTCGTCTAGCTAACAGTAACATCTTTTGAGTACCTACTACAAAACAGCGGCCAAGTGCGACCCGCACACGAAGGGTTCCGTATCACCGTACAATATTTAACACTACTTTTTTATACTTTAGTAAAAAACACGATCCTTCATGAGGGTTCCTAAAGAAGAAACGAAGTTTATTTTATTTGTTTTTTTTTTGTTTTTGCGGCTATAGTAGTGTGAAAATTTCAAGTGTCTATCAATTTCGGTTCAAAAGATACAGCCTTGTGACAGACGAACGTACAGCGGAGCCTCAGTAATAGGGTCTTGGCGTTGGCACCCTTTGGGTTCAGAACCCTAAAAATACTTACCTTTCTTAATTGCTGTTTTTGCGCATAAACGTTAACGTTTCGATACATTACGTTTTCTTTGATACTGTATAAAAGTCACGAGGGCAGAAATACTCCTTTGTAAAACCTAATTCACTGTCGAGTTTCGTATTTTTGTTAATTTTCCCCTTGAATCATCAAAGTATTGTAAAAGGTTTGCTTAGATGAAACACTTTTGACGCCGCGTTTAAATTTCAAGCTTATATTACTTCTGTTTTAAACAACTGGTGAATAATGTCTTGCTTACGTGAGGTGATGGCAACTGTTGTTGTCGCAATGTTTTATTATTTTTAAAAAAACGTAACCTACACACACAAATCAATCAATAAGCCTAGCCTTTCCCAAATATGTTGAGGTCGGCTTCCAGTCCAACCGGATACAGCTGAATTCCAGTATTTTACATGGAGCGACTGCCTATCTGACCTCCACAACCCAGTAACTGGGTAATACGATACCCCTTGGCAAGACTGGTTGTCAGACTTTCGGGCTTCTGACGACCCGTAACGACTGTCAAAGATCCACATATGACAGCCGGGACCAACGCTTTAACGCGCTTTCCGAGGCACGGAGGAGTCTCGATATGTAAAGATGGTCACCCATCCACGGACCAACCCTGGCAAGCGTAGCTTAACCTGATGAATCGACCCATACGGCTGTTATTACTTAGCCACGAGCTCCTTTGTATATTTTGTATATACATGAATTATATAATTATATGTATGTGAAGACGGCATCGTCTTCACATATAATTATACCAACAATAAGATTACTGTACCACGACAGGTAAAAAGAAATATAAATGGAGCAATGAAAAATAAATTAATTAAGTACCGTATGCCTTCCATCAACAAGCGACCCCACCTCTAGACGCGATATACTTACCTATATGAACGTTAAAACTCGTGCGGTCGCAGCACGAGTATAGTCAACCACATGAAGGCTATAACACTTGAAATTCGAAAACCGACCTAACTGTATTGACATGAATCCGATGTTGATGTCAAATTGTTAGTAGGACGTGAGGTTGACTGTAGTTTCCTTTGTGTCTTTGTGCATACCTACTGTGGTTTTGTTACAACAATTATTTGTTATTTGTTTTAAGGTACGAGTTTTGGTTTCGCGGTTATCGTTATTTCGGTTCGCTTTCGTTTTTCAATAGGAAAAGTGAATGATGTTTTGAAATTGTTTTTATTACCCGACTGCCAAGGAAGGGTTTTTCGCGCGTATTTTTGTGCGTTTGTTTGTAAATTTCTTTATTACCTCATATCTTCCAAACGACTGGATGGATTTCGACAGTTAAGGTATCGTTATATTCGTCTCAAAACCCCAAGTGTCCTTAGCTAGAATTTTGAAAAAATACCATAATGGCGGATTTTTGGCGCGAAATTGTGACACGTTATTAAAAAGAATATAACCAGTAGGGTATCAAAATAAAGGAAATTAAAAGGAGATTACAAAAATATATAAAAGTTATATATTTAGGGGGGGCAATATTTTCTGCTCGGTTTGGTTGGAGATGGGCTTGTCCTTAGTGCGCCTGGCTAGGTACCACCATTTTATCTAAGTCTGTTGCCATAACAACAATGTTAACAGCATTGTTGTGTTTCGGCAGTTAGAGGTAAGATAGCCAGTTTCTATGTGGATTCCGGTTAAGCTCACTTCCACATTCGGCCTGATCATTACTTACCATCAGGTGAGATGAAAGCCAAGAACTTCCCCGTTGAAGTTAAAAATACCAAACGACTACAAAACAATAGTAAACAGAACCTAATTAAACCGAACCGTTAAAAATAATATGATTTTAGACTAAATACTTTAGGGGTATGAGGAACAGGGTGTAAAGTTCACACATCCACCATAGAAAAGGGAGGATCCTCCGACCAGACGGGTGTTGTGTCTGGCGGGCAACTGCCTAACGATTGATGTCGGGTTCTTGTATTATAATGTCTATTGCACGGTAAACTTTAATTGCGCGATCCAGGATTTATGTGACGTCAGGATTTTTGTGTGACGTCAGGTCTTCGATGCGTAGTTCGCATGTGGCGATGTAGTGACCGCCACATACTCAATCAAAACTATACAATGGCAACCCGTGGCAAACATAAGATATCTAAGCTTATAGATAAACTACAATTTCAAATGAAAACCTCTATATTTAAACTACAAACTAAAGTTGCTAAAATAATAAAACGAGCTAATAATTCAAAGTAAACTCATTAATGATTTAGTACAAACCGGAGCTAATACGCTATGCTGAGGCCCTAGACAAAGTGACATTCTATCAGCGAAAACTATGATGAAAAAGAAAAAAGTATAGGACTGACATAAGCCATCGAAAAGCCTATGTCAATACTGTTGAAAGTCGTTGAAATACGAAACGCTTTCAAAGCGATTGTCACTTGTCTACATTCTGAGGGTCATTAGCGATAAGCCATGTTGCGCCAGGCGCATTAGATGCATGTACCTGGTGCATCAGGTGAGAATAGAATAGAATAATCTTTATTATGTACACCATAAAAATTACAGACATCAATTTAGAACAACAGAGTGCAACAGAGCAGATTGCGGTGTGCGGAGTAGGGTGCAAAAAAAAAAAACAAAAAAAAAAAAATATCACATTTCTTTTTATTTTTTTTATAGTCTACCATAATAATAACTTGTTATTCGAGGCCTATTTAATGGCGTTACGTTGTCATGCAGCTATCTTGTTATTCGAGGCCTACTTTTAATGGCGTTACGTTGTCATGCAGCTATGGAAAGCTTACATTTTCTTTAAAACATATTTTTAACGAGTTATTGGGTTTTTTAATTTCTCAGTAACAGCCTGGAGTCTAGATTTGTACCCGGTTGATGGCAACACAATTGGAGTAACCGGAAACACATACGAACTGGCAAGCTAATATAAAGCTTTTAAAAACGGTATCAGTAAACTGTGCTTAATACAGTATAATAAAGTAACAGAACTATGCTTCGGCAGTGACCTTGAAATAATTACCTACTGTCGCTCGGTTGATAAACCTTCCGCGTCTGTGCGTAACTGCCACTCGAGTCTGTTGCGCACTGATATTATGTCGAGATTCCGAAGCTCGTTTCGGCCGTTTTATATGAAGCCATAATACTTTTACTTATTTATACTGTGGTTTAAATTTTTATATAATGATGATGAGACATTTAGGGTTTCATGAGGTTGGTCGTTGCAAAGCCTGTTATAAACTGAAATTATGCTTCATCATTCAGTCAAAAGACGTCCACTGCTGGGGATCTAGGCAGAGGCCTCCAAGCATCGCCAATAATCGGATGCCATAAAGCACGTTCAATTATTCCCATTCAAGAATTGCATGGAAGTGTTTACAATCAGTCTATAATGTTCCCACTTCTTGGAGCTAAGCCTCCTTTGGGTGACAGTGAGTGGGCTGTAATCCACCACGTGAACCAAGTGCGGGTAGGTAGATGACCATGACGACAGGTCTCAAGAGAAAAATTGAAAATAGCGGACTGTATAACATGTATAATGAATAAAAACAACGGAAATTACAACGGTTTAAAAAGGCAATGAGAGAAGAATAATAATAATTATGACAATAAAAACGCGCAAGCGCAGCCGTGTGTGGAGGCGTGCAACAGCTGACTGGTGTGTTGACGGGGTTCGCGATCGGCCGTGAGGCCGGCTGACTCGCCGCTGTCCCCGCACCCCTCGTTCACTGCCGCCAGCGCGCGGCGATGTTGAAAAGGCGTCTCAACAGTAGATGTCACATGTCTCCGAATTATTGGTTCTAGGACAAGCCGGTTTCCTCACGATGTTTTTCTTCACCGTTTTGAGAGCAGTGGTGAAGAAATAATTTACACAAAGTAAAGCGCCTGTCGAGTTACCACTGGGCCACCACTGCTCTTCCATAAAATGAGAAAGGATGAAATGAACAAATATTATGGTGCTAACCCGTTTACCAGGATATCTTTTGCTACCATTCAATACTTTGCATAAAATGCTAGTTTTAAAATGACTTCACGGTTGTTATAGGTATGGATATCGATATCTAACTATCAAAAACATTAAATCAAAAATCAAAAAAATATGTAATCTAGAAATGTTAATGAGAAGATACTGGTTTGTTATGGCAACTAAACCAGCTGTAGCGCTATAGATTTTACTTATGTTAATATGTTTTTTTTTAACCTACACAACGTGACCTCTCATTTCGCGCATCGTTACGGGTGTCCTACACCATCAATTTACCAACATTTTTGACAAGTTTGACAGATTGCGACTTAAATGTGCACGTTTTTTATGAAAGAGAATTGGCCCTCAGATTGCTTGAAAAGTGAGTTTGTTCTCAACTTTTTGGTTGGTTGAGTTTTTTTTTTTTTAATTTTTGTGTTTTATATTTTTGGAATCGTCTCTTAAAGACTTTTATTTTGATACTTAACATGCTCATGGTGCACATAACATAATGGCGTCTAAAATCTGCCATTTTAATTTCCTTAAAACAAAATCTAGCCTATACTTAACCATCTATAGCACATAATGCTGTGTCTACTGTTGAGGAGTCGGATAAAAAGGAGTGAATAAAAACGTGACGGCTAACAGAGGTGAAAACATTTTCCTCCGACTCCAAGTAACATGGGACAAGGGCATGAAGAAGATGATCGAAAACCACAGGTCACTTGAATCTCAAGATATAGTCTAGTAGTATTCTGTAAGCTTACCACATCCACGCACCCCTCATTCAGACATCGCAAAAGAAACAATGGTAGATCGCGCAGTCAATTATGATGAGATCAGTAGTTGCGAAGATTTTCAATTAATTGTTCGGGATAATGGTGAGTCTCCCCCTGTTTCTCCCTCATGCACAAATGCAACGAATGATTTTTTTCTCTAATAAATACATTACAATATTACATCAGAATATTGCCGGTCTAGCAAACAAAGCAAATGTCCTAACTGTATGTTTAGATGAATTGTCCGAAAAAAAGATACTTAGATGTTGAAGTTCTATGCATAACGGAACATTTTATTATGGAGGGGTGTCAACATCAATTGTATGTGCCAACTTATAATCTAGCTGCCTATTTCTGTAGAGAAGGGAGAAAAAGAGGAGGGGCATGTATTCTTGTGAGAAACGGTCTTCAGTATAAGGAAATACCAAAAATCTCACAATTATCTTCATCAGGCATATTTGAATGTTGTGCAATCGAGCTTAGTTATTTTAAGATAATTGTTGTCTGTGTTTACAGAGTACCAAATATAAATAATCTCAATTACTGTTTTGATAAGATGGAAATGCTTTTGCGAGAAATATCACGCACACGATACAACAACATTGTAATGGCTGGGGACTTTAACATAGACATGCTGAAATCTAATAGCCACTCAAATGCATTCGAATGTCTTTTAATGAGCTATAACTTAAAACTAGCATTAAAGCAGCCGACTCGCATGGCCAGTATGACATGCATAGACAACTTTGGTCACAATTTTAGAAAAGAGTCATCTGACGTAATAGAATTGGCATTGTCCGATCATACGGCACAGCTGCTTCACTGTCCAGTTCAAACCAAATGTCTCATAAATTATTGGTACACGGCTAAAAGGGACTACAGTCTTGACAATATTTCTAAGTTTAAAAATCATATAAAAAATCTATCTTTCGCAGAGATTTATGGCACAGTCGATCCGAATGAAGCATATAACAAATTTTTCGATCTGTTTAAATTAATATACGACTTGTGTTTTCCAACTAAATTGATCAAAATAGATGTCTTAAAAAAACCTAAATGGTTGTCAAAAGGTATTAAACTTGGTAGTAAAAAAAAAAGAAAGCTTTTGTGGCAATTTAGATTAAATCCAAACAAAAATAATAAATACACCTTCACTACCTACTCTCGTTTACACAAAAAAATTATACACCTAACACAAAAGGCGCAAAACAATCATAAAATAAAATCATCTAAAAACAAGTCTAAAACCACGTGGCAAATTATTAATCGTGCAAAATATAACAAACCTAAATCTAGTATAACTAAAATTATAAATAATAATAGTACTCTATCAAATCCCAATGACATTGCTGAAGCATTTAACAATTATTTTATCGATAAAGTACAAGGGAAACTTGATGTAACTAGCAAACCTAAATGTAACAAAATTGACACAAATAATAAAACAATGTTCATGGCCCCTAGTATACCACGAGACATAGAGAGAATCATCAACTCATTAAACAATACAAATAGTGTTGGATATGACGGTATTGCTACAAAAATACTGAAACACGTGTCAATGGAAATAAGCGGTCATTTAAGTCACATTATTAACCTAAGTATTAGCGCAGGTATACCCTGATTCGTTAAAAATATCAATAATTAAGCCACTTTTTTAAAGAGAAAATAGAGATGTGATGGAATATTACCGACCAATATCATTAATTCCAGTAATTTCCAAAATTTTTGAAAAATATATTTATAGGGAATTTTATAAATTCATAGATAAAAATGACATTCTGTGTGAGGACAGAAAGGATTTCGTATACACAGGACTATTAATATGGCTATATATGATTTCTTATACAATGTCATTAAAAATGTTGATCATCGGAATCCTGTATGTGGAATATTTTGCGACATGACGCAGGCATTCGACTATGTACATCATGCTACTCTTTTAAAAAAACTCGAAGCCTACGGGGTTAGAGGCAATGTCCTTAATTTGCTTAATTCCTACCTACAAGACAGAAAACAAATAACTGAAGTCAATAAAATTAATATAGTAAGTAAACATGAAGAGATATTTCGGTCATCAGAGCGTAAAGTATTATTTGGGGTACCGCAAGGGAGCGTTTTGGGTCCCTTTATATTTATTTTATACATAAATGACCTACCGAAATCTATTGATCGACCTATAACACTATTTGCGGATGATAGCACGATTACAATACCTTGTGAAAGTAGAGATACGTATGAGAGGGAAATTAATAATAGTTTAAAACAGACGGTAAACTGGCTAGATGCAAATAATTTAAAAATAAATTTGTGTAAAACTAAAGTTATCCATTTTAGACAACAGACCCTCTAGTATTAATTTAAATATACACTATAATAATGATACCATAGAAGAAGTTGAAACGACAAAATTCCTGGGTCTCACAATAGATAAAAAACTAAACTGGAAATCACACGTTGATACTTTATGTAAGAAAACAAGTAAGTCTGCATACGCTCTATACACATTATCACCTATAATAAACACGGATGCTCTTCTTACTGCTTATTATGGGATAGTAGAATCACATTTACGGTATGGGATAATTTTTTGGGGAAACTCAACTGAAAGAGAGACCGCCTTCAAGGTACAAAAAAGATGTATTCGCGCGATGTTTAAACTTAAACCCACTGACAGTTGTGAACCGTACTTTAAAAATTATAAAATATTAACACTACCTTGTCTGTACATATTAGAAGTAGCTGTGTTTGTAAAGACAAATCCCAGTCGTTTTAGACGTCTATCAGATGTAGTACCCCGCAATAGACGCGATAATAGTGTGCTATGTCTGGAGTCAGCCAAGACAGCACTTATGCGCAAAAGTGTCTACTGCATGGCTCCAGTTATCTTTAATAAATTGCCAAAGAAAAAAGGAAAGAGCTTCCGCTTTCACTTTTTAAAAAGAAACTCCGAAGCTTTTTAGTGGCGAAAGCATATTATAATATTAAGGAGTTCCTAACTGAGCAAAATTTTTTAAGCTAGTGTATAATTATATATTTTCTGTGTAATAGTAAGGTGTAATATTTTAAAATTGTTTTTAATTATTTAGTTATAAGTTGTGTTAATTTGCATGCCTACGTGGTAAAATATGGCTGAACTCTAACATTTTTGTCATCAATTGCTGTTACCCATATTTGCAAAATAAATTATCTTTATCTTTATCTTTATCTTTAATTAGCTGTCAACCTTTCACAACACTGTCTACCCCCTATTTCTTTAGCTTAAAGTTCAAAGTCCTGTGCCAAGGTATTGCTGCAAAGCGGTTGTCAGCTTCTTTTTAGATATTCCGTTTTGGGCCTTTGAGGGCGTCGGTAGGATCGTCGTAGGCCTAGTATCTGCTACGAGACGAACGGGCCATCAATAAATTCTTGAATGAATATTTGTAAGGAGCTTCAGGTATTGCATTGCAGAGTTAAGTTGGTCATAGATAGTATTCTAAAACAAATTAATAACAACTGTGAAAACAAATGAAGGGACACTTGGTAATTTTTTTTATAGCTTGTACGTAATTCGATGTTTCTCTTATATCACGAGATCTGAGGCCCTAGACAAAGTGTCATTCTATCAGCGATGACGATGATGGAAAAGGCAAAAATGTATAGGACTATGTATAAGCTATCGAAAAGCTTATGTCAATCCTGTTGAAAGTCGTTGTAGAAAATATGAAACGCTTTCGAAACGATTGTCACTTGCTAGGCCCTTTGATTTTTTGGCCTAAATGCTACAAATTGGCACCCAAAAGTCTTAGATAATTCGCCAATACGGAATGCTTAGGCAACTCTAGCGGGCTGCCTAAGCAACAGATTTCGAAAGATATTGACAGTCACGAAACTTACCTCAAAAACAATAGACTAGTGTCAAAAATGTTGATTACGAGTTGCCTGCACAAAAACGAATGGTGAAACGGGAGTTGTTGCTTAGAGATCTCCTAATGTTAGGCATTATTTGGCTTGAAGTTTGTGAAAACGGACCCTAGTGCTTTACAGAGACAAAAATTAAACGAAAAAATTAAAACAAAATCTTTTAATCAAATAACCCAAATTCTAAAGGATTCTAAAGAAGTGGAACTTTACAATAATAACTGATCATTTTGATGTTTTTCAATAAAAGGTAGATCTTGATTACCTCTGAATGTTCTTGGAATGATGGATATTGAAGGGTTTCACACAAGCTCCACTAAGGTACCGTTGCACTTGCGAAGTTCCGTCAGTAACAATGCATTTGCCCGCCACCACAGCTGCTATAGCCGGAGTGGCCATGAGCTCTGCAGCACTCGTCCTTCTCAGGATCGATGCGGCTGCAGACCTGGTCGCAGGGTCCGACACGGACAGCCTCCACGGTGACCGCCACCATTGCGAAGACAACCAGTAGAAGAATGAAGGTGGTCTTGATGGCAGCCATTGCAGTTGTTGTGTTGTAGAATATGAGAAACGTTCGAAAAGAGATGTGGATTTGTTGTGTGAAGCTTTAGACATTTCCCTGCATATTTATACCCTAAATCTAATCAGATTTAATAGCGTAATATGAAACCGGCTTGGGCTATTTTTTGTACAAACAGGATAAGGAGAACAAAAAATGAAAATGTCGAATGTGGAAAATTAATTTTGTTTTTAACCCTAGCCGACTCGGATTATGATATTATTCTGCGATACGGATTTTTATTCGATTGATTTGATTATTTTAATCAGTTGAGAGGGCAGTCAATATCAGAGGTTGGTCAGAGGTAGGCGAGTTGGTAAGAGGTTGGTCAGTAGTTTTTTAACCGTCTTCTAAGAGGAGGAGGTTATTTATTCGGATGTAATTTTTTTTTAAAATGTTAGTTTGTGTATAACTCCGTCATGTATAGACGGCTTTGAAAAAATTAATAATTTTATGCTAGAAATAAAGATAAAATAGATCAACCATTTTTCAGATTAGCTAAAGTACAAACATCTTTTATGGGGTACTGCGTTAAATGCTATAACAAAATACCTTGTGATATATTGCAATTAAATGAAAGAAAATTTAAAACTCATAAAAAAGTACACTTTGTTAACAAGCTTATTACAAATTAGAGGATTATCCAAGATAAGAATGCTTGGAAATATGCTGGTTTTGCTCCATAGGACAGTTTAGCGTTTGGACAAAATCAAACTGGTTGCTAATTTAGTTGTATATTTTATTATTTGTATGTCATAGATATTTTACACTCTGTGATTGCTTGGAATCACGCACTGACGTATTAGTATTACTTGTAAAGATGTTAGAAATATTGTAATATAGTATACTTTTACAATGGTTGTAAATATGTGAGCACCATGTACCTATCACATAACTGATTTATTTGTCATTGCTCCATTTATAATTTTTTTTGCCTTTTGTGGGACAGTAATCTGTTTGTAGGTGCATCGTCTTCACATATAATTATATAATTCATGTATACAAAATATTGTAAAACATTTTTGAAAAGAGTAACGGTGGAGTTTCTTTCCCATTCTTCTCCATACGAAAGCTACCTTTTGGAATGGGCAACTAGAATCAATTCTATTTCTTTGTTTTTCATTGACGTTCAAAAGTGCCTATTTGAAATAAATTATTTGACTTTGACTTTGACTTTTATCGAGGCTGAGATAAATAAAAATATTTAATTGACACTTGTGATTTTTCATTTTTTATTTTTAACATATTATACTAAAATAGTGATTCTCTCACAGTAAGAAAGAAAGAAAAGAATAGATAACTTTCCTTTTTTTTTATTCATACTCTTCTCAAAAAGAAAACACACTTCTCAAGTTAATGTTTTTAATGGATTATTAGAAAATATTGTAGTTTATGGAAAAAATTAAAATGTCATTGTAACAGTAGGTGGTACAAAGTTTCAAATTCCCCATTTTAATGTTCTAAATTCAAATTAAATTTTCTTAAGCTTCTTGTTTTCTTCAAAAAGTCGTTTCTAACCTTTATGGAGCTTTTATGAAATGTAATAAACAAAACACGTAAGTAAAAAAAAGTTTAAATATAATATTTATTCAATAATTTGTATTCCTTCTCCGGCCCTTTATGACTGCTTCCATACGGATCTTCATGGATTGGATGAGGGCCATGACTACATGCTATGGATGTTATTCTATTCTTCTTGAATTGCGTTTTTTAAATGGCCAAGTCTTTGGAGCAAGATCTCTTACTTGATCTCGTCTTTTTAGTTCATGCTACAGGTGCTCTACAGGATTCATATCCAGGCTTCTTGCTGGCCATTCCATAACGGAGATATCAAATTCACTGATACTGGGTTTCTATAAACTAAAACGAATCGTTTTTGTTACCAAATGGTAGAATATATTATTGCCAAACTGCTGATTCGTAAGCTAATATGTTAAATTAGCTTCTTTTATATGGGAGGGTCTACTATGCAAAGCTATGAGCACTTTGCTTCATTATTGGTAAAGATACAAGAGTCCTTATTTTAACCAATAACGGTCCGTAAATTATAGGAATTGGCCATGAGATAATCTCGAACGATTCCTGCGGTATGGGCCCTGGCACAATTATGTATGAATTGAATATGCAGTCTTCGCCATAGAAATGTGCAAAGGGAACCAAGTAAGCCGCGAGACATTATTACCGACGACTGTTTAGTGCAGGCAGTCGTGGTCTCAGCTTGTACAAAAGTGAGTTCTGTTTTTCCTTCGGTACTACCCCCCCGAACTATCCATGAACCGCCACCATAGCTTACTTTTTCCTGAATGTAGCACTGTGCGTAACGTTGTCCCTTTCTTCTGTATACTTTCTTCCTTTTATCATTACCATACATCATAATTTTACTCTCGTCAGAAAAGAGAACCTTACTTCATTGTAGGTATGACTAATTTAAGTGCTCACATGCAAACTGAAGGTGCGCTCTTCGATGGTCTGTTATTAATATCGGCTCATTGGCTGGCTTTTGTAGTACCAACCCACGTTGTTTCACCCTTCGTCTAATTGCAGAGTCACTCACAGTCACCCTTCGAACAACAAGAAGCTGTTGCTGCAGTTCAGAAAAGCGTTAAAGCGTCGATTTCGCAAAGAAACTATTGCAATAAATTGGTCGTCCCGCTCAGAAGTCGACGATGTGTGGATAACCCAGTCTCCCGATAGCGTTTAAGGACATTCTATGAACAGACGAGAGGCTTAGATGTAGTCTTGCAGCCACAACACGTTGACTAAGAACAGAATGGAATAGAATACTCTTCATTATGAATCTCTCTCTTTCTGTCTCTTTATTTCTTTACAGAATCCAGCAACGCCACTACTTAGGCGGCTTTTGTAGGCGAAGTATCCATGTGAGGTGAAAAAAGAAACTAGTAATCAAATTACACACAGCAAGATTTAAAGTAAACCGTTATTTTGTGTTTATTACACACCAATTAACTGTACCTACTCCCGATTAAACGTGTTGCCTTAAAAAAAGGTTCCACATCATTTTTTGATGAAAATATAAAAGAATCTTACAACAGAGAAAAGGCCAAACTGCAAGCTAATAACGTAATGTTTTTCTCTTATAGAATAATCCTCTTTTTTGGTTATTTTGTCGTCAAGAAAGAAAATCTTGGAAGTGTTTCGATTTTTTTGATGAGAAGTGAAATTATATCAGTCGTAATCACCGAATAAGGTCGCACTGACCAACAGTTGCCGTTTAGGGTTGAACCAAAACAGTAATTTTTCCTCCTTATTTGACCTTCAACATATTTTGTCATCGGCTATTTACATTTTTTTTTTTATTGAGCAAAAAGATGTTTACAAAATCATTTGAACTTATGGCTACAGGTTGTCAACATATTATAGCGGGTGTAACTTTGTTTTTTTATTCTGTCTGGCCAGCAGCGGGTCTTGATAATAAAGTTTTGATTGCAAATTAATGTAAATGACTAACAGCAAATCGGGGATCAGCTGGAGCCTAGAAGGATGACCTCATTGAGTTCTAAAATATAATTATATTATTTCTTTTGACGTGACAGCAATAAGATAATTATCATATATCATACGACGATGGCACTGTTAGGTCACTCAAAACCAAAATCAAACTATTTTATTTCACATAAACCTACATGGGCACTTATGAAACGTCAGAAGCTAGCTGTACGGTTCCAATTTGTCGTTTCCTATGGAGAAGAGATGGAAAGAAACTCTTTTACTCTTTAAAAAAATAATTGGCTTTTACAATATTTTCGAATTACAGTGTTAATAGTTAGGTGACAGTGTAGGCCTTTCAAAATATTTCAGGTAGGTACTTAAAGAAATAGAAAGAGTTGTGGCGGTATCTACATCGCCACATGCAAACAACGCATCAAAGACCTGACGTCACACAAAGATCCTGACGTCACATAAATCCTGCATCGCGCAATTAAAGTTAACCGTGCAATGGACATATATACAAGAACCCGACATCAATCGTTGGGCAGTTGCCCGCCAAACACAACACCCGTCTGGTCGGAGAATCCTTCCTTTTCTATGGTGGATGAGTGAACTTTACACCCTGTTCCTCATACCCTAAAGAGTTAATTCCGGATTTGACTTTTTATTAATGTCAGATTAGTCTTTGTAAACGTATCTACGATACGTTCAGGAAAAATAACTATCGTGGGGCAAATCAATTTGCCTAGCCATTTCCAAACCATGTTGGGGTCAGCTTCCAGTCTAACCGGATGAATACCAGTATTTGACATGGAGCGACTGCCTATCTGACCTCCACAACCCAGTAACTGAGTAATACAATACCCCTTGGTAAGACTGGTTGTCAGACTTTCGGGCTTCTGACGACTGTCAAAGATCCTCAAATGACAGCGTGTGTGGGGCAAATAAAAACAATTATTTATTTTAACTACTAAATGTTAATAATTATGAGGAGTGAACATGCTTGGTTTAAAAAACATATTTAACGCAAACAATAGGAATAAAAATTACCTAAAAAAAATAACGTTAAAATAACATCGGTATTTTTTGAGCCACGCCTACACTGGTTGCATATTAGAAAATCAAAACTTGCTCGAGCAAATTTCAAAAGAACAATAAACGAAATAACAAAATTTTAATGACTAAATATTTTATTTAGAATTTTTTTAGAATCCCAATGTATGTGACATCAAATGAACGACTAATCAAAAGTTGCTAAATGTAATTTTAATTTGCCTGCGAGTGGATAATTAGACAATGGTAAAAACATTTCTGCGGCAGATTTTATTGGCTTGTCTTGCAAGCATGCAGCATGCAGCATGCAAGCAAGCATGCAACATGCAGCAGGCATGGTTTCTGTCACGGCTCCGGCGCTGCGGGGCTCTGGCGGTCCGATGTGAGCTTATCGTCGCAGATGTGTTTCACACTCACCACCGCGACTTCGGCTTGCTGGCAGCCTCAGCCTCAGCCGCGGCGGCGAGCGTTAAAACCATCTGCTTCTCAGCTCGCGGGCTGCCTCGCCCCTCCGCGCCTACGCGTTTTTAAATAACACTCTTTTTGCAGCGATTCGTTTCTGTCACGCTCGCTTCACTCGCAATAAATCATTTGGCAAATAAAAATAAACCACAGATAATCCATTTTGACCTTTAAACGATTTGGTCAATAGTGTAATAGATAATTTAAACATTGATATTCCTGACTTTGGTCAGCTGAACTTTTGATCAAATGACCATCGTTATTTTAAACTTTGTTGATTTGTTCTTTGATAAAACTTTGTTCTTTTGAAATTTGCTCAGGAAAGTTTTGATTTTCTAATATGCAACCCCTACACCTCATCTGCTTCTTATCCATAACCAATTTTTTATTATGATTAATTGTTTTTTGTTAACAAACAAAAGGAGAAAGTTTGACATTGCTTACAAAAAAATTTTAGGTCGTTTAGTAGATGACACAAAAGTACATTATTATTATATCAACGTTTAATATCAACGTATTGTGAAAATAGATGTAAGTCATTATTATTGAAAAAAAAATAGGGCACACACAAAGGCTCCACCCTTTTTAACCGAGTTCTTCAAAAATGAGGACGTTCTCATTTCGTCTGTATGTTTTTTTTTTTTGTGTCTATGTTACTCGATTACTCTGCCAATTATGAATCGATTTTGATAATTATATTTTTGTTTGGCAGGTCATGCTTTAGAGGTGGTCCCACATAAATTTTATTAACTTTGCTTGCATAGTTTTTGAGTTAGCTACAATATTAAGAATTTTTCCTTTTTTAAAAAAAAACAACTGACCTCCAAAATAAAAAACACTAAGAAGTGAAAAATAATTTTAATTTCGGAAGTCGATGACAAAAAACGAAAATTGAAAAGCAAAGATACCGACTTCCGAAATTAAAGTAATTTTTCACTTTTCAGTGTTTTTTTGGAAGACGGTAGTTTTTTTTGTTGTTTTTGTTTTGTTTGTGTGTATGTATGTTAGCTTAAAGATAAACGTACGTAAAGTCAGGGAAGTTAATTTGTAATACTTAAACTGTCCTTATTTATATTCAAATCACAACTCTGATTCTTTGATAGTTGTGATTCTTTGATAGTTGTGATTCTTTGATAGTTGTGATTCTTTGACACGGTAAATTGACGTAGTGTGTAAATTTTATAAATAATTAATTTACCCCCCCCCCCCATTTTACATGGGACTTAAACATAACTGGTGAAATATGAGTGACGTATTAGTATAGCTCTGCCTAACCCTTCAGGAATTACAGGCGTGATGTTATCTTATGTTATGTAATTTCCCTGATTTTACATAGCCAAAATAATCATACCTACCTAACCTCAAAGAAAATAATACAGAGAAAAGGTAATATACCTCAGAGCTCCCATACGTAACGTTTATAAAATTAAATAAACATTATGACCCTTCACTTTTTCTTCCAACACTTCTACAAAATCCCGCGTATCTCATACCGGGATTACTAAATCCGGGATACAGTCACTCTCTCTTACATTGTACGCAAGTCTGCCTTAGTTTTTATTAGACATTAATATGTAACTACTGGACATAATATAGTAGCCTAAACCAATGTCTATGTCGCCCCAGAGTAACTGCACAACATGAATAGGAAAACGAAGAGGGTTAAGTCGAAAGAAAACCTGATGAAACGTGCACTAATAAAAAATATCCTCCAGACCGAATTTCAGTCACGGTGGCCAGTCAGAAGTCCTCAACATAGGCTGCATTCCGAATTACGTTGTAATCGATTTGAGCGTGCTTACACCCGTTCAGAATTAGCGTGATTGCGGTAACGATATCCCGTGAATCGTCTTATATGATATCATGGCATTCGCCATCTTGCGATAACGCCTACCATGCCCTAAAGTAATATCACCATGAGTGTTGTCAAAAATGACAGTTGTGTTGTTTTGTTTTGAGTCGCATCATATCTTTCAACTAACGTGGCATTTATGAAATTGTGCTTATGGTTACAGTCAACACCTAACTAAAGAAGAAGAAGAAATTTGTGGTGTATACACAAAGAAATACTGTAATCCAACCATCTTGTGCAAGTTTTCGGGTTAAGTTATAATTTTTGACGTTAAGCGAGGATTGTCACGAGCATTCTGAATTGTTAACAGCTCTCAGCTGTCATAATCGTGATTTCTAAATAGGAACGCAAAGTATTCATGTGAGCGCTGTGAGCGACTATCGCGTAATTTGGAATGCGGGCAGAGACTAGCCAAGTACGCAGGATGAGATATAATAATGCACAAGTGTGTGCGCAAGGACAGGTGGACTTCCTCATCCCTCACTCTCATAGTCCAGTGGGGACGCAATCCGATACTACCGGGGAGAGATTAGGCACAGGACTAACAGCTTTACGTGCTTTCCGAGGCACGGACGTGTCACATCACACCACCACTTTACCCGACCTGAGAATCGAACCCAAAATCCCACGCTCAGCAGTCGAATTCAGTAAACATTACGATTGCTTAGTATAAACAAAACTAATTATATTTTGATTTGATTGAGGAAAGTCTGTAAAGAAAAGTGTTCTTGGGTTTTACATAAGGAAATTCTTAGTAAACCACAAGCTAACCCAGTTTATAGCAATAGGCACTTACTACTATTACTTATACAGGACTTAAAACTGGCATAATATGGGAGCACCTACTTAAGAAAGAAAGAAAGAAAGAAAATATATAATACACTTCAATTGTATTTACTTATTTGTATGTTTAAGTATTGTATGATTGTATAGATTACAAAGACACACTTAAATTTTATTCATTTGTTTAGATTAGATTCTTTATTATTTTATTGAGAATCTTTTACATATTTTTTTTTGCCCTTAGTTTTTTTTTAATGATCTATACTAACTACTGACGTTTTTTGACACTTGCAGCCAGACACAAAACAATTAAGTTTTTGTAGTTTTTATATTGCTGGGATTTAAAATACGCATACTAACATGGTTTGTTTTTTTTTTCCTTTAATTTATTTTGTCTGTACCTACAGAGAATTTAAATTTTTATGATAAAGGTACATAAAAGTAAAAATTCTCTAAAATAAAAAAATATTGTTTAAAAAGTTTAAATTCATCGTCTAGGTACCTAGCCTTTTTCCAACTACGTTGGGGTCGGCTTGCCCTCTAACCAGATGCAGCTGAATACCAGTATTTTACATGGAGCGACTGCCTATCTGACCTACACAACGTATACTGGGTAATACGATACCGATTACATTGTTAAGACAGCTATCTAATTGCGTTTTTTTTTTACCGGTTCTGACTAATTTGTTTTATTTTGAACGTTCAACAACATTCATTACGTTGCTGAGCAGATTTTTTTTTTAAGCTATGGTTTAGACATTTGTTTCAAACCGATTACAATTCTGATTGATCGTGTATTACGCAATTAGGGTGCAGGTTGTCAGACTTTCGGGCTTCTGACACCCGTAAGGGTCAGTACACACCGAGACGCGACGCGACGCGCACTTTTTTATGAAGATTAATATCGAATTTATTTACTACACAGTAAGGTACACGCGCTGCGCATCTCAGCGTACTTTGGCAAGTGTCCACCCTCACACTGAAATTATACCTTTTCGTGAAGAAAATAAGTTCGATAATGTTAATAAGTGCGCGCAGCGTCGCGTCGCTTCACGTCGCAGTCTAAACTGACCCTAATGACAAAGACGAAAGAGAGTTATCTTCCTCAGCTGAGGTTTTTAATTTAATTCTGCCTTATTTTATAGTTTTTCCAGTATATTGTGGTTTAAACTTTAAACCTTTTCCCTGTTTTTTTTGGGCTGGTATGTAGAGGACCAAATGTAGCCCCAGTGTATGAGAGTTAGAGGACAAATATTTGTAGTGGTGTTGCTTCATTACGTAGATAAAATGGCTCCAGAGAGCTGGTTGGGGCATTAATGGTAATGGAAAGAATCAAGTATACCCCTTTACAGACGTTTATAACATAACATCACGCCTGTAATCCCCGAAGGGTTAGGCAGAGGTATACATATAGTACACCTACATTTCGCCAGTTATGTTTAAGTCCCATGTAACAGGGAGCAAGCGTATTGCCATCAACCGGGCTCAAATCACATACTCCGGGCAAAAGAAATTCCTAAGTAATAGAAAAATCCAATATCGCTTTGCCCGACCTGGGAATCGAACCTCATGCTCAATAGTAGCGTTTGCGACCAACTGATCAACGAGGCAGTCAAATTAAATATTAATATTAAGTAATCAAAAATAAATACTCCAGGAGGAGCAGTGGTGGCCCAGTGATAACGGCCCCGACTTACGAGTCGTAGGTCATGGGTTAAAACCCAGACAGGCGTTTAACTTTGTGCAAATAATTTCATCACCACTGCTCTCAAAACGGTGAAAGAAAACATCGTGAGGAAACCGGCATGTCCTAGAACCAAAAATTCGAAGACATGTGACATCTACCAACCCGCACTGGGCCCGCGTGGTGGATTACGGCCCACTCCCTCTCTAAGAGAGGAGGCCTGCGTCCCAGCAGTGAGAACATAGCCTGATTATGTGAATACTTATTTTATTTTTTTATTCTCTAAAATGTTTCGTGTAGGAATTAATTGCTAGCTTCCTTCTTCCAGATAACAGCAAGAAATCCAACCCTCTCCCCGCTCGCACTGGCTCCACACACAAATTGGACATGCTCCGTACAAACAAACAGTAGACAAGTATAAGAATAAATGTTAGTACCGTGATACACACGACTCCTACAAAGCTGTTTAATATCTCGCTCAGCTAACTTCTTATACTTTGTTACTTCTTGCTCTATCACACAGTAATAAATTGACAGTAAAACAACTTTGCTCAGCAGTGAGACAGTTTAGGCTAACATAAAAAAAAGACAACTTTGAGGCGCTCTTGGCTAAATCAATTTGAAATTGACATTGAATTGATACTGTCACAAACCTGGCAATCATAAGTGAAGATTGCATTTATTTGAGGGTTATTGTCAATAGTCGTGGCACTGTCAAAAGGCCGTGTAACTGTTGATTTTTCACCTATTTTAATGAATCTGTTTTTATTTTGGCTAAGAGTTAGGACGCAGCGTTATGGCAGTACCTGGCAACCCATTTCCAGGGGGCGGTAAGACTAGTTACCACTTTGACTGGACAAATTAAGGGTCAGTGAACTGACCCTGATAAAGTGGACCTTCTGATACTATCTATTGTGTGGTCTTACATTTAAACTTGGTATTGTATTTTCATCTGTGAATTATGTGTGAAGTGTAATTGGTTAGCAACTCATGCTGCGTTAGTTTCTGCACTTGCACTGTGAATTGTAGTCAACCATTTGTAGTAATATTACAAGTTCTGCTTTTATCTTCTGTATGTATGTTAATCGGTTCGTAAAACTTTGTCTAGCAGTCTATTTGTTCTGTCCCAAGAGATAAGTGGCCGCGGGCTGCTAGTATGAGCACTAAGGTTCGATTACGATTTGATTTTCTGAGTACAATTTGAGTTTACTTGGTAGTTTCAAATTGTCGCAGTTCAACCAGTATTTCGATCTATATCATGCTAGGCATTGTTTTCGACATCTTCAATAACTAATATTAATAGATTGTACGTAGTCATCCACTCTCGGGTAGAATTTTGAACTATGGGATGTCAACTGCGCTATAATTCAAACCAGTTGGCAACTCTGTTTAGCATGAAATGTGAGTATTGCTGTATATTATTCTAAGGAGGTAACAATAAGTTGTGGAAAAAGTTCAGCTTTGCAGCATCGTCTCTGACATGAGTACTTGAAGTACTCATGTCGCTTTAACTTTATCGATCTTAAACTCTGGCACTGCAGTAGCTATAACGTTTACCACCTGGACACAGATTCAATCAATCTGCCTAGCCTTTTCTGGATGGAGCTGAATACCAGTATTTTAAATAGAGCGACTGCCTATCTGCCCTCCACAACTCAGTAACTGGGTAATACGATACCCCTTGGTAAGACTGGTTGTCAGAGTTTCGGGCTTCTAACGACCCGTAACGACTGTCAAAGATCCACGAATTACAGCCGGGACCAACAGCTTAACGTGATTTCCGAGGCGGCACGGAATAGTTCCGGTATGTAAAGATGGTCATCCATCCACGGACCAACCCCGGCAAGCGTAGCTTAACCTGATGGTTAGACCCGTGCGGCTGATATTACTTAGCCACGAGCTCCTGGCCACACATGCAATAATCAATATTAATATCTACGGGAGCCGGTGCTGGATCTACGATAGCCCCGGTATCAGCATCTCTCACTAATTGGGTGGCTGAGGTCAGCGCTTTGGGCACGATATTGTTATTAAGCCGCAGCTGGGCAGATTGTGAGCCGGAACCGATGCATTGAATACTGTAAACGTTCAAAATTCATGAGGGGTTATTGCGTTGCAAAGTCTAACATAATAAGTTTGAATTTATTTTTACCCTACGGCGAAGAAAAAAGTAGGATTATGATTTTGACCGGTATGTATGTATGTATGTTCATCTGTTCCCTCCTACCTTCTACACCACTCACTTTTTAATTTGTCTGTCTGAGGTGTCTTGTTTATACCTTTTTAGTCGTAGTTGGATTTAGTTTTTATTACTTTAATTTTTTCTATTGAAAGTTTTTAATTACCAGCCTCACCATAAGGTATTATGTTATTTCACTTATTAAAATGATTCTTGCTAGTTTATTTCGGACAACTTCTAACATTTCAGTTGAAATGTGGGTGTACTAAAACTTCTGTCTAACCCTTCGGGGAAAACGCGCGTGATGTTTTGTTATGTTAAAGTGTTATTTTTGACCTAACAACAGTTTTTTTTTAACAGTACAGAAATTACCCGGTGCTCTAACTCGGATTGTATTCGGACGTGGAAACTCTCATAGGAGATTTGAGTCAAAAGTCTTCTATAAACGGCTCCTTCATGTATAACATGAAGAAGCCGTTTATAGAAGACCGACAACCGATCTACTGAACTACCGACTTGCCCTGCTTCGCACGGTTTTAACGACTTCACAAATTATCGAGATTACTGTGTTAAACAATGTAGGATTATACCATCGCACCTCCGCTCAAATAGTGTCGTAAGTCAAAAAATCAAACTTTCGAGAAAAAGGTGTTTTAACTTTCCAAATAAACTTTTAACATTATAATGACACTAGTGCCATCTAGCGATAAATATTTAAACCATAAGTATGACACTATCTGAGATAACATTTTGAAGTTTTCTGAAACGAATTCAAAATGGTTTTACATTTTTTTGACTTGTGACACTATACGAGCGAAGGTGCGACATAATATGCCTTCCAGACTTAGCATAGCTTAGAAGAACTAAGTTGTCAAACAGACAGACACGTAAAAACGAATTTGTTTTAGGTATAATGCACCCTTTCTCAATCATGACTTACACGGTATTAGATGCAACTTTATTGAGCACGAAGACCGTTATTGATATGAACAATATAATCACTGTGTAGTCATGTTTATGATTCAGTTCACCTCTGACCAAGAATTAGTTCGCTCCATCTGGCAATGCATAATCAAGCTAATTAATTGTAGGTATAGAAGTATCTAAAGATGTGAGTATATGTTGAAGGATGTTGGAAATTATCTTTGATTCTTCTTCTTCTCTATCGGCTTGATCTAAGAGAAAGTATAGCGTGGTAAATATAATATATAAATGTTTTTTTTTAAGCTATTAGAAGGGACTCAAGCAGTTCGCCAGTCATGTTTAAGTCCCATGTGATAGGGGGCGAGCCTATTGATAGGGGGCGAGCCTATTGATAGGGGGCGAGCCTATTTATAGGGGGCGAGCCTATTGATAGGGGACGAGCCTATTGATAGGGGGCGAGCCTATTGCCAACAACCAGGCACAAATCTAGACACGGGGCTGCTACCGAGAAATTCCATACAGAAAAACACAATATCACTTTGCCCGACCTGGGAATCCAACCCAGGCCTCATGCTCGGCAGTAGCGCTTGCGACCACTGGACCAACGAGGTATGCTTATTCATAAATTCATTCTTATTCATCACTTTTATAACGTCTGCGTAGTTAACGTTTAAATTCTGATGTCATAATTATAGTGCTGATGAATAATATTAAATTCGGGTTATTAGTCAGTTCACCTTATACCAGTACCTAATTAGTAAACGGCATCTAACAGTCTACATTGTCACTTTAATTAATAAGACACACAGACTGAAGATCGATCGAGATCGAAGGTTAAGCTACACATGCCGCGGTCGGTTCGTGAATGGGTGACCATTAGAGATGGGTTGTAACAGGTTAAACACGATATCTGTTATCACTGTTACTGTGACAAAAAAATAACAGATCCAAATATCTGTTATTAAATCACAGCCTGTGATTTTTGTATCTGTTATTAAATCACAGCCTGTTATTTTTGTACGGATGACAAATACGTATAAATCTCAATTGAATATCTTCTTTATTTCTTTTCGCTAAAGTCGAAAATCGTATCCAAAGTTTTATCAGTAACAGCCGCGGTAACAGTCTTGAGGATCTGTTATTTTAAGTAACAGATGTTTTATTGTTAGGAGCAATTGCTATCTGCTATTTTTAAATATCTGTGACGATAAATACGCCTCACTCCTAGTGACCATCCATTCAAGACCCCTCCGTGGCTCGGAAAACACGTCTAGCAGTTACCTTAGAAAAAAATGTTTATTCAAAATTAAAATTAAATGAACACAAATTATCAACTTCGATTTTTTAATAAAGCATTGATGTTGCAGGTACTTGATACATTCATATAGTACCTACGTTTAGTATTCGACCATCATGCCGAAAGCCGGTTTGCCAACCCATATCATAATCCTAATCTTAACACCTAACTAATGCTAATCCTAACTATATAATATATATATATTATATTACATATCATATCATATTTTATACAATTTTATATTTTTATATCCTAACTAATACACCGGCCGTCAAAACTAAGTACCATACTTCTAAAATTACAATAACTTTTAAATTAAGTACGATATTATATTTTCGAAATAAAAAGGATTACAAAAATAATTTAATTATTTTTATATCAAAACTTTATAGCCGTTAACCGACTTTTAAGGAATGGCAAAAAAAAAACTGATACACAAAAACACTCCTTTTCTAATTGTTGCAACTTTTCTTGATCGATGAATTTTGATTCAAAACCCAAGGTGTCAAAAAATAAAAGTAAATAAAGCGTAAAACTATTTTTACAAAAGTTGTTTAGAGTTTTTTGCCAGTAAGTAAAAATGGCAATTTTTTGGTTTATATTAAAAACGTTACTTCTGTATAATAAACTATGATTTCCAAGAAAGCTAATGAAATTTGCTATAAAACGTTTTTTATTTCAAAACTCTGGCTT
This sequence comes from Lithophane leautieri, assembly GCA_949152455.1. Taxonomy (NCBI): domain Eukaryota; kingdom Metazoa; phylum Arthropoda; class Insecta; order Lepidoptera; family Noctuidae; genus Lithophane; species Lithophane leautieri. The sequence continues at coordinate 14,564,124 of OX424476.1, read as the reverse complement.
CTACAGTTTAGGAGAAATCGGAATTTTAAAAGTGTGGTACTAAGTTTTGAAGGCCAGTGTATTATACTCGTAAATGCGAAAGTGAGTTTGGTTGTTTTTTTGCTCTCACGCTTTAGCGTGAAAGCAAAAAAACAACCGAACTCAAAAAAATCCGTGTCCGTCCATGTATCCGTCCGTGTCTAAATCCGTTCAGCCGTTTTAACGGCTGAACGGATTTAGATAAAATTTGGCACATGGGTAGGACCGTGATCCGGATTACGTCATAAGATACTTTTTGTCCCAATAATCATTCAACAACAAACTATTATAAAAAAACAAAAACCCGACTGCAAAAACACATATCTATCTGAAAAGAGAAAAACAAGTATGCAATACTTAAATTCTATAGATCATAATGCTTGTTTTTCAAGCCATTTAGGCTACAGGCAGCGTGCCAAAGAAATAGACGTACCTACGTATCATACATATATAGGCTCGAAATACATTACCTCTCTTCTGGGACAGTCGGGTAAAAAGAAAAAAAAATACACGAAACGTCCTCATATTCGATGGCACCTTTCAAACATCTTCCTGACATAAGAGCATGAACACAATTGCGTATTTCTATAACGATCATAGGGTTAGCGTGTCATAATGATGAATCTATTTTCGCGGGTGAATGCCGTACCAAGGCCGTACCTTATTCGTTTTCTATATGAAATGAGGGTCCATCATATTTTTAGTGGGAGGCGTTTATACTGAAGACTGGACACTAAAAATATAATTTTATACTAATACTCGCATGTAATATTCTCACAAACATCTCTTTTCACACTGAAAAGGAATCATCATAATTATATTAAGTCATTGTGCTTTCACATTGCAAGTTGGGTTTACATCAAAGCATCCTTGAGGTCATATAGTAATGTCCCAGCGTTGAGTCTCTGTTACTTGTACAATAAAATATTAGAACAGACCTAGCCAATCCATAAGTCATTTGATCAAACAGGCTGGTTCAAACAGTTTTATCAAATTGGCATGTATGTGTGTGTGTGAAAATTTGATCAAAAAGAGATGTCAAATGGTATGACGATATAATCGTATTTCTATTTGATCAAATGGTTTGAACCAGCCCGTTTGATCAAATTACTTGAATGTCTATGTGGCCCGTATTAGGTATAACTTTTTTTCGTCGAAAAAAATTGTAACATAACGGCGGACTCAGAAAGTCAATTCCCAGTGAGACAAACTCTATCCCTGTTAACTTCATAAGTGATTTCAATAAATTCAATAATATTAACTCGCTCATCTGTCCACACCCTAACGGTCGGAAAAAGGAAAACGAAAGATTATTATTTAGGAGCTTCGCGTCAGGCGCGGTAATGCCGCGAATGGTTCGCGTGAACAATCTATATAAGTATATAAAAGAAAGTCGTGTTAGTTACACTATTTATAACTCAAGAACGGCTGAACCAATTTGGCTGAATATTGTGGGTAGCTTAGAACCAGGAGACGGACATAGGATTCTTTTTATGGTAGGTAGGTATGTAGGATAGGGTACCTACCCTACCCTACATACCTTCCTACCCTACCTAGGGTAGGGTAGGGTAGGTTAGATAGGGTAGGTAGAGTAGGTTAGGTAGGGTTAGGTATCACCTACTTCCCTACACCTACCTATATATCTATATAGGTAGGTGTAGGGAGGTAGGTGAACGGTGGTAGGTGTAGGTAGGTAGGGTAGGTAGGTAGGGTAGTTAGGTAGGGTAGGTAGGTAGGGTAGGTAGGTAGGGTAGGTATGTATGTAGAGTAGGTAGGTAGAGTAGGTAGGTAGGCTAGGTATGTAGAATAGGTAGGTAGGGTAGGTAGGTAGGTTAGGTATGTAGAATAGGTAGGTAGCGTAGGTAGGGGTAGGTGCGCCGTAGATAAGTACTTAGTGCTACCCGTGCGAAGCCGGGGCGGGCAGCTAGTTACTTATATATTATAAGCGCCTACATTTTGTATGCTTTACCAAAATTATGATAGACTAGCTTTTTCCCGCGGTTAAGCCCGCGTGGATATCGCAAAAGATCCCACGGGAACGTACTACTGGGATTATAAGTACCCTAAGCCATTCAGCCGTTTCTGCGCCAATCCGGAACATGCATCCAAACAAACAGACAAACGGACAAAAATCTTCGTAACTATTTTATTTCAACATAACAAACTCGAACTCAAACTCAAACTCAAAGCATTTATTTCAAATAAACCAATTACAGGCACTTTTGAATTGTCAAGGGGTCGGTCAGTCAGAAAGATGAAGCTAGTTGCCCATTGCAAAGCGTAGGTTCCTATGGAGAAGAACGGGAAAGAAACTCCACGGACACTCCTTTGAATCAGAATATTAACATCACGCCTTGCTTTCTCGAAGGGTTGGGCAGAGGCGTACATATAGTATACTCACATTTTTCCAGTTATGTTTAAGTCCCACGCAATAGGGGGTGAGCTTATTGCCATCAACCGGGCACAAAACCAGACTCCGGGCTGCCACTGAGAAATTCCAGATGGAAAAACCCAATACCACTTTGCCTGACCTGGGAATCGAACGCAGGACCTCATGGTCAGCAGTAGCGATAGCGACCACTTTACCAACGAGGCAGTCATAAGTAGTATAGATATTATGGTTATCATAAATCGACAAAGGGGAAATTCCTGTACTCCCACGCTTATATAGACTTTTGATGGCTTATTTGTCGTCAGTCCCCGTGCCCTCGAGCAATCTCTTCTCCTTGCCTAGCCAATCGCCTTTTACAAAGCAATTTCATTAAAATACAAATTAATGAAACCCTACAGTGTGGTGAACAAAAAGAGGAGCTCGTGGCTAATTAATAACTGCCGCACGGTTTGATCCAACAGGTTAAGCTGCGCTTGCCGGGGTTGGTCCGTGGATGGGTTACCACATTACATACCGAGACGACATTCAAAGGTTGTCTGTAAAAGATCGCTTTTAGCGATAAGACCGCCCATTGTGTGACCTTATGTTAAATTTCTACATTTATTACTGTTTTTTTTTATGGTGTACGTAATAAAGATTATTCTATTCTATTCTCCTCCGTGGATCGGAACGTTGGTCCCGGCTGTCATCCGTAGATCTTTGACAGTCGTTACGGGTCGTCAGAAGCCTAAAAGTCTGACAACCAGTCTTAAAAAGAAGTATCGTATTACCCAGTTACTGGGTTGTGGAGGTCAGATAGGTAGTCGTTCCAGGTAAAATACTGGTATTCAGCTGCATTCGGCTAGACTGCCAGCTGACCCCAACATAGTAGGGAAAAGGCTAGGCAGATTGTCTGTCAAAATCTAAAACCAAATACCCAAACAGATCAGAGAGCAATTAAACACTTTAAAAATAAACTTAAGAAATGGCTGTATTATAATGCGTTCTATACAATAAATGAATTCTTAAATTATAAGCAAAATTTAAAATATGATCTCACTAGTAATAGAAATAGAATGTAATTTTAAAGATTTTAATTTTTTACCTCATTGTCATGATCACAATAGCAACAATTGTTTTTTGTATAAGTATTATTTTATTACCTATAAGGTATTTTTTGCATGCCGAAATGTATAAGTAAGCATAATATACTTTTTATATTTAAGACCTTTTATGTACCATATTTTAAGCAAAATAAAAATATTCATATTCATATTGAAACAAAACACTATGAAAAATATTTTTATCCCTATTTTCGTATTACGAAAAACAATTCAATTTTCCACACTTTTCCTTCAGTTTAATTCCGTTCACTTCAATACAATACAAAACATCGACGTTCTAAAGAATTTGCATTAAAATTTTCAAAATGTCCTCTGAAATTGCATCCAGACTCGGAGAGCAGCAATGTTCAACCTTTTTATCACTTGCGTCGTAAACTTATGGACGGCGACAACGTTTTTTACCGACTTCAAAAAAGGAGGAGGTACTATGTTCGGGATGATTGTTTTTTTTTTTTTTTTTTTTTTTTTTTATGTATGTTCCCCGATTACTCCGCCGTTTGTGAACCGATTTAAAAAATTCTTTTTTTGTTCAAAAGCTTATACTTCTGAGGTGGTCCCATTGTCACCAAGTCAGGATCTGATGATGGGATCCTAGAGAAATCGAGGGGAACTTTCAAAAATCGTAAGGGCAACTAGTGCATTCCTTAATTTATTAATTAAGTATTTTACAGCACTACAATTTTATGAAGGCCTGGAGTCGATCTGATGATGGAGCCGAAAGACAGTCAAGGGAACTCCTCAATGGTTTACAGCAGATACCTCGTGTTTGGGCTTGATTAATTTGTATTGATAAAAACTTTACACTTTGATGGGTTCTGACTGTCGTTACGGGTCTGATGATGAAGACGAAAGACAGTCGAGGGAACTCCTCAGTGGTTTACAGCAGATATCTTGTGTTTGGGCTTGATTAATTTGTATTGATAAGAACCTTACACTTGGATGGGTTGTGACTGTCGTTAAGGGTCTGATGATGAAGACGAAGGACGATTAACGGAACTCCTCAACGGTTCACAGTAATTACCTTGTGTTTGGACTTAATTCATTTATATTGATAAGAACTTTGCAACCATATAGGTTGTAAGTGACATTACAGATCTGATTATGGTCACCTTATAATATGATGATGAGGGGAACTATACAGTGTAAGCAAATGTATAGTGTTCACCCTTATATTCTTGAGAAGGCACGGGAGTCTCATTAGCCAGCCGGTTTCGTATAACATCTAAACGATACTTGCGCTACGACTCGTTTTGAATAAGATTTAGTCGGCAGATCTTATCATTTATCATTTGGCGACTCCTGTGACAAATGAGAATGCATGTAATTTCTCATCTGAGATAACCTAGCATGACAAGCTAACGGTGATTCTTGGGAACCGGACATAGCACTCCGTTTGCGATTCTTAGATATAGGCGTTCTTATTCAGCAGTATTAGTCTCTTTAATTCTGTTTTTCTTCATGCGGGTGGCTCCTTTAGTTGGTCTACCCATGATTACAAAAATCAAATTACACAAAAAATGGAAAAATAATAAAACTTTTAAAAAAAAATTGACCGACTTCAAAAAAAACAAAACAAAAAAGGACTACTGTACTAAAAACCAAAAGACAAAAAGTACTTCTTTAATAATAAGAGAAAAATTAAAAAATTAAAAAATAACTTTAATTTCGGAAGTCGGTGGCCAAAAACTAAAATTAAAAGCAAAGACACCGACTTTCGAAATTAAAGTTATTTTTTAATTTTTTAATTTTTCTCTTATTATTAAAGAAGTACTTTTTGTCTTTTGGTTTTTAGTACAGTAGTCCTTTTTTGTTTTGTTTTTTTTGAAGTCGGTCAATTTTTTTTTTAATGAGAATAATAGCTATTCCTTGTGATTTAGTTCTCATACAAACTGCAACCCTTTAAATCTGCTTCGGGGTAGTTTATACTTTCTTAGTGCACCTTTAGGTCATCAGAGAGATATTTGTAGTTAAGGCAGTGTGTTGTCCGTCAGAATGTCAGTCATTTTTGTTATTGTTGTAGTTTCTAGAACGATTAATTATTTCCAAAAATATCGGTTTACCTCATAAAACCACACTTGCACTGAACTGAAATGGAACTAAATAATTATTTAACTTTTTTCACAACGTATAAGGTTTTCCCGAATAGCTGGCATCGACGCGAGAGAAGACAAGACTGGAGGAAACCAAAGCATTTTAGTATTTCATGTATATATAACCTATTCAACTAATTCTTATTTTTTAGAGTAGGTAGCCTAAGTAACTGCAATGAATAACTTAGGCTACTTTTTCACTGGCTAAGCTGATGTTTTAAGCAACCCAGTTTCTGGGTGACTCTATATCCTTTGGTAAGATTGGTTGTCAGACTTTTTGGGCTTCTGAATACCAGTAACGACTGTCAAAGATCTATAAATTATAGCCGGGACCAACGGCTTAAGACGCTGACAACAGATGAATCGCGATGACAGGACGTTTGGAATTTATTAAAAAAATATGAAGCAATTATCGATTTATTCAAAAATGATTTGAGTAATCGAAAATTAAAAACAATCAAGTTCTGGAATCAAATAAGAAGTTCTTGTTATTAATTCAAATACCAACGAACGTTGGTATTTAATACAGATATTATGGACTAGCTGTGCCCCGCGGTTTCACCCGCGTAAGTCTCGATCCCGTGGAAATATAGGGATAAAATATATCCTATGTCCTATTCCAGGTCATGGTCTACCCGTGTGCCCATCTTCTCCTCTGTAGAGTAGGGACGTCGAGGCGGCGCGGCGCGGCATGCGAACATGTTTTTCAACTACAATGTAAAGTTTGCTGGATAAATTCATACCAACTACGTAACCCTTCATTGAGCGTGCCGACATGCACTTGGCCGGTTTTATAAAAACAGTGGAGCCAATATTACTGCCAAGGAACTATTTGATGAAACGCACTCTACATTGGCAACCACATTATCGTTTACCACCAGGTGAGATAATGATCATACGTATCTACAATAATAATAATATTTTTTTACCCTCACATTTAATTTAAAAATATTTTTTATATTAATTATGAAATAATAACAAAACGCAACTATACAAGCTCTCGACTGCTGCGTGGTGCTGCTGCGGTCCCAATCTTTTCAAATGATCAAAGAGTTTTTATTGTATTAAATGTTTTTAATCTTTTAGCATTTTATATTAACATGTGACATGTGTGTGTGTGTATGTATATGGTCAGAGAGAAGGAATACAAAATAAAAATAACAGTTTTATTACATTAGTTTATTAAACATTTTAGTAAGCTTCTTACAAAACATTTTTTTTTGGTATTAGTAAGCCGGGCTGGTGTCCGTCACTCCACGACAAAGCGCGTATTACGGTTATGTCATAGATAATTTATCTACAGTATCCAGCGGCCCAACCAGGTTCCTTGTGACAATAACCGGAACAGCAGTTTCCTTGACTCCCATCAGGTTGGCACCCGTTGCCATTAGCAATGCAGGCCAAAGCTTGCTCCGGCATGAACATAGCCGCAACAAGGAAGACAGCGACCAAGATGAACAGATTGAACTTCATTTTGATGTTGGTACTTGACTGGATTGTTATACCAAGAAGAACCGCTTGCTGTAGTAGAGAAAGCTACTGTGTGAGTTAACTGAACGTTACGAGTCTTTATATACTCTTTAGAAACCCTGTTTCCCTCATAATTAATATTATTCCACGCAGCTACTTTCCTTAAGGGTTTCTCTCAAGGAAATATTTAGAAAAAAACAAAATGAGTAATCATACTATGTGTACCTACCGATGTAGGTTTTTTATTCGTAACTGAACTCCACATCCCAGTAGCTGGGTAAAATACCCCTTGGTAAGACTGGTTGTCAGACTTTTTGAGCTTCTGACTGCTGTCCGTAACTACTGTCAAAGATCTAGGAATTATAGCCGGGACCAACGGCTAGTCCCTCCACGAACCGACCGCGGCGACTATAAATTATAATTAAGCCACAAGCCCCTCTTAATGATAAGGTATAATATATGTTATCTGGGGGCACGACAGTGCCCCCGCCAAGTCGAGCGAAACAAACAAATAATGGCACAGCCGTACCATCTTTTCTCGAAGCCATTCAGGACATTTTCGACCCCCTGTAACTTCGTTACGGATAAAGCTAGAAGCCAGAATTTTTTGTCACTGACTGACTCACTGATCATCAAAACTCTAAGGTACATCTAGCAGACACACAAGCTTCAAATTGTGAACACATTTAGTGTTTAGCCTATAAAGCAAGGAAAAATTCAAAAATACCACAATTTCAGTCCCATTTTCTAGATATACAAATGTTTCGTCTCTACCTAAATAAATAGATCCCACTAAATACATTTTCATGTAAAATATTGCCAAAATGAGACCATAAGGCTCGCGCTGTCAAAAAGTTATCAGATCTCATGTAGAGCCAAGCTTCTACCTATACACGCCTTAACTCTACAAGCCTTACCTTCACAAACTCTACACCTTAGTCAAAATATGTGGCTTATACACTCCTAAATTAAGGGGTAAGATGAGAGGTGTTTTTTTTTTAAACCTAGTCGTGTATTTTTTATTTGGTATTATTATCTTATTATGTGTTCTTGCATAATTTTCAGATCTCTAGCATAAAATTAAGTTTATATGGGAAAACCCATACAAACTTTCATCCCCTAATTTAAAAGGTGGGGGTGATTTACAAAAAATCCTGACATAATTATGTATTTTATTATTTATAACAATTTTCAGACCTCTAGCATAAAAATTTGCGGAAGTCTCATATAAACTTCCATCCCCTAGTGGGGATTGGGGGGTAAAAGTTCCAAGTTTTAGATTTGTTTTGTACTAATACTAGCTTACATACAGCTTTCTAGGACTTCAAGAAGTACCCTAAGAATTTTGATGATCATCAGTCGGTGAGTTAATGAGTCAGTCAGTGACGAAATCAGAGTTTTATAGATGTCAATAAAATCGAAAGTATAAGAACTATACAACTGAAACTTTCTATGTTTAATAAATCCGCTATTAACACCATATCCCAAGAATCTTGTTTATCTGGTGTAATCCAAACCCAAATTATGAGGGTTCAAAAAAACGACGAAGCCGTTCGAGAAAAGGTAGGTAGTGACCTCCTTGCGCTTCGATTGGCTCGTCTTGGCGGGGACACTACCATGCCCCCAGATAGAAAGGTAGGTAAACAGTAGATATAGGATTAGGTTCAGTTAACTGCATTGAAATTGAATGAAGAAGCAATAATAATTAGGTAGCTATAACCACCTTTGGGATTGATGGGATTATATTATTATCCTAAGACATTGGCTTTGAGTACCACTGGCCTACAGACGCAACAATATCAAGTTCCGCGCTTTAATTCCAATCGTCACAAAGCGACGCGTCGGTCGGGTTTCACATTGTTGCCTGCAATCCTAGTCCGCTCACAACTTCACGCTTATATTGCGTCGCCGGGTAAGTAGAGATAATAAATCTATAGGTAGTTGTAGATGTAGGGAGGTTTCGTTTGGTGTAACCTGCGGTAATGAAAGTAATTCCGTGCTAAAGTGCGTTTCATCAAATAGTTCCTATGCCGTAAAGTTGGCTCCACTGTTGTAGGACCAATACGAATACGCTACGCCGCTATAGCGCTATCTGATATGTCCGTTTTTAGGGTTCCGTAGTCAACAAGGAACCCTTATAGTTTCGCCATGTCCGTCTGCCTGTCTGTCTGTCCGTCTGTCTGACCGCGGCTTGGCTCAGAGACTGTTAGTGCTAGAAATCTGTAATTTAGTATGGGTATACATATAAATTACGCCGACAAAGCGGTAAAATAAAATTTAAAAAAAATTTTTTTAGGGGCCTCCTCTACACATAAAGTGGGGATTGTTCTTGTCAATCCTATAGCGTGGGGTATCGTTGAAAAGGTCGTTTATTAATAATGATACTTTGTGAGAGCCATTTTTGGATTCAGGAATCCGTTTGCGAAATATTAAAGCTTTAAAGTGCTAATTTTTGTTAGAGTCAGGTGTGTCTCCCCAGCTAGGCCCTGCCAGCTAAATGGTTGGTTTTGAATATGTGAAAAAATTCACGGCAGTAGTATATATAACGAAATTAAAAGGAAACCTATCACAGCTAAGCAGGCTCCACAAGTTACCGAGTAATAATCGACCAACTTAAATTTGCAGTTGCAGAAACATGTGCTTCCATACATTCTTTATGAGAGAACATGTTTTTCAACTACAATGTCAAGTTTGTTGGATAAAAACATCCCAACTACGGAACCCTTCATTGTGCGTGTGGACATGCACTTGGCCGGTTTTTTTTAATTTAATAGTACAGCCAACATTTCTGCATAGGCACTATTTGATGAAACGCACTCTGCATTGGCAACCACATTATCGTTTACCACCAGGTGAGATAGTGGTCATACGTATCTACATTTGTCATAATATTTTTTACCCTAACATTTAATTTAAAAATATTTTTTATATAAATAATGAAATAATAACAAAACGCAACTATACAAGCTCTCGACTGCTGCGTGGTGCTGCTGCGGTCCCAACCTTTTCAAATGATCAAAGAGTTTTTATTGTATTAAAATGTTTTTTAACCGACGAAAAAAAAAGGAGGAGGTTCTCAATTCGACCCGTATTTTTTTTTTTGTTTTTTATGACCACGCATAACTTGTTAGTGAGTTGTCCGTTTTGAAAAATTATTTTTGTTGGGAAGGGTATACCTCGAAGTTGGTCCCATTTAAAATTGGAAACTATAATCCACCCCTAAAGGTAGAAAAAAAGGGGTTGATTGATTTTTCACCAACTGAATTTTCAACTGTGAACCGAGTCTGTTGAAATTTCGCACACATACATAGTTCTGATGACACAACCACTCATCATCAACTCCAGGTCTTTAACCTAGAGTAACCCCCTGAAGTACCCTGGAGAAAATGGTAACTCAAAAGGGAAAAATAAAAAACTTTTTTACAAAAAATTAAACCGACGAAAAAAGAACTGAAAAGCGAAAAATATATACCTAACTTTAATTTCGGAAGTCGGTGGCAAAAACCGAAATTTGAAAAGCGAAGACACCGACTTCCGAAATTAAAGTTAGGTATTTATTTTTCGCTTTTCAGTTCTTTTTTTAATCTTTAAGAATTTCATTTTATCATGTGACATTGTGTGTGTGTTTGTGTATGGTCAGAGAGGAGGAATACAAAATAAAAAATAATAGGTTTATTGTATTATTTTATTAAAAATTTTAGTAAGCTTCTCACAAAACATTTTTTTTTGTATTAGTTATACGGGCTGGTGTCCGTCACTCCACGACAAAGCGCGTATTACGGTCATGTCATAGATAATTTATCTACAGTATCCAGCGGCCCAACCAGATTCCTTGTGACAATTACCGGAGCAGCAGTTTCCTTGACTCCCATCAGGTTGACACCCGTTGCCATTAGCAATGCAGGCCAAAGCTTGCTCCGGCATGAACATAGCTGCAACAAGGAAGACAGCGACTAAGATGAACAGATTGAACTTCATTTTGATGTTGGTACTTTACTGGATCGTTATACCAAGAAGAACCGCTTGTTGTAGTAAAGAAAGCTACTGTGTGAGTTAACTGAACGTTGCGAGTCTTTATATACTCTTTAGAAACCCTGTTTTCCTCATAATTAATATTATTCCACGCAGCTACTTTCCTTAAGGGATTCTCCCAAGGAAAATCATAAAAAAAAACAAAATGAGTAAAAATACTATGTATACCTACAGATGTAGGTTTTCATTCCTATCTGACCTTCACATCCCAGTAGCTGGGTAAAATTGTCAGACTTTTTGGGCTTCTGACTGCTGTCCGTAACTACTGTCAAAGATCTAGGAATGGGACGGGACCAACGGCTAGTCCCTCCACGAACCGACCGCGGCGACTGTTATAATTAAGCCTCAAGCCCCTCCTAATGATAAAGTATTATATATGTTATCTGGGGGCACGACAGTGCCCCCGCCAAGTCGCGCAAAACAAACGAACAACGGCACAGCCGTACCATCTTTTCTCGAAGCCATTCAGGACATTTTCGACCCCCTGTAACTTCGTTGCGGATAAAGCTGGAAGCCTGAATTTTTTGTCACTGACTGACTCACTGATCATCTAAACTCTACGGTACATAGAGCAGACACACAGGCTTCAAATTTTGAACACATTTAGTGTTTAGCCTATAAAGCAAGGAAAAATTCGAAAAATACCACAATTTCAGTCCCATTTTCTAAATATACAAATTTTTCGTCACTACCTAAATAAATAGATCCCACCAAATACATTTTCATGTAAAATATTGCCAAGACGAGACCATAAGGCAAAATTTATCAGATCTTATGTAGAGCCAAGCTTCTAACTCTACACGCCTTAACTCTATATGCCCTAACTTCAAAAACTCTACACCTTAGTCAAAATATGTTGCATATACACTCCTAATTTAAGGGGTAAGTTGAGAGGTGTTTTTTTTTTAAACCTAATACGTTTTTTTTTTTGTATATGATTATGTGTACTTGAATAATTTTCAGATCTCTAGCATAAAATTAAGTTTATATGGGAAAACGCATACAAACTTCCATCCCCTAATTTAAAGGGTGGGGGGTAATTTAATAAAAATCCTGAAATATGTATTTTATTATTTATAACAATTTTCAGACCTCTAGCATTAAAATTTGCGGAAGTCTCATATAAACTTCCATCCCCTAGTTTAAGGGGTTGGGGGGTAAAAGTTTCAAGTTTGAGTTTTTTTTTTGTTCTTTGTGTACTAATACTAGCTTGTATACAGCTTTCTAGGACTTCAGGAAGTACCCTAAGAATTTTGATGATCATCAGTCAGTGAGTTAATGAGTCAGTGACGAAATCAGGGTTTTGTAGATATCAACAAAATCGAAACTATAAGAGCTATGCAACTAAAACTTTCTACGTTTAGAAAATCCACTATTAACATCATATCCCAAGAATCTTGTTTATCTGGTGTAATCCAAACCCAAATTATGAGGGTTCAAAAAAACGACGAAGAGGTTCTTGAAAAGGGAAACGACTTTTAAAAAAAAAACGGCATTAAATTTTTCGTCAAATCGGCAACCAAAAAATCATACATAATTAGCACTATGACCCCCTCCAAGGCTATTACGGTTAAACATACCGTTTAGGAGATAATTCGATTTTCATACTAGCTTCATACAAATTTTTCGTAAAAAAATTATATTTCCTTCGTTTTTGGGCAGAATTAACTCGGGTGTCATTTTTGTACATAGTAATGACTAATATAAGCGATATCCAGCATAAAAACAAGCACTTGCAAATTGAAATCCCTAAGTCTATGAAAGCCGATTTCCAGCCCACCGTGCGTCGATCCGGTTTCACATTGTTGCTTGCAATCCTACTCCGCTCACAACTTCACGCTTATATTGCATCGCCAGGTAAGTAGAGATATTAAATCTATAGGTAGTTGTAGATGTAGATGTAGGGAGGTTTCGTTTGGTTTAACCTGCGGTAATGAAAGTAATTCCGTGCTATAGTGCGTTTCATCAAATAGTTCCTATATCGTAATGTTGGCTCCACTGTTGTAGGACCAATACGAATACGCTACGCCGCTACAGCGCTATCTGATATGTCCGTTTTTAGGGTTCCGTAGTCAACAAAGAACCTTTATAGTTTTGCCATGTCCGTCTGTCTGTCCACGGCTTAGCTCAGAGACTGTTAGTGCTAGAAAGCTTTAATTTGGTATGAGTATACATATAAATTACGCCGACAAAGTGGTTAAAAACAAGTCGTAAAAAATATTTTTTTTTAAGTACCTCCCCTACACTTAAAGTGGGGATGGTTTTTTTTTCTTGTAAATCCCACGGTATGGGGTATCGTTTGGAAGGTTGTTTAATAATAATGTGACTTTGTGAAAACCATTTTTGGATTCAGGAATCCGTTTGCGAAATATTAAGCTTTAAAGTGCTCATTTTTGTTAGAGTCAGGTTCCCCCCCCCAACTAGATGGCTAGCTGCCAGCTAAATGGTTGGTTTTGAATATGTGAAAAAATTCACGGCAGTAGTATATACAACGAAATTAAAAGGAAACCTATCACAGCTAAGCAGGCTCCACAAGTTACCGAGTAATAATCGACCAACTTAAATTTGCAGTTGCAAAATCATGTGCTTCCATACATTCTTTATGAGAGAACATGTTTTTCAACTACAATGTCAAGTTTGTTGGATAAAAACATCCCAACTACGGTACCCTTCATTGTGCGTGTGGACATGCACTTGGCCGGTTTTTTTTAATTTAATAGTACAGCCAACATTTCTGCATAAGCACTATTTGATGAAACGCACTCTGCATTGGCAACCACAGTATCGTTTACCACCAGGTGAGATACTGATCATACGTATCTACATTAATCATAATATTTTTTACCCTAACATTTAATTTAAAAATATATTTTATATAAATAATGAAATAATAACAAAACGCAACTATACAAGCTCTCGACTGCTGCGTGGTGCTGCTGCGGTCCCAACCTTTTCAAATGATCAAAGAGTTTTTATTGTATTAAAATGTTTTTTAACCGACGAAAAACAAAGGAGGAGGTTCTCAATTCGACCCGTATTTTTTTTATTTTATTTTTTATGTATGACCACGCATAACTTTTTAGTGAGTGGTCCGATTTGAAAAATTCTTTTTTTATTGGGAAGGCTATACCTCGAAGTTGGTCCCATTTAAAATTGGAAACTATAATCCACCCGTAAAGGTAGAAAAAATGGGGTTGATTGATTTGTCAACAACTGAATTTTCAACTGTGAACCGAGTCTGTTGAAATTTCGCACACATACATAGTTCTGATGACACAACCACTCATCATCAACTCCAGGTCTTTAACCTAGACTCTAGAGTAACCCCCTGAAGTGCCCTAGAGAAAATGGTAACTCAAAAGGGAAAAATAAAAAACTTTTTTACAAAAAATTAAACCGACGAAAAAAGAACTGAAAAGTGAAAAATAAATACCTAACTTTAATTTCGGAAGTCGATGGCAAAAACCGAAAATTGAAAAGCGAAGACACCGACTTCCGAAATTAAAGTTAGCTATTTATTTTTCGCTTTTCAGTTCTTTTTTTAATATTTAAGCATTTCATTTTAACATGTGACATTGTGTGTGTGTTTGTGTATGGTCAGAGAGGAGGAACACAAAATAAAAAATAATAGGTTTATTGTATTATTTTATTAAACATTTTAGTAAGCTTCTCACAAAACATTTTTTTTTATATTAGTTAGACGGGCTGGTGTCCGTCACTCCACGACAAAGCGCGTATTACGGTCATGTCATAGATAATTTATCTACAGTATCCAGCGGCCCAACCAGGTTCCTTGTGACAATAACCGGAACAGCAGTTTCCTTGACTCCCATCAGGTTGACACCCGTTGCCATTAGCAATGCAGGCCAAAGCTTGCTCCGGCATGAACATAGCCGCAACAAGGAAGACAGCGACTAAGATGAACAGATTGAACTTCATTTTGATGTTGGTACTTTAGTGGATCGTTATACCAAGAAGAACCGCTTGCTGTAGTAGAGAAAGCTACTGTGTGAGTTAACTGAACGTTACGAGTCTTTATATACTCTTTAGAAACCCTGTTTTCCTCATAATTAATATTATTCCACGCAGCTACTTTCCTTAAGGGTTTCTCTCAAGGAAAAATTTAGAAAAAAACAAAATGAGTAATCATACTATGTGTACCTACCGATGTAGGTTTTTTATTCGTAACTGAACTCCACATCCCAGTAGCTGGGTAAAATACCCCTTGGTAAGACTGGTTGTCAGACTTTTTGAGCTTCTGACTGCTGTCCGTAACTACTGTCAAAGATCTAGGAATTATAGCCGGGACCAACGGCTAGTCCCTCGACGAACCGACCGCGGCGACTATAAATTATAATTAAGCCACAAGCCCCTCTTAATGATAAGGTATAATATATGTTATCTGGGGGCACGATAGTGCCCCCGCCAAGTCGAGCGAAACAAACAAATAATGGCACAGCCGTACCATCTTTTCTCGAAGCCATTCAGGACATTTTCGACCCCCTGTAACTTCGTTACGGATAAAGCTAGAAGCCAGAATTTTTTGTCACTGACTGACTCACTGATCATCAAAACTCTAAGGTACATCTAGCAGACACACAAGCTTCAAATTGTGAACACATTTAGTGTTTAGCCTATAAAGCAAGGAAAAATTCAAAAATACCACAATTTCAGTCCCATTTTCTAGATATACAAATGTTTCGTCTCTACCTAAATAAATAGATCCCACTAAATACATTTTCATGTAAAATGTTGCCAAAATGAGACCATAAGGCTCGCGCTGTCAAAAAGTTATCAGATCTCATGTAGAGCCAAGCTTCTACCTATACACGCCTTAACTCTACAAGCCTTACCTTCACAAACTCTACACCTTAGACAAAATATGTGGCTTATACACTCCTAAATTAAGGGGTAAGATGAGAGGTGTTTTTTTTTTAAACCTAGTCTTGTATTTTTTATTTGGTATTATTATCTTATTATGTGTTCTTGCATAATTTTCAGATCTCTAGCATAAAATTAAGTTTATATGGGAAAACCCATACAAACTTTCATCCCCTAATTTAAAAGGTGGGGGTGATTTACAAAAAATCCTGACATAATTATGTATTTTATTATTTATAACAATTTTCAGACCTCTAGCATTAAAATTTGCGGAAGTCTCATATAAACTTCTATCCCCTAGTTTAAGGGGTTGGGGGGTAAAAGTTCCAAGTTTTAGATTTTTTTGTTGTAAGTGTACTAATACTAGCTTACATACAGCTATCTAGGACTTCAGGAAGTACCCTAAGAATTTTGATGATCATCAGTCGGTGAGTTAATGAGTCAGTCAGTGACGAAATCAGGGTTTTTTTAGATATCAATAAAATCGAAAGTATAAGAGCTATGCAACTGAAACTTTCTACGTTGAGAAAATCTACTATTGAAATCATATCCCAAGAATCTTGTTTATCTGGTGTAATCCAAACCCAAATTATGAGGGTTCAAAAAACCGACGAAGCGGTTCGAGAAAATGTAGGTAGTGCCCTCCTTGCGCTTCGCTTGGCTCGTCTTGACGGGGGCACTGCCGTGCCCTCACATAGATAGGTAAGTAAACAGTAGATATAGGTTTACGAGTAGGTTCAGTTAACTGCATTGAAATTGAATGAAGAAGCAATAATAATAATTAAGTAGGTATAACCACCTTTGGGATTGATGGGATTATATTATTATCCTAAGACATTGGCTTTGAGTACCACTGGCCTACAGACGCAACAATATCAAGTTCTGCGCTTTAATTCCAATCGTCACAAAGCGTCGCGTCGGTCGGGTTTCACATTGTTGCCTGCAATCCTAGTCCGCTCACAACTTCACGCTTATATAGCGTCGCCGGGTAAGTAGAGATTTTTAATCTATAGATAGATGTAGGGAGGTTTCGTTTGGTGTAACCTGCGGTAATGAAAGTAATTCCGTGCTATAGTGCGTTTCATCAAATAGTTCGTATGCCGTAATGTTGGCTCCACTGTTATAGGACCAATACGAATACGCTACGCCGCTACAGCGCTATCTGATATGTCCGTTTTTAGGGTTCCGTAGTCAACAAGAAACCCTTATAGTTTCGCCATGTCCGTTTGTCTGTCTGTCTGTCTATCTGTCTGTCCATCTACCTGTCTGTCCGTCTGTCCGTCTGTCTGTCCACGGCTTAACTCAAAGACTGTTAGTGCTAGAAATTTGGTTTGGGTATATACATAAATTACGCCGACAAAGTGGTTAAAACAAATCGTAATTTTTTTTTTTTTTTAGTTACCTCCCCTTCTCTTAACGTGGTGATGGTTTTTTTTTTCTTGACAATCCCATGGTGTGGGTTATCGTTGTAAAGTTCGTTTAAAAATAATGTGAATTTGTGAAAACCATTTTTGGATTAAAAAATCCGTTTGCTAAATATTAAGCTTTAAAGTGCAAATTTTTGTTAGAGTCAGGTGTCCCCACCCCAGCTAGGCCCTGCCACTTAATGGTTGGTTTTGAATATGTGAAAAAATTCATGGCAGTAGTATATATAACGAAATTAAATGGAAACTTATCACAAATAAGTAGGCTCCACAAGTTACCGAGTAATAATCGACCAACTTAAATTTGCAGTTGCAAAATCATGTGCTTCCATTTATATTCTTCATGAGAGAACATGTTTTTCAACCACAATGTCAAGTTTGTTGGATAAGTGCATCCCAACTACGGAACCCTTCATTGAGCGAGCCGACATGCAATTGGCCGGTTTTTTAAAAACAGTGGAGCCAACATTATTGCAAAGGAACTATTTGATGAAACGCACTCTACGTCGGCAACTACGTTATCGTTTTCCACCAGGTGAGATACTGATCATACGTATCTACATTAAAAATAGTAATATTTATTTATCCTAACATTTAAAAAAATAATTAATATATAAATAATGAAATAATAACAAAACGCAACAATACAAGGTCTCGACTGCTGCGTGGTGCTGCTGCATTCCCGACGTTTTCAAATGATCAAAGAGTTTTTATTGTCTTAAAATGTTTTTAATCTTTTAGCATTTTATTTTAACATGAGACATTGTGTGTGTGTTTGTGTATAGTCAGAGAGGAGGAATACAAAATAAAAAGTAACAGTTTTATTATATTAATTTATTAAACATTTTAGTAAGCTTCTTACATAACATTTTTTTTTGGTATTAGTAGGACGGGCCGGTGT
The DNA here is from genome assembly GCA_949152455.1 of Lithophane leautieri. NCBI lineage: Eukaryota > Metazoa > Arthropoda > Insecta > Lepidoptera > Noctuidae > Lithophane > Lithophane leautieri. Next base: position 14,545,813 of record OX424476.1, on the reverse strand, counting down.
CTGTCACTCCACGACAAAGCGCGTATGACGGTCATGTGATAGATAATTTATCTACAGTATCCAGCGACCCAACCAGGTTCCTTGTGACAATAACCGGAACAACAGTTTCCTTGACTCCCATCAGGTTGACACCCGTTGCCATTAGCAATGCAGGCCAAAGCTTGCTCCGGCATGAATATAGCCGCAACAAGGAAGACAGCGACCAAGATGAACAGATTGAACTTCATTTTGATGTTGGTACTTGACTGGATTGTTATACCAAGAAGAACCGCTTGCTGTAGTAGGGAAAGCTACTGTGTGAGTTAACTGAACGTTGCGAGTCTTTATATACTCTTCAGAAACCCTTTTTTCCTCATAATTAATATTTATTTATGATAATATTATTCCACGATGCTACTTTGCTTAAAGGAATTCCCTCAAGGAAAAACTTAAAAAACAAAATGAGTAAACATACTATGTGTACCTACAGAATCCTATAACTATAGAAATGAGAACAAAAGCAAAATACAGCAGACAAAGCGTAAAATGTGCGAAAAGGCAAAAAACATATGAATTCTTGTAAAATTTACACCTTTTGTATATTCATATAGTACCGAACAAAATTATAACCAACTATTTTTTACGTACGCAGGCCGCTCCATACATTGTCACAATCACAGGCTTATTGCCTCGTTAACCGAAAAGTAACGTAAACGCGTACGTAAACGTATAAACCTAATAGTTAAATGGTAAGGGTTTATTCTTTCTTCGTTTATGACTAGGGATTATTATTTATCTGCCTTTCAGAACCATAGGAGCGTTTGAAGAACCTTCGCGAATTTTCGTTTGAGCAGCATCGCTACCAAACTTCTCGAGTGAGTAATCTTTTTAATACACACCGCATGACCATCATTAAGTCGAAAAATACTGGTTAGTGTCCACTGTGAGACATAGACCTCCCCCAAGCGCCACCATCACTCATTCTGTGAATGAGTACCTACCTACTCATAAACTCTAAAGGTTACTGACATTTTACTATTATAATTTGACAAATGATTGACATTCTTTATAATTATAATAACTATGATGTATGTTCCAATTTTATTAGATTCATTCATTTATTTAATTAATGTAATTTTGCATGCTAGTTTTAGCGAATTGTTTTAGAAACTTAAAAAATCCGATCATCTGTAATGTACTACAATTCTAGCAAATAAACATTTCATTTCATTTCACCAAAACGACTGGTCGTGTGCCTGCCGCATCCAGAGTAAATCAAACCTTTACAAGATCATCGTTCCACCGTATTGGGGGTCTTCCTATATTGCATGATCTGCGGCAGTACCTACGGCTGGCGCAGATTGGAGCGAGCAGCGCCGCATCGCAACACATTGCAAAAATCTTCTTTCATATTTTTCATACATTTTCTATGAACCAACGCAACGCACACTACAGGAGAGCCGAACCGCACTTTTTTGTATGAAAATGCACTCCTTTCTGGGCAGTCGTGTAAAAAATGCAAGTCTCGTAACGCAGTTTTTCTACCGCAAAAAGATGTGAGATTTAATGTAAAACCAAGTCTGTTAATTTATTCAGTACCTATCTATTTTTCGTCTTTATTTCTTTAATAAGTACATAGAATAACTTGACCATCGCACAGAAACATAATCACTTAGGAATAATCTACTATTTTAAATAGTCCTAATTATATAAAGCGCTCACAGCGCTAATACTACCTACAGAAGCGTCTTAAGAATCAGAGGAGCTCGTGGCTAAGTAATAACAGCCGCACGGGTCGATTCATCAGGTTAAGCTACGCTTGCCGGGGTTGGTCCGTGAATGGGTAACCAACTTTACATATTAAGACGCCTCCGTGCCTCGGAAAGCACGTTAAACCGTTGGTCCCGGCTGTCATTTATGTATCATTGACAGTCGTTACGGGTCGTCAGAAGCCCGAAAGTCTGACAACCAGTCTTGCCAAGGGGTATCATATTACCCAGTAACTGGGTTGTGGAGGTCCGATAGGCAGTCGCTCCATACTGGTATTCAGCTGCATCCGGTTAGACTGGAAGCCGACCCCAACATGGTTGGGAAAAGGCTGGGCAGATGAAGTGTCTTAAGAATCAAAGTATTTAAAATTCGACAGCAAAACTTCACTAAAACTAGAATTTAAACTAACATTAGAATTCAATACCAAAAACACAATATTCGCTGCAAAAGTTGCATCAAGAAGAGAATTTTCTCAACAACTAGAAACTCGAAGTTAAATTTTATAAACACATTTTAAATAACAATCCATCGAGTATTAGAAGTTTATAAAATTTTCACTGAGTATTTTCTTTTCAATACTTCGAGATTTCCCGGGGGATCATTTTATCTCTTATTCTGTTGAATTCTGTGCAACTGTGTGGTGAAATAATGTGGATTCTATGAGGCCATAGCGCAGTGAATCTTTATATTTATCCCAAGAGCTGTTTTAGACATTAACATGATGTTTGATAAAAAACCAGTACTTTTTTTTCCACAAAGACTTAAATCTCGCCGAAGTCCTTTTAATTAATTTATAAATTGAATGTACGTATAATAAACGATAGTAAACGAAAGGTGACATAAGCGAACACTAAAAAAAAAAAAACCTCACAATAAATACGTTTTTTTGAACCGTTTTAGAAATCGAGTGTTTCCTCATATTAAGAAGCCGGTTTTTACACTTTGCATAAAGTTGTGAACAGGAAAATAGGATGCGCATATGGTACAATCAGCATCAAAAGAAGATATGTTTATTTGCGACAAACATGACGCTAAGAAAGGACAAATGCACAAAAAATAACAAGTTGGGGGAAAATATGCGTCACATTCACGCAAAACTGCCACGGCATCAAAAATATCGGGACAAGAAGACTGTTCAACGTGATTTGAGAAACTATACTAACATAATGATACAAAGAGTATTTTTGAAAACAGTACAGAACGACAAAAAAAGCTATTCCGACTAAAATGTTATCTTTTTCTTTATTTTTTTTTATATTATTAGTTTCACAAAGTTGCTAAAATAATTTAGAACAGTCTGTGCACCCCACTATTTTGACTATACATGCTTATCAATTTTTTGAAGCACTTGTTGACCATGAGAGACCTTGCAAAGCAATGTATCGGGCCGCTGAATTGATTAAATGTTTTATTAGAAACATACGTAATATTATTTAGAAGCATACACGCTTTTTTTAAGTTGCTAAGCGGGAAAGGACAAAGTTGTACCCTAAGGACCAATAAATTACAAACTATATGAGTGAGTTAATGTTTTCATTACTAAATATTTTGGATTTTTATGTCATCTTTTAATAAGTAAGCAAGAGTAACATGTAAACAACGGAAGCTGAAGGTCAAATTCTCGTACTTAAAAACGTTCAAATTCAAGTTGCAATCCCATCTCAGTGACAATCAATGTCAAAAACTTGTCAAAATGTCAGATTGAGAAAGAGATTAGAATGTGAGTGAACGTTCGAATTGTAAAAAACAAATACTTACATACATAAGTAGTGAAAAAAAAAACTTAATTATGTAATAAACGCCAGTTATTTTATATCTGGCTTTATTTCCAAACCGTACATATGTATATATACAAAAGATAATAATGATCCTCAATACAACAAAAATTTATTCCGTGCATGCGTTTTTAGCAGCATTATACATTTTAACCACATACATTGTATAAAAATCGTTGCCTTTATTTTTAACTTGTTAACCCGCCAAACGGCTTTTCCGAGCCAAGTAGGCCTTTAACGGCAACTGTGTAAAACCTATAAAGGCTCTACGTGGTAGGCTTATAAAGTGAGGATTTTGTTTCCTTAAAACTATGAATGTTACTATTAGTATCAAATACTTTTTTGCAACGACATAGCCCGAAGACTTGTCAAACTTAAGGTACCATTCCATAGCCGACCGCAGGCAGCAACAGCAGGCGACGTGTCGCCGCGACACGACTGATTTCTATGTAATTTTAGCTACGCTATTTTTTTTTGTATTTCATAGAAATTCATAGAAACTAGTCGTGTCTTGCGTCGCCTGCAGTTGCCGCCTGCGTTCGGCTACAGAATTGTACCCTTAAGTGGCAGTGGGCAGTGCACATCGCTCGCAGAACAGATGGCCGATGGTGCCAAAATTATCTGGAGCAGCGACCGCGTACCGGAAGACGTAGCGTTGGAAAGCCTCCCGCAATGTGGAGCGATGACCTTGTCCGCTGGATGCGAGTAGTACAGAACCGGTCGAAGTGGCGGTGCTTGAGGGAGGCCTATGTCCAGCAGTGACCGTCTTTCATCTAAAATTATGAATATGATGACTTTTTTGCAAGGCCATAAAAAAGGTTGAAATTGCAGCTGCATATAAGGTGGCTATGAAGTCAGCGGTTAATACAAGTTGATATATGACTGTTTAAACAAAATAAAAAAAATACAAAAGTTCGCTGACCTGCAGACTTTTTTTTTTCTTTTGTCTTGTTTAGATATCGATACCCATCACGCGTCTGTGAATTTTACAAAAAAAATTACTGACTTTTAAACTGACATTTCAAGTGGCTAGGTACACGGCTACACATCAAGCTATATATTTCCAGTTTATGCTGATCTCGCATTGCATTAGATTTCCGTACAATGCGAGGTCAGCTTATACTGGAAATGTATAGCTTGATGTGTAGCCGCGTGTACAATAACTGCGGTTAATGACCTCAAAAAAAAACTCATCAAAATTTATTTATTGTTTGATCATGTTTAAATGTCGATACCCATCACGTCTGCGGAGTTTCGCTAGCTAAGTTAATTTGACCCTGTATAATAAGGAAATCGATGTTTTATCATATCGTAAGAACGAAAGTGCGAAGAAGGGGCGGGGCTGAGGGTCGCTATACTGAGTCCGTTCCTGAGCTAGCTGCGCGGTGCGGGAGGGGTGTGGTGTTGTGATGTGAGAGCTCAGTGATTGGTCAACTGGTGACAACTGTCACCCCTTTCGCACCGCGCAGCTACCTCAGGAACGGTCTCAGTTTAGCGGTCGGGCTATAGTCGTATTATGAAAAAAAAAAAAGTATTAAAAACTAAAACCCAACTACGACTAAAAAGGGTATAAACAAGACACGACAGACAGACAAATAAAAAATCCGGAGTCACACGTGTTAGGGCATAAATCGAACAGATTACGTGTGACTCCGGATTTTTAATGTGACGCGTAGCCTATAACGATACCTCATTTGTCAAATTATGATGAGTGACTTAGAAGATAGGAGGGAACCGATGAACATACTTACAAACATACATACATGCATACATACATACCGGTCAAAATCATATCCCTCCTTTTTTCTTCGCTATAGTCGGATAAAAATAACACGAAAAGAAGAACAAAAGTTTAATTACTTTATGAGTGCGACATTGATAACTAACTGAACCGAGCTGAACCCGGTCCAAATAACCATAACTATATTTTCAAATTAAGCCCCGCTTGTAACAGTAACAATAACAAAAGTTACTGAACGTCACCACAAACAGTTACAACTCGCAACGTATACACAACTCAAGTGTTTTACGTAATTGTTTGAATTTTAGAAGAGCTTGTATCGAACGCGCGTCGATTTCGTCTCGAAAGTTGAGCAGAGTTAAGTATTCACCACACTAGTGGTGTATGCAGGTAAATATGCAATGGAGTTGAGCGAAATTAAGCACTAAGTTTACAGACGCTTTAATTAACAGAAAGAAACCGAGGGCGTAACGCACATAAAATTGCAATCTAAGCATACCGCAATTTTATTTTTGTACCTACGATGATTGTCATTGCAATTTCAATTTTATTGTCAAACTATTAAGTTATATTCCTATTCATCGCATAAAAATCCCTTGTAGTGGCGTGCCGCCAGTGATGGGCGCCATTAAGGGGGACGCGATATTTGCAATTTGCATTGTCAGTATCAGGCAGTATGTTGATCAAAATATGATTTGCGACCGTAACAAATACATATTTATACAATTATAATAATTAAAATCATTAACAAAAATATCAAACCACGTAAGAAAAAATCGTATCCTACCGAGTTTTCCCATAACATTGTGACATGAAACGAATTCTTTCTTATCCAGTAATACGTGAACTATGTAATAGAGACAAAATAAAATAGTTCAAGATCATTGGTCCTTGTCCTTTTATTCCGTGTCGTCCTTACAAACACAAATCACCTTCACAAACTTTGAGACAGGTAACAAACATCTGTAGGCCAAACAAATGTTTGTCCCGATTCTCGTTGCAGGAATTGAAACCCAAAGCGAAGGTGGATGGATCGTCTGACACAATTTAATCAGAAGTTAGTCTGTGAAAAGTATCTATTTGAAGAATTTATTGCCACTTTACCTTTTAGTCTAAATTGTTAAGCCATAGATAGATAGATAGATAAATAAAACGTTTATTTGGTGCACCCAAAAGACAGCACAACATAAAAAAACACGGTTAAATATGAAGCTACAAGGTGACAATGTACAAAAAAAAAAAAATTGAAACAATAAAAGAAAACTAAACATAAGATGGCTTAACAATTTAGACTAAAAGGTAAAGTAAAGTCTATGAACGCATCCCCACTTGTCAGTGTCAGTGCCGACACCGGCATGAGAATGTATGAAAGAATATTTGGCACTGTGCCGGTACTGTGTCGGAACTGTGGGTTCACTGATATGTGTGAATCGACTTTAAATGATTACGGCGCCCTCTAGAGCACATAAAGTCAAGGAATATTTTATTTTGTATTGACTTTTTGTCGTAGTTGAGTTTTAGTTTTATAAATTTTATTTTTATTGTGTCTTCATCGCCAGTCTCAAAAAGGAAATCATTGTGAGGAAACCTGAACTTATCTATACATCTATATCTACACATATTATAAATTAAAGTCGCTTTTCGTGTTTGTCTGTATGTCCGCGTTGTTCTTCTAAACCGGAAAGTCTATGTGTATAACAGGTTAATATTAAAGTTACATATCCATAACCTTACTATAAAATATTATTATAAAATAGAGTCCTCTGCCGCGTCTGTCTGTCGTCCTGTTCGCGATAAACTCAAAAACTACTGCACCGATTTTCATGCTATTTTCACCAATGGATAGAGTGGTTCTCGAGGAAGGTTTTAGTATATAATAAACGACATCCACGCGGGCGAAGCCGCGGGCATCAGCTGGTTACCAATAATTAAGAATATTTTTTAAACCAATTATGCACATAAAATGCCAACAGCTTCCAAATACATAATTGCAACCAGCTGTCAAAAGACAGAATTGGTCAAATCATTACTGCTCATAAATGTTATTATTACAAATCTTATAAGGAGAAATGAGACAAGGCACTTATACGACCGTCATTCCCAACACTCATATTAAAAATATAAATAAAATCCCAGACCACACAACAAAAATCACTCAAAATATCGAACATTTTATTAACATTTTCATATACACCCATATTCCCAATGCGGTTACCCATTCGATACCGGCTTATTGTCGACAAAATTGGTTCTCGTACAAAGGCACCCCGATCTCATTTGTGATGTTATTTTACCAAATCTATTTGTGAACACGCTGTATTCGTAATTGAGGAGCGAAGTGGATGTTATCTGTGTCTTCTATAAGTAGAGTTTTCCACGGTATGGGAAGAATTGATGGAATGGCGGTTGTAATTACAAGTCGAACCCTGAAAATAATTTTGGAGAATCGTTTTGTAGATTTTTTTTCAAAGCGGTTCCCTTTATCTTAAATAATGATAACTATTTATATTACGAAAACTATCAAGAATCGTGGATCGGTAATCCCTGGGCATAAGGTTTTTTTTGTCTATGACGTCATTATTTGGAGCAACCTATATTTTTATAAAAACATTTTAAAGTATAAATATAATGTATCATTAGGTTTTATTAATAATCGTATAACGTGAAACAAAACATTTTTGAGCTTATTTTTGAGACACTAGTGGCAGGGTCTTTTCCCCTTATTCATAAATAAACCCAAAGAAAAGTTACACCCTTATCAACTTTGGTTTAACCATACATTTTTCATTGCTTAGGCATAACTTTACCCGGGGTTTATTAATAGGGGGTTAAAGTTTAAAGACAGCAGGGAGGGGGCTGTAATTTAATTAAAAAATACATGATGCCAACTGCCAGTCTTCATAACGGTTTTAATGAAACGATCTTTTGAATAACTCCACAAAACTGAATTTTAAATATGCTCTTTTTGAATTCTGGTCCTTTTAATCTCACTTTAACACTGTCATTCAAATTAATGAGACTGACAAAAGGTTGCGACGTGTCTTTTACGTAGCTCATCAACGTTTTATTTATTCTTATCTATTACACATAAATATAACATAACGCCTATAATCCTTGAAGGGCAGAGGGAGAGGCAGAGGTGTACCCATAGTACGTACACCCACATTTCAACAGTTATGTTTAAGCTAATTACATGGGACTTAAACTTAACTAACTTTCGACTTCACTGATAGCAGTGTAGTCAAAAATTACTTTGATTTCATTCTCTCATACTACCAAGAATCCGTTTGTTAAACATTGGTTTGTATCTGCAGTAGATAGTACGCCCTCATTCCGCCAGCTATATTTATATAATCGAAAAATTATATATAATTAATATTAATTATATTAATATATAATTTTTCAAAAAAATCATATCATCGGGGTCGAGTATTTGCCATGGCTTTATGCTAATACTAAGAAATCCCTAATGGAAAAACCGAATAACACTACCCAATCTGGGTTCGAACCCAGGACCCGACTCTCAGTAGTCGCTCTTGCCACCACTAGACCAACAAGATATACATTAAGTGATAAAAGATATTGTAATTTAATGCATAGCAGCTTTGTTTTTTTTAATTTAAAAAACATATTTCAATCGTTGGCATTTCCTTAAAGATAAATTATCCAATCCTACATAGTCCACGTGAACTGTTAATCATTTAAATGAACCGATACGCTTGCGCTATCCTTTGTGCTGACGATGTGCCCCGTAAACAATCGATTGAAGAATTTAAATTATATTAATTTTCCTTATCATTACTTGGAGAAATATTCATTTTTTTTTAAGTTTTTGTAAGGTAGTCATTAGATACGCTAAACAAGTTTGACTACAAACCTAGCTAGCAAGGTTTTCCTTATTTTGTTTTGAAATGTTAATTTGTACAATTTTTTTTTAACGATTACTAATAAGTTAGTCATTAGACACGCCAATACCTACTGAGTCAGACTTGTACGATGATAAGTTTACCTAAGTCAGTGGTCCGGCGCCTGGTGTGACTCCTAAAAGTCAAGCTGTCATATATTAGCAGTTGTAATGGCAATCATGTCATTTGGTTTAAATAGGGTTTTATTCTCACTATCTTATTGATCTTTTATATAGATTCTTTTCCATTTTGTGAATGTGAGAACGATGTAGGCTTAGTGGACTGTAGATTTGTTGAACATTTTCTATTTTGTTAAATACTTACCTGGTACTTGTTGAAAGGCTTACACTGTCCTCCCATACCTAATAACACTGCAATTCGAAAATATTGTAACAGCCAATTATTTTTATAAGAGTAACCGTGGAGTTTCTTGCCAGCTCTTCTCCATTGATAAGAAACGACCAATTGGGACCGTGCACCTAGCTTATGACGTTTCACAAGTGTCCATGTAAGTTTATGTGAAATAAAATATTTTGATTTATTGATTGATTGAGCTTGGTTAAAGATGGCGACGGGCTCACCTGCCATCGTGCAAGACCAAACGATCATTAATTTTACGTTAAAAATTATTTTAATAAATAACTGAAAGTTTTAGGTATTTACTACATTGACACTATCGTATTACCTATTTACTGGGTTGTGGTGGTCAGATAGGCAGTCGCTCCGTGTAAAATACTGGTATTCAGCTGCATCCGGTTAGACTGGACGCCGACCCCAACATAGTTGGGAAAAGGCTACGCAGATTGATTGCTTATCCACTCTGAAATGACGCGCCCCACTAGCCTTCGGCGCGGGAGATATTATAGTGCACAAGTGTGTGCGCAAACACAGGTGCACTCTCTCTTCCCTCACTCTCATAGTCCGATGGGACGGCAACCCGAAACGATCGGAGAGAGATCAGGCGCAGCACCAACGGCTTAACATGATTAAACATCCCACTACATGACAATCTACCAACATTTGCCTCCAACAATTCCCAAGGGGGTCATTGGGCTGTGTAATGGACAAGCTGTCATTAATTACATGTAGCAGGTGAGGCTGACTAGACGGGAATTCTCTGCTAGGTAAATACAGCTCATTTGTGAGAAACACGTGTAGTGACGTTTATGCTAATAATGCTCGTGTTGGCTTCGTAACAGGCGTGTCTTTAATGGACAGTATCCTGTACCAGTTGATTGACTTAATGCATAGTAAAGTTTAATTAGCATTTATACTACTGCAATCCGGTATTCACGCTTATACGGCCAATGTCAAAAGGTGTCAGTTTATAGCTTATTTGTACTGTAAAGCCTGTTTTTATTTATATATTATGTTATAATTTTTGTTTTCTCTTTGTGCCTCTCTATCAGAGCACCTAACATCTAATCTCTTCACCATTCTTAGTTGACTGGTAGAGAATGCCTAAAGCATTAAGTCTGCTTTTTTACATTTTTTTGAGTGCGAAAAGTTTAAATAAATGTCATCGATCGATCATTGCTCCATTTTTTATTCTTTTTTTGTAGGTGCATCACATATAATTATACAATTGATGTATACAAAATATTGTAAAACATTTTTAAAAGAGGAACGCTGGAGTTTCTTAGCCATTCTCCATGCGAAAACTGCCTTTTGGAAAGGGCAACTAGAATTAGTTATATTTCTTTGTTTGTGACGTTCATGCACATAAAAGTGCCTTTTATGTGCCTAATTGAAATAAATTATTTGACTTTGACTTTGATCGAAAATAAGATCTGTCGACGTCGTCATTTGACGGTTTTTACTAGATAGTGGAATCGACCAACGTCGATAGATGATGTTGATCAATTTCAATTTCAATTATTAATCTTTATTTGCAATCCATAATGTACAGATACAGGTGGTAAGAATGAATAAATATAAACAGTTATGGACCCTGTCTGGCATAGTAAATTTTTTACAGTAATCAACGTTGACTGACGTTGGTTGAGCAGGTAAAACAGCGTGACTGAGCGATTGTTGGCAAGTTTATTTGTACGGAATGCAAAAAAAAAAAATCTCTATAAGTGACGTACGTACAAAGTACCCGCGTTCGAGGCAGTCACTCCCGGTGCCATAGTTTTAGCACTGTCGGGGTAGCACAGGATGAAAGGGCCCTCCTCAGACTGATGGGACGAATTCAGCATATCATACAAAGACGACCGGTACATGAAATTATTTCAGGAACGTTATAGGAATCCAATAAATCTGATTTGCTTTATTACCTCACTCACAATGTATCGTTACCGTAGCAAAACGCACGTAGCCGCACTCCCCGTGGCGGCGGGGGGCGCGCTCGCCCCTCGTGTTATATCAATGTAAATTCTGAGGTTCACGCGTCGTTCGCTATAGTATTTAAACATCCATTGCTGGTTTTTTTTTATTTTAGCTGTTTTATTTACATAAATGGAGTGCTACGTACAGAGAATGTAATTTTTCATTGAAATAAAGGAATAGTAACTAAATAAACGATTAAATGGTATATGATTCCAAATAAAGAGCTGGATGCCCCCTGTTAATTTACGGAGGGCTGTCCCTTACACCCAGTATAGTTTTAAAGGTCGTGCTTATAAGATAGAAGAAAGAAATTACTAGTATCGACATACCCGATGTTATTAAAACCTAAAACAACTAATTTAGCAACAAATCTCATTTAAGCACCATTTAAGTATACTTGACATGACAAAATATTTAAGTTTTACAACGTATAGAACATTACTTGTCCTCTTAGAGAAAAGTCACTACAAAGTTTTGCAGACAGAACAGAACTTAATTTCACATCTTATAGCTACGTTCAGCACTGTGACACGTTTGGCATATGCAGTCTTAATTGAAATCTTAAATAATAGTAATATATTATTATTCTTGTCACAGAGCATAATAAAGGTTAGAACCATTACCAGAGCACAGAGCACAGAACTTTATAGTGACTGTATACAGGGTGAGGTTTTAAGTTCAGGTTCTGTAATCGTGAAAGGTTGCTTCAATTATGAGAAAAATCTGTAAAAGTAAAGACAATGCTTCGTTCCGTTAGTAATTTTAGATATATACTACCTCTAAAGATTTTTCCTTATAAGCCCATCATCAACACGGCATAATAATACATGCTTGTATAATTGTGCAATAAACGTCGTGATTTATTGCCCAACCTAAACAAGTTATTTTTTTCCAAACTTCTTTTTGAGAAAAAAATTCAAACTCTTTCTGTCTTATTTTACAAATTGCAAAAAGATAAGTAGAGTGTAGCATAAGCCCAAAATAAAATTCGTAACTCATTTAATACTAAAGTCACGTTTAAAACATCCCCCTGTTTTTACACAATAGCGCCGCGACTAATATAGCCCAAGAGACAGGCTATGCACAAATGAAATAACAGCGCGAACGAACCAGGGCGCAGAGATTAGTCCTGATTAAATTGCTCTGATTACAGACTTAATCCAGGTGGATAGTCTTTATTCGTTCTGGACACTAATTGAAAAGTCCCTTGATAGTTTAATACTGTAAGTAAAGATTGTAACAAATTGCTTCGGCCCCTCGTACGCCTTCCAAAGGTCCGGGACCCCTGGGTCCTGAGATAATTTATGTCAAAGACACTTTAAATAATAGAAATATATTCTTTATTTCGGACTACACATACAAGTACACACAATCCATATATGTAGTACCTATTAGTAACAATAATTTAAAAACTATGTTAGTAAGTTTTTACAAACTGAAAAGCGTTTTAAAAGAAAAAAACAACCGACTTCCAAAAGAAATACTAGAAAATTGTAAAATAACTTTAATTTCGGAAGTCGGTGTCGTTGCTTTGCAATTTTCGTTTTTTGCCACCGACTTCCGAAATTAGAGATATTTTACACTTATTTAGTGTTATTTTTGGAAGTTGGTTGGTTTTTTTTTTTTTTGTATAAAGTTTTTATTTTTCACTTTTTTGTTGTGGTACCTACCTCACACAAATTTGAATACCACTACCTGCTATGTAAATAACAGTGACGGAGTCAAATAAAATGTCGTCTACATAGACTAAGTGGGAAAAATATGTAATAATTGAAGTTAACTCAAAAACTACGCAAGCAAAATTAATACAATTTATATGGGACCACCTCTGAAGCATGACCTACCATACAAAAAAGAATCATCAAAATCGATTCTTAATAGGCGGAGAAATCGCGTAAATTTTTTATTAAAAAACATACAGACGAATTGAGAACCTCCTTCTTTTTGAAGAAGTCGGTTAAAAATAACTAGTTTCCCAACACACGTTGGGACGTGGCTCCGTACGCAGTGCCTTATAGAGCTGCATCGCTGCTAAGTCGTGCCCGCGGCAGTGGCAACGGCATTCTTAGCGTTGTGGCAGGCAGAATTGACTGCCCAATATTGTGGCATTGTATACAGCTGCATGTCGAAAAGACCAGCAAGTGATGAGATATTCTTTTATCTTTATTCATTGTTTTATTATTTTTATTTAAGTTATTGTAATGAATTTACATATTTTAATGAATTTCCTGATTTTATAACAATATTGATAATTTATGATTTTAAGTTTTAGTTATAGTAGTATGACTGGTTACTAACATAATTCTTAAGTATACCTACAACAAAAATATGGATCACTGTATCTGAATTAAATGAATAAATTAAATTAAATTAAAAATAAAAGGACTATACGAGTACGCTTCGTCGAATAATGTTTTGAGGATGTTGTTGGAGCACAATTTATCAATAATTGACTCTGTCCTCTTTCTCATCATCTGCCTAGCCTTTTCCCAACTATATTGGGGTCGGCTTCCAGTCTAACCGGATGCAGCTGAATACCAATTTTTTACATGGAGCGACTGCCTATCTGACCTCCACAACCCACTAACTGGGTAATACGATACCCCTTGGCAAGACTGGTTGTCAGACTTTCGGGCTTCTGACGACCCGTAACGACTGTCAAAGATCCACAAATAACAGCCGGGACCAACGGCTTAACGTGCTTTCCGAGGCACGGAGGAGTCTCGGTATGTAAAGGTGGTCACCCATTCACCGACCAACCCCGGCAAGCGTAGCTTAACCTGATGGATCGACTCGGTGCGGCTGTTATTACTTTGCCACGAGCTCCTCTGACCTCGTCCTCATAATGGCATGAAAATCGTCAATCTTCCGCGAACACCTGCGAAGCCCCACCAACATCCTAAATACATCATTATACTGCTGTTGCCCGCGACTTCGTCTGCTATATAGGATGAAAAGTAGTTAACAGACAGACAGAGTTACTTCCTCATTTATAATATCACATACATGGATGCGTCATATGCATGGCTTAGCATTCCACGCACATGCCTCGGATTGTCTGATCGCACCCTAAGAAACTTTGGCGATACCTACAACTCATTTCTGAACTGTAGTGGTTTAATTCAACAAACACACTGACAAACTGACCAGGAACTGAAATTATACCTACTCACATATTTGTTCCATGTGGGAATCGAACCAGCTTACTAAATCACTCGCTACCTAATCATGATACATATACTTTATATTGTTCCTCAAAACATAGGTAATATGCCTAACCACGAACTCAACACTCAGTTAAACCTCACAGAATTTTGCCTACGCTTGAGCTTATCCGTAACAACTCGACGAACACAACGCGTAACAATCTCACAGATATCTGCCTACCTCCAAACTCCAACATTACAATTTCCTACAAACAAATGAAACAATAAATTAAAACCGGCCAAGTGCGAGTCGGACTCGCGCACGAAGGGTTCCGTATCATTATCTGTAAAAATGGCAAAAAAATCACGTTTGTTGTATGGAATCCTTAAATATTTATTTTATTCTGTTTTTTTGTATTTGTTGTTATAGCGGCAACATAAATACATCATCTGTAAATATTTCAACTGCCTAGCTATCACGGTTCATGAGATACAGCCTGGTGACAGACGGACAAACAGACAGACAGACAGCGGAGCCTAAGTAATAGGGTCCCGTTTTACCCTTTGGGTACGGAACCCTAAAAAATATTCCTTAGATCCGCGACAGGTTCAACTGACAACTCCAAGACGAAGGTGTTCAGCTCAAGACTTCGCTACAATTTCATACTGATAATCAATCACTTAACTACTACCTACGATTCTGCACCCCTGACTAACCGACACTTCGGACCAACACATGCATCCATTGACGCGAAAGGAAGGACCAATTTTTATAAGTACGGATCAGAAGCGTCAATGTATGTTGGGGTTTTGCGATATGTTTTGTAAAAATATAACCTTTTGGTAAAAACACAGGCAGGCAACTCGCTCTGTGATGAATGGAGTTCGCTCTCGCCGCCTGTTTATTTTATGGATTGTGTGTAGATTCAGTGTGACCGTTTGCCCTGATCCGCAGATAATACTGCTTAACAATGGGACAGTACAAAACCGACTGAATTTTTACAAGCTTTTTCACATTGTTCTCCGAATGTATATAGAAAAATGCGAGTGATTCTGGGCCAATCTGCAGCGAATTGTTGGTGATGGAAATGGGCCGTTGTGTTTGAAATATGAGTGTATTTATTTTCTAGAACTCTAGATTGTTTTGAAATGCTGCATAAATATGTGTTTCAATAAATACACCTACCATACTTATAGGTATAATAATTATATACAGTACTAGCTGAAGCCCGCAACTTCGCCCGCGTGGCTGTCGGTTATTATATACTAAAACCTTACTCGAGAACCACTCTATCCATTGGTGAAAACAGCATGAAAATCGGTGCAGTAGTGTTTGAGTTAAGCGCGTACAGGACGACAGACAGACGCGGCGGAGGACTTTGTTTTATAATATGTAAGGATGTTATCTGACGAAGGGCGTTCCCGTTATCCTGCAATAGAATAAGGTGTATACAAAAAAAAAAAAAAAAGTTCTTTAAATTTTTTATCGTTAAATATTCAAAACAAAATATATTAAATTGATACGGAAAAGAAACATTGTCCACGCACATTTGACACACTTGTCTTTCTACGTTGAAATACAAGTGTTTCTTTTACGTATCAATTTAATAGTTTTGTGAATGTTTCACATTTTTTTGTTTTTTGTTTTTTTTTTAAGCTTAGGCCGCTTTTCTTTTGCGTTTTAATGGGAACGCCCTTTGTTAGTTAACATACGGTATAATGGCTTGTAACGTTCTTAGGGTTCCGTACACGAAGGGTGCCAAACGGAACCGGACTCCGACTCGCACTTGGCCGGTTCTTTCATGAATTTCCGTTAAATATTGTAGGTTAGGTACACTCTGCCTAACCCTTCGAGAAATACAGGCTTGATGTTATGTACTGCAAAATGACGAATCGCTAGAAGTGTAATTATTTATCTAATGGATACAGGCGTCTTCATACAGAGACGCATGTTCAGGTATCCACTAGGTAGGTATTAATTTGTGCCGTGGCTTAGCGGTTGATGTTCTACTCTAATGATCGCGAGTCATACTCCACTTAGTCAGGTCTTGTGTGTATCACCTAATTATAGTGTTTCATCCACTGATTTATTCAAACGCTCGATGTCTACGGAAAGTCACGACACGGGATTCCCAATTCGCAAGTCGGCGACATTGATGAATTGTGCGCAGTTTATGAGACAATAAGATTACCTCAACAGGAAAGTCAACGAGAATAATAATATTGCTTTGCAGTTGCACATATTTGTTATTAATTATGCAAGTACTAACACTCAACTGCGCACAAATGCTGCGCGGACCCTCAAATAAATATGGAGAAAAGGCTGGCTGAAGATGATTTAGTCACAAACTCTTAGCAAAACATTGATTTTATTTGCATCAATATGCTCAAGGAACACCTCTGCGTGATGTTACGTATGGAGGAAAAAAAGGGCTTAACAATAACAGCCGGACGGTTGGATCACTTGCCGCGGTCGGTTCATGGATGGGTGACCATCCTTTACAATTATTGAGACCTCTCTTTACCTCGGAAAGCACGTTAAGCCGTTAGTCCCAGTTGTCATTCGTAGTGACAGTCGTTACGGGTAATCAGAATTCCAAAAGTCTGACTACCTAGGGGTATCGTGTTACCCAGTGAGTTGAGGAGATCAGATAAGAACTCGCTTTATGTAAAATACTGGTATTCACCTCCATTGATGTGTGCTAGCTGACATATTTATGGCTAATAATTAGATTTATATTTTATGTTGCGTAATGTAAATGATTTTGCATACTTTTTATATACGAGTACATACATACATAGAATCAATTGTTTCTAACTGAACAGACAGCTGTGCTGCTGGGGAGTTTGTTGCGCCACTTCTTCTTCCCAGCTAAAGCACTAGAAAGTGGTGAAGGGTGGGCGTTTTGGGGGACTGTCTTATGTAATTTTGACGTTCGAAAAGTGCTGATTCTCAGCCTAGTTTGAATAAATGACTTTTGATTTTGATATTTTGATTTTCATTCGGTTAGACTGGGAACCGACCCCACCCTAGTTGGGAAAAGGCAAGGCAGCTGTTGATGCTCTGGAAATTTCCTCAATTAGATTTTCCAGTTTTTATTCTACTCAGTTCTTCCACGAAATTCGTAAATAACATTTCTGGACTTAAAAACAGACTGTGACCCCTTTTAAGAGACAGAGGTTAGTTGAAAATGTCGAGTCTGGCTAACTTATAATAAAAAAATACTATAAAATTGATTGATTATTTTCCAAATTGTAGAACATTTTATGTAATACAGTCAGCCTATAATGTTCTAACTGCTAGGACACAGGCCTCCTCTTTATGTGAGAGGGAGTGGACCGTAATTCACCACGCGGGCCTAGTCCGGGTTGGTGGATGTCACATGTCTGCGAAGTTTTAGTTCTAGGACATGCCAGTTTCCTCACGATGTTTTCCTTCACCGTTTTGAGAGCAGTGGTGATGAAATAATTTACACAAAGTAAAGTCCCTTCTTGGTTTGTTTCGGCCTTTCTTCTCAGATAGGAAATGCCGACCTCATTTAGCTTATTTTTCAAAATAATTTCTATTTACAAAATAAACAATTTCATTTTCATTTCATTTCATTTGGAAGCACTATTGAACTTACGCAGTAAGTATAAAACTCTCACGAACATAACAAAAGTGATGCAATTTAAAAGTAATAAACACTTTAATTAATCCAAGTTGCTCACTCTCATAATCAGCAAAGCAATTAATTGCAAACTCAGACCAACCAAAATAGAAAGACGGATCACTACGTACATCAAACGTGTAGCCACAAAACTATGCTCCTGCAAGTAAACACACAGGCTCACGCACACACCTACACAAAAACTATGCTCATCGCTCTTAGTACGTCACGAGTCGTCGTCTAGTAAACTTCAATAAAAAAAATTGAATTATGCCTTTTTGTGTAGTGAAAACTTGTAAAAACAATAGCAAATCACATAAAAAGTCTCACGGAATCACTTTTCACATGTAAGTACTTCAAATAACATCGTTTCTTTATTTAGTAAACTATGAATTTTAGGTTACTTGGAACAAAAACCTGAACGAATGAACGAACGAAAACAGTGACATTTAAAGTGCGGGGGTTGCCATAATATGATTTGAAATTTCCCCGTTCGATATATTTTAGTTCGAGTAATTATATGCCTTATTTTTTATGTATTTAATATTTTAGATTTCCAAGTAATATTGAAAATAAAAGTAAATGGATAGTAGCTATAAGAAATAGTCGGAATGATCCAGAATGGCTTCCATCGAAAACCAGCGTGGTTTGTTCCGATCATTTTGATAATAATGACCTTTATTCAAGTAATCGTGGACTTCGCCGTGTGATCAAAACCGGATATCCTAAAAAGGTACATAAAATTTAAAAAACAAAAATGAGATTTTATCAAAACAGTAATTAAACACGAGACTGTATTTTTTATTTTATTTTAGTTAGTTTCTCAGCTTAGACTAGCTAATTTAAATACTACTGTCCCAAATTTTATTTTTTCTCAAATTGCGGACGCTTTTTACGTGCTTTCTATAGTCAGTGATTTTGTTATCGTGGTCTTCTTGAATTTAATAAAGTTGATTGTAAATATAATTAAGTACCTATTTTATTCCAAAACAATTTACATAATGACACATACCCACGACGATGTTATGATTTACGCTTCAACAACCTTATAACTTAATTTTTCTATAATTTACAAACCAATTTTTTTTTTAATTCAATTGATAATTATTGGGTAGTTCTAAGTGAAAGAGCGGAGGTTCTAACACAAGCAATTCTTGATTAAAAGGTAATCTCCAAATCATGTATGTAAATGCACTTTATACTTAATTGTTATTTTATTTTGCGATGTAAAAAAAAATGGTTTTGTTTCGGAATCCTTCCTAACGATTGAGGTACAATACCATACTCAACAATATCTTACTCGTACAATATTATCCTACCCAAAATATTATTCCCCAAATTATAGGGAAAAACTTTAACAAATGACAACCCTTTTTACACAAACATAGATAAAAAGGTGGCGTCATTTTTGATGTTCGTAATGCTCTGTCTTTCTATTTTGGTTGGTCTGAGATTGCAAACTAATTTTATTGCAATGCAAATTACTTTTCACTATTTTTGCACGTTATAAATCACGTAATGTGCTGGCGGGCAATGCGTGTTCAAACGACCTAGATTAAGTTATTTAAACCTATTTTAGTTATACTCGTTAGTTAAACTACCAGACTATCGGTTGAAGGGTGAGAATGTGTCTACCAAGCCATTAGGCTTGGTAGACACATTCTCACGAACACGAACGGTCACGGTCACGAACAAGTCGCATCATAAAAATATAACATAACGTAGCCTATAATGTGATGAGGTGGGTTAGACAGAGATGTACACAAAGTACACCCACATTTTGCTAATTATGTTTAGTTCCATCCCACGTAATAGGGAGCGAGCCTTCTGCCATCAAACGGGCCGAAATCCAGACTCCGTGCTGCTACTGACAAATTCCAGATCGAAAACCAAATAACACTTTGCCTGACCTGGGTATCGAACCCAAGACCTCATGCTCAGCAGTAGCGATTGCGACAAGTCGCATCATAAAACAATTCTTCGATATACGACATTCCACGTGCTCCCTACAATCTAAAATTCGTCGTTTTTATGGAATGTGTAGTGTGATCCATGATCCATTGTATTATGTACGAGTATTACACTCGTTCATAATGGATCATATATGTACCCGTATCAATAATTATGTACCTACCGTTTTACACATTTCTGAACGTTGTCTGGCAGTTGGGCCAGTCACGAGCATACATTCATTCGGACGTAATTTTCTCGTGAAGTATTTATTTAATTAATACTTTAAGCACACAAATGTACAAAGGCGGACTTAATGCCATAGGCATTTTCTACCAATCAACCTTTAGGTGATGCAGAGACAAACAGTGACGAAATGAAATAACGATTGCAACTTTGAGAAAATACCTTTTTCATAATAAAATGATTTCGAGAATACTATGTTCTTAACACCATAATACTTTAGGTGAATATACCACTTCTGAATCATATATTAAATTACACAAGATTATATTTTTGAAATAAAAAGAATTACAAAAATAATTTAATTTTTTATATAAAAACTTTATAGCCGATAACCGCCTTTTAAGGCATGGTTAAAAAAACATTATAAACAAAAACACTCCTTTTCAAATTGTTGCAACTTTTGACTCTTTTTGTTTCTGTTTTTGTTTACACATTTATTTCTTGATCGATGAATTTTGAACCAAACGCCAAGTTGTAAAAAAATATATGTAAATATGGCGTAAAACTGTTGTCATAAATGTTGTTTGAGTTTTTTGCCAGTCAGTTAAAAATTGCTTTTTTTTAAATAAAAACCACTGGTTTTTTAATAAAAACAAAGGTCGCGACTGCACATTTTACTACAGGAGCTCGTGGCTAAGTAATAACAGCCGCACGGGTCGATCCATGAGGTTAAGCTACGCTTGCCGATGTTGGTCCGTGGTTGGGTGATCATCTTTATATACCGAGACTCCTGCATGCCTCGGTAAAGCACGTTAAGCCGTTGGTCCTAGCTGTCATTCGTGGATATTTAACGTCGTCAGAAGCACGAAAGTCTGACAACCAGTCTTACCAAAGGGTATTACCTAAATACTGAGTTGTGGAGGTCAGATAGGCAGTCACTACATGAAAAATACTAGTATTCAGCTGCATCCGATTTGACTGGAAGCCGACCCCAACATAGTTGGGAAAAGGCTTGGAAGATTTTGATTTTACTACAGTTTACAAAATTATACATTGAACTTGACTTCATTCTGTATTTTAACACGAAACACTGTAACGCCGTTATTCCCCGAAGGGCTAGGTAAAGAGAGAAAATACATTTATTTAGCACAGACAGGACACACAACACAACGTAAGAAGGTAAAAGTGTGTATGATATGTTTATGTCACACTAGCTTCCACACGCGGCTTCGCCCGCGTGGCATATCGATAGCCTATGTCCTTCACCAGGGTGCCATCAATCTCCTTGCCAAATTTTGTCGAAATCCGTTCAGTAGTTTAGGCGTGAAAAGGTAACATACAGACAGAGTTACTTTCGAATTTATAATATTAGTATGGATACTGCAACATAATGCCATGCTTGGAAAACAAACTCATAAAACAAGATATAAATAAATATTACAAAACTGAAACGGAAAACATAATAACAACTAATGCAGCCCCGACAAAACTCATAACTTTACTAATATATCAGCTATATTTCACAGTTCCGACTGTTCCATATAACTGTTCCGTATAACTGTTCCACATAACATTTGAAACCAAAGTTGTACGCAATAAATTCTCATTAAAAAGAATATGAAATGCGTGAGGATCCACAATGTACGAGTATACAGCATGTATTGGAAAGTTGTGGTCATATTTAGGAATGTGGTACCGACCATCAGACTGAACAACTTTGCCCATGGGACCAACATCGTAAACGCAAATAAAATATCAGTAACAGTCTCACACAAAACCTCCTTGACCCTTGGGACGGCTGATATTTTGTTTGCTATTACGACATTGAACAATGAACAATGAACAACTTTCTATAAGGGACCCCTTATAGAAAGTTGTTCAGTTTGTGTACCACACCCTTAAATATAACCACACCTTTCTGATGCATGCTGTATATATATGTGAGACAGCATGGACTATTATTTTTGTTTAATATCTAATATATCACTTAGGAACAGCAGCTTATAAAATATAACAGTATATTAAAGAAGACTTTGTGCCTCGGTTCTTATTTTCTTGTTCCTTTTTAGGGTTCCGTACCAAAAAGGTTGTCAACGGGACCCCTATTACTAAAGCTCCACTGTCCGTCCGTCTGTCATAGGGCTGTATCTTTTGAACCGTAATGGGTAGATACTACTTTCAAATGTTTAACCGTGATAGGTAGACAGTTCAAAAGATACAGCCATGTGACAGACGGACGGTTGGACGGACTGTGAAGCCTTAGAGCCATGCCACACGATGCGGTGCGACGCCGCACCGCAGGTCATCATCGGTGCACCGCCGGAGCGCACCGAACGGCGCCGTGTGCCATACCATACAATTTTGTACATAAGGACGCCGCAGCGCCACTGCTCCGGCGCCGCCACCGCATTGTGTGGCATGGCTCTCACTAATAGGGTCCGGTTGACACCGTTTGGGTACAGAACCCTAAAAATTTCCAAAGATGGTGCTACAAAAGATGTTCTCTACCGAATATGGAAGAAAAACATGGTTTGTTTATTTATTTTGTTCGCACCACTTGTAGGAATTGATTGAGGAAAACGAGTTACATTGTGTTTCTATTGGAAGTTCCTTATTTATTGTCATTCCGCAGTTTTTCCTCACCCCTATGCCTAAGTGTTATTCATCTCATCACTATCATCGCTCAAGAATTGGCGATGACACAATCATTTTGTACTGATTTTTCCTGCTTGTAGGGAATTTTACCTACTCATTTGTTTGCAAACAGTTAAGAGTAGGTATGTCGTAGTTTTTTCGATCATACACTACTCGAACTAATTGTTGTCATTCGTTTATTTATTTGATTATTTTTTACCCCACTACGGCGAAGAAAAAAGGAAGGTTATGATTTTGACCGGTATGTATGTATGTTCATCTGTTCCCTCATATCTTCTAAACCACTTATCAGAATTTGAAAAATGAGGTATTTTTGAAAGCGTCTTTATTGTCCGCTGGTTATAGGCTATGTGACGTCACATTGAATTAAAAATGGCGCCCTCTAGAGGACATAAAGTCAGGAACTAAAAAAAAAATTGTTTAATCGTACCATGTTGGGTATTAAATGAAAGGGCTACACTCAAATTCAAAAATTTTACACACACATACAGAAGCAACACACACACACATTTCAGAAATATGAATATTATAACCCCAAAAGAATTTAAAAAAATTAAAGTAATAAAAACTAAAACCCAATTACGACTAAAAAGGTATAAACAAGACACCACAGACAGACAAATTAAAAATCCGGAGTCACACGTGTTAGGGCATAAATCGAACAGATTACGTGTACAACAGATTACTTAATTTTTTATATATAAAATAAAACGGCCAAGGCCATTAACATTAGTTAAGGACAAATTCTATCATATAATGTATTTAACTACACTACAGACATACGCTCATCTCAAAATATACCAGACGTACTGACAAGATCTTACATTCCTCCGCAAACACATGACAGTCAGCCTTAAAGCCGTACCCTACCTCAGATTTTATCTCGCTCGCATCATACTACGTTAGAGCGAGACGGAGTAGGGTGCGGGCGGCTCTCAAGGCTCGAATAGTTTAGATAATTGCTTTTTACGGTGAAAATAAAGATAATTAAAAAAAAAACATAGGACCTGCTTTATAGTTAATTCAGCTATTATGCAAAGTTTCATGACCTAATTTGAAGCATTTTTTGAATACCAGCGGTTTATAAGTTCGGTTTAGAGGTAACTTTGGATTTTTTTTTCTATGGATAAAATTGTATGTAATCGTGTTTTCGCCAAACATAGGACCTATTATCAATCCTCAAATTTAACAAATATTTATTTAAAAAAATAATGCTGTAGTATTTTCGACATAACGGAGGATCATGCTAAGCAATTTGAGGTAGGGTAGGGCCTTAACGTCCATGAGAACGTTGAGCATATAAAATATCTTTCAAATTGTTACAATATTGGAGGAGGAAATAGACGAGAGCCGAACCTCGAATTATGACTTTTTTTATGGACAAAAAGACCGATTCTATTTCCTCTTAACAAATAAAACCGGAAGTAGATTCCAGGTTACCCGTTCGGTTCGCAAAAAACCTCCTTACAATACGCTACGTATCTAAGACTATCACTCTAAAAGCTACTCAAGACACTTAGCCTCAATTTCACAAATAATGAAACCAATCCATCAAATTCAACAACTCTTGACTCCCTCCAGACAGTTCTTACATTAAATTCTTAACAAATGACGTGGTACTGGAAACAATAGGCTATTTGTCTTGTAAACAAATTGGCCGAATCAAATGGTACAGCTTGATGTATTTGCGGGGAGGCAAATAATTTGTTGTTGCTGGTTCGATGGTGGACTGTCTATGGAGGTTTATATGTCTGATGTTGATACAGGAAATATTTCGAGATGTAGAGGATATCATGCTTAAAGGTTGTATACGTAACCACAGAATAAAAAAAAAACGACATCATCAAAAAACTGTTTCCATTTTTAAACTTATCCATATTATTACAGTTGATAGATAAGTTCTTTATCTTCAATACCAGTCAGGAGGACTTCCTAGTTCCTAATTATATAAATTATTGTATTGTTTAAATTCTCTTTTCCCTTCAAAGAAAAATATTTGAGTCATATAATGCCATCGACTTTATTAACCGACGAAAAAAAAGGAGGAGGTTCTCAATTCGACCCGTATTTTTTTTTTTTTTTTTATGTTTGACCACGCATAACTTTTTGTGAGTCTTCCGATTTGAAAAATTCTTTTTTTATTGGGAAGGGTATACCTCGAAGTTGGTCCCATTTAAAATTGGAAACTATAATCCACCCCTAAAGGTACAAAAAATGGGGTTGATTGATTTTTCACCAACTGAATTTTCAACTGTGAACCGATTCTGTTGAAATTTCGCACACATAGATAGTTCTGATGACACAACAACTCATCATCAACTCCAGGTCTTTAACCTGGAGTAACCCCCTGGAGTACCCTGGAGTGGATGGTAACTCAAAAGCGAAAAATAAAAAACTTTTTTACAAAAAATTTAACCGATTAAAGTTATTTATTTTTCGCTTTTCAGTTCTTTTTTCGTCGGTTAAATTTTTTGTAAAAAAGTTTTTCGTATTCGATATTTAATTATTTTTAACGATGGGACCAAAAGAAAAATACTTTTACTTAAAAAAAACATAACACGCGGAAAACGATAAGGCCGGCCATTGTATATTTTGTAGTGTTTGTTTTTTTTTTCCTTTTGTTATATATTTTTTTGGTGTACTATAAAGTATATATACCACGATAGGTCCAACTTGACGGATTACCCTATTGATATTTTCTCTATGAGTTTCGCTTCATACAGACGCTCCCTATTTAAACAATACGATGAGTGTTCGTCTGTCTAGCTGATATTGGTTTGATTTGTAGTGTTCTAGATTAAGGTCTACTAAACACACTTTTTATTATTCTCCTTTGTCTCTTAATTTTCATATGTCAATGTCATGCATACCTGTCATTTGCATGGTTACTGAAATGCCTATTTTTAGATGTTAATTATTTGAATTGAAAGTGACTGTGCTGTTGGTGTGCTTATGATAAATAAATAAATAAATAACTATTATGATTTTTATTATAGCTTGTTGGTTCTATTACAAAAACATTTAAAATTCCAAATAAACATATTCGTGTCCAAAGTGTCCCTTTGTTTATATATTTATTGGTTTAGTTAGTTAGTCTTTTAATTTAGTTTTTAGGCTTCCGTACCCAAAGGGTATAACGGGACCCTATTACTAGACTCTGCTGTCCATCCGTCTTTTTGTCTGTCCGTCTATCAGCAGGCTGTATCTCATGAACCGTGATAGTTGGACAGTGGAAATTTTCACAGATGACGTATTTCTGTTTCTAAAAAAAAAAAAAAATATTTAAGGGGGCTCCCATACATCAAACGTGTTTTTTTTTACCGTTTTTATAGATAATGGTACGAAACCCTTCGTGCGCGAGTCCGACTCGCACATGGCCGGTTTTTTTGTTAATTTAGTAATATGAAGTTTATCCAATGTATACAATGTCGCCCATGCGCATGTGACCGCCCGTAATTTTCTGAATATTCATGAAAAAATGTCGAAAATAAACTTCAAAAGGGGGGGTCCATCTATAACATTTTTCATGTTATTCAATTTTTAACTTTTTAAGTTGAGTTTGTAGATTTGCTTTCTATTTTTTGACACATCTCCGAATTTTATGGGTCGATTTGGATTCTGTTTATTATTTCCAAAAGCTTATTAGTTATTTTAACAGGTTAATTAACATTTTACTAAAAATTATCGACTACGAAAAAAAAAACGGAGTCGTAGTAATTTTTTCGGTAAAAAATTGTGTATTAATTTAAAAAAAACTAGTGTAAGTCCATAAATTGTCTCCATAACACGACTTTTTTAATCATTATTTGTAATCTACTACATAAAAGCTACAAAAAAAAATGCGAAAAATGTTATAGATAGAACCCCTTTTGAAGTTTATTAGCGACATTTTTTCATGAACATTCAGAAAATTACGGGCGGTCACATGCGCATGGGCGACATTGTATATTTTATCGTAACAATAAATTTTACCTGTAGGAAAAGTAAAAAAAATGTGAAAATCAATATGACTATCCCAAGACACTTGTAAAAATTCTGCTATCATAGCAACATTAATTAAACGCGGGTAGACAGGAAACTCCACTTATTTACAGATAACAGGGTCCAAGCATGCATTCATGGCACAATCTGTGTGAAAAGCCAATGTCGACTCATGCCTGCTGGGGGCCATTTGATACGAAAAACGTTTACCCTACTCAGGGACCTTTTTGTGCAATCGACAAGTTTCTTGTTGGGCCGATAAATGGTGCTGTTACCTTATTCGACAAGACTATTTTAGATAGTTTTTGAAATTCTAATTAATATTATAATGCGAAAGTAAGCTTTCACGCTAATACAGGTGAACAGATTTAGTTGAAAGGCACATGCGTAGACCATGACTTTTATTTTTTTTTGGTATGGGAAATCATCAAATGACTTCTCCCGCTCTGGGCGGAGCGGAAGGGCGTCTCAGACTTTTACTGACTAAAACCCACCCGTGTTCCTTCAGTTACCCGTTGCCAAGGTCCCGGTATCCCAGGCATCAGTCCTAGCGGACTCCGCCAATTGTGCTGACATCTTTGGTAGACCATGACCTGGAATAGGACATAGGATACTTTTTATCCCGATATTTCCACGGGATCGAGCGCTAGCGTAAGCATAAGCGTTAGCGTAAGCGTGGGTGTAAGCGTTAGCGTAAGAGTTAGCGTGAGCGTTAGCATGAGCGCTAGCGTGAACGTTAGCGTGAGCGAAGTATTAGCGTAAGCGTAGGCGAAAGCGTAGGCGTAAGTGTAGGCATAGGCGTAAGCGTAGGCATATGCGTTGGCGTAAGCGTAAGCGTAGGCATAATCGTAGGCATTGGCGTAAGCGCAGGCGTAGGCGTAAGCGTAGGCGTAAGCGTGGGCGTGACCGTAGGTGTAAGCGTACGCGTAGGCGTAAGCGTCAAGTGATGACCTATTTCTTTCATAGAATCAGATAGAAAACATAACTTGATGTTAATGGAAACCAAAAAAAATCTGCGAGTTACATATTTTATGGACACAGGACGAAGCAGAAACGTGTTTACTTTATTTGACATATTCTATTTATGGGGACATATATAATTTGAGAAGGGGGAGCCATGAGACGAATGAGCGCAGAAGTTGAGATACGTAAAATGCGTAAGAATGTGTAAATCTGAGTGCGTTAATTTTAAAACGATGATAAAACTTATGGTTGTACTTGACTTAATTAAGAATGATTATGTTGAGTAGTGGTGGCCCAGTGAGCAGTAATGACCCAGTGTTATGGTAGTGACTGACGAGTTGTAGGTCGTAGGTTTAAACGCTGAAAGGCTCTTTACTTTGTGTAAATAATTCAATCACCACTGTTCACAAAACAGTGAAGGAAAACATCGTGAGAAAACTGGTATGTCCTAGTACCAAAAAATCGAAGACATATGACATGTACCAACCCGCACCGGGACCGTGTGGTGAATTACAGCCTCTCAATGAGAGGAGAGGTCTATGTCCCAGCAGTGGGAACACTTTGATCTCAACACTCAAGATCCTTTCAACTGTGATACGTTATCATAATCTTAATAATAAATAGGTAACTGATTTTCTGGGCTTTATATAACCTCTTAAAAGATTTATCTTATCTTCAGAATAATACCTACTAACCTGCGCATCAATCAATGTTATTATACTTAAACAGATAAAATCCAACAAAATATAATGTTGGCAGTTTTGCGACTTCGATTGAAGTGGATCTTCTGTGCCTTCTTATTATAGAAGGATGGTAAACTGACACTATTTGCGTACTATTGCAATCTTAAATCGTGTAAGAAGATATGTGAATTCTCACAAAATATGTTGACCTTTTTTTCCTTATGGTGTCAAATCGGGTTAGGGGGCAACTCGCCCCACGTCAAAACTGGGAGCAGGGACCAATTCCACCTTTTCTAATTTGATAATAGGAGCCCACGTTAGTTTAGGTATTAGGACGATTGCACTACTGAATATTCTCTAAGGATCAAGCATGTTATTATGCCTTCCCTTATGTAACGGCTTGTGGCTTTGCAGGTAGGCTGCGCAGGCCGTTATCGGATAGTTAGGTAGTGTGTAGAGGTGAGTAATTAAAACTAGCTGATAAATTAATACATATAATTTAATAAACTAAGACCACAGCTAGGTCGCGGGTAAGGTCGCTGACTTTCCGAGCACTCGCACACGAATAAGAATAGGAATGTACTTCCTTGCACTAGGTTGTAGATGGAGGTGCCTGTCCATACAGGCTCGGAGAGAGGCCGGCAAAGCCTACGTTAGAGAGGCCGGTAGGGCCTACGTAAGACGCCGGCAGTACGTGTCTATGACACGTGGCTGAAGTGGAGACCTGTCCGCACAAGCCCGCAGGTAGCTCGCGGCAGTAGGCCGCAGGTTTAATAGGCCTCGTAAGGCATCGGTAGCGCACGTTGGCAGCACACCAATGCGTCCTGTCCCCAGCCGGAACGTAGAACCCTGGAAGCGCATTAGGGAGCGCATGTCAGAAGCGGTGCAATTAGCAGCAGCCCGCATGCGATGTGCCAGCCTCTTCCCTTCTTCTAGCCACCAAGGAACAGCGTGGGAAGCACAGTAAATGAAAGCTCAACACATCGCAGCGGTTTACAGGCAGAGTGTTGCAAACACAGCATAGCACAATGACAGATGAAAATAAGAGGTTATGTATGCGAATACGCGAGCATAAAACACGAAGTAACAATGATCATAGCAGATTGCTCACTTAATCGCTTATAATACACTATGAGGCACTACACAACCATGATGCAGTAGCAGTACATACATATTACAGTCTTCCGTGCACTGGATATTCCCCTGACGCGCGGTCCGCCATTGACACTCGCGAAGTCAGATAATACATATGTGATGAAATCAATATAGATTATCCAGTGCAGAGGGTCTGGTACGAATACCATATTAATGTGGAACTCACCCTAGGTCGGGGTACGTAGAATCTTGAGGATCAGGGAATCGCTTCTATCAGCTAGTCGAGCGGATGTTGAAATGGCAGAGCGTCCTTAGGAAATTAGTGTTGTGCCACATTTTTAGTGATGTGGTTAGGAACTTACTAATAGTGATATATTTAGCACCACTCGACTATTTTCCGCTGAGACCCCTCACAATGCTACACTTACTAAATTCAAAACATCTTGTTGATAGAAAAGGGGCTATTATCTAAGGTATGCAACCGAGTAAAAGTTTTTTTACACAAATTGGTCATTACTTATTACCTACCCATATTCAAAAATATAAAATAAGGTTCTGTAACTGACTGACTAACCGACAAATGGGAATCACAATACAGTTGTATATACGAACGAAGTCTTAGGAAATAGTTATATTATTAAATAGTTGTGTGAACTTCTAACATTACTTTACATGCATATTTTTTTATTTCGATTTATTGGTACTTGTTTCTTTTGTTCTTTTCATTGCACTGTGCAATTATTTTAAAGGCGAGCGCATATTACAAACATTGGCTCAAGGAGAATTAAAATAAAATTCTTTACGGTTTCTCCACCGTTCAAAGACGTTTTAATAAATCTCCTAATATGATTTAGTCGCCATTTCGCTACCCGTTGTCATACACGCTTATCTTCACCAACCTTACCAAATATTTTGACTTGTGAATTACGGTTAATTCATTATGTCCTCTTGCATAAGACGCGGCGGACCTGATAACAACTTCCTTTAGAAACAGAATTCATTCCAATCTGAACAGATGTTTCTGCGCCAGATCGCATTGGTGTGACCTGCACAAAAACAACGCGATTAAAGCATCTCCTTCTAATAATAAATCGTTTCGAACCTTGTAAGAAACCGATCTTTAGCATGTAACAGCTAACAGCATTGCACGGTAGTTTTTGTCAGAACACGCAGATCTGAAAGCAGAACGGGCCATGTAATGGTAGCCTTCAGACCTCCACAGTGGTTAATTTTTACCCGACTACCGCGAAGCAAAAAGGAGGGTTATTTTTTTAATGATATCATGATATGAAATGAAAAATGAATAAATGATGGTATCAAATGAAAGGGATTAATTAGCATATAACCCCAAAAAAAATTAAATCGAAATAAAAGTTATAAAAGTCACAGGTAATCTGTTCGATTTATGCCCTAACACCGTGTAACTTCGGATTTTTTATTTGTCTGTCTGTGATGTCTTGTTTATACCTTTTTTAGTCGATTGACTTTTTTGTCGTAGTTGGGTTTCAGTTTTATAACTTTAATTAAAAAGCGTGCCGCGTTGCTGTTCGACAAATGATAGCCATACCTTTTTATATTTTAAATTAAAACTACAAATCGCCCTGCTTACTGACCTTAATCGCAACGTACAATTAAACTAGAATTAAGCTCGAAATAGTTTTTGTATTTAACATAACAATTATACAGGCAAATGTGTAAATGCATATTTTCTGAAATTGCTTCGGGATTTGTCATACAAATGTCACTATGACTGTGTGACGTTAACGCAATGTTTTAAGAAGTTACTTGCCAAACAATTTTGAACCTTATGGGTATGTATTTAAGGATGATAGATCATTTTGTTGTGTTCTCGATATATTTTGGTAGAAGAAGAATAATTATTTGCAACTTGACAACTTTTCTGATTGCTCACTCCAAAATAATTGCCACATTTTTTCATCCTGTTTAATGTCCCGGAATTGAAGATAATTTTTGTTGTGGCCTTGTTTTCACTTGTCTGTAATCATTACTCGCGAGTTGTAATTAAAGCATTTTCAAGGAGATAATTATGTCAAGCTTTGGTCTTTTGTTAAGGCTAAAATCCATACTAATATTATAAATTCAAAAGTAACTCGGTCTGTCTGTCTGTCTGTATGTTAGCTTTTCACACCTAAACCACTGAACGAATTTCGATAAAATTTTGCAAGGAGTTAGGGTGGTATCCCGGAGAAGAACATAGGTTACTTTTTATTGATATACCACGCGGGCGAAGTCGCGGGCGAAGCCGCGGGCCGAAACTAGTATAATATATATAATATGCGAAAGTGAGTTTGTTTGTTACGCTTTCACGCTTAAACGGCTGAACGGATTTAGATGAAAATTGGCACATGGGTAAACCATGACTTGGAATAGGACATACATAGTATACTTTTTATCCCGGTTTTCCCAAGGGATCGAGACTTACGCGGGTGAAACCGCGGGGCACAGCTAGTTGCTTATAAGTTATATATCACATAACGTAACATCACGCCTGTATTTCCCGAAGGGAAGGGTAGAGGTGTACCTGTAGTATCTACACCCACATATCGCCAGTTGTACTTTACTTGTTTGCTTATACTATTATGTAATGTGTATATATTCGCCATGTATGAGCGCGACGTATGTAGCCGTTTCAAAGCTTTTTTAAATTCTTACTTGCTTAAAGACATAGTTATAACCATTTTCATCAAATATTTTCATGTATAAAGGTATAAAAAAACTCCATCATCATCTGCCCAGCCTTTTCCCAACTAAGTTGCGGCCGGCTTCCAGTCTAACCAGATGCAGCTAAATACCTGTATTTTACATGAAGCGACTGCCTATCTGACCTCCAGTAACTGGGTAATACGATAACCCTTGGCAAGACTAGTTGTCAGACTTTCGGGCTTCTGACGACCCGTAAAGACTGTCAAAAATCCACAAATGACAGCCGGGACCAACGGCTTAACGTGCTTTCCGAGGCACGAAGGAGTCTCGGTATGTAAAGATACTAAATTATATTATGTACTAGCTGCGCCCCGCGGTTTCACCCGCGTAAGTCTCGATGCCGTGGGAATATCGGGATAAAAAGTATCCTATGTGTTAATCCAGGTTATAAACTATCTATTTGTCAAATTTCATCCAAATCCATTTAGCCGTT
Source organism: Lithophane leautieri (assembly GCA_949152455.1). Lineage (NCBI taxonomy): Eukaryota > Metazoa > Arthropoda > Insecta > Lepidoptera > Noctuidae > Lithophane > Lithophane leautieri. Next base: position 14,512,846 of record OX424476.1, on the reverse strand, counting down.
TTTGCGTGATTGAGTAACAAACATCCAAACACACAAACGCACAAACACACAAACTTTCACATTTATAATATTAGTAGGATAAGTTATGTTTCGGGTCCCTCCAACACATAGTAAGCAAATGTGAAATAATTATTATTATTAGGTATACTGAACAATTTAATTGTATTAAGAATGCTCAATCTTGACATGTTAATTTTATTTTTTTATATTTTTTTTTGCAACTTCGCCACTAATTTATTTTCCCTATTTTTATTTTCATCCTGTTTACACCTAGTTATATGTGCATGCTGTGGTCTCCTGTAATTGAAGGAGCACACTTGAAAGAACCGTTTTTGTTATTGTGATTTATATTGTGTATGTGTATCCTTTGTTGGAGATCCTAAATAAATAAATAAATAATAAATAAATACCCATGGACCAGAATATTTTATTCCATTAAAAAGAGTTATTATGTTAAAAGAACACTTTTAAAATATATTCATTATTAAATTATGTCAGCCAATGTCAACTACTTTTTGCATACACGAGGAAATACAAGAGTAGTTACAAACAAAATGAATAAATGAATTGACGCGTATCTCGTAGCGGATCGCTATGAGTGCTACGAGTGCTACGGATGCGTAGCGATATCATCAGTTACGTCGTAGCAATTACTTAGCGATACTATTAATTTCTGTTTGTGCGTGCCGTGTTATATTTTGTCACTACAGATTTATTTTTATTTTATACTAGCTGCCCGCCCCAGCTTCGCACGGGTAGTACTAAGTACTTATCTAAGGCGCACCTACCCTACCTACCTACCCTACCTACCCTATCTACCTATTCTACCTACCTACCTACCTACCTACACTATCTACCTATTCTACCTACTTACCTACCTACCCTACACTTTTTTAAGCCTTGGGTTACATTATTGGAGTTTTAGTAAGGATACCTAATTTTTTTGAAAATATTATATAACCTATGTCACCCGGGGATAGCGTAGCTTCCCAACAGTGAAAGAATTTTTCAAATCGGTTCAGTAGTTTCGGAGCCTATTCATTGCAAACAAACAAACAATCAAATCTTTCCTCTTTATAATATTAGTTTAGATTATACTAGCTTACGCTAGCGGCTTCGCCCGCGTGATACATATCTTATATTTATAAATTTATTACGAGCTGCGCCCCGCGGTTTCACCCGCGTAAGTCTCAATCCTGTGAAATATCGGGATAAAAGTATCCTATGTCCTATTCCAGGCCATGGTCTACCTCTGTGCCAAAATTCATCCAAATCCGTTTAGCCGTTTCAGCGTTAAATCGTAACAAACAAACAAACAAACTCACTTTCGCATTTATAATACTACTAAGCCTATGTTAGTCAGTGATAATAAAGCATTCTACTAGTGAAAGAATTTTTTAAATCGTTCCATTTGTTTTTCAGACAAAAATACAAATCTTTTCTCTTTATGAGTGAAGATTTTATAAATAACTAGCTGATGCCCGCGGCTTCACCCGCGTGGCTGTCGGTTATTATATACTAAAACATTACTCGAGAATAACTCTATCCATTGGTGACAACAGCATGAAAATCCGTGCAGTAGTATTTGAGTTTATCGCGTACAGGACGACAGACAGGCAGACGCGGCGGAGGTCTTTGTTTTATAATATGTAATTATAAATAATTTTATAATATCAAGTAAATTCGTAACACAATAGGTATAAATGTATATTAATTAAATTAATATTAGATACTTTTGCACGTCTTATTAACAGTGCGTATAATTAATTAGACCGAACTTAAGATCAAGGATATTTGGAAATTTTAATTTTAAACTGAAGTCTTTAAAAACAAATTCATAATTAACTTACTCAAGTTGACAGTCTAACGAATTTAATTAATGACTGAACATTATAAAAAACCGATGCATAACAATTTACCAAGTATAGAGTTACTTAGAACTTGATAAACATTATAAGTGCTCATGATGTGAAATTAATTTGCAATTTTATTTGACAGCTCTGCATAAAGAATATATTAAACCAAGTTTCTTTCTGAAAACTTTGATATGCATTCATTAGAAACTTTATTTCGTCGAAGCATATTATTTTACAAAATGTAATAACCCACGTAGTTTCCAAAGTTATAGAGAACACCTGCACGTGCGAGTCAGGCCACATGAAACATCATGTTATTAATTACTAGCTGCGCTCCGCGGTTTCACCTCCATATGTCTCGATCCCGTGGGAATATCGAGATAAAAATTTAAAAATGTATCCTATGACCTATTCCAGGTCATGGTCTATCCATGTGCCAAATTTCATCTAAATTTAGATGAAATTTCGCTAAAGCGTGAAAGCGTAATAAACAAACAAACTCACTTGCACATTTATAATAATTAAAGTTAGGGTAGGTTCTATTAAAACTGATATTTATTTAAATAAATACTGCTTAGATTTAAAACATTGTAGACATTTTAGAATTACAATTATTTGGTTACCAGTAGGTGTAATGACATCTATGTGCAATGATGCTAGTTGCATAATCCTAAGGAACTTGATTTCTATAACATATTTGTATGCCAGTCCATGGCGAGACATGTAGATCATAACCTTGTTATTAAGACCATTATTGTACCATTTTTAAATGCAAATAAATCTATTCTATTCTAAAAGAATACTCCTGTGTCCCTAATAGCGTATTCATCGGAAAAGACCTTCAGTTCAAGTCTCTAAGGCCAGATAAATAAAGAACTTTAGAATTTATTCGTTTTTTTTTTCACAACCTTAACACTGTGCCTTAACACATTAAGATTTTCTCACAACCTTAACACTGTGCCTTAACCTTAACACACAACTTTACGTAACCTACACGTAAAGTTTTTCTTCTTCAAATACTGTTTTCATAATGTCCACAATTCAAGTTCAACTCATTAAAAATTCAATTTCAAATTAAACGCAGCAACATAAGTCAGAGTTTAAAAGATTTAAATAAAATTTAAAAAAAGAAATGATTAAATGCAATAAAAGACGAACGACGGCAAATTAGGCGTCTTTGAGTGAAAGAATGCTCATTGCAAAATATATTTGTTTAATTATTTTTGGAGCCGACTCTCGAAATACTTTAGATTGTAATTTAAAAAATTTAGTATTGTTACTACAATACGAATTTAGTGAATCGTTGAAAAAGTTAATTGGAGTTTGAGAAGAGTTGTGCTGCTAAATTTATTTTATTTGCCTACTTAATCCGGGTATTAATTTTCTGATAATAAATGGAAGACGGCGGTTAAACTGATATCAAAGCTTCACTGGAGTGAATGATTTACTCAAAAAAAGACAAATATGAACAAAAAGTGAAGCGTCAGAATACATGTTGTGCTATTCTGTAATAATCTCACCGTGAAAATTTAGGTGAAGTAAGCTTGGAGTGAACTGTCACTGCCTCAGCATCAGTAGGTATCGATGACAATGACAGCTCACTCCACGCTCACTTCACCTAAATTTTCACGGTGAGATTATTACAGAATAGTACAACAGGTATTCTGACGCGTCACTTTTTTTCCGAATCTGATAAGTAGTTCCGAAACTACTTTCAGTTTCAGAGATAAAGTAAAAAAAACAAAGTTTTAGCCTTTCGTACAAACTAGCATTCTATTTTCGCTATTTTACATTTATCTGTATATATTTTTACAGGATGGGCTTTCACATTAAGGTCTGATTTTTCTAACGCCAGATATCTCTGAGGAATATTTTTGAATTTTTGACAGTTTTTCCATACAAAATCAGACTTAAAAAAGTAAAAATATATAACGAATGGTTGAAAAACGAAAGCACTTTCCTAACAATATTCTACGAACCGTGCAAAGCTACTGGTAAGCGGAACTATCGAGAGCAATCGAGTGACCAGATTCGAATGAATGAATTAAAATCATATGAGCACTTTGTGCAATTACCGATGAATCGATTGAATAGTCCGCGGGCGTCGAGGTGTCGTATCGAGATGAACTATCAGTGTCGGTGTGTTGATGGGCTGACTGGTCCAGCTGGGAGATTATTTAGGGTGCGATGAGTTGGTAGATACGTGGTCACATAACAGCAAAACATCACGCCTGTATTCTTACAAAGGAATGGACAGAGGTGTATGGTACAACCATATTATGTTTACGTTCCATTATATAGGTGTTAGGTTTATTTATTTAACCATTTATGTACACACATAATAAACAGACAAGAAGAAAATAACAGAAAATACGTACAAAGGTGATGTTTATTTCTAAAGAAATCTCTTCCAGCATACCTGCGATAGGAAAATAGATAAGAGATGTAGATAGCGTATGTAAAATTCGAGAGAAATGAAAATACATAAAATCAAAAATAATTCACTTAATAAAAATAAAACAAATAATATGATAATACACTTGCATGCACTCCATAAATATACATCTTTATTTATGATGTAATTTTAGAAATAAATACATACAAACTATGACGAGGTGGAAAGATAGTGTTCTTTCACTCTTCTTTTAAACACTGGAACAGTTAGGTAGGTGTAGGTTTCAATTTATTCATTCATAATTGTTGGATATTTACCCAACTACGGCAAAGAAAAAAGGAGGGTTATGATTTTGACCAGTATGTATGTATGTATGTATGTAAGTATGTTCATCTGTTCCCTCCTATCTTCTAAACCACTTATCACAATTTGACAAATGAGGTATCGTTGGAAGTGACGTCATATTAAATAAAAAATGGCGCTCACCAGAGGACATAAAGTCAGGAAATTTAAAAAAAAAATTGTTTTGTCGTACCATGTCGTGTATCAAATGAAAGGGCTTAATGAGCACATTTCAAAAATATATATATAATAACCCAAAAAGACTTAAAAAAAAAAAAGTCTTAATAACTAGAACCCAACTACGACTAAAAAGGTACAAACAAGACACCACAGACAGACAAATTAAAAAACACGTGTGACTCCGGATTTTTAATTTGTCTGTCTGTGGTGTCTTGTTTATACCTTTTCAGTCGTAGTTGAGTTTTAGGTTTTATTACTTTATTTTTTTAATGACTATGAATGTTAAAGTAGCCCGCTAAATTCAAATTATTTCGTATTTGTTCCACTTAGTCTATGTAGACGATATCTTATTTGACTCCGTCACTGTTATTTACATAGCGTTCCACGTGCGCCTCAAAGAGATGTCAGCACAATTGGAGGGGTCCGGTAGGACCGATGCCTGCCAGGGTTGCGGGAAAGTCCGAAAGGGATACCGGGACCTCGGCAACAGGCAACTGAAGGAACACGGGTGGGTTTTAGTCAGTAAAAAAGGTAGTGGTATTAGAATTTGTGTGGGGTAGGTACCACAACTAAAAAGTGAAAAATATTTTTTTTTTTTACAAAAAACAACCGACTTGGAAGCCGGTTGTTTTATTTTTTGTAAAAAGTTTTTAAAACGTCGTCTCCTTTTTTATTATAGACGTCTAAAAGTGTTTTTAAAAACCTACCTACTTACAGAATATAAGTTCATCACAAAATTCGCCAAAGAATGTTTCATTGCTATAAGTATCAAACGAGATAGGAAAGTACCTATGTGATAGTGATTGCCTATAGAGGTACCTACTAATTCCCGAAATAGTTACGTTTCTTGTCTGGGTACACAGGAGTAACAGCATTGTTTTCTTAAAAACAACAATCTCTGCGCGCCAAAAATATTCTGCAACGTTCGACGAAGCCACATTCCGATCTTTACCAAAGGAATTCATTAAGAAATAGCAATGAGCTACGCTTGTTTGAAGCCTCTTTTATCTTTGAGGCACGTTCGAAGGCAGTATGACGATTGAAGATGAAGAAGTTTTATTATGGTACTAAGGCCGAGATCTATAAAAGTTACTTAGCCCGTATATTGGCTAAGCGTTATTCCTGTCACTGTCACACAACTGTCAAACTACAAGTGCAAGATAGAGACAGGAACATGGATTAACAATAGTATGTGCAAAGTGTCATTTATCGATATCGACCTTGGAATAGTGATCTTGCTGTACTAAAAGTTGTTAGGTAAAAGTATTTTAGGGGTATGAGGAACAGGGTGTAAAGTTCATTCATCCACCAAAGAAAAAGGAGGATCCTCCGACCAGACGGGTGTTGTGTCTGGCGGGCAACTGCCCAATGATTGATATTGGATTTTTGTATATAATTATGTTCACTGCACGGTAAACTCTAATTGCGCGCTGCAGGATTTTTGTGACGTCAGAATTTTTGTGTGACGCCAGGTCTTTGATGCGTAGTTTGAATGTGGCGATGTAGGTACCGCCACAGTATTTTTGGAGATGGATAGATGTCGTGAATGTATAAGTTTTTGTGAGAAGATGGATGAAAGATAACTAAAAGGTTTTTTTTTCTTCTGTTAATTGCAGTTTGTTAATTATATAAGTGTTATTTCGTTATCTTATTTTGTTATTTCTCGTGTTTATATTACATATGTTTGTGATTTATATTTTACCTAACCTACGTATGTGTCACTTTTTAGTTTGTATTTTGTTCTGCACAACGCCTTGGGATTATATTATGTAATATTGTGCAAGAAAACTTTTTAGGAGTATGAGGAACAGGGTGTACAGTTCACTCATCCACCATAGAAAAGGGAGGATCCTCCGACCAAACGGGTTGTGTCTGGCGGGCAACTGCCCGACGATTGATGGTGGGTTCTAGTATATATCTCCATTGCACGGTAAACTTTAATTGCGCGATGCAGGATTTATGTGACGTCAGGTCTTTGATGCGTAGTTCGCATGTGGCGATGTAGATACCGTCACAACTTAAATAAGTAAATCGTTGTACCTAAAGAAAATAGCGTTGTTTAGGGGAGCAGCTGATCAAGATAATTGCTTGATGGCCTAAGGGAATTTATAAGTTGAAGTTTCTCGTCTTAAGTCACGACTTTGCGCTAAGGCTGCACGCAGGTCTATTATCTCGTGGCACGAGAATAGTCCTAACCTGGAAAGCTGGCCCAGCCAATAAGGTTGAAAAGAAAATCGAAACATGTGAAATTACTTAAAATATTATTGGTGAACCCTTACCTCGTGGCTAAGAAAGCTACGCTTGCCGGGGTTGGTCCGTAGATGGGTAACCATCTTTACATACCGATTAACCTGATGAATCGAACCATGCGGCTGTTATTACCAGTGATCGGAATAGGTAGAGCTAATCTACCTAAAGTTCAAAGAACAGAGACAAAAAAAGTGGAGACTTCCTTACGACTAAAATATTTTTTCGGGACTAATGTCGGGATTTCGGGACATCACATAAATTATTATTAAACCTGTTATGTTAATAACATTAGCTTCTGCGCTTACTTACATCGTTCAAACGAATATTAGATTATTAGGAGATTACCTTAATTTTTTTTAAACAATAGAAATCGTGCATACTTTTTTTTTAAACAGAAACAGGAAATTAATTCGATAGTTGGTTTACTTTATTAATTTTAGTTGTACTTAAGTAATGTTCTGAAACCCGGGACATTAGTCCCGAAAAAATATTTTGTCGTAAGGCGTCTCCACTTGTCTCTGTTCTTTTTCGAACTTTAGGTAAATTAGCTCTACCTATTCCGATCACTGGTTATTACTTAGCCACGAGCTCCTCCAATTTTTACAACCAAAACCAGAATTATTATTCCCAATCCTCATATACACAAATAAACATCAAAACATCCATTAAAAATCCCCAAAGATCGTAAAAATCTCGCAATATTATTGTTTGCAGCAATCCCCATGCGTTGCTCACAAAGAAGCCAAATTGATTCTATAAAAGCAATTACAACATTCACACGGAGAGATTTGCAATTAATTTGTGTGCTCAATTGATTTTAATTCAATTATTAAAATGGGATTTTTGAAGATTTTCATTGTATTTTTGTGCTCGAATTTTGTGATTGTTTTGTTTATTGAGCGCAGCCATTTCGGCAATTACGCTGAAATAACAATTCGTTTATATAATTATTTTATTTTTATTGTTTGTATTGAAATAGTCAATTACGGATTGTGGAGCTGTGATTTGGTTTTTGAGTGAGAGAAATGTGGTTTTTGTTACAAAAATAAACGCAATTTCTGTACCGTTGTTGCCTCTAAAGCTGATCGTAGTTAGGGAATGCACAAGTGTGACAATTCTGCAATATGTCTATGACTATGATCGGAACTCGGTAGGTATCCTAGCTAACCTATGCCTACCGAGTTCTGATCATATTCATTATTCAGTTACTCTTTGTCTTAGGAAACGCCATAATCATCGTACCGTTTTGTTAATCGCAGTAAAGACTTGACTATACAGTCGATCTCGAAATGCATTTCCATTTTTGACAACAATTGTCTGTTTGAAACTTCACAAAGGTTCGAATTATTTATCTAATATAGACAAACCTCAGACCAAATAAAAAACCGAGACGGAGCGCTGCGAACAATACAGTGAAGAATGCCAAAACTACACCTCTGCTCTGTGCATACACGCTGACGCGCACACATTTACAACCTTTTACAGTCAAACTACACTTCACTAAGTGCACACATGTTTACGAAACCGGAAAAAACCAAGACAGAGCGCTGTCAACAGTGACGTGTCACTATTGACAGCGCTCTGACTTGGTTTTGGAGACGGAGCGCTACAAACAATACAGTGAAGAATGCCAAAACTACACCTCCGCTCTGTGCATACTCGCTCACGCGCACACATTTACAAGCTTTTACAATCAAACTACACCTCACTAAGTGCACAAATGTTTACGAATCCGGAAAAAACCAAGACAGAGCGCTGTCAACAGTGACGTGCCACTCGTGTGTTTTTTATTTGGTCTGAAAGACAAACAGGCCTTGTTGTTTTGCAAGTGACCTTCAACCTCAGGCTAACAAAGCCGTATCAAGGTCAACTATACCTATACTACCACCAAACGGAAATCCCTCTTATCCACTACTACTCATCTGTTTATAGCTATTTTAACCTAACCCGTCTTATATTTTCCTTACCTAAAGCCACAAAACATCAGACACAAATTACCAATCAAACACCAACCTGACGTCAGAACAAATCTGTTTAATAACCGTTTAATTGGTTGTCCCGAAAGCTTTCAATAAAATCGGTGAAATCCGAATAAATCCGAGCGTCCATGGTAAAGTGGCGACCGGCGACCGTTCAATATACGGAAATAATGAACCGATCAAAAGGGAACTGAGTGCCCGGTTTAAAGCAGGATTTTGAATAGGAGAAATTGTGTAATTTTAGATTTTGTACTCGATGTGTCTGTATTTGTGGAGGTAGGCTGCATTGCATTGGTTTTGAATTCGTACTCGTAAATTCACGCGGAATACAATGGACTTTTATTGTTTCTGCAATTGCTAGTCAAGGGATGATTTTTGTTTAACACAATATGCTAAATACTGGCATGCATGATGTGTATGGCCAGGGGGCCTAAACCAGCCACATTAGCAATTCCTCTAAAAGCAATTCATTTCCGGAATTTCCAGCTGTCATTAGAAATTCCTCTAATTTGACACAAAAGCAATTCATAATGTGTGGACCATTTTACGAATCTCCATAGAAAACTGTCAAACAGATGAATTATTTCGTAATATGAATCGCACGCTGATCATATTATGAATTGATAATTGTTATACAACGAGTAACGGAATAAACGCAAGAGCTCATACACCCCAATTCAAATATTAAATTATAAGACTAAAATAATATCTGTAATTTAATTTAATTAAACCACACCTCGTTGTTTTTTATAAAATAGACATCCTTGCTAAACAAGAAACGGGGATAGCTATGAGCGTATTACAAATTTGGTTATGCATTTAAATAGGCTTTATATAAAGGCTTAAATTTCCTTAAATTAAATATTTTATTACCTTGTTATGACGCAGTGGTTCTAATTTCAGTTAAATAAAAGATTTTTTCATGAAAAATTAACATACATAAATAATGACGGAAATCGATTCAGAAGCCGATTCTGAGCAAACTGCTTTCAGGTCTTGCGCTTATTGTGTTACACGTTGTATACGTGACTGAATACTTACTGACAAAATATGATCAAGATTCAATCTTCGGACCTCTCGTATAGGCACGAACGATGTATGAGAAGGAAGATGTTATGGTACAATAATATCCAATCAGCAAGGTGAAAAGTTGACTACCCAGAGTGTGCCAGACGTACCTAGATTTAAGCCATTTCACCACTGGAGCACCGGTGGAAGTCATATTGAATTATACGGATTGTAGCTATCTAACATGCATAATCAGCCTACAATGTTCCCACTGCTGGGATACAGGCCTCCTCTCTGTGAGGGAGTGGGCGTAATCCACCACGCGGGCCCAGTGCGGGATGGTAGATGTCACATGTCTTCGAATTTTAGTTCTAGGACATGCCGGTTTCCTCACGATGTTTTCCTTCACCGTTTTTAGAGTTGTTTTCCTTCGCCTTTTCCCAACTATGTTGGGGTCGGCTTCCAGTCTAACCGGATGCAGCTGAATACCAGTACTTTACATGGAGCGACTGGCTATCTGACCTGCACAACTCAGTAACTGGACAATACTATACCCCTTGGTAAGACTGGTTGTCAGACTTTCGGGCTTCTGACGACCCGTAACGACTGCCAAAGATCACCCCCGGCAAGCGTAGCTAAACCTGATGGATCGACCCGTGCGGCTGTTATTACTTACCCACGAGCTCCTCTAACAAGTGAATGTATTTTCTTTTTATAATAAAAAAATTACTCTAAAAATATTGTCTCTACAAGTCGTTTAGTTTACTCGAAATCGTATCGCTTGGTTGATGTTCATCTCTAGTGAAAGTTTAGTTTAAATGCTCGTAGTCTGAATACAACACCCTAACATCACAAATAGTCACGCTCCAAACATTTGTAGGTCAACCAAAGTTAGCTCGAAACTCGGATACGTAAAGCGAGAACCAAACGCTCGACATTTAACGACAAAGGTTTCCGCTACGATAGTTCGATAGCATACCTTACACGCCTGCATTTACGACTACCAGAGGGGTAAGCAGAGCGCGTGAGCCTTATCCCCTTTATAGCCATGAATGGTAAAATAATGTACGTATTATGGACCTAAGTTAAGATGGTGAAAAACATAAGTGTTTGGAAAAAAGAAAGAGACGCCTTTGCCTTGCAATGGGATTAAAATAAATATGAAAATCAAAAGTCATTTATTCAAATTAGACTAAGAGTGAGCCCTTTTTAAATTACATAAGGCAGTCCCCCAAAACGCCCTTCCTTAACCACTATATTTATGTACCATATTTTTGCATACAAATAAATAAAACTTAAGTGTCTGTTTGTACATAGTGTCAAAATAACAGCTTTTTTCTAAATGTATAATATGAAAGTATATGCGGTACTTATGACAAAAAAACCATCTGTTTGTTCCAGCTAATCTCCGAAACGGTTGGACCGATTTTGACGAGACTTACACTTTTATTTTGTAAAAAGAATTTTGGTCCACGCGGACGAAGCTGCGAGCAGCAGCTATATCTAATATAGCTGACAGCCTACCAACCCGTTTATTCACTACAAAATCGCAATCTGTCACATTGTCAAAATAGTTGGAGTCGCGAGAATCACGCAATTGTAGTTACTTAATAAAGTAATCCAAGAAAATGACTTCGCAATTCCGTCCAATTTCCTCAATTTTCACTCAGTACGACATTATTATATACAAATAGAATTATAGCGGAAAAGCAGCTAGTTTAGATGCTAATCTAGAAAGGCTTCTATTGAGTTGCCTTGTCATGCTTAAAGTTTCCTCGTCCGTAACGGTCTGTTCACACATATATCCAGCATGAGGCATTCATTGGAGACGTGATTTTATTTGGGACGGCTGTTAGGACTTTTGAGCATGTGAACGTATAAGCGCGTACGCATTTTAGTTTCGAAACATATAAACTAAATACGTGTTTTTTCTTTGAAAAATAAAATGAAAAGTCATAAAGTTTAGTTTGCGCTACGAGTTACGACATATTTTTGGCTTTTTCAATCATTTTAGTCATTCTGAAGTTAACTCAATTTACACTACCATGAGTATTACAGAGATTTCTTTAGAAATAAGCATCACCTTTGAACGTATATGTGTCCATAAACATAAATGTACCATAAACTGTGTCCATAAACTGTTAAACTAAGACTGCCTCGTTGGTCCAGTGGTCGTAATCGCTTTTGCTGAACATGAGATCCAGGGTTGGATTCCCAGGTCAGGCAGTGTTATTGGGTTTTTCCATTTGGAATTTTTCAATAGCGGCCCGGTGCCTGGATTTGTGCCCAGCTGATGGCAATAGGCTCGCCCCCTATCACGTGAGACTTAATCATAACTGGCAAAATTTAGGTGTACTAAAAAGTACACCTCTGCCCAACCCTTCGGGGATTACAAGCATGATGTTATGGAAGTAAGGATTTGAACATAGGGTAGGTCTTTCTGAGCCACAAAATACTTCGACAATAACCACGATCACAAAAAAATGGCAGTTCATTCACGTCTGAATGTTCTGTTACTCTTTAGCACGCTGTAGAGGTATAGCTTGTACACAACACTGCGAATTGGTGCCGTGCGAATTCACAACGCAGAAACATTCTTAAGAAAATCTTAGGGTAGGTAATGTCGCTGATTTTTAACCGACTTCAAAAAAAGGCCTCAGAACTTTCGACTGGGTGTACCGATTTTGATGATTCTTTTTTTATTTGAAAGCTGGTGCTTGGTGGTGTAGTCCCATATAAATGTTATTAACTTTGCTTGCGTAGTTTTTGAGTTAGCTTCAATAATTAGGTTTTTTTTTTATCATCTTATTTGACACAGTCACTGTTATTTACATAGCAGGTATTAGAATTTGTGTGGGGTACGTACCACAACTAAAAAGCGAAAAACAAAAACATTTCACCAAAAAAAAGTGAAAAATAACTTTAATTTCGGTTTTTGTAAAATGTTTTTTTGCGATGCGATGTCGCAACGCAGTTTTGTGTACAAGCCCTTAAAGTGGTCATGCAACAAGCCAGCTAACGAACTAAATCTTCACAAGACTCATGAAAGAGATTTTCAAGACGGTCGGTGTTACAAAAGCTGTGATTATCAATTGAAGTTGTGTTGGAGCTAGAATCTGCTGGTTGACCTTGCAGCACGATTGTAATCTCTAATCATGGTATAATAGCTACTATTATACAATGAAGGCATTTATGGTTGACGACATCAAACATGCTGGGAATACCAAATACGGGTCTGATTCAAACACCGAGTATCGAGTTTTTAAAGTTTTCGTAAACTCAAGCAACATTAACTGAGTCGTTAACAAATCATAAAAAATACACCAGAATAGGACCCCACCAGTACGTAGTAGATGATGTGTCTTTATTAAGAATCAATAAGCCGTAAATTGGAAACCCAAATCTTGCACCTCCCAACGACTCCACCAAAATAAATTACCTATTATCATTTCCCATCTAGGACTCTGCACATACAATCGTACATACATCCTTACTAATATTATAAATGCGAAAGTAACTCTGTCTGTCTGTCTGTCGCGCTTTCACGCCAAAACTACTGAACCGATTTAAATGAAATTTGATAGATAGTCTAGAGCCTGAGAAAGGACATAGGCTACTTTTTATCGACATACCACGCGGGCGAAGCCGCGGGCGAAAGCTACTTACATAAAACAATTCAACATATTCCAACACAATATCACAACATCATACACGGCCCACATGAACTCTCAACTTGCCACAAATTGAAACTAAAAATATTTTTCCATTTTTCTCTCATTTTCAGAGGAAACACTGAGTGCATCAGTTGCATATCAACCGCGGTTGTAAAAAGCGACGGCCGGAAATAGGTCATGTTAAGTGTTGACCAAATCGTTCAGTTGTTTCGACTTGATTGAGAAACGTGGGACAAACATACAGACAGGTTTTCAAAGGTTCTTCCACGGTCCTTTAGTTGACCGACAATTTGGTGATTGGTTTTATTCGTTTCTCTCCTTAGCGTAGTGTAACTTGCGCTTGACATTAAATAAACGCGTATCTATTTGTCGTGTGCAAATATTTTACAATGTGCAAAAAACAATGAGGCAGTACGAGTAATATGAGAAGTAGTTAAATTGTTTGCACAAGTACACAAGCTGTTTGTTACAGCATTGTTGGAATTATAATAATGAACAAGGTTCGTTCCCGCACGATGCGCCGGCGCTACCCTCGTGACTTGAACAAAATAAGATCTATCTTCATACTTCTCATTTAAATAACCTTTTGTAAGACCAACAGTGAAAATTAAAGGAGGAAACGACAGGATGGACATTCACAATGATACGTGAAGCGCATAAAATCGACCGTCGTGATTTGTTAAGTTAAGCTGACTAGATTTCAATCCATTATCGAATTATTGACGCACATCTGACGGTGAAGAGTTTCTGGGGAGAATATTGTTTTGATATACAGACAAACACGAAAAGCGACTTTAATCCATACTAATATTATAAATACGAAAGTAACTCTGTCTGTCTGTATGTACCTTTTCCCGCCTAAACCACTCAACGGATTTCGACAAAATTCGACAAGGAGATCGATGGCATCCTCGGAAAGGACATAGGGTACTTTTTATCGACTTACCACGCGGGCGAAGCGGTGGGCGGAAGCTAGTTTATAATATGTATAGATTCAAATATGAGTCTGACCAATCAAACCTATCTGTTGATCGCATAACAAATCAACCTTACACGTGCCACAACTTAGCATTATTTTATTACATACCACATAGTCCCTACACTATAGTAGCAGTATAGTAGTATAGTAGTACTGTGGCCCTAGTGAAAAGGGATCTAAGTCCAAAAATGCAACTTTACAGGAGACGCAAAAAACACTTCGCGCGCTTCTAATTGCGTGTTTGACCTCGTGTTACATTTAAACCGCTACCAAATGAAATACATGTGATTTTTTTTAACGGTAAACAATTTATGCTCTTTATTATTATTGAGTTATTTTTTATGTAAAGTTATTAGTTTTTAAGATAGTGACTTATACTAACCACAAAATGAATTCCTTGAGGGCCATATGATAAGTTATACCCCTTTTCCCATATGTTAAATGTTAATTCACACAAGTGAAAATGGATACGCATTTGGTATGAATATGTTAATACTAATCTCAACAGAGTTATTTTTGAGTTTTTCCCCTTATTTTGGTGAAAACGGATTTATGTCTAATTATATCATTACTCACTAAATAATTTTTAAGAACCAGGTATTTGTTGTATTGATAAACACGAACCAAATTAAAACGTGGGTAATTTAAATTAAAAAACACAAAATATATTTTTTATTTTTCTGTATAAAAGAATACAAAAGCAGTTGAAACCGATTTTTTTTGGGGTCAATTGGACCGTTTTACACAAGGTAACTTCTTTATTTTTAGAGATAGCTTAGATCCGTTTACACCAAACGATAGAGCATTTTTTTCTGATCACTTCTGTATACTTAACTCATTTTCCCCAAAATCGGACTTATACCCCTTTTCACTAGGGCCACAGTATTACGTTGTTCAATGAACTTAGCCGCGGTTCCTAAGTATAACTAAGTAGATTACGAACCTTTCCTATGTTTGAGGTAAACTTAATTTTGGCTCGCCCTAATTTATAGAGTGTACGAATAGTGGATGGATCGGAAAAGATGGCTTTTGTGTTGTTTATAACAAAACATCACATCTATATTCCCCGAAGGCTTAGGCAGAGATGTACCTAAGTACACCTACATTTTGTCAGTTATGCTTAAGTCCCATGTAACAGGGGACGAGTCTATTGCCATCAACTGGGTACAAATCTAGACTCCGGGCTGCTACTGAGAAATTCCAGATGGAAAAACCCCAATAACATTTTTCTCAGACCGGGAATCGAACCCAGGAACTCATGCACAGCAGTAGCGCTTGAGACTACTAAAGCAACAAGGAAGCCCTGTTGTTTATTCTGTTGAATTTGTCATCATTCTCCAGGAGATATAAGGGCCTGGGCCATGAATTATAACAGAATTATGAAACTCATGCAATCCATAAAATGACTTAATGTGTTGCTCGCTTCCCAATGATTATAAATAATTACTTACTTAGGGTTGTTTCATCCATCGATCAGGGTAGGTTAGTGCCGTGTTCAGTCCGTGGTTGGGTAATCATCTTAACATACCGAGACACCTCCGTGCCTCGGATAGCACGTTAAGCCATTGGTCCTGGCTGCCATTCGTGGATCTTTGACAGTCATTTCGGGTCATTAGAAGCCCGATAGTTTAACAACCAGTCTTGGCATTCCAGTTTATACAAACCGGCCAAGTGCGTGTCGAACCACACACAACGAAGGTAGTGAGGATACATTTATCCTAAGCACAGACTTGACATTGTAATTGAAAAACGTGTTCTCCCATACATTCCAACAGCAAATGTAAGTTTATACGCACAATGTTGAGAGTTTTACCACTTAAGACCATTATAAACTTATTATAGGTTTTCCTGTGTCCTGTTACATTGCAGGTTACACTCCCTGTGAGAGACTACGTTAAGAAGCCTCACATAAAAGCCAAAACAATAGTCTAATCTTCTACTCAACATAAACCCAATGCGTATCGACTCTGTGACCAGCAGATCCATTAATGTGATTGCCAATGTTGTATACAGAAACATTTCGACTAAATAATGTCCCAGAGATAAATACAGATGTCTAACCAATGGGCTAGGAAATGAGAAAACAATAGCCACAAAACCCCAATCAAAACTGAACTTAAAATTGAAGTCAATACGTTCCAATTTAGGTTGGTGATAATAGCTAGCTAGCTAATAGGGCAATATTAATCAGGTGAAGGGTATAAGTTTGGAACTGGTGGTGGATGAATTATTAATATTTATTAAGGAATGTGTAATAGATTGCGGAAATTAGTTCCGGCTTCGTATTGATCGCTATTACGAAGATTGAATGGAACATTGTGTTACTACGTGTCTATCCTGGTAAATCTATTCTGGTAAAAAAACACTTCCTCTCTCCATAAACATCGTCATTAAATATAGCTCTTTCCTCCTGTTTCATGTTTATTATTGTATTGTTTATATTTATTTATATAGATAAGTATATGCTTTATGTATATATGTATTTATTGTATATGTAAATGGTACACGACTGACTACCTGCAGTATTATCTCTCCTTCGCGCTTTAATCCATCCAAAGGTTGTCTGTAAAAGATCGCTTTTAGCGATAAGACCGCCCATTGTGTCACCCTATGTTAAATTTCTACATTTGTATTTGTATTTTTTATGGTGTACATAATAAAGAGTATTCTATTCTATCTTTCCGACGCCTAGATGGCAGGCAAATGTCTAGTTTGGGGTTCACCGTTCCATCTGTTCTTGTACAACATGATTATGAATAAATCTGAAAATTATTTGTGGCGGACGTGGATGTCCGCCAATACATACCTTACCTAACATTGTCGGAACTGAATAATCTTGGGACAGATTTTGATGCGCCTTGGCCTGAGTAAAGGGAGAAGTAATGTCTTCAAAACTACAGTAGTTTCATCTGTGGCGGACGTGGGTGTGCCGCCCATACATACTTGCCCAAGATCCTTTGAAATTTTTGAAAATTTATATCTTTTTCTATAAATTGTACCAAACAAAGTCACTTTTCGTGTCTGTCTGTGTGTGCACTTAGTTCTTTTAAACTACACTCTAGATTTTGACAGAGTTTTCACCATTATTTTAAGAAATTATTTGATAATATTTAAGTGTAATTACAGTTATTTTTAACCGACTTCAAAAGGGACGAGGTTCTCAATTCGTTCAATATTTCGTATTTTTTCCACTTAGTATATACGGACGATGTTCTATGTGATTCCGTCACTGTTATTTACATAGCAGGTATTCGAATTTGTATGGGGTAGTACCACTTGAAAACTAAAAACTTTTTACAAAAAATAAACAACCGACATCCAAAAAAAACCACTAAACATTTAAAAATTACTTTAATTTTGGAAGTCGGTTTCTTTGGTTTTCAATTTTTGTTTTTTGCCACCAACATCCGAATTTAAAGTTATTTTTCACTTTCGGGTTTCTTTTTAATAAACTTTTTTGTTTTAGATATAGCACAGAAATCTCGACGTTCTGACATCGCTCTATCAGTACTACACACCCGTGCGAAGCAGGGGCGTGTCGCTAGTTGTATTCAAAATTAAACACGCTCGAGTTCGTGTTTTGATGCAATCAAGGTGGTAAGGTGGTAATTACTTAAGAGCTATCATCGACACATTGGGTCCTTTCAGGCCAGTGTTATTACATTACAAACAGTATGATGCGCCTAAATGATTAATTAAACTAGTCAATTATGAGATGAGGTCGCAACCATGGATATGCATCGTTTAACATAAGCATAATCAGCCTATAATTTTCCCACAGCTGGGACACAGGCCTCTCTGTGAGAGGGAGTGGGCCGTAATCCACCACGCGGGCCCAGTGCGGGTTGGTAGATGTGAGATGTCTTTGAATTTTTGGTTCTAGGACATACTGACATCCTCACAATGTTTTCCGTCACCGTTTTGAGAGCAATGCCCGGATTCGAACCCACGACCTACAACTTGTAAGTCGCGTCTGGTGACGCATGATCAGAGGCCCTAGTGTGAGTTTCTTTTAACCATCTCTATTTTACGCATCGGCTGCCGTCGGCGCTCCGACTGGCCCTTCACCAGTGATGGCCAGTGAAGGGCCAATCGGAGCACCGAACGCGGTCGATGCGTGAAGTCGAGACAATTAAAAGAAACTCACACTAGGCTCTGGGTTCACTTTAACTGCATTGTTTACTACATATTGTGATGCAGAAGCGAATTCTCTGATTTATTTACATATATCCTGTTGTCAGATGATAACGTAATGACTGACGGGGATAAATGGTCTAGGATAACATTTTGCGCCGACCAACCCCAATTACCTATCATATTATGCAACATGGGCAGAATGGTAAATTGCGTTCGCGATCTAGTTTCCAAACATGTAAAAAAAATATGTTTTTTGGAAAAAACTACTATAATTCACACAAGTTTACTTAGTTTGCGCTAAATCGTTAAACGTTTTTAATACTTTTTCAATAGTATTGTCATTAGGCCTTAATCGTGCTGAAAAAACTGCATTGTAAAACTGGAAACAATCTATTCGATATGTTATAAGATTTCACTGTTTTTATGAATGATGTTTGGTAACTGATATTGATTCGGTGGATGCAAAAGATTTGGATTAATTTAAATTACCCTAAACACTACAGTAGTTTTTCTTTAGGTGAGACGACTCACGCAACGTTACGCTACATTTGGTACCCACAAAATATTCCCACATTGAGTTTAAAATAAAGACAAATGAAAAAAAACAAAATGAGATGCTATACGTCCGTTAAGGCGGTGGTACCCTGAGCAAAATAAACTTGAGCATTTGTTCCCTCTTCGCAGACCGAAAATCCCGGTGAGATACAGTAGTGAATACGCCCAAATTTTAGAATAAAATCTTTTTTGAATCAAACATCGGTCTTTTGAAAAACAAAATTGTTACAAAATGTTCTTTATTAAATTGTTTATCAATTAGTGTCATCAACAAAATTAAATAATATTTACTTTACGAGGAGATGCATGATATCAATCATTATTTTTCTTATTTATGGTTTCGTTGGAAGGAGATTAATGAAACATATACGACTTAAAAAAAAAAAAGAAATGCACAATTTTGGGATCAAGATTATGTAGAAATGGAATGTATTTTTATTATTTGATATTTCTTTTTAAATAACAAGTAGATAGCTCCTAAAAACTACACAAAAAGCGGCTAGAGTGGCGTTTTGCTCAGGGTACCGCCTTAAGGCTGTCACACACTACGCAAATAAGGTAAGATATCTTTATCTGATCGTATATCTTTCAATATGGCTCTCTATGTATTAAAATGAAGTAACACACACAGCGCAAATAATATATATTTTAACGTAAAGTGTCTGTGGGCACCGACGTATATCGAAAGATGGTGTGAATATTATATCTGCGTATACAAATATATATCTGCAGATAACATCTGCCGATACAAATATGGTATAATATTTAACCTGCAGGTGGTTGCGCGGAGGAGCCCTTGCGTTTCGGAAATAGATTTTAAATTTGTTATCTGATAGATCCTGAAAGATTTTAAATTCGCGTCGATCCTTTTTAAGCTTTATATGACGTTCTATCCAAATTCTTTGCCTTTTAGTACACTCTAACGCAAGACGTGCATCAAATTCTAAATCAGAATCCTCTTCTGACGAGCTGTTTAAAGCCGGCCGTTAAACACAGTCACATATTTGAACACTTATTTCAACACTTGTTTGAACACATATGAGGTACGGTAATAAATGTGAAATCAAACTTTGATCAACTACCCAAACACCCGTGCCTCACATGTGTGAATATGTATTGTATGTCTGGCTCCGGTTTAATAAATCCAGAAGCAATAAACGCGAACTCATTGTAATACTCTGTAAAAGCAATCAGCACCAAAAAACAAGTCTAATTAATTTGAAAGATTTCGTGTGAATGTATCGTCTCGTATATTATCGTATCTGCTTAGTGTGATACTTTCAGATATTTAAGTTTTTATACGCAGATAAAATATTATCGTATCTGCGTAGTGTGTGACGCGCTTTATTATACTGTCCAAAGTTGACCTTCCTTTGTCAGGTGATGGACAATACAACCTCTTCTTAACATGTCGGATTTCTTTGAGAATGTTTTCCACCATAAAATACATACATTACTTCATAATGAAAGAAATAAATTGACCCTTGATTGTTATGCTAAAATTAACTTAGATGTTTACGTTTCTTACAGATTCTCTCGTTTTTCTTTGGCAGCAACAAACACATTATTTCTAGTTAAGTTAGAAGCGAGAGAAAACATATAACATGTTATAGGTACCTTTTAAACATTTAAATAAAACTCGGAAATAAACGCGGCTTCACCCGCGTAGACCCTAATACTTTTTCTGAAATAAAAGAACATCATCTGCCAGTGAAACTCCTGTCAAAATCGGTCCAGCCGTTCCGGAGATTAGCCGGAACAAACAGACACACAGACAGACAACAAAAAATTAAATTGTTTTTTGTTATAAGTGCCGTATATACTTTCATAATATGCATTTAGTAATAAAACTGTTATTTTGGTGCGACACCCAGATTACATGGAGTTGAGGAGCTCGTGGCTACGTAATAACAGCCGCATGGGTCGATCCCTCAGGTTAAGCTACGCTTGCCGGGGTTGGTCCGTGGATGGGTGACCATCTTTACATACCGAGACTCCTCCGTGCCTCGGAAAGCACGTTAAGCCGTTGGTCCCGGCTGTCATTTGTGGATCTTTGACAGTCGTTACGGGTCGTCAGAAGCCCGAAAGTCTAACAACCAGTCTTACCAAGGGGTATCGTATTACCCAGTTACTGGGTTGTGGAGGTCAGATAGGCAGTCGCTTCATGTAAAATACTGGTATTCAGCTGCATCCGGTTAGACTGGGAGCCGACCCCAACGTAGTTGGGAAAAGGCTAGGCAGATGATGACCCAGATTACATGGAGTTCTGCCATCATTCTTTCTACACTGGGGCGTTTAGAATCATGTGCTGAATTCATGGTAACAGTTCGCACATCGATGTCCCCTGCCACGCTGTACACACGGCTACACATCAAGCTATACATGTCCAGTTTATGCTGATCTCGCATTGTATAGGATTTACATACAATGCGAGGTCAGCTTATATTATAAATGTATAGCTTGATGTGTAGCCGTGTGTACCTAGATGCTTTGTTATCACTCATTTTATGACCAACGGAAGATGTGGGTACCAATATAGTAACCGATAGGTTTTATGACTCGTAAATGCTAAATACATTAATTAAGGCGTATCCTACCTCAGATTTTATCTCGCTGGCACCATACTACTCGCGGCCTGAGTGAGAGTGAGACGGAGTGGGGTGCTGGCGGCTCTCAAGCCTCGAATAGGTAATTGCTTTTTACGGTGAAAATAATGGTAACAAAAAAAAATAAAAAATAAGACCTGCTTTATAGTTAGTTCAGTTAGTATACAAAATGTCATGATCTAATTTGAAGTATTTTTTAAATACCAGCGATTTATAGTTCGGTTCGGTTTAGAAGTAACTTTAGATGATTTTTCTATCAAGAAATTTTTTGTAATCTTCTTTTCGCCAAACACAGGCCCTAGCATCAATCTTCAACTTTATTTCAAAATTAATGCTTCTCGGCATAACGGAGGATCATGCTAACCGATTTGAGGTAGGGTAGGGCCTTAACACTTTTGACCCACTTACTTTAAATTAGTTACGTTAGACTGTATGAAATAACTTGTTCCAAGAGTGTGTATATGAAGTTACAGAATTCAGTAATATAACAGTGATCAAAATTAATTTCTGAATGAGAAAATTAACTTTCCACTATTTCAAGAACAAACTTCTCAAATACATAGTCAACTCACAAACTTAATATACGCACGTATACGACCATTTTAAAGTAAGAACTTCAAAACTTTACCCTTAAGAGAACCCGTCTCATTTGATGTACGGTTCAATGACCTCTCTCAAAAGACATCTTGAAGGAAATACGAGGCCTGAACATGTAGGTTCGTTGGTGTTTAGATGTATTGTCAGTACGAATGTTTGGTAATGTTTAGCACGATCAACTCTGGAATGATCAACTCTGGGTGGCCTATAAATGTCCTCTGGGATAGTAGTACGAAGTATTAATGCCATCATTATTCCACTGCGAAAACGGGATGGTGCTAGCGGCCTTGTCTAGCTCCGTCTCTCTCTCACACTGGAAAAATGGTGGCATTAATACTTCATAATACGGCACCTGTACATGTTTCTTTGTGGATCGCAAGTTGCAGGAAATTACTTTGTTTACCACGGGCCTTGCCAAAGATGTTGGGCAGAACACGGCTAAGCGTAGTAGTAATCTCCTCCTAGTAGTCTCAGAAAATGCTCTGCTCTGCTCTCGGTGTGCGCTGACCCTAAGGTGCGCCGTACGTTCTAGTGGAGATCTCGGTGTTGAAGCCTAATAGATGTAATATACCTATTCTCCATCCTTCTTTGTGTTATTCAAGCGAAAAAAATATGATTTCTGTCAACTATACCTTGCACCAGATAACCGTGGAATAAAAGTCGTCTATGCCTTCTACCAATATATTCCAATATTTTATAACGATACGAAAAAAAATTAAGGCGGTGTCGCTAATACGATCAAAACAAACGTATCGAGGTACTAGACATCCTTGGCGCGTGCACGTGGCATGTTTTTTTTGTTTGCATTTATTTTTCGAGACGAGTTGTGGTTAATGACTTTTATTCCACGGTTATCTGGCGCAAGGTATAGGTATAAATTAATCGAAAGGTTGCATCTTTGAATTCTACCAAAGTATGCTCTTTATTGAACACCGTTGATTGTTACTACTGATTAACCGACGTTAAACGTTTTCACGACGCGACGCGACGGTACGACGAGTCTTAATTTTAATTGCAGCCGATACTTACCTACAATGCAGTAAGTAATTAACCGGGCACAAGGTAAGTAATTATTTAATAAATAACAAGGAAATAAGATCTTTTTAGCAACCAACCAAAGAGTTTAAAACACTTACCCCTTATCGCCAGTCACCAACTCCCCAGATCGCCGACTCACTGCAAACAAGTACGTACTTAGTAATTAAAAACTAATCAGAACTCCGTCCCGCGGTGGATTGGGACAATATTTTACAACTTGTTCCGCGAAATGATGGATGAGCCCCATTCCTCTGTTACATAATATTATGTTATAAATTAATTAGCAACTTGATTAATTGGAAGGCTCAGTGAGAAAAAAATACAAACAATCCCTGACTGAGGAAATTAAACCCGAACCAAGGGACTCGGAAAATGAATTTGATACAGAAAACCGGGGAAAATGCGAGTCGGACTCGCGCAATATAGGTTTCGTAATACCAAAACTATTTATATTATAGCTTACATTTTTTTTTTACTTATTCTATTTCCATAATAAAATTATAAATTCGAAAGTAACTCTGTCTGTCTGCCTATCTGTCTGTTACCTTTTCATATTGAACGGAATTCGACAAAATTTGGCAAGGAGATAGATGGCACCCTGGCGAAGGACATAAGATACTACTTTTTATCCCGATATTTCCACGGGAAATATCGGACTTACGCGGGTGAAACCACGCGGTGCAGCTAGTATTTTATAGTTTGCATTCTCTGCCATGATAGACACAGATTCTGTGAAAATTTAATCTGCCTACCTGTTAAGGTTTTTAAGATCCAGGCATGTGACAGGCAGACGGTCACACAGACAGACAATGTAGACTTAATGCCAGGGTTCCGTTGGGATCATCTGGGTACGGAACCCTAAAAAATTTCAATTTCGTACTATGTATAATTAAATTGTAAAGGGATTTGTAGATTGAGGCGAATTTAATTAAGGATATCGATCTAAAAGGGTGAGGAAGCGAATATTAGTTATCCATCTGAAACTCGACCTTTTGCTTATCTGATTGGTTTTAGATTTCTAAGAAATAACATGCATAGTAATTACAAAGAGTTATTTTGTTTATGGTATGTCAATCACATAACTAGTAGACGAATTCAAATTGCTATCTTCTATTCTACAAAATTCCTCTGTGGTTGACTATTCTGGGTGTAGCTCTCTTCCACCTTCAGCCTGAGGGTTAATTCCCGTATTTTTTAAGAACGTTCACATTTGCATCTCATTCGCAATCTGTCAAAAAATACAATGAATTTACTAACATTTTTTAAAAGTTTGACAGATTGCGACTTGAATGTGAACGTTTTTTAAGTAAGAGAATTGGCTTTCTGATCATCAGTTACCGTCAGGCGAGATGTAGGCCATAAGAATCACAGACGCGGATAAAAAAAAAACATCATTATCTCATGGCCTGCCTCTCACCTGACGGTAAGTCATAATTTTTGAGTAGTTCTTTCTTATTAAATCAGTCTGGAACTGCCTGAAACTGTCCACTACTAAGCACAGATAACTATGCTAAGTTTTACCAAAACATACGCTTTGCCTTCGATATCATAATCATTCCCGTCCTTACCTCAATGTATATGTCATTTTCATCCACACTTCTCTATTAAAGTCTGTTTTTTAATCTCGTAGACTAATTTGACAGGTGCAAATTTAAAATTCCAAATTGAAAAAAAACCAACAACAATCACTTGAAATATCAAATTAGTCTATGTGACTAAAAAACAGACTTTAGACGTCATCTCGATAGTATCCTGCTTAATAAATAATCAATCATCAACAAATATTATTTTCTAAAACGAAAACTTGAGTGTAACATATTACATCCAATATGTTAAAGGCTTTCAAGTAATTAATATTTTTGTACAAAATATCAGCTTCCTAAAATATTGGCAAACATAAAATGGATGGCTCTTCACTCCGTATCGTAAAAATAAAATCGATATATTTTATTTTAGGTTGCCTATCAATTTGTCGACGCCCAAACATTCTAGTTTAGAGAATGATTTGAACAAACTTTCATGATTTTCATGTTACGACCTAGTTTATAGCCTTTTTTTTGTATTTACAGGTGTTAGTTATTTACCGATTGTGTAACAGGTAAACCCAAATTACATGCGGGTTTTTACCATAATTAGCATTAGCAACATCTATTAAGTACTAAATTATGAATCTTCACAATGTAGATAATGAGAACGTAACTGGTGAAATGTGGGTATAGGTAGGTACTCGCTTTTGCCTACCTTATTGATAAAAACAGCTGTAGGTAATGCTGTGTTACCTCACTATCTACTTATAGGTTTGACAGCTCATCTAAGTAATCTAAATTTGTAAAAAGGAGGGGATGGGAAGGGCTAACGATTTTTTTTAATGGCCAATTTAACAGGAAACTGTCTAAAAGGCAGCATTGCGACGTTGTATGACAACGATAATTTTTTTAAGAAAAAATTAGCTATCAGCCCTCCATTTATATACACGTACATACTATTATTATTATTTAAGACTGCTAGCTTATATTATGTAAATATTATCTTATTTGAAAATAAAAAAGTTTGCAAAGTACTACTCGTATCGTCGGATAAAACAAAACGCTAAAGCTTACAATTAATAACGTAATAGTTTCACAAAATATTTAAAGCACAGAGCACTATTATTATCCAGTTTGATCTATTGCAGTTTTCCATTTGGCCTCTGCTCTCTGTAAACAACTCGCCAGTTACGTTTCAGATCACAAAATTGTATATCCACATACTAGTCCGGTCAAGTTAGCCCAAAAAATAGGGGTAGGTTAACAAAAATTCACATAGAGTTGAAAATTGGTACGAATGTTCGGAACACCATTATAAATGAAATGTAGAAAGTCCCCATCGAACCCACACATGCAACAAAAAATTCAAGGTCAAAGTTCGCAAATAAGGTTTTTTTGCGTTTTTTAGCCAAACGGTAAATTTTATGATAAAAATAGGTCAGAAAAAATGGGAGATTATGCAATTATCTGTAAAACTTGTCTACAACTTTTCTCCTAAACGTCACCGTTTCTAAGAAATGGTGCTCACACACACACATTTACAATCAAACTACACCTGACTAAGTGCACACATGTTTACCAAACCGGCCTCACGTCACTGTTGACAGCGCTCTGTCTTAGTTTTTTTAATTGGTCTGAGAATCAGTCGTTATTAATTCATTACCTATAACCTGCACATATGAATCAACCCCGGAGAAAAGAGAGGTGCTCGTGGCTAAATAATAACAACCACACGGGTCGATCGCAGGTTAAGCAGCACTTGCCGAGGTCGGTCTGTGGACCATCCATTACATGGTCCCGGCTGTCTTTCGTAGATCTTTGACAGTCGTTACAGATAGTCAGAATTTGACAACCAGTCTTACCTAACTAACTACTTAACAAGATAGAAAATGTTCAACAAATCTACAGTCCACTAAGCCTACATCGTTCTCACATTCACAAAATGGAAAAGAATCTATATAAAAGATCAATAAGATAGTGAGAATAAAAACCTATTTAAACCAAATGACATGATTGCCATTACAACTGCTAATATATGACAGCTTGACTTTTAGGAGTCACACCAGGCGCCGGACCACTGACTTAGGTAAACTTATCATTGTACAAGTCTGACTCAGTATTGGCGTGTCTAATGATCTAATAATCTACTACCGATTCGTAAAAAAAACGATGTAAAAACTAATACTTCAAAACAAAATAAGGAAAATCTTGCTAGCTAGGTTTGTAGTCAAATTTGTTTAGCGTATCTAATGAAAACCTTACAAAAATTAAAAAAAAATTGAAGTAATGATAAGGAAAATTAATATAAATTAAATTCTTCAATCGATTGTTTACGGGGCACATCGTCCGCACAAAGGATAGCGCAAGCGTATCGGCTCATTTAAATGATTAACAGTTCACGTGGACTATGTAGGATTATGCATTCAATTACAATATCTTTTATCACTTAATGTATATCTTGTTGGTCTAGTGGTGGCAAGAGCGACTACTGAGAGTCGGGTCCTAGGTTCGAACCCAGATTGAGTAGTGTTATTCGGTTTTTCCATTAGGGATTTCTTAGTATTAGCCTAAAGCCATGGCAATATACTCGACCCCGGTTACATGATTTTTTTTGAAAAATTATATATTATTATAATTAATATAAATTATATATAATTTTTCGATTATATAAATATAGCTGGCGAAATCAGGGCGTACTATCTACTGCAGATACAAACCAATGTTTAACAAACGGATTCTTGGTAGTATGAGAGAATGAAATTAAAGTAATTTTTGACTACACTGCTATCAGTGAAGTCGAAAGTTAGTTAAGTTTAAGTCCCATGTAATAGCTTAAACATAACTGTCGAAATGTGGGTGTACGTACTATGGGTACACCTCTGCCTCTCCCTCTGTCCTTCAAGGATTATAGGCGTTATGTTATATTTATGTGTAATAGATAAGAATAAATAAAACGTTGATGAGCTACATAAAAGACACGTCGCAACCTTTTGTCAGTCTCATTAATTTGAGTGACAGTGTTAAAGTGATATTAAAAGGACCAGAATTCAAAAAGAGCATATTTAATATTCAGTTCTGTGGAGTTATTCAAAAGATCGTTTCATTAAAACCGTTATGAAGACTGGCATTTGGCATCATGTATTTTTTAATTAAATTACAGCCCCCTCCCTGCTGTCTTTAAACTTTAACCCCCTATTAATAAACCCCGGGTAAAGTTATGCCTAAGCAATGAAAAATGTATGGTTAAACCAAAGTTGATACGGGTGTAACTTTTCTTTGGGTTTATTTATGAATATTAATTTTTTTTTTTTTTTGTTTTTTTTTTTTTTTCTTCGCAACAATCGGAAAGACGGAACGTTGTTATTTTTGCTCCTCAGTTTTTAAATAAATAAAGTGGTAAAAAGTGGATATTGTAACAATAACATACTGTTACCTTAAAGCCAGTGAAGTGACCTATTGAACAGTGAAGTTCTTGTAGTAATCGGCTTAAGTTATACAGAGTAATTTCAAAATTAAAACTGTGGAAAAAAACTCAATATTTGAATAGTGTGATAACGAACTCAATCCCTGACCTACGACAACCCGCGGAGCGCTCGATACCTCCCGCGCTAACCGCCACTGTCCCCGTCGTCGCCTGCGCACCAGCCATCGCTCAGCGCGTAGTGATCACAAATTTCGACAACGACAGTAAAGTATCGGTGGCGTAGCGGTTCATGTAGCAGCTTTACGAGACTGCGCGCCGTGGTCATCGGATCGAGCCTCACTAAGTCGTTCTACTTTTTGTTTTTGTTTTTATTTTTATTTTTTATTAAGAGAACAATGGCAGGTGATCCGAATATTACTTTGAGGAAAAAACCGTTATCCCAATCATTAGAAATTCTGGATATATCTGATTCCCTAGATTGTTCACGGTCAAGCGATAAACTAGGACAAAGCCTGGACTTATCTACAACTATGTTCTCCGGTTGTGTAGAAGAAATGAGGTCTGAAATTACAGCTCTAAAATCAAACCTTGAAACTACACAAAACGAAATGGACAACCTTATAATTGAAAACGTAGACCTGAAAAATCAAATAAGTCGGCTTTCACAAGAAATCATTATATTGAAACAAATTTGCAGCAGTCCGGCGTCAGCACTAAATAAACGAACTCTGACAAAAAAACATATCTCATCGAATAAGAAAAATTGTGTGAAACGCAGACTAACAGACAATTTTTATAATAGTCCTACTAACGACTGTCCGAAGGAGAAAAATAATAACTCCACTGAACCACCAACACCATCTCCTGGGCATGACAATACTAGAGCCCTGGAAAAACAAATGGCAGATTTAGCCCAACAACTATTACAAGCGAAAAGCGAGATAATATGTCTTAACAAGCAAATAAATGCCTTGGAGCAAGCAAAGAAAAATAGCAGTGATTCCTCATTTCAATACAACAATACGACTTCTATAGAAATATCCAAACGCACGAAGACCAAATTATGCATCCTGACCAACAGTAACTCGCATGGCACTTTGCAAGCTGTAGAGCACACATTTGCCCATCAATTCAATTACTGTCGACATATTTTGCCAAATTGTAGTATAAAACGATTACTGCAGGATATTGACATCAAATTATTAGGGTATAACATGAATGACTACTGTGTCATCATGTTAGGAGAAGAAGATGTTAGGGGCACAAATGACTACATTGGGTTGATAAAAACAATAAGGGAATCTTTAGCACATATAATCCATACAAATGTAATATTATGTACTCCCACATACATTTGCGGGGCTCTTATTCATAATTATAAAATTGAAATATTTAATAACCTATTAAGTCTGGAATTGCAAAACAATAAATATGCTTATTTTTTTGATTCAAACCAAATTCTCACGTTCGACATGTTCTCGAATAAAACAGGGAAAATTAATATAAATGGAATTAAACATATTTATAAGACTATTTTAGAAAATATATATATTGATCTAATTAATACCACCACTATTGAACGAACAAATTTGGAAACTGTTTCTGAACAAGATAGTTCATTGAATTTTTTTCGTGAGTAGTCATTGTAATAGTAAGGACTGTGCAAGCGATAAACATAAAACATTGACTATCTACCATCAAAATCTATGTGGAGTAAACAGCAAGAAGGATGACCTTGAAATATATTTGTGTGAATTAAACAAAGAAATAGATTTTATCTGTATTAGTGAACATTTTTTAAATCAATCATTAGCAGCACAGTTTAGTTTAATTAATTATAATTTGAGTTCCTATAATACTAGATTAAATAAAAAACGTGGAGGTACTTTGATCTTGACATTAAATGACAAGAAAGTTGAAGATCTACAAATTTGTAAACAACTCTATAAAATCAACTGTTTTGAAGTTTGCGGTGTAAGGGATTTTGAGACAAATACTTTTATCATTTGTTGCTACAGAATTCCTGAGAATAGTAATATAGATAGTTTTATGCAGAGACTTGAACAGCTGTTACAACATTTCATCAATAAACGGTGTATAATTTGTGGTGATTTTAATATTAATTTATCAAAAGATGACTCAAAACGACATTTTTTTCTATCACTCCTGACATGTTACAACTTTCGACATTTAATTTACTCAGATACATTTCGACGCAATAATTCAAGTTCGTGTATAGATAATATATTGACTAATATTGATGAGACAATTATTAAAAGTATAGACACGGACCATAATGGTCTATCTGATGGGCATGCGGGCCTTTTTTGTACATTATCGCTGGAAAAAGTGGCTTATAGGAAAGTGCAAAGTTGTATGTACATTGAAAGAAGACTGTATAATGAACGGAACAAGTATTGTTTTAGGCAAAAGTTGTCACAAGAAAACTGGTGCGCAAGTACATTTATTGACAAACTCAGTGATCTACATTCTAATACATTCAATAAAAAGAAAATAAAAATAAATATAAAAAGCAGCAACAAATCTAAATGGTTAACCACAGGAATAAGAGTCGCTAGTAAAATGAAACGGTTTCTAAATTTTGTTGACAAAGATAATTGTGACGATTCAATAATAAAATATCGTAGTAATTATTTTAGGGTTTATAGGAAAGTAGTACGACATGCAAAACGACTAGTAGTAAGAACGGAAATAAATCTAGCTCAGAATTCGGGTAAAGTTATTTGGAAAATTATAAATAGTAAGAGGAACCCTAAAAATTATGTAAATGACAATTTGATACTTATGGATAATAATAAAATAGTTCATAATACCTCAGAAGTTACTAATGTCCTATTGGAAAAATTCTGTAACAAATCTAATTTTGTCATGAGTGACATTAATACAGCAAAAGAGTATCTACAAAATCATGGGATAAGAGTAGAGGAGGATATGGTCTTTGAACCTGTTACACCTATCGAAGTTTTCAAACTAGTTAAGATTATGGATAGTAAAAAGTCTTTTGGCCATGATGAAATTCCTATAACTATCATAAAAGACAACATTGATGTCTTAGCTAGCCCTTTGGCTGATTCAATAAACGAATATGTAAATACAGGTGTATTTCCTGAGCAATTTAAATTAGCTAGAGTACTACCTATACATAAGAAAGGCTCTAAAACAGATCCAGGGAATTATAGGCCTATCTCTTTATTGCCGGTATGTTCTAAAATATTTGAAAAAATTATGAAAGTGAGGCTTGTTTGTCATTTGAACCAACACAAAATTATAACCGACCAACAATTTGGTTATCAAAATAATGTAGGAACGACAGATGCTATTGACATGTTGATTGATGATGTGGTGGGTAAGCTAAATGCTAAACTAAAAGTAGCAGGACTTTTCCTCGACCTTAGTTCTGCGTTCGACACAGTGGAACATTGTATTCTTCTGAATAAGTTAGATTTCTATGGTATTAGGGGAAATGTGTTGAATTTATTCAGATCCTATTTACATAATAGAACGCAGTATGTCGAAATTAAAACAGTTGAAGAAGATGGCCATGAAAAACTACACAAATCAGACACAGTTATAATTAATAAAGGCGTACCACAAGGATCTGTTCTAGGCCCTATCTTCTTTATAATATTTATAAATGATCTGATAGCTTACATGAAAAGTATTTCAGATGATACTAAACTTGTAGTATTTGCCGATGACACAAGCGCTATTATAGCTAGCGACAATTTGGAAAATTTAGAAAAGAAGATTAATTTTATCCTACATGCTCTTGAAAAATGGTTCACTATGAATGATCTAAAACTAAATCTAAAAAAGACGCAATGTTTATTATTTAAATCGACTGTGAAGACCAAAGATACTGTCAAAGTACATTTACTAGGGAATAAAGTGAATATTGTAGACAATGTAAAATTTTTGGGGGTACAAATAGATGCAGTTTTAAATTGGAAGAAGGAATTAGAAGTGGTCACTAACACTATGAGTAGTGCTTGCTATGCTCTCAGGAGTCTTAGAGATGAATTAACTATTGCTCACCTCAGAATGGTGTATTTTGCACTCATAGAGTCTAGACTTAGATATAGCATAAAGTTCTGGGGCAACAGCTACCAATACAATATTGATGCTGCATTCGTTATGCAGAAAAGAGCCTTGAGAACTATGCTTCGCATTAAACAAACGGAGTCTTGTAGGGATCATTTTAAGAAACTGCACATTCTTACAGTACCAAGCCTCTACGTTCTGGTCCTGCTTGGTCATTTTATTAAAAATATCAATAAGTTTGAGACAGAAGAACAGAGACCAAACAGAATAAAAACGCGAAGAAAGGATCTACCTAATTTCATTCAGCCTAAGCTTAATGTCGTTAAACATGCCTCAAGAGTGCAATCAGTACATATGTTCAATGTACAATTTAAAAACTCTATGAATCCAAACGAATTCAAGAGAAAATTAAAGTCATTGTTATTGAGGAAATGTTATTACAGCATTGAAGAGTTTCTCAAAGATAATAGTAGTTCAAACTGATATGTGATTATATTTTAATGACCTTAAGTATTATATCCAACATTCTATCATGACATTACATATTAATGAATTTAATTGACATACATTTCTTTGAATTGAATTTATATTGATTTTTGAATTAATATTAAGTTAAATTATTATGACTGAGACTAACAATGTTGTGTGTGACCAATGTGGAATGTAATGTTTGTTTTTTCCTGAGTTTACGATGATTGTTTAATTTTTTGTGTTAGTAATATATCCAAATTCTATCATGATATTACATATTAATGAATTTTATTGACATACATTTCTTTGAATTAAATTTATAGTGATTTTGAATTAATATTAAGTTAAATTATTATGATTAAGACTAATAATGTTGCGAGTGTGACCGATGTGGAATTTATGTTTGTTTTCTTTTTCTTGACATTACGATATTGTTTAATTATTGACTTACATTTATTGTTAGAATCACTATTGTTAAAACCATTGTTCGACACAAATGTAAATTTGTTGAGGAATAAATAAATAAATAAATAAATAAATAAGGGGGAAAAGACCCTGCCAAAAGTATCTCAAAAATAAAGCTCAAAAAATGTTTTGTTTCACGTTATACGATGAACGGTAAGGGTATCGTCTTACCCAGTAACTGGGTTGTGGAGGTCAGGCAGTCGATAGTTAATTGATTCAGGCGTGACTTTGCGTTTGGTTACTATCTATCTATATATATCTACATCTATTGTATTTTTTGCAAACAGTCGCTCCATATAAAATACGGATATTCAGCGGCATCTGGTTAGACTGGAAATCGACCCCAACAGTTCGAAACAGGTTAACGAGATTGATTGGTTGATTTTATGCGAATCAACCCCAGTTGTGCTATTCTGTAAAAATCTCACCGTGATAATTTAGGTGAAGTGAGCTTGGAGTTAACTGTCACTACCTTAGCATCAGTGGGTATCGATGATAATGACAGCTCACTCCACGCTCACTTCACCTAAGTTTTCACGGTGAGATGGTTACAGAATAGCAATGCAGTATGTCGATTCTGTAAAATTCAAACAACAACTCGCATCTCACATCGCTATTCACTCTCACTTCGCATAAGGTTCAAAATGAGTTCGAGTTCCAGTGCGAAGTGAGCGTCGAAGTGACGGGTGAATTACCTTACTGAATGCCACTTCTTACGTCATCTCATACTTTATCTGTCAAAATCTCACGGTCAATTTAGTTCAACTCGCTGACATGCTCGCAAGGGTAGCGCTAGTGTATCAACCGAGTTTTTAGAATGCCAATCAAGAAACTCCCAGAGGATTCAGATTCGAAGTTTAGAATGAGGTCTTTCAGAATCACACCCCACTATCCCAAGCTCAGCAGCCATCCATACAACAACTAGACCAACGAACCAGTCAACATTTATATAGTTTATTTACCCAAAAAACTAGCTCTGTATTTTTCCCATACAAAAAGAAGTTACACAGTCAATTCAGCCAGCTACATCGAAGATTTAAATGTGATTTGATCGTACAATGTTAACAGTCGTAATAAAACGGGCTGTGACCCATGTTTTTTTACTGTGGTAATACTGGCCGGGCCCGCCCTGTCGATCGACTGGGGTTCCTCCGACAGAATAAATTAGGTTAGAGAGCTTATTTATTTAAGTTGTGTTATTCAATCTGCCTAGCTTTTTTCCAACTCTGTTGGGGTCGGCTTCCAGTCTAACTGGATGCAGCTGCATACCGGTATTTTACATGGAGTGACTGCCTATCTGACCTCCGGGATCGTACCATCGGGATAAGAAGTATCTTATGTCTATCCAGTTACCAAACATTCAAAGGCATAAAAAACAGGCAGACAGATACAACAGACAGGCACAAAGTTACTTACGTATTTATAATATTAGTATAGATTTTTATCCATACTTATATTATAAATAGGCTTTTAAGCCTTTCGGACTGCCACATTTTACACAAATGTATCTAGATTCTATGAAATGAAATTTATTTTTCGCAAGAATTGTAGTACATTACAGATGGTCGTATTCTTTTTATAGTTTCTAAAACAATTCGCTAAAACTAGCATACAAAATTACATTAATTAAATACATGAATAAAGCTAATAAAATTGGAACATAATCATAGTTATTATAATTGTTAAGAATGTCAATTATTTGTCAAATTATAATAACAAAATGTCAGTAATCATTGAATATTAGTAAATGTTAGTAACCTTTAGAGTTTAGGTACTCATTCACAGAATAAAATGATCTTTCTATAAGCCTTTCTTTGAATAATGCTGTTTCCAAACGAAAATTTAGATACATTTGTGTTGCTAGATTCTAGAAGACAGCCTGTCCTCACAGATTTACCTATAAAACTACAAAGGACTAAGCCACATACGGGACCGTGCCTTGAAAAATCCCAGCGTCTCCCGAGTTTTATGCAAAGGGGGAGAACCGGTGGCCGGTGGGGTTTAATTCCTCCTAAGACTTGCAACCTCCTTGGTTCACGGGCCATTCGTTCTAACATCTAGGTACCAGTAATCACAGTCTAGCCTAACACGATTTACTGGATACTTGAATAAATCGAGTACTGAGTCAATTTAATTATTAGTAGTAAACAGATGGTCCTGGTGGTGGTTAGAATTTATTTACTGGCTAAGTGTATTGGTAAATATTTATTATTTAGAAGCTTTTACTTATTTTTGTTGCAATTGTGAGTATTTTTGCAAATTAAGTTCAATCTTCCTATTCTATTTTTCTTCTATGGTGTGGTGCCGATGTTGACAATCCTTTTTTTTTTTTTTTTTGAGGGTGGGAAATCATCCAATGACTTCTCCCGCTCTGGGCGGAGCGGAAGGGCGTGTCAGACTTTTACTGACTAAAACCCACCCGTGTTCCTTCATTTGCCTGTTGCCAAGGTCCCGGTATCCCTTTCGGACTTTCCCGCCAATGTCAGGTGTGTTTAGAGAAAACGTGTGAAAAAAAAACTAAATCGAATACCAGTTGATTGATCAATAATTGAACTAAATGTGAAACTAGCTAAGGAGTATTATAACACTGAAAGAAAAGCTTCTCGTTACTGTTAGTTTATCAAATTAAAGTATTACAGATTTTAAATCCATGACACTACATTTATTTGAACATTTGATCTGATCCTGACTCCAAGATCGTCTCAACAAGATCTCTAACTGATTAGCATAAAGTTATCATATGAATTACATGCAGGGTTTTATTAAAAGCTCGTTTTACTTTTGATTACCTTACAATATTATCATTTAAACATATTATATTATATATTAAAAAATATTTATATAATATTAAGTAATGCCCGCGACATCGCCAGCGTGAATGTCGGTTATTATATACTAAAACTTACTCGAGAACCACTCAATCCAATCATTTTATAAATAGCATGAAAATAGCATGAAAATCGGTGCAGTAGTTTTTGAGTTTATCGCATACAGGACGCCAGACAGACGCGGCGGAGGACTTTGTTTTATAATATGTAAGGATATAATGTTATCATAATATATTAAGCGTAATGTGTGTTTACTTACCTACTATGGGTACACCTCAGCCCAACCATTCGGGGAAACAAGGGGGTGTTATGAAATGTGATATTATACTATTCAAACATGGTAAGGAAACCTAATCAATATATTCTACAGATATTAATTAGGTATCCTCACGATGTTTTCCTCCGTCGATTTTAGAGCAGTGTTAAAAACGTTTTTAATTTTTATTGGTTCGTATTTAATTTTTAATTTTTAGCATCATATTAGTCGTTAGATAAACAAAGGCTACATAAATTTTCCTTCTTTTGTTTTATGTTGGCTATAAACTGTACTTGTGCTTAGGCTTACAAATAACAAAATTTTGTTTAATTACCCGACTACGGCCAAGCAAAAAAGAGGGTTATGATTTTGACCGGTATGTATGTAAGTAAGTATGTACTATGTATGTATGTATGTATGTATGTTCATCTGTTCCCTTATATCTTCTAAACGACTCATCACAATTTAACAAATGAGATATCGTCCGAGAAGCGTCTTGATCGCCCGCTGGTTATGTGACGTCAGATTAAATAAAAATGGCGCCCTCCAGAGGAAATAAAGTCATAAATATAAAAAAAAAAGTTTTTAATCATATCATGTTGGGTATCAAACGAAAAGGATTAATTAGCACATTTCAAAAATATATATATTATAACCCCAAAAATTTTTTGTGGTGTTTACCTTTAAGTAATTGTTACACTGTGCAATGTTTTTAAAGAAATGGTTTTTTTTTGTCAAGATGTTAGTGTAAAAAATTGTTGGTGAACCAAATAAATAAATAAAAACATGCACAAAGTAAGGTAACGTGATGTCCGACCTCCAACTCGCATCTAGGAGTTCAGTTATTAGCACTGGGCCCTCACTACGATGACCCAAAATAACCTCATAACAAAAATTATCCTCATACAAGTTTCCAATTTGCATAACCCTGTTATCGTGTAAAAACGAGCCTCAGTCTGTTAACTAGTTCGGTTTACAGTATAAATACAGAGAGAAATGTCTAAAGCTTACACAACAAATACACATCTCTTTGCGAACGTTTCTCGTATTCTACAACACAACAACTACAATGGCTGCCATCAAGACCACCTTCATTCTTCTACTGGTTGCCTTTGCAATGGTGATGGTCACCGTGGAGGCTGCCCGTGTCGGACCCTGCGACCAGGTCTGCAACCGCATCGATCCTGAGAAGCACGAGTGCTGCAGAGCCCATGGCTACTCCGGCTACAGCAGCTGTAGATATGGACAAATGCGATGCTACTGACGGAACTTCGCAATTGCAGTATCATAATATGAAACAATTCAATAACCACTATTCGAACAACATTCAGAGGTAATCAAGACTCCTGGCTCGCAACTATAACCCTCACCTTTCTTTTTGTTAATAGCCTATCAAATTAAGCATGTAACCTACACAAATTATTATTTTTTAAATTCTCCGATTAAATGTTTTTAATACCAAACATTTTTTTTTCTGTTTCTACACCTACCTATATTATGTAAGTTTTAAACTTAGGTACTAAGGGGTTTATTTATAAACGTTGCTTAAAGTTAAGTAATGATTAGCGACTGTTTAACCATCCATTTTTGACGTTTGAACGTCACTTAACTTTAATCATCGTTTATGAATAAACCCCTAACTGTTTTGCAACCTACTATTTTTAACCGACGAAAAAAAAGGAGGAGGTTCTCAAGTCGACCCGTATATATATATATATTTTTTTATGTATGACCACGCATAACTTTGTAGAGTTTCGTCCGATTTGAAAAAATCTTTTTTTATTGGGAATGGTATACCTCGACGTTGGTCCCATTTAAAATGCGGCGCCAAATACACGCTAGAATTATGTAATTAATTTGTTTGTTTGTTTGGCGCCGCCTCAAAATTTGTTACTTTAATTAGTTTAGGAGCTTAGTTACACTATAAGGTTTATTTTTAATTTTTCGCTTTTCAGTTCTTTTTTCGTAGGTTAATTTTTTTGTAAAAAAGTTTTTTTATACAAATATTCGTTTAATAGATTACACTACCTACCTTAAGAGTAATGATACCTACGACTGATAATTTACTGTATAATAATTGTAACAAAATATCTTGTTACCGCTATCAACATCATGATTAGCAATAAACTCTTTGTACAATAAAACCTTAAGAAACCCCAACTCGGTTTAAACCAATCACAAAGCTCCGAAGGGCACCAATAGATTGAAAAGTACTTCGCCAGCTGAAGGAAATCAAATAAACCAACACTTTAGAATCTCTAAGACTTATTGGATCAGGCCTCTCCGAGGAAACCTATTGAATACGTCATTATGTTGTCAATGGAGGGATCCTTTCTAAAACAATAGATCCACAGAAGAGTCTTCAGCCTTGCAATTATAACGATTAACAAATCAAATAGGATTGACAGCTGAGAGCTTCAACAAATCCGAGCCTCTATCGGTCTTACTCAAGTGTCTCATTGACTCAAAACAATTCCTTGTTTAGGGATGTAGGGAATGATTAAAGTACTTGAAATTGTCGGTCGCTTTGTTTGCAATTAAGGGAAACTTTGGTTCAAGTAGTTGTGTTAAGCTGAAGTAGATTTTCGGTGTATATACAAGTGTTTTAAGCTTGTACCGTGGTTTTCGTTACTTTTCCACTCATTATGAAGTGACAATGATCGATTGAAAGCAAGGATACTTAGAAAACACTTTGACGCCCGATTTCTGGAACGAAAATCAACTCAAAAATTAGCTATTTTTAGTCAAGCGCGCGTCAACTGATGTGATTGGTTGACTGAATTTATCAACAGCCAATTGGGTCACTGAATTTGTTTAATTTTGACGCGGCGTTGATTCTCATTCCAGATACTGGGTGAGTGAAGTCATTTAATTAAGACCAGATACTTTTAAATTCTTTGAAATGAATTCCTAGTAGTAGTTCCCAATTTTTAGGGTTCCGTAGTCAACAAGGAATAGTTTCGCCATGTCCGTCTGTCCGTCTATCCGCGGCTTAGCTCAAAGACCGTTGGTACTAGAAAGCTGTAATTTGGTATGGATATACATATAAATGACGCCGACAAAGTGGTAAAAAATATTTGTAAAAAAAATTTTTTTTTGGGTACGTCCCCTCCATTAAAGTGGGGATTGTTTTTATTTTTCTCGTCAATCCTATGGTGTGGGGTATCGTTGGAAAGATCGTTTAAAAATAATGGGAGTTTGTGAAAACCATTTTTGGATTCAGGGATCTGTTTACGGAATATTAAGCTTTAAAATGAAAATTTTTGTTAGAGTCAAGTGTCCACCCCCCCCTTGCCAGCTAAATGGTTGGGTTTGGAAATGTGAAAAAATTCACGGCAGTAGTATATATAACGAAATTAAAAGGAAAACTATCACCGCTACGAAGGCTCCACCAGTTACCGAGTAATAATCGACCAACTTTAATTTGCAGTTGCAAAAACATGTACTCCCATACATTATGTATCGGAGAACCAGTTTTTCAACTACAATGTTAAGTTTGTTGGATAAATTCATCCCAACTACGGAACCCTTCATTGTGCGTGGTTCGACATTCACTTGGCCGGTTTTTTGTATTTGGTTCTTTAAAGAGGATTTGGATATGTAAAACAAACAAGCCAAGACTTTTGTATAAGCGAGTGATCTCCACCACTGTCTTATAAAAAATGGTCTCATTATTTCTGCATTGGAAATTATGCTAAAAGTGTCTTAAGAAAAGCTGCCTAGAAATGGTCAGTCAGAACTGGCGGCTTTTTACGATCTTCGACCCAATGCAATGAAAATATAAAAGGCTACCCAGAAGATGACTAATTACCTATTCTATTAAAGTAACCACACAGCTCAGGAGGATTTTACCATTGTTTATCAGAAAGCTTTAACTTTAAACCATTTAACCATTTTCTGTTACATATTGCAACGAGCAATTTAATTCAATGTAATACAATTCAAGACAGAAGCTGAACAATTCTGTGGAGCTGGCAATGTACTAGCAACAAGATTATGGAACTCTAGTGTCGTTAATTTTGAACACCTTCGCCACCGTATGGATACCGTCTGTCGACTGTTTGGATTGGGAAACATTATGTACTATATTAGTGATTAGAATTTTGTTCCAAGTGGCGTATGAGTATGGGGTCCTGAAATGAAAACTCGAAGTTTGCGAGACATTCTGCGTAGTAGGTTATTATCATAGGATATTCTGACAGATGTAGGTAAGTATTGTTTTGTTCGGAAAACTTACATTTTGCCAGGTAAGTTCTGCAAAAAATCAATTGAAGGTAATTTCCCCTACATATCGCCAACTATGCATAAGTTCCGTTTAATAATGGTCACATTGCCATGCCCTCGGGCGTACACACTATAAAAATGCAGCAGACTACATGGCTAGTTAGGTACATGTTTTGTTACTTTGTTTTATTCGAGTCCTCTAAGCGACCGGGTGGCACACGCGTAGACCAAAAATTAAGATACAGTTTCATTAGCGAACTTTTGGAGGACATTCATTATAATACTTTTCTACGTTCCACCATGTAGGTAAGGTCGTGAATTTCTAGATAGGTGTAATTTTTGTCTTTATTAAGATATGATTCGATTTTCAAAAAAGCATGTCGTCATTATCAATCCCTAATGCTTGAATGAACGCGGCAATTTATAAATTACCTAACCTCGAAGTAGGTACCTATTCTACACAGTCATTATTAGTATAAAACTAAACTTTATACTACTAAAACTAGGAATAAATTATTACAGAAATACCTAGGCTAGTACCTACAAGACATATAACAGTTGATAGGAACTTACGGTGTCTTGTTTGAGGAACCGGTACCTCCCATTTTTCTTAGTTGCACTTTTTAAACAATTTCTCTTTAGGTCACACACACTAACACATAAAGGGTTTATAGTTAACATTTATAGTTTTAGGAATTTCTATGTCAAATAAACTTGTTTCTTTTTTTATTTCTATTTCCACCACACGCGTGCGTAATTGTTTGAATTTGCACTTTTTGACAACTGACCACGTACTACCTAATGTTTTTTTTACTTCTTGCATGTATCTATGACAATGATTAAATACTGGCCTAATAAAATGAGAGGTTCGATTAAAAATACCTAATAAATTAATAAGTAAAGAAACAACACCTAATAAATTAATAATGACATAAATAAAGAAACAGAAAATTTTTGAGTATGAATTTGAATGAGTTTATGAAGACCAAAGAAACGATGAATGGACTGTGTGAAAGATGATATGGCTAGAAAGGGGGTGACTATCGAGATGACGACTAAAATAGAGAAGTATGGAAGGAAAATACTCTTCGCCGACCCCAAATAAATTGGGATGAGGGCAGGAGAATGATCACAAGTTGTGATAGGTAAAGATTAAAAAAAGGAAACCGCATGTTTTTTTTTTTGTAAAAAGTTGTTTATTGTTCTCTTTTTAATTATGTTACCTACCCCATACCAATTCATATGTGCCACTATTTGTTATGTAAACAACAGTGAAAGGAAGTAAGTATTATAACATCATTAAGAGACAAAGTGTATTCAATACCTACTATCGAAGCTAGCTCAAAAACTACTCAAGCAAAGTTAATAAAATGTTTATGGGACCGCCACGCATGCTTCTTATATCGATGAATAAACTTGAAAAAAATACATACAGACGAACATAACATCCTCCTTTTTTGAAGGTGGTTAAAAATGAGGAAGCCTAGATTAGATAAGTGTTTTACAATTTTATAAATAACTAACTGCGCTCTGCGGTTTCACCCACATAAGTCTCGATCACGTGGGAAAAGAAAAAAAAAAAAAATTAAAAATGGTTTATTGTCCAGGTAATACAGTCAGCAGGTTTACAGGTTATACAATATTACCTATAAGCAAGATTTTACTAGGTTACAATATTTAGTAGGTTCGCAGGTTACAATATTACCTATACCTAAGTTACACAAATTGTTTACCAGTGAGCCCCAAACTAGACAGTTAGTCTGTATCTTGGGGCTCGGGGTACGACTTACAAAGAGGAG
The DNA here is from genome assembly GCA_949152455.1 of Lithophane leautieri. Lineage (NCBI taxonomy): Eukaryota > Metazoa > Arthropoda > Insecta > Lepidoptera > Noctuidae > Lithophane > Lithophane leautieri. The sequence goes on along the minus strand of OX424476.1, from coordinate 14,470,195 downwards.
ACTAGATAAGTGGTTTCAGGTGTTGTATGGTATTTTGTTTGTTTAAGTGTGATGTGAGTGTGGTGTGTTGTGTATGTGAGAGTGTGTGTACGTTTGCGTGTTTGTTCCCATTGTGTATTTAGTGTCAGGTCAGGGCATTTAAATTAGTTGTTCCGAGTCATCATAACCAGAGTTTTGCAACATTTTCTTTATTATTTTTTTACAACTAAACGCGGTAGTATTTTTGATTTCACAGAGTTTGCAGACTTTATTGTACGTAAAAGGCATCCTATGTCCGCTACCTATGTGCCAAATTTAATCCAAATCCGTTCAGACGTATAAGCGTGAAAGTGTAACCAAACAAACAAAAAAACCCCCTTTGCATTTAAAATATTAAGTTAGGATAATAAAGTTAGAATTAACAGGAACCTAGAATGAAAAAGGGCGCAACCAACCACTATGCTATATCATTCCCAAACATTACCTGACACAGACTTCGTTTGATGTGTGAATGAGTATACAAGGGGAAGTTTAAAAGTGGCGCCAGTGACAGAAAAGTTGAAAGGTAATCGTTTGGCCTGGTATGGGCATGTGATGAGGAGGGAGGAAACGCATGTAACTAAAAAAGTGATGAATATAAGTGTTGATGGATGGAGCGGGAGAGGAAGGCCAAAGAAAAGATGGATGGATTGTGTGAGGAATGATATGAAAGAGAAGGGAGTAAATGATAACGTGACGGGTGACAGGGGAGAGTGGAAGAAGAAAACGTGTTGCGCCGACCCCGAGTAACACGGGACAAGGGCAGGAAGATGATGAGACTTCGTTTGATGTGTCCGTTACTGTAAAATCCCGTATATTAATAACATATCTAATGGTCAGCCTTTACCAACCTAGTTTCCTGTTACGAGTATCATTCAGAAATCTAGCCATAGCTGTGGTTGCAGGTAACCTACGTATTTTCCTCGTTTTCGAGTATAAATACAGAGAAATGTCTACAGCTTCACACAACAAATCCACATCTCTTTGCGAACGTTTCTCGTATTCTACAACACAACAACTACAATGGCTGCCATCAAGACCACCTTCATTCTTCTGCTGGTTGCCTTCGCAATGGTGGCGGTCACCGTCGAGGCTGTCCATGTCGGACCCTGCGACCAGGTCTGCAGCCGCACCGATCCTGAGAAGAACGAGTGCTGCAGAGCTCATGGCCACCGCGGCTACAGCAGCTGTAGAGGTGGCATGCAATGCTACTGACGGAAAATCGCAAGTGCAGCAGTACTTCAACAGTACCCTTTTACTCGTATACCCGTAATTCCATGAACATTCAGAGGTAATCAAGATTAGACTGTCAATATTTTTGTTAAAAGTTATCATTCACAGTTTTAAGTTCCGCATTCATCGAATTCAACATGTAATTTATTTTACCCAATTAAATACTTCTTTTAAACTCAAAAAATCTTTTACTCGATATCACATGCCCTACCCAGTAGGCATATCCAACAATCAAGAATCAACAAAAAAATCCGGAGTCACACGTGTTAGGGGTTACATTAAACAGACAGATTTTTTATTTGTCTGTCTGTGATTCTTGTTTATGCCTTTTCAGTTGACTTTTTTGTCGTATTTGGGTTTTAGTTTTATAATTTTAGGGTTTACATATATATTTGATGTGTCTGTTACTGTAAAAGCCAATGGTAAAAGCCCTTATATTGGTAACATAATTATCTAATAGACAGCCTTTGCCAACCTATTTTCCTGTTATCATACAGAAACATAAACTTACTTGGTTTGTAGGTACCCGTATTTTCCTCATTTTCGAGTATAAATACATAGAAAATTCTGCAGCTTCACACAACAACTACAATGGCTGCCATCAAGACGCCCTTCATTCTTCTACTGGTTGCCTTCGCAATGGTGTCGGTCACCGTCGAAGCGGCCCGTGTCCCACCCTGCGATCAGGTCTGCAGCATCATCCCTGCTGAGAGGAACGAGTGCTGCAGAGCTCATGGCTACTCCGGCTACAAGAGCTGCATTGGCGGGCAAATGCATTGTTACTGACGGAACATCGCAAGTGCAACATTATTTCAGCAGTAATCATTCTTTATCCATTATTCGATGAACATTCGGAGGTAATCAAGACTAGATTTCGTCAGTATTTTTGTTGGAAGTTGTTATTCATAATCACAGGTTTAAGTTTTGCATTCATCGAATCTAACATGTAATATTTTTTTTTTTTTGAATACTTTTTAATATTATTTACATTTACATTATGTAACTTATTATACTAAATTAACTAAAAAACTAAAACTAAAAGGACTAACTAACTATACCAACAAATATAAAAACAAAGGGACCCTTAGGAGTCGAAGTATTCGTCCACATGGCTGTCATCTGGAAACGTGCCCAGAAGACTGGCAGCATTGCCACGTTGAATGACAATGTAATTTAAATTAAGTCATCATAAATTAAGTATTCGATTAAATACTTATTTTAAACTCAACAAATCTTTTACTCGATATCACACGCCCTACCCAGTACCCATACCCAACAATCATCAAAACAATTTAATTTATCACACACAACTAAGAGTTGTATTAAGCCCAGAAACAGTCGTAGTGACGATGCTTGAGTGAGGCCTATGTCCAGCTGTGGACGTCTTTCGACTAAATGGTGATGATGAGTTGGTAAATCTACCCACAGGTTGACCTGTTAAGTCAACCAGGTAGATAAACATTGCCTACCTTTTGTCCTATTTAAATTTAAAATAATACCTCGAAAAGGGCCAAGTCCGCACTCTCAGTGTTCACATGTCATAACTCAGACTTGCACTATTTACTATTTGATCAGCGATTGTGAGAGTGCATCCGCACGGATGCGCAAATGAGCTGCTAACCAAATGTAATTAATTTCTTACGAGACACTTTATGTATGTATTTTGTGTACAATGTAGGTATGTGTAGCATATTTGATGAGCTAATGGGATGATTATGAAGATACCCCAGTAATTTAGGGTGGATGAAGACCCTAGGGGTGGATGAAGAACGGAAACCCTGCGTATTAAAATCACACCAGTATTATCCAAGTTATGAAACACAGAATAGAATAGAATATTTATTCAGTACTAGATGTGCCCCGCAGTTTCACGTCCATGTCGGTCACGTCCATTTTCATGTCCTATTCCAGGTCATGGTCTACCCGTGTGCCCACCCTCTCCTCTTTAGAGTAGGGAAAATCGCGGCGGCGCGGCGCGGGGCCGCCGGCGTCGAACGGTTCGCGTATTGCATTTCGTGATAACTTCGAAATTAAATGTGATTCGAATGAATTAAAAAGTATTTTACTACTACATAAATACTCTTGATGTTAAAACTATTTGAATAAGAATTAATATTATGTTGATAAAACTCCTTCGCAAATAATGCATTAATTTCGAACAAATTTGATTATTATGAAAAAGGTTATAGTGATCTAATCTTAAAAGATAGACATATGCTGTCGCGAACTTTTTTTGGAACTTTTAAAGAGGAAAAATTCCGTGATACATGATATTTGCATAACTTAAACCGTTTACGCAGCGCACGCAACGGAAGCTCTCAAAAACGAATAAATTTTCCCATTTTTGCAACATTTTTCATTTATGCTCCGCTGCTATTGGTCGTAGCGTGATGTTATAGAGCCTATAACCTTCCTCGATAAATGGACTATCCAAAACATAAAGAATTTTTCAACTCTAACCAGAAGTCCCTGAGATTTGTGCGTTCAAACAAACAAACAAACTCTTCAGCTTTATAATATGAGTATAGATTATATTAAAATTGATAAAATAATAACATAAAATCTTAGAAATAATTTACAAAGGTAATAAAATGTTAGATGCCTGTACTAGGATAAACCTGTATCACAGACGGCATGAGCTCATACTTTATGATATTTGTAGGACAATAAAAATTCTTATTATTAAAAATCTTGAAATAATTTATTATTTTATACCTAGTTTACTTAAATACTATTTACCTTAAAGATAAAAAGAACAAAAATAGTCTTAAATACGTAACATGCACAAATGTATGTATTGTTTTGTTTAGAAGTATGTTATGTTATTTAGAGTTATGTTAAGTTTTGCAAACATCAATTGGATCACCTAAGTATCGCCAACTATGCTTCGGTCCCGTATAAGAAGGGCCATATTGCCATGCTCTTGAACATCACACACATTACAAAAATCCGGCAACATGGCTAGTTAGGTACATGTTTTGTTAGTTGGTTTTAGTCGAGTTCTAAATCATTCATTAGGTACCTACGTTCTACCACATAAGTAGGATCGCGAATTTCTAGGTAAGTATAATTTTTGTCTGTGTTATGAGATGAAGTTCGAATTTCAAAGAAAGCATGGCGTCATTATCAATACTTCGACGATGTAGTATCAATACCTATCTAATAACTACAAAACCATGACTTTACAGGAAGCGAAAAAACAGTTTTATTTCTATAGTTTTTAACATTTGTATAAAAAAGTAACTTTTTTTTTTTTTATTGTAGGAAACGCTTGAGATGGTGATAATTATTTCAATAAAATGTTTCAGGTTAGGGATATATTTTACCTACGAATATGCAATAAAGTGAAAACCACAAAAATGTTAGTTATTAGATATTGATACTTCACCGTCACATAATGCTTCAGTGAACGCTCAATTTTTTAAATTACTTACGGCCAGTTTCTTCATCAAAAGTAACAGACAAAGTAACAGTCAACTGTTCTTCCGCGCTGTTGGATTTACAACCCTCGTCTCAGCGCCGAGGATTGAAAATAGAATGAAAATAGGTATCTACACAATCAATTAGTATAAAACTTAACTTTATACTACTAAAACTAGAAGAAAATGAGTATAGACTTATGTAACAACCATTATCTTAGTATTCAATACTCAATATTGTTACAATGTTCAAAGTAGGTAGGAAGTTACGGTTTCCTCCATGAGGAACCGGTCGTAAAATGGAAGGTCATTTTACGACCACCCCATACTGACTTTAAGGTCAACAGAATCACCAACAGCAGGCTTTTTTCAGGTCACACACACATAATTTAAGGTTTTAGGTATACAGGTATTTGAATTACACTTCCTTACAACTGACCACAGACTACCTAAAGTTTTTTTCTCTTACTTCTTGCGTGTCTATGACAATAGTTAGGTGCTGACCTAATATCATGGTAGGTTCGATTTTAGAATAAATCTTTAATAGTACCTGCATTAATTACTGCCGCGGTCTGCGATGACTGCGTTGCTGGCAGCACTGCAGATTACCGAGAGCGTAGAGTAACGCATCGTAGCGCAGCTCCAAGCCACAACAGCGCGGTCAGCATTGCAGCCCTTGACGAACAAATAGAAATTGCGTGGATAGCAAGGGCTGCAATGATGACCAAGCTTAAAGGCCGATAGCGTAGCTAAGCTCAGCTCGAGGCTATCATAGCGTGGCCAGCAACGCAGTAAACACGGCTCAATGCCGTAAGGCTTTACTAAAATAATGCGAGTAATTTAAATAAAACCAGCTTATATATTATGGAGAATTGCAAAAAGTTTCACCGCGCCACGCATTTGATTCTTAAATTTTTTATTAGGCAATTAGGTATTGTTTGCCTGACACCTGTACCTTTATAGCCAAATTCTAATTAAAATCTTTTTGCACTAGACTATTTTTGAAAGAAAACTTGACAAAACATATTGGATTTTCAAAGGAAATTGCTGCTGGGTAAAAGTCACCAGTATACAACCATACAACTTTGCTAGCGCCTATTCAATGAGCGCGGAAAGGCGGAAAGGTTGACTTTTTCATAGGGGTTTGACAAAACAATTACCGCATTATTTTTCATGTAGTACACACGGCTACACATCAAGCTATACATTTCCAGTTTATGCTAGTCTTGCATTGTATAGAATTTCCGTACAATGCGAGGTCAGCTTATACTGGAAATGTATGCTTAGCTTGATGTGTAGCCGTGTGTACAATAATTTCATTCAAATAGACACAACTAACTATCTCCATTAGGTACTAAATTAAATTACTGATTAAAAATAACTACACAAATAAATAATTTAACTAAAACAGATCGCGTCGATTTTTTTTTAAATAAAATAAATAAATAGTCTTTCAATATTTATTGTGATACGAATAACTAATGATATAGACTACCTACATCATAAGATCATCAGTGACACCGGTGACTCAAAAATTGTGTGCAAATCGTTTGTCACGATATGGACATGTGATGCAGCGGAAAGAGGAAAATGTCGTCAGGAAAGTTTTGAGTATGAATTGTATCGCTCTACGAGTATATGAAGACCAAAGAAACGATGGATGGACTGTGTGAAAGATAATAATATGGCTAGAAAGGGGGTGACTACCGAGATGATGACTAATAGAGAAGTATGGAAGAAAAAGACATGTCGCGATAAATTGGGATAAGGGCAAGAGAATGATGATGAATATGATACCAAGTTATGATCAATACTTATTCCATTTGAAATAAGGTAAGACTTTTAAACAAACCTTTTTACAGTCCGTTCAACCGATTTTGACTTCTATACTGTAGGCATATGGATGGCATTAAAAACAAAAAGGTTACACAATACCAACTGCCTACTGCAGCTGCCATTTGTCATGCCACCAACGCAATAAAAGTCAGCATCGGTTGAACGGACTGTAAAAAAGATTTATTTAAATGTCTAATCTTATTTCAAATGTAGTATTGGTAAAAATCAAAAATTATATAGATATATTATGTGTTTATAATTTTATAAATAATGAATAGTAACGTACGTAGGTAATACCTACCTTGAATAATAAAAAAACCATTATGCTATATTATTAGGTATTCCCAAAGATTACCTGCCATAGACTTCGTTTGATTTATTGAATGGAGCCGCTTTTACCAACGTATTTTCCTGTTATCATACAAGAACATAGCGTTACCTGTCTTGTAGGTACCCTGCATGTTTTCCTCGTTTTCGAGTATAAATACAGATAAATCTCTAAAGCTTCACACAACAAATCCACATCTCTTTGCGAACGTTTCTCGTACTTATTCTACAACAAAACAGCTACACAATGGCAGCCATCAAGACCACCTTCATTCTTCTGCTGGTTGCCTTCGCAATGGTGGCGGTCACCGTCGAGGCTGTTCATGTCGGACCCTGCGACCAGGTCTGCAGCCGCACCGATCCTGAGAAGAACGAGTGCTGCAGAGCTCATGGCCACCGCGGCTACAGCAGCTGTAGAGGTGGCATGCAATGCTACTGACGGAACATCGCAAGCGCAACAATACTTCAACAGTAACCCTTCTTTAACCATTATTCGATGAACATTCAGAGGTAATCAAGATCAGATTTTGTCAGTATTTTTTGTTAAAAGTTTTCATTCACAGTTTTAAGTTCCGTATTCATCGAATTCAAAATGTAATTTAAATTATCCAATTAAATACTTATTTTAAATTCAAAAAATCTTTTACTCGATATCACATGCCCATATTATACTACAATCATCAAAAAATATTCTTATATATATATACGTACAGTTGTAAGTAGGTATTTATATACCAAACATTGTTGTAGTTATTAGACACCTTCTGCCAGGGTTGCGGGAAAGTCCGAAAGGGATACCGGGACCTTGGCAACAGGCAAATGAAGGAACACGGGTGGGTTTTAGTCAGTAAAAGTCTGACACGCCCTTCCGCTCCGCCCAGAGCGGGAGAAGTCATTGGATGAATTAACACCCTCAAAAAAAAAAAAAAAGAAAGATATTAGACACCTTAGTTGGATGAATATTACCCCAGAATCAGCTAGATTCACAACAGTAGCCGTGTCACACACGGTTCATGACACGAGGTATAATTATCACTGTCATGATCACGGCAGGCGTGCAAAACAGGTTCCGATATTACAGATACAGGCCGTTTATCTGCATATTCTCGTTAATAACGGTAGTGGTACACACGGCTATACATCAAGCTACACATTTTCAGTATAAGCTGACCTCGCATTGGACGAAAATTCTATACATTGCGAGATCACTATAAACTGGAAATGTATAGCTTGATGTGTAGCTGTATGTACATATTTTTTAAATAAATTGAAATATTTTACTTTTTATAAAAGTAAAATAAACGGACCTACTATGTAGCGCCGTAGCGCCGTAGCGTACTCGTATTGACCCTACAACATAACGGCACAGGATCTATTTGATGAAACGCACTCAGTATAGCGATGCTTGGGGGGGGGGGGGGGGTACCCCAAGCATCGCTACTAGAGTACGTCCAGCAGTGGACGTCTTTCGTCTAGTCTAAATGATGAGTTGGTAAATCTACCCGCAGGTTACACAAATCTTTCCTATTAAAAAAAAAATCCTCCAAAGGGCCAACTCCGCACTCTCAGTGTTCACATCTCATATCTCAGACTTGCGCTACTTAATATTTGATCAGTGATTGTGGGAGTGTACCCGCACGGATGCGCGAATGAGCTGCTAACGAAATGTAATTCATTTCATACGAGATAAATTGTATATGTACATTGTACAATGAAGGTATTTGTACCTAGCATATTAGATGAGCTAATGGGATGAATATAAGTTACTGGGGTATGGGAGGATTGCTTGAAGATGAGGAACGACCCGACCCTTATTATTAAACACCACGCCAGTATTCTCCGGGTTATGCAATATGCACAGTTGTAGGTATTGTTTTGTTTAGGAAAACTTCATAATGCTAGTACACACGGCTACACATCAAGCTATACATTTCCAGTTTATGCTGATCTCGCATTATACAGGATTTTCGTACAATGCGAGGTTAGCTTATACTGGAAATGTATAGCTTGATGTGTAGCCGTGTGTACCTATGTCATAGAATTCATAACAGTTGAAAGATTAAGTGGACAAAGGTGTAATCTGATAAAATTAAAAAATCCGACTTTTTGCATGAACATAGGTTTTAAATTATAAAATAATCAATCTTATCTGTAATAATACGAGTATTGTATTTTAGAACTATACTTAAACTTTGTTTTATTTCCATTTATTATTATTTTCAAACGCACATTACTCGTTTAGAAATATTTTCTAGTTAACACCTATGTCCACTAACCCTTCAGTTGGTTATGTTAAGTTTTGCACAGCACACAATTTTTTATAAGTACCTAATTATTGTCAGCTATGATAGGTCCCTTGTACTATGAGCCACATCGCACGTCTTGACAACACAGACTACTCAAAGTTTTTTTTTTCTACTTTTTGCGTGTGTATACCAATAATTAGGTGCTGACCTAATAAAATGGGTGGTTCGATTATAGAATAAATCTTTAAAATAAATAAAAAGTCTTTCAATAAATTATTTGTGTTAGGATTATCTAATGACAATGACTACCTATATCATAAGATCATGAGTGACTGTGTGAAATCGTTTGTCACGGTAAAGGCATGTGATGCGAAGGATTAAGAAAAATATCGTGAGGACAGTTTTGAGTATCTATGAATATGAATGGCTATAAGACAGTAGAGGAAGACCACAGAAAGGATGAATGGACGCGTGAAAGAAAGGAGGTGACTACCGAGATGACGACTAATACAGTAATATGAAAGAATAAAATTAGTTATGTAAAATCTTTTTTAAGAATAAGCTTTTAATTAACTAAAAGAACTAAATAAAACATAGAACTTTAATATTTTCTAAAAGCTTATGGCTTATATTTAATAGACAGAATGACGTTCACGGCTCCTCACCAGGTTAGTCCCTGACCTCACCAAAAAGAAGTAAACTTGAGGAGTGCTCGTGATCACGACCCGGCTCCATGATCAGACCCTGGACACTACCTAGTGTATAAGCACTTGTCAATACTTAGCCAATGAGTCTAAACATGATGGTGGTATCTTATTTGGTTGAGGAGTTTCCATGGCCATCTGCGAGCAAAATGAGGAAGCGTAGATTAGTTAGGTATGTGTTCATAATTTTATAAATGAAATGAAAATAGAAAAAAATGTATCTTCTACCAGATATCAGTAATACATTTAAAATTAACATTATTAAAAAAAAAAAAATAACCTACATGTAAGTAGTGGACATTTCCCGCGTGACTACCGCTGAGAAGGAATGGCGAAACAAACTCAAGGGTCAGCGACATAGTCTTGGTCAAATAAAGGAAGGACCATGGAGATTAGTGTCTGAAATAGTATTTTGAAAAAAAAAAACAGTTAAGTGGACTAGTCCAGTTAGTCAATTAATACGAATAGGTAGGTAGGTAGGTATGTAGGTGCAAAAAACCACTATTCTACATATTAAGTAGGAATACCTTCATTTAATTTTTTTTTCGTTCTTGCCTGTTAATTTCTTACTTTAAGTAAGTACACTTTTTATGTGTTTTCTTTTTTATATTTCTTGCTTTTTTAAATGTACGTTGTGTTGTGTGCCTTGTAGTCTGTAGTGGATAAAAGTACATATTTTCTTTTTTTTTCTTTCTTTATTAAAAAATTACCAGCTATAGACTTCATAAGATGTATCTATGAACAGCCTATACAACCCTATTGTTCTATTTACAAACAAAACATAGTCCTAGCTGGCTTGTAAGTAAGTATTTTCCTCATTTTCCAGTATAAATACAGAGAAAAGTCTTAAGCTTCTCATAACAAATCCACATCTCTTTCCGAACGTTTCTCGGATTCTACTACACAACAACTACAATGGCTACCATCAAGACCACCTTCATTCTTCTGCTGGTTGCCTTCGCAATGGTGGCGGTCACCGTGGAGGCTGCCCGTGTCGGACCCTGCGACCAGGTCTGCAGCCGCACAAATCCTGAGAAGAACGAGTGCTGCAGAGCTCATGGCTACTCTCACTTCACCAGCTGTAAACATGGCCAAATGCAATGTAAGTGATGGAACCTCGCAAGTGCAACAATATTTCAACAATAACCTTTCTACATCCATTATTCCATAAACATTCAGAGGTAATCAAGACTAGATTTCGTCAGTATTTTTGTTAAAATTAGTCATTCATGATCACAGGTTTAAGTTCCGCATTCATCGAATTCAACATGTAATTGAAATTATCAGATTATATACTTATTTTAAACTCAAAAAATCTTTTACTCGATATCACGTGCGCTATCCAGTACCTACTCATACCCTAAATACCTACACCTCATCAAAAATATTCATATCACACAATACTTAGGCCGACCATATACCTACATACGTTATTCCGAAACGGAATAACAATTCGAAATGCTTTAACTGTCCACATACAGACGGAATTCCGTTTCGGAATATCGAATCGGAGAAAATTTCGAACGGAGAACTACTGTAAATACTTACGTGTGTGATAGATCCTTCATTTTGCATGGATTTGCTGCCTTTTGGAATTCCGAATCGTTATTCCGAAACTTCATTCCGTTTCGGAATTCAACGATGTAGGTATGTGGCCGGCCTAAACGAGTTGTCAGTAGGTACCTAGACAGATGCCTAACATTTATCGTAGTAATTAGATACCTTTGTTGGATGAATATTATCATTTTATTATCCCAGAATCAGCAGATTCACAACAGTAGCCACACACATACCTACCTAATATTCATGACACGAGGTATAATATCGAATGTTTATGTATTACACTGTCATGATCACGACAGGGTTCACGCCCGATATGACAGATACGGGCCATTATTGAGCTATAGGTAGGTAGTGTCGGGGAATAAATAACAAAATAAAAGCGAGATATTCGTTAGCTGTTCGCGCGACGCCGTCTCTGGCACTTATGTTTTTCTGCAAGTTACATATCCAACTGTGAAAACTCTGGGTCAAAATTAGATAGTTTTGGGCATAAAATCAGAGCACGATTCATAAAGATTCACACTGACATTTTACTATTATACTTAATTTGATAAATGCTTGACGTTCATATTATAATAACTATGTGTAAGTACATAATATGTAACAATATTATTAGCTTCACTTGTAGCGTAGCTACTTCTTCAATTTATAGTTTATTTTAATTAAAAGGTATTTTTAGTGAAGTTAGTCGGTATTGTATAAAAAACAAACTTAAGTATAACCTTATATTATATAACTTCAGTTAAGGCATAAATTATAAATTGAAGAAGTAGCTACGCTACACACTTGCTTATTTAAACAATAATTTCGCTTGCCAGTTTTGGCGAATTTTTTTAGACTGTAAAAAACTGTAAAATTGTATTTTATCTGTAATGTACGATTGTACGTAGGTTACTTACTAAAATTCTTGCAAATTCTCATTTTATTTTATTTCAAGTAAGTACCTAAGCCTTTCCGAACTACGAGTTTGGCTTCTAGACTTCGTAGGGTAACCAGAGAGTGAACAATAATAGGCAACAATTGGCATTTCCTTTCAGTCACAATCCAATGTTTCCTATTCTTATTCAGCCGGTTCATGGCATAGGTAGGTATTCCATGTAGCAGGAAACAGTTTGTTTAGTAACTTAGACGTAACTTAAACTAGGAACTGAAACCCTAGATGACTTATGCGTACAATAAATACGAGGCGTTACCCTCTTTCAAGCCATGCACCTCATCTACTTACTCAACACACAACTACAACCTCTAATGTTATGCCAATGGTTATTTCATGAAAAATCCAGAAGTTTCAGCGGAGACCGTAATAACTTGCTAATAAATTGCCGTAACCGTACGTGAGACTCTCCACGAGACTAAAAGTATAGACATTATTAGATTGTCAGGCTAAATTTCGGTGCCTACGTCTGAAATGCGTACACAATCAGGCTCACGTGCAGAAATGAACGCCAAATTGTCAGACGGTAAAGTGACAGCTACCATTCTATCAACACAGGTTTTGAGATGTTGGAAATAGGAGATAAGTCATAAATTAACGACTCTTAATGTCACTTCCATTTTACAATTTCTACAACATCAATCATTTATGATCCTCCCGCTGCGTAAGTAGCTACGTATAGATCCTCCGTTTTCTGTCAATTTTCTTTTTTTGTCATCATAATCAGCTCTTTATTAGTAATGCACCAGTAATCGAGATCATCAATCTAAGCCACATTATGACATCAAGGTTAATGCAATAATTAATAATAATTAATGAATATGCAATAATTGTAGCAGTCCTTAAGGATATTTATCTCCATATTCTGGACTTTAACCTGGATAGATACCATCTCCTTCATTTCGTGTGGTTAGTGACTAACCTGGGGGCCTAAAACGGCCACATTAGCAATTCCTCTAAAAGCATTTCATTTCCTGAATTTCCAGCTGTCATTAGCAATTCCTCTAATTTGACACAAAAGCAATTCATAATACGTGGACCATTTTACGAATCTCCATAGAAAACTGTCAAACAGTTGAATTATTTCGTAATTGAATCGCACGCAGATCATATTATGAATTGTTAGTTTGTGACATTTTACGATGATTCATAATATTATTCTATGATGATTCTGCCAAAGTAACTGTTTTAAGCCCCCTGGTGTCAAAGTTTTAAAGCCGCCCATGGCCCTCTGACTTGGCTTCACATGCCGTCGAGAAATATCTCGCAGGCATGCCGGTTTCCTCAACATGTTTTTCTTCACCGTTTTACAATACAATACGCACATGGATCCGAAAAGTCAGTGGTGCGAGTCTTGGGTTCGAACGCGAGACCTATGAGTTGGCAGTCTGACGGTCACACGTAGGCTATCATTGCTCGATATATATCATAAGTAACTACAAAAATAACTCTCTTGAGTCAGTCGGTCAAAAATAGCGTTATTTTTGCAGTCAAGTGCCCTTGACGCACACAGCACCACATAGCACAGACAATATGCCTACAAAAACAATGAGAAATCGCACACACGCAAGTAAATTAAATTTTGAAGCGTACCCTTATAAAACATTTACGTTGGGGTGGGGTGTGGTGTTTGTGATAAGCGGATTAAGTTCTGTAGGGATTTTGAAGAAGAATTTTTTGCAGCACCTGCCCTTAATAAGGGAACTGTAACTATTATTTAGGTAAATCCACCTATACCTACCTTTTATTTTTTTTGAGGTTGGGAAATCATCAAATGACTTCTCCCGCTCTGAGCGGAGCGGGAGGGCACTTATACCTTCATACTGCACTATAGAGAGATGCCAGCTACAATCGGTCACCCCGAAATTCTGATCAAGTATAAGGTCGTATAGAATTTTCTATGAGTTCGTTGATTACCGTAGTAGGTCTTGTATTAGAGGTCAAGACAAGACGGTTTCTTTCTTTCCTTTTGTGTTGCTGAACCAACGCAGTACCTATGCAGTAAAGCATAGCAACAGCGGGGTAATTGCGTAATACTAACACTATCAGTAGCAATCATAGATCCGGTAGCAATGGCTTTCATTTTGACAGTTCAACAAAATTCATTGCGTTATTTACCTACATTTGTTGAGCAGACAATTTTTTCGAACATATGAAGCAATGGATTAGCCATAAAATATCCTTCAAAATCATTCAGATTGTGACCCAGAAATAATAAAACAGACCCAAACGAAACAAAAGCAAAACGCTTATCGCTTCAGCTTATACATCATACCATTCACAAACAAACCGAAGGAAAACCAATATGTACAATAAGCTCCTATCTTAAGGACATTAGGTCGACAATCGAACGATGGCGACAACACTAACGACTTTTTGATTTACCATTTATATTACGTTTTGTCCCAGTTCGATTCTATCACAAACACATTAATGAGTTCCCTTCACGTCATTCTGTTTCAGTGAGTTTATAGGAAATCTTGAAATTGTTCTCTTTGGGGGAGGCAATTTTTTAACTGAGTAATTCCAATTAAGCTGTTGTTCGTGGGAAACATGAAATAAAAGGTGAGCAGCGTGTGTTTCCGAATGACATCGATACGGACGAGTACCTAGTTCGACGCATAGTGTCCCGTTGTTTTTGTATTTATTGGTATATTTAGTTAGTCATTAGTGTTAGTTTGTATATTGTACGAAAAGATAAAAGATTTGTTATAAAAAAAAAATACAATAAAGATCCATTAACTCAATAAATTCGTTTTTTGCCACCGATTTCCAAAATTAAAGTTATTTTTCACTTTTTATTGGAAGTCAGTTGTTTTTTTTTTTTGTAAAAATTTTGAATTCTTCACTTTTTAGTTGTGGTACCTACCCCACACAAATTCTAATACCACTACCTGCTATGTAAATAACAGTGACTGTATCAAATAAGATGTCGTCTATATAGACTAAGTGAGAAAAATACGTAATTATTGAAGCTAACTCAAAAACTACCCAAGCAAAGTTAATACAAAATTTAAGGGACCATACAAGAAGCACCAGCTTTCAAATAAAAAAAGAATCATCAAAATCGGTTCACCCAGTCGAAAGTACTGAATAAACAAACATTAAAAAAAAAATACAGACAAATTGATAACCTCCTCCTTTTTTTGAAGTCGGTTAAAAAAGGCGAGCAGCGTTTCAGAAACATAAATTATGTTTCCGTAAACATGAGTCTTCATGGTGAGCAATATTCTTTTTAACTGAAAACATTGTTTAGCAATTGTTTCTCAACTCTATTTTTACTAAATAAAAAACTAAGCGCATTTATTTGTTTATTATTTATTATCAATAAAATCAACATAATGACATAATCCTATTTAATTTCTCTATTGCTTATTATTTATTTATACCTACCTAAGTAGCTAGTGTAAATTTTGGAAAGATGTAACTTACTTACCGCATTTAGAACACTGAAAAATTTGAACATTTGTTACGCAACAAGTGTCGTCAAAATGTTTCACTTTTTTCTCATTCGCCAAGTGTGCAAAAGCGTGTCCCACGACACCTCTCTACTGTTGTTTTTGCTCAAAATCAACACTCTCAAAATAAGAAACGGTCCTCGTAGTTTAAATCAAGCCCCAAACCAAACAGATCCGGGTAATATCGGCATGGATTCACTTAATTCCGAATAATAGTCCATCCATCTCAACTTTACATAAAACGGGGTAAATGACGCCACGTTCAATTAGTCAGAAGCTCTTCTCTGGCTCTTTACTAAACGCTTGTTGACACAGGTCTGCGAATGTTGACATAGGATAAAAGTTATATTATACTTTCGTGATTTGGGATGATAATTTGCATGGATATTTTACATTTATTCAAGCTACGTCACGCCTATATTTAAGGGTTAAGAGGAAATAGGGGCGGGCTTTTTCTCCATACAAAAAGTCATAATTCGAGGGTCGGCTCTCGGCTATTTCCTCCTCCAATATTGGACCAATTTGAAAGATATTTTATAAATTTGATTGGGATTGATACTCAGGTCGAGCATCTCATTTGGGTTTTCTATCAGGGATTTCACAGTAGCTAATACGAGGAATTAAAAACAAAAAAGAACAAATTATCAAAATATTTTATTCATTAACATTCTATAAAAAGAAAATAGATATTTAACATTATTATAATACACTGTGATTTGACCTTATGAACTAAATTATCACAGCAGAGCGAGATGTGTGATTACGTGCAAAATGCGTAACTTTGGAAGCGACGGCAGAAAAGCGAACAAGCATTGGCCTGGGTACGGCATTGAGAGACCTTAAATCGAGCAAGATTTGGCCTGGGCCTGGTCTGGCCCGGCCTGGCGTGAAGCACGATTGGAACACGAGTAAGCTTATGTTTTGTCTTCTTTATTTACTGTCATACAGATTAGGGCAAATACAAGCTTTTTAGCATGGTGTACTGTTATGGATTCATACGGCCTCAAATGTACACTATGTAGGTTTTTATGCCAGTAAAAAAAACAATTGGTAAATTTTATTTATTTTTTAATTTGTCTGTTATAGTTTGACCGAGACCGCTATTCTGCGCCTTAGGTACATGCGCGGCGATACGGGGGGGCATACCGCTCATTCGACAACGCCGCCTCGCCGCGCATTCTTGGCGCGAATCAGCGGTCTCCGTCAAACTTGATAAATACTTTATTGAAGTGTATGAGATGATGGTACAAGGTTCTTTTGACGCGGTAGTCAAAATTGGAACTAACGCCGCCATCTTCTTTTGTCAATACAATTTCTGTGAGAATTTCACAATTTTTTATCAACAACCCTGTCAATGTCATTCAATGGGCAAAATTTTTATATAGCACTTTAATAATTTTGACTTTGTAATAAGCGGCTCTGGACTTTAATTATAGGTTGATTGGACGATTTACCGTGACTAGTCATATTGTTAGTTTTAAGTTTTAACATACATAAATACATCTGACTAAAAAATACATGTTAGTTTTGTTATTAAATGTGCACATTTCTTTGGCCAAAAAACTTAATTTATGGCTGGCCTTGGAAAACTAAAATGCGAAAAATGTCAACACTACCACAGAATAATACAGAAGGCGCACCCCGCATTTTAGGTATGAAGCTACAAGTACGCGGCGAATTCGTCTTGACGGGCCAATTCAGTGAACGTAACGTAGTCACAAGATATAAAAGTTACGGGATAGGAAGAGAGGCAACTTCTAGGTGAATATAACTGTTGACAATTAGCGCTGTGCGAACTGAATTGCACTTTATTGTGTCGTAGCAAGTCGCTCTTCACCCGGCTACCCGAGGAGTGTAATGTTTTTATATAAATGATTTTACGGACTGAACCATCTGTACTAATCTGTGACAATACTATACAAATGCATCTAGAAATGCCAATGATTATTTTAAATTAATTCACACTTTCTCTTACTTTAAATAAACAAAAATAAAGGTTTTTCTTCTTTCTGAAACAAAATTGGTAAGCTATTAACATCATAGTTTATTCATAAGGGCTTGTACACAAGTAGATGTGTAAGGGTTTTCAGAGCTATTTGACAAAAAAAAAACAATGTAATTCTCAATTAAATAATATAAAACCGGCCAAGTGCGTGTCGGACTCGCACACGAAGGGTTCCGTACCACCGTACATTATTTAGCAAAAAACGCCGTTTCTTGTATGGGGACCCCCTTTTTAAACTTTATTTTATTAAAATTATTTTTTGTTATAGCGGCAATAGAAATACGCAATCTGTGAAAAATTCAACTGTCTATCTATTTAATTATGGTTCATGAGATACAGCCACTGACAGACAGCCAGCGGAGGCTTAGTAATAGGGTTTCGTTTAGCACCCTTCGGGTACGAAACCCTAAAAATGACACTACAATTCCCAGCCTACTGGACACACCAAAAGCATTTTATAAAACACATAATAAACCCGCCTACCAGCAACAAACATACCAGATGCATTTGCATGACATTACATATGCCGCGTTATCGCCTTATTAGACCGGGCGCACACTGCACGACACAAAAACCCGCATACATTTACATAAACGCAATTAGCAGTTAGCGCGGTCGCCCACAGTACGATGTGTTTTTGTTTTTCGCTTTACAAACATTGCGCAGACACGTTTTAAATGAAATTAGGATTGGCTGCTACAAAAAGTCGGGTATGAGTCGGTCGTGGACACTATTTTCGAAGAGATAACTGTTTTTATACATAGTCCGAAATAGCCAATAAGGAAAATAGCCGAATAAATGGGAATAGGTCCGAGCTAGCCTTTTCCCAACTATGTTGCGGTCGGCTTTCAGTCTAACCGGATGCAGCTGAATACCAGTATTTTACATGGAGCGACTGCCTGTCTGACCTCCACAACCCAGTAACTGGGTAGTACGATACCCCTTGGTAAGACTGGTTGTCAGACTTTCGGGCTTCTGACGACCCGTAACGACTGTCAAAGATCCACAGAATCACAGCCGGGCTCAACGGCTTAACGTACTTTCCGAGGCACGGAGGAGTCTCGGTATGTAAAGATGGTCACCCATCCACGGACCAACCCCGGCAAGCGTAGATTAACCTGATGGATCGACCCGTGCGGCTGTTATTACGTAGCCACCAGCTCCTCCCGGAGAGGTCTCGGTGTGTAATTGATGGTCACCCTTCCACGAACCGACCGAGGCTTATTGGCTTATAACCTTCGATCGACCCGTGCGGCTGTTACTATTTCGCCACGAGACCGTCGTAAAAGTGGAGGATATATTAATAGAAATTACGTCCTTTAGCGCAGAAAGCCGACATACCAACGAACACACTTACCAATCGAGTTACCAAATGAAAGTAAAATTGAATCGAATTCATCCTTACATATTATAAAACAAAGTCCTCCGCCGCGTCTATCTGTCTGTTTGCGATAAACTCAAAAACTTCTGCACCGATTTTTATGCTGTTTTCACCAATGGATAGAGTGGTTCTCTAGGAAGGTTTTAGTATATAATAACCAGTGATCGGAATAGGTAGAGCTAATCTACCTAAAGTTCAAAGAACAGAGACAAAAAAAGTGGAGACTTCCTTACGACTAAAATATTTTTTCGGGACTAATGTCGGGATTTCGGGACATCACATAAATTATTATTAAAACTGTTATGTAAATAACATTAGCTTCTGCGCTTACTTACATCGTTCAAACGAATATTAGATTATTAGGAGATTGCCTTAATTTTTTTTAAACAATAGAAATCGTGCATACTTTTTTTTTTAAACAGAAACAGGAAATTAATTCGATAGTTGTTTTACTTTATTAATTTTAGTTGTACTTAAGTAATGTTCTGAAACCCGGGACATTAGTCCCGAAAAAATATTTTGTCGTAAGGCGTCTCCACTTTGTCTCTGTTCTTTTTCGAACTTTAGGTAAATTAGCTCTACCTATTCCGATCACTGATAATAACCGACATCCACGCGGGCGAAGCCGCGGGCAAAGTGCTAGTTAAAACTAAAATAAACAATTATACTTTTCTATTAAGACAAAGACATCTTCGAAAAAAAAACCGAGCATTTAAAACACAATTTACTGACTCCCAGTGGACGACCCGAATTATGTCGGTTTAAGAGATTGGGGCGACACAAATGGAATCTTTCGGAATACCCATGAGTCTGAGCGGAAAAACACTTAATAAGGACTGAGGAATATTTCATTAACGAGTCTCGACACAATTTATTTCTTTACGCGAATATACTTGAATAAATTGTTCTAATAATAAAAACTTATTTTACTGTACAATGTGCGCCCGCTCTTATACTTCTTGTAATCTTAAAGGCACAGATCCAATAAATCACTTATGTTTTTATGTCAAAAATAATTTTAATATAAAAATAGTTTTAATCCATATATAAAAACGCAAAGGCCTCAATAGTGCAACCAAATCGAAACATAAAAAAAATGCTTTATTGATTTAATTTTAATAAGATTTTCTGAAAATACTTTAGGTTTTTTTTTAATACATTACATAACAGAACATTGTTGAAAATTAAAAAAATCCCTGCATGAGCGAGACTTAATTCATAGACAATAATTTAAAACCTCTTTCGAAGCCTTTTAACACCTATAAAACTTCAATATGGTAAGCAACATTCCTAAAGCATTTTAGTCACTAATTAAAAACTAATTGTAGCTATGAACACCGCTTCAAATTCTGATTCATACAAACATCATTTATTTACAACGATAATTATAATTAATATTAGGCTCAAAAATCGAAAAATGATAAATATAGTTACATAAACCATTATTTATTACCATGCAAATCGCAAAGTGAAATAATTCGACAGTTTCATTTTGTTAATCCAACAAAACACGGTTAACCTTACGTCTGTTGGATACTATAACACTTGAGCTACGAAAACCCTTGGGTTTTAGTAGTACTTGAGCTACGAAAGCCCTTGGGTTTTAGTAGATCAAGTGTAAAATACAATAGACGTAGATACAGTCGCAAACCACTAGCGGCAACACCCCGTGTTCTGGTTTGCAACTGGTCAATCGTTATCCTGAGGATGCCTCGTTGAGAGGTGACACACATGTCCATTTCTTACAGAGATTTTTATGACTCTTGAAGAATAGTTAAGCGGAATAGGTTACTAAATATATCTACGTCTATTGTATTTTATAATGGATTTCCGCAAACTCACGCCTAGATCAATTAACTAGACAAGTGTATCGTACTGCTACTAAAAAAGGGCGATGTGAAAGCGAAAATGCTGTCATGAACGTGCAGTAAACCACAGTACTTATTTTACATAAGCTAAGAAGTCATACGGCATTAGCCTCCCGTGTTACCATACTTCTAATCGGGATATGAGATTCGGGCTAACGCCTTCTAATTTAAATTAAATACAGTCGACATTATATCAATTTAAATATTCGATTTTAAGCCCAACAAACACAAAATCGATTTAAAACCTGCTGTCATCTTGTTTCCTCCTGCCGACCGCTCTCTAGTTACGTCCCTCGCATGTAATGGGGCATGAGGACCGAAGCTCTAAGAAGAACGGACCTTCTTGTTCCGGGTAGAAGGTAGATGGCGTTAGTATGTAGCGACCCGCGGGTAGGTTGCGTAACTCTAGGACTACAAAACCGGCCCTGTGAATAAAAAAAATAAACTGAATAATAAATCGAAATTCAAAATTCGACCACAGTTGTAATTTTTTTTTTCCAAACAATTATAAGCGATATCGCGAAGATTCTTTGTGAAAATAGGAAAAGGAGCCCAATGACAAGCTTCGTTCTTTTCAGGGAGAATTGAGAGTATGCATGTTTTTCTTCACGTGATTTTTATCCGACATTTCGGTATTTAATTGGAATTAGCCGAAAGGTATTACGAAGAGGTCGCTTCCTGCCCTCATTCTATGCATTTATTACAATCACTGGTCGAGTCCTAAAATATTCTGGAAACCCTCAAAGTTGAGGCCTAGCATCCTATACCATTATGAAACTAAGATTCTGAAGTCTCCTTCAAATCTGGCGCAGTGACAGTAGGGTCATCTAACGCCTCGAACCTCGCAACCACACCCATCTGGCACTGCTTAGGTAGGTACTTTAAATTCTACTATCTACTACTGGTAAGTGGTTTGTAAATGATGACGCATGCTTGCCAAAAAATAATGACTTTTTACCTGTAAGGACCCGAAGTCTCCTTCAAAAACGGCGCAGTGACAGAAGGGTCATCTAAAGCCTCGACCCTCGCATCAACTCCCATCTGGTACTGCTTAGGTCCCTTCAATTCTACCACTATGTTGCAAGGAGACCTGGCATCAGGTACGGTTATGATAAACTTCGGGTTGTTTGGGTAAGTGGTGCGGTGGTTCTCGCAACCGCCTGCTGTGCGGGCTGTCCATTCACCTTTCAGCTGTAAGGAGGTTTTATATCTAAATTTATTTGAATAGTCGTGTTACCAGAGCTCCGTTCTAGCAGCAATGAGCTAATAGAGTCGTAGAGCTGTCTGAAGGACGTCGCTCATTGTAACTGCACCGCTCCGACACGGCAAATAACTTGTCATTCAAGTTAGGATTTTAAATCAACCCATTAAAGTCTATTTTACGTGTGACAGCTTGCGAGCAGTGAGCTGTATATTCTGTATAGCCATCGTAAAATGGACTTTAATGCATTTGATTTAAAATCCTAACTTGAATGTCAAGTTATTTGCCGTATCGGAGCGATGTCCTTGATATTGTTCATGACGTAATTTGATAAAACAAAAAAGATTATTAATTCGATTCTGAACTCACATAAAGCATAAGCATAATCAGCCTATAATGTTCCCACTGCTGGAACACAGTTCCTCTCTTCGAAGGGAGTGGACTGTAATCTACCACCCAGTGCGCGTTGGTAGATGTCACAATGTCTTCGAATTTTTGGTTCTAGGACATGAAGGTTTCCTGACTATGTTTTTACTTCACCGTTTTGAGAGCAGTGGTGATGAAAATAATTACTCAAAGTAAAGCGCCTGACTGGGTTCGAACTTACGACCTACAACTCGTAGGCCGGGGCCGTTACCACTGGACCACCACTGCTAACATAATAAATTAAATTTAAAAAAAACTACCGACTTCCAAAAAAAAAACACTAAAAAAGTGAAAAATTACTTTAATTTCGGAAGTCGGTGTCTTTGCTTTTCAATTTGCGTTTTTTGCCACCGACTTCCGAAATTAAAGTTTTTTTTCACTTTTTAGTTGTGGTACCTACCTCACACAAATTCGAATACCACTACCTGCTATGTAAATAACAGTGACGGAGTCAAATAAAATATCGTTTACATAGACTAAGTGGGAAAAATACGTAATTATTGAAGCTAACTCAAAAACTACGAAAGCAAAGCTAATAAAATTTATATGGGACCACCTCTGAAGCATGACCTACCAAACAAAAAAAGAATCATCAAATCGATTCATAATTGGCGGAGTAAACGCATAACATACAAAAAAAAAATACAGACCAATTGAGAACCTTTTCCTTTTTGAAGACGTCGGTTAAAAATACAATACTAATCATTCTCACTTACAGTTTTCTTATACGGGTAGGGTTCAAGCTTGCTAAGCGTGAAGGGACACGTGGCGTACGCCCGCAGCGTATAGAATATCGTTTTACTCTTCTCATATTGTGACACGACCAAAGTATATCTATCGGCGCTTCCGTCCCCTATTAGCAGCTCACATAAATAGTGCGGACTGTTGATCCTTATTCCGTCTTTATAAGGTTCAGGATCGTCTGAAAATAAATTTTAAGTTTAGTATCGATCAGCTCTGGACAGAGCGAGGTTGAAAGAAAGTAAGGAGGTCTTTGCCCAGCAGTGGGACAGCAATGGCTAATTAAAAATAAAGTATCGATACCACTATCCTGTCAAAAAGTCGTGTGTGTGTCATTTGCAAAATAAATAATTATTTATCATAATGTAAATTCTTGAAGGAGTGACATAACCAAACCTTGTCGTAAATTGATATGGACTCAGGTAATCTTAAAGCTAAATTGAAATCGACGCGTAAACTGCTACCTTGTATACCCCACAGTGTTGTAGCACATGGTTCTATACCCAACAGCGTAGAAATTCTTCGTCAGTTATAAAATAAAATAAAAGCTTTTCCATAAAGGACGATGGAACTGGCATCCCCAAAATTGAAACTTAGTCAACAGACTTGAGATAGATCTCATTTGAAAGATCTTAGCTTACTGATCATTCTTTACTATGGCGACGACCGTCAATCAAACTTCAAACGTTAATATTAAAGTTACCTATAACTAAGAAATCTTGATGTTTTTTCAAGTCGTAAAAACCGTGCGAAACAGGAGCGGGTCGCTAGTTTTTGTATAACACGGCAATTTTTTTTTTTTAATCCCTTACGCCCTGTCGTCATCATCTGCCTAGCCTTTTCCCGACTATGTTGGGGTCGGCTTCCAGTCTAACCGGATACAGCTGAATACCAGTATTTTACATGGAGCGACTGCTTATCTGACCTCCACAACCCAGTACCTGGGTAATACGATACCCCTTGGTAAGACTGGTTGTCAGACTTTCGGGCTTCTGACGACCCGTAACAACTGTCAAAGATCTACGAATGACAGCCGGGACCAACGGCTTAACGTGCTTTCCGAGGCACGGAGGAGTCTCGGTATGTAAAGATGGTCACCCATCCACGGACCAACCCCGGCAAGCGTAGCTTAACCTGATGTATCGACCCGTGCGGCTGTTATTACGTAGCCACGAGCTCCCTTCCCGAAACGAAACTTCACGAAATCCCTTACGCCCTGTATTGCAGTTAATTTTTCCTGAACGAAAAAAAATACACTTGGAACATTCTCGAATACTCACAAGGATAATACACCCTCCTTCCATTCTTGTAGACTAACAGCGTAATATACTCTTTGTTGTCTCTAAAGTCGTCGATCTGCGTGATATGCCTCGTCAACAGTAACCACACGGCACCTTTTCCTTGCACGTGCAGAGAGAACTGTGGGTTCTCGCCGATGTTGTACGCGTCTTTCGCTGGGCCAGTTCCGGCATCCCATTTTCTGGAAAAAATATATGTTACTAGCTGCGCCCCGCGGGTTCAACCGAATAAGTCTTGATCCCGTGGGAATATCGTCGGAAATGTGGGATAAAAGTATCCTTTAATCCAAATCTGCTCAGCCGTTTTAGCTTGAAAGCGTAACAATCAAACAAACTTACTTTCGCATCCTAACCAATATTAAAATGCGAAAGTTTGTTTGTTACGCTTTCACGCTAAAACGGCTGAACGGATTTGGATGAAATTTGACACAAGGGTTTTTTTTTTGGTTGTGAAGTTATCAAATAACTTCTACCGCTCTGGGCGGGGCGGGAGAAGGCGTGTTAGACTGTTACAGACTAAAACCCACTCGTGTTCCTTCAGTTGCCTGTGTGTTGCCAGAAGCCACGGTAACCCTTTCGGACTTTCCCACGACCCTATCGCTGGTTAGAACTATCTGGACTCAAAATGAGAGTGCGCTGCTGCGTTTCTTTCGCGACATGGAAGCGTCAACACGAATAAGTAGTACATGAATAAATAAATTATAAACAGTGCGAGCCGTTGTGATGATGCTTAAGGGAGGATTATCTCCAAAGATTTTCGGCTGATTTCATGATGATCATAGCATATTGGTCAAATAATCTTAAATACAAAATAATCAATAGTTAAAACTTACTGATGAATACAATACGTAAACTGAAACATCTCCGGATTCCAATTCAAGTAGAAGACATCAAAGAAGTTCAGTATACTGGCGTAGTCTATCCAGAATACGCCGTTGTCGTACTGCGCCGCGCTGTCAGGGTCGTAGTTAAGGAGGGCGCGTAGTGTGGGCGTCCAATGAGCGAGGTCCAGCTCTGAGTAGTTGCCGCGCCAGCGCAGGTGAGACCAGGGGTTCTTGAGTTTTAAGAGTTTTACACCCTGAACGAAGATAAATACATAGTTAAAACAAAAAAAAAAAATACATACAGACGAACATAGAACCTCCTCCTTTTTTGAAGTCGGTTAAAAATACTTACATTTGCCAGTCTGACGTCAAGCACAGCATACGCATGCGTTGCCACAAGCCCCGTGCGTTCCGCCTCGTCGTCAGACAACGGTCCGGTGGCTACTGTCACTAAGACGTCTCCCCTGTCGAGTCTAGTTCTAATCTTCTCGTATAGTGCGTCTGCGTTGAAGTCTGCTTCACCGTTACGAATGGCGGAACGTTCGGGTATCCAACCGGTTAGAGCATGGAGATCTATGTTCTGTGAATGATAAGATTATATTCGTAACTTCTATTTTATACCTTACTAGCTGATGGCCGCGGCTTCACCCGCGTGGATGTCGGTTATTATATACTAAAACCTTCCTCGAGAACCACTCTATCCATTGGTGAAAACAGCATGAAAATCGGTGAAGTAGTTTTTTAGTTTATCGCGAACAGACAGACATACAGACGCGGCGGACTTTGTTTTATAATATGTAGTGATTAGTATAGATTGCGGTCGATTGATGACATTGACCGATCAGCAGATCGTGTTGTGGCTGTGTGTGTAATTAATTGTTAATCGGTTGAAGGACACTGAACAGGACACAATAGAAGTTGTATTGTTATTTATGTCTGGGGTCGTTTAGTGTCCAGCAACGTATTATACAAATCGACTACCAACTTAAATTGTCCGTATATTCAAATCAAAACTGTAATTATTTGACAGTTGTATGAAATTACTATAACACGGAAAATTGACGTAGGGTGTAAAGCATTTGCTTAACAATGCATTTCTCTGACTGTACATCGCAGCCGGATTACGATCTTCCATCAACCAAAGCTTATGTTTTGAGGCGATTAATGTCGAACCGAATTTAATAGTAGTACCTGTAAATTATGTAACAAAATGGACTCACACTATTCGAGCCAGGAAAGTCATATCCCCCCATTACTTTCATATACGCCTTCTCTAACAAAGAGACCCAGAATTCGTTCTTGTTGCTGGAGTATGAACATAGGAGCCGCCCGTATCTACTGTAGGGTAATCTGTCGTCGATTATTATCTGAAACAAAAGAGGTTTAATCACTTTTTTTTATCTCTAGTGCAACCAGCCATGCACTTCTCTTTGTGCAATTTATTTCATCATTACTGCTCTCAAAACAGTAAAGAATATCCCAGAACCAACAATTTGAAGATATGACATCCACACTGGGCCAGCGTGGTGGATTACGGCCCATTTCCTCTCGTAGAGATGAGGCCTGACACTCCGTTCTGGGCTTATTAGGCCCGGCGCACATTGGCGGCACGGCTCGGCAGGGGATTTTTATGCGACGAATAGAAATGTACCTTAATTGTATGACAATAAAATTGAAAATTCAATGGTGATGCCTAAGGACGCCGCGGCATGCCAAAGGATACCGCTGCATCGTTGCCGTTGAAAGTTCTGAAGTTTTTCAACTACAATGTTCAGGGGTAGTATTATTCCCGGGTCGATGGCGCGTCGTGTTCCACGCGCGCCTCAAAGAGATGGCAGCACAATTAGCGGGGTCTAGGACCGACGATGCCTGCCAGGGTTGCGGGAAAGTCCGAAAGGGATACCGGGACCTTGGCAACAGGCAAATGAAGGAACACGGGTGGGTTTTAGTCAGTAAAAGTCTGACACGCCCTGCCGCTCCGCCCAGAGCGGGAGAAGTCATTGGATGATTTCACACCATCAAAAAAAAAAAAAAGGGCTAGTATTATGAAGTATTAACGCCATCATTATTCCACTGCGAAAACGGGATGGTGCTAGCGGCCTCGTCTAGCTGCGTCTCTCTCTCACACTGGAAAAATGGTGGCATTAATACTTCATAATACGGCTCCAGTTTGTTGGATAAATTCATCCCAACTACTGAAACCTTAGAAAGCATGAAAGAAAAATGTTTTATTTGGGACACGCACAGAAAAATCAACAATAAAAACAAACATTCCCCATTACCCATCATTGTGCGTGGTTCGACATGCACTTGGCCAATTTTTAAAACATGACATGATGTTTTTTTTAGGCTCTTACATACTGGTGCGATTAGTCGCGCGACGTGACTTTTAACAAAACAATTTCTCACGGCGAACAATGCGGCGGCGTCGCGTCGCGCGACGAATCGACCCAGTATGTAAGAGCCTTTACAGAAATAAAATAATTTATCATTTATTCAGAAAGAAGGCAAGTTATTTTATTTACCTTTCTCCTCACACCGTTCAGATGTAACTTGACCATATATTTTCCGAAGGGGTTGTACACGGGCGACTTGCTCTTGTTCTTAGGATAAATAATAGAGGTTATGATCTTCTTGTTAAATCGCTTCTCGTACAGCGCACTTACTGCTAAAGATGCTACGAATGAGCAGTCTGATACTATCTGAAAATTAATGTACTCATGGTAATAATCTGGTGTTTAGAACATAAATCTTAAAAAATATCAAATATTGGTCCTGTCACCCCATATCATCATGTGCCTAGCCTTTCCCAACCATGTTGGGGTCGGCTTCCAGTCTAACCGGATGCAGCTGAATACCAATATTTTACATGGAGCAACTGCCTATCTGACCTCCAGTGTGGACCCAGTAACTGGGTAATACGATACCCCTTGGTAACACTGGTTGCCAGACTTTCGGGCTTCTGACGCCCCGTAACGACTGTCAAAGATCCACAAATGACAGCCGGGACCAACGGCTTAACGTGCTTTCCGAGGCACGGAGGAGTCTCGGTATGTAAAGATGGTGACCCATCCACAGACCAACCCCGGCAAGCGTAGCTTAACCTGATGGATCGACCCGTGCGGCTGTTATTACGTAGCCACGAACTCCTCACCCTATATACAAGGTGTAAAAAGACCCATCACAAAGCAGTCAGATACGCATTCTGTACATCAAACTAAGTAAAATTGGGCACAACTTATTTCTGGGAAACCACATTTATTTTTGGTGTGTAAAATCGGTACAGAGATCGTATTTCAAGTTAAGTTACAAAATATTGATTGATTTAGTAAAAAAAAAAAATTGAAATGTTGACCGTCAATAGCTCCGTAACCAGAAGGTATGGTCCAGTACATGGGACATATTGCTAATATAACAAGTGTATTTTCCATTCAAAATACTTACAGTTTGCTTAATACTAAAACAGTCAACATGATCTCCAACAATCATCTTCGGGTCCGTGCAGATCTCGTGCGGCCTCACCCAGGAATCAAACTCCTTCTCTTGCTTCGAAGACAACTTTAGCTCACTAGCCCTATCTTCAAATGGTATAGCATATTGAAACCTCTCTGATAAATCCACATCCATAAATGGGAGGAAGCAGTTGTTGTTTATATTTGATGTTGTGCGTAAAACTTCTTTTTCTTCTTCGGAGTATGTGGCTTGCTTTCCGCTTACTTTTAAGTGAATGCTTTGATCTCTTTGCAGTACGGGCCTTACAGGAGATACCGCTAGACAGGAGTTTAAAAAATTTAATTGCTGGAATGCAGTCTAAACAATAAGCGTAAGGAATATTTGACTTGTTGTGATTGCTTTTAGTGCCTGTAAAGAAATACTAAAGCCCGTAATATAGAACCTCAAACTATTTTCAACCAATCAAATGTGTTTTTAAAATAAGTATTTGGTTTTATTTTAAGTGATGCTCAAGTCTTGACTGAGGTTCCGTAGTAGGTACGGACCTAAAAGATCATAATGCATACATTCCATATAAAAAAGCTCAAAAAAATAGATAAGAATAGCTTTTCTTACTTAATTATGGTTTTAACCAAAAAAAGTTTAATATTTAATCATTTACCTGGCTTCTTTGGTTCACTAATAGAAAGAGATCCAAACCTCTTAATACCTTTCAACTCCTCAGCCCTGTCAAGCGCCTGTTCAGCTAAACCTTTTATTTTTGCTTTTATTTCTGGATCCGTTGCTTTCTGCAAAAATAATAACACTAATATAGTTAAAAAAACTAAATTTATTTATTTATTTAAACTCGCACTCAAAAAAGAGGTACAAAGGCGGACTTAATGCCTTAGACATTCTCTACCAGTCAACCAAGGATGGTGAAGAGATTAGATGGCAGGTGCTCGGATTGTGATGAACAAAGAGAAAAAAAAAAAAATATATATATTATATCATAATGCATAGATAAGACAGATTTTACAGTATAAGAAGCTATAAACTTATGATACATTTACTTACATACAGATGCACTATATATATACCTATAATATACATATATATATATATAAATAATATACAAATTCTAGGAAGCGAGGTGTAGATATGACTCTACTCTATTTGTTTAGAAAAAAGACAATTGACAATTGATTGAGAAATTAGACAATTGATTTTGGAAGGTGTATGTATATTAGGAGCTCACCCGGTACGCAAGCTGATTCAATTTAATAACAATTAAAATTCTTGTGTCTCATAATTAGTAATAGTTAAAAGGAGAAATCTCGATGTTTTCACAAGTCTTAAAAACGTTTGAAGCAAAGGCAGGTAGATCGATACAGAGGAATATACTCACAACAGAAACAGCCAATTCAACAGCCTGTGTATACAATTGTAGTGCATTATCCTTGAGATTAGCTTCATCAGCATCTAGTGCTTGTTGCATGAGGAAGTAGCATTGTTGCATAGCTCGCTCGCTGTCTGCCTGTTGTGCTCTGTCTGTTCATAAAAAGGACCTTTTACTTCTAATGGGTTTTCTTTTACTTAAATCGTACCTTGTTTGCAAAAAAACGTTGTCTCCTAAAATATTTGATACTGTACCATGAATCATAAGGCCAATTCTATCAATAAATCTGAGAATGATGTTTTTTTTTATTTGAGTAATAATGTTAAGTTTGTTTTTGTAATAAATAAATGTTACACAAAGTACTGCACTGTTACTAGACATTTCTGCATTACTTTCATGTAACTAAAACAGTGTTATTTGTTTTCTTTCAAACAATAATATGTATTGTAGCTGTTAAAAGAATAATCATACAATATGTGGAGCTCTAACTGGTTTGGACCAATGATGATATCATCATCATCATACAGATTAAACTGAATGCCTACTGTGTACAGTGCACACTATAAGGCTCTATGAGTCACACAAATGGACTCATAGAAGAAAAAAAAAACACGAACTAGGTACTTCTATGTTATACCAGAAAATGTAAACTTAACAAGTGACATACCTTGTTGCTCTGTCAAGAAAGTGGCTCTTTCTAGGTATTCCTGCACTTTGTTCCTTACATCTTCCTGTTTTTCTGGAGGGAACTGATCTCGAACCCTGTCCAACAACCTTGCCGCTGTTCGATAGCATTCTACAGCTTTATCTGTTTGTCTTGCCTGGTCGAATTGCACAGCTAGAGACGCGGCCTCAGTGGCATTAGCAAAATCACTCATTTTCCACGATTAACGCATTAGAACTCCCAAAAATGTATTGCAAACAAAAATTAAGTGTTTAAAATGAGAATGACAATCACTAATCAACCATGCATTGTGAATGTCAATCGTTTTCCATTATAAAAAGAGGCAGCAAGATTTCATTACTACGAGTGCAACAAAAGTAACTAACTATCAGAATGCTTAAAATATTAAGAAATCTGTATGGCCTGGAAAATTTTCAATTTGTTAGTAATTGTCACTTGTCATCTGAGAGTGAAGTGAACGTCCGACACTCCAACATTGAATTGAAGTAATAAGTTTTGTTTAAAAAAGTTTTTCATTATTTAATTACCAGAACGACTACACTGATAGGTACGTATGATGTATTATTCGTTGGACAAGTGCATCACCTGTCAGAAATTAATAATTTCGTATAACATAAACTGGCAATTTATTTTTATTTCAGATAAATCAAAAATCAACGGGAAAACATGTTCACACACGATTTACTGAACGAATTCGTCATTGCATATTTTTAGTCTATGCACAACTCAGAAAAAAAGAACAATTCAATCAAATGTCATTATAATGTCAAAGAAAATTGATTAATTTTATCGTCTTCTCTAGTACGGATTTTAATTAATATTTTCTTAATTTTGTACTGTGCCAACAATAAAAACTAGTTTTGATTATATTTGTGATTTAGTTATTGGTGCAAATTCACAAAACTAAGTGAAAATGGCTTCAGAGGCGTTGGCGAGTGCGGGAGGAGAGATTCGAGAGAATTTGGTAATTTCTTGGATGTTTTTACATTTTAATTAAATGGATTTATGCAGAATCAGTAATTAGTATTCTAGTTTCATTGATCTAATGTTATTGGTACCATGACTTCGTATTTGATTACGTTAAATCGTGAATCGACCTTCGCACTGCTTGATAACTCTACCTAAATCTGTTGGTCTTTGTTTTTTTTTATCCATTCGCCTTCTCAGGTTCGAATAAGAGATAGAAAATAAAGAAGTTCTTGTGTTTTTCGTTTATAAAGATATTATACTTTTACTTAAATGATGTTATCTCACTCAAGCTAATTATTTTTTCAAGCAAAACTTGTTCTTATCATTGAAACGAATAATAAATTGAATATGGGTCATGTTTGGGCACATAACATTGCGAAGAATGTTTTAATTACTAACCTCTTAGTAATAAAGTTCAAAATTACTAAAGCCTGTGTTTTTTAATAGTTGACATATTTTATACACTGCTAGTATTATATATATATATATATATGTATATGTATAGTAGTATATTAACATCTCTAGGGATCTACCTATATGTATATCTGCCAAATAAAAATAAAAATTGGTTTTGCTGGTGTGCGGGACTGGATATGTACCAAACACAATTTCATTTTCATCTCCTTGATAGCTAACTATTGAACCACTTTCGATTTCTATGGCATAGCTTCTGGGAAAGTATTAGGATATAACCAGTCATAAAAATATTGATTAAATCAGTTCCTATACCAAGAAGTTATGCCTGAACATATTAAAAAAACTGGCCAAGTGCGAGTCGGACTCGCAAACGAAGGGTTGCGTACCAAAATCTACACGTTTGTTGTATGGGAGTCCCATAAATATTTAATTTAATCTGTTTTTTTAGTATTTGTTGTTATAGCGGCAACAGAAATACATCATCTGTGAAAATGTCAACTGTCTAACTATCACGGTTCATGAGATAATACAGCCTGGTGACAGACAGACAGACGGACAGCAAAGTCTTAGTAATGGGGTCCCGTTTTACCCTTTGGGTACGGAACCCTAAAATATATTTGTTTATTTATAGACAAATTGTGAACCTCCTCCTTTTTTCAATGCAATCGATGCCAAACCTATCCTTACATATTATGAATATTTTGCATTGCATATATGCAAGAACAGTTTTTGCACTGAATGGTGACCCCTATTATGCCTATTACTGCTCATGTGTGTACCTAACATACTATATTACATTTTCCAAGATAATATTTACATAATTCAAAAGCAGTCTTAAAATAATAACGATATTATTATTATTATTTCATATACTTGTACATAATAAATCTTTTTCTATACTTAACTAATTCTCTTTTTGTAAAGCCAGGAAAATGAATTGTTAAGCAAATTTATGTAGGGTATTAATTTGCTTATCCTGCTGGCATAGTCAACCAGCCAAAGTGCACTGAGAGCCTCAAAAAAGTAGATATAAAAAATAGTCTCTGACCTTTAAAAATAAAACAAATACAGACTAGAGTACCCAAAGGCTGTGACACAATAAAAATGTTTCCAATTCAGACGAAGAACTAAATATAAAACACCATATTTTCACACAGGTAACAACTGCTGTCAAGTTCCTAACAAACCCAAGCGTGCAGAGATGCACCATAGAAAGCAAGGAACGCTTCCTACGAAGCAAGGGCCTGACTGATCCCGAGATACAGAAAGCTATAGGAAAATGCACTGAAATGCTGGACGTGCCGTCAATGACTTCAGAACTCATGTTCTTCCATCAGTCCCGGAGATCCTGGTTTAGGGATAATGTTCTGCCATTAATGGTGTATGGAGGCTTCATGTATGGCGCCTACTGGTTTTATAAAGTAAGTTGATGTCAATAGTACTTATAATTTTATGCTGAAGGAGTTATATTTATGGTATTCAAAGACTGTAGGAAGATATGAGAGATACTACTGTCCACCAGTGGGATCATACAAGTCACATCGATAATTATATTTTTCACAGTACTGTAGCTATTTACATGCGATATTGAAATTGTTTTTTTTTATGCTAAGCATGCAGCATCATCCTCTTTCTCCTGCCCTGATTCCTATTTATTTGGGGTCAGCAATACATGTCTTTTTCTTCCAAACTTCTCTATTGGTCGTCATCTCGGTAGTCACCCCCTTTCTAGCCAAATTATAATTTACACAGTCCATCCATCGTTTCTTTGGTCTTCCCCTTCTATTATTCAAATTCATACTCAAACTTTTCTCAATCCTCTGCAGCACATGCCCAACTAACCAAAAATGCCTTAGGATGCAGCATAAAATACAGCAAAAAAACTTGGTGACCTCACATGAAACAAGTTTTCTATGTAAATTCAAATCGACTAACATGTTATCTCACTGTTGCATAACTTTATAGTTTGTAAGATTAGTTGTTAAAGAATTATGGCAGAATAAACTTTTGATTTCATTCAAACACTACAGTAATCTTAATTTTGTGTTTCTGTAATCTATATAGGCTTATTGATAATAAGACTATGTTAGATAAATGTTATATTAGAAAAATATTGGTAATTATTGATTTTATTATCAGTTTTTATCATCGTAAAAGTGGCACAGTGGTCACATTTAATAAACTGTCGTCCTGTAGACACGACGAAAAAGTACTTAAAAAAAACTTTAACTATACACTAGCACCGCGGTTTCACCCGCGTAAATCTCGAACCCGTGGGAGAATCGGGATAAATAGTATCCTATGTCCTATTCTAGGTCATGGTCTACCCATTTGACAAATTGAAAGCGTAACAAACAACAAACTCACTTTCGCATTTATAATATTAGTAATAAGTACACTATAACTCGCCGATTGCGCGATAATTGTCGGGGCCGCAGCAGCGTTCCATTGCGTCACCTCTCTCCGCTTAGTCTTTTTGGCCCCAAGTGAGGAGTATGTGCGGTGCGACAACGCGTGTCGTGACCCGAATTTAGTTCCGAGACCGGGATACTCCTAGCAATAGCATAGCTATTTAGATTCACAGCGATTCGACAGGTTGTCGTGTCAGATTTGCCTTGCCCCCGACCGAAAGCAATAGCTGTCGGAAGAATAGCGGTCGCATGAACTGATAAAATGATTAACAACGTTGAGAGGACTCCTTCGTTAACATTGATTGATGTTCGATTCGGCACAGAAACATATGGAATAGCTATGTATGTAGGCGCCGCGTGCCGTCGCCTTCAAAACGTATCATGTGTCTTGGCACTTTTTTTATGGCCTCGTCCAGGGTACGACCGTCCATTATTTTGCCCTGTGGAAACAAGTCTAGCCTCTACTGCTCGATAGACTAACTCGCGATGCACTGTGGACACCTAGGGCCGTATTATGACGTGTTAATGCCACCATTTTTCCAGTGTGAGTGAGAGACGGAGCTATACAAGGCCGATAGCACCATCTTTTTTTCGCAGTGGAATAATGATGGCATTAATACTTCATAATACGGCCCCTAATCGTGCCCGCTACTGCCCTTTATTTGAACTTTTAATCCTATTCAGTAACATGACAAGTACTTAATGATAACAGTTTTTGACAAAAAAAGGTAGTGAGGTGAATTGAATTCTATAACATTAACTTTAAAACACATTATATTCGTTCATAACATAACAATGAGTAGGTAATGACAATGACCGATTTCACGTCTTTCGAAAGTCAATGAACTGAAACTAATTTGACGATGTAAAGTAAACCGTGAAGTCGTATTATAAAGTTAAAAGACTGGCTAAATAATTATTTGCAATATTCGAATAGAACAAGTTATTATTTATTCAAATACTTTTACCATTAATTCTTTTCGAACATTTGTGTAATTATATAAAGGGGTTTATTTATAAACGTTGCTTAAGTCATGATAAGCGACTGTTTTACTGTGTCTTAAATTATATCGTCAGTGGAAAGGCGAAAATGCTAAAGCGCCAAAATGGTACTTTTGGGACATGAACTTTAGTTTTAACTTTAAAGTTGGTACTTTATGGTACTTTTGGGAAATGTACCATTTTGGCGCTTTAGCATTTTCGCCTTTCCACTGACGATGTGCAACTTTATATTTTTTTTTTTTATGTTAGCCAACACTGTCCCACTGCTGAGCAAAGGCCTCCTCCAAATCCTTTCAGTCTTTATAAATAAAGAGGTATAATGTAACATGGTAACATTATTCTGCTTGATCTGTCAAGGTACTGACTACGATTAAAAGTCGCAAGTATGTAGGTATAGTCACGGCGCATTCACCCTCGATGAGGCCTAACTTTTTGTCTATTACCCACAGAACTACGTCAGACACCTCCTATTCGTGGAACAACCGAAGCGCAAAACAACAGCAGAATGTATTGACGAGCTGCGTAAGAGCGTGGACATCCTCAACGCGAACTTCACGTCGCTACGCAGCGAGATGACAACGAACGCACACCAGAGCGCGCTACGGTCGCAGCTTGATAACATCAAGTCGGAAGTCGCGTCTGTAAAGGCGATTATGCTGAATAGGTAAGATTTTCTGTGATTAGGTACAAGACAAGCCATGCGCCCCGATTTCCCATCAGAAAAAATTACGAACTTCCATACAAACTCTCGTGGGTATTTGACCCCTTTATTTGAATTGATTGGGATTATTTGATAACGAACTCGTGCTAAATTTCATTCTTCTAGACCTAGTTGTTTTGCCAGAATTTTATTAAATAGATGTACTTTGAACTATGTCGGTCATTGATACGTATTCCAAATAATTTATTTCAGTTTGCTTTTGAAATATTGACGAATGGAAGTCAGTACTGTACAGTGTCAGTAGTTATTGTTAATAAATCCTTACATATTATAAAACAAAGTCCTCCGCCGCGTCTGTCTGTCGTCCTGGAAGCGATAAACTCAAAAACTACTGCACCGATTTTGATGCTGTTTTCACCAATGAATAGAGCGGTTCTCGAGTAAGGTTTTAGTATATAATATTAATAACCGACATCCACGCGGGCGAAGTCGCGGGCATCAGCTAGTTTATTATAAAATGGTCAAAGATAAGTTTCTTCGTATTGTACCTACTCAAACTCGCTTTGAAGAAGAACAGGTAAAAATAAGGGTTCTTGTAGGTTCCAATTTAGGTTCCTGGTTCCGGTTAGGGTTCTTGCTACCGGAACCACTAAATACCGATTCTTTACCGGTATATCGGTAAAATAAAGTTTCTTAACGGTCCAAATTTAGGTTCCTGGTTCCGTTTAGGGTTCTTGGTATCGGAACCACTAAACACCGATTCTGTACCGGTATACCGGTAAAATAAAGTTTCTTAACGGTTCCAATTTAGGTTCCCGGTTCCGGTTAGGGTTCTAGCTACCGGAACCACTAAATACCGGTTCTGTACCGGTATACCGATAAAATAAAGTTTCTTA
The DNA here is from genome assembly GCA_949152455.1 of Lithophane leautieri. Taxonomy (NCBI): domain Eukaryota; kingdom Metazoa; phylum Arthropoda; class Insecta; order Lepidoptera; family Noctuidae; genus Lithophane; species Lithophane leautieri. The sequence continues at coordinate 14,432,841 of OX424476.1, read as the reverse complement.
ACGGTTCCAATTTAGGTTTCGGGTTCCGGTTACGGTTCTAGCTACCGGAACCACTAAATACCGGTTCTTTACCGGTATAAAATAAAGTTTTTTAATGGTTCCAATTTAGGTTCTTGGTTCCGGTTAGGGTTCTTGGTATCGGAACCAGTAAATACCGGTTCTTTACCGGTATAATATAAAGTTTCTTAATGGTTCCAATTTAGGTTCTTGGTTCCGGTTAGGGTTCTTGGTATCGGAACCATTAAATACCAGTTCTTTACCGGTATTTTAGGAACCTTTTCAATTCCCGCCTCTAACATACCCTTAGGACGTGTCGTTGTTATATTTTCAAAATGTAAGCAAAAACACATTTTCCAGGAACCAATTCCCTGCTCTAAAGACCCGTCCGGACCCACCTTCGATTCCTGACTGGCAGCGACAGTCAGAAGAGGCGACGTCCACAGAAGTACCTTCTGAAGACAAGAAGAAGACCCACAGAAGTCGCAGCCAGCGATCTGAGTCTGGTGGATCTAACTCTAGCGAAGGGGAGCAGGCTACCAAGAACAGCGACAGTAGTTTGGAGATAATGTGAGTGTAATCATGTAACTATCTTTTAAGCTCACAGAGCACGGATTTTTTTTTACTTTATTGCGCTCTGGATTTTGAACTCTCAGTGTTGAGCCGAGAATTGAAAATCCAACAGACTGCATCCCAAGGGGGGGCAAAATTATACACTGTTGGATTTTGAACTCTCGGCGCTGAGCAGTGCGTCGAAAATTCAGTGCGTGATTTGAAAGAATCGCCCATTCTTGGGTTAAAGACAAAAACCACAAAATTGATATCGCAAGCGCACTTGTGACAAGGATTCGTTTCGCATAGTTTAAGATTGCCTAACCTCGCAATTTCTTTACCACCCTTAGTTTGATTTTCACTTGTACGTCATAAAACGACAAGGTACATTTGTTTATGTGACAGTTAGATAGTTTAAATCTTAGTGATGTTCCAATTTACAGGGAATTGTTTTCAAAAGTGGTAAAATGACGAATTCGACTATGCAATAGGGCGCTCCAACCATTGATGCGCGGACGTATGGCAATCTTAAACTGTGTGAAATTAATGCTTCTCGCAAGTGCGCTTGCGCTCGCTGTAATTTTTCGCAGGTTTTATGGAGCTGACCTTGTGTAACAATCTATTTTTGTTGAAACTCAAACTCAAATCTTCTATGCGTATACACGGCTACACATTAAGCTATACATTTCCAGTATAAGCTGACCTCGTAGTGTACGGAAATCCTATACAATGCGAGCACAGTTTATACTGGAAATGTATAGCTTGATGTGTAGCCGTTTGTACCTACTTTAAAAAGTAGTTACAGTTTTAAAGTAGTGTGAGCGCTGAGCAAACTTTTGGTATGCCTAGGTTTTACATTTCGCCCAGCGCAGGTGTGTTTACAACACGAATCCACTCTTAATAAAAAAAGTTTTTGGCTGCCCTTGAACAGTGTCTATGTTGCCACGAAATCAAACAGTTTCTTGAGTGAGGGTTTCCTTTTTAGGATTCCGTACTCTGGTGCCAAAAGGAACCCTATTACTAAGCCTCTGCTGTCCATCTGTCTGTCAGCGGGCTGTACCTATCTCATGAACCGTTATAGATAGACAATTTTCACAGATTGAGTATTTCTATAGCCGCTATAAAAATAAAATAAATTTAAAAATTAAACTGGGTCCATACACAATTAACGTGTTCTTTTTTCGGCGTTTTTTACTAAATATTGTACACACGGCTACACATCGAGCTATACGTTTCCAGTTAAGGCTGATCTCGCATTGTATAGAATTTTCGTACAATGCGAAGTCAGCATATACTGGAAATGTATAGCTTGATGTGAAGCCGTGTGTACGGTGGTGCGGGAACCCGTCGTGTGCGAGTCCGACTGGCCCTTGGCGGGCTTTTTTTAACCAGTTATGATTATTTTCAAAGTAGGATAGAAGGATCAGAGCAGCAGCGTGACGTCGCGTGATTATTCTTTAAACAATCATTAATAGTCATATTTCGATTTGACGGCTTTTAAATTCTTAGTTTTTATTAGTTTATAGTGCGCCTGACGAAATTAAGTGAACCGAAGAAATTACGCATCAATCTAAAAAATAATTCCAATCTTTTTGCCAGCAGGAAAATATTTAAATCGGACAAGCCCAGGCGTCCTATGACTGCTTACATGATGTGGCTACACAGTTCTAAAGAACAATTTAAGGCTGAGAATCCTGGCATTAAAGCAACCGAGGGAGCTAAAAGAATGGCCGAAATTTGGAAGAAAATGGACAAATCTAATTGGGAGGAAAAAGCCGCTAAAGCAAAGGAGCAATATGAGAAAGATATAGAATTATACAATGCCGCTACAGGTGGCGCTATAGAATAGCACGAATATTAATATATGCTTCAATTACTATAACGTCTTCTAAAAACGAAATTTCGTAAAACGTTACCAAGTTGCACTGACTGAAAATATCTAGTTACACCTGTTCGTATGGGTTGTTTATTGTGCCAATTTCGCTTCTGTATGGATTCTTCATTCTTAGGCTGCCATTCAATAAGAGGAGGGGCTTTGACAGGCGGTGCCAGCCTATCAAATACGAAGATAACAAACGCCCCTAACGGCGTGATTGATGGAATGATGAACGAAATATTCTAGATTATAAATTAGTCGTATTATTACCTTTTGAACTAAACCCAGCACAAGTACATTCTTGTGCTAGGAATGGGTTTACGGCAATATTGCATCGGATGGGGATTGAACTCATGATCTCTCGCTTTTCAGTCGACTCCATAACTGTTGCACTATTGGCGTTTTCCAAGCTGCTAATCTATAGTTTGACCCAGAACTCTGTACTGCACCTTAGAAATGCGCGTCGAGGCATGGGGCAGTGTTGACGAATGAGTAGCGGGACACCGTGAGCGTTGACGAATAAGCGGCGAGACGCCGTGACCGTTGAAGAATGAGCGGCGGGACGCCGTGAACGACGGAACGCCGTGAGCGTTGACCAATGAGCGGCGGGACGCCGTGTGCGCTGACGAATGAGCGGCCCCAAAGAGCCCTGTACATACCTAAGGCGTGGTACAGCGTTCTAAACTATAATACCGTATTTTCAGCGTAGTACTATAATATTGTTATTATAGGTACTAAGCAGCTTTGATATTATTTAGTTTATTATTAGCTATCCAACTATTGTAATATTCTACCTACTAATTAAAATGTATCCACCTATGAAACTGAAAATATAATAAACTTTGTTTTTTATATTCACAATTTTTTACTGTTACACACCATAATAATTCCCTTTTACTTACTACATTTTTGAAGAAAAGCCATAGTACCCTACCCAACTATAAACATAGTGGAAATATACGTATTTAACAAGTTTAGAACTCTATAAACCAAATGCTTCGTATCCTACTATTCAGGGCCGTAGCCATTAATTCATTTCGTGGGATAGCATTGTCAACTTTTTTAGAATAAATAAAAACATTCTGATTTCAGAGCACCCAGAGTAAAAAAGAGAGAGAGAGAGTAGAGTTTATAAAAAAAAAAGTATAATTTTAGTAGGCATAAGCGAAATAGATTACAATTATCAAATATTGAGATTCAGGTTTGAGGATTCAAAACCCCCCCTGCCTACGGCCCTGCTACTATCCTACACATCCATACTAGAAAATAAAAATGCAATATAACCTGATACTGGCTCCCTCCCGTCATTCCGACCTCGCCGTCGAGGCAAAACACGTTCGCGTCCGTCCCGATTATTAAATTCACCCCCCCGTCCCTTGTCCGATGAAGTAGTGCCAGCCCGCGCCGTAGCTGAGCACGTAGCTTTAAATTCCCCGTTTAATAATAATGATGATCTAAACCTTTTCATCCAGCCTGTCCCAACAACTTGCTGTCCCCCCGCCAGTGATGTCGCCCTAAGCCGAGGTTCGTACCCCACAGGGGGTGCCCTTAGCGAGCGCACACTTAATTTTAATTTAGAATAGTTTATATGCCCCTGGCTGGAGGCCCTGAGTGTAGAAGCTTAAGGCAGCCACAGGAAAGTCCGGTTAAGAAGTTATGATTTCCGAAATCACACTTCAAGATGCCATAGTTAAAAAAAAAAAAAAAAAAAAAAAGATACTGGCTCCACTAGGCTGAGGGAATCGCAGAGCTGTGTATTTTCTGAGTACATTTAACAATATCCATCATTAGCTTTCATGTGGCCGTAAGCTTGGGTCTCCTAGACAGCGGTGGCCGCCCTATAACGGTCGTCATGAAAATGATAGCAGTGGGGTTTGACTTTACGGTGGCAAAAGCGCTCTCTAGGAAAACAAAATTACTTTCATAAATAACGTATCAGTGATGTCATTCGACGGTAAATTGCGGACGCTATGTGACGGCCACCGCAGTCTTAGCAAACCTTCACTTTAGCATTATTGCACAGTCATGAAATGAAATGGTTAAGCAAGCTTCGGTCCAGTTTTACTTGAACCATGCAAGGAGCATGTAACGTATATTTTACCGAGTAAGCATTCCAAATGATAGTTCGAAATGGTGACATGCCTTCTAGGCGGGAAAGGATTTTTTTTTTATAGCTTAGCCTTTTATTTCTGCGAGTGTACACACGGCTACACATCAAGCTATACGTTTCCAGTATAAGCTGACCTCGCATTATACGGAAATCCTATACAATGCGAGATTAGCATAAACTGGAAATTGTATAGCTTGATGTGTAGTTGTGTGTGCATACAGATTGTCGTTCATTACTTGAACACAGCGGAACCTACTAACCTATACATATGTTTTTACTTACAGTACATGAAAAAGTCTACACAAGTACTTCAATAGCTGCAGGTATTAGGGTAGTGCCACACTTGCATAACAGTTTGAACGCAACAAGACATTGGTAGTGTGGCAGGTATTTATCAGTGAATGTGTTATCGTGTGGAACTTGAACTGTTTAGTGATGAACTCCTGTTTAATGTTGTTGCAATAGATTTAAGTAGGCTTCAAAGTCCATAGATCAAGTAATAGTGTGTTAAAGGAGACAAATACTTATAACCGCCTCTGTGGTCTAGTGGTTAGACCACTTGTCTTTAACCCACAGTTCCCGGTTTCCATTCCTAGTGCGGGTAATATTTTCTGCTCGGTTTGGATGATGGCGGGGCTTGTTGTAAGTCCGCTCAAACTAGCTACCACCACCTTATCTAAGCCTGTTGCCATAACAACAATGTTAACACTTTTAGTGCCCAGCACCCGACTCACGAGTGCAACGATAATTCGTTCGCGTGCCCACAACCCGCCTAGCGGGTCGTACATATATATAGCTATAGGCGGCGCGCTGATGTACTCGACTGACCAATTGTTGTAGATATATGAGACACATTTTATGGCATGCTAATTTGTATGCATTCTGTACTTGGCAATGAAAGTATTAACAGCATTGTTGTGTTTCGTTGGAGGTAAGATAGCGCGTTCCTCTGTGGACTCCGGGTGAAGCTCGCTTCGGCTTGATCATCACTTACCATCAGGTGAGATGCAGGCACAGAAATTTTCCGTTCTGGATAATAGAAATAATAATAAAAAAATCCTTAAAATAATCAGGGTTTTATTAAAATGCAGGTCATAATAATAACGTTTTGCTATCGAACCTCGACGTTCATAACATAATTATTTCAAATCCTGGCTCATTGGTTATCACAACAAGTAAATGTATCGGTTACTGGAATTTGTCCCAAAATTGCTTGCAATACTTGACCTTAACAGACTCAAGTGACATTAAATAATAGGTTTTTACAAAGGTAATATTCGACGAAAAGACATCGTTTTTATTTATCTAAAGGAAAAAAGAAATAAAAAACGTTTATTTGCGGTTTTAACGCAAAGAAAGCACATAAACACAAAAAAGAACAAGCACACAAATGTACAGAGGCGGACATAAAGATTTCAGCATTTTGGATTCAAAACATGATAGGTGCAATTTCTAGAATTGTGGAATATGTGAAATTAATAGTACATATTGTATATACATTTGACATTGAACCGGGTAAATCTTTAATCCACTGTTACTTATCTAAAGGCATAAATGTCTATACTAATAGTCAAATTAACTGAAAGAATAAACAATCGTTTTGCTTTAATCCAAGTATTATTTGCTACTGTAATTTTAGATTCTTAACATATATGTTTAGAGTCTAAAGTCGTACAACAGACATTGTATGGGGGAATTTTGACGATATTGAGGTTGCAATCATGTCAAATAAATTTTAGTTAGAATGTATATGAATTGAAATTGTAGGGGTTTTGTTAATAATATATTACGTGAGGTAAGGTGTGTTTGGGGAATTTTCTAAATGCTTTACTATTTTCCTACCCTTTTTGATTAATTTCTTGCCTTTTATACGTTGGGTTTTATGAAACAAAAAACAGTAATGCCAACACATTATCATTTAAATATAGCAAAGAGAAATAAAGATAGAAATAACTGCCAAATGCGTGTAAGGCTATCCATTTTTTGAATCACTTTGAGCAACATTTCAAGTCATCCCTATGGTCAAAAGCAATCTGTAACTGACTGTACTAATTATAACTTATTATAAATTTCATTAAACAACCTTAAAAATGTATTTATTTTTAATAACCAAAGTTCAAAAACTTGACTAAAATAATATAATTATTTTCATTTTGTGATGACTACTTCGGTTTTATTTGCCAATTTTTATTATTGTGTGATGGTTTTATAAGTATACGGATTTTGTAGTTGTATAAAGATAGAAATGTACTTATTTTGAAACACAAAATAATTCTTTTGGCAGCCAACATTAGTTACGATTCTTGTGCTCTCTTTGACTTTGTCGGGTAATAATACGCATGATTATGATCTCAGGGCCTAGACAAGGAAGGCACCACGGGACAGGCTGGATCGGATCAAGCTGCAATAGACCCGTTATGAAGGAGTGGCTGGAGACTGAATGGAGCCCTTACTTTCCGGCTGGCACAGGTGCTCCACGGACATGCTTTGGGGTATATCTGTGAGCGAGAGCGCCTGAGACGCTGTCGCCTCCTTCTGCGAGAAAGTGATGGTCGCAAAGGAGGCGGCGGAAATTGAACAGCGTGATACAATTTCGCCCCTATCCGCAGCCGACTAAATTGAAATGAATGGCATTGCGATTGTTTTCACGCAATTACCTGCAGAATTGATTTAGTGAGAGTCTTTATTATTACGGGTCAGTTATGAAAGTACAAATCAAATGCGTCAACCTAACGCATTTTAAAAAAAACTACGAATTATTTTGTGTATCAAAAATAAGAGATAGACTATTAAATCGCATAATCATGTATGTTTCGGTGTAAACTAATTAGTCATTACTATTTTATAGTTTTGTTATTGTTATTAACTGTAGAAGATTTGTATGGGCGTAATAAAATTGTTTGAATTTATACATCTATTCACCCCGCGATATCTGTTCACCCCATTTTACGGTATCTGGATGTATGATCCTCGTAAGTCGTATGTACAGACAGTGCCATCCACGAAGACGCGCCCCATTCCGCCATTACTGTACTGTAAGCTGTACAGTACAACTTTTTTCTTAATGTCCCTCGGCAAACTTCGTGTTTCGTCAGTCGTCGGATTTCTATCAGTTGCCCTTTGTACTTGGTTCAGATCGGACGCTCTCAATTGACTTGGAAGTATATAAAGTTGTTAATACTCTTTCAACTTAATGTAATTTATTTAAAAAATTGAAGTAAACAGTTTAACGAAAATAGTTTTACAGCTCTATATAGTTCACACGGAAATCAATACAAAACAATAATACAATAAAGTACTTTGTTCTGAATTCAAATTATTATACACGACAAATCTAATAAATAATTGATGAACATGGAAATTAGCATTCGTTTGTATTCGGAAATGCGAGGATTCCCGAGGGACATAAAGAAAATAGTTGTTCTGTACTTTAGTACAGAGCGGAGCGGGCGTCTTCGTGGATAGCACTATCTATAACCAGCGAACCAACTTATTTTCATTCACAACATTCGATTAGTCTCATATTATTATGATATTTTGTTACGCCCATACAATACCGTACAAAATGTACCCGCCAGGTTATGTAAATTGTTTTTTTTATTAATTAATTTTATTACTTACTTATTAGTTAACTTTCACTTTTGATTAAATTTTTTAAATATTTTTATGGCATGTAATTATCTCAGCACAAATGTATCTCTCCTTTAAAATTGCTCAGAGTATGTATATGCAATAATATATCTAAAAGACTATCGTTGTATACATGTACAACATTCCATATTGGTGTTTTGGTGTACCCGCGTCGTGATAAATAAACCAAAATGATAATGATATAGCATTCCTTTTCTTACTCATTACTTCCTTAAGGTCATAGCACACATATCAACTGAGTAACGGATCGTAACCGTATCAACGCGAGCCGTTTAGTATTCTTTAACGGCGAGGCGAAAGGCGATACGGTGACGATTCTTTTCAGAGTTGATGTGTGCTATGGACCTTTAGTCCTGATTTTCAATTCCCATGAAATATTTAACACTGTATTTTTTGTTTGAAACTTACTAATGTTAGTATGTATTCTCGCTATTTCTTCATAATAAGAGATAATTAAGGTCAGGGGTAAACTAAACGATTTTTTTAATAAAACAACACAAAATTCAAGTTATGTATGACTTTATTTATAAAAATACATCACAAGGTATAATATTTTGAGCTTAATAATTGAAAGGTCCTGTATCAAGATAGAACACACTCCAACAGTTTTTACCAATGAGATCAACGAGGAAACAGTTATATAAAAAGGTACAAATTTCACACTAAATAACTAGAGTTGCTAGTTTATAATATCAATAACAATTTTATTATGCTAGAAATATTAAGCAAAGCTTGCAATGTAAAATAAATGCATGTCCTCGAAAGATCTTATAAAACGCTTGAATTATTCTAAAACATAAAAATGCAAGGGTTTTTTCAGACATGTTAAAATCTACTGTTGGAAACACTGGGAAGACCCACCAAAAAGATTAAAGTATTAGAAATAGCAGCGTAAATATAAGATAAAAATGTTATACATTTGATATCACATAAAGGTACCCAAAACCGGGTGTCCAAAGTATATGTTATAATAAAATATGTTGCATATCTGCAAATCTTTTGAGTAGATATGAAACTGGTATATGAAAAACAAGCAAGGCTTTAGAAAATGCAAAGAGCAATAAAACTACATGTATCAATGTGATACTTTTAAGACACAAGAGAAAGGGAGAAGAAGTGGTCATTTCATAGACGTACAGGGTGAGACGTAAATATTGATTGATCACTGCCACCTCCTGTATAATATACGGCCATTATACATGACCATAGATTTTTTATGCGATAGTTGTGCGCCTATATACTTATAGCTTATTCAGTTCAATATATAAAATGGTATATCTTACGTTACACGACTCTAGTTATTTAGTGCAGTGTAGAGCCCTTTGTGGTCAATCACAAAGAAACAATACACCGTTTTACGCCCGTATTACAGAACCTCACTAAAGACTAGCATTAGTTGAAACTAGTTTCAACCAACCAAAAGGCTTTAAACGAGTTTTAAGTAATGCTTGAGTTTTGAGTGAGGTTCTGTAATACGGGCTTTAGTGTAGTCGTATAGTTTATGGCACACCAAATTTCAATAGAATAAATCTGGAAATTTTTGTAAGAAAAGATTTTACACAAAGTTTTAAGTATTACATACTAATGTTTTTTTATATATTTTTTTATCCGCCATTGATACTTAAAGGATATGCAATAGAAGAGTTTACAACAGAAACAGTCTAAAGGAAGTATTTAAAAAATATGTTAGTATAATATTACTATTATTAAAATATGTTATTAGTTTATTATTGAGGAGCTCGTGGCTAAGTAATAACAGCCGCACTGAGTCGATCCATCAGGTTAAGCTACGCTTGCCGGGGTTGGTCGGTGAATGGGTGACCATCTTTACATACCGAGACTCCTCCGTGCCTCGGAAAGAACGTTAAGCCGTTGAGCCCGGCTGTCATTCTGTGGATCTTTGACAGTCGTTACGGGTCGTCAGAAGCCCGAAAGTCTGACAACCAGTCTTACCAAGGGGTATCGTATTACCCAGTTACTGGGTTGTGGAGGTCAGATAGGCAGTCGCTCTATGTAAAATACTGGTATTCAGCTGCATCCGGTTAGGCTGGCAGATTGTTAGTATAATATTTCGACTTTTTGAACGCCAATTACTTTACATGACAAAATATATATTTACATTATAAAACCATATAATTATACAAACCAAAACAGTGATAAAGCCGCATTTTTGTAAATATGCACAGGAAAATTGTATATTCTGTCATTTTGTTATGTACGGAGCGGACTAGTGCACTGGTTGCTAAAAACTTGCTTATCAACTAAAAAAGTACACTTTTCTTTTGTAAATATTAAAATAAATACATACATAACATCACGCCTTCAAATAATATATTTACACCTAATACGTATTTTCAAGCCAGGTCACATGTGGAGTGTACATGAAATAGGTAGGTACATTATAAGAAAAGTTTGAACCGATTTTTCAGGTGGGATAGAGTGCGACGTTCAAAAAGCGAATAATGCTTTCAAAAAATTTAATATAAAAATACCTATTACTAAAAGCTATTAGATATGCATCGTACTGGGAAAGACAACAATTATAAATAACCATAAAAATATTCATGAATCCGGAGGTATTCCTACAGGGTGGCCAAACAGTAGTTCGTTATTTCGAGTTTGGAAGATCTGCCTTATATTTGGTATTAACCTTTCTTTTGTTTTCCTTCGAACACTTTAGTCAAAATAAATAGACTGCACTTTAAATTTTGTTAAGTATGTGTATCATGCGGTCCGGTGCCATGTACAGGAAGCCCTAATGTTCATATGAAACGCTTGCTCACATTTTCTTTATGATCATTATGAGAATAAGGTTCATATTCTATTATTTTGTGATTCCTATGAATCGCTTACTTTGTGCTGAACACATCGTCCACCGAATGATCATGTAACATCACTATGATAGTGGCACATCACTACGGTTTCTTGAGAGGAACTGGGAGGATTTTTTTCCCCGAGTTGGGTTAATAATTAATTCACTACACTAATTCATAAACACTGGTTTTTCTTCGCAACTACTAGCGACAACAAAACCACATCAAAGTTTTGTAGTTACCACAACTCAACTGCAAAAAGCTGCAGCTACACTATTCACACGTAATCACTGCTTGCCCTCATTTTGTTGCTGCGATGTGGTGTGGTTGTGGTAGGTGTGTTAGGGCCCTAAGGTTCGCTCCTAATTTTTGACTTTCTTTCAAACCCGAAACAAATAAACGAGTAGGCCTATTGCATCGTATTAAATGTTAGAACAATTTCGTTGCGAAAGAGAGAGCGTTATTTACAATCTGTGTGCGAGAAAGAGACAGACATACATCTTTTTTTTTTTTTGACGGTGGGAAATCATCCAATGACTTCTCCCGCTCTGGGCGGAGCGGAAGGGCGTGTCAGACTTTTACTGACTAAAACCCACCCGTGTTCCTTCATTTGCCTGTTGCCAAAGTCCCGGTATCCCTTTCGGACTTTCCCGCAACCCTGGCAGGCATCGGTCCGACCGGACACAGACATACATCTAAGGTGACGCTTTTATCCGCAACTGAATAGTGTATCTAACATTAAAGTACGGTCTTGGAATATAAATCTAATCTTTTTTTATAATTCCTCCTTGAGCCACGTATACGCTCTTCATAAACATTTTTTTATAATTTTCGTATCATTTTTACACCGATAAATATTATGAAATTCAATTTATATTTGCCTTAAACTAAGTAAAACAAAATAAACTGTTTCTGAAATTTCGATCGTAAACAGATTGTGACTAAATAATAATATGGAGATGGATTTAACATTATTCTTTTCCTAATTTTAATGAACTAAAAAAGTCAAGCAATATAATGTTAAATTCAAATATTGTTTATAAACTATAACTATGACAGTAAATGATCTTATGAATATTACAACTTTTATAGCTACAAAACATTGAAATAACATGGACTTGTCATCAGATACCTATGCATATTATTATTTAGTCCAACGTAACAATACTAAACATCCAATACAAACAAACACAGTGAACAACTATAGGCTGAAGTTTCCACATTCAAAATGATGTGACAAATCAGCATGACAGTTGCTAACTGTATGCGCGGGAGTCGGTTGGCGAAGCTTCGTTACAGAACAGGATTTGAATTGTAATCTAATCACGGCGGTAATTGTCTTACCAATTTTTGTGATATTCACAGAATATTATGGATAAATATATTATAATGTCCCGTATTAATTGGGAAACATTGTTATAGCTACATGGTAAACACAAGATCTCGAACATCAAAGGTTGCTGGCAACAATTTTGCCTAATTGTGTGTTCCCCTTCCACGTATAACCCGTCAGCCTTCAAAGCAAGAGTGAACAGACATCTTTTGGGCTTGCTCGTTCCATTATAGACCTCATCTGTCGCTTTCCATCAGGCGAGATCGAGGTTCAAGAGCTGTCCCATAACTCAATAAAAAAAACTTGCGGGGCAGTCTTTGGGGACTGCCGATAGAAGTGAAAACTAAACAACAATGCGTAACCTCAACGTAATTCAAACGGTAGACGGTAGATGGCGCTAAAAACATTTCTTCAAGCGTGACGGTGACGATGACGCAAGTTACATAATTTCTGTTCACCCAAAAAGTGCATAACGCGCATAAAGAAGTTTTCACTTAAAAAATTGTTGTGAAACATTGTTTCCAACAAATATGGGACTTAACGCATTTTTAGAATAATCCCGACACCTATTTCCCCCACTCAACTCCACACGCGATCTAAACTGTGCCCAAAAACCTGTACAATATCAACTTACAACAATATCTTCTTCTCAAAATTCTTATTCTGCTCGAATTGCACGATTACTTCGTCATTTCTCGCGCCTAGCAGTTTCTTAGCCCTTTTCAAGTCATCGTAAAAGCACCTACCTTTTTCCGAACGCTGAATATGTATTTTCGGGAGCAAGTCTTTTGATAGATACGATATGAGTTTTTGCCAGTCTGTGAGTAGGGTAAACGTTTTCGCGAGTCGAGTCTCAACCGGAATCTGGCCATCCGAATGTTCGAACAAGACATTGATGACGTCTTTGGAGCATTTTAGAGCTCTGCTAGCTTTGACGAACGACAGAATTAGGGTGTCAATATTTTTGTGAGCGCTAATTATTGGTTTATCGTAGATGTTATTGCATATGTTGGCTTCTTCGGCTGGTCCAACGATGTAAATGATATGTGTGGCTAACCTGAAGGCTTCCTCTGCCCAGATGTAAGGGTCTCCGTGCGAGGTTGCAGATATGTCACCGTCGAACATGACGATGAAGCCGTATTCTGATCGCAGGTAGGTGACGAATGACGCGACGCATTCGGCGTGCAGTCGGTTCGCGGGTGAATATGCTACCAAGATTTTCGGCGGTGTTGGTATCATCATGGCTGGAAATAAAGTTGTTTTTGATTTGAATAGTCTATACAAATAAAATTCAAACAGCTCTTTATTAAGCGCATAATTATGAAAGACTGTCTATCTGTTTGTTCCGGCTAATCTCCGAAACGGCTGTACCGATTTTGACAGGACTTTCACTGGCAGATATCTGCTGTTATAAGGAGTAACATGGCCTAGTTAGTAGAAAAAAAAATTAGGGCATCATCTAGTTCTGTCTAAAGTTGTCCTCATCGTCATAATATTAAGGTGAATTTTTTTTTTACGCGTATCGACCGCGTAAATTTACGCGTAGGGCGAACCAATAGATTGACAAAGTCAAGACAAAGATTTTAGCCAACCCATCTTGAGCAAGCGTGGTGATCAATGCTCATGCCTTCTCTGTATGAGAAGAGGCCAGTGCCCAACAGTGGGACAATCATAGGCTGGTATTATTATTACTATCCACGTAAGGTGCAACTAGTGGAGCTCGTGGCTACGTAATAACAGCCGCACGGGTCGATCCATCAGGTTATGCTACGCTTGCCAGGGGGGGGCGTGGATGGGTGACCATCTTTACATGTCGAGACTCCTCCGTGCCTCGGAAAGCACGTTAAGTCGTTGGTCGCGGCTGTCATCATGCTGGATCTTTGACAGTCGTTACGGGTTGTCAGAAGCCCGAAAGTCTGATAACTAGTCTTATCAAGGGGTATGTATTACCCAGTTACCGGGTTGTGGAGGTCAGATAGAAAGTCGCTCCATGTTAATATACGGGTATTCAGCTGCATCCGGTTAGACTGGAAGCCGACCCCAACATAGTTGGGAAAAGGCTAGGCAGATGATGATGTAAGGTGCAACTAGATTCGATCGATCGGAACACAAAAATACAGATTGGCGGTAGAATAAGGTTTGCTGGTAGTGATTCCTATCCGGGCCCAGTACACGTTGGTGGTTCCCTATGAATTAAATTTTTCTATGACTTAAAGATATGACGGAGTTCTACTCCAAAACCATCTGTTAAATTTAAAATACAATACAATAGTCGTAGATATATTTAGTAACCTTTTCCGCTTCACTAATCCTAAAGAGTAAAAAAAAAACCTATAGGAAATCGACACGTGTTTCAACGAGGCATCCTCAGAATGACGATAGACTTGACGTGTTCAGGTTCGCGACAAGTCAATCGTCATTCGCAAAGTCACGACTGAATCAATTGAATTAAATGTGGTGAAACTTACCTATTTCCGCGTCTCTGTGTTCGTCGTGGCAACAATACCGCCTGATCACACGCAGGACGATGTAGTAAGCGAAGAGCGTCGCTACAATCAGTGCTGTGACACTCGCTATGCAGATGTTTAGCGTTTGGGGTTCACTGCCTGGAAAGACGGATACCACATGGTCAATATAAGGTCACCTGATAGTGGTTAAGCGTACGTTGCCTACCAAAGGGGGTTGACATTTTTGGAAAGTAGCCTAAGAAAAAGCAGCAGTGCACGAGGAAAAGAATAAAGACCCATAAACATATACCGATAAACATAGACCAGTTTCATTGGAAAAAAAGATACTTAAAAACTAATAACCTGTTTATGCCTGCCTGCGGTATCTTACAAAGTTATATCCTAACTTCGTAACTAATATTATAAATGCGAAAGTGAGTTTGTTTGTTTCTTCTTTACGCTTTCGCGCCATAACGGGTAAACGGATTTGGATGAAATTTGGCACATGGGTAGCCAATGACCTAGAATTAGACATATGATACTTTTTATCCTGATATTCCTACGGGATCGAGACTTACTCCGGTGAAACCGCGGGGCGCAGCTAGTTTTTCTCTTTTCAGTTATGTGTTTTTTTTAATAATTTGCTTTATTTCAACGTTTTTTGTTTTATCGAGTTGAACAAAGAATTAACGTAACTGTGTTCGTATGTGGCGGTATAGATATCGCCCCCACTATTGTCCTTTCTTTAAACGCACTTCTCTTTAGTTTATGTCGGAAACCCGATTTCAGGCCAAACTTGTTCGTCCTAGGCCAAACCGGTTTATCCTACGCGTGTCAGGATATACTAGTTTATCCAAGGAAAATCTAGTTTGGCCTAGGCTAAACTCATAAACTGATTGAGTCGTTGCAAGTGACAGAACAGAAATAGGAGCCCCGCAAAGCGAATCTCCGTCGATTACGTCTTATTATTGCTTGGAAACTAGACCCGCCACGTGATCTTCCCCACCTTTAATACTCACTCCCAATATCCCACCAATCCCGAAAGAAACGTTGGCGATATTTTTCTCGTCACGTATGGTTGTATACAATGAATGTATTTTTGGAAAATCCGAAGTGCGCAAACTTTGGAGTTTCCAAAAATACATTAATTATGTCAATCGTAACCAGATACATATTTGTCACCAGCACAGAGTATTTAATACATGGCGACTGTCATAAACTCAAAAAATAATAAAAAACCTGAATACAACTTTTTTGGTTCAATCTCAGATTGAATTGTTGCCAACAACTGCATTAGACTGCTTGATAAGTGTACTTGTTTTGATATTTTTTGTTCCTGTTTGGTCTTTGCTCTTTTTTCTATCAACCTTTTTGTGTGTTATATTTTTGGAATCGCCTCTTCAAGCTTTTTATTTTGATCACATTCAAAGATACGCGTGAAAAATACATAACCCTACGTATTTGTCCCGCAGACGGGTAAAAATAGGCCAGCTTTTACACCTTGTTGGTGACCGCTGTGTTTATGGCTGTCAATAAATAAGAAGGAACATCTATAGAGTACCTTCTCTTTCTAATAGTATAGCCCGCGAGTTGGTCTGCTAGTCATAATTTAATACAAATATCCAGAATGAAAACAGCCTGTGTCCTTCTCTAAGTCAGCTACCTACCTGACAAATTTCATAACGATCGATTCAGTGGTTTAGGCTTGAAAAGGTAACTAACGAGACTGACTGACAGTTACTTTCGGATTTATAATAAATTAATAATAAAGTATGGCTATGGAAAAGGCTAATTTGCTGCAGGTTATCTTTTTTTATCACTCGTTAATGTAGATACGATAATCATAATATGCAGACAATAATAATTATCACATTTAAATAATGTACGCCAGATTTTTTTATACACTTATTCATGACTTCTTTGTAATTTTAAACAATGAAGTTGCCCAAACTTATATGGGCATCTGCATAACTTTGTCCCATGATGCTATTAAGGACTGTTAGTGAGTGACATCATTTGTGCGGCCATCTGGGGGCTATACAGGGTGGACAGAATAAAATGGCTATTATTTTACCAACATCATCTGCCTAGCCTTTTCCCAATCGATGCGCCTGCCTATCTCTCCTCTACAACGACTACAACCCGGTTATTGGGTAACATGATACCCCAAAGTCTGACAACCAGCCTTATCAAGAAGACTGGTTGTCAGACTTTCAGGCTTCTGTCGAATGTCAAAGATCCTCTTATGGCAGCAGGGATCAAGGTGTTAACGTGCTTTCCGAGACACGGATACTTATAGATATTTTACCAAAATAAGATTCCTGAAGGCTTGTTTTACAATTTCCGGAATAATTGTATACAATTGAATTGAAATATTTCTGCTAGATAAGGTGACGAACTTATCAGGAATTTGATTAAATAAACAATTCGCCAGTTATGTTTAAGTCCCTTAAAGTGATTTACATCGGAATTAAACATAACTGGCGAAATGTGGGTGTAACTATAGGATCACCTCTGCCCACCCTTCGGGGATGTTATGTTAGCGTGATGTTATGTTATGTGTTAAACAATTTTAATAGTATTTGGAAGGAATATGTTACGGCAGCGCTGCGGTATTTATTTATTTATTCAAATATCGCAGCATTATGCTGAGATAGGAGCCTTATTGGCCTTGCATAGGTCATTTTTTTATTTTTTTTTATTTGAAAACTATGTATAATTTGTTAGTTTTATTGCTCTTTTTTACCCGACTACCAAGGAAGGGTTATAATTTTTACTTTCTTTCTTAGCAGCGCTAAAACTCAGTTATTATTAAATACCTGAAACTAAAACGCTAAAGTTAATACTTTAGCGTTTTAGTTAATACAGAAAGGTCAAAAGTGAAGTATAATAAAATATAGTGCCTACGTCGTTAGTAAGAAACAAATTTGATAAGACCACGTTTTGTATTTTCCTGTTACTATATCAAAGTCAGAGAGGTTAAGGTACAATGGACAGCATGTCTATGGTAACAATTAGACTTAGGCCGCGCCTTTATTTCGTAGCAGATAGAGCGGTTTTTGAAGTTCCAGAATTACTACTGACATGCGGTTGACCGAACTATCTCGCGATAAATAAGTTGTTTGGATTTCCGAAAAACCTATCGATATTATGACGTTGTTATAACTGGACTGGCCGAAAGACAATGTGGGCAGAAGCTATGTACATAATAAAAAGAAAGAATTTTCAAAATCGAACCACAATTGACGAAAATGTCGATGACCAGAAAAAAATAACATACAGATGAACATATGACTCTTCTTCTTTTTTGAATTTGATTAAACTTCTTTTTTTTTATTGCATTACAAAACTGGTTATGCAACCGCCGCCGCAGCGCCGCGTCCAAAATTCTAAGAGCGGTATTTTTAAGTATATCGAATTTCGGTATTTATGCCTCGTTCGGTTTTTTTGCAATACTTATGTTACTTGTATTTTATACTTTTACCGCCATATATCAGAAGTAAATATAATACCGCCTTTAAAGATATCTCGGTTCCATTATGTAACTTTCATAATATGTCAATCTAGACTATTAGACAAAAAGTTACATAAACATAACATCTCGCCTGTATTCTGCAAAGAGGCAGGCAGAGGCGTGTAGGAAACATTTCCCTAATTACTTTGAGAATCCAAAGTCTGTGTTGCTATTGCATTATCAATCCATACTAATATTATAAATACGAAAGTAACTGTCTGTTTGTTACCTTTTTACGCCTTAACGGCTGAACAGATTTCGATGAAATTTGGCACATAGTTAGACCATGGCCTGGGTTAGGACATACTTATACGATCCCGTGTGAAAATTTCTCGGCGACTTTCCCAATTTTCGGCGAAGTCACAGGCAAAATCAAAATACTCACTAATCATAATCCTTGGACTCTCCACAGATTTACAGCCAATGCCTCCCTTCGCACCGCACCTGGCATGTAAGGGGGTGACCACAAAGCTGAAGGAGCCATTCGACCCCACAAAGTTGTAGTCGTACGTCACTTCATCGGTATTATTCTTTAGAAGCCTGGTAGTTGACATAACCTCTCTAGGACCTCTGCCGGCGGGGGTCACAACCTGAATCAGGTACGCGCAAATTTTCAGCTGCTGTGGAGGTGGCATTATGTGTAACCGCATTATCATTGGGAATATTTCTATGTATATAAACGGCTTCCATTTTTCTTCAGTTGTTGATTGACCTGGAAAATAGTGGGGTTTTTAATCAGGGAAAGAGGTATTTTTTAACCGACTTCAAAAAAAGGAGGAGATTATCAATTCAAGTTTTTTTATTTATGTTTGTTACCTCAATACTTTCTACTGGGTGAACCGATTTTGATGATTCTTTTTTTATTTGAAAGCTGGTGCTTCTCGTGTGGTCCCATATAAATTGTACTAACTTTGCTTGAGTAGTTTTTGAGTTAGCTTCAATAATAACGTATTTTTCTCACTTAGTCTATATAGACGACATCTTATTTGCAACAATCACTGTTATTTACATAGCAGGTAGTGGTATTAGAATTTCTGTGGGGTAGGTACCACAACTAATAAGTGAAAAATAAAAACTTTTTACATAAAAAAAACCTTAAAACGTGAAAAATAACTTTAATTTCGGAAGTCGGTGGCAAAAAACGAAAGTTGAAAAGCAAAGACACTCTTTTTGTAAAAAGTTTTTTTTTAGCTAATATTTTTCTGAGTGGCTGATTTATACACGGTCAACTTTGTCAGGGTTATTAAAAGACATACCTAACAGCCTAGTTGCGTAAAAAAATATTAAATGATGGGTACATTTCGTTGATCTAGTAACCAAAAAAACAACTAATATTTTAAACATTATGAAGCGTTGAGATTTCGTTGTGGTGTGAAATGCTGAAGTAATTGTCATTAAACGTAAAAATAAACGTGATCTAAAAAGTACGAAACAAGAAAATATTTCAAACAGAAAGACATCGATAGGCCCCTATTACAGTACCTCACTTAAAACTCAAGCATTACTTAAAACTCGTTTAAAGCCTTTTGATTGGTTGAAACTAGTTTTAACTAATGCTTGAGTCTTGAGTAAGGTCCTGTAATACGGGTCATAGAGAGTGTGTTACATAATCAGAGTGTTGTTCAAAAACACAGTTCACTTACTTAGCATTTCCGCAGATGGTATATTAAAGTAATACTGTCCCCTATTCACAGTTAGATCTTCAGCGGTCGCCTCGAAGTCCAGGATATGACTTTGTCCGTCTCTATCGTCTGTTTTCGGCCAGTAACAGTCGTAGTAGAGAACCGAGTCTTCGTTGATAGTAACCTCGTTCGACATTTTTATATCTCTGCAGTGATTCTTTATGTCTCTGTACTTATCTTGGAAGCGGAATCTCATGGCTGTAAAAGAAAATCAACGTTATGAGCGGGAATTCTGAAAGTTGGCAACGTCGCAAATAGATGTCAAATATTTCGCTGTTTTGATTAATTTGGCAATATTACTATATGCAAAAATGAAATATGGCTAACTAGTGAACTAAAATATTGATTATGAAATGCAATTATAACATTGAATTTGATGTTTTAATCGTTTTAGGTGTAAAAAAAGGCATTTGGAAAGTTTCCAAATACTTTTTTTTACATCTAAAACTAAATATTCGGTGTTGCATTTCATAATCAATATTTTAGTTCACTAGTTAGCTATGTTTCATATTTCTATACAGTAATATTGCCAAATAAATCAAAACAGGTAAATATTTGACAGCTATTTGCGACGTTGCCAAAATGTCTAAGCCCACAATACCGGAAGAGGTAACTTGATGGAAAACAAAGTTGCAGCAGCATCATTCTGTTTTGCTGTTGCTAGCAACAACTTGAAACTGTTTGAAATGTTGCCGGCAATATGTTTCCCGCGACAAAAACATAATATGTTGCCTGTTCACAAGCACTGCATGCAAAATCTTTCTTAGAAGTGTATCAATCTCTATTAACTAAGCAATGCAACATTTCTGAACAGGAAAAACCACAGTTTAACCCGAGTACCCCGAGTTTTGCGGAGTTCCGCAAATGTTTGCTTCCGCGCACACATCACGCACATCAGTCTCGTTACAAGCGTCACGGTGAAAAGAACTTGGAAAAAAAATACAAAAATGCCCTATTGTGCTGTTTTAAAATGTAAACACGATAGCAGAACCAAAAATTTATCAAATGGAGGTATATCATACCATCGGTAAGTCTTAATTGATTTTATTTCGATTAAAATATAAAAATAATATTTTATTAAAACAAAACAAGTAAAAGTTGGCTTTATGTTGTTCAAGTTAAGGTCTACTTTCTTTTAAACTCAAACATATTTTTCTCGAAGATTCCAACTAGGCACATGTCACACTTAGCTACTCAATTAGAGATTACCGTTATCGATAATGAGTTATCGATATTTTAAGGGAATGCGCTAAAGTAGCCCGCGAAATTCAACACAACTCCTTATGTTAGCATAATCCAAAAATTTCATGATTTCATGAAATAGTCATTCAATAGGATTTTATGAACTTAGAGGTAATTATAATATTGGTATTTTTTTTTATTATAAGTCTAAAAATTTTACTTATGTAATTAATTAAACCATTGTTTCATTTTAATTTGTATTAATTAAATCTCACTTAAGCTTTGATAGTTTTTGAACATCAAAAGGGGGTCATAGGCCTAAATAAAAAAAAAAAATCGTATTAGTACATCGTCGTTGCGACGTCTTCTTATATGTAAAAATCAATTTTATGAGAAATCGATAAAAACCGTCTAATAGAATAATTTTCAATCGGATCAGTAGTTTAACATAACAATTCTTAATTATACTTTCTATAAATCGTAAGTATGTATTAAAATAAAATATTAACACTTGATTTCAAACATAATAATATTTATCGACTCAAGCTGTTGACTATTTTGTTTGGAAATTAAACGAAATGTCGATAAATAAGTCAACGACAGTGGTACATCCCTAGAAGAAGACGAATAGTAATGAGCTCGTTACTCAAATATAAATCTTATTAATAACGAAATACAGCTTTAAATTGAATGCATTTATTATAGTGACATCTAGCGGCGGGTAGCGTAACTTGCTCAATAAACTGTTCCGTGTGCGCTTTAAACGGAAAAAGCAATAAATACGTAAAAAGAATAGACAATAAACAACTCTATCCTCATACAACTGTGGTTTATTTTCAAATAAGCGACGACTGACATTATTTCCTACTTTCCTTCAATGTCAAACTACCAATCACACCAAAAATTTCTTAGTGTTACGAAATACAATTAACGTGTAGATGTGTGAGTTTGGGTACGCTGGTTCCGATACTAATGAAGCGATATGCGACTTCTACTGTTTTTTTCTGTTCTGTGGGAAAAACCAATCAAAACACTTAAGAAAAAAATAGACGTAGGTACCTACAGAAATAAACTTTAAATAGAACACATGGCGATGATGTCACCTCGAAAGATAAGCTAACATTATTGAATATTGTGTTATTTTATACGATTTATTATTGTTCTATATATTATAACGCTCGCAAACAATAAAGTAACAAAGGCCTTTTTGTTTCATGTTCAAAAACCAAGACAGCGCTGTCAACAGTGACGTGAGGCCGGTTTCGTAAACATGTGTGCACTTAGTTTGGTGTAGTGTCATTGTAAATAGCGTATAAGCGTATAAGCACAGAGCAGTGGTGAAGTTTTAGCATGCTTCACTGTATTGTTCGCAGCGCTCCGTCTTGGTTTTTTATTTGGTCTGATATGTTAGCCTACACTGTCCTACTGCTGAACAAAGGCCTCCCCTAAATCTTTCCAACCATCCTTTTCCAGGGCCACATCGATCCCCTTGCAGTACTCGTCTATCGTCTAGCCACCCCTTTCTGGGTAGGCGTCGGCACAAAGGCCTTACAAATTAAAAAACCACCCCTTCCTGGGCCGGAGCCGGCACAAAGGCCTTACAAATTAAAAAATCAGCGCAAGATAATGCGTGGATTTTTTTTTCTTTTTATAAAAACCCAATGAACGAGTAAACTACATAACTATTGTTGCATGTCAGTATGCAAGGAGCATAACGTAATAAAGTGTGTGAGTAATATTATTATCTTTCTTAGAGGACACTTGCTTTATCCTACCGGAAGGAGTGGAAGTACTTGCCGTATAAAGCGAAAAGACGTGTATGGAAAAGGGAAAACCGGCCTAGTGCGTGTTGGACTCGGACCACGCATACTTAAGGGTTCCGTAGATGGGATGAATTTATCCCAAGAACAAACTCAACATTGTAGTTGAAAAACTGGTTCTCGGAATCTATGGGAGAACATGTTTTTGCAACTGCAAATGTAAGCTGGTCGATTATTGTGTGTGATAGTTTTCCTTTAAATTTCGTTATATACAGGGTGAAATCGAATTCATTATGAACAACTTATAGATCCAAAACTGAAATCGCAAAAAAAATTCTGCTCCTCCCTACTTTTATGTTCGCATAGGTCGTCAAAATGTAGGGTTCAGCTGACTTTTTTTTCATTTCACTGGGCCATCTTCCACCGCTGACTGTTCTCATAAACATACAACGGAATCAGAGTCAGCGTTTTTTTTTTAGGCTTAGTAATAACAGCCGCACGGTTCGATCCATCAGGTTAAGCTACGCCTGCCGGGGTTGGTCCGTGGATGGGTGACCATCTTTACATATCGAGACTCCTCCGTGCCTCGGAAACACGTTAAGCCATTAGTCCCGGCTGTCATTCGTGGATCTTTGACAGTCGTTACGGATCGTCAGAAGCCCAGAAGTCTGACAACCAGTGTTACCAAGGGTATCGTATTACCCAGTTACTGGGTTGTGGAGGTCAGATAGGCAGTCGCTCCATGTAAAATACTGGTATTCAGCTGCATCCGGTTAGACAGGAAGCCGACCCCAACATAGTTGGGAATAGGCTAGGTATATTGACTACATTCGTGTAATGACATTATTTGCTGGACAAAGGTCAAATAATCTCCATAAAAACTTACTTTTCCATTTAATATTACTGAACATAATATTCAGTACTGTGTGGTTCATATCAAAGGAGTCGTGGCGCACTTTCATGATGTACGGTTTGAGCGTGACGCCCCCGATGTGAGTGTTCGGCGATAGGGGCCCAAACGTCATGGCTCCACATTCCTGGCTGTCAGGCGGGTACACTTTCATGCTGCAGGCGTCATAGTCCGCGTGGGTTTGGCCGAGGATCTGAAATAAAAGTACAGTATAAAGACACTGAACTACAAAGAACTGAGACTGGAGGTATGCGAGTGTCTGTAGTACACTGCAGTGGCGTATTAACCCTAAGGCAAACTAGCCACGTGCTTAGGGGCGCGAGGATACAAAGGGGCGAGCGAGGAAGATTTTTAACAAAAAAAAAAATGAAAATAAAATTAATTGTGATTGGTATTTTAACTTTTAAGATACTCACTATTTGGGTATATTATAGAATGCCACAACGGGGCATCTCAACAAAGCTGACAGTGAAAGTGTAAACTGTAGATTGTGTAGAATATGATATACCTACTTTGATTTACATTCACTCAAACTGCCTGCAGGTGCAATCCTTGAAAAGGGCTTATTACTCGAGCTAATTTAAAACAAATATGACGGATGGCTATCAAGTGTTAACGCTTTTTAAATTTACTCTATCCTGGGCGCTATTTTAATTTACAAGAAAGGGGTCGCACCCAAAAGCTGATGCTGCAATGTTATTGGTTGATCAGCATGGGTAAGCGTTACATAGAGGCCGAACGCTGCAGGCGGGAATAGACCTTACGGTGCGTGCCCGCCATAGTAATATCGCGGAAAGCCAGCAAAGGCGCATGGACGCTATTGTAGAACCTGGGCGGTAACAGAGGTGGTCATCTTGTGCGCGGGATTTTGTTTTAAAAGTAGTTGGTTATGGGTGTCGGCGATGTAACTATGAACAGAAAAGAAGAATTCGGGTGACGCGGGTCGGGATTTTTGTCGGGGTCCTATTAATTACTTGAGCCGAATAGTGCGCTTTTAACTCCGAACTATATTATTTGCAATCGCATCAACCCGAGGTGAGCAGCGGCGAGCTACAGATTGAACTTGTACGGCGACGGAGCTGGACATACTCAACGAGGATCGGGCCGATCGCGATCTGAACAGTGCTGCTGAAAACGCATCAGAACTAAGAAGAAAAGAATCGAGAAAGCAGTTTAACCCCGCCAAAAGATTCACCGGTGAAGCTGGACTTGAACCATCCTGACAGAGAGAGTCATCATGAGAGACTTGATTAACCACGCTAGAAATAAACCAAGACAAAAGTAAATGCACGAAATGTTAGAAGTAAAAACTGTTACGAAACACATCAAGAAACACAGGACGTGCTATCTCGCACATATTCACAGACGCGGCAAACCACACCTTTTATATGCAGCAATGCAGTACTAGGCCAAATCCAAGAGAGTAGGCTGACCGATTTACGCATGGAACGACAACCTAAGACAGGACATGGCGTGCTTCAACAAGGAAATCAACTTCTGGATGGACATGGCTGAAGACCGATACAAGATCAGGAAAGCAGCCAGCGAGATATACAAGAAACCTGAAACGGACAGCAGCGAGTCCTTGGACAAAGACTCAGAAAACAGCAAAGTGTAACACAGCACAGCAGGGAGATAGAAAAGAGCCGAGAACGAAGCATATCTCCGCCAATGGATTCAACGGTGAAAATGGAACGGAGCCAACTGGCGGCGACGTCGTAAAAAGATGCCCATCCTTAGATAAATATTACCCGTCTCTCCACTAGTTCATTGCTTACTCAAGGATGCATATCCGGTAGGCTCGCAAATCCTTCCATATCCCGACGGGCACGGTCTATTCCCTACCATTACCCGCGCCCCCCGGTCTACTCTTTGATATGCAATGGCTTCTGTAACCCCATGAACCATGAGGCTCCAGGGGCTAGTGCAAATCCTGGGGTTCATTCGATTTATCGAGTCTGGTTAAGCCACGCTGGGGTCGGTGCATTTCATTCATTCATTCATTCATAAGTACGTATGCACCTACTTACACAATTTAATTCTATAGAGATGTAGAGCTTTCGAAGCGTGCTCCACCTTCTTGATTCTTGATACTTCTACATCGCCTGATTTTATAAAAAGTAGTGGGTAAGATACTAAATTAATGCTAACATCCGATCATTTGTCAACGCACACAGTCAGAATTTCCCAAGAGGCATAATGGATTTCCATGTTAATTTGGTCTCTCTTGCTTTCTTCACTTTCATCACATGTATTCCCTGGCCTACCTAATTATCCCTACTAATATAATAACTGCGAAAGAGTGTATGTGTATAGGTATATCTTACTTCTTCATGCAATAAACTACTGAACCGATTGTGATGAAACTTGGTATTTAGGGAGACAGGTAGAAACCAAAAAATTTTTTTTTTGGTTTGGCCACTATTTGGCGTCGTTGAGGTGCTTGCCTAGGGCACTCTCGACATTTAATCCGCCACAGACTACAGGTGCCTCGCCAGGAAAAAGAAGGGTGATTTTATATTATGTATATAGACTTCAGCACTTTGTAAGATGAGGCGTGGTCTATGAAATGTCTGTCATGTAGCCAGGAAAAAAAAGTAAAAGTACGTCCAGAATATTATGTATCTAAAGGTGCGTCCATACTCCCCATCGCGAAAAATCGCGTTACGAAACCGCTAGCGAAATAGTTTTCGGCGACAAGCGATGACGCTAGCGGGTGGCTATGTTGGACCAATTTCATACAAAGCTCGTATGTACTTTCCTATAGAATAGAGACCATATTCCAACGAGCACCGACTTTCAGAATCCATAATTAGTTAGCAAATTAATGACTGGCTTGTAATATTAGGAACTGAATTTTCATAACTAAGAATGATTATGAATGATGCACGCGGTGTGCACGCATCTTTTGGCCTGGTTTCTTTACGGTACGGCGCGCTAGCAGCACATGAAATAGTCGTGTGAGCTTGTTTATGATATTGCACGATGGCAAAGGCAAACTACCGGAAGACGCATGCGCCGCCACCGCGCCTTTTCTGTCAACGAGCTTCCATAGTAATCCATACATGACGACCGTTCCTACACACGGCGAACCAAGTTCTGCAGTTTTTTCAAAGGAACATGATGTGTGTACAACAGGCCTTAAGTGCCTGTTACACGGCCGCCAACCGCGTCCCGACAGAGGTGACCTTGCTGGTTTACAGTCTTGTAGATGATGGTTTTCTACCAAAATTTTAAACAGCTCTGTCGGTCGCCAACCAAGGTCACCTCTGTCGGGGACGCGGTTGGCAACCGTGTAGCAGGCACTTTAGACATCCGTCTATCAACTTTTTTGACAACAGAGTCAATTGAAAATTCTTATTATATTATGATTACAATGCAGGCAATGATTTCATCACTCGACGATCTTTTATGACGTCAATAACGATTCAAAATCAATAAATAACAAGGTGTCAC
The DNA here is from genome assembly GCA_949152455.1 of Lithophane leautieri. NCBI lineage: Eukaryota > Metazoa > Arthropoda > Insecta > Lepidoptera > Noctuidae > Lithophane > Lithophane leautieri. The sequence goes on along the minus strand of OX424476.1, from coordinate 14,405,558 downwards.
TTGAAACGGATATTGCGAATTAATCCTAACTAATCCTTACTTTATCCATACTAATATTATAAATTCGAAAGTAACTGTGGCGGTACCTACATCGCCACATATGAACTACGCATCAAAAAGACCTGACGTCACACAAACACCTGACGTCACGTAAATCCTGCATCGCGCAATTAAAGTTTACCGTGCAATGGACATATATATAAGAACCCGACATCAATCGTTGGGCAATTGCCCGCCAGACACAACACCCGTCTGGTCGGAGGATCCTCCCTTTTCTATGGTGGATGAGTGAACTTTACACCCTGTTCACCATACCCCTAAATAACGTTGTCTGCCTCTATGTTACCTTTTCACGCCTAAGCCACTGAACGGATTTCGACAAAATTTGGCAAGGAAATTTGAGAAGAGATGGCACCTGGGGAAGGACATAGGCTTACTTTTTATCGAAATACAACGCGGACGAAGCCGCGGGCGGAAGCTAGTAATATCATAAATGCGAAAGTGAGTTTGTTTTTTTGTTACTCTTTCACGCTAAAACGGCTGAACGGATTTGGATGAAATCTGGTGCAGGGCATGGCCTGGAGAAGGACATAGGATACTTTTTACCCCGATCCGATATACCCACGGGATCGAGTCTTATGCGGGTGATAACGCGGGCCGCAGCTAGTCATACATAGTTATGAGGCGGGTGATTTGCTGACTACTGTATCGTACATGTATGTATTTAATGTCTACTTAAGTGGTATTTGGGGACTACCCATAAATTATGTCACATTAAGGGGTCAACAAAGTGTGCCATCATGCGACAAGGGGGAGCTGGACATAAGCTTTATGAAACTCTAAACTTCAATTGATACCATGTTAATTATTAGTGTTCAAGAATACTTAGAGGATAAGTTGTTAGTAATATAATAAAATAAAAATAGCTATTATTCCACCACATGCAACAACTACACATTAATTACTAATCATTATTATTACTACAGTACAATTTCAATCTTTCTTTATTAATTAACTAATATAGATTCATATTTTACTGTCTAATAAAATTCATAATTATTAAATAGGTTAGTAATATAGGCTTTGTTCTACAAATGAAGAAATATTTGTACGCCATATTATGGCAGGATAATTACGCTGGAACCAATATTGTAACATCAATTTGTACTCTAACAAATAAACATTTTTGATTTTGATACCAACTCATACATCATCATCTTCCTACCCTTGTCCCATGTTACTTGGGGTTGGCACAACATGTTTTCTCTTTCAATTCTCCCCTGTTAACCGTCACTCCATCATTCACTTCTCTTTCATATCAGCCGTGAGGCACACTTCCCTCTTAATTTCTTAGTTTAAGTACCTACACTTTTAATAAGTTTCTTTTTTAATTGTTTCTTTTTTTACTTGTAAGTTACGTTGTGTTGTGTGCCCAGCCTGTGCTAAATAAATGTATTTTCTTTCTTTCTTTCTTTCTATTCCTCACACAATCCAACAATCTTTTCTTTGGCCTAACTCTCTCTCTCCATCTATCAACATTTATATTCATCACTTTTATGGTTTAATTTAAAAATAGCAAAATACATCACATCACACCAGGAAAGGGGTCACTCTCCCACAAATTGTCACAACAACCAGCCCTGTGTGGTGACCACTTCTAGTGAATTCTCACAATCTAGATTGCTAGTTACACAATACTTATTAGCACTTGTGACTTTGTGAAATTGTGACCAGTCTAAGTACTAGTCCTGGAGTGGCCACATGGCACTTGACTACCAAATGACCATCGATAGGACCATTCCATGATTACTATTCAACTGGTTGTTGATTGGCTTATACAGAACCCCTAAACACATGCTCAACTTAGTGTTCTTAAAATGTTTTGAACCCTTTACAATTCCCTATTTTTTTAATTTTCTTTTTATATAAATGTAATTTATCTGTCTTTGCTTCATTTTTAATTCTTTATACCTACTTTGATATAGTCATTTTATTCTATAATAGGTGCATTGTTTTCGCATATAATTAATATGGTATCCAGAATATTGTAAGACATTTTTATAAGAGTAACTTGCCTAATCTGCTCCATATGAAACTACTTTTGGAAGGGGCCACTAGAATCAATTATATTTTTCTGTAAATTTTGATGTTCAAAAGTGCCATACATCTGTGCCCAATTCAGATAAATTATTTGAATTTGACTTCATTGCAACATATTATGCATTCATAATCAAAATCATAATCATTTATTTGCTATAAGTATTGGTACAGCGTTGGTCTTTTATCTACATAAAATTTAACTAAGACCAGTCTTATGAAGTGCTTTCTTCTATCTTTTATAACAATATTACATACCTTGCAATACAATAATAATAAAAGTACAAATACACAAGTTATTACTTTGTAGTCTTATTAGAATAAAAACTGCTTTGAATTATTTAATAAAATATTACATTTAATGGACAGATTACTAGCATTTTGGTGATTCATGCTCAAATACATTAAAATGTCTGTCTATATTTATGTCTAGCCTTGTGTTTTGGCTTGAGTATTGCATTGAAGGACTTAGGTTAATTAATTATGTTGAAACAGACATAAAAAAGAATTTCTAAATGTGTTTCACTGATCAACCTTGAGTAATTGAAGATAATGGCCATTTTAAAATAAAATTATACAATAAGTCTATGCTCATCATTAAGGAACTTCTATATCTTGAATACAGAGCAGAACCGTGAAAATTTGAATAATATTAGCGACAAGGAAAATGATGGGTCAGACTGGTGACGGACGCTTATGTCAGATAATGCAACCAATGTCTTGCGTCTTCATTGCAAAAATCAATACCTAATGATGCAGATGCGGTTAAGTGCATTTAATACCAAATAATTGGCTACAAACCTCTGTTGTGCAGCTAAGCTCCGACGATTTATTCCCACATAGCTGACTAATTCCAGCAACATATTGGAGAAAACAAACAAACACTAAAAACACTGTCCGCCACATTTTGATGGAATCGTCCGATTATATTCTAGGGTAAGAAAGTTACGAACATAAATATATTGTCTAAGATAAACACATTACTACGAGCTCATCTTCACCGGTAATTGTAACTATTGGTTAAATAAAAAGTGAAAAAATAATAAAAATGTTTACAACGCGTTATCTGGGCCCACAAGCAAACTACTGTACGCAATGGTCGCGTTCCGTACTTTTGTATTCATGTATTGTACTGTCTAGCTTATAGGCATTTTAGCATTAGTAAGTTGACGGGGTTGACGGTTTCACTATGGAACCTTACTGCCTATTGCTCAGTCAGCTTGCTCCAATTGATTAGCCTTTAGAAGGCGGTTAAAAATTAATAAAGTTAGCAATTAAAATTATATTGTGTCTCGTTAGTGACAGTTGGAGGTTTATAGCCTCTAACATGTTTTGTCGTGAATGTTTCGCCAGTGCAAACGCACAGTAATAGGACGCATGCGAATTACACACACCTGTGTTATTAACTCAGGTACGATGTAGTGCAGGCCTGTAGTCTAAGTTACACCCACATGCTAAAGGGGTGATAAGTGGGTGATAAACGTGCGTACTTAAAGTACGCGTTTTTTAAGATCGCAACCTTACTCGGCTCACCGTCGGTGACATACGTGAAGCTTGCTCAAAATGTAATTGTCAAATTGGCGGCTCGCGGCTCGCGGCGATAACAAACGACGAGCCAAGGCGGGCTACGAGTAAAATTTTAAACTTGTTGGATCGCCGACGTACTTACTCAGCGGTTTTTAAGTCCGCGTACTCATCATGACACATGGGCGAGTAAGCTCGCCGAGCCATAAGTACGTGTACTTGCTCGCACGTTTATCACCCCTTATAGACGTGACGTAATTTAATAATGGTTATAAGAACCATTATTTAAAAAAAAACCCCGCATGTTCATAAAATATTTAAAGATAACAGGTAGCAGTCAAATTCGTGGACAAGTTTAGTAGTGACATCTAAGATGAGCAAGTGACACTAATGGCAGTTTCTATCCATACTGGTTGGTGGTGGTGGTGGTGATGGTTACTTTACGCACCGTTCGGACTAAGGCGGTGGCGTGGCGGGTGCGGCCAAACAGTACTAATTACTTTGTCACTGATGTGTTGATGACAATCTTATGTTCTGTGACGTCTCTAATAACTTGCGTCCGTCACTGCACCGCTTCTATCTAAACGGGGCATTACTGGCTTTGTAAATCTGGAACTAGAACGCGGCTGGCGCTATAATTCACTGTTTTTTTGTGATAAAAAGCCTCTTATTCGTATCTCAATCAATAAAAATCACAGAAACCATAAATTATTTGACGTATCGTATTGACGTTTGAAGTGACGTTTCTGTTGATAACGCCATGCGAAAATACTTCTAATGAAACAAAAAACGAGATATTTATTTAATTACAGATTGTAATACCTTCAAAATATGCCCTATTAAAAAGTGCTAAGTAAACAGGCAGGATGACCGTAAGTCTTATTACTAAAATATCTCATTTCTAATGTGTTGTGATTTTATTGCGTTGGACAAATTACCATGTTGTTAAAACTTTTAATTAATCCATTACGACCCACTAAAGGTTGAACTTGTTGACCTTTTTGGTTGTGTTAACAATTATAATAAACTAATACATGATATATGTATTTATGGCAAGTTATTTAGTAACTTTTAGATACCTACGTAAAATGTATTGGGCAGACTATTATTTTTGTTTATTCTAATTCAAAAGTAGTTAATGTTGATTATTTAATCGATATACTTAGTGGAAAACATTTAGACTAAATTTAGCCAGTACCTACTTCTGTTACTTTTTTCTGTATTTGCGAATTTACTAACACTTAACACTTTCCAAAATGGGCTTACATTGATTTTCAAATTTTCACAGCTAATATCTAAGATTGGTTCGAACTTGTTCTAATTTGAGATTTATTCATTATTTTTCTCATTGGATTAGTAGGTAATTGAAACAGCAACTACCTACGCCCCTAAGACGACCTACTGACCGAGCAATTCAATAATAATCATCATTTTAATGAATGCAAAGTTTTGTAAAGTTATAAAACTTTAAGCTATGAATGTTCTTCGCATTCGTGGTACAACAAATTGCTATCAATAAGAGGTAATCTATGTTTGGAAGCAAACAAGATGAGAAAAGTTGTTATAAAACAAAAATATTATATAAAATATTATATTAAACTTCACCCCTTTTCTTTCTTAATTTATTTTTCATTCATGTCCAAGTTTTGGCTGTATTCATCTTTTATAATGATTACATTTGGTTATTCAAATATTATTCTTAAATCACTATGTTAGGATTCTAGCAAAACCATAAACATCTAGATCTTTTTATTTTCATACTCTTTTAAGAGACATTTCAATCTATAAATTGATTAGGTTCTTAACAAAACATTTTAATAACCATTTTTAACAATAAATTCATTATGATACTTACCTTACAAAATGTTGTTTTAGCATGTGTCTTCATTTATAGAATAAAACCAAAAAGAATACCTCTGTGGCCTAGTGGTAAGACCACCTGTCTCAAACCCAGAGATCCCGGGTTTGGTTACCAGCAGGGGCCAAATTCTCTGCTCGGTTTGGTTGGTAGTAGGGCTTGTTCTAAGTCCGCCTGGCTAGCTACTGCCTTCTTATCTGAGTCTGTCGCCATGACAACAATGTTAACAGCTTAGTTGTGTTTCGGCAGTTAGAAATAAAATAGCCAGTTCCTCTGTGGTTGATTCCGGCTCACTTCCACCTTCGGCCTGACCATCACTTACCATAGTGATTAAAAAAATATATAGTTTAATACAGGTGGTCCAATTACAGTGGTCCAAAAATTTTATTGTCAGCTCCTGTTGAAATTCTTTCCCAAAACACCCCACTCCCCAGTATGTTTACTGTTTAGTGATTATTTTTGGTATAGGAGCAGGATTATTCAAATTTTTTTTCATATTTACCTGACTAGTATTTAGGGTTCCGTACCCAAAGGGTAAAATAGCACCCTATTACTAAGACTCCGCTGTCTGTCTGTCTATCTGACTGTCTGTCCGTCTGTCACCAAGCTGTATCTCATGAACCGTGATACTTAAATAGTTGAAATTTTCACAGATGATGTATTTCTGTTGCCGCTATAACAACAAATACTAAAAAACAGAATAAAACAAATATTTAAGGGGGGCTTCCATACTCAGGCTCGGATCAAATATTTGCTGAATATACATGGGGGTGTTTCTAAAAGCCAATAGAGAGAGGTTTCAAAAAAATAATTTTACCTTTGTAAATGTGTTACCTTGTATAACTTGAAATAGTCTTTCATCAAATCTAACTTAGGCATAACTTCCGTAGTGTGTCCTGTGAACTTACATCCAATTTTTATTACAAGTCTACCTTGGTGCACAAAATATTGCAGTATTTTGATCAAAATTATAAATCAAATTCATTTATTTGCATGAATGTAGGTTTACACTTTGTATGGTCTTATAGATATAATGGGCCCTTTACATTCAACCATTACTTATGGTGCGCAAATATTAAATTTTACCCAATGTTAATAAAATGTATAATAAGTCAGCATCAACAAATAATATCTCATTCATTAGGATTTTAAGTAACAAATTAATTAATTGATGTCAGAGTTACACCTATGTCAGTTCAAGAGATAAAGTTTAATATAATGTCAGATTAAAAAAACAAAAATTATTGATGTATTTAATATAATGTCAGATTAAAAAAACAAAAATTATTGATGTAAATTGTAATTGATGATGTCATGTCTAATATAATACATCACTACTGCTTTATATTTAGAGATATTGTCAAAACTCTTTGTGAATCCTCGTAAGTACCTACAGAGTATGTATAACACACACACGCATTGTACTCTTGTATGTCAGTGATATTTAATAAAATATTGTTTTTATCAAAAGGATGTCATAATAAGTTTTTATGTTGCAATATATGCGTTAACACTTCCTGCTAAATTAGTTCATTCAACGAGTGTTAACTAGTAAGCTTTGTTCTATCAAGTTCTATTTGAATATTTTTCTATTCATAATTATTATAAATTTAATTAGAGATATTTTTAGAAAAAATAATAATATAAGTGCTGTGTGACTAGCATCTTTGAAGTTTATCTACTGATTTTATTATTTCATAGGTAAGTAATTTCTACTGTTGTTAATAAATTCTATTGTATACCTTATGGTCTTGGCTTAAATTAACAGATCTGTTTTAAATTTAATTATAATTAAACATGCCATGAAAAAAGGCATGTTTAAGTATGACTATGTAATTTAGAAAAAAGTAAAGCTGTGCAAAATAGTGCATAAACGTTCTTATCACACAATTTTACCACAGAATTTTTACTTAATTGGTCATACGATAAGATTTTATGGGCAATTTTCTAATCATAATTAAGCTGCTCTACAAATGTATAAGCTATATTTTCAAGAGAGGATTTTTTACTTACAAATGTATAAGTTATATTTTCAAGAGAGGATTTTTTATTTATAGGATCCAGAGGGGCTCGTAGCTAAATAATAACAGTCGCATGAGTTGATCACAGGTTAAGCTATACTTGCCACGGTCGGTTCGTGGATGGGTGATCATCCATTACATGTCGAGACTCCTCCGTGCTGGATAGCACGTTATGCCGTTGGTCCTGGCATTCATTCCTAGGCCTTTGAGAGTTTTTACGGGTAGTCAGAAGCCCAAAACTCTGACAACCAGTCTTACCAAGGGTCGTGTTACCTAGTAACTGGGTTGTGGAGGTCAGGTAAGCAGTCGCTCCAAGTAAAATACTGGTATTCAGCTGCATCCGGTTAGACTGGAAGCCGACCCCAAAATAGTAAGGAAAAGGCTAGGCCAATTTAATTTTATAGAATCAGTGTAATCAAAATGACTAGTTAAGTCATACAACTATAAAGAATTTTATTGCTCATAAAATAGATTTCTTCAATTGATTGAGACCGGTTTTTAATTTGAATAGGCAGTTTTACATGCAAAACCCATGATGACTGGAGGATATATTGTACTCGAAGAATATAATAAAATTGTATGTATATTTTATTCAGATAGGGAAAAATATGGAATTATGTACATAACTATATACTATTAATACTAAACCAACCTACCAATTAAGGTAATATTAATTTAAAAAAGTACAGTTATTTAATTCAGTTTGCCACGTCGTCGCCGTCGTCTTGCATAGATCTACGCTCAAAAATAGTGACAGTTATTCATAATGAAGAGTAAAATTTCTCTTCTAAAAATTCAACCGACAAAAAAAAATTTTTCTTTCCGCAGTTTTCGTTTCTGGTTTCGACTGTCCGTTTCAGTCATTGGAAAATTCCCTGTTTTCGTTTTTTGAGATAATTTAAAACAGTATGTTGAGACGTGCTCTAACTATGCAAAAGGAAACTGAAAAAAACCTTGCTATAATTTGTTAAAGTTTATCAAAAGACTAAAATTTAACGACGCGGTAGTTAAAGAAAAAATACGATGAACTACCTTTTGTCCGCGGTTTCACTTGCATCCGAGGGAAACTTCTAAATAGACAAGACAATAAAGTATCCTATATTTAAATATCCTATATATATAAATATTTTTACCCTAATTGCGAAATACACGATCAATCACAGTTCGAATTATTTTGAAACAGATTGCTAATCCATTGCTTTAAAAGTTCGCAAAAAAATCTGCTCTACAACGCAAGTAACACAATGAATGTTGTTGAACTGTCAAATAAAACAGATTATCTTGATGATTACCTTAATCATTTACAGAAAATGTGTTACGCAATTAGATAGCAGGTCATAATCAGCCTCTATGGTGTGATAGTGCAACAAACATCCAAACTTACGCATTTTATTGAGCAGGATGACGCTCTCAACAACGTAAAATGATTACTGTAACTGTGCCCCTGGTATGCGAATAAGACAACATGATTCCCGGCCAGCCTAAGAAACAAATACTCGCAGATGATAAACAAATAAACAATAGGACAAATGCGCCTTGTGATGTGTAGGTACTGGGCTTCTGAGATAACAGTAACATATTTTGACGTGTGGGTGGCAGCCGTCACACAACCGGCAGTTTATTTTCAAAGAAAATGCGTTCTACGTATACTTCTTATCTAGTAAGTGTCTACGTTACGAGTCGTTGAAGAAGGTTTCGTTTATAATTTTTATTCCTAAAAAATAATATTATTAAATACCTAGTGCATATAATTATGTCGTGGCCAGATCTTAGACTCGACTATTTCATGAAATTGTTGCATTTCACGAAATACTGATCACATCATGATGTGGTCTGGCCAGATCATTCATATGCAACATAGCACTTAAAATAAGTTTAAAAAAATAAAAATTCACGCCGTTTGTGGCACCCCGACCTGGGGGGTTAGGTTAGAACTGTGACAAAACGCGCGCGAGCCGGGCGAGCGAAGCGAGCGGTGCCGCGGCAGTGTCCGGCGAGCGCTACTACCAAGTTGGTCGCAGTTTCTTGGCAATTTTTACGCAGTTACTTAGTATTTTTCTTCGGCAAACAATAAATTTAAAAAAAAATAGTTTTGTTTATTGGATTTATTTTAACTAAATATGTAAAAAATCTTTAAAAAATATCAACTAATTATAAAACGATGCAAAAATTCAACTAAAATCTAATTCATAACATCGGTACAATTTGTTTTCGTCTAGTGCTTATGGACTAATATGTAAACTAGGTCATCAATAGAACCAAATTGGTAGCATTGGTCAATAAGAAATTTAACAGTGTGCATCATGTTGGTCAAAGCATAATAGACAATGCTGTTTTACTGTAAGTGTTAAATTGATAACGACTCCACGTCGTCTTTGTGTTCACTACAATTAATAAACTTTATATTATTATATATTACCGTGGCATTTTAATCGTCTTACGGCAGCCCACTTCATGTATCCATCCATGGACTACTAAACATTCATATAAAAAAAATAGGTAAGTAGATATATATTTATGAACATTTGTATAATTACCTGATAAAAACTTAAAAATACCGACTTCCAAAAAAAACACAAAAAAAAGTGAAAAATAACTTTAATTTCGGAAGTCGGCGGCATAAAACGAAAATTCAAAACCAAAGACACCGACTTCCGAAATGAAAGTTATTTTTCACTTTTTTTTGTGTTTTTTTTTTGGAAACTGGTTTTTTATTTACTTCAGACCATAAAAAAAAGTCGACTGGTGTCAGAAATGCATAACACAGGATGGAATTTAATCGAAAAAAAAATCTTATGGAGCAATGGAATAGGCCTGTGTTTCAAAACGATTCCAATTTTGACCGATCGTGCATTACGGAATTAGGGTGCTGACAGCCATCGTGTTGGTAGTACAGATTTCTTAGATAGCAGACATCTTCCAGTAACTCGGGAATTACGTTCTGGACCATGTCTAGGTACGTTCCACAGTTGAGGTTACGCTGAATAAAAATAGAGCCTACTATTCTGTCTTGTATCCTTAATCCCAGCCCACACATTCATACTAAATCGGATTTGGTGGGAATGTTCTCGGATTAGATGTTAGTTGTTTATGGACCACCAGTGCTTGTTGTGGATGTTGAACATCCCAACTCGGGTGAACGTGGACTCATCGATCCGGAGAATGTTGGTAGTTGGATGTTCAGTAAGCCAGCGACACAATGCTATTCGGGATTCAGAGTCAGCCCCGCAAAGGGTCTGTGCTCGCCGGTAGTGGTACGGGTGCAATCCTTCAGGTTGTAAAACTCTCCATACAATTAGTAGTAGCTGACTCCGAAATATCTTGCCGTGATCAATAAGACGTTGTGTTGCTGCTAAAATGACTTGCAGTCCTGGTACTTGCACACCTCCGTTGCGTAACATTTCGAGATTATTAAGCGTAGGAAAGCGTTAGAGCATCTCATTGGATGACAGTCCACGTGGACTATGATAGATTGGCTTACGATATTTTGTCTCATAGAAAATGGAGATGGTATGATCTACTCGACTCGTGCGCTTGGTAGGTATCATTAATAACAGGATGTTTCATAATTCTAATGCATTATTTATTTTTCTTTGTAGGTACCTATTATCTTAATAAATGGTAACAATTTTTTAATCGCGCGTAGAGTTATTTAGTTTTAATATCGGATAGGTACATTTATTAGAGTACATCTTCGTAAGACGAATGAAATGTCACGGTAACTAATATAAGAACATAAAGTTTTTTTTTTTTTTATGAGGAGCTCGTGGCTAAATAATAACAGCCGCACGGGTCGATTCATCAGGTTAAGCTAGGCTTGCCGGGGTTGGTCTGTGGATGGGTGACCATCTTTACATATCGAGACTCCTCCGTGCCTCGGAAAGCACGTTAAACCGTTGGTCCCGGCTGTCATTTGTGGATCTTTGACAGTCGTTACGGGTCGTCAGAAGCCCGAAAGTCTGACAACCAGTCTTGCCAAGGGGTATCGTATTACCCAGTTACTGGGTTGTGGAGGTCAGATAGGCAGTCGCTCCATGTAAAATACTGGTATTCAGCTGCATCCGGTTAGACTGGAAGCCGACCCCAACATGATTGGGAAAAAGGCTAGGCAGATGAGTGAACACAAGGACGAGTTGTTCTCGTTATCAATTTAAAACTACAATGGCTACAATAAGAGATCATTATGCTTTGGTCGTTGTCAAAAAACTTCCAATCTTTTTAAATAAAATAAAACGTGAAAATAAGTATATTTACTTAAATTATGTTTTTCTCCGATATTTCTCAATCTTTGATTAGTCGGGTCAGTTCGTCCTTATAAGTTTATAACCTTACTAGCTTCTATGCCCGCGGCTTCGCCCACTTGAAGGTCAGAACTTATCCCACGAGAACGTACTACCGGGATAAAAGGTATCCTATCTCCAAACCCAGGTCATGGTCTACCCATGTTCCTAATTTCATCCAAATCCGTTCAGCCGTTTTAGCGTGAACGCGTAACAAACAAACTCACTTTCGCATTTTTATAATATTAGTAAGGATTATCGGATATCGCGCTATCGTTGGTCGACTGACTGTTATTTTGATAACACGTTGAAACACTGCCACGTCACATAATACTTGGAACGAGGAGAGACCACTCGTGCGAACTTCTATGGGCTAAGTTCAAGCTAAGCTTTCATCAAGTTTATTTAAACGGTACGGTGCGGTTGTATAAATTCTTATATAAATTTTATGGCATCTTGAATTTTAACAATAAAACTACTAAAACTGTACTAAATGACTAAATTCAGAAACAATAATAACCACCTAACCAATAACAACAATAACTACTAAAAATGAAAAGTCCATAGCATTTCCCTTTTTTAATCATTTGTGCATGTTATTGAATGCACAAATACTAATATAATCTTACTAAAAATACGTAGTTAATGAGATACACCCGAACCACATTTTCTTATAAAAAATTCGAAAGATAACGCTAGTTAAAATATATAATTTTTTATAGATAATTATTTAAAAAAAATCCTGGTGATGAAAGGCACATGAAAAATATTGTGTCGTAGTTTTGTGTCAGTGTACTTGTAACCAAATAATACGTCCCATAATTCGACAGTTGTTTGTTATGAACAGAACCCGTGCGAATGTTTTCATATTTACAACCACTTTTATATCTTACTGATCGCACTTGAAATAAATAGTATGTAAACGTATTGACAAGTCTAATTGCTGTAAAATACAAGTAGTGTAAGGCCGCTTCGACGACTCGTCGCGTAGACACGCTGCCGCGAGCAGTCTACGATAAAAAAATATATTTAAAAAAAAATATTTGAGCGTAGATCGTTAAGCAATGTATAATATGCTGCAGGCAGAAGGTCGGGTGATGGGTCGACGTTTCTTTTTAACGCTGGTGATTGGGATTTCTGCTGGATTTAGTTTTGCATATATACTATTAACATCGACTGGATTCTCACGAGACACTGCTTGGCATAACTACAGGTAACTCTATCTAGAATTTTGCATGTCGCATGGCACCTTTTTCTTTCTTTTTTCTTGTTGCATGCATAAGCATGGCATGTTTGTGAAATAATTAAAAAAAAAAAAAAAATTGTATTTAGGTAATGAATTTTTTTTTGTACTTACATAAGCATTTTTTGTTGTGCTAATTTAAAATGTTTTTAGGGTTCTGGGTACCTATGTCCGAATGAATAAACGCAACTCTTATAGGATCTCTCGTGTGTCTATCTGTCCGTCTTTCACAGCCATCCAGTTTGCTCCGAATCTACTGGACCGATTAAGTTGAAATTTGGTACACATATCAATTTCTGTGACCCAATATAAGGATGTGTTACGTAAATAAATAAATTTTAAATATAATATACTTTTGGAAGGCAAATAAGATAATTAAAAAAAAGTTTTACGCTCTGGTCCGTTTCACATATCAAATGAAAGGGCTTATTGTGACGGTCTCAAGTATTTTTTTTTATGATTTCAAAACATGTTTTTATGTTACTTAAGAAAATAGATTCCCCCCTTATCTCCAAAACTACTGTGTCTATAATATTGAATATAAAATACAAAAAATAGTTTCGTCCTTATAGATATACAGGAAAACCTATAAGAAGTCTATGGTCTTAAAATAATATGGTAAATCTCCCAATATTGTGCTACAAACTTACATTTGCAGTTGGAATGTATGGGAAAACGTGTTTTTCAACTAAAATGGTAAATTTGTTCTTGGGATAAATTCATCCCAACTACGGAACCTATCACTGTATATCATATTTAAATAAGTAGAAACAATCATTTTATTATAGTGTATTGATAATGAATAAATAATAGCAATAGATTTAAACTGTTAGAAAATAGGTTCGTACTTAACACTTTAAGGGACACTAAACGCTCATATGCGTTATTATAACAATAAAACTTCTATTGTGTCTCGTTAGTTTGTCCTTGAATGAAAAATACAATAATTTTAAAGTAGGCTTTAACTTTATTTAAGTGTTCAACTAAATACACCTGCAGGCAAAACAAATAAGTACTTAACATGTGTGATTAAATAACAAAATTAAAAAATAAGTACATTGTTAAAATACAAAAGATGGTTAAAAGACAAAAGTTCTTTATTAAAAATGTTAAACTTAATTGGAGAAAGGCTAAATTTACTTAAATATTTAGATATACAGGGTTACTGGTAACTCGACGTATTCCTTGCAGGACGTCATAGTAGGGTTAAAATGCAACAAATTAAGCCACCAAATGTTCTACCGAAATTCAGTAGTTTTTGAATTAGTTAAGAGTTTTAGACCTAAAAATTACAAAAAATTAAATGTTTTGTTAGTGATATTTGCCAAAGTTTTAGGCATTATTGAACTTTTAATTATTAACAAAGGTCTGCTACGGCGTCAACTATGATAATAACTTAAATTTCAGTACAGTCGCGCCGTAAATCATTTTTAAATTGGTTTCAAATGGTTTAATCTGGGATTTTTCATTAAAAACTAAAACTCTTAACTAATTCAAAAACTACTGAATTTCGGTAGAACATTTGGTGGCTTAATTTGTTGCATTTTAACCCTACTATGACGTCCTGCAAGGAATACGTCGAGTTACCAGTAACCCTGTATATTCTTTTAATTTGGAAAAAAGTACCAGGCAATACAAGATTGACATAAAAGATTTGCAATCTGAACTTGACTATTTACAAGAGAAACTTAGTACAATGACTAACAAATATAGTAGGTACCTCTGAAAATCTAATGAGGGAAATGTGTTGGCAATGAATGAGCTGGTAAACTCACAAACAAACAACGGTGAGCATTATCAAACACCATCCAACCACCGGACCATTCATTGATAACATGCAATACCACCTTACTGCAGCCTTGTGTGATTTGACATTTCCTGCTATTAAAAGTTCTAATAAACAATGTAAACAAATTGTAAAATTTATGATATAGTATTATTTTGCGATGAGATCGGAAAGGACATATGCCATTTGTTGACAGATAAATATTCAGGACACTCCATAATAAATTACTGTGTGCCTGAATGTTCAACAGTGTGATTCTTAATATTTTTTCCGTCGATGAAATTAAGCATAGATTCTCTCATTTCGATATGTGCACATTATAAAGAATCACAATGTATAATTGGTATAACTTTAACCCTACAATATTATTTTTTATGGGTAATAAGGGAGATGTGAACAAAGGAGAATTTCTTCAATAGTACTTATAGAACATTGTGTACTTAATCTTAGTGTAAGAAAAAATGTGTTCTTTACATTCCCATAAAGTAGCAGTTTGCCACAGGAAGAAAATAACTTAAGATTTGAAATTAATATGAAATTGCATAATTAGACTTCAATTTTTTTTTTGGCCATTGCTTTTTTTCTCTCTGTTAGTTTTAAGGATGGCCTGGCAGTTTGATTACTTTATGCGGCCTATCCTCTTTGGTATTGTTCGATTTGTTCGTCGAATTGTTGAGCTCCTTAAGTTCTGAGTTGAGTTGCACGATAATTTACAAATGAGTGCACTGATTACATGTTGTTTTGAAAATTCTACATCAAAAACTCTTCTAAGTACCTATAGTTAACTAAATCATTTTTCTCCACTTGGTTTTAAATGTTTGCCCCTTGTGGCTGTCGGTTATCTCTGATACCCGGCCGGTATTCTGGGCATAAACTGGAAATAAAATAGTGTGAGATTTTGCGAGGAGGTAACAGATACCGAAAGAAGGCATAGGCACAGGACAGAGGAAGGCAAATACCTCTTTCACCAAGTAAACATTCTTTGGCGATGAGCCTTGACTCGTGACCCGCCTATCCTTTACGTAGAAGATAATAATTGGCTCAATTATTCTGCCCTGAGATAATATTTATTATAATCTAAATATTGACTATCGCCGATACAATTATTTGTATGGCTGATTGTGGTATGTAGGAGGTACGCTATTGTTATGGCATTGTTTTTAAATCATAATTATGGGAACACAATTCAATGAGAGTACCAGACCTACGTTATAAATATTAGAATACTACATATACATCGGTATTTAAAAAAATATGCATTATCAGTTCCTGTTATATTTTTGTAAACACAATTCATTACGGATATAGTTTATCTTTAATTAAATTAAGTTAAATTGATTCGAGTCTACGTTTATTTAATTTTGCAGCCGTTTTACATACAAAGTGATAGCATAACAGGTTTTCAAATATTTTATCCCGCTTCAGGGCGTACTGGTAATTTTGAGCTTCTGTTTTAGCGTTTCCTTCCTGGATAAGCTATTGTTTACTATTAAAATATTTTATTTTATTTCAAACTTGTTTCCACCAGTGGCTTAGCCCACTTCATGTCATTATAAATTATAGCCTATTTTACTCAGTAATAAAGATAATAATGCAAAAAACTTAGAATTTTTATAATCAGGTCAGTAGTTTTTTAGTTTATCCATTACAAATCTTTTGTCCTCATAATACTAGTGTAGACTATGATAAGGCACTCCCGGAAATTGGATTATTAAAGAAAGATGGCCTGGTTACTACGCTACACAAAAAAGTTATAAAACTAAAACGCAACTACGACAAAACGTCAACTAAAAAGGCATTTTTTTTAGTTCATGACGTTATGTCCTCTAGAGGGCGTCATATTCAATTGAATGGACGTCACATAGCCTATAAAGCGGACGATCAAGACGCTTCCAACGATACCTCATTTGTCCAAATGTGACGAGTAGTTTAAAAGATAGGAGGGAACACCTAAACATACATACATATAAACATACATACCGGTCAAAATCATAACCTTCCTTTGTGCTTCGCCGTAGTCGGGTAAAAAGGAGACCTAGCAGAGCCTTTTTTTTTTAGTGTGGGAAATCATCAAATTACTTCTCCCGCTCTGGGTGGAGCGGGAGGGCGTGTCAGTCTTTTACTGACTAAAACCCACACGTGTTCCTTCATTTGCCTATTGCCAAGGCCCCGGTATCCTTTTCGGACTTTCCCGCAACCCTAGCAGGCATCGGTCCTAACGGACCCCGTCAAGTGTGCTGAGATCTCTTTGAGGCGCCCGTGGAACACGACGCGCCGTCGACCCGGGCCTGGTCCTTATCGGACGGCGAGCTACCTATTGCTTGCCGTCCGCAAGCCTGCGCCTACGGTGGCCGGGAATCCGCCTGGGATTCCCGACGCCCAGGGCGTCTCCTGCGGCGGCGGTTAGGGGCGTGAGGGCGTATACCTTGTCTCTCCCTCACTCGTTCCGCCTCCTCCTTCGCGAGCATTACTGCTTCGCAGAAGGAGATGACGGCTTCCCATGCCCTCTCGCTCCGTACCATGGCCTGAACCAGGGCCGGACGCGAGAGGTCATTGCCGCCAATCGCCTCCAAGATGACACGGCGGTGCTCCGCCCCAGAATGGCAGACCTCCACCGTATTCTTCACCGTGTCCTGACCTAGCAGAGCCTAGCAGATTTATTAATTAATTTAGTACCTACACCAATACAATGTACCATATAAAAGTCCTATGTGTTAATCCAGGTTATAAACTATCTGTGTGCCAAATTTCATCCGAATCCGATCAGCCATTTTTGCGCTAATCCGGAATATACATCCAGACGGACAGATAAATATTCTAAAAACTATATTTTCGGCGTCAAACTCGTTCCCAAACCTCAGCTCTTTTTTTATGTTTCAAAAATTTTCAATCTACTATATTGACTTTACCATTTTATTTCCCATATGTCTAGCTATGCTATTCTTGGAATCTTGACTTTCATTGGCCAGACATGCACTACTCATACTCAAGTGCGTACTATAAATTTTCATATCCAGATAAACACTTTGCTTCAAGGATGGGATTAGGTATATTTTTGTAGGGTTCCCGATACGCAAACTAGGAACGATTTTTCGTTAACATCAGAAGCAGAACTAGAAAAACGCGTCAAGAAATCTCCGAACTTAAAGTTAGTGTACTTACTTACGTTTTTTTTATCGCATTCAAAACATAAGTCCCTCCATTTTTTATAGGCGAAAGATGACTTAGTTTTGGATGCGGTTGCGTATACAATCTGATCTATATATGTCATGATATGATAAGATATGTAGTTGTTATAAAAATTGTTATTGATTTTGTACGTCACCAGCGAAATTGGAACGCAAAGCCCAGTTGTCGATGCTCAAAAAATCTACAGAGATTTGCAACGATCATAAATCATCTTTAACCTCTTCTTGTTTAAAGTATAAGTACTTGGTCGACCGAGCTCTGCTCGGGTGAAAGTAGATAAACATATCGTCCAGGTATACCAACGTCGTATCACATCCCCCACGGCTGTGAAAATATAGAAAACGAATTTTCCCAGATATGAGACCTAGCTAGGTCGATTTTCCGCCCCCGTAAACCCTTAGTACCCTATATTGCAAGTTTCATCGAAATCATTAGAGCCATTACAAATATTGCTTATAGTATAGGATAATAATAACTCTTTTATAATAGACTCCTTGAGTATTTTTTCGATATTTATAGTTTTTGATATGGCCATCCACGACCACTTGAAAAATTTATCCTGTGTACTGTAGTAAATATCATATTTTTATTTGAATACTATCATTTATTCGTTTTCGGACTACATCCCTAACATATGAGTACTTTGATTTCCAATACATTTTTAATGATAATCTTTTGTCAACTGTTTATACGATTATTTATCAAATATTCAGTCACAGGCTAATTTTAAAGTTATTGTATATATATCTTTTGGCGTGAATATATCCTCAATTAAAATCATTTGTGATCGTTCTTGATAATTATATGTTTATCCTTATCAAATAATGTACATATATCACATACACCGCGCCATTTGTGTCGACTTACTTTTCATCTTGGTCGCGTTCTTTATTACTGAAGGTCGTGTCCCTGAAAGGCCTTCGTAGCTTTAATGTATGAGGAGCTCGTGGCTAAGTTATAACAGCCGCACAGGTCGATTCATCAGGTTAAGCTACGCTTGCCGGGGTTGGTCCGTGGATGGATGACCATCTTTACATATCGAGACTCCTCCGTACTTCGGAAAGCACGTTAAACCGTTGGTCCCGGCTGCCATTTGTGGATCTTTGACAGTCGTTACGGGTCGTCAGAAGCCCGAAAGTCTGACACCGTCATGCCAGGGGGTATCGTGTTACCCAGTTACTGAGTTGTGGAGGTCAGATAGGCAGTCGCTCCATGTAAAATACTGGTATTCAGCTGCATCCGGTTAGACTTGAAGCCGACCCCAACATAGCGTCGCTGTCATATCAAAATGTCGTATTGTTTAAGTACCTGTTTCAGGAAACACAAAAAACTGTTTTTTTTTATAGTACTGTGTAAAAAGTAACTTTTTTTTTTGGGAAATTGCATAAAAAATACAATAAAAAAACATACGACATTTTGATATGACAGCGACGATAGTTGGGTAAAGGCTAGGCAGATTGATTGAATGTCAACGTTAACATTTGCTGCGAATCCTATTTTATTATCAATTTCGCAGTGTATTATCAATTTTGAATCCTGTTTTTACTAAGTCTAAAATCAGCGATCCTTAGAAATGTTGTCTACACACTTCTAATAGTTCTAGATTTGTCGCTACTGAGCAAATTTAACAAATCACCCTTTTTTTTTTTTTTGAGGGTGTGAAATCATCCAATGACTTCTCCCGCTCTGGGCGGAGCGGAAGGGCGTGTCAGACTTTTACTGACTAAAACCCACCCGTGTTCCTTCATTTGCCTGTTGCCAAGGTCCCGGTATCCCTTTCGGACTTTCCCGCAACCCTGGCAGGCATCGGTCCTAGCGGACCCCGCTAATTGTGCTGACATCTCTTTGAGGCGCGCGCCTTCGACCCGGGCCTGGTCCTTATCGGACGACGAGCTGCCCGTTGCTCGCCGTCCGCAAGCCCGCGCCTATGGTGGCCGGGAATCCGCCTGGGACCTAGATTTGTCCCTACTGAGCATTTAATAAATCACCCTGTGGTTTTTTAAGAACTTAGTTACACTAAGATTGCTCATAATTGTTCAATAAATGCTAATAAATTAGACAAAGCTATTAGTGTTGTTTAGGAATATTATGAGATTTTGCTTAAAATTATATAATGTAGCTGGATTTATATAAGGTTCAGGGGTTTTTTCGCCTTATGAGTATCTTGTTTGTATGCCACCGTAGATAATTCTTAGTTGTATCTATTTTTTATTTAGCACATAGTAGTAACTAGTATTGTAAGTTTTTGTTTATCGTTTTCATGCTTTTTGAATGGCTAAGCCGCATTCGGGCGCTTGCTGGATCATTTATTCATGAACTATACTTATTTTTTTAATTTCTACTATAGTTAAGTTGTAATTTATTCTTACATATCGAATGGAGTGTTTAGAAAATCCAAAACTTATAAAAATAGATTATAGGGTGAAATACCAATATCAACCTGACCAACTTTTGGCATTAGGTACCTACTTAGTTACTTACCTATGGTAATGGTTGTATCTTACCACAAAAAAATACTGTTCCAGACATTTGGCTATTTTTCATGGCATTTCCATAATCAGCCTATATCCCCACTGCTGGGAGCCTGGGACACAGGCTGTCGAAGAGAGGAGAGGCTGTAATCTACCACGGGCCCAGTGCGGGTTGGTAGCTGACACATGTCTCATGTTTGAGTCTAGGACACGCCGGTTTCCTCACGATGTTTTCCTTCACCGTTTTGAAAGTAGGTAGTGGTGATGAAATGATTTGCCCAAAGTAAAAGACCTGTCTAGGTGTGAACCCACGATCTACAACAACTCATAAATTGCCCGTCACCACTGGACCACCACTGCTCATTCTGGGATTTATTTATCTCAAATTTTGAATTGCTCTTATACTCAGTTTTCAAAGACACACACCGGTACACCCCTTCAGGTATAGTTTTCTCTTTCTGATTTATTTAACGATAAGGACAAGAAAATAATAATCTTTACAAAATATATGTTTTTCCCTCAGTACAATGCTTTATTTCATGCTTTGAGTAGCAATTCTCGTTAAATTCGATAGTGCGGAGATAATATTATGATGTCATATTGTTTGTGGCTAGCTTGAACAGAGTTGAGCAAACAATGAAGTGAATTCAAAAATACATAATTGATTTTTAGTTGTATGTTTCTGACTTGTCCAAAATTGTTGACCTTTCTTTTTGTAATACAAAACGAAATAAAAGTCTTGTCATTATTTTGATATTAAACAAGCTTTTACTTGCGGCTTCGCCCGCTTGGAGGTCGGAGATTATTCCATGAGAATGTATTTCCGGGATAAAAAGTATCCTATGCCCTAACCCAAATCATGGTCTATCAATTTCATCCAAATCCCATCAGCCGTTTAGGCGTGAAAAAGTAACAGACAGACAGACAGTTGCTTTCGTATTTATAATTATTATTATGGAATGAAGGATGATTTATTAGGCGTAGTCTTTAAAAATAAAATATCGACTGACAAAAAGTTGTAACATAATAGCACAAGATAATAGATAACCCTTCCCTTGATGTTGTCAGTATTGTCAATAAAATTTTGTAATCTATTTCAAAGATTAAAATTACCGGATTCGAGTGATTCTCAAAAAAACTCCTATTATAGATATACCTACAGATACTGAATATTTATCATATTTTAATAAACCAATTGGGTGAACAGTGTTTTCAGAAGTTGATTAGATCAGTTGGTGACTTTACATAATTACCAAGGCACTAATTTAAATGACTAAATATTAGGGAATTTTTCCATTTCCAGTAGCTTCTCTCTTTCATTGAATTAAATTATTTTTCCAACACTCCATTCGATGTTTTGTTTCCTTAACATAAAGCCTAAAATTCGAAAGAAAAATTAATTAAGGCATTCGCACCCTATTACCAAATTTTGTTTTTCCAAAAATATCTTAGAAAAATACATAAAAAAACCTCCAAAACACAGGAGTTTTCTACAAGCCACGACACGAACAAGAACACTACAGAAGCAAGTATAAAATTCTACATCAATTTTACCTTTAAAATTTCAGGGAATCGATAAGGGATTTAGACAAGCACCCAATTATAGGGGTCAGTGAACACAGTCATGATGAAGCGGCTCATAGAGATGAGGACAGAACAGTGGCTGACGAGCTGTTCAAAAAAGTCAGGGTATTATGTTGGATCATGACGCAACCCCACAACCATGAGAGCAAAGCCAAGCATGTGAAAGCTACGTGGGGGAAGAGGTGCAATATAATGCTGTTTATGAGTACTGAAGAAGGTGCGTGGATTTTCTTATTTACTCTTCAACCAATTTTAACACGGATAAAATCAATCTCGTCGGCTGCCAGTCTAACCGAATACAGCTGATTAACAGTATTTTAACTGGACCGACTGTCTATCTGACCTCCACAACACAGTAACTTGGTAATACGATACCCTTAGTAAGACTGGTTGACAGACTTACGGGATTCTGATGGATGACCCGTAATGACTGTCAAAGATCCACGAATGACAGCCGGGATCAGCGCCTTAACGTGGTATCAGAGACACGGAGGGGTCTTGGTAGGTCACCCATCCACGTACCAACCGCGGCAAGCGTCTGATCAATCGACCCGTGCTATTGTTATTACAAGACCCTCTTTAACAGGGAATATTATGTAATTGATGAATTCAATCCATAGGCCCTCTATTACATGGGACTTAAACATTACTGGCGAAATGTGTGTGTATTATAGGTACACCTCTGCGTTACCCCTCAGAGGGATTAAGCGTGATGTTATATATTTAATTGATCCTTTAAAAACTTTTTAATCTTCGAACCAATCACGTTGCTACTTACTAAATCCGAGTTGGTCGCATTCGTTAGGCTATGAGACACCACGTAGTCTTTCAGTGAATATAAAAAAGCATATAGTATTTTTAAGAAATTAAAATGCTAATTATTTGGGCATCAATAATACATGCCCAGTTTTAACTACCGCTGGGTAAATAGGTGACATCTATACATACAAATAAATAAAATTGAAGTGTATGTTTGTAATGTCCAAATAACAGCTTTCTACATATATGCATATGAAAGTATACACGGTACAAAAAAAGTCTGTCTGCCTGTCTGTTTGTTCCGGCTAATCTCCGAAACGGAACTGAAGTCCTAAAACCTACAACATCAAACCAAATAAAAAAACCAAGACAGAGCGCTGCGAATAATACAGTGAAGCATGCCAAAACTACACTTCCGCTCTGCATACATGCTCACACGAACACATTTCCAATCAAACTACACCTCGCGAAGTGCAAACCATGTTTACGAAACCGGCCTCACGTCGCTGTTGACAGCGCTCTGTCTTGGTTTTTTAGGGTTCCGTACCCAAAGGTTAAAACGGGAACCTATTACTAAGACTCCGCTGTCCGTCCGTCTGTCTGGCGGTCTGTCCGTCTGTCACCAGGCTTTATCTCATGCATCGTGATGGTTAGACAGTTGAAATGATCACAGATGATGTATTTCTGTTGCCGCTATAACAAGAAATACTAAAAAACAATAAAATAAATATGTAAGCGGGCTTCCATACAACAAACGTGATTTTTTTGCCGTTTTTATAGATAATAGTACGGAACCCGTCATGCGCGAGTCCGACTCGTACTTGGCCGGTTTTTATTTGGGTTGAGCTTACTACTTACTATGTAAGGTAGATATATAGCTTACCAAAAACAAATGTAAGTAATCATAAGTAAGGTAGCATAGGTGCTGATAGGCAATTGCAATTACAAGACATGTGTTTAACAAATTACTGGATTAGCTTAGGTATTAACTTGGAATTAAATGGAAAATACAGTGGAACATACCTTGTCGTTTTATGACGTGGAATTGACATTTAACCGTAGATAGTTAATTGATTTAGGCATGATTTCGCGGAAATCCATTATAAAATACAATTAATGTATACTTAGATATCTTTATGTTTTTCATTGACGTTCAAAAGTGCCTTATATGTGCCTATTTGAAATAAATTATCTGACTTTGACTTTAGTAACCTATTCCGGTTAACTAAACTATTAGTTAAACGGAATAGGTTTCTATATATATATATTGTATTTAACCGTAAGGTGAAAAAGCAATTACGAATTCGATTATACATGTTTTCTTCACAAAAACTATAATCTCCGAGCTAGAGGTAAAGACTAACCTTATTGCCACAAAACCGTGTTTTATCAGTTAGAAATAAAGAAGAAAGAAAGAAAATAAATTTATTTGACCCAGGTAAGGCACACAACATTTACACAAAAAACAAAGAACATAAAAAAACTTTTTACCAAAAAAAAACAACCGATTTCTAAAAAAAACACTAACAAAGTGAAAAATAACTTTAATTTCGGAAGTCGGTGTCTTTGCTTTTCAATTTTCGTTTATTGTCACCGACTTCCGAAATTAAAGTTATTTTTCACTATGTTAGTGTTTTTTCGGAAGTCGGTTGTTTTTTTTGTTGTAAAAAGTTTTTATTTTTCACTTTCTAGTTGTGGTACCTACCCCCACAAATTCGAATACCACTACCTGCTATGTAAATAACAGTGACAGAGTCAAATAAGATGTCGTCTACATAGACTAAGTGGGAAAAAATATGTAATTATTGAAGCTAACTCAAAAACTACTCAAGCAAAATTAATAAAAATTTATATGGGACCAGCTCGGGAGTATACCCTTTCGAACAAAATAAGAAATTTGTAAATCGGTTCACAATAAGCGAAAATATCGATGAACATACACAAAAAAAAAAATACATCCAGACGAACATACAACCTCCTCCTTTTTGAAGAAGTCGATTAAAAATAGTATTGTGCGCCTCACGGCTGTGCCAAACAGGCCCAGTTCAGCATGAATGCCAGCCAACTAGTGCCTGACGCTGGTTTTCAACTGGACCTTATGTTACAAGTTGTTTGACATAAAACTGACATTAAACACGCGTTGAACTAGTGTCTAAGTTTTTGTGGTAAGGCCCTTAGAGCCTAAGAGCATCCTCGTAGTGGATAAAAAAAACAACTATAATTATTTCTCTTCCAGACCCATCCCTACCAACGATAAAGCTTCCAGTGGGTGAAGGACGTGACTTTTTGTGGGCAAAGACGAAAGCTGCCTTCCGCTACGTCTACGAACATCACAGGAGAGACGCAGACTGGTTCCTTAAAGCTGACGATGATACGTAAGTTTATTTGTATGCTCTTTATTATCCATGTAGTGGACTGTATATTTGCTGGTTAAAATGACCAAGTCGCTGCTGCGTTGGCACAACTAATTCATTTGCCAAAAAGTGAAATCAGATTTCATCTTTATAAAAAGAACTAGCTGGTGCCCGCGACTTCGCCCACGTGGAGGTACTAAAACATTAGTCGAGAACCATTCTATCCATTGGTGAAAACAGCATGAAAATCGGTGCAGTAGTTTTTGAATTTATCGCGTACAGGACGACAGACAGACGCGGCGGAGGACTTAGTTTTATAATATGTAAGGAAGTGTGTAATATTTTAGATTTATTATCCTAAATTCATAAAATCATCGCCCTTAACCTAGAAAATCGTGGAAGCAACATATTGTTTACTCAAACCAAGGAGGTGCATTGAACAGAGAATTTACATATGAAAACTCATTACACCGTTTTTAGACACGGTCGTGATTGACTAGTAGTACGTTTCTATTGTAGAATTTAGATACATAATATGTTACAGTTATGCTCGTCATTCGTCAAGGTTTTCTGATACCTACTAATAATTATTCTGTTTCCGTTTGTCACACACATTTTATTCGTCTCCAAAAATGAAGTCAATTTAATCTAGTGTACGGCTCGGCTGTTGTAAGAAAAGTAAGCACTTCGGTAATCTTACGTGTTTCGAATTAGCACGAACGATGATTCCCGAAGTGCATAGTTTTCTCTGAAAAGCTGTAACTAGTTTTAAATATTGAGAGAAATAAATGGTATGGCCTCGCGAAAATAACGCCCTGTATAGAGGTATGCAAAGATGTCATTGTAAAGTGTAAAAACCTAACCTAAAACCTATTCAAATTCTTA
Source organism: Lithophane leautieri (assembly GCA_949152455.1). Taxonomy (NCBI): domain Eukaryota; kingdom Metazoa; phylum Arthropoda; class Insecta; order Lepidoptera; family Noctuidae; genus Lithophane; species Lithophane leautieri. Next base: position 14,379,507 of record OX424476.1, on the reverse strand, counting down.
TTACCACTTAAAGAATGTCAACGTAATGTGAGTGTAATTAAAGTGGATTTCAGAATGACTAATGACTATTAAAAAGTTATATTTTTTTTATTTTATTGTAGCGCATAATGAACTTTGTGTGAGCCTTAAAGTTGTTTTTTTTTGTCTAAAACACATTGGAATACATTTTTGGAAACTAAATCGCGAACGCAGTATAACTAAACGCAGTGTCACAGAAACCTCGTCCGATCCGTGAGGGTGTACTTAAGAATCATCTGAGAGGCTAGTATTTTTTTTTTTTTAAAGTAAAAGAAATCGCCGATTTTTTTTTAATGGGTTATTTTACCGGATTAATACATGGGGCGCGGGCGACCGGAAATTAGCAGATACCTACATGTCATAACATGACCTCTGTAGAAAATTTGCTAATTTATAATGAATTAGTGTAATTTTGGTACTCAAAATGTACGTGAATTTGAAATACTTAGTAATAATTTATTATTTTCACAATTTTTTTTTTTTGTTTATGTAGTTTTTATTAATGTTATTGAGGTACAGGGTTTTTTTTTACATGCTGTATTGTTGACAAGCAGTGCACTATTGGCAGTGTATTAGAAAAAATAGTTCTTGATATTATTATCTGCAAATCCCTAAAGCATTGATCACTTCTTACTGATAGCGCGCTTACGATAAAGCATTCGTGTAATGTTTATTCAAGATTACGTATCATATCATATAGTTATCATAGATAACTGACAATATGTAAAATGCACCTGCACAAACATACAAACATGGGACTGATATTTGTAACGGCAAACATTTTTGTATAAAAAGTTGTAGAGTAACTCGAACAGAATCTCCAATTCAATTCAGTTTCATTTATTTTTATATCCCGGTTACGACTACTTAACCGGTTTATAAAATAAACCGGTTTCTACTACGTAACCGGTTTATAATGAAACCAATCAGTAAAACAAGTAAAATGTAACTAAGTACTTTCAAAGTTTGGTGCGTTTTTTTATATGTATAGATAGCGCAGAGTCTCCTTACGAACGATAACTGACGAAAATGCGGTTATTTAAACAAATATACAGTGAATGATGTAAGGTGTAACCTGATCACTGATTAGGGTTTTCATTTTACATATTTGTAAGTGAAAAAGTGCATTTATTATTCTGTATTATCAATCTACTGAGTAGATCTGAATCTAATCTAAGGCAAAGATTTCAATCACATGTTATCTATCAATTAATGATTATTTTATGTAAAAAAAAAAAAAAACTAACTTAAAAAAAGAAACTGCCTCGTTGGTCTAATGGTCGCAAGCGCCTCTGGAGGTACTGGGTTCGACTCCCAGGTCGGGCGAAGTGTTATTGTGCTTTTCCATTAGAAATTTCTCAGTAACAGCCCGGAGTCTAGATTTGTGCTCAGTTGATGGCTATAGGATCGCCCCCTGTTTCATGGGACTTAAACATTATAACTGGCACCTCTGAATAACCCTTCGGGGATTTCAGGCGTGTCAAAAGAAAAACGTTTCTGCCCATCCCTCCAGATAAAACAGGCGTAATTACGTACAATATGTATAATTATTCATCTAATAAATACGTTACATTACCGCTATTCGTAATTTGTTCTACAGTTATAAATGTGACAAATTGTCGGCCCATTGTCAATGACCACCATAGTAATTTCCGTTCGATCCATTTGATAAACTGCTTTAACACTACCAAACAGCGGTAATTTTAACTTGTGCCATTAAACTGTACCGGTAATAATAAATGTAAACTAATTTACTGGATATTTTTTTCTGAAAAAAATATTTCTTTTATTATATGTCAGAAAACATGTGTACTTATCATGTACTTAACAATAAAAAAATACTTTACTATTAGGTATCGTAATTTCAATGAGTCACCGAAAGAACAATTAATAAATTAAAAACAGCTGCGAGAGACAGGTCGAAGGAGCTCTGTTATTGTGTCAATTGTGTCAAGTAAAAGGGTAATTAGGTGATTCGCACTGAATAAATATTTTTTCACCTCACAACCTAGGCAATATTCTGTTTATCATTCGAAATGTGAGTGCAAAAGTGCATTTTATCCGCTAGCGTAGAAAGAGTTTTTCAAATTCGAACCTTTCTATTCATCATTTTCTATACCGGCGTGCCGGTCTACTGATAATGCATTAATACTTATTTCATGTCAGTGCGCCAACCTCATTTTTAGAATAATCGTACTGGCCAGCACGATGACCGACAGCATGAAAATAAAAATCGCTCAACGCGCATAAAGAAGTTTTACTTCAAAAAAGTTTATAAAATTTTCTTCTCTATATTAAATTCACTTTCCATCATTTCGGTTTGTTTAGCAGTGCAGAGTTAGTGCAAGCGGTACATACTTAATGCCGAATTGAGTTTTCTTCCGGAACAATCGCGCGAAAAGTTCATAAAGGCGTACAATTTGTTCAATGCATGGAAACACCTAGCATTTTCCTCGCTGTAGTGAGGTGAAATGTTGTTTTTTTTTTTCGCTTGCTTGTAAAGTTATTCTGAGTCTCGTACTTTTGAAACTCTCGCTACGCTCAGGATTCTATATTTCTCCTTCGCTTGCTCAAGTTTCACTACAAGTACTCGCGCCAAAAAACCACTTTGCAGCCTTGCATAAAAAATAACTATTGTACCTTTACCTTGGCCAGGGGCTCGTGGCTTAGTAATAACAGCTGCACGGGTCGTTCGATCAGGTTAACCTACGCTTGCCGCGATCGGTCCGTGGATGGGAGACCATCTTAACATACCGAGACCCCTCCGTGTCTTGGAAATCACGTTAAGCCGTTGGTCCTGGCTGTCATTTTTGGATCTTTAACAGCCGTTACGGGTCGTCAGAAGCCCGAAAGTCTTGGCGAATAGTCTTACCAAGGGGTATCGTGTTACCCCATAACTGGGTTGTGGAGGTCAGATAGGCAGTCGCTCATGTAAAATACTGGTATTCAGCTGCATCCGGTTAGGGTGTTTTTAATATCGTGCGGATTTCATCACGCATGCAGATTGCCCCGCACGTGCAACCCCCGTAAATGTCCTTTTCATACAAGTATTTATTGTCATGCGTGGATTAAGCACGCGCGCCCCACGTCCCGCGTGCGTATTCCATTAGACTTAGACTGCAAGCCGACCCCAACATACTTGTGAAAAGGCTAGGCAGATTGATTGATTCTTTATAAAAGGTTCGGCTTTGTGGACCGTGGTTGTCGGTGCCTCTCATAGCTGTAAGATAATCTCTTTCAATTACTCGACTTGGTATATTAAGTTGACGTCTGTGAGATGAACATTATAAAAACAAAGATATTAATTTTAGTTATGTTCTTTTTCAGTTATGTCGTGGTTGAAAACTTGAGATACATGCTGGCAGATTACGATAGTACAGATCCGATTTACTTCGGCTGCAGGTTCAAGCATTTCTCCCCGCAGGTATGTGTTTCTACAGAAGATATTGAATACACAAATATAAATAACACACACAAATAAATAAATACACATCGTCTAATTAAAAATTACACGCTCCTCCACTGCATTTGTGCACACATGCCAATGCCTTATCTGTAAATAAGTTCAATTTAAGGCTCTTACATACTAACGCGATTATCCGCGCGACGCGACGCCGCCGCATTGTTCGCCGTGAGAAATTGTTTTGTTAAAATTCGCGTCGCGCGACGAATCGCCCCAGTATGTAAGAGCCTTTATTCACCGTCATTGGTTATTCAGTCCATGCATAATCAGCTCATAATTTTCCCACTGCTGATGCTGGGACACAAACCAGACCTTCTCTATGTGAGCGGGAGTGGGTCGTAATGCACTACGCGGGCGCAGTGTATGATGTCACGTCTTCGAAGTTTTTGGTTCTAGAACTTGCCAGTTTCCTCACGATGTTTCCCTTCAACGTATTGAGAGCAGTGGTGATGAAATAATTTACACAAATTAAAGCGCAGGTCAGGGTGCCGCGGATTACGAGTTATAGGTCGTAAGTTCGACTTACGACCCATAACTCGTAAGCCGCTGGGCCATCACTGAGCACTCAGTCCACTTATTCAATCCACCAGCAGTTATTTCAAAGGCCGATTTTTACTATTTCTTGCAACAAAATTCTTCAGTTAACCTCAAGATTGTTTATTTTTGGTCAATGCTCCAAACATTGCAAACAAATATCAGATTTGTAGTATTTTCTAACTCACATAACGGCTGGGGGATCTTATACTTCGTAGTTGTTTCTAGAAATGTTGAGGGGCCAAACACCTCCTGCCACCAGTAGAAAGAGATGGAGCTATACAGGACGTATAGCTCCATTTCTTTCTTACACTGAAGTAATATTAAAATAATACTACTAGTAAGAGTTGGTGGTACACGCGGCTACACATCAAGCTATACATTTCCAGTAAGTATACGCTGACCTCGCATTGTACGGAAATCCTATACAATGCGAGATCAGCATAAACTGGAAATGTATAGCTTGATGTGTAGCCGTGTGAACAGTCACAGGACGTTATTTCGCGTTAAAACCCGGTAAAAACTACTTTCTGGCCGGCACATTTTTGGGAACAATATGATTGATGTCTTTATCTTATCATCTTCATTTGCAGGGTTACATGAGCGGCGGTGCGGGTTACGTGCTAAGCAGAGAAGCGCTGGATCGGTTCGTGAACAAAGCGCTACCCACGCCGACACTGTGTCGCACGAGTGACCAAGGGGCCGAAGATGCAGAGATGGGTAAGATTTGTTGAGCATTGTTTGTCAGTGAAAACCATACGCCGGCAAACTTGTCAAAGTCAAAGTCAAATAATTTATTTCAAATAGGCACTTTTGAACGTCAATGAAAACAAAGATATAGAATTGATTTTAGTTGCCCCTTCCAAAAGGTAGTTTCCGTATGGAGAAGAATGGGGAAGAAACACCACCGTTACTCTTTTTTATTAAATCAAAATCAAAATATTTTATTTCACATAAGCCTACATGGGCACTTATGAAACGTCAGAAGCTAGGTGCACGGTTCCAATTGGTCGTTTCCTATGGAGAAGAGCCGGCAAGAAACTCCATGGTTACTCTTTTAAAAGATAATTGGCTTTTACAATATTTTCGAATTACAGTGTTAATAGTTATGGGAGGACAGTGTAGGCCTGCCTTTCAAGGAGTTTCATGTAGGTAGTTAAAAGAAACTGAAATTGTTCCATAAAAAAAAAAAAAAAGAAAAGGTCTACAGTCCACTAAGCCTACAACGTTCTCACATTCACAAGGTCTATTAGAGGAGAATCTATAATAGATAAATAAGAAACTAAAAATAAAAACCTATTTAAACCAAATGACATGATTGCTATTACAACTGACACAAATCTGGATAATTAACATGTCCGCAAAAGCCACTATTATAGAGTTGAAATTAAATATGGTAGGTATATAAAGTAGTAGGTGTCAAATAATATTAGAATATGATTATGTCTGTCAGGGATGAATGTAAAAAATAAACATGGTAATTTGGGAGCAGTTAATAGACTCTTACAAAATTATGCCGTTAATGACGTACCAGGGAAGCCACATGTGCAGAAGGAATTATTGCCAAACTTCCCTATCTTCAACGTAGTCTTTAATCTTATAATATGCTTTTTTGATAAGGACACGTTTGATGTGGGTTTTGAACTTACCATCGCTAAGTTCTGTAACAGACTTTGGCAACTTATTATAAAAGCGGATACTGTTTATAAGAAACGACTTACTAGTTTTAGCTAATCTAAATTTGGGTATCACAATTTCATGTTTACTACGTGTGTTTATATTATGGAAGTCGCTTCTTTTTTTGAAGAGTCCTAAATTTTTGCGAACATACAAAATACTTTCTAAGATGTAAAGAGAAGGCAGAGTGAGTATATCAATTTCTTTGAATTTATTTCTAAGGGACTCACGAGGACTCATTTTATAGATCGCGCGAACTGCCCTCTTTTGCAAAATGAAAATCGAATCTACGTCAGCTGCCGATCCCCACAGCAGAATGCCATAGGACATAATACTGTGGAAATAAGCAAAGTATACTAACCTAGCTGTGGCTATATCAGACAACTGCCTTATTTTTCTTACTGCATATGCAGCTGAACTTAATCTGCCTGAAAGAGCTCTAATGTGGGGTCCCCATTGCAATTTCGAATCTAGAGTAATTCCTAGAAATGAAAAATGTTTTACAATATTTTGTATACATGAATTATATAATTATATGTGAAGATACCTATAATAAGATTACTGTACCACAAAAGGTAAAAATAGTTATAAATGGAGCAATGACAAATAAGTAAGTTATATGATAGGTACATGGTGCTCACATATTTACAAACATTGTAAAAGTATACGATATTACAATATTCCTAACATTGTTACAAGTAATACTAATAAGTCAGTGCGTGAGTTTAAGCAATCACAGAGTGTAAAAATCTATGACATACAAATAATAAAATATACAACTAAATTAGCAACCAGTTTGATTTTGTCCAGACTCTTAAATTGTCTTATGGAGCAAGACTATGTTGCTCAGAGTAACTTTACGGGAACGTAATGCTATCGAATTTCATGTAAAAAAAAAACCTGAAAAGCCTAGCTAACCTGTAAAATGAAACCTGTCCATCAGTCCATGTCTCATTTATTTGTATATAATTTCAGGTAAATGTCTCGACAAGATAGGTGTACGTGCGATGGATTCTCGCGACGAGCATCAAAGAGGCCGGTTCTTCCCGTTCGTGCCACAAGACCATCTGTTCCCGAATAAGGACAAAGATTTCTGGTACTGGAACTATATCTTCTACCCTACTGATGAGGTTAGAAAACTATTTTTTTTAATTCTGTAGTTATTATCCGGCCTTTGAGAGAATGTGTTTCTGTCAGTTGGACAATTTCTAGTAGTAATAAGGATCAAATTCGCAAAACACATAATGTTCGTTAGTATGAAACTGACAGCTGTCAAGAATGCATTGTCTCGACGGCCAGACTGTATGTATCATATAAAAATAATGGTGCAAATAAAATGCGATCGATTGATAAATTTTTCAACCCACTCCAATGTGGCGCACGCGCATGGCAAAACGTTACTTAAACGGACAGTATTTCGGGCAATCAGTCTCGTAACCGCGTTGCTGGAATGGCAAGCTATTCTTTTGGCCCAGACAAAGATGGCGGAATGAACTGAACTCCTTCAATAAAAACATTACCCTCCTTCTGGGGAAGTCGGGTAAATACTGGTCCTTAATAGCTCTAAATAGTGAATGAAGAGTTCTTGAAAATAGAGAAACCATTTCCCTTCAATTAAATAACACAAACGGGCGCTTCTAAAAATAATTATGCATTATTCTTATAAATACTTCAATTAAATAACAAAAATGGGCGCTTCTATAAATAATTATGCATTATTCTTATAAATACTTCAATTAAATAACACAAACGGGCGCTTCTAAAAATAATTATGCATTATTCTTATAAATACTTCAGTTAAATAACAAAAATGGGCGCTTCTATAAATAATTATGCATTATTCTTATAAATACTTCAATTAAATAACACAAACGGGCGCTTCTAAAAATAATTATGCATTATTCTTATAAATACTTCAACTAAATAACACAAACAGGCGCTTTTATAAATAATTATGCGCTATTCTTATAAATACTTCATCTAAATAACACAAACAGGCGCTTTTATAAATAATTATGCGCTCTTCTTATAAATACTTGAATTAAATAAAACAAACGGGCGCTTTTAAAAATAATTATGCACTATTCTTATAAATACTTCGTGCCCCTATGAATCACCCAAGACAAGCTTTCGGCGGGGTATTGACACAAATGCGAAAAGTATCCTGTATTTATTGCCACCAATCGATAGGGTTGTCTCTTTTTACCCGACTACGGCGAAACAAAAAGGAGGGTTATGATTTTGACCGGTATTTATGTTCATCTGATCCCTCATATCTTCTAAACGACTCATCACAATTTGACAAATGAGGTATCATTGTAAGCTTCTTGGTCGTCCGCTGGTTATAGGCTATGTGACGTCACGTTAAATGAAATCACGTAAAAAAAAAAAAAACAACTAAAAAGGTATAAATAAACAACGATTAATGCCCTAACAGACTGACTCCAGATTTTTAATTTGTCTGTCTGTGGTGTCTTGTTTATACCTTTTTAGTTGATTGACTTTTTTGTTGTAGTTGGGTTTTAATTTTTTTAACAATGTGACTTATTATTATATATATTACCTTTCTCCTCTTCCAGGGTCTCGACTGCTGTTCCGACCACGCAGTCTCCTTCCACTACATAGGTCCTCAACTTATGTACGTACTCGACTACCTCATATACCACCTACGTCCCTACGGCATCAAGCACGGTAGCGGCACCCTGCCCAAACTGTTGCGAGGTAACGATACTAATATTAAAGAGATTGAACATGAAAACCATTAGTTTTGTTATGCTGAATATAATTTCTGGCTAGGAATATATCTTTTTGATGTAAAAGTATAAAGTCTGTCCCAAAAGTATTTGATAAAATATAAACAAACGGATCAGATAACGTGCCAATCAACTAATCGAATCAACTCACCCTATCGCCGTCCACTGCTGGACATAGCCCAAGCTGCACCACAACATCTTCCGCATCCAGCCCGTCCCAACCCCCTTCTTAGCTTCTGAAAACGTACCTGCAGGTGCCAATTTGTAGTGCCACATACAAATTGAGTGCTTTCATTTAATTATTTGCACTTTGACAATTGAGGTTAATTTTATAACCTCAATTTTCTTCAATGATTTTTCAATTACAATTCTATAATTTTATAAACAATATTTGTTGGAAAAGGCGGTGAGTTAAAAAGTTGAAACCTACTAAATACACATGAATATGTTACTAATTCCCTTTAGTGAGTGATTGCGTAAGAATTAAACTTTAACAGGGTTTGTTTACACTTTCGTCGGATAATTTTGGAACAGACTATAGACTGCAGTTGATTGATGACAATGACAACGTGACGTATTAGTTATGAGGTGACATATTTGGAGTCAATCTAGTCGCACTTTAAGGGCCGAGTCACCCCGGAATGGCAGCGGCCGGCAGCGACGCGGCGAGCACTTTCACTGTGAAATAATTTTAAACTTTATGTACATACTTAAAATACCAGTATCGCTTGGTTCTGCCAGAGGCGACGCGAGGCCGCTCGCGGCGCCGCGGCCGGTCGCGCGTCCTCCGCCGCATTTCATGCGCCAATATGTTCATTTGTTTGTTATTCGCGGCGTCGCCGCTGGCGGCCGCTGCCATTCCGGTGTGACTCGGCCCTAACTATTGACCGTTCACTATAACTTGTCCCTTGCCGTCATATTAGCACCCTTGCTTGACAAGCTTAGTTTTAATAGTTATAGAGTTCAAAATGGCGACTGACAAAACAGTGCCACCAATCGCGTCACGGGACAAGACAATAATGAACGCACTGTACCTAGATGTGTTATATCTAGTTAAGATTTTCAACCTTCGGGTTTTAGCAAAAACCAAATATATTACAAAAAAAAACAGATTTTGTGCGCTGTAATTTGCTTGAAGCGTTATAATAATGATACAGGAAATTGTAAAACTTCTTTTATTGGTATAACATTTAAATAAGCGACTTTGTTTGCTTCAATATAAATTGAAATGGACATATCTCAAAATTATTCACGTTTATTTGTAAATCCTATAATTGTAACTATTCCTCAAAAGCCGTGTTATATTCAGTATTTTTTTTAAAGTAGAAGAACAACGTTTTGCAAACTAATTCAAAACATTCCAAAAACGACTGCTTTCGCATCAAGTCTGAAAAAAAAATGTAATTGGTTAATTGTAGATAATTATGTGCATATGTATATTTGGGAGTTTTATTGTAAAATATTAGAAGTTAGAAAATTAATATAATAACGAAATTAGTTAACTAAACGGCATAATATTTGTTACGGTAAGTAGGTGCAGTCAGGCGTTAAAAATATGTTTACAATTATAAAAATTGTAAAGTGATTTTTTACTACAATCTGGATTGCCCAGTGTTCAGATTACAAAATCTCTCATCATTTTTTGCACATGACTGTCTACTACGTTAGTTCGTATGGCCTTTGATTAGTAAGTAAAAATCTAACTTCCCGTACGTCATACTTCACAATGTTGACAGTGCTGGATGCACTGGCAAGATTCATTATCACAATAATTATAAATAATGATTCTTTTTTTAAGTAGTAACTAGTAACAAATAATAATATACGATAAACTAAAGGCGTCTTGCCATAATATAAAAAAATAATAATAATATAGTCATAATATTTTTAGTTTTTTTTAATATCAGGGTTTTTTGGCATTTATAGAGAAGTCATATTTAATTCGAGTTATTTACATAAACATTTATATTTAAGACTTCGAAATTAATATTTTAATTACAAGCGTTCGGAAAGGAAATATGTTATGAGTACTGGCGCGTTTGAGCTTTAGCGTTTTAAACTCATACAATGCTTAAAGTACAAAGTTCATCTTTCTTTTGACTTACTCAATCGATCGACTCAGAACTCAGAAACAACAGAGGCCGTAGACAAAGTGACATTCTATCAGCGATAACGATGATGGAAAAGGCAAAAATGTATAGTCGCTGTAGAAATACGAAACGCTTTCTAAGCGATTGTCACTTGTCTAGGCCCTCTGAATTTTTTTTTTGACTAAAATTCTCGAACTCTCCAATACAAAGTGAGTGACTAAAACCAAATTAGTCATATGAATGTTCCTTATTTTAATTTAATTTTAAGTTAAAATGTGAATTAATCTGTAATTGAATGCCTCAGCCAAAGTAGTGTAATATTATGATAATTATATTATAATAAGTCGGCTAGTCTCATATACGGGGTGTGTTTTCATACGAATATTTGTAAACAAATCATAACATTTTCTAATACAATAACTACTGCTTAGAACGTGAATAGTTTTTTGAAATAGAACGAAAATAAACTGTGAAATCCTTTCACAGCTATTTTACCTCTGATAGTAGCAACCCAACTCGACAGGAGGACATGAGCTCGTGGTTAAGTAATAACAGCCGCACGGGTCGACCCATCAGGTTAAGCTACGCTTGCCTGGGTTGGTCCATTGTAGGGTCACCATCTTTACATACCGAGACTCCTCCGTACCTCGGAAAGCACGTTAAGCCGTTGGTTCCGGCTGTCATTTGTGGATCTTTGACAGTCGTTACGACGTCTGGCAACCCGTCCTGCCAAAGGGTATCGTATTATCCAGTTACTAGGTTGTGGGGGTCAGATAGGCAGTCGCTCCATGTAAAATACTGATATTCAGTTGCATCCGGTTAGACTGGAAGCCGACCCCAACACAGATGGGAAAAGGCTAGGCAGATGATGAGTAGCAACCCAACAACAACCTTAGTGTAACGAGAATAAAGATCACTGATTTTGACAGTGATGCAAAATCAGAGGTCCGTAGAATAACTGTGGAAAGACTGTAATTTACGTCATTCAAGTTAGGACTTTAAATCAAATGCTTTAAAGTCTAAATCCTATCTTAAATGACAAGTTATTTGCCGTGTCGGAGCGGTCCAGTCATAATAAGTGATGTCCTTAAAGCTGTGTAGAGGTAACTATGAAGCATACCGAGTAAACTATCGACCGACTAAAACTCAGGCATTGAAACCTCACAGATTTTTAAACACTAGATTCTCACAATGGATTCATATCGACATCAAAGAAAATTGTATGTAATTATAATTTATTTCGCAATAAAAAATACCAGGACATAACGTTCACACTTCGCTTCCATTGCTCGTTTGTAAAACTTTCGTAACTCATTTATTTTTTCATATAAAATATTAATACTGAAAAACCATGGCAAAGCAAAGTTTTATAATATAATTTCAATCGAAGACAAACCGTCGTTCTATAATGAGGCCTAAGATTTTGTATGAAACATACCTGTAACCTTTACCAAAGAATCTAAATAAATTTAGGAGTAAGATGTAGGAACACTGAGAATGCACGGCAGTAGCATTTTGATATCACTTAGTTACCATTATAGATAAGTGTGTTACGGAGTAGTAAACAATTAAAGCCGAGGAGGAATCATTTAATACAAACTTAGTATTTTTTTAACTGGAACCCTTCGTGCGCGAGTCCTACTCGCACTTGGCCGGTTTTTCATAAACGCTGAATACAATGTGATGTGTGAATAAACTCATTGTCACCAATAATTAGCTTGCTGCTGCATTAATTGTGTAAAAAATAGTTTTTTTTTTCGACATTCATCGTTTTTCTACTCTTATCCCAATTTAGGTACGGTCAAGGAGCAAACATTTTAAGCAATTTTCATACAAATTTCTTTCCCAGAAACCATGTCACCTTTTCAAACTGTCATTTTCATTCTAAATGTTGGCAGTTAGTCGGAGGAGGTGCTTAACATTTTTATTCCTTGACTATGACTACGTGTGGTCGGTGCAATAAAAAAGTATTTTCGTCTATGCATCTTTTGAGTCGTAATTGCAACGGTTACTTGGTTCTTATCCATTTCATTTATAACAAAATCTATCCATCCTTTATCTTCTTTGGTTTGTCTCTATTCTTTAGTTTTAGGGATGTCGGTACAACATATCGATATATTTAATAGTAGTTTTACTGTGTTCTAATTTTGATGATGATATTATTTATTGACAACATTCTTTGATAATAAAAAAATACATTTAAGTAGTTAAAATTACACTTTTATAGAAAAATACCCAGTGGCATGATTTACTATGAATAAAGTTTTATGTGAGACATAATTTAATATAATTTGGCTGTAATTTACTGTCTTGTTTTTTAAATACATCGACAGAATTTTCTTTATATTTATTATATTACGTAAAACTAGAAAAAAAAAAATTAATCCAAAAGTGAATATATATGTATGTTATTTGGATTTGTCAATTTGTTTGCTCAATGTGTTATATTTATTTCTGAAATAAAGACAAACGTGAAATGAAATAAAAATCGTATTTTATTTATTCATGGTGATGTGATGTAATGGCTCCGAGATTTAAAGGGCTGCTTCTCAACCATGAGGAAGCGGGTTCGAGACCAGGTTTTCCCCGGTTGGCGGTTAGCCAATGTGATTTTCTCAAATACTGTACTTTATCTTGGAATTCCCTGAAATACGGTGGAAGAAAACATGGCTAGGAAGGACTTTCAAGGAAAACACAAAAATAGAGTTAGATAAGTTTATTTCATTTACAGTCAATGATTACAGACTAATTAAATATCTAACATAGTACAGCATACACAGTTGTAGTGTAAAACTAAAATACTAGTCTGTGACTAGGCACATGTGATGATAAGCGGCCGAATAAAGAAGTAATGTTTGGTAGACTAGACAAATTAATGAACATAACAATTTTTTTTTCTGCTGTTTTAATTGAACAAAATAGATGCATCAAAAGGAACACATGTCGCTTATGTGAATTGGAATGGAACAATTGTTCGTAAGGAAAATTTTCTCAATGTCTGAAAGACAATGTTTAGGGGAAAAAAATCTTAATATTCAATACTAAATTGCACTAGTGTTGAATTTAGATAGTATCATGGCTACCAACACCTTCCAGATTGAAAATATTATCAAAAACAACATGATGTTTAAATGCCCTGAGGGATGCAACAAATCTTATTAATACAGCATCGTTTTTATGATAATTTAAATAAGAAAAATAACAAATATGCACTTGCATTATAATAAGAAAAGAGTATGTTCCGATGCTGAGATCTATAAAACGAACTTAACGAACTTTGTCTTTACTCAAGGGAAATACAGTAAGTTTCATACGAAACTGAAACTTATGTGTATCAATTTAATGTGCATATTCCTATAAGCGACTGTGATCAAGCGTTTCCTACGAATATAAACATTAACTTTATGCAAATAAGATTCTTTTTCGTATGAAAAGCAACTGTTCTTAAGTCTATAAATCTCAGCTCCAGTTTCTGAGGTTGGATTGTGTGTGACAACTCAAACCAAAATTCTTTGTTCATACTCGACAGGAGGAGTTTACTTGTATTATAAAATTATCTTAAAAACGATAGGAGGCACTAAATGGTGGAAATAACTCCCAATCTCAATTTACCAGGGATTCCAGTCTGTCAAGCTTTGAAAAACCTAGCCAAGCTTGGACTTATAATTGATAAAGCTAGTGCTAGTGAACCACTGATAGTTCCACCAAATTATATTAGCAATATTTGAATTCAGAATCTTAAATAAATAATCAAAATTCACATCTATTGCCAGTTACTCAACTTTCTATTTTAGAGTTATGTATTAGTTGACTTTTGGGTTACCACTCGTAATAAACAAAATGATCTTTGACAATCGTTAATGGCTGTCAGAAGCCCGAAAGTCTGTCAAGAAGTCCTACAGTTCGATTCAAACTTACTGGCGGCTCGGAGGTTAGCTACTCGCTGCACAGTACCCCACCCCTTACCCCCGCTGACACATGAAATTGTTACTGCGCAGCGACTCGCCTAATGTTCCGAGCCGCCATTAAGTTTGAATCGAACAGTACCAAGGGGTATCGTATTACCCAATAACTGGGTTGTGGAGGTCAGATAGGCAGTCGCTCTATAAAATACTATCGTTAGTCTGGAAGCCTACCATAGTTGGGAAAAGGCTAGGCAGATGATGAATTGTATTACACAGGTCTTTGCAATGGAATTTGAACATTATCATGTATGCCACTGAGTTGTGAGTTTGCAAAACTTGGACCATTATATTCTCAGATTCTGTCTCCAAGTTGATGTAGATATATTACAAAGTCGTTGATCGTAGGCGGTAGCGTGACGTCTCGATAACGGAAACAAGAACTTAAATATAATGTGAAGTAAACGACACTAATACTACGGGGTAATCCTTACAGCTAAATTTATGACAAATTTTTTAAGTTGTAAAATGAATAAAAAATCGTGAAAGGCCCTACCTCACTCGTCTGCAGGGCAACTGATGTGCCTCTGTTGACAGAAAGGTAATAATTGGTGCGCATGGCACTTCACTTTTCGCCTAACCATCATAATCAGCCAATACTGTTCCCACTGCTGGGACACAGGTCTCCTCAGGGAGTGGGCCGAAATCCACCACGCGGGCCTAGTGCGGGTTGGTAAATGTCACGTCTTCGAATGTTTGGTTCTAGGACATGCCGGTTTCCTCACGATGTTTTCGTTCACCGTTTAGAGAGCAGTGGTGATGAAATAATATACACAAAGTAAAGCGCCTGTCTGGTGTCGAACATATGACCTACAACTCGTAATACGCGGCCGTTACCAATAAGCCACCGCCGCTACATCGTCTTGTTTCGTCTAATATTGATCTGATGATAAGAGTGTGTGAAACTATCTACTAGTATAAAGAGCTATTCAGTTTTAGGGTAGTTTTAAGACAGTGGCTTCCGTTTTACATAGGCAGATTTTATTATCTAGTTTTTTCAAAAGGATTGTTTTTATCATAAAGTTAACTGTAAGAATGAATAGGAGGTACCGAATTTACGTCCATTTTATTGTTTAAAGTGGATGAATGTGGACGTACAAAGTATTTTATTCGCAAATAATAACTAAACTAATATCAAAGAAAAATTAAGTACAGAATGTAAGTTATGAGATTGTTCGAATGAAGAAAACTGGGCTTTTTAATACTTGTATCTAGTGAAATAAAATAAAAAATACAATCTCAACACTTATAGATAATTTTATTCTTTAAAAAATACCAAAAAAAAAATGGTTTTTTGACATCAGTTTGCCAATTTCGAAAGATGTCACGTAACTCAAGATTCAAGATCAAGATTGTTTTTACGAACTTCTTCAAGAAAAAGTAACTACAAAACAAAAATAATAATAAAATAAACCTAATTTACAGAAAATGTCACTAAGTTAATTACTATCTATAACTTATGTTAGTCAAAATTATATTAATTAGTACGATAAACTAAGAATACCGAAGTTATAAATAAGAAGTTAGAATTTACAAAGGTAATGGTTAACATAAATGTTCTCTTACACGAACAAACGAAAATTAACTCTAATGTGCTAACAATACGGTAGAAGTTATAAATGTCACTGGAAGTAATTCCTCTTTTTTCTCTGTACGCTGCAAAATGGAGAAAAAAGTGTGGTGAATATTGGTTATTATTTGGAGCCAACCTTTGGCTTGACAGTGAGCAGAAAAACAAGGCGTCAATCGATACAATATAGATGACGTCATGCAGGGAGCGAAACAGGTATGACCAATACGAGTATTTTTTCTTGATCAATAAAACATTTATATTTTTTACAGGATTTTTTAAAGGTTACCTTAAATAGAATACAACCAGTATTAATACTGGTTACCGAAATAAAAATCATCTCTATCTTTTACGTGTCGTCGGCATTAGTTAAAGGGCGCATCGCCTGTGTGTGTGTGTAACCAGTAACCTAAATACGGTAACATGTTTCTTCTTCATGGGTAACCCAGATAACGGTAATCTTAGTCGTAGAAGTAACCTAAATTCTTTGATACCTGTTCCGTATTTTATAAAGGTTTTCGGTTCCTGCCGTCATGTGCAATGTTTTTAAAGGCTTCCCGAGTTCGACGTGCGACAATGCCTAACCTTCGCCTAACAGTTTAAAATCGACAGCGTTTTACTAAACAAAAAACCGTAAGTATTTCGATTGGTAAAATCTAACTTCGAGAAAATCACATGGTGAGTCTCGAATAACCTAATAGTCTGCGCTACAACTCACATTTGATAGACGCGGTGCTAGTGTCCATTTCATTACCCAAAATTGCTTCAAAAGTTTAGTTTGTTAGTAAGTAAGTGCTTAGTAAGTTAAGTTCTACAATTTTCCGCCGAACTTCTGTTGTGGCGCGGACTCTAGTTTTCGATTTTTTCAGTTTTGGGTATTTTGGCCTCCACAGGACTTTTTATTTCTTTGTTTGTGTCATTCATAATATTTAATTTGTGTGATTCCCAATGACAATGAACAAGTCCCAAAGACAATATTTATTTTGCATTCTTTCTAAAAGAGAAATAATCGCTATCCAGATCTCGTCTGCACATTCACGCCTTCGACTTGCGTGGAGTTGAGGTTCTGTAACTTGGGCCTCAAATGCTTAAACTTACCCAGTATCTGCTGGTGAGAAGAAGAATCCCCGAGGTCGTGTGAGAGTGCCGGTCATGGGCGACCCCGCGTCGTTGTTAGGACACGCCCATTGCGACCAGTAGTCGCACGGCAGTCGCAGCAGTAGCTGCATCACCTGTATCATGAATAAATTAAAAAGGGTTGTTGTATGGCAAAAGTTTAGGGTCAACTCAGCCTATCGTAGAACAAATCGTTAGCATGTCGAAACATTTTTTTTAAAAGAGTAACGGTGGAGTTTCTTGCCCATTCTTCTCCATACGAAAACTACCTTTTGGAAGAGGCAACTAGAATCAGGTCTATTTCTATGTATTGGACGTTCAAAAGTGTCTTTAATGTGCCTACTTGAAATAAATTATTTGACTTTTGAAAGCAATGGATTTCCCTCGACACCTCACAAATGACAAAATGATGTTTTTAGGTCATTGGATAAAAAAATTATTCCTATTACAATATTTATTATATTTTCTTTACGGTACACTGTTGGTACTGTAAAATCAAGCATATTTAATAGATACATCAATATTGCTTTCAATACTCGGTTAGCAGTTGAGACATTTTGTAAATTCTGATGACTTACGCTGAACATCTGCGCAGTGGCGTTGTACATCTCTGTGGGCTGCGACATGAGCCCGTAGCCGATGAGCGTGGGCCCGAAGATCTTCGCTAAATTATCGATACCCATCTCGCACTCAGCACTCTCTGATACCCTGGAAATAAAGCAGTTTACGTCCGAAATTAGTCGATTCTCAATCCCGATCTTCGACTGCTTCCAGTTTGATCGCGTGCCTATAACTCGGCTATCCCAATGCCGAAATAAAATGAAGAGAGTGAAGAAGTATTGTTCGTTACATAATAAGCGTTACAAATAATCGGCCTATAAAATTTCTACTGTCGAATACAGGCCTCCTGTGACAGGGACTGGATCGTAATTCACCACGCGGGCCCAATGCAGGTTGGTGGATCACTCATGTCTCAAAATTTTTGGTTCTAGGAAGGAAAACAATGTTTTCCTTCACCTTACAAAGTAAACAACTTACTTCTGTAAATGCAGCACCAAGAAGGCTAAAGTGTCTCTATTCGGTTGCGGCAGCTGGCTGACGGCCTGCACGATGGCGCCGGTCGCGTCGCTCGGCTCCGACAGTTTGGCGGCCTCCATGAAGTCGCTCCACAGCGCCGACGTGACGAGCGGCTCGCGCAGGGAGCGCAGGAAGTCCTTGATGCAGCCGCACAGCACGTGGATGTCCTCGTTTGTGAGCGACGGCGAGCCGCAGCCGCGGAGGAAACGCTCCTGGAGAACAGAATGAAAAAATTGATAGAAACATTGGTCTGTTTTTCTTGGAACTATAAGAATTTGAAAAAAAACCAACAAACGAAATTTTTATGTTACGTAAAATCATAATAATACAGGAAATCCTGAGTTATCATTTCAATGTATCCATGTTGAATTTTAGGATGGGATTTTCGGTTAAAATCTATAAGCAGTACAGCAAAGTAGCCAACCAGAGGAACCAGGAGTTCCATTTTTAGGAAACTTGCATTTTAGGTTTATTGAAAAAGCTTATGGTCGTGAAGCATCCTGTAATATTATAGGATGCAAAAAACCATTATGTCATAAAACAAAGAATACCCAGGCTTTTGAAATTAGAAGATTGAAAAAACAAAAACTGTAATTTACCTTGAGTCGCTTGACGTCCTTGTCGGTGGCACTGATGCGGTAGATGCCCTTCTCGTTCAGTCCTCGCTTCTCGACCTCGTTGATGCAGTGCACAAGTAGAGCCGGTACCATCGGCGGAGTAGACGGTGCGTAGTCTGAGATGCAACCCTCCTGAAATCGGATGATTTGCGTTTTTGCTGAATTTCTATTTCATGATAATATATTCTTAGGCATTCATGTCAGACTTTGCTCTGAGAACCAACGATAATGGGTATAAAAAACATTACAAAGCCAAGAGCCACATTTTCAAATATAAGTATTTTTTTCTGTATTGGATCATACCTGGAAATCTTTACTAATATTATAAATGCGAAAGTAACTCTATCTGTCTGTCGCGCTTTTACGCCAAAACGACTGAACCGATTTAAATGAAATTTAGTACACAGATAGTCTAGACCCTGAGAAAGGACATAGGCTTCTTTTTATCGACATACCACGCGGGTGAAGCCGCGGGCGGAAGCTAGTACCCTATAATTTGCTGCAGAAACGATTTTTTTTTCCATTAATTTTACTATTTGTTACCGATAGTCATTACAAGGGTGTTCACAACGTTCGGCAATAAATGTAAAAATATGTAATATTTAGTAACCTGTGGCGCGTTGACCCGTCTCGGCCCCGGGCCGGGCGGCACGCACGGCAGCGGCAGTAGCGCGCGACACTCGGGGTGCGCCTGCGCACGACACGACTCGCACTTGACGCCCAGCTTCGCGAACTTTATGCTGGGGGTAAAAAGGAACAGTTTAATCTTAGCATAATCTTTCGAATGGTTTTTCAGTAAAAGATGATGGAAAAAAAATATTGACATACACATACATAATATAATAATTAAGTATGTTATTGGTAATTATAATAATTATGTCAATGGTAATGGTAATGGTAATTATGTCGATGAGAACGTTTTCATCGAACGAACCTCAAAACTTTTGATTTTAAGGAGCTTGTTAACAAAATCTTTCATGCGTGGCCCCACGCGTATGCGTTAATACTCACGTCTTGCCACAAGGGCCGCAAGTCTCCCGCTTGTAGAAGTTCTTGGCCACGAAGTTGTGTTGTCGCGGGCGGCCGCGCGGGGACCCGCCGAACGCGGCCGACAGCACCGACGGCGTGCGCTGCGGGACCGCGCGGGGGGAGGCCGAGCCGGACTCTGTGTCTGTGAGGAGACAAGAAGAAAGAGATGAGTAAAAAAAAAAAAACCTGTTTAGCAGTTCAGAGAAGTGAATAATGTAGTTAGCGTTACTAATAAATCAAATCAATTGATATAAACACAGATACAAAAGAATATAGTCCTCTTACCAGTGCGTGGCGGAGCAGTAGGCGTGCACTCGACCTTGCCCGCGTGCGACGCGCGGCCCGACAGGCGCGCGGACGACTTGCGGGCCGGCGGGGCCTCGTCACTGCTCTCGGATATTGGTTGCTGAACAAAGGTGGTATTGTGTATCACTCTTAAACGTCTTTTTGTGATTCTCTTATAACTCTGTTACCACGCCGGACCTGACACATGATTACAAAAAAGTTTATTTTGCGAAATTTAACATTTAGGGTGCGTTTCCATGTCAAGCACGTTAAACTGTTCGTCCCGGCTGTTCATTCGTAGATCTTTGACAGTAATTACAGGTTGTCAGAAGTCCAAAAGTCAGACAACCAGTCTTACCCAGGGGTATCGTGTTACTCAGTAACTGGGTTGTGGGGGTCAGATAGACAGTTGCTTCATGTGAAATACCGATATTCAGCTGTATCCGCTTAGACTGGGAGTTGGGAGCCGATCGCAATATAGTTGGGAAAAGGCTAGGCAGATTGATTGATTTGATAAGTCTGAAATCGCCACCCCATCTTGAGCAAGCGTGGTGATCAATGTTCGTGCGTTCTCTGTATGACAAAAAGCCTTTGCAATGCAATGGCATAGTAAAAGACTGCTATTTTATTAATGGTGATAGCTTACGAAGTTGTTGGGCGGCTTGAGGTCGTGGCTGGTGGGCGCGCGCTCCAGTGTCAGCGTGGTGGTGGCAGTGGCCAGCACTTTGCCACCTTGCAGCTCCACCGTCTGGTACACAATATAAATAAGATCTATTTAAATCCTTGTTTCCAATATTGATGTTATTTCCAATTAAACAAACATCAAATTTATACAAGTGTAAATAAAGTTGATTTTAGATTAACTAGTACCGTTGAAAAAGTAACAAAAATATGAAGTTGTAGCGCAAACCGAACCTTATGTGTAGGCCATTACAGTTGTTTTTCCTAAAACACGAGTTTGTTTACATGTTTGGCAATTAAATTGCGAACGCAGGATAGATATTCTATTACACTTAGAGAGTACATAATGTTACAATATACATAGAAATGGAAAAAAATGGTGGTCTTAACATTAAAAGTTTGAAGCTTACATAGCTTTAACTTTAAACGATGAGACCGCCATCTGCAATGGCGATCTGTTTTAACTACTACTTTCACTAACTATAACCTAGAATCAATCTGGTATAGTTTCATACATTAAAACACGAAATGAAAAAAAAAATGGTCTCATTTTCTAAAAATACATGCTGTTGATAATAATGCATTAACTTGGGTGAGTGACATTGATATTAAGAGCACTCACGTGGCTTTCAGGAAACATTGCCCGACTACTGTCGAATTGTCTCTAAAATAAAAGAAATGTCCAAATGTACAAGTTTATAAAGTCTGCATCTCTAGTTTTGCCGCATTAGCAATAGTGCAATAAGAACATTAAAGGGGTGATAGATGTGCGAGCAAGTACGCGTACTTATGGCTCGGCGAGCTTACTCGCCCGTCTGTCACCGCTGGGAGCCGCGAGCCAATTTGACAGTGAAATTTTGAGCAAGCTTCACGTGTGTAACCGACGGCGAGACGAGTAAGGTCGCGCACGGTCGCACGTCTATCACCCACTTTCTATACATAACTACATAATACATCCTAAACACAGCCTATGGTGTTTTCGATTTGAGGCTTTGGAAAATAGCTCTTACTGACTGCCTCGTTGGTTTAATATTCGCAATCGCGAATACTGGTTGAGTGTAGAGTTTCTATAGATATTATAAATTAAAGTAGCTTTACGTGACCGTGTTGTTCTTCTAAACTACGTGCAGTATTTTTAACTCAAGAAACGACGCGCGCTTTACTTGTGATAACCAAGTGTACAAACACGCTGTGAATGTGTGCGTGAAGACGAGTAGATTCAGCATATAACCCACACTCATTTGCAACTTCGCCATTGTCGCGGACGGGAATTAGCTACATAAGAAAATATTATTTCATGAACACTGAGGAAGAACGGTACATAATGGCGGAATGATCGCTGGAAGCTACATAATAGTACTCTACGACGTACATTACAGTGCTAGACGTAACTACTACTAAACGAAAACGTACCGTACGTTACAGTTAGCAAAAGTAGTAGGTACTTTTACTAAATGGAACATACGGTTCATTTTCGATTTCAAAAAGGAGGAGAAGGAGGGTGGAGGAAGGAGGAGGAGGGTGGAGGAAAGAGGTGGAGGAGGAGGAGGAGGAGGAGGAGGAGGTGGAGGAGGAGGAGGAGGAGGAGTAGTAGGAATAGGAGGACGAGTAGGAGGATGGAGGAAGAAGGAGGAGGATGGAGGAAGAAGGAGGAGGATGGAGGAAGAAGGAGGAGGATGGAGTAGGAGGATGGCGGAGAACGAGTAGGAGGAGGAGGAGGAGTAGGAGGAAGGAGGAGGATGGAGTAGGAGGATGGCGGAGAACGAGGAGGAGGAGGAGGGAGGAGGAGGAGGTAGGAGGAGGAGGAGGAGGAGGAGGAGGAGGAAGGAGGAGGACGACGAAAGGATTTTATGTTTCATGAACTGTGTCGAAATAAACGTTCTTTCGTTCTTTCTTTATCTAAAACATGAAATTCTCATTTTATGTATGTATTAACATGGGTGAGTGTCATTCATATTTAGGAGCACTCACTTGACTTTCAGGTATCATTGTCCGACTACTACTGTCGAACTGTCTCTACAAAGAAACAAAAGATAAAATGTAAAAGTTTTAAGTCAAAACCATTGTTTACCTCGTAGGTCTAGTCATCGCAAGCGTGTCTGCTGAGCAGAGGGAACAGGGACAAATCCATAATTTACACATTGTTAAAATGAAATCAATTGTCAAAAACAAAAATTACATAAGATAGCTCCGAAAACGTCCGCCCTTCACCACTTTCTAGTGAATTCTAGTGTTTTAGCTGGAAAGAAGTGGGGCAACAGTGTTTTTTTCCATCAGGAATTTCTTAGTAGCACTTCATACTCTGGATTTGTGCCCTGTTGATTGAAATTATACCTATTTCATGAGCAAAATGTGAACTGCTTTCCTCTTCGCAGAATACAGGCGTGATGGATGATAAGTGTTCTCACCTTAGTAGCAGAAGAAGTAGAAGAGCGTCGTTTTTTGGTAGCGGGCGCGTTCTCCCGCGCATTCCATCCACCGCGCGCCACCCATGAGCGACGCGTCGACGCGAGGGATAGATCCAAATCGTCTTCAGAACGGGAGTATGACATCTCTGATAGGAGGGTACCTGGGAGATATACAAGTATTTAGTGCATGAGGATAGCTCATCATTATCCATTATACTATAGCTCAGATAATATAATATTAATGGAATGGAAGAGGTGTGATCCATTGCATTCTTGTTACATTTTTATGTGCAAAGAAGAATGGAGGATTAGAGGTCAATACTAAATAGTTAATATGCAATCCACAATGTGTGCTTAGGTGGTAATTTAAAATTATATAAATATTTGCTGAAAAATTTGATGAAAGTAGCCTATGTCATGGTTTACCTATGTGCCAAATCTCATCCAAATCCATTCAACCGTTTTAGCGTTAAAGTGTACCAAACAAATAAGCAAACAAACAAGTAGACAAACAAATTAAATTTCGCATAGACAGAAAAGAAAGAAAGAAAAATAGGTTTATTTGTCACAGCAACACATGCATAAAACGTGGTAACAGTAATCAGAAATATTAAATTAAATGAAATAGATCTAAGAAAAAATATGAGATCACGAGCATACTTACGAGCATACTTGCGATGGCATACTTAATATTAGAATATAAAGATTACTGTGGACCCTGTCGGGCACCTTACCAGTAGAATTAAGCTCAGGTACACAATTGAGCTTAGCATTGTGGTCCTGCTGAGCAGTTCCATTGAGGAAGGCAAGTTTCTGCAGGGTCTCATCATTCAGCTTTGCACGGTTGTCATTGAATAGAAGGTCTCGAGCCATATCCAGAAGTTTGCTCTGAAAACATCAATAAAAGTATGTTTCTAAAGCGGCTCAAAAATTTCCTTTCTTTGTAGAGATGTTGATTTTTATTGACATGATTTTGTTCAAAATGATAGTTTATGGTTTTTGTTTAAATTAATAAAATTGGCACTGAAACAAATTTTCTGACTGAAAAAAATATCTCTTCTCAAATCTGTAATCTTCTTTTTAACCAACGAAATAAAAGGACGAGATTCTCAACGCACCGCATATTTTAAATTTTTTTTTTGTAAAATTTTATATACAGTGTTACTGGTAACTCGACGTATTCCTTGCAGGACGTCATAGTAGGGTTAAAATGCAACAAATTAAGCCACCAAATGTTCTACCGAAATTCAGTAGTTTTTGAATTATTAAGAGTTTTAGTTTTTTTATAAAAAATCCCAGATTAAATCATTTGAAACCAATTTAAAAATGATTTACGGCGCGACTGTACTGAAATTTAAGTTATTATCATAGTTGACGCCGTAGCAGACCTTTTTTAATAATTAAAAGTTCAATAATGCCTAAAACTTTGGCAAATATCACTAACCAAACATTAAATTTTTTGTAATTTTTGCTATTACTTCATAAAAAATGTAGTCTAGTGCAAAAAAAAAATACTGAATTTCGGTAGAACATTTGGTGGCTTAATTTGTTGCATTTTAACCCTACTATGACGTCCTGTAAGGAATACGTCGAGTTACCAGTAACCCTGTATAACTTATTTTTTTATTCGAAGACATGTGACATCTACCAACCTGCACTGGGCCCGAGTGGTGGATTACGACCCACTCCCTCTCACCGAGAGAAGGCCTGTGTCCCAGTAGTGGGAACGTTATAGGCTGATTATGCATAATATTCCTATATAACTTTTTACAAAGTAGTCCGATTTGAACAATTCTTTATATAGCCATTTCATGTAGTGCTAGATTTGACTGAAATACTCTGTTAATTATGTACCTACTTGACTATAATCTCACTTTGTGTTTGTCCTTAATTCACACAGCAACAAACCAACATTGTTTTGAATATAGACAGTGACATAGACTACTTTTTTTATCCCAAAACATGCTTGGTTCCTGTGGGATAGGAGAGGAGGAAAGGTGGATGTGGGAGAGGAGGAAAAGTGGATGTGGGAGAGGAGGAAAGTAGTATGTAAAAATATAAATAATAATCCCAGCATACCAGTTCACTGTACTTCTTCAGCACAATATTCCTTTCTCTCTTCTCACCATCCAGCAGTTTCCTCACGTGTGCAAACTTGGCCTCCCACTTGGCAAGAGTGCGGAGAGCCTCGTCCAGCTCCAATTGTATACGAGCCGCCTCCTTCTCTGCTGCGGACCATTGGCCACGTACCCATTCCATTTGTTTAAGAAAGGCAAGAAAACCTGAATAAGTATGTAAATGGTTATTTACAAAGATGTTGATAATGGTGAAAAGGGAGCAGAATTTTCAATGGTATAAGTGGATCTTTGATTGATGAGAAGCCATAAAGGCAGTTACAAAATATTTTAAGTCCCTGGGAGAGTTCTGTGTCTAATAATAAACAGGTGGCTTTTGTTTTTAGTTAGGTATGTAATTATGAATGAGAATATTATGTGATGACTGTCCATTCAAATAAAGCAGTTCCTAAATAATTATTATGGCTGAGATAAGTCCCAAAAACTAAAATTATTTTTATATATTATAATATTTGTATTCATTCAAGGTCAAAACTAATCAAGTGAGTTATGAAAATAAAACGTAATCTCTATGTTCAACTGTGAATTTCTGGTATTTATGACGAATTAAATATTTGGCCAAACATGAGTAAGAACAACTGATAACGATTACATCAAAGGAAGCTGGCGGTAACTGAAATTTAGCAAGGAATGTAGGTGGATGGAAATTGAAATCAGTTGGAACTTCAATAGCCTCGAATATGAGTTGAAATGGCTTAATATGATTAAAAAAAGGAAGAGTAATTTCAATCTTACATTCTTCAGCTGCTCCATCGTTGAGGATGCCGTTCAACCGATTTATATCATCGAATTGAGCCACCAACGACAAAGTAATGCCAGGACCCGAATCTGAGTTTTCTGTACTCATCTTGGTTCAATTTCTTGGTTGACACACAAAATAACACAAACACTTCAATAATTTTGTAAATATTTCACATTTCAGTTTGCAAAAAACAGCAAAACAATTTGTCAACCGTACAAAACTTGAAAATTAACGGCTTTCTGCTTGAAAATTGAAATGGCTGGTGGCAGCTGACAGATGAGAAATGCAAACGGGTTTCGTTCGAAATATGTAAAATAATAATAAAATATAATGGAACCAGGTTTTCACACAGTTAAAAAAATACTTTTTGGTTCATGTTTCTAATGCAAATGTGATGATAATAAAGTGGGTATTTTACCAAATCATAACTATTCAGGAATTTTTTCAGTTTTTGAACGGTGCCCTCGGTGTTGCCATTCGCGACTGAATAATCTTTTACTGGGAGATTTTCGAATTCTTGTCATCCTTTATCTATCACCGACGTTCATTCATCAATGTTGTTTCTACACATCATTGGTACATAATTATTACTCATTTTTATCTAGAATTTAGATTTTGGCCGTGACTCGAAGTGCTGCCTGCCTTATTTTCTTGATACAAGTACTACATTACTTGTAGCCTGCCACCCCGTGACCTCTATACAGGGTTACTGGTAACTCGACGTATTCCTTGCAGGACGTCATAGTAGGGTTAAAACGCAACAAATTAAGCCACCAAATGTTCTACCGAAATTCAGTCGTTTTTGAATTAGTTAAGAGTTTTCGTTTTTTTTATGAAAAATCCCAGATTAAATCATTTGAAACCAATTTAAAAATGATTTACGGCGCGACTGTACTGAAATTTAAGTTATTATCATAGTTGACGCCGTAGCAGACCTTTGTTAATAATTAAAAGTTCAATAATGCCTAAAACTTTGGCAAATATCACTAACCAAACATTTAATTTTTTGTAATTTTTGCTATTACTTCATAAAACTAAAACTCTTAAGTAATTCAAAAACTACTGAATTTCGGTAGAACATTTGGTGGCTTAATTTGTTGCATTTTAACCCTACTATGACGTCCTGCAAGGAATACGTCGAGTTACCAGTAACCCTGTATATGAATGGTAAAAAAAAAACCATCTGTATGAAGGGTATAAAGAAAATGTAACCTATCCAAGTCAAGATGCAAATCATACGTAATCATAATCAATACGTAGTATCTCTAAGTAGTCTGTGATGCAAATATATTCGAGCTCGCTTCGCTTGCTCTTGCATTCTAAATTCTCTCAAATCCGAGACTTTTAGAAATAAGTTGACAACTACTATGTATAATCGGTCCAAAGAAAATTTATTCTATTCGAGGCAGTGCTTACACTTTAGAGCTCGCTTCGCTATTTATTGCATTTTAAATTTTTAATACTCTTTATCTTGACTCTGAATTATCTGAATATCGAACACTTTATCTGTGCCTACAGTTTGCAATTTTACACACTACTTAATTACTTTCCAATTCTATTTAACCAGAGCACCGGTTTTGCTTGCCATGTTATCATTTATTCTTTTTTAGCATCAATGGAATCGAAAAGTATTACTAAATTAAATTATCGCTTTGTTACTACTACTACTGCTACTAAAATATTTATTGTAAACTACAATAAAACAAAAAACATCGATATCAGTCCACGTGGTAAATACATACATTACAAAAAAGAAATGAAACCGACGACTTGGGCACGTCCTCCTTTTTTTTACTAAGACTAAGAAAATACAGGTGTTACCAATTATACATACAAGTTGGTGGTTTAAGTATCACCGTGCGTTTGCACTGGCAAAACATTCGAGACAAAACATGTATTGTTTAAATCTCTAGTTCCTGTCAAAAATTGTATGGAACATTGATAGAAAATAGAGATTTCAACATGTTTTGTCGTGAATGTTTCGCCAGTGCAAACGCACGGTTATACAGTCCATATTTTGCCTGTGTAGCTATCTTATTCAAAATGTATTAGTATGTTACAACAAAATGCCTATCATCTAATAGAATTTTTAAATTAAGATCTATTTTAAGTTACAATAAATTTATGTACCTAATTCTTAATAGTTACAATAAATATAATAATGTATTTTATGTACATATAATTATTATTTTAGTGTTAGATTAGACGTATATTATTGAATTATTGTAATAAAGATATGAAATTATAAAGTTAAAGTAAATAAAACACGCCACAAAACGACAGGAAACAAAATAACTATATATTTTTCTTTATGTTACAGAAATTCTTGTTTATAAACTATATTAACCCTCCTTTTTTGGCTTCGCCACAGTCGGGTAAAAATAGGTCGGTCTGAAGTTGGTTATAAAAGTTTTTCCCGACTCTATTTTAAGAAGCATTGCTATGAAATGCTGTCTTTGGTTTTTAATTGTGTAAATTAAAGGCGTAGAGTAATAATCTCATTCATAGTAGTATTTAGGAGCCGCAAGAATATTTTGTCTACATCACGTAGTAGTAAAAATATCAATATGGCAACTAGCTGTGCTAATTTCAGTTTGACAGTGACAGAAAGGTTCGGTCCGCTGTTCCGCTCATTGACAAATCGCGATGACGTTCCGTTGAGAGCGGAGGTTTGTTCGGGTGGGCCGCGCTCTCTGGCGAATATTTGTGAGATAA
The DNA here is from genome assembly GCA_949152455.1 of Lithophane leautieri. Taxonomy (NCBI): domain Eukaryota; kingdom Metazoa; phylum Arthropoda; class Insecta; order Lepidoptera; family Noctuidae; genus Lithophane; species Lithophane leautieri. The sequence continues at coordinate 14,350,635 of OX424476.1, read as the reverse complement.
TTATTATTTCCGAGTTATCCGGCGCCCTAGCGACCGCGGGTAGCCATGGCGGACGAGGAGAATAATTGTGATGATGGTGGTGGTGAATATAAAGCAGGGCAGGCGTTTCGTTTGCGGGGCCGCAAGGGTGCGCTCAAAAAGAAGAATGTTTATCTGATAAAAGACCACAAGTTCATGCCGAGGTTCTTCAAGCAGCCTACGTTCTGTTCCCACTGCAAGGACTTTATATGGTAAGTCAACTTATATTGAAGTGTGTAGGTTGTTAGTGGGGTATTAAAAAATTATAATTAAAAATAAACTATTTGTTTACAATGAGGAGGCGCCCTGTTCGGCTTAGCTTTTTTGTTTGTGACTTGTGAGGCGGTGATAACAGGCGATTCAGCCTAACGATCACATTGTATAAAGATAAAGTAGCCTATATGTGATTGTTTTGCTGGTGCACTTACCTATTTGGTGATGTTTTATTTGGGATGACAATAATAACATGTTTTCCTGTTATTGTATTTATAATTTACATGGTTTGATAATTTTAATTGAGTGGGATGGATTGAGTGGGACAGTGTAGGTAGATTATTAGTGCAGTGGGAAATATGATTAATTTATTCAAATAATACCAGGATAAATTCAAATAAGATTCTGGTTGGTGTGATTTTAAAATAAATGCTTGTGCATATTATTTGAAAACCAAAGTGTCCAATGTAAATTTATTTACTTTATTCAAAATCCTTAGAAAAATGTGTTAGACCGGTTCACAAAGTTACAAGTTTATTTGGAAGAAACTCCAAATATTAAGCACATTAGCATAAATTATTATATTTTTATTTACAAATATATGTTATATATCACCCAACAAACTTGGAATCGTTCATTTCTAGTAAGTATTTATAATAATATTCATAAATATAGAAATATTGAATCCAAAAACTATTTTTTTTTTTTTTACCATTCCTGATGCTTCGTTTTGGCTTATTTTTTATTATGGTCATTGGGATATTGAATCTATTATTTTCAATATACCATGAATATTATACAAAATAAACCAAAATGAAAGATAAAACAATCACCAATAATAATTCATGAAAATGCAATCCATGTTATTCTGTAGATTTCCAGACATTTGATTTTAGCGCAGGGATCTTCATTTACTAATCAAACACCAAATACATTTACTTTACATCTACAAACACATTTATTAATGAATCAACCAGCCAGTATTTTTCTGGTCATTGACCATTCATAACTATCCAAACAACATAATTACATGAAACAATAATATTATATCAATGAATCTGACTCAATTCAAACTCTCAGTTTGATAGACACATGTTCAAATACTAGAAGCCGGTAACATTGACACACAAGTCATAACAACCCACTGTAAATGTATAGAGATACAGAATAATGTGCTCTCTAGATATTTTTACATTATGACTGTGCTGTTTTTACTGGGTGTGTCAAGAAATAAGTTTTATTAAGTATGTAAATAATATTACTTTTTTATGTAAGTATGGTGATGCAGATCTAATTTTTTTAATAGATTTTAGGTAATGAACTTACAGGAATTAATTTTTTCAAAGGTAATTAATGCTAGCGAAAGATGGAAGGAGTTGAGGGAAGGGAAGCCTTTGCCCAGGAGTGGGACAGCGTAGGCTGGGAAAAAAAAAACTGTTGTTTCTTTACTTACTTAATTAAAGTTAAGAATTTTTTTAAGGAGAAAAGTGCAAGGCTTGTCTGATTCTAAATTATAGATAAGTATTTACGTCCATATCTGCCGAAACAGTTAATGGCCAGAGAATGTTACGTATATTTTTTAATTTAACCATTAACTCGTAAGGAGACAAAAATTTGGGCCGTAACATCAGCACGGCGTTGTGGGCCCGCGAATTATGATCCTCCGCCAATTTGTACTCGTAAACCGTGCAAAATACCTACTTGACTTCCCGAGAATAAAGGCCAAATTCTACGTATTTCGGAAAAGGCTAGTTTGATCAATGGATTCAAAGGTGTACTCCAACGCTAAAAACAAGAACAAATTACGTTTCGTCGTATCTTACAGGGTTTAGGTGGTATCGACCTTTTTTAGAGCACGTAACGACTGATAGATATTGCCCATTTGTCAGCAGACGACACGACCTTATTGCTAGAGGCATATTCGCAGTCCCAACGAAATATGTTTTGTGAGGAACCGTCCTTACTCTTTATGCCTTTTTGTTCTTGCTTATTAGTCAAAAAAATCAATCTGCCTAGCCTTTTCCCAACTATGTTGAAGTTGGGAAAAGGCTAGGATGGATTTTTCCTGGTATTTCTTGGTATTCAGCTGCATCCGGTTAGACTGCCGACCCCAACGTATTCTGGGAAAAGGCGACGCAGATGTCTTTTTTTGTCTTGTCCTAGGTTTCTGAAAGCTCAAAGTGATCTGGTAGACGAAAGTACGAAACACAACAGCTTAAATTGGCTTGCGTAAATCACGGGTACGGCTTGGTATATTGGCGTGTGCTAGCTGACATAATTATGGCTAATAATTAGATTTATATTTTATGTTGCGTAATGTAAATGATTTTGCATACTTTTGTATAGAATCAATTGTTTCTAACTGAACAGACAGCTGTGCTGCTGGGGAGTTTGTTGCGCCACTTCTTCTTCCCAGCTAAAGCACTGGAAGTGGTGAAGGGTGGGCGTTTTGGGGGACTGTTTTATGTAATGTTGACGTTCGAAAAGTGCTGATTCTCAACCTAGTTTGAATTTGATTTACTTTTGATTTTGATTTCGATTTTGACGAGTTAGCAAAGTTAGGTTAGGTTAGAGAGTTAATCCAGCAAAGTGATTGTTTTTACTTTCAGGTGAGTCGAGGTGTAATAAATACAGTATTATGAAATGTTATGCAGCATTAATATCATTGTTTATTTTCCAATTGTGAACCTGACACCAATCTGCACGAGTCGCTCCATTCATTTCCTACTCATAATATCTGTAACGACTGTAGAAAACCATAAAATAAACAATAAAAGGAAACAGTGTCTATTAATAACTGCTGTTTCAATTCAGCGCAGTTTCGTAACTGCAAAATCTCGGCGGTAGTTCTAATTTATCATGTCATGCATGATCTTGCGCTTCTAAAATTTGTTTTAGCAACGAGGGATCTTCCTTTCCTATCTATAGGTATCTGTTGATGAGTTTATCGTGAGAAAATAAACATACAGATCATTGCCATTAATAAAGTAAGTAAAATATATTCGTCAGCGAAAAATATAACGGCATGAAGTCGTCAACTATTTTAGTTTTCAATAAAATGAGACCGACACGCAGAGTATTTTAACAGGAAATTTTACTATGTCTTTATGAAACTAAATTTATAACGGACTGAACTTGCTGATTTATTGACGCTATTTTTATATCAGAATGGTTGTAGAGAATAATTTGTTGCACAAACCGCACAGCAGTGACATACTCTTGGCTCCAGAACAAAATTTATTGATTTTGCCCACTTAAAATGTTAAATTATTAACTGAGGAATAATGTCGCGTTATATTTGAGGAAGTTTATTGAGTAAATTTTGAAATAAGGCCAAGGTAGTTATGTCAGGCGGGCAACAGGTAAATTTTGATTTAGTGAGCGATTGTGATGAGTGGTCACACGTAAATATGAAGCAAATAGTCATAAATTAATCACTCCTATCCATCGGAGTATTAACTTTGATTGATGTGTCTTGTTAGCTTGGCAATGTTAAAATATTTAATGTTTGTGGGAAGGAGGATATTATTTATAAAAAAATCGAAATTGCAAAGACACGCATTGGATTCACAAACGACACGACAGACAAAGTACATACCTACGTGAAAGTAGATATAAATTCGGTAAGAAGAAATGAAAATAAGGATAACGCTCTTAGGATTCTCTACATCGTGTGTGGGTGCCATAGACAACACAATCGGTATAGCAAATATTCAGACGCGAAACAAACATTTGTTAGACCATGCAAATATTGGTCCTGTTGTGGGAGTTGACATTCAGGCATAGTCGTTAGCATAGAGATTTATAGTGTTCCCTTTTTCTTTCTTTTCATTTCGGTCGTGTAACTTGTATAACCATTAAGTGGAGCACTGAACTGAAGTTATGGTGTGAGGTTTTAGTCCAAATATGTTAGTCCTTTTCATTTTTCAAAAACATTCGTATTGTCTGTTTTTAGTTCGCTCCATTTAAAAAAGAGTTTTTGTACCATAGTTGTACTCTTTTCCATCTATTGTTTTCTTTTCTACATCATAGAAAGTTGGTAAATATGATTCCTTTTCTAAAATATTATATTCCGATTGTAATTAGGTTATGCAAAATAGTTCCTACATTTCATAGAATTTTCAGTTGTCTTCTTGTACGTCGTAGCCGTCAATACGTGCTTCTTTGTTTTAATTTGTACACTGTCGTGCATTCATAATCGAAACCCAATCAGGACCAGCCGATGTAATTAGCTCGAACCTGTACGGTTGATTATAAATTAATGCGCATAAGGCAAAATGTGGGAAAATCTAATTTGCTTTGTTACTGTATGTCTGTCTCTCTCTTGCCTGAGTTTAAACGTTGTTGCGGTCTCTGTCTTAATTAATTGCTTACTACTTCGTTTATTCTTGGGTTCTCTGGAATAGGGTTCTTAGGTTTTCTTACAGTAATAGCGTGTAAATTGTGGATTGAAACAAAATTATGCAGGGAATTTATTACTAGGCGGCCCGTAACTCCGTCCACAAAATTCAACTCCTCGGCTGACTCGATCAGGGGATCCGAGAAAATCTTTCTAAGTGCGTCTTTAATTCAATGATTATAAATATAAACATGAAGGGGTTTATTCATAAACGATGATTAAAGTTAAGTGACATTCAAACGTCAAAAATGTATGGTTAAACAGTCTCTAATCATTACTTAACTTTAAGCAACGTTTATGAATAAAGGGGAAAGTTTTAAATATCAGGAGATCTACTCTTCTGATCTTTAAAACTTCATGTTTCTATCTTCAGCATGTGTGGGTTCTCTGCCAGCCAGTCCCAGCCAAATGTAACACTCTATCCAATTGTTACATAGATGTCTTGTGACCTAACAAAATCCTCATAATCATAATATAAATTAATGTCCATGCAATATTTAATAATATAACTAGTCATCTACATTTAAAAAAATCGTAATATTTCTGTGGAATTTAAACAAATCATAATATTCCCTGTAAGTTATGAATTTTATTATAGCTACTAGAAGTTCTATAAAAAATATTCAGTTGTGGTTTTCCCTCGTTACACTCGTTTAACCTGTCCATAGATCATGATTTTACGTCAAAGTTAAGTTAAACAGTAGAAAGATAATATTATGTGGTCAAGAAATTACTATGAATAAGGAAATAACCATTCGTTTGTTTAGTTTATGGAATGCGCAGTAAAAAAAAAAAGAAGATTGTTACTGAACTGTACCTATAAATATAAATAACTCTTTTTTGTGGTTTGTTTTTGGCAAGAAATCGCGAAGTATTCCCGTTTGCGCACCTCTTTTTTGTCGCGACGGAACACTTGTTTAATTAATTGATTATGTTAATTAAAACTTGTAATATTATAATTAAATAATTGAGATACCGTTGCATTATAACTGGTTATTCGAATACCAATCTGCTTGAAATTGTAATATTTTGCTAGGATTATGATAATGCCACTTGGGCGTAAGTGGTATTAACTTATGATTATTAACCTACTTACTTTCAAGGTCGGCTTAAGCCCTTAACATTATGAATGGTGTAAGATGATGATACACTGCAAGTTGGTACACATCAAGCTACACATTTCCAGTTTAAGCTGGTCTCGCATTGTATAGGATTTCCGAACAATACGAGGTCAGTGTAAACTGGAAATGAATAGCTTTATGAGTAGCCGTGTGGACACTGCCTTATAATAATTAATATTGCATAATTTATTTTATAGTTAAACAATGAATTTAGAGCCCCTATTTTCAGCATTAATTCCCGATTCTCTGAAAAGAATAAGCAACGTGTCGTGTTTCTAATAACAACATAACCTCCTCTCATAACCTCTATTTAACAATCCTTTTTATCTTTTCCCAGGTTATCTTGAAACCCTTGAATTCTCGAACCGCAAGCCTTTATTTATACCTTTCCCATCCTGGATGAAGATTCTATCGAAAATAACTTTCGTCAACCCTCGAAACCGCTTCTGATACAAATCTTTTGAATATTTAATCACATACTTTGACAGAAGGCGAACTAAGGCTGCTTATTACCTTGATTATCATGCAAGATTTTCCAGAGAAGCTTACAAGACCCCAATAAGATATGGAATATGGAAGCCATGAAATCGCTCCACGTATCGCTCAAAATAGTCTTCGATCACACGGATCACGTTATGAAATGTAATCTCCTTACATGACTTCACCTTACATGTATGTCCTGCCTTAAAAATGGAACAACTGTTTAATAAAGTCGGTATTGCCATTAGTTTTTTTTTTTCAGACAAATTTTGGAACTAAGAGTCCTTGGAGTTAGCGTTAATAAAAACAACATGTGAAATGTCTCGATCCAGCCTGCGATCAAACGTTCTCTGTTATCTATTGAACTCAGCAGTAGATCCTGCTGCCAGATAGATATATGAGGTCCATATTAGAGAACAGATCGGTAAATATAATCAGCGATTCGAGGCTTGCTTTACGGTTGAGAGAGCACGTAAACCGTCTGCCCCAATTAACTATGGCAAGCGTTGATCGCTCCCAGCCTTTATCATAATTTCTGTGTTTATTCAGAATATAATAACTTACATATTTATCTGCGCAAAATTGTTCTCTTTCGAGGACTGGTGGTGGAAGTGAGCTGTGCTGTTACGTATAAATTAAGGGCTTAGCTCTGAAGGGTATCGTTGAAGTAATGCCTACTTAATAAGCTGATTCTAATTATAACGATGAGTCAAAAAGAGGTTAATGTCCAGGACTTGGCAGTCGTAGGTTATTTTGTTTTTGTTCTCCATATGTTAATTACAGGGGACGCACGGAACCGTGAAATTCGCTATACATGAAAGGAGGCCCAGCAGTGGGTGATTCCGGACTAAAATGATGATGATGACGTTAATTTAAAGATTTCATTAGTCAAACTCAGAACTCAAAGCATTTATATCAATTAAACCAATTACAGGCACTTTTGAACTGTCACGGACTTGGTCAGTCAGAAAGACCAAGCTAGTTGTTTTGTGTTCAACTCCGGTGAGCGATTTCCTTGTTACGAGTATTACTTTGTCCCACCTAGTTTCCAATGCTCTTCGCCCGATTGAAGTCCTTTGATATACTCGGATTTAGCAGTGAAATAGACCAATATCTCTGTGATGTGAACGCAATTGCATTGCTTGTACACAGAGCTCTAGCATTTGTCAAAGCACTCGATACTGAACTGCGGTAATGGATTAGATCCCAATGCTATTTGATATTCCATAGGTCTTTGCCGTTTTAACCGTTCCTTTATTAGAATCCGTAGTAAACAGTCTTCACTATCATCCGCTTTCAATGTCTATAATTTTCTTCATTAATTCAGGATAATTTTCAGCTAATTGCCAGCCAATATTATTTTTGTCTACCGGATAATGTACAAAGCTTGGCAAAAAAGAGTATGATGCAGTGACAAATGAAACTAAATATTTTACATAAGTAATGCAGACCTATGATGTTGGCACTACTTTGCCGACAAGTGCTAGTAGGTTTTAAAGTCAGTACAAGCAGCGTTTTTCACTATTTGTTTAAATTCTTTGACGCATTTCCCATTTGAAGTGACCTATGTGCGGTAGTGGCGCCCTCATTATTTCCAAACTCTTTTTTGCCAAGCTGTAGGTAATGAGTTTCAATGTCAATAGAAAGGTTTGATACGGTACAATAAATTGAGTCTAGTTAATCGATTACGCAAAATATAGCATTCAATTTAGTCTAGAGCCAGGACTAGACAATGTCCAACGTTGATGCATTTTCATCGAGAATCTAATCAACCTCATACAATAAGTTCTCGAGTAGATAAAAACCCATCAATAACCACTGCAAAGGCCAGTGTGGGCCATTGTGTAGACGTAAGGGAGAAGTTTAATATTATGATATTATTATCCATTATTTATTATAAATCCATCAATTTTGTTCCAAACTCTCCAGAGGAAGCTTATCTATTTAAATACCACTTCTACGAACGCGTCGCTAAATACACGTTCATAATTTTGGAGTCAAGATTCCGGGGATTAAGTACCTATTCGTGCTAAAATCTTATTATCTACGTCATTATAAAGAATAATAAGTTCTGAGAAATAGATGCGAACCATATTTAATCAGTCATCTAGGAACTGCCGAAGTGCTGTGCTCATAACAGAACATAAAAAATGCTGATTCATTATTGCATAAAATTGTTTTTAGTAACGAAATAACGCGGTTAAACTTAAACCGGGATTCTCTGCGATGAGTAATAGCAAAAAAAAGTCTACATGTGAAGTCCTCAGATGCTATTAATGACGTCACTATGTCTGCGTAAATGGCGGCTAGCACGTTTTATAGCTCAGTATAAACAAATGGAATTCAAAAATGGAATGCAATTGTGACGTTAATCTTGGTTTACTACTGTAGCTACGAGTGATCGCTCGATCTATGCTGGTCTGCGGTGATTATCATAACATTGTTTATGACTCAACTGAAGACATAATTTCTGAACTATTTTTACATAAAAGACTATTATATTCGTCAAACCTGTCCTTCGGAAAGTTTCACAAGTTCTATGCATCTTGTCCTCTCTTTCTTCAACATTTTTTCTATACAGAATAAGCACCGTCAAAATCATTTGCATTTCTGTTGTCATTTGCGTTGTACTCTAAACGCATTACTTTGGGCACAAAGTATTTTGCATGTTTAATACTTTAACTCCACCTGTACGAGCAAGCTGACCCAGTTTCTCAGTAAAAATACGTTCGCGACGTACCTACCAATTGAAATTTCCTGCACTAGCAGTGCTACAAATTGACCAATCAGGGCTGGATGACATGTTATGGAGCTACAGTGCTCAAAAGAGTTTGAAGAAAAATTACTCCATCTCGAGTTTTTCTGAGTAGGTTATATACTTTAACATCTAGCTTGTGTAATGCAGATTGAATTTTAACTCTTTTGTTGACAGTACCATGAAAGGCCAATTTTCCGGAGGTGCATCGAGTTGGATTCTTGGATTGCATGTGATTGCACCTAATGTAATCTTTGAAGTGACTGGCTTAAAGCTCAAGGACGAATCGGCTTTGATTTTCTGAACAACAGCGTTAAAAGCTAAAGCACACTTTTCGGGCTTTATTATTTTCTATGGAAATAAAAAGCTTTTAGTAAGGTTCTAGTTTTGCGTGTTGGGTTCGAACAAGTTTTATGTTGCTACTCCTGGAAAAAGACACCGATTTGATTTTTTTTTTGTAACTCTAGTCTCTGGACCATAGGGTAGATAAACTTCATCCAGGAAAAGATTTTAGAAACGAACTAGGTAGGTATAAAGAGCAACATTTATCCAACAGAAGTCTTATTAAATATGAACGAATGTGTCGTGCACTCGTTGGGTTGCAGATAAATCTTATCTTAGTATCTTTTAATACTCCGCGGATTGTTATTTGCAAGTTCTTAGTACGGGCTATTAAAAATAGATTTAAAAAAGTACGTGACATTTCTTCGTAATAAATTCTAAGAGAAACTCGCCGAGCTCTCGACCGTCGACACAACGTTCTTAGTTAGCTATTCCTTCCACATTAATTATTGGTGCTTTGTGCCCTTGGGGATAATCTGCCTTATTCAACCTATAATCTGCGTGTAAACAGGAAAATCCCTACATTTTCCCCTAACGACAAACCATTAGTAACTACTTTTTCTCGATAAAGGTCAGTTAAGTTGGCAGAAACTCGCGAGTGCTTAATGGCTATTGGCTGAATCAGCACCTTTTAGCTAGTCACTCAGGTGACTATCAATTTGGGCCGGAGGGAGGAAATAATTTTCTAAATCGTCACCATTTTTTTTTTGTAGAAAACTTTGCCTCCCGTCGTTTTTGGAACTGGTTTAAGTTCAGCGATATCTATTTTGTTAGGAGGCTAAGTAAGTGAGTGCTAAACTTGTTTTCCAAGCTTTATGTCTATTGTTCTTTAGGACTTGCTGAAGTTCCTCTCCATTAAATTTGTAGATACGGATTTATCGGCAGAGTTTAGCAAGCTAGTAGTGTATCTCTGAGATAAGTTCAGGTTATATGCTTTTATCCTGTTGGAACCGTAAAAGCATGTTTTCCAAAGTAGCAGTGGACATGTAAGACACATAAAAGCTAAAAAAAACAAAATGTGTCGAAATTCATCATAACAGAGCTTGCGATCCTACTAATATCGATTAAAAAAGAAACACCTAGAAAATGTAGGATGGGCAGACGAAGAATGGTTTGAAAATTTTATTTTGCTAGAGTTTGTGCAAACCCGGAAAATGTATGAGTAACTATATCGGAATATCAAAACTATTTCCAAGCTAGTTGAGCTAGAAAAATACCAAAATTCTGCATCATTCATGCATTTGAAATAAGGCATTGAATTGAAAATGAAAGAAAAAAAAACTGGCTTACGTTTGCACCGAAACAATGTGACTTTCATTACATCAGTTTACCAAAGTTTTGTAAACAAATCATTCTGTTTTGTCACCGTACGGAAGCACTGTCTCCGATGTGATTTATCTAGAGCCTAAAATAAATATCCCGAACAATGACGTGATGTAATAAAACAAACAGTATTGTGATTCACTCTCGTTCTCTCGGTCAGTGTCACAATAAAGGTTAGTAGCATGGTTCTAAATTCAAAGTCAAATAAATTGGCGCCTTTTTTCCATTTTTTGTCTTATAAAGTCCCAGACCAAATAAAAAACCAAGACAGAGCGCTTTTAACATGTGTGCATTTAGTTTGGTGTAGTGTCATTGTAAATAGTTGTAAATGAGCGTGTATGCACAGAGCGGTGGTGTAGTTTTAGCATACTTCACTGTATAGTTCGCAGCGCTCCGTCTTGCTTTTTTATTTGGTCTGAGTATAAAGTTTACTGAAATTGTTTGTAATCCAGCAATAGTCGTAGGAGAGTGTCCAGTGTTAATTTATGTTTTTAGAGTTATCTTATTGCCTACGCGAGGTTATCATTATCAAACTTTACATTTCTGTCCAAACGGGCTGTATTCTTGCTTTTTTATGTACCATATCGTATTTTTGTTCTCCACTTTTATTAACCATCTGTTCTGCCTTTTTTGATTTCCCCATAGACTGTTGTACAAAATCGAAGAATCTTTATTGATTGATATTGATATGGCCAAGCCTAGAGAATAGAGAAGGAAATAAAAACTGAATGCCAAATTGATTTTGAATTTAGAATAATAATTTCTAATGGCGCCTATCCACCGTGTCCACGAGTGCTAACTGCGTCTATGGTTTACGTATGAAATCAACATGGCTGCGTGAGTTATCCTTTCGTCACGCTTAACGCGCCGCGTGGCTAGCCAGTAGTGATAGAGAATTAAATTCACACTCGATTAAATGGAACGTGTTGAGCTACAGCGTATATGCTGCATGTCATGGCGCATTATGAAAGCGTTCTAATAAGAATTTAATTTTTATAAGTACTATGTCAACGACAGAGACGTTTCTTTTGATGCATACGGCATTTCCCGTTACTATTTTCCTAGTTAATAAATGGTTTATAGGACATACGATGACAGCTCTTCAGGTGACTTCTATTGGTTTTTCTACACTGCGCGCAAGACATGTCTGCGCGCGGCTGAAATCGGAACTAATCGTATACCACCGTCTTGTCGTTTATGTAATGTCCTATTACATTTTTATAATATTTTATATTTAATGTGACGCCACATAGCCACCAGCGGACGATCAAGACGCTTCCAACGATACCTCATTTGTCAAATTGTGATGAGTGGTTTAGAAGATAGGAAGGAACAGATGAACATACTTACATACATACATACACTTTGTTGACTATACCATCTTTTCTGATTTTTTTCAGTTATTTATTTCCGAATACCCTTTTAAACCTTCTTAGATATTCGCTCCGGAAATTGCACGTCTAGCACTAGATTGCGATAGGCTGAGTTGATTGATTGTTCTTGAAAAACCAGTGGCAGGTACCGAAAAGCGCTTTAATCGATGCAAAACGCTCGGAAACTTTCATAACTTTTTTGGTATTTCAAATGAAGCGTATTCTGGTTTCGCTTTACACTCCGGAAATTGAGAAAATTCAGCAATTCAAAAGAGAGTATCCACCATTGATCTAAGAAGAACCATCAGATGTAGATACCTATACTCCATTTGAAATAAGATTAGACATTTAAATAAACCATTTTTACAGTCCGTTCAACCGATTTTGACTTCTATACCGTAGGCATAAGGATGGCATCAAAAGCAAAAAAGGTTACACAATACCAACTGTCTACTGCAGCTGCCATTTGTCATGCCACCAACGCAATAGAAGTCAAAATCGGTTGAACGGACTGTAAAAAGGTTTGTTTAAATGTCTAATCTTATTTCAAATGAAGTAGTACTTGTTACCATTAAGGAGTCGGCCAGCCGATCAGAATAGCGTACTTACCTATCACATGTAATTTGTTACCAACAACATGAGTATCAATGTCGATGTCGGTATGTTTGCATGTTGATCGGTATAATATGTCTTTCACAAGTTCAGCTCACAATCCATCACTGTCAAACTTAAATATTTGACCATTAACAGTTACACAGACGATTTTGAATCTTATTTTTGTTGTGTTAAGGTTTATTTTTAGTTCGGAGTTTTTTTTTTTTTGTAATTTGTTGCTTGTTTATTCAATATGTTTAATAGTCAATTGTATTACGACAAAATGATGTAAGTACTTACATACCAAATATTGTTTTTCTTCATTGAATCTACGTTGTTTCTTACCTTGGTTATAATTATTTTTAATCAAACTGGTTATTTCTTTAATTAAGCGGAAACAAAAGCATATAATAAACTTATTGCAATAAAAATACTGCACTGAGGAGTTTTATCTACCTAATAATAATGAACTTAATTATACACCTGGCTGTTGTTCTATTACGTAAAATCAATAAAATATGTCGTTTGTATATTTTCATTTTTTTTTTAGCATAACGTAAATTTTATTAGTCATATAAATTAATAAACATATAATTTGGCTTGTAAATCTGACCGTAACGAGGACATTTTAAACAACCATTAAAATTTATATATAAACATACAAAACAGGTTTCTAATCATTACATGTTATAATAGGAACGAGTTTATAAAGTTCAAAGGTATGACGTAAAAAAGTATCGTAGCAGTCTGTAATACAATAACAGCCGGTCGATTCTGTAGCCATCTCACCGTGAAAACTTAGGTGAAGTGAGCTTGGAGTGAACTGTCACTGCCTTAGCATTAGTAGGTATCGATGACAATGACAGCTCACTCCACGCTCACTTCACCTAAGTTTACACGGTGAGACGGTTACAGAATCGCAATGCAGGTATTTAAATGCATAAAAGAGTGATATCTTTAAATTAAATAAATTATTACCAAATGTTTCATTGGTATGCGTTTGAAGATAATAAAAGAATCTAGAATCTAATTCCACCAAATAAGATCAAAAAAACATATTTTTTTTAAACAAACAACCCGACTGAGAAAACCTATAACAAAAAAGATGAACAAAAAACCTATAAGAGTAGGTATTGCAGGCGGAACAAACAAAAGTTACACCATATTTCAGGTTATTGGTTTGTCGGCCTGCAATACCTTACAAAAAACAAAGTTTAATGTTTGTTTTTAGGGTTCCGTACCCAAAGGGTAAAACGGGACCCTATTAATAAGATTCCGTTGTCCGTCCGTCCGTCCGTCCGTCTGTCCGTCTGTCACCGGGCCGTATCTCATGAACCGTGATAGTTAGACAGTTGAAATTTTCACAGATGATGTATTTCTGTTGCCGCTATAACAACAAAAGCTAAAAAAACAGAATAAAATAAATATTTAAGGGTGCTCCCATACAACTAACGTGATTTTTTTGCCGTTTTTATAGAAAACTAGCTGCGCCCCGCGGTTTCACCCGCGTAAGTCTCGATCCCGTGGGAATATTGGGATAAAAGTATCCTATTTGTTAATCCAGGAACTATCTGTTTGCCAAATTTCATCCAAATCCATTCAGTCGTTTTTGCGTGATTGAGTAACAAACATCCAAACACACAAACTTTCACATTTATAATATTAAGTAGGATAGTAGGATGGTACGGAATCCTTCGTGCGCGAGTCCGACTCGCACTAGGCCGGTTTTTTTTTAATATAAAGAGAAATACTTAGCACAAAGAAAGAAATTAAATACCTAAAGTAACAATGTCTCCTCCGAACTGTCCCTTCATGGCGTGGAATGGTGAGCGGTCAATCTCTACTATGACCCCCAGGGGTCGCTGCTAAGCGGTGCTAATGAACAGCTCTAATAATTCGTACAATGGCGTCGCTTTATCACGACAATTCAGTTTAAGCTCAGTAACTGCAGGAAACATGAATGGATTTAAAATGCGGTAGGGATTTAAGCCAAGAAACAAAATAAATGTAATAAGATATTAATGAAAAATTAGGTTGTCTGGAGATGAAACCGGTTATTATACATAAAAAAAAAAAATGCTAGCATCTTTGATTATTTATATGTATAAATAGTTAGTGTCGCGTTGCAGAACAACTAAAAACATTTTTTTATGCTGGTGTGCGTGACAGCTACGTCTTACACTCGCGCTAACGTCATTGTGCTGTCATTGTGCTTATGTGCGTGAATGTAGCGGCTAACAGTTGGATGCTAATTTTTTCAACGAGCTCACACCTTTGGCTGTCTATCTAGACATATTTATATCTTTGGATAGCATCTATTGCAACACTGTGTATGCAATAAAAATCATACTATGAAACTCACACAGAGCAAACATTCACAGAACATTGAAAAAGAAAATATGAATCAGCCAGCAGTCGGAAGCCCTGTGGCTACCGTTCTAGCTTTATTGCTTAGTAATTGAGATGTATAGGTCAGATGGCAGTCGCTCCGCATAAAATATTGATACTCCGCTGCTTCTGGATAAACTGGAAGCCGACCTCAACATACTTGGCTAGCCCGACGGTGATGAATTAGATATTATTATTCGCATACACACAAAAGCAATTTCGCGGCAAAAGTGATCTTCCCGTTCAAAGCAACAAATCTCCGTAATATTACGTAATAGGTCGTATACTCTGGACATCTGGCAGATGTTTTCACAGGTGCCATATATTACTGGCCATCATAATAGTTTGCGGAATTCCGTTGATTACACAAACTGTCTTTGTTAGTGTGGTCTTTGGCGTTCCGTATTTAAACTGAGGTGATTGAATTTCCTTGATCTTCTTTTTCCGAAATTTTCGTTGACCTAGCTTAACTTCGCCTAGTGAAGGGCGATGGATTAGGTCTACGATGGAACGAACGTATCCAGAAGATGCCTATTTACTCTTGCTTTTAAGGTTGACGTACATTTCAGGGGTCTGTTCCAAATTGGAAGCTGTGACCGATAGTCTATTTTGGGATCAGATGGAATGTATATCTATTTTTGGACCAAAAAGGTTTTTATGAGTATTGTTGGAAATTCGGTTATTGCTAGCTAAAAATAGAAGGTTATTTCCTTTGCAATGTTTTCAGCTATGGGCAATAACTATTTTGTTGAAACATAGGTACAGCGATCTTTCGACCATTAAAATAGTGTGTTCCTGAAGCTTCTATCTATATGTTTTGTTTAGGTTCTATCGTCACTATCTTAACAATGAATTTTCATGAAAATTCACGGCTTCAGTTTGCGCAACTTTGACAAGAGATCTTCCATTTAGACAATGGGTATAAAATATAATAACTATCAAGTATATTGGACACTTTGATAAAGGGTTCATAGATGTGTAAGTATGGAGCTGTACGCGCCATACTAGAATACTAATCCGCTAGTCTCAATAGCGGATTGCTTAAAATCCAGAACAGCTTGAAAGTCCAAATACTTTGGAAAAAGTCCCGCTTAAACCTAGGGTCGCTATAGTGTCGGAATTTAGAAACGATTTACCGTCGTCAAATTTTCTATCGATTCCTGTGATATATTGGTGAACGGTGTTTTAAAAGTTCTTCGAGCTTTTCCGAAGAGCAATGGACATTATTTCGTTTAAAAATCAATAACTTGCAGAACCAAAACCTGCGCGCCAAAGCGATAATTGAATTCGTTTCTAACGTCAAAATTGATTCAATTAAATACAAAAATAGAACGGTCGTCATCCCGAGGTGAAACAACATTTGAGCAAACACAATTGTATCGTCTGCCGCTAGATGGCGTTGAAACGTAATATCATTACCGGCCGACAGCCGTCACTGGCGTCTTATCTCACAGTCGCTTTTGCCTTTATAATATCCGACGTCCCCGCTTCACTTACAAACAGAAGTTGAATAGTTGAATGAAATGTATCTACTCGAATGAAAATTTTATGATCTTTCGTTTTGTTGTAGACTGAAATGAAGGCAGACTTTTTTACATTGAGCGAGTGAATTTTCTAGTCGTCTAGACAGACTATTTTATTTTTTTGCCGCTATCATTATCTGGTAATCTAATTGAACGATCGTTATTTCTCCTGGAATCTTTTTATCTAGTGTCATATCTAGTTTCGTGACTTTCGTCAATAATGGTGAAAAACAAATGTGAAATGTCTAACATAATGGGCCACGTTTCGACATAACCATTTTACTGCAAGTACTTTATGTAAGTAGAACATATCAAAAGGCAGTGGCTCACGAACATGCGGGTAGTTAGTAGTATAACTTTTTGGCGCCCAACGCGGGACCATGTCTGTGTCTAATAGTTTCTTACTTTGTGGTGGGTTCAGTGGTTTTCATCTAAAAGGGATAGATTTTCCCAATAGATGCTTTTGTATTGTTTTATCTTGTAGATGTAACTATTCCTTTAGGTATATTCCGATATTCTTTTCAGAATATAATTTAAGTAAGGAGCCACGTTTTACACACTTTCTTTAATTCAACTTGATTCTGATTGTTTTTGGGAAACATTATACAAATATTTCGTTATAATACTATACTATTCGAAACCAAACACGATGTTCCCAAAAAGAAAGATTTACTAAACCGGGCGTCATTAACGCGAAAGAACGAATCACAAATGTGCGGGTGCCATTACGAGGGACTAATGAAGCGTTACCTGGACCCTTTTTTGACGTGCAGGAACGTACCAAAGAGAATAATTTACATTTTTATGATTAAGCTCAGGTGATCCTGAAAGCATTCACTGTGCCTCTTGTTTTGACTGAATCCGGAATAATTTTACGTGCATTATGAATGGTGTGGCTTATAAAACTGTTTGTTTGCTGAAAGGACCTTTTTTTTTTTTTTGAAGGTGGGAAATCATCCAATGACTTCTCCCGCTCTGGGCGGAGCGGAAGGGCGTGTCAGACTTTTACTGACTAAAACCCACCCGTGTTCCTTCATTTGCCTGTTGCCAAGGTCCCGGTATCCCTTTCCGACTTTCCCAAAACCCTGGCAGGCATCGGTCCTAGCGGACCCCGCCAATTGTGCTGACATCTCTTTGAGGCGCGCGTGGAACACGACGCGCCATCGACCCGGGCCTGGTCCTTATCGGACGGCGAGCTGCCCGTTGCTCGCCGTCCGCAAGCCCGCGCCTATGGTGGCCGGGAATCTGCCTGGGATTCCCGACGCCCAGGGCGTCTCCAACGGCGGCGGTTAGGGGCGTGAGGGCGCAAACTTTGCATTTCCCTCACGCGTTCCGCCTCCTCCTTCGCGAGCATTACTGCTTCGCAGAAGGAGGTGACGGCTTCCCATGCCCTCTCGCTCCGTACCATGGCCTGGACCAGGGCCGGACGCCAGAGGTCATTGCCGCCAATCGCCTCCGCGAGGAAATGGCGGTGCTCCGCCCAAGCAGGGCATACCTCCACCGTATGCTGCACCGTGTCCTCCGGGCGATCCGCACAGTGGTAACATCCGGGCGTTTCCTCCCGCCTAATCCTACACAGGAACCTCCCGAAGCTACCATGTCCGGTGAGGACCTGTGTCAGGCGGAAGGTGAGGACGCCGTGGCGCCTCTCTAGCCACTCCTCAAAAAGGGGAATTATCGCCGCTATTGTGGCGTTTCCATCACTGGGTTGCGACAATCGCACTCTGCATGCCACCATGAGATCTTGCCGGAGCTCTGTCCGCTGTGCCGCGATTTCTCGCGGCAGCGGAGTTACACCCCGGCGCTTCACCTCCTCGCGCCACTCCCAGATGTGCGCGAGGACCTTCGCCTCCAGATCCCATGGCGGTAATCCGGCAAGGAGGCTCGCCGCCTCACGGGAGACCGTGCGGTATCCCCTGGCCAGCCGAATGGCCATGACCCTTTGGGACAAGTTCAACCGGCGGGCTGGCCGCAGCCTAAGGGAACGCGCCCACACCGGTGCCCCGTAAAGGGCCATGGACCGCACGACCCCCGCGTAGAGCCTCCGGCAGGAGGCGTTTGGACCCCCTAGATTGGGCAGGAGCCGCCTCAAGGCGGCCCCAGCCCGGTCCAGCCTTGGAGCCAAACGTCGGAAATGCTCCACGAAGTTCCACCGGCTGTCGAGGACGAGTCCTAGGTACTTCATCGTCGACTCGACGCCGATGTGAACCCCTCCTACCGTAATTTGGGAACCCGACGGTGGCGCGTTCCGAGGGCCATGAACACACATGACCTCGGACTTGTGTAAGTGCTGAAAGGACCTGGATTGAAGTTTTTGCAGAATCTATCACATGCAGATGAAATACGCTCCGTTATTGTGTTATTCGTTCAGGATATGAATTAATTCATTGTTTCAAGTTTAGACTGTGAGCTATGCATGTATTGCGTAAAGCAATGTTTGAATCGGTAAAGGTAACTATTGGAATTTATGCGGAAATACAAGAACTAAGGAGAAACACAACAATGACTCACGCACCAATCATGTTGCTTCATGTCGTTATACCACGCTGGGATTTCCTGCAACAAGGGTGCCGTCAAAAATCACATACAGATTCAAAATAAATACTCCTGGCCGGTTATGGAAAATGGGTATGAATTTACGATTTGCCTGATTTTCCCGAATAACGCCTGCTTTTATATATAATTTTCTTTACAGCAGAGGATAGTAAAACTGGGAAATGAAAGTCGGTCTTTTCCCAGTTTTACTATATTTACATTCTTTGCATTTTACTACCGGCCGTTTTTCGCTAGAATAACTTTATGTAAACTTTGAAAGAAGCTAGCCTCAGTCAGCGAGTAGGACACACATAATGTGACAAACGTTTATATGGCTGGAAATAAGTGTAATAAAATGCAGTTTACTTCACAGATGTTTCTGCATGCAGCAAACAAGTGATGCAGAGAAAATATGGCTATTGACTGTAGCTACTATAATGTTCAACTTATTTAATGTAACTGGATTGAATTTACCAATGAAAATATGCCATTATTTTAATTCATACTTAATAATGAGATGAATGCCTCCTTAAACATACATGAGATAAACTGTAGCGGCTGATCAACTGAAATATGCACATTTCCCTGAACACCTACATTTAAAGCTTTTAGCTGAAATAAATTATTCAAATATGCCTATTTTAATTCTTACAAAGACATCCAGAGAACATTAGGACCTAGTGAATCCATATTTAACGAGAGCCCACGTTTTGATGTTTGTTTTATAATATTAATAAATCTTTGGGACTCTCCGGCACATTAACATAAATATTATAATACTTGCATACTATTCTGTTAGGCAAGAGAATGTCTAAATGAAAAATGATGTTAGTTTGTTAACATAGTTAATTTGATTTAATGCGGGTTGAGAAAGAAAACTAATGTTTTGGATGTTCCAAAATAAATCATCAGTGTGTTTTATGTTAATTACTAAATTAGAGAGTAAGATGATCTCTATAGAGATGTTTCGGTATAGATATAAAAACTTACTAAATACCAAATAATATACAGAACGCTGTGGGAGAGACCTTTGCCCAGCAGTGGGACTACAAAGGTTACAAAAAAAGATAGAATAATATTTTGTGAAGCACAAAGCACCACTGGAATTGGAAAGCGCCTTTTATGAAGTGCCCATCCCTTAACCAGAGAATCTGAACACTGAAGTTGTTTCATAATATATCTCAAACATTGTGCGGGATATTCGAAACTGGGGCGTTTGGTTAATGGCTTTTTAAGTGAGGCGGGGCAGGTTGCCTGTGACCTTGACGCCCACAGAACAATTTCGGGTATACCCCGATGACCGAGTTGCTTCTCTGCATTATTAAACTGCCACTGTTTGGGGGTTATGCGTTCTGTCTGATATAAAGTACAGTTCTTTTTGCATGTGTATCGTTTGATTAATTTCCCATCAAGGTAAAGTAACGATTTAGTCTCTTGGAAGAGAAAAAATCATCTTTTGATATATTTTTTATTCCGTGTATAATTTTCCAGCTATATAATTAACTATAAGTACATAAAACAGGAAGTAATTAATTTAGAGCGGCTACCTTTCAAAAGACTTTATTTATAATGAGCCTTTGCTGCTGTTTCCACGAAAATTTGGGAAATAACATAAAGCTCATTACAACCGAAACCGAGAAACGGATTGTCAAATAAAACTTAACTGCATAGGAACATGCAAAGAAGATGCGGGTACGTTGTTCATACGATGTTAAAAGTATTAACGAAGCTGGAAAGTGTTTCGTTACCTTTTTCATTTTCATTAAGAGGTTCTTCTGGAAAGATGATGATGAAACAAGCAAATCATTTATTATAAACAGTATCAGATTTATAACAAGTTGCCAAAGTCGGTTACAGAACTTGGTGATGGAAAGTTCAGACCCCAAATCAAACGGGTCCTTATCAAAAATACATTTTATAAAATTAAGGACTACGTTGAAGACAAGGCAGTTTGGCAATAATTCCTTCTGTGCATGTGGCTGCCGTGGTACCTCATTAAAGGCATAACTATGTAAATGGCAATTAACTTCTCGCAAATTCTGATGTTTTTTTTTCGTACTTTCTTGGCGTAATCTTCTCATTATTTGACATTATATACCTACAGTTCTAATGTGTAGTGTATTGGCTTTTTTTGACAAGATGTTAATTCCATTTTGTTGTAATGGCAATCATGCCATTTCGTTTAGACAGGTTTTATTTTTAGTATTTTATTTAGTTTTTACATAGATTATTATAATATTAGTATGGATTTTATATTTTGGGAAAGTGAGAACGTTGTAAGCCTTGTGGGCATTTGCAGACCATTTTCTATTTTGTTAAGTAACTAGTACTTGTTGAGGCCTACACTGTTCTCGCTACCTATCAACACTGTGATTTGGAAGCATTGTAGAAGCCAATTATTTCAAAAAGAGTAACCGTGGGGTTTCTTGTCGGCTATTCTCCATACGAAACGACCAATTGGAATCATTCACCTAGCTTCTGATGTATCTTAAGTGCCCATGTTGGTTTTAAATGTGAAATAAAATATTTTGATTTGTATATTAAATTACATAGTAGAAATAATTGCATATTTTATATCTTTTTTATATTGTCTCAAAATTGTCTCTTTATTTTCATCGTAATCTGATTATTGCTACTTTTAATTTATAAAGTACCTATTTTACCATGATTGGATCACTATCTACGAAGCAATTATGAAGTTTTCTGCCAGAATTAAACGAATACTTAAAATCCGCTCTGCATAGACAAGACTAGACCACAATCAAATCTCTGGTCATTCTGTGAAACTAGCAGGTTCAAGAAGCTTATTTTTTATCTTACTAATTATCCCCACATCCACACATGTACATTGTATCTACCCAAACAATTTAACGCTAATTAGAAAGTTTACCCTTAATTTCATGCAAATGATATCACAATACCCTTTTGTTTTAACTGAAATTTTGTGCTCTGAAGTTGCTCTCCTCGTAATTGCGTGTGTTTCTTATAATTATATTACATAGGAACAGCCGATGTGTTTACTTATAATAATAATCTGATTTTCGTTTTCAGGTAAGTTGGCTAAGCTTTTTCTGAGTTGAGGAGATTTTTACGTGAATAGACTTTGTTGTTGCTTATTAAAATTCGTGATCGGTTGCTACTTCTTCAACGCTTCTTAAACTGCTCGGAAACGTTAAAAACAAAAGAAATGTTTAATCATTGCTTAATGGGAGTGTTTAAAAATAAACACATTAATTTTATTTTACGAAGATAATCCTTAAAATAATCGCGACATTAATGGACGATTGGGTACGATTTACCGCTAAGTGACGATGATCGTAGTCTTTATCGTAAAATCTCTATTAAAAATACATGGTTTTTAAACTAAAATGTTAACTCAATATATACATTGCAAAAATGGCAATTTTTGTAAAAAGAAGTAATTTGTTTGTTATGGTCTCGGACACCAAGAAAGATCCCGTGAGAAGTCAATACAAAAACCTCTTAACTGTCGGTGGCTATAAAACAGCACTACTTAAAAAAAGTATTTTCTGCATGGGTCCAATAATATTTAATAAACTACCGGACAGAATAAAAAGTGACACCGTTCAACAATTAAAAAATAAACTCAAGGCTTTTTTGATACAGAAATGTTATTATTCCATACCTAAGCGATTTTTTGAATGACCCCATGTGTGACATCTCAACTCAATCTATGCATGATCTGGACCTGTTAAAATGACTTATTAATTTATTATCTGTTTCGTAATTTTGTATTGATGATGACATTATTGGATAAATTTTGCATGCCAAAACTCAGAACTTATTAATTTATTATCTATTTCATAATTTTGTACCTATTGACATTATTTGTTAAATTTTGCATGCCAAAACTCAGGCAGAATGTACCCGGCTCACTATATTTTTTATAACAACTTTTTTGCACTATACCTACATTCTATGCGAATAAATGATTTGATTTGATCAATAACCCACGACAGTAAAACAATTATAGTGCCACTAAATATTTCAACACACATTTGAAAGTTACTTGTGAGTAATTAAAGTAAGTACCTATGGTTAGAGGTTCTATGTTCTGTAACCTTTATTGCGTTGACTGTGTACCACTACATATTAACTTTGAGTTAGTTTGATTTTATTTACACACTAGCTGATGCCCGTGACTTCGCCCGTGTGGGTGTCGGTTATTATATACTAAAACCTTACTCGAGAACCACTCTATCCATTGGTGAAAACAGCGTGAAAATCGGTGGAGTAGTTTTTGAGTTCATCGCGTACAGGACGACAGACGCAGGCGGCGAAGGACTTTGTTTTATAATATGTAAGGATAAATGTTTAAAATCGTTCGGGTGATAATGCAGTAAATATTTCTTTTTCAAACTATTGACAGACTTTTGGGCTATGTTAATTAGACTTTTCTGAATGAAATAAACGGAGTTAGTATGATCGTTTCAATTTCATGACACAGAAACAAATGAGGTAACAATGACACAATTCTCGTTGACTTATATTACTACAGCTGTAGGCCCGTGATGTAACCACCAATTACTCCAATAAAATTGTCGTTGACGAAAGTTCGTATTTTAGTCAATAGTACAAAAGACCACGCGCTCTAAATTGAGAGGCCGAGACCAAACGATTCATTCAAGGTCCTTCATAATTTAATGTCTGACAATTCCACTCATGGCCTGCCCATCTCTACCGTTTGACACATGACAAAACTGACACTAAACACAACGCGACGTCTGAGTGACGTCAGAATCATAGCCGATATTAAGGCAATCTTTCATCCTATTACTCACACGTCACCTCGGAAAAAAGTATTCCGATATATTTTTTAACTCAGCAGAAAATACGTGAGAACCCAAAATGAACGGCGACCCATATACATACGGCATAAAATCCTATATAGCGCAACAGGTCATTAACGAACCCTTGATTAGTCAGTGAAAGTTCGTCCTTGCCTATTTTGTGCTTTTGTAAGCTTCATAATTAGGTGCTGCTGATGTATTTTGAGGCTTAGGTGTAGCGTTTTGGGTTAAAAATCGAGTGGCTGAGGTAAAATGTCCTGTTGGTCTGTTCAGGTGAAATCTCAGCGAAAATTTAATGTAACGGCTGAAATTCGAATAGGACGTGATCTTTTACGGCTTGAATGGACTTTTGTAAATAGCTGGACATATAATCAGCGCCATAAACGTGTTAGTGACTATACCTTTTTGTTGGAGAAACTGTAATTAGGTTGAGGTTTCGTTACTTAACGTTTAGTTTTTATTTAGGATATTTTTCTGAGCCTGTACTGAAAATCTTTCAGCTTTGTACAGGCCTTACCTACGAGAATATTATAAGCAGTGGTTTTATTGAATTCAGTCTGTTATCTTATAATAGATCAATCAATCTGCCTAGCCTTTTCCCAACTATGTTGGGGTCGGCTTCCAGTCTAACCGGATGCAGCTGAATACCAGTATTTTATATGGAGCGACAGCCTATCTGACCTCCACAACCCAGTAACTGGGTAATACGATACCCCTTGGTAAGACTGGTTGTCAGACATTCGGGCTTCTGACGACCCGTAACGACTGTCAAAGATCCACGAATGACAGCCGGGACCAACGGCTTAACGTGCTTTCCGAGTCACGGAGGAGTCTCGATATGTAAAGATGGTAACCCATCCACCAACCAACCCCGGCAAGCGTAGCTTAACCTGATGGATCGACCCGGTGTGGCTGTTATTACTTAGCCACGAGCTCCTAACTTATAAATTTATAATAGATAAGATACCCTTTATTAATCGTTAAGATAAAATTAACCTATTATCTCTTTAGTCATCTAACGGCTCTCAAAACGGTGAAGGATAACATCGTGAGAAAACCGGCATGTCTTAGAACCAAAAATTAGTAGACAGGTAAGATCTTCACCCCAAACTGAGCCCAAGTAGTAGATGACAGCCAACTCCCGAAGAGAGGAGGCCTGTGTCCCAGCAGTGGGAACATTATAGACTGATTATGCATCTAACGGCATGCCTACCGTGTTATGATGTAGGTACAGAAATCGTATTTCCTAGTCTTCAGTATTCGTCGCCTCCATTTTTAATTCTGTTTACCTTTTGTGGTACAGTAATCTTATTGTAGGTGCATCGTCTTCACATATAATTTTATAATTCATGTGTACAAAATATTGTAAAACATTTTTAAAAGAGTGGGTAATTGTGGAGTTTCTTGCCCATTCTTCTCCACACGTAAAATTACCTTTTGGAAGGGGCAACTAGAATCAGTTCTATTTCTTTGTTTTTGACGTTCAAAAGTGCCTTTTATGTGCCTATTTGGGATAAATTATTTGACTTTATCTACTTAGCTTTACTGCGCTCAAAGGCACCTTTCGGCAATAGATTATGACTGAACTGTATATAAATAGTTGTTTATTATCGGAATCAATATAAATTGCGGTCAACACTGCCTGTATACATTGTCATAAAATTAACATACCATGCACAACAACCTAAGTAAACCAAACAAAAGACTGTAAACACAGCGTTAGCGCAGAATAATACATAAGGTCGACTCAATACGACGAGCGAAAATGCGCGCGCACATAGAAGCTACACGTAAAACGAATGTGTTTGCGCGTACTCGCGAGTCGCATTTCAACATATGTTTCAGAATGATTGAGTTATTTGTACTTTCGGACGTCCCTACACGTATGCATGGTGTTAAAAAATTACTGTAAAACTGTACACGGTAAAAATGTACGGAACAGCAGATTTTTGGAAGGAAGCTCTATCGCGTCTTTAACAAAAACGCGTTATGCCCAAAAATGTCAGTTAAAGGTCTCAAGTTTCAAGTGTCAAAAGTTTTTGTTTTTTTAATACAGAACCATCTAGATGTTATAAGTTTTTAGCTTGTAAAAAATTATACTAGATAGAATACATAATATACAGCGGAAGGACTATACTTCGTTCCAACCGGGTGTCATACGACACCTCTCGACTTTTTTGAATTTCAGCTGGTCGCTGGTGGGCTCTAGAATCATGATTGTGCTGAATTCATGGTAATAATTAGCGCGTCCCTTACACAATGTCTGTGTTCCTACGCCAGTTTTCGCTCGCTGTATGGAGCCAATCTTCTGTTCTTAACTATTTTGTAGTGCGGGAGTTGATCCCGTGATCCGTAGTGCAGTCAGTCATGCGATGCGATCAGTCCTGCGTCAGTTGTGTATTGACATATGTGACTTGTGATGCAGATGACTTGGTTTACCTTTGTGAATCTATTGAAAGCAGCTGTAGCACAAAATACATAATAGTACATAGGTAAGGGTTAAGCTAAGTTACAACTAAAGGGTCAGCTCAGACAAAGCAGCAAACCGCCCGAGCATGTTCTTTGCTGTCAAGACGGAAAATCAGCGATCATGCTTGAACACACACATCAGGGAATCATCTTTAGCACGCTGTTTTGAACAGTTCCGATTTAGTTTATTATCAATGAAAAACTGCTCCGGCATTTTGCTACGCTCTCTGTGCTGGCGTAGTGAACAGAAGACGATCGTAGAGACATCAATAGTGCAAGAGTTCTATTATCCGTAGTGCACTCAGCAATGAGATTCGATCAGTCCTGCGACAGTTGTGTGACACATGTCATTATGACTTGTGATGCAGATGACTTTGTTTACCTTTGTAAATCTGTTGATGTTTAGGCTTATAGTAGATTATCTCTATATTAATAGGCTGGGTTTGCCCGCGGATCTACTCGCGTAGAAGATAGGATAATTTCAGCAATAGAAAATATAATTTATTTTTATAAATAACGAAAATTGATTAGATATTCTCGAAAGACGTGATTTTCATAATATAACAGGATGATGGGTGATCAATTGGTTTAGTATGAACTGCTGTGTCAGGAAATAATGGACAATATAATGTTCGAAGTTATTTATATCCACCGCAAAACAATTGAAAATCGGCTTGTACACAAAACTGCGTTGCGACGTCGCATCGCAAAAATCAGCGACGGTACACCAAGATTTGCTTAATGGCTTGTACACAAAACTGCGAATCGGCGCGTTGCGTATTCGCAACGCAGAAGCTTTCTTAAGAAAATCTAAGGGGAACCGTCGCTGGTTTTTGCGATGCGACGTCGCAACGCAGTTTTGTGTACAAGCCCTAAGAAAGCTTCTGCGTTGCGAATTCGCATCGCGCCGATTCGCAGTTTTGTGTACAAGTCTAATAGCAGAAACATAAAATAGTTAGATGATGGTTAGGTGGTGTTAGGCCATGATATTATTATAAGTAAAAAATTAAGAAATAAAAACTATAACCCAACTACGACTAAAAAGGTATAAACAAGACACCACAGACAGACAAATTAAAAATCCGGAGTCATACGT
The DNA here is from genome assembly GCA_949152455.1 of Lithophane leautieri. Taxonomy (NCBI): domain Eukaryota; kingdom Metazoa; phylum Arthropoda; class Insecta; order Lepidoptera; family Noctuidae; genus Lithophane; species Lithophane leautieri. The sequence goes on along the minus strand of OX424476.1, from coordinate 14,323,195 downwards.
GTTAGGGCATAAACCAAGCAGATTACGTGTGACTCCGGGTTTTAGTTTTTATTACTTATTTTTTTTTTAAATTCTTTTGGGGTTATAATATATATTTTTTTGAAATGTGCTCCTTAAGCCCTTTCATTTGATACCCAACATGGTAAGATAATTTTTTTTTTTTTTTAATTTCCTGACTTTATGTCCTCTAGAGGACGCCATTTTTAATGTGACGTCACATAGCCTATAACCAGCGGACGATCAAGACGTTTCCAACGATACCTCATTTGTCAAATTGTGATGAGTGGTTTGGAAGATAGAAGGGAACAGATGAACATACTTACATACATAAATACATACATACCGGTCAAAATCATAACCCTCCTTTTTTCTTCGCCGTAGTCGGGTAAAAATAGGTACGTAGGACAGGCCGCAAGTGGCAAGTCAAAATGTGGCTAATTAACCACATTTTCTTCGTCTTGTGTCTTTCGCTCCCGATAATAACTTACGACATGCCATCCTACCTCCACGTGTTACCTAATAGTGTGACATTGTGCCGTTTTTGAAGATCGAATGTTGTGGAGGTAACCTATCAACGTCTTTTTAGATATAAGTAACTAGCTGCGCTACACGGCTTCGCCCGCGTATGTCTCGATCCAGTGAGAAATATCGGAATTAAAAGTAAGTATGCCTTTCTCCAGATCATGGTCTACCCATGTGCCAAATTTCATCCAAATCCGTTCAGCCGTTTTAGCGTGAAAGTTTAACAAACAAACAAACTCACTTTCGCATTTATTAGGATTAATATAGAGATTATTAGGAGCTCGTGGGTAAGTAATATCAGCCACACGGGTCGATCCATCAGGTTAAGCTACGCTTGCCGGGGTTGGTCCGTGGATGGGTGACCATCTTTCCATATCGAGACTCCTCCGTGACTCGTAAAGCACATTAAGCCGTTGGTCCCGGCTTTCATTCGAGGATTTTTGACAGTCGTTACGGGTCGTCAGAAGCCCGAAAGTCTGACAACCAGTCTTGCCAAGGGGTATCGGATTACCCAGTTACTGGGATGTGGAGGTCAGATAGGCAGTCGCTACATGTAAAATACTGGTATTCAGCTGCATCCGGTTAGACTGGAAGCCGACCCCAACATAGTTGGGAAAAAGCTAGGCAGATTGATTGAGTTAGGATTAATATATCAATTGTGTTAGGTATAACTGTTATCCACGTGGTGTATATTATGTATAGAGAGTATTCTTTAGTTCAATTCTATAGTTAAGAAATATTTACTTGCAAAAAACATGCTAATTTTCTTTTCATAAATATTATATAACTTCACAAATACTGCATTCGATGTATCATCCATTATTCTTACAGATAGAATTTTAAAATAGAACTAAACGTCAACATAATGAAGTCTTTAAATCCACAGAGTAAATAATAAACAGAGCTAACGTAAACATTAGGATAAACAGTAATGCAGTAGACCAATACTGAGTTGTACTTATTTATTTTATGCGCCATTTTCCTTTTAAGGTGTTTGGATTAAAAGTTTGGAAAAAATCCTTTGATTGATAATGAATTTTGAATCTACATTTAGAAATGGGAAGTTTGACTACCCACTATTTAAAAACGTATAAAAAAATTAATTGACTAGGAAATCACTTAAAGAAAATAATTAGGAACATAATATTTTTGTATTGGATTACCTGTAAAAACTAATGTAAGTGGTACTTAAGAGTAAATAAATAAATTATCAATCCTTAAATTAATTCCGGGATCCACATGAAACATACCGACCGTACATTTTAATTGACGTAGCTACGTAACAAACAGTGGTTCAAGGCAATGAATTCTTCTAGTCTGTGACACGATCTTTATGAGTTATTGTGTGTCCTCTTCCTTTAAACGCGGAGCTTTGTGGTCCCGCGAGGATAGAGAAAATCATAATTTTGATGTTATTGATTTCTGACATTAAAATCTAATGCATTCTCGTTAGAATCGATTCTTTGTTCATTTTTCTTATCAGGCGCTTCGAATCACGTTTGCGTGAAATGCTTCTCTCTCAAAATGGTTATAAACAAATGTAGCTTTTCCTTTTAGGCCGCACTTGTGGGCTTCTGCAATTTTTTGACATAGAGTGACGAAATTGAAGTTTAGGTACGCCTGCCGCGCGCGAACGCTTCTGTCTACCTGCCGCGGACAAACATTTCTAGCAAACATTCGTCAGTACCTAATTGTGTTTGACGAATTATAAGCAGAGCTACAACACACGCAACCGCTTTCATGCCAATTGAAGTGCGCAGCGTATCTCGGATATGCCGCGCAGTGCTGCCGCGCAAACATTCGTCGGTTTAGTCCACACTAGAGCGCGGCAGAAATGTGTCCTGCAAATGCCGCATGTTGCTGCCGCGCTCTTGCCGCGCAATGTTTGGATACAACACTAACATGGTACAACCTGTCTACCTTAGCCACATAATACGTGACGGAAGTTTGGCTTGCTTACGACTACAATGTCAATTACGGGACGTTATTTCGGCCTGAGAAGTTGTCACGTAACTTTCTGTCGCGCATCCCTGTCTTCTTACCTTGATTGAAGTCTACACACGGCAGCTAAATTTGATCAGGCAGGCTTGCACCTAACGCCTGCCGCGTTAGTTTGATTACTGCAGCTATCAAGTTAACACGCTCGCATCTGCTTGATACACAGATCTCATTTCCTGCAAACTTGGTATATGTGGAACAAGTTTCGTACGAACTAGCGGTGTGCGATCACGTGTTGGTAATGAATCGGGAATGAGGTCGGTTTCTATTTCGCTAGGGTTTTGTAAATTGACAAGGAATGCTCAACACTGATATAATTAAGAGTTACATTGCAATACCTTACTAATGACTTAACTTAAAAAAACTCATCATTAGTGTCCTTAACCTATGAAAATCATCATTAATTGAATAGGCGCGCGGCCCAGCCAGTTGTTTACCGGTGTCGCTGGTAAAGAGTCTCCAACAAAACACACGATTCGACTTTATTCAATCGGGCACATAACGGAACATCAAATATTCCAATTTTTTTTATTTATTTATTAATCACCAACTTGCAAAAACAGTATAAGACACCAAACATACAAGTTATAGGCTATTATGAGACAATCATGAAATTAAAACAAAACAGAACAAAATTTACTCGCAATTATTGAATTCCCGATCCAATCCAGTCCTTAATAATTGAATGCGATAGTCTGAGATATGAAGCATTGGATGCAAGCACAATATCTTGAGGTTCGGAATTTCATCCATGGATTAAGTTTTCCAATAATTGTGGTGGAATTTGAAAGTTTATATACAGTGTTGAATTGAGACGGTAAATTAATTTATGGGGATTATAATAACATATGCAGTGTCAAATTGAGACTGTAAATTAATTTATGGGGCTTAAAATAACATAAACAGTGTTGAATTGAGACGGTAAAATAATTTTTGGGGCTTAAAATAACATATACATTGTTGAATTGAGACGGTAAAATAATTTTTGGGGCTTAAAATAACATATACATTGTTGAATTGAGACGGTAAAATAATTTATGGGGCTTAAAATAACATATACAGTGTTGAATTGAGACGGTAAAATAATGTATGGGGCCTAAAATAACTTCCTCTTCTTATTTATAAATTTTTTGTATGCATTATGCTAATTTGAATGTTTGCGTGGGTTGGCTAGCAGCTGTGACATTTCTCTCTCTAAATTGTGAAAAAATAGATTAAATTGGGTAAACTAGAGCTGTGCATTTATGAATCTACTAGCTTCCGCCCGCGGCTTCGCCCGCGTGGTATGTCGATAAAAAGTAGCCTATGTCCTTTCTCAGGCTCTAGACTATCTGTGTATGTCATACGTCATACTCGTAGTAGCTTTATGCATGCAAAGTCTCAGCCCAATCGGTTTAAAATTGACAAAGTTTCATACAAACTTTCATCCCCTATTTTATCCCCTTGGGGGTAGAATTAATAAAAATCCTTTCTTAGCGGATGCCTACGTCATAATATCTACCTGCATGCCAAATTTCAGCCCGATCCGTCCAGTGGTTTGGGCTGTGCTTTGATAGATCACTATGTCAGTCAGTCACCTTTGAGTTATATATATATATTTAAATTGTGAATGTTGATTTAAGTTCTGCATATACATAGTTTGATGGTCACTACCTCGGTGGTCTAGTGGTTGCAAACGCTACTGCTGAGCATGAGGTCCTGGGTACCGTTCCCAGGTCGGGCAAAGTGTTTATTGGGTTTTTGTATCTGGAACTTCTCAGTAGCAGGCCGGATCTGTGTCCGATTGATGGCAACAGGCTCACCCCCTGTTACATGGGGCTAAAACATAACTGGCGAAATTTGGATGTACTATAGGTACACCTCTGCCCAACCCTTTGGGGAAACAAAGACGTGATGTCATGTTATGACACTTTGGTGTAAAAAAACATGTAAGTACGTTAGTTTTTGTGTTCCCATTAAAATTGTAACTCGAAAATTTTCAAGTAAATCTCAAATAGATTATTTTGATCTCTTTTGTCAGCTGATAAAAAACTTTTTTTTTAATATGATCAACAGCTGACTTGTTATTGATGAACGGGACTTTCATATAAATCAGAGTAAAATACATCTCAGCCACGTATTGTTGTATTCATACAGTACAGTTGAACATACATACATACATACATACCGGTCAAAATCATAACCCTCCTTTTTTCTTCGCCGTAGTCGGGTAAAAACAAAAACCTACGCCACGTGTCGTTCTGTTCGCGATAAACTCAAAAACTACTTCACCGGTTTTCATGCTGTTTTCACCAATGGATAGAGTGGTTCTCGAGGAAGGTTTTAGTATATAATAAACGACCTCTACGCGGGCGAAGCCGCGGGCATCAGCTAGTAGGAAAATAATAAACAAAATTCCAATGAATTACTGGTCTTCAATAGACAAAAGGTTTTCTAAAGCCGTTATATCATAAACATGAGGTTTGATTGAAGGCATTTGTTGCTATTGTTTATTGAGTATTGTTACGACTTGTTTAATATCTGTTTATAGCACTGTAAATAAACTTACTGACATCATTTATTACCGTAAGGAGAGAGGAAGTGAAGCTGAAAATGTGTTGGAGTGGAAAGAAATGGGTAGAGGTTGTAAAGATAAAGATTTTATGTGAGGATCCCAGACCAAATTTATTTGGTGTTTTTTTTTTTGAGTGTACGATATCATCAAATGACTTCTCCCGCTCTGGTCGGAGCGGAAGGGCGTGTCAGACTTTTACTGACTAAAACCCACCTGTGTTCCTTCAGTTGTCTGTCGCCAAGGTCCCGGCATCCCTTTCGGACTTTCCCGCAACCCTGGCAGGCATCGGACCCCGCCAATTGTGCTGACATCTCTTTGAGGCGCGCGTGGAACACGACGCGCCATCGACCCGGGCCTGGTCCTTATCGGACGGCGAGCTACCCATTGCTCGCCGTCCGCAAGCCCGCGCCTATGGTGGTCGGGAATCCGCCTGGGATTCCCGACGCCCAGGGCGTCTTCAGTAAAATTTATTTGGTCAGAGGTGAGGATCTCGGCAGAAATTATCAATCAATTGTTTAAGAGGTCCTTTTCGAAAGTGAACGTCCGAAAAAGTATTGCCATTACTAACCTAACACTGCAAACGAGCTGTAGGTACTAGAGAATGGTGAAATGGCGGACATACTTTAAGTAATGTATGAGACTTGACATTTGTATCTTAGAAGTCATCAATACACCGTCAAATTCAACAACAAAAAAAAAAAAATATGTTTATGTTTGATGCATGGAATTAGTAAGTACTATATAGTTTTGATGTTTATGTTTTCACTGATGCAATTGGAGAGGTCCTGCAAGAGAGACAATAAATTGAAGATCGGTTTGCTTTGCCCTTTAAAGATTAAAAATAAATACAAAACTTGACGATAAAGTCAGTGATGACTGATGCACAAACTCAGTCTGAAAGTCAAGTTCCTGTTGCAAGGTCCTTGCTAAGTAACCGAATTAGTATAAATTGAAATTGTTAACTGTTCACTTTCAGAAATCGTTTCAACGTCTCCATTTTGCTTTTTAATAAAATGGCTACTTTCCGTCGTTTGAGTCTCTTTCGAGGAAACTTTAATTTGCAACATTCAACACTTTAGTTTCCTTACATTTTAATATAAGTTTATCATATAATATCGCATCAAATGTACTTAAGGGGGATGCGCCAGGGTAGCCCGCGAAATTCAAATTTTCTTACGTTTTTTGCAATTTGCAGGTCGGTGTTAGATTGTATGTTGATCTAAATATGATTTGAGCACGTAACAAATATGGATTTACAGAATTATAAACATTAGAATCAGCAATACAACTCTCTAAGTTCATGAAAGTCTCAAATGTCGAGATTTCATGAAATCATGACATTTGCAAATTGCAAAAAACGAAAGAAAATTTGAATTTCGCGGGCTACCCTGGCGCATCCCCCTTAATTTAAATTATCACAGCACTACACATACCTAAGTACCTGTATGTAACGAATTATACTGCCTAGGGAGAGGTTAGAGAGGCTACTCTAGAGGTTCTGTTTGGAAGGCTTCCCATCCAACCTCCTAGAATGTTACATAAATTAATAACGAGATAAACACGTGTCCCGTTTACAAGCGGTGTATTTGAATAAATAAGTGATTCTTATAAATAATGACTTAATGACCTATCTTATAAACGTATTTTCTTTCTTTCTTTTCTCTTGTTAACGATATATGAGAATTTCATTCTGATAGATTATTGTCCCCTCGGACGGACCTAACAGTACATTGATGAGAATAGCACAATGTTGCTTTGTAAAGATTAACTTATTAGCAACGCTGTTACGGCTGACTGCCTAGGATTTACCGGACATCATCATATGCCCAGCCTTTTCCCAACTATGTTGGGGTCGGCTTCCAGTCTAACCGGATGCTGAATACCAGTATTTTACATGGAGCGACTGCCTATCCGACCTCCACAACCCAGTAACTGGGTAATACGATACCCCTTGGTAAGACTGGTTGTCAGACTTTCGGGCTTCTGACGACCCGTAACGACTGTCAAAGATCCACAAATGACAGCCGGGATCAACGGCTGAACGTGCTTTCCGAGCCACGGAGGAGTCTCGGTATGTAAAGATGGTCACCCATCCACGGACCAACCCCGGTAAGCGTAGCTTAACCTAATGTATCGACCCGTGCGTGTGTTATTACGTAGCCACGAGCTCCTCAAGAATTTCCCGGACATAATTTACTATAATCATTTGTAAAGTCGTAGTATCACGCCTGATGTCACGGACAGGCATAATTATTATGACACAGCTCCAATATGCAATGCATTTCAGAGTTATTACGTCGGCCATTTACCGTTAACTGCAGTTGGCACCACCACCATTCATATTCAGGTCATAACCACCATTTAATGGTCAGGACCACATAATTTATGTGCCTTGGAAGCTATTGAGACGTGCTGGCTGGACATTTGAAGTCGTTGAAGAGGTCTTATTTGAAATGAAGATGCGCTTTTTTGTGGAGGGTGTAGTTTGAGGATAAAAAGGGGTTTAATTTTAAATTGGATAGTAGTTTGGGGGCAGTCAACTGTTTTTTTTTGGCGCAGGCTTGTTAGGAAAAGTAAAGAAAAAACCGGCTAAGTGCGAGTCGGACTAGCGTACGAAGGGTTCCGTACCATAATCTAAAAAAACAGGTTTATTGTATGGGAGCCCTTAAATATTTATTTTATTCTGTTTTTTAGTACAACAAACGTGATTTTTTTGCCGTTTTTATAGATGAATGGTACGGAACCCTTCGTGCGCGAGTCCGACTCTCACCTGGCTGGTTTTTTTTCATTAACATTTAATGAATTCTTGAAATATTTGTAATCAGTTGATTAGATGGAAGTGATCACGGACCTAGGAATCGTTCTATCTGACCCTTTTACGATAATATTGGCGTAAATGTTACACAAAACAAAAAAAAAAAAAACAAAAGCACGCTCTTTCTAGTTAAATGACCGGGGACCACCTCGCTAACCTTAATTAGTTAAAAAGTTTAGTCAGTTACGACGAACCGAGCTCGTGTTTTAAGGATCGTTAATTCTTTTCAAGTATAAATGGAAAGTTCTGGATCGCGATTAATTTTCTAGCAAACTTCGAAACACGAACGCGTTCGGAAAGTTCCGTCGAGTTCTTTTTTTAATTTGAACAAAAGATCGAGACCGCTTAAGTTGATCGGGATTCGTTGAGAACAAATATTTTCTTTTTGATATAATAGCCTCGTTTGAAAAAAGTGCAGACTCATGGAAGTGTAAATTCTTAAAAGATAATGAAGCAGTGTATCTCGTCAGTTTCTGAAGCTGGTTTTTTATTGTCTTTATCAAAAACTTCTGATCCTGGACTCTGTTATCCTACAATCTTTATAGAATATATCTTCGATAATTCTGTCAGAATCAGACTAATTTATAAAACCACGTTTTCACTAAACATCAATTCCATTAGCGGTAAAAACTAAATTGTTCTCTTGCATCTTTTCGAGATCTTAATAGTATCCATCAATGCCTGGTTGTGACCAAGCCTTGTACAGTACTTTTCTCAAATAATGCACAGAAATTCAAATTGATTATAAATTCCAGAATCAATGACGGACAACTACAATAAAAATTTTGACGTGCCAATATGTTCATTTGCTTCTTCTTTACTTTAAACAGCTCTATTTGCAAGGCAAATCAAAATTTGAATAAAATCTTTGATAAGTTACCTCCTTAGTTGCCATGTGTTGAAGTAAAAAGTTCGTTCCATTTTTAAATAACACGACAGATATGAGTTTTCATAGTAATTTATTTGGCCGCTAAACACGCCAGATATGGATTTTCATAGTAACATTGCCGGCCGCATCGTCACTTTTTTTTTACCAGTACAGCAATTTCGATTTATCTCGAAGAAGGTTGTCAAAATAATGCTCGAATTTCCAAGCATGTTTGAGAAAAAACAATTAAGCATCAGTAAAATACTCAAGAAATACCTGTCAACTGCATGTCGAACCACGCACAATGAAGGGTTCTGTAGTTGGGATGAATGTATGCAACAAACTTAAAATTGTAGTTGAAAAACTTGTTCTCCGATACAGAATGTATCGATATGTATGTATGTAAAAAAACATCACCACTCAATGTGCAGGGGAGGTCCACAAAAAAAATTAAAACTATTTTATTTTACCACTTTGTCAGCGTAATTGATATGTATATCCGTACCAAATTACAGCTTTCTGGCACTAAGAGTCTCTGAGCTTAGCCGCGGACAGACAGACAGACGGCCATGGCGAAACTATAAGGGTTCCTTGTTGACTACGCAACCCTAAAAAACCAGCAAATGAACAGAATGTTTTGTCAACAATATCCAACACACGTAGCTTTATCATTTACAGAAACGTATCTCGTCTGCAGGAAGTAATTATTAGTTCTATTAATCTGAGGAAGCGACATAAGATGTAGAGCAAAAGCCGCATTAGAGCGGAAAGAATAGATGATTTTATTTTATTGTATTTTGTTACTTATCTTGTTGTTGGAGTCGGTCATAATCCTGTTTTTAATAAGGATTCTTGTTAACAATATCACGTATTAGTTGGATTTTTAACCCCCGACGGAAACAAAGAGGTCTAAGTAGTATATAAACTAGGTGGGTAGATAATGAATGAAACTAGGGTCGTATGTTAGTAAGCAAAATATGATATAAAATAAACAGGTATTAGGTAGATAATACTTAGCCGTCCCCCGACGCGACGACGGCGACGCTTGGAACAAAATATTACCAACATCTTGTATAAAACTTTAAGGGATTGAACCCTGTTTAAGTTTTATATATAATTTTTTTTCTTTTTAGAGGTTTTTGTTTGTGTCGGGGGTTTTTTATTAACTTTGAAAGATTAAAGTGCTAACAATAAGGGAATGTGTTTAGCCTTGCTCGTAAGTAAGGTTGTAAGTTTTACTCTTGTTTCATTTATTTATTTTATACTAGCTTCCGCACGCGGCTTCGCCCGCGTGTTATGTCGATAAAAAGTATGTCCTTACCCGGGATGGCATCCATCTCCTTGCCAAATTTTATCGAAATCCGTTCAGTTGTTTAGGCGTGAAGACAGACAGACAGACAGACAGAGTAACTTAAAGAGTTATTTGGATTATACTTTAAGCACATACATGTGGAGAGCGAACTTCATGCCATAGGCATTTTTTACTGTCAACCTTTGGGTGATGCAGAGACAATAAGCCATTGTATATACAAAGTAAATAATGTATACCAGCTGTAGTAAAATAGGTTCGTACTAGTTATATACATACACAGTAGATACTCAGTTGTTTATACGGCACATCAAGTTTTAAAAAGGTATTCCGGAGTTTTAATTTGTATGTTTGTTATGTCTTGTTTAAACCTTTTTAGTTGATTGCCTTTTTTGTCGTATTTGGGTTTTAGTTTTATAACTTTTATTTTTATTTAGAATATATTTGGGGTTAATTTTTTTTTAGTTCATGACTTTTTGTCATCTAGGGGTCGCCATTTTCAACTAACCTATAACCAGCCGACGATAAAGACGCTTCCAACGATACCACATTTGTCAAATTGTGATTAGTCGTTAAGAAGATATGAGGGAACAGATGAACATACATACCGGTCAAAATCATAACCTTCCTTTTTGCTTCGCCGTAGTCGGGTAAAAAGAGACTACAAAGGTATAATATGATAGGGCGAAGCTCTGCAAAGCTGTTGTTTTTCTAAAACTCGGATATTTCCGAATTACGGCCGGGTACCTACTCTATCAACGATTTGTAATGAAGTTTGTAGGCAAATAATGATTTGCCAGCACATAACAGGCGAACTAATAACCTACAAACAATACAAGCCACCTACATAAGCCACCCACATACAGCTTCCGAATCGTGTTCCCAAGTTGTGTGCCATTAATTGCATTGTTGCATAATGTTCTAAAACCCGTGTGAACTTGCGAGCGCCTCCCGACGCGTAGATAAGTCTTGTTAACAGTTTCCTGATGGGTAACCTTGTTTGTTGGCTTAGTTAAGATGTAGGCACGATTAGATGGAGTTTGAGTTTGAGAGTGTTTAGATGAAGAAAACTTTGTGCATTCGACGTCTTTTCAGCCTAATGAGTGTAGAGAATCTGTATTTTTGGATCGAAGTTCTTTTACGCGGCTTGTGAACTTTCAGAAAATGTAACGCTAAAAGCGTTCATACTTGCGACAGTCTTCTTCTAATTCAAAGAGAGAGATAGAGAGCGAGAGAGATGGAACGTCGGCAGAAAAAACAAAAGAAAAGAGGAAAGTGATTTACAGTGTCGTGGGATAAAATTGTACACATCTGCCCGAGTACACTGCCGGAGAGAGAAAGTGTGAATTTGTTCAAAATGAAAATGCATTTTTTTTTGTCATGCGTGTCATTTTCGTTATTTTCGAGGGTGCTAAAGCCGATAGTGACGACTGCGAAAATTTTGTTTTGGTTTTAAATCCTACGTGAGAAGGAACTTTCAATCTTGACGGGGGTCCCCCGACCCCACACGTATTTTTAATAGTGGTTCTCTCTTTCCTGTAACTAATCTGAAGGAACGCGCTGGATAAGATAAATCTCATATAATGGATATCTCTGTGGTAGTGGTAGATGTGTGGTAGTAGTGAACAGACCAATATCAGTAAATGTTTCTGTTTATTGGCGTTTAAGCTACTTTAATTTACTTTTTAAATACTGCTCTTGCACTGGTCCTTAGCAGCATTGATGTTCCGGTTTGAAAGGTATGGTTATAGTTGCTCGTTAAATATCTGATGGCCAGTTTCTGAGGTCTCCAGATAAATTCTCAAAGTAAATGTTTCTGTTTATTGGCTTTTAAGCTACTTTAATTTACTTTTTAAATACTGCTCTTGCACTGGTCCTTAGCAGCATTGATGTTCCGGTTTGAACGGTATGGCTATAGTTGCTCGTTAAATATCTGATGGCCAGTTTCCGAGGTCTCCAGATAAATTCTCAAAATTGAAAATGAGTAAGAACTGAACCTCTTTTGCTCTATGCTTTAAGAAGTAAGTTAGGTATCTCCTTTATATAGCAATTCTCAATAGTCAAACATCTTTGCTAATATAAACGAGCTATAAACCTGACTGAAGTCAGTAAATATTTCCTCAGTTTATTCGCGTCATGTGTTAGCTGAACATGTGATAATCGTGTTTGTATGTCGTATCCTCGTATCACATGCAACGAAGATATTTATGGACTCGTTAGATAGATAGATAAACCGTTTATTTGGTGCACACAAAAGACAGCACAAAATACAAAAGCACGGTTAAATAATAACTAATTACATTAACAAATAGCTGCAAGGTTTTTCATTAGTAAATATACGAAAAATAAAAGCTAAAACCAAAAACCCAACTACGATAAAAGTCAACTAAAATGGTATAAACAAGACATCACAGACAGACAAATTCAAAATCCAGAGCCAGACGTGTTAATGAATCACGTGGGCATAAATCAAACAGATTATGTGTGATAGCGGGTTTTTAGTTTATCTGTCTGTGACGTTTTGTTTATACCTTTTTGTTGACGTTTTTGTCGTAGTGGGGTTGTAGATTTTAACTTTTTTTTTTTGCGTTTCTTATATATATTTTTGAAAAGCCCTTTCATTGATAAGCAAATTGGATCCATAAAAAAAAGAGTTTATGACTTTGTGTTCTCTAGAGGGCACCATTATTCAATTTAATGTGATGTCACATAGCCTATAACCAGCGGTCGATCATGACGCTTTCAACGATATCTCATTGTCAAATTGTAGACAAACAATGAAAGAAGAAAACAAGACATTACGATGACACTATTGGCTATGGCACACTTAGATAATGTGCTAATATCCGTATGTGCCCGACTGAGTCCACAATGAAATTGTATTTGTAAACCTTCTACCTACCACCTACCATCACTCCATTTGAAATAAGATTAGACATATAAATAAACCTTTTTTACAGTCCGTTCAACCGATTTTGACTTCTATTGCGTTGGTGGCATGACAACTGGCAGCTGCAGAAGGTCATTGGTATTGTATAAACTTTTTTGCTTTTAATGCCATCCTTATGCCTACGGTATAGAAGTCAAAATTGGTTGAACGGACTGTGAAAAGGTTTGATTAAATGTCTAATCTTATTTCAAATGGAGTATAAGTTCATATTGTAGAAAGCGATACGTATACAGAACAAACTCAATGTTCTGTTCGTGCAGTCGCAGGGACTTCTGTGCTTAGGGTGCGATTCCCGCTCGGAGCAAATTGAAGGACCTGCGGGAAATCGCATCATCCATGTTTGTAATAATACTTCTGTATGGCTAGGGTTCCTAGGTTCGCCAGAGAAGTCCTTAGTTTTCTGTATGGAATCCTGAGACGATGGCTGTCAAAAACAGTATGAAAAAAAACCTGCGCCGACTCACAATTAATTAGAAGAATTTATGCGATCTCGTTTATAATACTGGTTATTAAACTTCTTATGAATCAAATATTATAAATGGTACTTAATATTTACTATCCTTACTAATATTATAAATGCGAAAGTAACTCTGTCTGTCCGTCTGTCTGTCTGTCTGCCGCGCTTTCACGCTAAATTACTAAACCGAATTAAATTAAATGTGGTACACAGATAGTCTAGAGCCTGATAAAGGACATAGGCTACTTTTTATCGACATACCACGCTGGCGAAGCCGCGGGCGGAAGCTGGGTTATAATTATGAATATTGCTTTCAGCTGCGTAAGTTAAAATCGACATAATAAAATGTAAAAAAAATATAAGAAATCATTCTCTACCGCAGTCGGTAATAATTTATTTTTGAACCAAGTGATGTTTCTTTTGTCCAAAGGCTTCGACGATAATATTTGTTTTATCAAAGTAAGAGAAAAAATGCAAAGGCATTAATATTAAACAAAATATTTACTTATTTACTTGTCATTATTTACTTTAGCTTCTTGCGGCTTGTTTTTAATACGATGTTTTTATTAATATTTATTTATATTGGACGTCGTTTATTTACTTTTTGAGTAAATACGTTGTGGTTGAACCTTAACAATAAATTACTTTAAAATTTCTTGTTTTACTGCTACGCTTGCCGCTGTCGGTTCGTGGATGGGTAAACTTCTATTAGAAAGAAGAAAGAAAGAAAGGGTAATCAGAGGCCCAAAAGTCTGACAACCAGTCTTAGCAAGGAGATCGTGTTACCCAGTACTTGAGTTGTCGAAGTTAGATATGCAGTCGCTCCATGTAATGCCGAGATCCGACGATCCGCGATTTTGCGGACGGACACGCACGACAGACGACTACAGACCGGCACGCACCGCGCACGGAACTTCCGATGTCTGCTATACCCCGTACGTACACCTTCCGACGGTGCGTCGTGCGAGCTCGTCAGTGTCCGTCCGCAATATGGCGCTCCGTCGGATCGCGGCATAAAATACTGACGGCCTAAACAAGTGACAATCAAGCGATTGTCTCTTGTCTAAGCGTAAGCGTTTCGTATTTCTACAACGACTTTCAACAGGATTGACATAAGCTTTTCGATAGCTTTATCAGTCCTATACATTTTTGCCATTTCCATCATCGTTATCGCTGATAGAATATCACTTTGTCTAGGGCCTCTGGTATTCAGCTGCATCCAGACTGGAAGCCGATCCCAACATTATGTAGTTGGGTAAAGGATAGGCAGATTTTGATTTTGCGTTACTGAAAAATATCACTGCAGTTTCTTAGGTACCAATTTATCAATTGATATCTTGCGATCTTCGAAATTAGATGACGAATATTAATTACCCGACTGCGGCGAAGAAAAAAGGAGGGTTATGAATTTGACCGGTATGTATGTATGTATGTATGTATGTATGTATGTATGTTCATCTGTTCCCTCATATCTTCTAAACGACTCGGCACAATTTGACAAATGAGGTATCGTTGGAAGCGTCTTGATCGTCTGCTGGTTTATAGGCTATGACGTCACATTAAATTAAAAATGGTGCCCTCTAGAGGACATAAAGTAATGAACTAAAAAAAATATGGTGTCTTGTTTATATCTTTTTAGTTGATTGAGTTTTTTGTCGTGTTGGGTTTTAGTTTTTATTACTTTATTTTTATTTACAGATACAAATTACCTCCTCACTCACCATACCTTCCAATGTGGGTATGCTAAGCAACACTAACCACTCTTAAGTAATTGTAGGCGCCAAAGTTACATCCTTATTTAAAAAAAAAACATAATATAAATGCTGTCCGTTTAGAAAGTCTGACAGTCAGTCTTGTTACCCAGTTACTGGGTTGTGGAGATCAGATAGGCAGTCGCTCCATGTAAAATACTGGTAGTCAGCTGCATCCTGGTAAACTGGAAGCTGGAATCCAACATAGTTGGGAAAAGGCTAGACAGATGATGATGAAATTTAGTTATATGTATACTAGCGACTCACTCCTGCTTCGCACGGTTTTTACGACTTGACAAAACATCGAGATTTCTTAGTTATCTGTAACTTTAATATTTACGTATTATACACATAAACCTTCCAGAATAAATTCTCTGAAGGATGGTGAAAACCTTATCAAAATCTGTTGCGTGGTTTAGAAGAACAATGCGGACATACAGACAAACACGAAAACCGACTTTAATTTATAATATGTATAGATGAAAACACACTGTAATAACTAGGTATAATTAATTAACAAACGCATACATATATTTACACATGTATGTGTCTTGTAATCGGCTTTACTTTGCGTTCGCTGGTTATAATCTGCGCAAAAAGCTCTTGTGAACGATGCCGGTGGCAGAATAATGTAACATTGTGCGTTTGTTGTTTCGAATAAGTTGGAATAAATGTGATGTTCGAATGGTTTTGTCCACGTTCAACCCCTGCAATCTCAACCCCCGACCACGTTAAACCCCTAAATGTAGTCTATATTCAACCCCCCAGAGTTGAACGTGGACTTTTTTACGTTAATGGATTTCGTGTTTTGCGTAACCTGTGTAAACTCTACTAATATAGTAACATAACGTAACAATATATCACGCCTGTATACCCCGAAGGGTTAGGCAGAGATCTTCGTCGGGTTGAGATTCCATTTATACTATACCTATACTAGCAACCTGGTCCTGCTTTGCACGGTTTTTACAACTGGACAACTATATTAACGTATTATACACATAAACCTTCCGGAATAAATTCTCTAAACGATGGTGAAAACCTCATCAAAATCTGTTGCATGGTTTAGAAGAAAAACGCGGACATACGGGAAAAAACGAAAAGCGACATATAATATGCATAGATTTAAAAAAAAAGCTTCGACCAGGTTTTGGCCGGTTCGACAGCGTTAGCGTTGGCCGCGCAAAGGTCTTCCAAAAATCAGCTGTTTTTGCACAGAGAGCACGGCAAGAGGCAAGAGGTGAGGCATCATCTGTGATGTGACTCCACAGTCGCACTGTAGCTCATCGGACCACCCCCACTTGACTAAGTTATACTTGCAGTGGCTCATCTGACTTCTGAGTGTTCATTCCAGAACCATGATTAAAAGAAACCAGATAGGTATGTGGGTCAACCATTTGCCAAAAAGATAGAAAAAAAAAAAATAAGCTGGTCGTTAAACATTGGAAAAAAAAATACCAGGCTTGCGAATTCACGCCTTGTTTACCTCTGAAAGTTTTCTTAATCACTAAGTACACAGAAATTGTTCATTTAATTCTAGAAGCCACAAAAGGATTCCCTAATCGACCTTTTCAACCTTGACCTAAAGGAGTCATTAATCATACCGGTAAAATTACCGTGATCGCCTTCCACTATGCCTAAGGGAAAAGATTCGGTCTGCGTTCGCATGGGTCGCTGGTTAAGAATACTTAGGACATAATGGTTCTATTTATAACGTAAGTTCTTTAGATTTTTTTATTTCCTTTAGAGGAGCTCCTGGCTTAGTAATAACAGCCACACGGGTCGATCCATCAGGTTAACCTACGCTGGCCGGGGTTGGTCCGTGGATGGGTGACCATCTTTACATACCGAGACTCCTCCGTGGCTCGGAAAGCACGTTAAACCGTTGGTCCCGGCTGTCATTCGTGGGTCTTCGACAGTTGTTACGGGTCGTCAGAAGCCCAAAACTCTGACAACCAGTCTTACAAGGGGTATCGTATTACCCAGTTACTGGGTTGTGGAGGTCGGATAGGCAGTCGCTCCATGTAATATATTGGTATTCAGTTGCATCCGGTTAAATTGGAAGTCGACCCCAACATAGTTGGGAAAAGGCCAAAAAACGCACACTTTTCTTTGAAAGCAACAGACGAAGATAATTTGGTTGACAAGAATCACAAAGTCAACAGCACTTTTCAGTCACTGAGCTTCTTTGACAATATTCCCTTTGCGACACTGTATCATTCTCCGTAAATGCAGTCTCAATCATTTTATTACTGGACTCGGTACAGTGGGTAGTGCAATGTCGTGTTGCAGAGCGAGTGTCGGTACGAGTGTCAGACACCGCTGAGAGGTGTCGGCAAACTTATGAGTGACGTCACGTAATGTCTGCGTTGTGTAGGGTCTATGTTGTGGGTGAAAAGCGGGGAAATTATTTTTCTCAAACATGCTTGGAAATTCGAGCATTATTTTGACAACCTTCTTCGAGATAAATCAAAATTGCTGTACTGGTAAAAAACAAGTGACGATGCGGCCAGCAAAGTTACTATGAAAATCCATATCTGGCGTGTTTAGCGGCCAAATAAATTACTATGAAAACTCATATCTGTCGTGTTATTTAAAAATGGATCGAACTTTTTACTTCAACACACGGCAACCAAGGAGGTAACTTATCAAAGATTTTATTTAAATTTCGAATTGGCTTGCAAATAGAACAAAGAAGAAACAAATGAACATATTCGCGCATGAAAAATGATAGTTGTTCGACAGTGATTCTGGAATGTCTATTTAATTTACTCAGTTTGAATTTCCGCGCGTTGTTTGAGAAAAGTACTATACAAGCCTTGGCCGCAATCAGGAATTGATGGACTCACGTACGAGTGCCTCGGCTTCGCCTCGGCCCTCATTTTCACGATCGTCCATCAATTCCCTTATTGCAGGCCGCGACAGTAATGTACTATAGATTCTGCACTATGTCCAAAAGGTGTCCGTTTAACAGTAAAACATGTATCTTATAGGTAAAACCAAATTCTTCAATTAGATATTGGATCAAAATATTCCCCGAATAATAGTTTTTCAATGAAGAATGTTGATCATATTGATTTGAATTACACTTGTAACGGGTAAAAGTGTTCTCGAAAGCCGTGCCAAAGTCTTGCAAAATCAATCTTCTCACCTGACTACCTATAATAGAACCTTTTTTTTTTTTTTTTTTCCCGTGGTGGAATATCCTCATGGATGTCCTCCGCCCTGGGGTGGGCGGAGGGGTCTGTCAGACTCTTACTGACTAAAAACCACCCCGGTGTTTCGACTCACACCTACGCCGGGGGTCGCGGGAACGTAAGAATCTTCCGCAACCCCCGACTGGTGCCGGCCCGCCGCTGCGGGCCTCCTCAGGTCAGGGGGGGGAGTGAGGTGTTTGACTCCCCCCGTGACGTCCAAGAGGGGCGCGCGTGGAACACTACGCGCCGCCACCTCGGGTCCTGATGTGTGGGGGGGCAACGGACGTCCCCGAGTCCGTCA
Source organism: Lithophane leautieri (assembly GCA_949152455.1). NCBI lineage: Eukaryota > Metazoa > Arthropoda > Insecta > Lepidoptera > Noctuidae > Lithophane > Lithophane leautieri. The sequence continues at coordinate 14,304,476 of OX424476.1, read as the reverse complement.
CCCCTGGACCCATTTAGGGGGGCTGGAAGAGGGCGTTATCCGCCCTCCGCCGACGCCCGGTGCGCCTGCTGCGGCCCGGGTGAGTAGACGAGATCTCTCTCTCCCTTTCCGCAGCCTCCTTCTGCGAGACGACCGTCTCGCAGTAGGAAACCACCGCGTCCCAGGACTCCCCGCTGCCGACCATGGCATTCACTACGGCCGACAGCGACAAGTCACTGCCTACTTCTGAGATGAGGGCACGGCGTGGCTCCTCCCAAGCGGCACACTCTGCCAGCGTATGCCGCGCCGTGTCCTCCCGGCAGTCGACGCAGTGGTGACACCGGGCGCCCGGCTCCCTGTTTATGCGACACAGGTACTTCCCGAAGCAACCATGCCCCGAGAGCACCTGCGTCACCCGAAACGACAGGGAGCCGTGTCTCCTCCCGAGCCAGTGCTCGAGCACCGGCCGGACCGCCTCGATGATGTCGAGGCCGGCGGTAGGGCGTGAAAGCCTTTCCCGCCATTCCGCCACCAGGACCTCGCGAAGCTGAGACCGATGCAGCTCTATATGTCGCTGCATCGGTTGCTCACCCCGCGCCCTCGCTTCCTCGCGCCACCGATACGATGACGCGAGTACTTTCGCCTCGAGGTCCCAGGGCGGGGATCCGGCCAATGCACAAGCCGCCTCGTAGGAGATCGTGCGATACCCCCTTATGACTCTGACGGCCATCGCTCTCTGCGGCTTGCGCAGGAACCTATAATAGAACCTAGTGCAACCTAAATGTGCTCGTAAAACTCCTAGAAGTAACGTAACAAATAGATAATCAATTTTTTCTCATTAGTCAAGACCTTAAATGTGTAATCTTCTTCTTTTCGTGTGGTTAGTGACTAACCTGGTCTCAGAGTTTTAAACCCGCCCATGGGCCTCTGACTTGGCTCCACATGCAATCGAGAAATATCTCTCAGGTATGCTTCCTCACGATTTTTCCTTCACCGTTTTTAAAGCAAGTGATAATGATACAATACGCACATGAATCCGAAGAGGTGCGAGCCTTGGGTTCGAACTATGATATAGGTTAAAGTAATACAGACACTTGAGTGCCCAGCACCCGACTCACGAGTGCAACGTGTAAGAGATAATTCGTTCGTGTGCCCACAACTCGCCTCGCGGGTCTTACATATATATAGCTTTAGGCGGCGCGCCGATGGACTCGACTCACCGATTGTTATGGCATGCTAATTTTTATGCATTCTATGTACTTGGCAGTAAAAGTGTTAATTTATCTTTGATAATTCAACCTCTTCACTTGTTTTCTCTTCATACTGTCTTGCTCTCACACCATCAACTTAATGTCTTTCTCTCTCTCACTCCTGGCTTGCACCACACCTCAGCATCTCTATTATAACACTGTTCCGTCACATCACAAAGGGCGCCTCCACCATTAGTTTCTCTCTGTTAATGCAGTAACCATTGTTGTCTATGTCTCATTCTGTTTTCGGATACATGATACTAAATACATGTGTGTATAGCTTGCATTTGACTGGGTTTTCTTTATAATGTGTTTTATTATCTTTGGATGTCGTTGTCATCATTGTCATCCATCATTTGTATTCAAAGGTGGTTCAGTAAAAGCTTTTTCGCTTGTTCGTTGTTTGGATACATGTAATTATTCTACCAGTAATTCTCAAGAAATACTTTTCCAAAGTCCGCCTGGTTATTAAATATTTCCTATAAAGGTTAACTGTCTCATTAAGAAGCTTTACTTCCAGAAGTCTTATATAAGCTCATAGTAACAAGAAATGTTTTTCCCAGTCAGTGAACTGAATACATATGTACTTAAATAGCAGCATCAAAAATAAATACACCGATTTCCAGCTCATTTTTCGACATTCTGAAAACAATTTTCAATTCAGCAAATGTATTCGAGTCAGTCTGACGACTGCATTGAATAACGTACTTTACGAACAAATCGTAGCTACGTGCTACAGCTACGCTGCTACGTCGCTACGCTCGTAGCGCTACGAGGAAATAAGAACCGTTCGAGTTTGTTTGAAATATTCATTGGTTATCACTTACAGTATTGAATACATGTTTTTACATGAAGATGGATGTTTTATCCTATAAAAATAATATCTTATGGGTCTGGGGAATGGAAAGACAATTTTGGGGAATTCAATACTGCTTTAGAAGTCGAAGTAGGACATTGTATTTGTCCTGAAGGTTTAGATTCTATCGGATTATCAGTTATAATAATATATTCTATCGAGTTTTCTTTGAGGTTGATCCTATTATTTTTATGGGGTTATAAACTTTCATTGTATTTTGATGTAAAGACATCAAATGTTTGGAAAAACAATAAAAATAGAACGATAGTAGAAAAAAATCCTAAAGTGTGAAGAACAATCTTTAGTACCAAAATTCATTATGAAAAGACATACATAACATAACATCACGTCTTGTATTCCCCGAAGGGTTGGGCAGAGGTGTAACTATAGTACACCCACATTTTGCCAGTTATGTTTAAGTGCCATGTAAAAGGGGGCGAGCCTATTGCCATCAACCGGGGCACCTCCAGACTCCGGGCTACTACTGAGAAATTCCAGATAGAAAACCTGCCTAAACACTTTGCCTGACCCGGGAATCGAACCCAGGACCAGACCAGACAACCAGAAAAATAATTTTGCCAGTAACTAAGGATGTTTGCAAGTAAATTAGCTACGCTTTGTCTAACAAAGCAAATGCTAGCAACACTAAATTGATCATAATATTCTTATAAAGTATTCTCTTTATTCCTCGTAAGTTACGATTCTCGGGAATATGTACCAACGAAGGTTTCTTTGTGAGGCCAAAGGGAATAATAACGCGATTGAGACAACTACGGGTATAGCTTGTGAAATAATGTACGGAATTCCACATTTTGTGTGAGAAAATGGAAAGGGAATATGGTAATTACTTGGTAGGAAATGAATCGTAATGTATTGTGTCATGATTGGTAATTACCACTTTTTATAAATTTTATAACTGCTTTACTTAAAAAAAACATTACCTGCATGGGTCCTTTTTTTTTTTTTTTTGAGTGTGGGAAATCATCCAATGACTTCTCCCGCTCTGGGCGGAGCGGGAGGGCGTGTCAGACTTTTACTGACTAAAACCCACCCGTGTTCCTTCATTTTCCTGTTGCCAAGGTCCCGGTATGCCTATCGGACTTTACAGTAAAAGATATAAAAAAAATCGTGTGTCATTCTTTATTATGTCAGGTATTTTATTATAAACCTGCATGGGTCCTACGATTTATAATAAAATACCTGACATAATAAAGAATGACACAATACACAATACTAAAAAGAGATTAACAGCACTACTTGTTGAGAAATGTTATTATTCTATTAACGATTTTTTAAATGATGATGACATAATCTAATTATTCTTGATTATCAACAATTATAGAAGTAAATAACCTAATTTAGTAAAGTACTCTTTTTGACATTATATTCGTGTAATTGTGTTCGTTCATTCAATTGTATTTTTTTATTTTATTTGATATGATTTTTTTGACATGCCTAATTTAATTAATTTGTATTCAATATTCATGTTCAATAATAGTACTTGCATGATCATTATAATTTATTATGAGATAAAACCAACAATTTTTGCATGCCTATTTTAAGGTAAATTGTACAAGGATCATAACTTATTTTAATATCTTATGTCATGTACCTACAATTTATGCAAATAAAGCTTTCTTTCTTTCTTTCTATAAGTAATTTTTCTCCTTACTAATAAACGTTGAAATCAAAATCAAAATATTTTATTTCACATAAACCTACATGGGCACTTATGAAACGTCAGAAGCTAGGTGCACGGTTCCAATTGGTCGTTTCCTATGGAGAAGAGCCGGCAAGAAACTCCACGGTTACTCTTTAAAAAATAATTGGCTGTTACAATATTTTCGAATTACGTGTTATTAGGTATGGGAGGACAGTGTAAAACTTTCAACAAGTGCCAGGTAAGTACTTAACAAAATAGAAAATGTTCAACAAATCTACAGTCCATTAAGCCTACATCGTTCTCACATTCACAAAAACAGAATTTATTATAATTATATTCTGTTTTTTAGTATTTGTTGTTATAACGGCAACAGAAATACATCTGTGAAAATTTCAACTGTCGCACTATCACGGTTCGTGAGATACAGCCTGGTCACAGACGGACAGAGAGACAGACAGACAGATAGACAGACAGACAGACAGATGGACGGACAGCGGAGTCTTAGTAATAGGGTCCCGTTTTACCCATGGGTACGGAACCCTAAAAAGCACCCTCTATAGTATCCAAATTCACTATGTCTTATTCCTAATGCCTGACCATCCATTTTTAGTACCAAATCACTTGTATCTTCGCCAATATTTGTGTTGTTTTTATAAAGTATTGGGCTGTCCAACGTTTTTCTTTTGACTAGTTATTTTTTTTGACAATAACAAAACTACTGGTGAAAATGATAGAAAAAATCTATCATTTTCACCAGTATTTTTATCAGGGCCGACGGAGATGCTTTCCGGGAAAATTCAGACTACAACATAGAGATTTATAAGACCCTTTCATCTATTTGACGCGTTCACATAATAAAAGCGGACGTAAAACTTTGTGCAAAAATGGCGATAAGCGTCCTTTCGAGTTTTTTTTTGTTTTAAACCAATTTTATTTAACAAAGTGAACAGCATACTAAAACAACCATTCCACCTGTAATAGCCAGATACATGAACAAAGCGAATACATACGTTTTCCACATTTATTTTTATTCGTAATATGGAAAGAGCTTTTGTATTCCATTTTTAAAAATTGTACCTATGTTTTTTTATTATGGGATGATATTGCCTGTTTTTTTTTTTATCAAACAGCATTTTAGTAGCATATGGTGAAACGACCTAAACCTCTCTCTAGAATTATCTTAAAAATGCTAGGCAACGGTTTTATAAAGCTCTTGCGCTCGTATCCGCCAGTCTCAGGTTCAAGCAGCCTAATGGTGGATTCCCATGATCGGCAATGTCGCAGACGGACACGTACGGCAGACGACACAGACCGCCACGCACCGCGCACCGAGGCGCTTCGTCTGCCATACCCCGCACGTACACATTCCCACGGTCCGTCATCCGGGTTCGTCGGTGTCCGTCCGCTAAATCGCGGATCGTCGGATTTCTGTATAAGGCTTCACCAATTGAGACATTGCCTCAACCTTAGGAACGCTGCGTCACGAGTCAAACGCCACTAAATAAATTAATTTTATTCCATTAGTTAGCGGACGATCAACGTGGACCACTCGATATTGATCGCCTCAAAACATAATCAATGGTCCATTGATGGACGGTTCCTATGCACCAACCTGTGTTGATCTCAACAGTTATTTTTTTTCTTTTTTTTCTGTTTTTATATAATAATATAATAATATTATATTCAAAAAAATAACAAGGCATAAAAATTAGTACAGTTTTGCTTAAATGTAAATTATGTTCCTAAGACTTACGTGCCTGAACTATGTTATCCTATGTTTCAGGCGAGAAGAGCTAAAAATAGAGTTATAAAATAAATAAATAATAAACAAGTTAACTCTGAGTTTCTTTTGACAAATACGAATACTTAACATAATTGAAATTTTTACATAAGTATATTCACTTTAACACAATTAGTAAATTCTCTGTATCTTCGTAAGACATACTTTGGAGAGCATCTTTGAGAATTCTCTTACAATTTGTGTAGTTCAGGGAATAAATTTTGGCTTTCGAGTTAAGTCTATTATAGAGAAGAGGACCGAGGTACAGGTAAAATTTGGACACAAAAGCATGAAAGCATGCTTTTACCTGTACCTCGTATATGAACGAATGTTCGTAGTAATGGATTCTTCTAGCCTAATAAACAATTTAAATCTCACTTAATATTTTACGAGATATAACTAAGAATAGTGTCAATTTGCACTTTTACACAATTTCGTAGCACTTTCTTAGGGTCTGATAATTGATGAAAACACTTTGTTCATGTGTTACATGTATAGCAGAGCATTGTTGCTATTATTTATTCACTATTTATACACTACAGTAACTCAAATGGTTTAGTTCTCTTTAGCCTACGCACTATGTCCGTGTTATCTAGTAGCTGTTTTGCCTCGACATTCACATATCGGTGAAGTCTGTGTTCGTGGGCTTCAGCAAATTTTTCTATGATGGAGGGGACAAGTTCCATTTTAAGATCTTGATAGTGGTTGATCTCAACAGTTGACGTCATAGATCCGAAAGACCGCAATTTAGTTCTGTTCTACTTTTATTTATATTTATCTACACTCAATTTTGGTTGGAACACGAAACTAAATAAATAAATTCTACTGAATCATTACGTGTGTAAATATTTGTTATTTGAGTAGAATCCATTTTACATTATTTTTGTGTTCGTTTAAGGTTTAGGTTGGGATTTTTAGGCTTGTTTAAGATAGGTCGACAAACAAACGGACCGTGATTAGAGACTGTTTATTTTCTTTGCTATTTTAATGTGTAAGCGAGAGAGAGAGAGAGAAAAAGGTGTTTGTTTTTTTTGGTTATTTATAATGGACTAGCTGATGCCAGCGGCTTCGCTCGCGTGGATGGCGGTTATTATATACTAAAACCTTACTCAAGAACCACTCTATCCATTGGTGAAAACAGCATGAAAATCGGTGCAGTAGTTTGTGAGATTATCGCGAACGACGACAGACAGACGCGGCGGAGGACTTTGTTTTATAATATGTAAGGATACGATACATGTATGAGGGTGATGTCTAATTCCATTAAAATGAGGACGTCGTACGTTGCTTAAACTGTTTTCAAATACGTAAAAACATATCAGAATATAAGTAAATAAAGCGCTATCTCAAAGTTGGCAAAACGGGGCAAAAAAAAAACCAACTGCTATTTTTCGTCGCCTCATGAATCAAAAAGCCCACCATGTTCACACCAGATTTTTTCTATACCATCCAATGAAATAGGAAACAGCGGAATCAAAATAAACACGGGGCGAAACGGGACTGATGCTCGTTGAAACGTGAATATGGGGCGAACGTGGAATAAACGCAGCATTGTGTCACATTGTTGGTTGAATGGAATGGTCCGAATATAAAATATGTAAGTTTGTGTGTTTGTTGTTTTAGTCCTAAAAAGCTTTGTTAATAAGAGGTTGATTTGTACTTGTTTCTGTGTAATTATTTTGTAAACCGGACCCTAATATAACATAACATAACATAACATCACGCCTGTATTTCCCGAAGGCTTGGGCAGAGGTGTACCTACACTCCTACTACAGGGGTATACTCTACTTCAAAAATATTATTATAAATATTATTGATCACATTTGTTAATATTTCAAGTTCACCTTTAAATAGTTTTCGCTGTATCCTCAATATTGAGTATTTATTGCTTTCACGTGTGAACTTTGGTGGTAGGTTTTTGCAAAGACATGATCATTGAGGACCCTGTCGGGCACAGCAAAGTAGGAGAAAGTTCCATAGACATTATCCAGGTATAATTTTAATCTATATGCTACTCTTTATCGTCGAGTTGTTCTCACAGAGAACAACTGTATCGAAAGTTGAAACGCTATCGCTACGTCCTCGATGACTGACTAACATTTTTACCATTGCAAGAGCTCATAAAATTCTAAGAGAAGAAGCTAATATTCCATCAGTTTCCATAAGACTGAATTCCAAGCTTCCTTTACTTATATTTTTGTAGGTCAGTGATAAAAGAAGTAAGATTTCCTAGTCTTTGTGAGATGCACGGAACTGCGTCTTGGAAACGCGTGGGCCGTGAAATAACTCTCATTTCGAAAGGTCAGGGGTTCTAACCGAGCAAGTTTGTTAGTTAAAAAGATTTGTAAGTTCTTGTAGGTTGTGTTTTAAGGTATTTGGAACTGGTCTTGGTGGGAGGAATTATGTTCATTAAAGTTCTGTTATTTATAACACGCTACAGTGATATAGTTAAATTTTAATTTGCGACGTTAATGACATGCATTGAAAAAACGTCTACGTTATCAAGCGCATACGTACACACATTTACGTTTTCTTCAAATTGGCAGGCTTCTTTGAAAATGAAGATTATAGCGGCGGTGTACGAACTCCTCCGTCGTCGTTATAGATCTCTGTGGCGGGTGTGTGGGTGACGTCGCAATGACAAGGGGGCTTGCCAAGAGGCCAACCGGCGGCACGTATGCTTCAAGGAAACGTGAGAAAATATAAAAGTTTACCCTCAAAGGACTCAGTTTCCTTCTATCCGACCCACCCGGACCACAAGATGTCCGTAGATTACTGCTTAGTAGTATTTGAGAATGTGGTCAATTGATTATATACATACTTAAAAGACCAGTACCGCTTGGTTCTGCCCGCGGCTGCCAGTGGCGACGCGAGGCTGCTCGCGGTACCGCAGGCGGCCGCGCGCACTCCCGCCGCATTTCATGCGCCAATATGTGCATTTGTTTCATATCCGCGGCGTCGCCGCTGGCGGCCGATGCCGGCCGCTGCCATTCCGGTGTGTCTCGGCCCTTATGGCTGTGTGCTGGCCATGTTTGTCGAAGGACCGATGGCCGCTGGAGCAGACAAGTGCTAGAGAGGAAACTGCGTATCGGCAAGCAAAGTGTGGGACGCCCCAAGCTAGATGGACCGACGACCTTAATGGCTAGGTCAGACTGGATGCGGAAGGCAGAGGACAGGGTGTTGTCGCGCAACCTGGGAGAAGCCTATAACCAGCTGCCAGACTGCGATAGGCTGAGTTGATTGATCAACTATAAAGGCTTCTGAGGTCACCAACAAAATAATCTAAAATGGGTAGTCTCATCATTCTTCTATCCTTATGCCAATTTATTTGAGGTCGGCGCAACATCTCTTTTTAGGGTTCCGTACCCAAAGGGTAAAACGGGACCCTATTACAAAAACTCCGCTCTCCGTCCGTCTGTCACCAGGCTGTATCTCATGAACCGTCATAGTTAAGACAGTTGAGTTTTTACAGATGCTGTATTCTGTTGTTGGTATAACAACAAATACTAAAAAACAATAAAAAATATTTAAGGGGGCTCCCATTAAAACAAACGTGATTTTTTTGCCGTTTTTATAGATAACTAGCTGATGTCCGCGACTTCGCCCGCGTAGATGTCGGTTGTTATATATTAAAACCTTACTCGAGAACCATTCTATCCATTGGTGAAAACAGCATGAAAATCGGTGCAGTACTTTTTGAGTTTATCGTGTACAGGACGACAGACAAACGCGGCGGAGGACTTTGTTTTATTATATGTAAGGATGGTACGGAACCCTTCGTCCGCGAGTCCGACTCGCACTTGTTCTTAGATCTTCCATACTTCTCTATTAGTAGTTATTCCTTACTTATTTCTTTAAAATGTTAAAAGCTATTATGTAGCTTTTTTTTTCATAAAGTTTGCTCCGAATCTTCTACATACGGATTATCCATTCTCCGTCCATCTCTCATACTCAACATTAGGAAACATTCACCCTCCTATCATATAGCCACTAATTCACACTAGGCTCATTTGTCGGCGCACCTGTTAGGGCCGGATTAAACTGGATGTAACCAGTTTTATCCAGCTGCCCGATCTCGCCAGCTAATTAAATGGATTACGGGGAACTTAGAGCGGGTCATTTTGTTCAGGGCTATGTTATACAACTTCATTTAGGATAATGTGCTATAAAATGGTGGATAGTTCGTGTAAGGGAGGAAAGTAACCGGTTTTATTACATAATTATTTGTTTTTATACCGCTGGAACTTAAAAGTGAACTTTCATTGAACCTGCTTATTTATTTTCTACAGCAATACTCGTGTATATTTAAATCAAATCAATCAATCAATCAACTCAGCCTATCGCAACTCACTGCTGGACATAGGCCTCTCCCAGACTGTGTCCCACAACACCCTGTCCGGGCCTTCCGCATCCAATCTGTCCCAGCCAGCTTTTTAAGGTCATCGATCCATTTAGCTGTATATATATTTAAATACATGCTACATTATGGCTTGCAATTTTTGCAATAGGTATGTGAATTAATTGATACAGGCGTGACTTTGCGGAAATCCATTATAAAATACGCAGATACACTGATCGAGAGATCTCTGCGTCCAGCGCTCGGTGTGGCAACACGTGGTGTTCTGGTTTGCGACTGGTCAATCGTCATCCTGAGGATGCCTCGTTGAGAGGTGAAACACACGTGGTGTCGATTTCTTACAGGGTTTATTATTAATCTTGAAGAATAGTTAAGCGGAATAGGTTACTAAATATATCTACGTCTATTGTATTTGACAGGTATGTTGCCTATCGCTCCGCAGCAAGTAGGACATCAGCCAGCTCTTTACTAAAATAGCTTACTCAAAATCAATCTGTCTAGCTTTTTACCAACTATGTTGGGGTCGACTTCCAGTCTAACCGGATGCAGCTGAATACCAGTATTTTACATGGAGCGACTGCCTATCTGACCTCCACAACCCAGTAACTGAGTAATACGATACCCCTTGGTAAGACTGTTTGTCAGACTTTCGGGCTTCTGACGACCCGTAACGACTGTCAAAAATCCACGAATGACAGCCGGGACCAACGGCTTAACGTGCTTTCCGAGGCACGGAGAAGTCTCGGTATGTAAAGATGGTCACTCATCCACCGACTAACCCCGGCAAGTGTAGTTTAATCTGATGGATCGACCCGGTGTGGCTGTTATTACTTAGACACGAGCTCCTCCATAAAATAATAATATCTAAAATAGCTTACTAATCCTCAATAATTTAGTTGTAATGAGAATTTAAGATCACTTAATTATTGTTATTGGGTTTTCCAATAGTGAATTATCAGTATATGACCGAAATTTAGATTTGTGACTAACAAATGGCAATAGTCACGCTCCATTACAAAAGACTTAAAATAACTAGTGAAATATGGGTGTACTCTCCTTTCCGGGAACCAAGTCATTTTGTTATGTTATTTACAAATACCACAAAATATTCACGTATTCCATTAACTTAATTAATAACATTGAAAAGCTCTTCCTATTCATACAATACCCTTTAATATCAAACGTCCCTTTAATGAAATGTACCACTATTTATGAAACGTCCCACGACCGTTCCGGAGTCCCACATATGAATGGTACCGTATGAACATTTATCAAACCTTTCTCTTACGGTTGGCCGTAAATTAACATTTCTTACTGAGACCCTTCTTCCTTAATTAACGCAGAATTGATATGTATGGTTGACTGCGTTTACAACGTTTCTGCGTAACCTTATTCAGGGAATGTCAACCTTAATATTATAATGTATGGAACTGCCGGATTAGGGTCATAAATTACCTTTTGTGATATGAAAAGAGTAATTGCTTTAACAATTAAGCGAACTTTACGTAATAATACAGTTCTAAAAAAAAAAATTAGGTAGCTCTATGGTCCCATATATGGATTACTAGCGGTTGCCTGCGACTTCGTCAGTGATCCATACAAATTTCATCCTAATCCGTTCAGCCGTTTTAGCATGAAAGCGTAACAAAAAAATAAACAACCATACTCATTTTCGCATTTATGAGTATTATTTATTTATTTATTTATTTTTAATAATAATTACAACGGTTGTGCTACAACCAATTACAGTAACTAAAAATATAAGAGACAATTATAATACATACTAAATTATACAAAATAAGAACATGAAAACAGTTAACCACACTTTCATAAATTCATCTCACAGTACCTTTGAAATGCCAACAAAATCTTCGTCCATTCATCCGCAAACAGATCGACTGTTGGGTCAGAATCCAGGAGATCATTAAGCGCGGCCAGCATGCGAGGAATTGGCGACTCAGCACGTGCAACCGTACGACATGGAGGCATGGCAACAGTATTAGAATATACTGGCTGTTGCCCGGGTGTTCGTTTGCGACCCATGATGAAAAGTAGCATAATATTTCCTTCTCCAAATCACTATCCATGTGCCAATTCTAAATTACTTTAATTCATTTTTGTTTTTTTCAGGTAAGTTTATCATCGCGCATAAAAGTATGGCTTAACATCCTGACATGACAGCAAACAGTGAGTAGACTTCTTTCACTTATAGAAGATAAAATGGTCATTGTTATATAGGTAATGTGTATACTTCGGAGACTGTGCGCAGAAGCTGCACGACTTGATCCCACCATCGTTGATATCATGACCAGTCGTACTCAGTGCTTCTCCTCCATATTTATTATGCGCACAGCTAGTGTGGAACTCTCTGCCAGCGTCTGAATTCCCTTCCACATTTAAACCGTCAGCTATATAATTAATATAATTACTTTGTTAAGCGCTCAAGAAGGTACGTAGTACCAACATACGTGAATGAGCTATCCTCAAAACTGATATTGTCAAGTCTAAGGACCAACTTAAAAGAGTTCTATAAAAGCATTATCTCTCAATGTGTCCGTAGCTATGTTTGTAATGCTGGGGCTACATTGTCGCGTTATCGCGAACTGAACTTCACGCGCTCTCTTTCGCAGTCCACTCGACGACTCGCTGAGCAACAGAGAGCACACAAAGTATTCATACTAATAAATACCTGATATAAAAATATTCGCGGTTTTTTCTTCCTCCTGAAAAGTAACTTCTTTTACACTTACGAAGTTTTCACTCTAAAGCGTCAAATTAGTTACAAATAAACAAACCTAAAATAAATATAATTCTCGTGGCGGCCATTAAAGGATTCGCGGGGCCGCGCTCGCGAGCTGACCAAACAATCAGCTAACGATTCCATTTGCATAATGGCGAATAAACAAACGTTAAAGCAATAACACGAGTACTATCATCCGCACTTTCGAAACAAAAATTTAACATAAACAGCGCCTTTGTTTCGTAGCAGTAAAAACGGTTTTCACAGTTTTCGTGTGGTTGACCGTACCGATAAAATTATACATGGAACTTTTGGCCATATGAAGGCTTTTTACATAACCATATTTTCGTGGAGTGTTGATTTTAATCAACAGCGTATGGGATGTTTTGTTTTGGATAAAATATGTTTGTAAATCATCTAAAAGGTTGTCCAATAGAGTTTGCATTGTTTCATGTTTGTTAAAAGTATGGATACAATATTTTTCAATAGGGTTTACCATCAAAACTCACGACTTACAATACAAAGTATACCGTCAAAGCTCTAATAGCATTTGTTTTTCGCATTGCATTTGTTTTGTTTTGTTTTTTGTATGAATCCAATAGAAGCATTTTTCTTTCTAGAAAATAGAAGGTAGATAGATAGAAGGTTTATCAGATTTTTTACAGTTTTATTGATACTTTTCCGAAACAAATGTAAATATTTTTTTAGATTTAGATTATACGTTTACAGAATTTTACGTCTCCATATAAGTTCAAAAATAATAATATATTTAAGGCGAAACACAACAGCAAAAATGTTCAAACAATACGTAATTTAAAATACAATACGTTTCAATATTCCCGAGTAGAGCCAAAATAGCACCGATATGGAAGCCACAGCCTCATATCAATGCATCATACTGCGTCGAAACTCACCAAAAAAATAACTATTGCTTTTGAATATTTCAAATTGATATTCGAAAGGCGATTCTGTTTTGTTTTTTAGATGTGCAACGATTTGCAGAATGTCATAAAAACAGTATATCCCCACTCTCCGAATGGAGGCACATTATATCGTAAAAATACAGCCCATTCATGCTAAATAATCTCTTACTCACTTTTACGGTACCGCGAAGGAAAAATACAAACAAAAAAGTTTTCATTCTTCTTTTAAAGTAACAAGTGACACCAAAGAGTTTCTTACCATAAATCTCGAGCAAGCTTGCGGACGCTTAACCGAATTAATTTAAATAATTTAACTAAGTGGTTGTATTAAAACATTGTGCCGCGAACGTTGTAGCTCAGAACTTTGGAGCTTACTGCTACGCCTCGTAGCACTTAGTTTGCTACGTGCGTAGCGCCTAACAAATTCGTAGCACACCCTCTACGTTCACATCTTGTGAAGTTTCTCGAGTGTGGAATGGATTGAGTAAGGATTAAAGCGAATGAGTTTTTGAAGTTCTTTTAATAAAATTGAGAAAGAAAATAAATGATATGCTTGAATACTTTTCTGTCCCTTTTAACGAATACTTTTAAAACTTAGTAGGTATCCTATTGGGATTTATATTTCTACAATCGCAAACCTCATTAAATACGTTAGACAAAAGTATCATTTATGTCACAATAAAAAAGTGTCACACGATCCAAGGATCTTCAGACGTAACCATTAAACATCTTTTTACGAGCCATACAAATTGTAACACGACCATAACGCGATGTAACTATAAACCAGGCATTGCCCACTAAAACGTGGCCTATCTAAATTGGTCGTGTAAAAGGAGCCGTGGCTGTTTTACCTTTGAATTTTCACGCGCGTTTTTCGTGGGTCTTCAATATTTACTGACAATATTTTCGGTTGGCGGGGTAACAATAAATATTGATGGTTCGACCTTTGACCTTCACTCTCTGTGGGTGTTCCCATCTGGAGAGCCAGACGTTATTGAATGACGCTCTAAAATTTTAGTTGAGATTATTTTCCGTGAATGCTGAGCTGCGAAGGCTCTCATTTTAAACCGACTTCTTCAAAAAGGAGTAGGTTCTCAATTCGTCTATATGTTTTTTTTTTGTGTGTTTGTTACTCGATTACTCCGCCGATTATGAATCGATTTTGATGATTCTTTTTTCAAGCTCAGAGCTTCAGTGGTTGTCCCATAAAAATTGTATTAACTTTGCTTGTGTAGTTGAGTTAGCTTCAATATTACGTATTTTTCCCATTTAGTATATGTGGACGATGTTTTAAGTAACTCCATCACTGTTATTTACATAGCAGGTAGTGGTATTCGAATTCGTGTGGGATGGGTAACACAACCAAAAAGTGAAAAATAATAACTTTTCCAAAAAAAAAAGCAACGGACTTCCAAAAAAACCACTGAAAAGAGAACAATAACTTTACTTCTGAAGTCGGTTGCAAAAAACGAAAATTGAAAAGCAAAGACACGAAATACCGAAATTAAAGTTATTTTTCACTTTCCAGTGTATTTTTGGATGTCGGTTGTTTTTTTTTGTAACAAGTCCTTTCTGTGGGTATTGGGAGATTATTGTGTTCGCATGGTTGTCTGGAAAGACTCTTATCCGTATATGTGTCTGGCTACAGCTGTCAGTAGAATGAAATTGAGGATTTCTGTAGTTTTATTCCGGATAAGTTTACTATTGTAGACATAAACCACAATATTTGACCGGCTTACAAGAGCATTATGTTGAGATAAGTGCTTGTAACTGCTGTCGTATCCTCATCATCGCCATTTTCGAAAGAAAAATAACATAACATCACGCCTGTATTTCCCGAAGGGTTAGGCAGAGGTGTACCTATAGTACTCTCACATTTCGCCAGTTATGTTTAAGTCCCATGTAACAGGGGGCGAGCCTCTTGACATCAACTAGGCAGAAATCCAGACTCTAGGCTGCTACTGAGCAATTCCAGATGGAAAAACCGAATAACATCCATTCAATTTCCGAAATTAACTGCAAAAAGCTTTATCTATTCGTGTACAATTGTGTTTGTCGACACAATAAAAAATATGGACTTTATATTAAATCGTACAGCCAATACACTCGCTTGCAAAATTAAACTTACCTTTTATTTTTACCCGAATATGGCGAAGAAAAAAGGAGGGTTATGATTTTGACCGGTATGTACTCGTATGTATGTATGTAAGTATGTTCATCTGTCCTATCTTCTAAACCATTTATCACAATTTGAAAAATGAGGTATCGTTGGAAGCGTTTTGATCGTCTGCTGGTTATAGGCTATGTGACGTCACATTAAATTAAAAATGGCGCCCTCTAGAGGACAAAAAGAAAGGAACTAAAAAAAATATTGTTTAACCGTATCATGTTGGGTATCAAATGAAAGGGCTTAATGAGCACATTTCAAAAATATATATAATTATTATAACCCAAAAAGAATTTAAAAAAAATAAAGTAATAAAAACTAAAACCCAATTACGACTAAAAAGGTATAAACAAGACACCACAGACAGACAAATTAAAAATCCGGAGTCACACGTAATCTGTTCGATTTATGCCATACCACGTGTGACTCCGGATTTTTAGTCGTAGTTGGGTTTTAGTTTTGATTACTTTAATTTTTTACAAAATGTTAATGAATGTTCTGTCTGTTTAAATGTAAAACTAGCGTTTACAAGCTTAGTTATCTTTTAACCTCTTTTATATAATGTTCAGTTAGTAGAATGGGGCGCACGAGGCTACTAGCGTTTTGTGTTTATATATTTTTAGTGTAAATGTACTTTGTTGAACTTTAAATGTTCTCTGGGGGATAAGTACAGTCGATCTGGCTTGAACGTATCTAGTGCTTTTGTTTAGCTCGATTTTTCTTGAAATGTATGTGCTATTGGGGCACTAGAAAATAAAATAGAATTTGCTTTAGTCATTGGTTGTGGTTAATTCTACTTGTTCTGTTTCAATTATCGAGTGGGGGCACGGACAATACGTACATCCGAATAAAGTGATATGAGATAGTTTGTTATGGTAGAGATATTTAGTGATATGAGATAGTTTGTTATGGTAGAGAAATTCAAATGTGCACTCCTATGCATTAACTTTTTCATATTAAAGAGTATTATGTTCTATTCTATTCACTTTAGCAATGAATACTAAAAAAATATCGTTCTTGCATTCCCAAAGGATGAGCAGAAATGTGAGTCCAGGATTTTTCTTCAAAATAGTTTAGTATCCATCCAATCCTGCATATAATCATGATATTCATGTTTGCGCTACAGGTAAATGACCTTACAAAACAGTCCTGGGGCCGTATTATGAAGTATTAATGCCATCATTATTCTACTGCGAAAAAAGGATGGTACTATCGGCCTTGTGTAGCTCCGTCTCTCACTCACACTGGAAAAATGGTGGCATTAACACGTCATATTACGGCCATTGAACATACATCCTCTTTTAATAATAAAACTCTTTTCTTTACCATCCCTCGCAAATACGTCATTCTCATCCTCCAGGCTACACTTTTAAAAACATTATCCGAAAGGTAATGTAGCATCCTTTTCTTTGTAAAAACCAATTTAACGTGCGCTGAATGGCAAACGTAGCTGTGTATCAACCCGGGTATCTCGACCCGGTTATCCGGGTAACCGGGTACCCGGACCAAGGACCCTTGATAGTAATGTCCGCGATTTTGATATAGCTCCCGTTTAACCCAGATTTCTGACAGTCCGTATTTGTTTGGGAGGTTTTATTTGATATACTATGTTTCGAACTTGAAATGTTATTTGAATATGTTGTCCTAGTACCCTTTTTTGTGACGTCAGCTTGGATCGACCTTATTTCGTGATATTTGAGCCCTAAATACATTTATTATTCGGGTTTCGTTTCGGGAACTGCCGCTCGTGCCGGGAAGTGTCAACACTCCTCGTTGATGTCTCTTGTGATGCTAATTTGATAAATAAATACAATGATGTATGTCGGAGTGGAGGTATATTAAATTAAATTGACAATTAAATAATAACTGTAAAAATATAATTGCGGATTTACCGGTTACCGGTATTTTACATAGAGCATCTGATTATCTGACCTCCACAACCCAGTTACTGTGTAACACGATACCCCTTACTGGTTGTCAGACTTTGCGCTTCTGACTACCCGTGACGACTGTCAAAGATCCACGAATGGCAGCCGGGACCAACGGCTTAACGTGCTTTCCGAGGCACGGAGGAGTCTCGATATGTAAAGATGGTCACCCATCCACGGACCAACCCCGGCAAGCGTAGCTTTACCTCATGGACCCGTGACCACTAGACCAACGAGGCTACTGAAAATCTCTTGAAAAACGATACCCAAAATAATAGACACTCTTGTCATGTCCCAAACACCGTGACAGGCAAACAGAACGCGCCATTACATAAAATAACATTTAGTTCAGTTCAGTCGATTGATTTAACGTCAGTTGACGTTCAGTAAATTAATATAGTCAAATGTTTCTCTAATCGGTGACGTCATGCCGCACTTCAAATAGATTATCTTGTTAGAAAGAAAGAAAGAAAGAAAAATTGTTGGGACACGCACAGGAAATATAACAATAAAAACAAACATCAAAACTAACAAAATTAATAAAACAAGTAATAAAACAACGTGTTGCAGAGAAACCCGTGCGAGGCCAAAAAGGCTCCTAGCTCAGCATAATGCTACGATATTTGAGAAAAAATAAACAAATACCGCAGCGCTGGTATTCTGATAGGGCCCAGTTTATATTGTAATTATGTGGTGTTCAAGTAGTATAGTTTTGAGGGGTTTACGGTATAGACAAAGATAACTGGTTGGTTAAGACAGATTATTTTCCGGCGTGTGTGTATGAACTCAAACTCAAAGCATTTATTTCAATTAAACCATTTACAGGCACTTTTGAATTGTCAAAGAGTCGGTCAGTTAGTCAGAAAGTTGAAGCTAGTTGCCCATTCCAAAACGTAGATCTCTATGGAGAAGAACGGGCAAGAAACTCCAAGGACACTCTTTTAAATATGGATATAGATATTACAAAATCCTGGGTACAGTATTCTTGTTGCTTCTATATGTGAGAACAATGTAAAAACAAAAAATAATCAAAAACAATTCAAAATATAAGATTAAAAATAAGCTCTGGCAAATACCATAAACCAAAGACCAGATTTATGACCGGAGGAGAAACGAAGCAAAAGGAGTATGTAAGTATCGTAGCAGGTGGGGTTCTGTAGTTTCTGCCATGAGGGTTCATGTGAAGAATGCGTGAATTAATGTATGTATTTTCTTTGAAAAATGTATGTATGTTTGTTAATCAAACTTTGGATGACTGCTATGTCTTGACATCTAAAAACTTATCTGATCTGCAAGAAAGGTATAATTTTCATATCAAGTAAAAATTAAAGTAATAAAAACTAAAACCCAACTACGACTAAAAAGGTATAAACAAGACACCACAGACAGAAAAATTAAAAATCTGAAGTCACACGTGTTAGGGCATAAATCGAACAGATTACGTGTGACTCCGGATTTTTAATTGGTCTGTCTGTGGTGTCTTGTTTATACCTTTTTAGTCGTAGTTGGGTTTTAGTTTTTAATACTTTAATTTATTTTAATTTTTTTGGGGTTATAATATATTTATTTTTGAAATGTGCTCATTAAGCCCTTTCATTTGATACCCAACATGGTACGACTAAACAATTTTTTTTTTAAGTTCCTTGCTTTATGTGCTCTAGAGGGCGCCATTTTTAATTTAATGTGACGTCACATATAACTAGCGGACGCCTATAACTAGCGGACGATCAAGGCGCTTCCAACGATACCTCATTTGTCAAATTGTGATGAGTGGTTTAGAAGATATGAGGGAACAGATGAACATACTTACATACATACATACCGGTCAAAATCATAACCCTCCTTTTTCTTCGCCGTAGTCGGGTAAAAAGAGGAAAATAAACTACAACGAAACAAATATAAACTTTAAAACTAAAACGAGTGCAATTTAAAAGCACTACAATGAAGATTTCTTCATTTTCCTCCTCGTGAAACAATGAGAGAGAATACTATGAAATTCCCGAGAAAATACCTCCATTCTTAACAACAGTCCGCCATATTATTGTTCTACAATAAAAAAACACTGTAATTTCAACTTGATATAACTCATAATTAATGTTTTAATCCACAAGAATCAAAGTCGTAATAAGCTTGAAAATTGAATAAGTTCGCTCAAAGTTAGCTGAACGAAAACGAACGAATGAACGAACCGTGGAGTTGTCATGAACCATGAACTCTGTTGAACGTACTTTCAACAAAAGAGTTTGGTATCCACAAAGTAAAAAAAAAAAATTGTGTTCGTAAACACAAAAAAAAAAAAAAGATTCTTTGTTTTAAAGTAGTAACAAGTTAGCTGCCTGTATACACGTAACATAAACATTACGCCTAGGTTAGGCAGAGGTGTAGCTATAGTACATCCACAATTTGTCAGTTATGTTTAAGTCCCACGTAAAGAAAGAAAGAAAATAAATTTATTTGACCCAGGTAAGGCACACAATACTTATACAAAAAACAAAGAACATAAAAATAGTATTGTGCGCATGTAATAGGAGGCGACCGTATTACCCGCCTCCAGCATTGCCGTGCCTGTATACCTGTTTCTTTATTTGACTGTACTGTGTATTACGTGTTTGTTTCGTCTCACATTCCGCGACAAAATCATGGCTGCTTGGTAAATAAGGAGCTTAAATATATGTACTGTTCTTCGGTATATCTCCACGCTTTCTTAATCCAAGAGACACGGTTTAATTTTGGTTTAGGATTATAACTTTTGTTTATTTTGGGATGCTTCTTGATCTTATGTTGACTTTGGATGCCCTTTGTAAGCACTCTGAGTGTGCTTTGACTTACAATAGGCAATAATACATGATGACATTCGTAAGAGAACAACAAAAAGCAAAGAGGTTAACTGGAAGGTTATCTTTTAATTCCTGTGGGTACTGGCGCACAGGTTATTTTGTATAATCTTTCAATACATACCTACTTAAAGAGGAACGTGACTGGCTGATTATGTTTGGAAAAGACAGTCGACACATAGCCATGCAACTAAAAGTAGTGACATTGCATTGCCTAAATGCGCAAACCGTGCGAAGCCATAATAAAAAAAAAGAAACTAAAAGTAGAAACAATCAATCTGCCTAGCCTTTACCTAACTATGCTGGGTCAGCTTCCAGTCTAACCGAATGCAGCTGAATACCACACAGCCAACAGTTTGCTGTACCCGATAGGGTCCACATTGATCTTTTACTTGTTATGCCATCTATGTAACATATGGATTGCAATAAAAAATGGAGTATTGAGTAGTATTGTATTGAGTACCAGTATTTTACATGGAGCGACTGCCTATCTGACCTCTACAACCCAGTAACTGGGTAATACAATACCCCGTGGTAAGACTGTTTATCAGACTTTCGGGCTTCTGACGACCCGTAAAGACTGTCAATGATCCGCGAATGACAGACGGGACCAACGGCTTAACGTGCTTTCCGAGGCTAGTAAAGATAAGCACCCATCCACGGACCAATCCGGAAAGCGTAGCTTAACCTTATGGACACGTGCGGCTGTTATTACTTAGCCACGAGCTCTTCCTATAATCTCTCAATACATACCTACTTAAGTTAAAACAGAGCGTGTCTGGCTGGCTATTATTGGAAAAGACAGTCGAATCATAGCCATGCAACTAAAAGTAGAAACATTGAAGATATTAACATTTCTGGAAACAAAACCCCTAAACCAACCAACATACCGCAACACATTATTTGTCTGACTTCTGACTCCAAACTCAACAAAACATATCTACTTAACGTTATTGAGATATTACGGATAACATTTGTGGGGATTAAGGCGAGGCTTTCATTGTTTTCTATTATCTTCAGCCCGCAACGGTTCGGCTCGTTTATTAATAATAACATACGTTCTCACACTTCAGGTAAGAGTGCTATTATTGGCACAAGCCAAAATAAACTGACTTTGCACAGTTATTTTATGTAGAACAGACCTTGGAGCTACATAGGTGTAGCTATTTAAGGTGTATCTATTCATACACGAAATATTTTAAGAGGTCATTTTACTCATAATTATGAATAATTTTAACTATGGGAACAAACTTGAAATCGCGAAAAAAAAAAAAACAGCAGTGTCATACATTTATGTTTGCATAGCTCTTTAAATTGTAGGGAACAGCTGATTTTTTTTCGCGATTTTTTTACACCCTTTAGTGTAACATGCGAAAGAGACCGGGGCTCTTAGCAACAGGCAGCTGAAGGAAAACGGGTGAGTTTTAGACAGTAAAAGGTAGACACGCGCTCCCGCTCCGCCCAGAGCGGGAGAAGTTATTTGATGATTACCCACCCTCAAAAAAAAAAGAGGTCTACCTATAGTACACCCACATTTCGCCGGTTATGTTTAAGTATTTAATTTAGGGTGAGTAGAATCAGACAAATGGTATGTTCTTAGGCTTCCGAGTCCGATCTAACACGTAACCTAAACGGAACCTTTATGGGATCACTTCTGATTTTCGACTTGGCTGAAGCTTCGGCTGGTATAAGGTCATAAGGTCGAAAATGAAAATACGGACGAATAAGTTTTTTTTGGCCGAAAAGGGAACACTCGTTACTAATTGTATAATTGAGCTTGTTAAAACTTGTTCACTAAAATATACAATACGTCTCGCGTTACGCTCGGTAAAAAAATATTCGACTCGCTTACATTTTTGTGCGAAGTTTTGAAACACAGTTAAAACATTGTTACAGTTTGAGCGGTGGCGAATTATGTGGTTCATTAGTGATTGTTCTAGCTTGTATTAATTTGGTTTGTGGAATGTGAAATGGATGTAGAATTAATACCCAAATTAAGTACATTTTGGTTTTCGGCGAATTTAATTTAATGTTCATTTTAGGCATAACTATTACCTAGGGAGTAATATTATTATTTTGTTCGTATGATATTGTTAATAAATGGTAATTTGATGTCGGGTTGAAAGAGCCTACATGCGCGACAAAGCTAAAATACAAATACATCTCCATCTACAAAATACATGTCACGTAGGTATAAAAGAAGCTAAGAAAAAAAAACATAACTTAAAAAAAAAACGGAACGTCATTATAAAAATCATGACATGCCAACTCTATTCCAAAATCCTTGCTACCGTACTCCGGATTTCGTTGAGTACCTAACATAAGCCGGGAACATATGAAACTGGAATATCCCGTGCATCACCTGCACGTTTGTGGGTTTTCTAAGCACTTAACCGTTCTCATCCAGCGACGCTTTAATCTAAGCTGTCTTGCAAGTAATATTTTGATATTACTTCAGTTTCTTGGAGTACGATGAAAATTAATTGAAGTTTGCAGCTCTTGTGAAGTGAAGTTTATTATTTTTGAATTAGAAACGCTTTGTATTCGGGATTTTATATTCAAGAGAGCTCTTTGGAGTGAGAAGAGAAATAAGAGTAAAGTTGATTCGTATTTCTCAACAAAACAAATACATAATATTAGACAACACGAACTTCATTAACAAGAAAACAGTTCCAGTTTTTCTGAGACAATTTTCTTTCTACTACAAGCAGTACTGTAGGAATAATAAAAAACTTAAAAAAAAAAGACTTCCAAAAAAAACACTAAAAAGTTAAAAAATACTTTAATTTCGGAAGTCGGTGTCTTTGCTTTTCAATTTTCGTTTTTTGCCACCGACTTCTGAAGTTTAAGTTATTTTTCACTTTTTAGTTGTGGTATCTACCCCACACAAATTCGAATACCTACCTGCTATGTAAATAACAGTGACGGAGTCACTTTAATTGTCGAGAAAAGTTAAGTGGGAAAAATACGTAATATTGAAATTAACTCAACAACTACGCAAGCAATATTAATAAAATTTATACGGGACCACCTCGGAAATATGAACTACCAAACAAAAACATAATCATCAAAATCGATTCATAATTGGCGGAGTAATCGAGTAACAAAAAAAAAAAACATACAGACGAATTGAGAACCTCTTCCTTTTTGAAGTTGGTTAGAAACAAGCATTTTCATTATTTTATTTAGATTCAAATCTATTCAATATCAAGATTCTCCTCCCTGCAATAAGCCTCGATTATAAGATAAATCTCGATATTAGCATCAATCCACAGTACAATCAACAAGATCGCACATAAAAGAACCTTTACACAAATATTTCATTGTAATAGTATCAACCTGTTGTATTGAAATCCGTTTGTTCAGCGAACCACTGCTCTTTTAAATCAATATTGCCGGGATTTTACACGTTGGTAACGACCTAGATTTATTAATTGCACGTTGCATCCATCCCTGGCCGGGCAAAGCCACGTGAGTTCCAGCTAAAACCGCCCGGTACCGGTATGACCCGGTTAATAACTGCCGTGAACCGGTTCGTACTGCTTTTGTTCGGTAATGAGTGGAATTATTTCGCCGAATTATTCCTTTGCAGAAATAAGCATTGCAATTTATTTTAAATGCTCGCGATTAATTACACGTGATTGATTCTGCGAATTAATTTTCGATGATCGTGACTCAGCTCTGTTTACTTGTTCAAAGGATCGTGCAAACCGACGCGATATCGTGGGCGCGACAGGCAGCGCAACCCTTGTTGCACCCGCGATATCGCGCCAGTCTGGACGGGCCTTAAACCATACACACGGCGGTGGTTATAAGATGTCCGGCCAACCACCCGACGATGGTCCCGACCTTCTTGCTATCGATGACTAGGAAATGTTTGACATGTCTTACCGTACAATACCGGTATTTATTCTTGAATAAATGGCACACAGATGCACAAATGTCACTTCGTACAAGAGTTTTCATCCACATCTGCCACGACTTCAAACCGACTATAATATACTCAGAGAAAGGTCAAAACCATTCCAGGACGTTGATTAACCAGTTTGAACCGCTTTTGTCGAGTAATCTCAGAAATTATTCCACATCGCTGACTGGTCCGTCCGACTGTCTGATTTCGATGGACGCCATTGAAAGGAATCTGATATAATATCCAGCTTTTGTTTAATTACGTCTTTAATTGAATTGATTAATTAAAGTTGTCCGGTTCTGTGTATTGAATTGAAGTTTAATTTAATTATTTATTGTTTTGGTTAAAAGGCATTTAAATGGCAATGAGGACTTGAGAGTTCTATCGCTTATCGCGATTAATGATAAGTGAAAGGTCATCGCCATCGCCAAGCCAAAGGCTTCGTAAGATTAATAATTAAATGAAAAAGATATTCCTGTTTTAAAAGTTTTAACAATACACAACATGGCTTTTTCAGTAAACCTTTAGAAGCAGTACATGCCATCAAACTTTTTAGTAATCACTAGGAGATACAAGTCTGTAAATGTCAATGTAATACTAACTAATATTATAAGTAAATGAGTTTGTTTGTTTGTTACGCTTTCATATTAAAACGGCTGAACGGATTTCGATGAAATTTGGCGCATGTGTAGACTATGACCCGGAGAAGGACATAGGCTACTTTTCATCCTGGATCCTATACGAAGTCGCGGGCAACAGCTAGTAACAAATATGGCAAACTCCGTTGTACCTGACTGCCACAAAAGGGAAGGCTAATTACTCAATGTTACCGTGTCACTAAACTTCAAATTCGTGTACCCACACATTATCCTAGTACGAATTCGGCGAACTACACATACAGCATATTAGTGGTTTAAATGACGAGGTTATTTGTAGTGTTGGTCCCGTACTCATGTTAATAAGGATATACGTAGTTAGCGCCGAGTGCTGGGCTGATGTCATCCACACACGTTTGAAGAGATGCTCTGATTTGAATAGTGTGAATTTGAGCGTTAATTTGATTTGGAACGTTGCTCTCAAGGTTTATGTTGTTATGGTAATAGAAGGAAACTGAAAAACCGTGGTCGCTTGTACAGTTAGATGAGTGAAAAAGGTTAAGGTTTTTCTACACAATACTGGCATCCACTTTTCCTAAATTAAAAACCACGACTCTAAATTTATGCTCGAAAGAGCTAGTCCGGAGAACTACTTCCACCAGCACCACACTTTTTGCCGCCAAGCGGTGTGTGTGCTGTGCTGTGATCTGAGTTGTAATTACAGGCCCATATTACATTTCAGTTTTGCTACTCTAGTATGGCCTATGTCCAGTTAGGTAGTTCGAGAAAGAAGGCAATCGTCGAATCCGACTCGGCTGGATGGCGTTCGGAAAGCTGCGTACCTACTATCTTCGCGTCTCATATACCACAGTGTCTCAAGACAAAAGTTTTTGACCAGTGTGTGTTGCCAGTGATGACCTATGGCACTGAAACGTGGTCGCTCACAATGGGCCTCATTGGAAGGCTGAAAGTCACTCAGAGGGCAATGGAGAGGGCTATATATGCTCGGAGTTTCCCTACGTGATCGTATCAGAAATGAAGAGATCCGTAGGAGAATCAAGGTAACCGACATAGCCCGAAGTATTGTCAAACTTAAGTGGCAGTGAGCAGGGGACATTGCTCGCACCACTTACTAATTACCCAATAAAACAAAATCCTAACCAGTCATGGGGACAGCCGACAGAAGTAAAAACTTTAAACGAAGCGCCATCTATATTCTAGGTTACAGTACTACGGCGCGCGGTGGCGCGAGTCCATAAGTTTACCCCTTTTTTTTTTTGAGGTTGTGATATCATCATATGACTTTTCCCGCTCTGGGCGGAGCGGGAGGGCGTGTCAGACTTTTACTGACTAAAACCTACCGGTGTTCTTTCAGTTGCCTGTTGCCAAGGGTCCCGGTATCCCTTTCGGACTTTCCCGCAACCCTGGCAGGAAGTTTACCCCCCCCTACCAAATTCACTTCAAAATCGCTCAACGCGCCTAAAGAAGTTTTCATTTTAAAAATTGCTGTCCTCTTTGCGCCATAGCAAATATACATATTATTTGGCGCATATCTGCAGGGTCATTGACACATCACAGCATATTTCAGTAGGTATATTTTTTAACTGAAGCCAGATGTATCGGCGACAATAACATTCAACTGCCGACACAATTTGATTGATTGATGGCTCTGTAGATTTTTATGGACTGCTAAAAATGTACACGTCAATAGAACTTTGCGATAATTTGCGTTCCGATCGCGTGTCATTCTATTTATTAAAACTTTATGCACAAGTATTTGCGTTTTGTGTCGCTGCCGCTGTTTGGAGTATGGAGCTGAAATCGTTATTCGAAAAAAGGAAAAATGGTGTATTTTTTTTAAATCTGAATTTAGTTATTTTGATTTTAATATCGATTGTGTACCTACTATTTAGGGTTCCGTACTAAAAGGGTGCCAACGGAACTATTAGGCTCCGTTGTCCGTCCGTCCGTCTGTCTGTCACGAGGCTGTATCTTTTGAACCGTAATAGCAAGACACTTGAAAATTTGACTGAGTATGTACCACTATGGCCGCTAGAATAACAAATATAAGATGAAATAATGTAAAAAACTAAATGAGGTAATACAATAAGCGAAAAAACATGTACCTTTACTCCATTTGAAATAAGATTAGACATTTAACTAAGCCTTTTTTACAGTCCGTTCAACCGGTTTTGACTTATATTTAGTTATTTCGTTAGTGGCTTGACAAATGGCAGCTGCAGTAAGCAGTTGGTATTTTGTAACCTTTTTGCTATTAATGTCATCCTTAAGCCTACAGTATAGAAGTCAAAATCGGTTGAACGGACTGTAAAAAGATTTGTTTAAATGTCTAATCTTACTAGTGTTAATAGTCTAATCTTAAAGTTAATAGTGTTAAATATTGTACCGTAGTACGGAACCCTTTGTGTGCGATTTCGACTCGCACTTGGCCTCTTTTTGTTAAGTAATGTTACTGGAATGAGTAGAGCACAACTCTAGAGGCATATATTAAAGTCAGTACTACATTCAGATCTGTCTGACCTCTTCAAAATCCGTAAAGTGTGTGGAAGTAAAGATGTTAATAAAAAAAAAAACTTACTTCTTGTTTCTCTGACGGACTCGAAAAGCTACGCGTCTATAAATTGCCTGAAATGAATCGATTAAAATGGTGAGATTATTTCATGTAGGTATGTAGACGCTAACTAGGGATATTCCCAATGGCTTGTTGCCAAAATCCAAAGTGAAAAATATCCTTCCACTTTGAAAGAAACTGACATCCCAATCCAGTTCGCAATTCATCAGAAAAATCCCTTTTGAATCATCCCGTAACTGTCAAGCGTGACCCAAAAACGTCGAAACCAATAACACTTGGTCGTCGAGCAATAATATTGACTTATCACCGAACAATGTTTGCTCTATGGGAACCCAGAAGTGGCCATTACATGCGGGCTACAGAAATCAATGGAAGATGTTCGTAAGTTTATTTAGAGAGTTGTTAAAATGTGTTTGGGAAGGAAAAGTCTTTAGTGTTTTATTAAATAGCTTTTGTCTTGGCTTTTTCTTGAGTGAGAATTGATTAGGTATCTTTGTACGGTGAAAGAAATGAATGACTAAGCAAATTGACACATTACGTAAATTTTCCGTGTTATAGCCATTTCATATAACTGTCAGAGAATGACAGTTGCGATTTGATTATACGCATAATTTAAGTTGGTGGTCAATTGGTTTAACTTCCCTGATTTTTATTTTTATTTCAGAAAAACTTAATGCTATACAGAGTGTTTCCAAAGGACCGATTTTATTTACGTACATACTTCATCATCTGCCTAGCCATTCCCCAACTATGTTGGGGTCGGCTTCCAGTCCAACCGGATGCAGCTGAATACCAGTATTTTACATGGAGCGACTGCCTATCTGACCTCCACAACCCAGTAACTGGGTATTACGATACCCCTTGGCAAGACTGGTTGTCAGACTTTCGGGCTTCTGACGACCCGTAACGACTGTCAAAGATCCACAAATGACAGCCAGGACCAACGGTTTAACGTGCTTTCCGAGGCTCGGAGGAGTCTCGATACGTAAAGATGGTCACCCATCCACGGACCAATCCCGGTAAGCGTAGCTTAACTTGATAAATCGACCCATGCGGCTGTTATTACTTAGCCACAAGCTCCACTTAAATACCAATATTATTTATACCCAAATGCTTGCAAAATTTGTGATAAAAGTATTCCTATTTGGTTACAGATAGCAGGCAAATTTTATCTAAGCCTCTAATGGTAACACATTATAAATGAAAACTATATAGATTTCAGATATTTACAAAGTTATACATAACACAAAATGAAAGAAAAGGTTTTTATTATCAAAAAAACAAAACAATAAAACACCCTAAAAGCAACACAAAAAAGAAATACTTATTCCAAAAGGTCCCAGCTCAGCATAATATTGACAACCTTAGATACCAGTTGTTACAAAAATATACATTTAAAATCCAAGCATAACACTCATTGGCTGGCAGTTCCGACCAATAACTGCGGCAATGCTGAGTTATTTTAAAAAGCTATTACTTACAAATTAACCGAAGCCCAAAGGCTTACCGAACCTGAATTAAACCGGGTATTATCCGGTAATTCCGCAAAGCAATTCAGTATCGGAATCAATTCCGTTTATCCTATTAAGTGCGTTATTCGAACTAATATCGGGTTAACTTCTCCTATGAATTAGTGCTTGGAGTGGTGAAATTTTGAATTGTTGTTTTGGTAAAGTTTGAATAGTGTTGGCTGATATGTTGTTTAGTGTACTTTAAAGGTTTGAATTATTGTTTGTTTGTTTGCTAGTAATACCCAGACGGTCGGACTGCCAAGTCATAGGTCTCGAGTTCGATCCCAATCCCCGCACATGTGACTTTTTGGATTCATGTGCGTATCGTATAATTATCACTTGCTTCAAAAACGGTGAAAGAATGCATTGTGGGGAAACCGGCTTACCTTAGAGATATTTTCTCGACGGCATGTGAAGCCAACTCAGAGGCCCATGGGCGGCATAAAAACTGACACCTGGTTAGCCATCAACCACACAAAAAATAAATAATTATTGTTTTGGTCTTATCTCCTTAAGTTCTGAGTTGGATTGAGCTATCTACATGGTCCTAACATGATCTGACCAAGATTATATCTGGACTTTAAAAGAGACTGTGCCTCTCAGTTTGTTTCGTAAGAATGGTAACATGTGGCGTTCATAATTTCTGCCTACCGCTATGAGAAAAAGCATGAGCTTATGTTTTTGTGTAGATAATCAGGTTGGTGTAGGTTCATGGGTGGTTGGGTTTTTTTACCCAAAAGCCTACATTTTAAGCTCTAAATTCCTTACTGCCAGAAATACTTGGAAGTAATCCAACACCCACATCCAAAACTGAAATGACGAAGATAAATTGCCATATTTTTTCTCAAAAATGTACGTTGAGTCTTGCCCCAAAACTAAAAATGTGTGTATAATACGAACATATAAGCTCACACACACCTAATGAAATAGAATCTTCCTCAAAATTACTACCGTTACTAGTACCTAGCTAGAAGGGTATTTTTCTGTAAAAAATGTTGGATTTTCTAAAAAAATTGTTTTGATACACAACATGGCATCATAAAAATAAAATATTTCTTGCCTTTATGCCCTCTAGAGGGTGCCATATTCATTTAATTTGTCGTCACATAACCACGCCAATAACCAGCGGACGATCAAGACGCTTCCAACCATACCATTTGTCAAATTATGATGAGTAGTTTAGAAGTTATGAGGGAACAGATGAACATATATACATACGTACTAATCAAAATCATAACCCTTCTTTTGCTTCGTCGTAGTCAGGTAAAAAATAAAATAAAAGCGTGAAAATAACGAACTGAGGTGTGATTAAATTACGCAAGCGGACCGTATCGATCTGTCGCTGCAGCACACTGACAGTTAATCCTTACAAATCGAAGGTAGGTAGGTTCTACCGACCGAACTACCGTCCGTAACCCAATGTTTTACGCAAACAAGGTGTCATGTAAATGTAGCGACGCTGTTGGGTTAAACCGCGGAATTAGGAGCTGCGACCCTTGAAAAACCTTTGTTTCGGCGATCGTTAGCGCTTAGAAGGGAGTTGAAAGGTTTTGTGATAACGTGTGTTCAAAACGACATTTTTGATGATTTCCAAAATATTGGAATACAAAATAGTTGGTCCTTTTATTTATTTTGCAAAAGTACGGAGCCGCTGACGACTAACATTCCATTTCAGTTTTATTTTTCCTGTATTTCACATTTCCATCCCAACGGCATTTCAGTGCATTTTCATTCCAAACTCCGCGAAAAAACGTCACCAATATTCCTTTTTTAACACATTGGAACTCCACACTACACATTATTTGGTCCCCCTGCGGTAGCATAATTTCCATTGGTATATGAAAAGTTTATTAACGTTCCTTTTCCAAAAAAAGCGCGCGAACATCTACCTTTGGTTTTTGCTTGGCTCTGAAGTCAGGGTTGCAGACGATGTTTTGTTCCTGTTCATTTCCGTCGCGGAAGGCCCCCGTATCGCAACCTTTGCCGATCGTAGCGATTTTTTGCTGTCACGGTTCGTTAGATCTGCGAAGTTTGAGGAAAAGTAAATAATTGCGCTTTTTGGGGTTTTTGGATGTAATTTGTTCTATCGAATTCTGTTTGAAGTGAAGCACTAAGTAATGTTTGTGAGTTATTAGATTTACTCAGCGTTTTAGATATAGGTTTTTTTTTGCTAGTTATTTACCACGCGTAACGCAAGGATTGGACCGAGAGGCTCTTGAAAAGGATGCCTGGATGGATTTGGGTAAGGCCGTTGATCAGAAGTTTAGGCTGATATTAAAAATAAACACGAAATGAAATTATTCCAAAAAAATTGTACCTACAAATACCATTGATCTATATTAAAGTATAATATCTTACTCAATGCTCAAAACAAAGTGAAAAGTACCAACTCGAAGCTCAAACATTAATAATTTTGTTTGAAACTCCACAAAAGATGTAAACTTGGCACGAGAAGTACCAGGGAGTGAGAAAACAAAGGAGAAATATTTTCATATCCTCATCAATCTGTGGCCTATTTTGCAAGGAATATGAACCGAAACTTTGTTACATTTATATGGAGTATTTTATGTTGGAAGACAAATACTAGGTTTAAATTGAAAATACGGCTACGGCTACGGCTCGGAACACTCAATTAAGTTTGAAGATCGTAGATATTTAGTAAGCCTAAAGATAAAATATGAGAAGGCGTTGAGACTATCTTTTTCAATGAAAATAAGCTCCAGGGAGAAAGAAAGTATACAATTTTGATAAAAAATGTTAGCATATTTTGATACCAAATTTTGTTTTTCGAGTCCAATGGCTTTAATCTTACTAAATAAATTACCAAGTATTTACTGTCACTAAAATCTGCAGTGCACCTTAACTCTTTATACGTGACAGATATCTATATGCATACAATGTTATCAATCAATCTGCCTAGCCTTTTCCCAACAATGTTGGGGTCAGCTTCCAGTCTAACCAGATGCAACTGAATACCAGTATTTCACATGGAGCGACTGCCTACCTTACCGCAACCCAGTAACTGAGTAGCACGATACCCATTGGAAGTATGCAATGTTATATGTCTATGGAATTCCGTTGTTATAGTGCACCATATATCAACAAAGAGGCAATTATTTTTTCATCAATCACATGAACCATCCAGTAGAGGGTTCTTATCGCCATTCACCCTTTTAGTCTTTTCCGTGAATGTAGATGATATGATTAAAAAGACTCATCTGATATCCGGCGTGTGTATGAGTCACCGACGGTTCAGTTAATGACATTTATTTATTATTATTATTAATGTTTAATTAAACTTTTAAGCCTTAACAAATAATTTATAGAGGCTTTCTTTTAAGTATGGAGATACCTGTGCCAGAAGACCTCCCTCTTCCATATCCATGCACACAACATTCAATGATACTGGGAAAAATATTGTTCCTACAGGGAATCCTGTAAGCTTTAGGACAGGCTTTTGTTGGTGGGGTTCCTTGGTTTGTTATTATGAAGATTTTTCTGTGTCTGAGACGGTATGATGTTCTATAGATAAAAAAATTAAGTAGTAAAAATTATAACCCAACTACGACTAAAAAGGTATAAACAAGACACCACAGACAAATTATAAATCCGGAGTCACACGTGTTAGGGCATAAATCGAAGAGATTACGTGTGACTCCGGATCTTTAATTTGTCTGTCTGTGGTGTCTTGTTTATACCTTTTTAGTCGTAGTTGGGTTATAGTTTTTATTACTTAATTTATTTAAATATTCTTTTGGTGTTATAATATATATATTTTTGAAATGTGCTCATTAATCCCTTTCATTTGATACCCATCAAGGTACGATTAGACATTCTTTTTTTAAGTTCCTGACTTTTTGTTTTCTAGAGGGCGCCATTTTTAATTTAACGTGACGCCACATGGCCTATAACCAGCGGACGATCAAAATGCTTTTAACGATACCTCATTTGTCAAATTGTGATGAGTGGTTCAGGAGATAGAAGGGAACAGATGAACATACATACATACATATATACATACATACTTACATACATACCGGTCAAAATCATAACCCTGCTTTTTTCTTCGCCGTAATCGGGTAAAAATACACCTTTACTAACAGCTTGAAACGGTCACTTTAGCAGAATCATATTATGTAAATATTGAATCATCGTAAAAGGTAACAAACTGACAATTCATAATATGATCTGCGTGTAATTCATATTACGAAATAATTCATTTTGTTTGACAGTTTTCTATGGAGATTCGTAAAATGGTCCACAAATTATGAATTGCTTTTATTTCAATTTAGAGGAATTGCTAATGACAGCTGGGATTCAGGAAATGAACTGCTTTTAGAGGAATTGCTAATGTGGCCGGTTTAGGCCACCTGATTCAAATGTGGAACTAGAATCAAATTGAAACGAGCTTGTCGAATCCAGGTGATACCAATATTGAAGGTTGTATTTGGAAGCTGAGGTGCAAAGATTTTTTTTTTTTAACAATCCGAATTTCTCTGCCGCGCAATCGTAAAATAATTCTAAAACACGTAAAACGAACCGACAAAAAAACACTACCAATTTAATATAGCCTTCAAAATATAAAAGCAATATTTCAGTATCCTTCATCAAAATGGAGGCAATGGAGTGAAAAAATGTGATTAATAGAAAAATCTATTGAAAAAGACCAATATTTTGCGACCAAACGGACTGACGGACGGTCGATCGCATTAGCGGGACGGTTCTGAACCATTGGAGCGTGGGCTCTGCCCGGCCGGAATTAGGTTAGATTGTATGTGTATGTATTAGTGTATTAGTTTTTGATGCTAGGTCAATTGGTACATGTAATCTGGCCGGCTTTTGGGTCGCAAGGAAGATTTTTTTGGGTAAATATTTAGATAGTTGGTTGGTTAGATATTTACGTATCTTAAACAAGTTACTATTAGACATATTATTATACTACTACTATAAATAATAATTATTAATTTTAGGTGGTTTGTGTTACTTATAATCATTCCTCTTTGCAGTAGCGTCACTTAATTGTACTATGATTCAATATTATGGTCCTTTTAAATAGACTAAGGATTAGGTCCTTAATCTATTTAAAAGGACCATAACATTGAAAACGGAATTCGATCTAATAAATCCAATATACAACACGGGCTGGTCAATTTAAAAACAATATCATCGTTATCATAATCTCATATCAAAACCAATTCCAAAGCAATACAGACTTATAACAGTCCATAAAGTTAATCACTTTATCAATCGTTCTGCTATCAGCAATCATCGTAATGTTTCAATTCATACTATATTTCGACCACATTTCGTGATTTTCCGGACAATCGCCGCAATTTACCACCGGATTACATAGTGATGTCAAACCGTGGGACAAGTCCATCATCGCGGGATCCCGGTTTTTAAGGGACGGATTAATTTTAAGGATATCGTGTCTTGGCAGGCTGTAGGCGATTGACCCTTCTCAAACAACGTCATGTCTTAAACTAATATTTTCCTTTAGGGAAGAAGTGTTTTTATGTAGGTACTTATTTTGTGGGAGTTTTTACGATAGGAACATTTGGCGTCACCTGGCCCTAGATTGATTAAACCTAGATTTTTTTCAAGTTACAGAGCAATATAGCCTTCTTAGAGTTCCAGATTAATTCAGATTGCGAAAGAGTTTATTCTCCCCTGAATAATTTGACAAACATTTTTTACTTTCTCCACTTAGGTATATCACGGAATATCCCGTTAAAATTATGTCATTGACAGAACATTGAATAGACATTGATGACATGGGGCAAATTGGTCCGATTTACCGTCGGGACACGGTATCCCATGTGGTTTGATTAATGTGCCGTCTGCTTCGGATTTAATTTTATTTTACCTGAAATAAACCGCACGGGATTTTATTGATGTTAAACATTTCCTCTTTTCTGTGGTCTTGATGTCTAACCATATTTTGATTTAAAAGAGTGTCCGTGTAGTTTCTTGCGCGTTCTTCTCCAGAGGTACCTACTACGTTTCGGAGTGGGCTTCATTTAAAAGTACCTGTAAGTGGTTTATCCTAACTAATATTATAAATGCGAAAGTGAGTTTGTTTGTTGATTTGTTTGTTTGTTTCTTACGCTTTCACGCTAAAACGGCTGAACGGATTTAGATGAAATTTGGCACATGGATAGACCATGACCTGGATTAGGACATAGGATACTTTTTATCCCGATATTCCCACGAGATCGGGTGAAACCGTGAGGCGCAGCTAGTTTGAAATAAACGCTTTGAGTTTGAGTTTTCCATTATGTGGGTAGTAGATATAGATTTTAGTATTATGTATTTGTTACTCGTGTAGGAGTTTTTCACCGTATATGTGTAGTTTTAGAGCTGAAAAGCCTGGAAATGGTGTGGGTGTTTCTATCAGTAGGATGATACGGCTTTGTGTATTTATTTTATGTAGGAGTGATCATTCTCATACATAATATTATTCAACCATCATATCATTATATATTGATCATATTATTATTCATATTATTATTTCATATTTATTGATTCTCTTTGTATTAAATTTCTTTTCATATCGGATATTGTTTGTACTTTTAATTTGATGTTTTGCATTTACGGGTGTTTTTAGACTAATGCACTTTCGAGCGTTACTTGAACGTGTCAATAAATTATGTAGATGGTGCCTATCCTGACATTGAAAGTAGCCCTAAATTGTTCAATAAAAACGGATATATTCTTAAACGTAACTCATAGAAACAAACGGTTCACACTGATTTTTTTTTCAAACTAACCCCGTATTTCAATCGTATTCCATTTTATTTCCTAAGTCGAACATACTTGAACAGATTCCCGATATAACTGATACGGAAATTCGATTTGTCAAGCTTTCCGATTGAATCGATTTGATTTATTAATCGCTGAGACGGGTTAAGGGTTGGGTTCCATTGTTCTCAAAATGGATAGTTTAAAATCGTTGTTTGATTTGGTCTGGGATATCCGTGACGGTATTGTGAGGTGAAATTAAAGGATAACAAGCGACTATTTCGTTATAATTTGAGGGTTTCATGAAAGGGTATTGCGTGTACAGAGGAAGCTACAGTTCTCTTTTATGATGGCCTTAAAATTATAACACAAATCCTATTGGTAGCTATGCAAAAAAAATCTCCTAAACCTTCGGCTCCTTAGTAAAGAAAAATAAAAGCTCTACTTACCGCTTCGTCAGTACGGAAAGTCAATAAAAACCAAAAAAAACACAGCATTAGAATATCAGAGTATAAGGTTTATTCCTGCGAGAAGTACCTGCATTGATGTATGTAAAATACTGGTCCTTCGAGGCGTAGAATATACGTTCCGCATTATACGTAGGAACTGGTCTTTACATCATTTGACATTTAATAATATGTGATATTTGACGTCACAGTCTAAGAAAAACTCACAAAAAACGAGTCTGATTACACATCGCGATCAAATCCGTTCTAAACAAATTCTCGTTTGAATATTTTCGCTCGGCGAACGGAGCTCCCGGTTCAGTAGGCCGGTTCAAAGCGGTAGATATAGCACCTAGCTATAACCGTACCTCTGACGTCATTCATAACGTACGTGGGCGTATGGAGCCTGTTTCGGATCTTGATGTTTAGTACTGAATATTGCTTGTTTAGGTTGTTTTGTCTTAGAATTGGTCCTACAGGTGTGGGTGGCGGTATTGTGACGTATGTCGTATTTCACGACTTGTTTTTGAGAAATTGGAATGAGTGTGTGGATCAGGTTCTGAAGTGTAGGTATCAATGAGAAAGGGCCTTATTGGAGGAATTTATTTATTTATTTAATACTTTAAGCACATAAATGTACAGTCCACTTAGCGCGCGGCAGCGGTCCCGGACGGACGTGTTTGCGCAGTGTTAAGTGTTCTCGTGTGTTTGGCTCAGTAGAGCCAGTGATCGTGTTTTCGTCGCGCCCCGCGACGGACGTCATAGTCGCCTTGACTATCTTCGACTTATTAGCTGTGTGCCTTTTTCAAGGCACAGCTAGTATAATTATTTCTTTAACAGAATATTGTTAAAATATACGTTCGACGGTGATTTTTGCCCCTTCCGGGTAAAAAACCACAGTTTCGTGGTCCTCGGTGGATACCTTACGGTGCCAACGAAACCGAGGGGGTGTTGACCCAAACGCACCCGCCAATCCCCATCAGGGTGAGGCAGAAAGTTGGACGGGTCCCAGTGTTCGGCCTTGGGGGATCTCCTAGTCGGCATTGGTGACAGTTTTCCTTTCACAGCAACACACCTGGTGTCGGTTGGGTGTGTCTACCCCTTCGCACCAGACCCAGTTAGGACCCCGTTGCACAAATAAGATAGGCAACGGGCCAAAGCAAGCTTAGGGCTCACCAATAGGTTACACACCTCCCTGTCTATACCCGACAGGGAGGGTCACACATCCCCGGGCAAGTCCACCCGGGGAGTTAGGTGTTAGGGCAAATGTTAGGTTCCCCTTACATTTCCTCCCTTTTACTCTCTCTAGCCTAGTCTTCCTACGACTATGGCTGTCGCCGTGCCTAACGACACGGCCCGCCTCATACTTGAGTGTCTCAAGGCCATCCTGGTCAAGGAAGGCATCACCGACAAGTATGCCGATGAAGTCTCTCGCATCGAGCGAGCGCTCAATACCCCGATCGACCCTACCATCGCTGGTTTCAGCGATGTTTTAGTCATTCCCCCTGTCTCAGTTAGTCTACCATGCTCATCCGGCCTCACCGGTGAGATGGATATAGACGAGCCCGCTTCTTCCAAGCGGGCAGATACCCCCATGCCCGCTTCCTCAAAGCGTGTAGCAGCGGCCTCTTTCCCGCTACATTCCGACTCGGAGGATGTCTTATCCTCCAACTCTACGTCCCAAACCGACGACGATGGCTTCTTGCCCGTCGTCGGCAAGGGAAACAAGAGGAAGAGGAAGAAGAAGCATAGCTCCACCCAGGCCACCAAGGTGGCCGCGGTCGAGGAGCCCGCTTCCGACAGTCAAACAAACAACGTCGTCATCGATGACGTCATTTCCCCCACCCCTACCCCCGTAGCGCAAGTCACCGGTATAGTGCCCAGTAGCACTACCGTTGTTGACACCGCGATTTCCCCCTCCACCTCGACCGCCGCGATAGTAGCACAAGTTGCTCCGGGGCCTCACATAAACAAAAAATCGCCCCCTCCCCCCGTGTTCATTCAGGACAAGGGGAAATGGACCGATGTTTCCAAATGGTGTTGCGATCAAAAGATCGCGTACACCAATGCCCGCAATACCCAACAGGGTATCAAAGTGACCATCCCTACGTCTAACGACTACAGGGATCTCACTAGACTCCTCCGCTCCAGAGGTGTGGCATTCCACACCTTCTCCCTACCGGAGGAGAAACAGACTCGCGTGGTGATTAAACGCATCCCACGTGAACTTCCCACAACCGACATTAAAGAGGACCTTATTTCACAGGGCATCCCGGTCGACGAGGTACACCGCATGCATCGCGCTCGCAACGGCGAAGCGTTCGACATGGTCCTCGTTGTCTGTCCCCCCTCGGAGTCCCGCCTACACCCTATATTCAATGTCAAAGCCATCTGTAACCTGACGGGCTTTGACATTGAAAAGCCCCACAAAAACGCCACAGTCGGTCAATGTCACCGTTGCCAACTGTACGGGCATTCACAGAAGCATTGTTATGCTACCCCCAGATGCGTCAAGTGCCTGGGTGAGCACGGCACTGCTGAATGCTCCCGGCCCAAGGACCGCTCGCTCTGCACCGAGCCGCCTAGCTGTGTGCTATGCGGTCAGTCAGGGCACCCAGCCAACTACCGTGGCTGCCCCAAAGCTCCCAAGACCGCTCCCTCCAAACTGGCGAAGCGCTCAGACGCTCGCCAGCAGAGGGAAGCTCCCTCCGCCTACAGGGCCCCCAACGCCCATATCCCAGAGAGGCTCAGCCCCCAAAGGCCTAGCCCCTGGAACCAACTCCATCACCAGCAGGCTTTCCCTGCCTTAGGGTACCCCAAGCCCCAGGTCCCCCCCCCCTCACGCGTCCCCCCCCCCTCACGCGTCCCCCCCCCCCTTATGGATCCCCGTCTTCGCGCTCCTGCGCCCCTTATTCGTCAGACTCCTGCTCTGTTAGCAGCGCGCCCTCTCCCCCCTCCCCCCGCGGCCCCTTTCGATCCATTTAATGTGATCACTTCCACTTACATGACTTTCCTCACCCCTCGCGCTAGGCAAATGGCCAACGAAATCGTTGCTGCCAGAAATGCCAACGACGTAGGTAGGATTCATCAAATTTTTAATGCGTATCCCGAGATCACGCAAGCCATGTCCTCCCTAGCCAACCACCCTACCCCCCATAATGTCTAACACCACCGTAGCTAGGTTCAAACCCCGATCCCTTAACTTAGGATTTTTCAATGCCAACGGCATTCAACACCAAAGAGATGAGATCGCGGAATTCCTCCGCGACCATCAGATAGATATCCTCTTAGTACAGGAAACATTCCTCAAACCCCATAAACGGAACCCTTCTATCGCAAACTATCGTATAGTTCGCAACGATAGAACCCGTTGTCACAAGGGCGGCACCCTTATATATTACAAAAAGGAACTCTATTGCATCCCAATAGATCCTCCCTCTCTCTCTCGGATAGAAGTCTCAGTATGCCGCCTAGGCATGTCCGGCCATCAGCCGATCACCCTAGTCTCTGCTTATCTCCCTCCCTATTCCTCCGCCACGGAGAATCCCCAGGAATTCTCCAATGACTTCACCGCCCTACTCGGCTTGAGTGACTCCGTTATTATAGCGGGTGATCTCAACGCTAAACACCCGGCCTGGAATTGTTCCACTACCTCCGTTAGAGGGCGACACCTGTTCGACCTCTCAAACTCCCATAACTTCGATATCATCGCTCCGATGACTCCCACTCATTTCCCCCACGAACCCAGTCACTCCCCCGATATCCTAGACATGGCGATCCTTAAGAACGTCAACCTTAGGTTAAACTCCATAGAAACGGTGCACGAGCTCACCTCTGACCACCGCCCAGTAGTCATGAAACTGGCCCCCCGCATAGGTCTCCCCGACCCCACCCAACCCCCCGCCACCAAGAAGGTAACGGACTGGAGGAAAGTAGGCGAATTGCTGAAATCCAACACGTCCCCCCAATTGGACTCTATTCCCGAACAGTTCGATTCTGTCGCAGACACGATGGCCGCGATCGACTCGCTCACGGATCACGTACAATCGGTTTTGAACGATTGTTCAAGGCAAGTTCCAGTGGTGGACGACCACCGCTTCAAATTGCCGGCCGATGTGCGTGATCTGATGACCGAGAAGAGCGCGGCCACCCGTGCCTACAGCAATTTCCCATGCTCCGCTAACAAATCTCACATGCGCTACTTACAGCGTAAAGTAAGGACACGCATTGCTGAGTTGCGTGAAGCGGGCTGGGACAAGATGCTGAGCGATCTCGAGCCCACTCACCAAGCTTTCTGGCAACTCCAGAGAAATCTCCAGTCCCAACAGGGCGCTTCCATGCCCCCCCTAATCCGTCCCGATAAGACCATAGCCTTCGACGACTCCGACAAGGCGGAATGCCTAGCCGATAGTCTCGAGGCTCAATGCTCGCCTAGCTCACTGCCTGTAGACCAAGCTCATCTCGATGAGATTGACGCTGAAGTCGAACGCAGAGCATCTCTCCCCCCCGTCGAAGACCCCGATGATCCACTGCCCCCCATCACTCCTGATGAGGTGCACGAGATCATCAAAGGTCTTAAAACGCGTAAAGCCCCCGGCTCAGATGGACTCACTAATAGAGTGATCCAACTTTTCCCCTCTCACTTAATAATGCTCTTGACCATCATCTTCAATGGTGCTCTCGGCAATAATATCTTCCCCTAGGCATGGAAGGAAGCCACCGTTATAGGTATCCCCAAACCCGGCAAGTCCAAATCCGATCCCTCTAGCTACCGTCCCATCAGTCTGCTCAGGGTTCTCGGTAAAATCTATGAGAGGCTTATTTATAAGCGTCTCAGAGACTACGCCGAGACCAAGGGTCTCATCCCGAACGAGCAATTTGGGTTCCGCACCCAACACTGCAGCATCCACCAAGCCCACCGCATAGTCGAGCACATAAGCGAAAGCTTTATGCGAGGCCTAATGGTGGGGGCGGTGTTCTTCGATATAGCGAAGGCGTTCGACAAAGTCTGGCACAATGGCTTATTATACAAGCTATACCAACTCGGTGTGCCCGATCGTCTCGTGCTCATCTTACGAGACTTTTTGTCAAACCGCACCTTTCGCTACCGCATAGAGGGTGCCCTATCCTCACCCCGTCCCATTCGCGCAGGTGTCCCCCAGGGCTCTGTCATATCCCCGCTCATCTTCACGCTGTTTACTAGCGATATTCCCAAAAGTAGAAAGGCACAGTTGGCTCTGTTCGCAGACGATACGGCCATCTACTTTAAGGCCCGTAGTCCCGTTACGATTCGCGACACTCTCCAAACCTCAGTCGACAAGCTCGGCGAATGGTTCAGGAAGTGGCGAATCGAGGTCAATCCCGATAAGAGCCAGGCGGTTCTCTTTTCCAAACCGCGTAAGAAACCCACCCTCCCCGAGCCCATCACCATGTTCGGCAAGCCGATCCCTTGGGAGAAGCGAGCCAAATATCTCGGTGTAGTCCTCGATGACCACCTCACTTTTCAAGAGCACATAAAGCAGGTTCGCTCGCGAGCCGCTTTCGCTCTAGGTAGGCTTCACTCCGTCCTAAATGCACGTAGCAAATTGTCACTTAGGTGCAAATTGCGTATCTACACTGCGTGTATCCGTCCCATCATGACATATGCCGGTGCCGTCTTTGCCCACACTAGACCCCGCCATATTCATAGGTTGCAAACCATCCAGAACCGATTCCTCCGTAGAGCTACCGATTCCCCCTACTATGTCCGTAACGAGATCCTCCATCTCGACCTTAAAATCCCCACGATAGCTCAATTCTTAAAACGCCTCTCTAAGCGTTTCTTTGACTCCGCCGCCAAACATCGCAACCCACTGGTTGTCGAGGCGGCCAATTATACCCCCTCTCGCATCAGTCATACCCGCCGTCCGAGGCATGCTCTCACCGACCCCGACGACCCCATAACTCTCCTCCAGGAGAGCAATAGGGCCACCAGTACGGTTCTTAAAACCAGACGCCGTCCTTCATTCCGACCTCGACGTCGAGGACCTCCTCGACCGCGACCCCGATCTAACAGGATGACGACTCATCCTACTCCTCCCCGACCCTTGTCTGTCGACGGTGAAGCGCCCGCACAGGCGGACGCTGAGCCGCCAGTAGTAGTAATAGTTAATTTAAACTCCCCGATCCAGCCTGTCCCCACTAGCTGCCCTCCCCCCAGCGACGCCCTAAGCCGAGGTCCGTACCCCACAGGGGGTGCCCTTAGCGAGCCGTCGTTTAGTTTATAATTAGTTTTAGATTAGTTTTTAAATGCCCCTGGCTGGAGGCGCTTTGAGTTAGTATCATAGCTTAGAGCATCTTCGCAGGACAGTCCGGTTAAGTAGATAGTACCCTTTGTGGTAAAACCTACGAGATGCCAATCATAAAAACAAAAAAAACAAAAAAAAAATGTACAGAGGCGGACTTAATGCCATAGGCATTTTCTACCAGTCAACCTTTGGGTGATGCAGAGACAAACAGTGGTAGGTGCAATAGCGAAAATTGTTGAATAAATAAAAAAAAATATATATATATAAAAAGGAATCAGTGTAAGCTTAATATAATGTACATTACAATAGACGTAGATACATCAAGTAACCTATTCCGCTTAACTATTCCCCCCAAGAGTCATAGAAAACCCTGTAAGAAATCGATACGTTTCAACTCTCAACGAGGCATCCTCAGGATGACGATTGACCAGTCGCGAACCAGAATACGACGTGTTGCCATGCCGAGCGCTACGAATAAAATAGGTTACTTAATATATCTAAGTCTATTGTATTTTAAATGGATTTCCGCAAAGTCACGCCTGAATCAATTGACTAGATATACATATATATACGCCTATTATTGTCTCTTCTCATACAGAGAAGGCATGAACATTTGTTTCAGACTACTTAATATTTATCATAGCTAAAATAGACCAACCGCGTAGAAGATGGTGAGAGGAGCTGAATAGGTTCCGTCAATACTGGAAGGAAGACGCACGGGCTCGCTAATGATGGAAGGAGAGCCTAGTGAAAAAAAAAAAAAAGATATGATGAAATTTTTATTTTTTTTATATTTCACCTACTTAATTTTTTCAACCTAAAACCGTTTTTTTCGATTTCTATACCTACATTTCTTTTCCTATATTCGACGGGATAAGCGTGAACAATAAATTTAGATACAATACCAATAATAGCCCGCCAAATGGAAACTGCGAATCACACAGCTAATCAAATTCGGAATGCGATCGCTGGCCTATCCAATATTCGGCTCAATATATTATGTCAACTGACCTGTTCACTATGTGGGTGAACTTGGCAGATCATTTCCCAGCAGAGCATAAAAAAATGTGAGTTGTATTGGCATGCGGGTGAGTTCTAGAGTTCATTATACTTTTAAAAAAAAGTTCTGGCTTTTTTTCCTGAGAAAAGACGAATGAGAATATGCTCTGCTAACTTCAGTCAGCAGATAATTTTTTCCAGAATGAAAATTTTAAAACTGATTTAGGTGCACAGAGGTGATCTCTATAGTTCGTTATACCTTTCCGAAAGAGTTCTGCCTTCCTAAATTTATAAAAAAATAAAACAAAAATACAAAAAGACAATCATTTTGATAAAACAGCCGTGAAAGGACGTAATTTGTGGATTTTTGTAGATTTTTCGGGCTTTAATTAGAAAGCAAGACCCCAGTAACAGAAAAAACAACTAAATTAATGCAGAAGTCTCACATAAGTATAAGATATTAGTGTTGTTTTTTATTGACCTTTTGTAAGCAGTGATAGCATAGTGGTGTGAACATCGGACTGCCAAGTCATAGGTCTCGAGTTTTAACTCTCTGACTTTTCGGATTCATGTGTGTATTGTATAATTATCACTTGCTTTAAAAGCG
The DNA here is from genome assembly GCA_949152455.1 of Lithophane leautieri. Lineage (NCBI taxonomy): Eukaryota > Metazoa > Arthropoda > Insecta > Lepidoptera > Noctuidae > Lithophane > Lithophane leautieri. The sequence continues at coordinate 14,260,309 of OX424476.1, read as the reverse complement.
GTTTAGGAAAATATCGTGAGGAAACCGGCATGCCTGAGAGATATTTCTCGACGACATGTGAAGCCAAGTCAGAGGCCCTTGGGCGGCTTTAAAACTGACACCAGGTTGGTCACTAACCACACGAAAAGAAGAAGATTTACCTTTTGTTTTTATTATTGTCCTTGTGTAAGTGTTTCATCTGCTTACTGGTCTTAATAAATATGATTTTGTTTCGTGACACGGAAAAGACCAGTGTCAGATTTACCAGTATTGATAAATGGTCCCGACCAGTGAGCAAAGTTAATATTTTTGTTTTGTTTTATAATAGACTGCATTCCTTCTTTGAAAAACATGTTAAAAATCGCGTATGATCGTTCTCTATAGAGCTTTGACTTTTTTTCTAGATACTGGTCCTTCGAGCCGAAACTGGATTTGAATGATAAATATGTCAAATTTCTAATTTTTACGTTTCCTCCATTAAACATGTTGTACAATCTATCCATTAAAATAAATGTAAACGAAGCAATCTAAACGTAAACGAAGACGTAATAGACGTTCAAGTAATTTGATCAAACAGGATGGTTCAAATAGTTCGATCAAATATAAATACGAAAATTCATATTTCTTCATAAAATTAAATGAAATTGTTTATTCTGTAAATAGGATATTGAAATCATTTTTACACGTAAAATTAAAAATAAGCTAAGTGAGGTCAGCGTTTCCTATCTGACTACTCTGAGAAGAAAGGCCTAAACAAACTCAGAGGTCGCAGTCTCTTTTAAAGTCCAGACATAATCTTGGTCAGGCCATTTGACAACTCATTTTGATCAAATTTCCCCACATACATTCATGGCAATTTGATGAAACCAGCCTGTTTGAAATGCTTGAACGTCTATGGCCCGCATAACGATCATGGGAAGAAGGCGTCAGTTTATGTAAAACTAGTTTCCGCCCGCGGCTTCGCCCGCGTGGTATGTCGATAAAAAGTTGCCTATGTCCTTTCTCAGGCTCTAGACTATCTATGTACCCAATTTCATTTACAAAACTACTGAACCGTCAGTAGTTTTGGCGTGAAAGCGCGTGAGACAGACAGACAGAGTTACTTTCGCATTTATAATATTAGGAAGGATAAAAGATTCGCTGCCTATACCATTCAAGATGTTTTTCAAAACACATTTTAAATTAATAGTTCTCTGTAAAAACAAATTGTTCCCATTTTCTTCTTATTTCCAGCACTTCTACGAACGATACCGCCTTGGAAAGCTGGAGGAAGCCTATGACTTTTCTGAATACGTACCGAGGGAGTCAATTCCATTACTGAATGTCTATTCCGTTCACAATTTGCTTCTAAACATCACGTATTTGGATTGGACTCTGAATGCCTTGGATGGATGGGTGGATCAGGGATAGCCAATATTTTTTATTGTTAGTCCAATATGTCACGAATGCTGATACCGACACAAATTACCCCCAAAGTAGGAACAAATGTACTGCTGCCCATACAATTCTTGCTTGCACATACATGATGCGTTTTTAATAAAATAGCCACTCGCCCCTGCTTAGCAGGATTTTTACGAATTGACAAAACAGACACGAAAAGCGAGAATATTTATAGACATGAGATACACAAATATTTTTTTATAAATTCTGTCGATAAAGAAATATCATTAAAACAAGAAATTCCTTAAGATCCTCAGAGCGGAAAGCCCATCGTTGAGTCGCTGCTCTAATTGGGTCGCAAAATTCTTCATCTAATTCAATGTAATTAAAGGTATCATTTGGGGTGTTTTAGCTACCCAATGGGTCCTGTTTTCCCTACTTTGCCATCCTTTGCTGCAAGCTGGTAACACCTATTACATAAGACTTAAACATAACTGGCGAAATGTGGGTGAACTATAGATATACGTCTGCCTAACCCTTCGGATAATACAGGCGTGATGTTCTGTTGTGTTGAAACACCACGCCATGCACCTTTGCATTTTTTTCCTGGCCTGTAATATATTCCGGCACTATTAAATAGCGTGCCAAAGGTTCGCGAACCCTGCCTTAGATAAATGTTTCTCACCACGTGTGCAATTTATTCTAGAAAATGGATGGCGTATTAATTCTGGCCTTTTAGGATGTATGTGTTTCGGGGGATCAATAAAAGGACCAATGATACTGGTATTTTGTTTTACTGTTGCTAATAAGCTACAGTATAAATACTAGCTAAGGGCTTAGAACAGAACTATAGGTAGTATATAACATTAAAAAAATACTCGTCGACTTGAGAAACTTTCTTTTTTTTTCGTCGATTAAAAATTAAGCATAACTTTCTTTTTCTTATGACTGTTCTAATCTTCTGAATTCTGATTAATGATCTTAGCGTAATCATTAGTTATTTAACCAACGTTCTTATTTTTATTCTCTCGTTAAGGTGGAAGTTCTATCATTAAATAATGGTCCTTATCCTCAACGTTTATACCTTCATTTACCTCATAAAAGTATCCTTTTCGCGAAAGTTAACGTTAATGTGTCCATACATCACTTGTTGCATTATTACTCTCATTCTGGTGATTAATGGTGCTAGGGTAAGAATTTAATATCTTCTCACTTAAGATCCTGGATGTAGTTACAGTGCTGTTCGTTGTTGATTTAAAAGAGATGATTGTCATTTGTCTTTGTAATTATTTTATATGATCTTAGATGATAAGCCTTTGTACTTTTTTTTTGAGTGCGAAATGTTTAAATATATAAGCATTCAGTAGCACGAAATATACATAAAGAAGGAATATATTAGTAGCGAAAAGTACTAGAAAAGAAAAAATACAAAACGGAGGTATATTTTTTTTATTCTAAATTATTTGCTTTTTCAATCCCTAGAATTAGATTGCCACTCAATACTACTGTTGTAACCGACAGGTGTCACTACTTGCCGTATTTTGTGTTTGCGTAGTGCGAATTTAAAAAATATTCATTAATTAAAACGCAAAAACGTTATTTTATTTTATGCTTTAATGCAGTGGTATATTTTTTACTGCAACACACTTCCCTGGCAATTATGGTCCGTCGAGCCGAGTAAGAACACGCGTTGATTTTCAGCCGGCTCGAAGGACCAATATTTTTAGTAGACGTTCCAAGTTCAATATTCACATACATTCTACAATATTACCCATCATATACTCTAATATATTCTAAAACCTACATGTACTAGAAGATTAAACAAGGTATAATTAATTATAAACATTGTAGCCGACTGTGTATTAAGCTGCGCCGAGGGCATGTGGGGCTTCCGAAGGCTTCTCTCTATCCACTTATACACCGGCTTTGCTTCGCCTACTTACCTATGTTTTATGGCTTGTTGCTATCTAGGATATAACAATTAGGCTGCACTAGTATTCGAATTGGATTGTAGTGCAAATTGTTTGGTGTCATAGACTGTTCTACCGACGACTTATTTGGGTATGTATCTGTAAGCAAAGATACCAACAGCTTTGCTGAATTTGAGGCTTGAATCTCTTTAAGCTATGAATATTCGCTCTGAGTTCTCAATTAAAATCATACGTATTTTTTTAAGTGACGTTGTTTACTCGAAGAATGGATTAATATTTGTTATACTAATTAGTAATAATGAAGATTTCTAATTAATTCAAAAATATTTCAAGATTTTTTTCGAATCGCAAATTATTTGCGTCAATATTCCAAAGCTTTACATTAAACCTGATAAATACACTATATAAACTTGCAAGAACAGTCTGAACATAACAGATTTCTTCATCCAGTTTTAGAGTCAGTTTAGAAAGATCCCGAAGCTGGCATCCTTACTGAGTTAGGAAAACGATATCAATTTACTGGATCCCGGCATGGCAGGGAGATCTGGTTGAGCTGCATTCACCCGACGATACTTTAAATTGTTAAAAGTGCTGCTTGAGCATTCTGTGGCTTGAAGTTGTGGGTCCAAGTTTGAAGACTGATTTTAAGACTTCGAGATTTCTGTTTAGTGGTTTAGTTGTCATCTCTGAGGTAGTGTGCGCCGTATTATGAAGTATTAATGCCATCATTATTCCGCTGCGAAAACGGGATGGTGCTAGCGGCCTTGTCTAGCTCCGTCTCTCTCTCACACTAGAAAAATGATGGCATTAATACTTCATAATACGGCGCCTGTCTCGCTTTTAGTCTGTTGGAGCAGAGCATTTTTGTTGGCTTTTCTATGAGTTGAGTTTTTCCTTTTTATTCTTTTTATCTTCTTTTAAGCCTGATCTACTTTTCCGCTGCGTAAAACATTAGATTAAGAGATTTAAGGGGATGAGTACATTAGAAGTCTGCATGCTGAAAATTCCATAGAATAAAATAGAATAATATTTATTTGCTTAATAACCTCAGACCAAATAAAAAACCAAGACAGAGCGCTGTCAACAGTGACTTGAGGCCGGTTTCGTAAACATGTGTGCACTTAGTTTGATTGTAGTGTCATTGTTAATAGTTGTAAATGTGTGTGTGTGAGCGTGTATGCACAGAGCGTTGGTGTAGTTCTAGCATGCTTCACTGTATTGTTCGCAGCGTTCCGTCTTGGTTTTTTATTTGGTCTGAGTTTAATAACATGGTATAGAAAGATGGTAAAATACAAAAAAAAAATACAAAAGCATACATGTTTTCATTCATACGCTATGACAATCTTTTTTTAAATATCGGTGAAAATGAAAGCCTTCTCGTGCTAAGCTAGGAATACACTAGCTAGTAACAAGCACAGAAGTATGCAAGAAGCATTGTGCCATAAAAACTTCTTGTGCAAGGAGAGTGTCGTAAGGAAAGTTTTGAGTATGAATGTGGATGGGTTTAAAAGTAGGGGAAGACCAAAGAAGCGATGGATGGACTGTGTGACAGATGATAGGCTAGAAAGGGAATGATCACTGCCGAGATGACAACTAATAAAGAAGTATGGAAGAAAAAGACATGTTTCGCCGACCTCAAATAAATTGGGAGGGAGGGCACGAGAAGGATGGTGATGACTTTTGTGCAAGTACAAGTTAATAGTCCAGAAACTAGCGTTTCTTTGCTGGTAAGCAAGCATTGTTATTAGCAAAGAACTTACTTCCAAAGTACCAAGCTCCCAACAATATCGAAAATCAACTCACCAACACATTTTAAAGTAACATACAACTATTATAGTGTTCTAGAACTCAGCTGAACAACAACAATAGTATTAAACATTAGCCATTCCTGAGTTTTCTCAGTATTGTGTGAAACTAAGCGACGTTTCAGGATTGTTAAACAATACGTGTAGACTTTGCTCCTGTTTTGTGAATATTAATTTCTGTAACTTAATTGGTTTAGAGGTCGTTTTGGGTTGAATTAGTTATTAAGGTTTTCGAAATTTGAGTTGTTTTAGGTCTTGGATGACTGATGATCTTTTTAATTTAAAATCTGTATTCGGGCCGTCTAGCCGTGCATTCTTACTGGCGAAATCTGTTTTTGTCAATGTGTTTTGTGTTTGTTGAACTGAAACTTGATTGACGTTTGATGTCACTTGATATGGTTTACACAACAAATCTTAAAATCTGTAGAACAAAATCACTGGTTTCATGCAGTGCGAACGCAAATGCGACAAAACAAGTTTGAGTTTTGCTTCATGTGACAAGTTTCGAAACGTTTGCATGTTAAATGTTTTCTGGTGCGAATGTATAGTTGGCGGTGCACGGTGTTATGCCTGGAAAGCAGGTTAAGCCGTTGGTCCTGCGCCTGATCTCTCTCCAGTCGTGTCGGATTCCCGTCCCATCGAACTATGAGAGTGTGCACCTGTGTCAGCGCACACACTTGTGCAATGTAATATCTCCCGCGCCGAAGGCTAGTCTCCGGTGAGATTGGCCGCCATGGCCGAAATACAATCTGGAGGACTATAATTATGGAAAGTAGTAACTTAAAGTCAACCTAACTATAATATCTATAAATGGCTTTAAGAATAAAAGAATGGCTAGTTTTGTCTGATGGCTAAATGAATTGTATCTATCTTTGGAATAACAACAGCATCATCTGCCTAGCCTTTTCCCAACTCTGTTGGGGTCGGCTTCCAGTCTAACCAAATGCAGCTAAAAACTAGTATTTTACATGGAGCAACTATCTATCTGACCTCCACAACCAGTTACTGGGCAACACGTTGTCAAACTTTCGGGCTTCTGGCGACCCGTAACGACTGTCATCCACAAATGACAGACGGGACCAACGTCTTAACGTGCTTTCTGAAACACGGAGGGGTCTCGGTATGTAAAGGTGGTCTTCCATCTACGGACCAACCGAGATAAGCGTAGTTTAACCTGATCGATCGACCCGTGCATCTGTTATTACTTATCCACGAGCCCTGGCATAGCAACAGCAACGTTGATTAAAACAATATCCGAAACAATTTTCATTTAATCCAATTACTCAACATTGAATTTTACTCAAACACGACTGACATGCCATTCCTATTCATTCACAAATTGGCACAGTGTCAAGCGGCTATCAGCATTCCTATCCTCAATACCATTCAGCTGAATCAATAAAGGTTCAAAATTAATGGTAGCAATTACAACTAGAATCCGTTCTTGTAAGTTAAGGTCCATAATGAAAAGGTTTTTGTTCAGGCTATTTCAGACCTCCGCCGGGTCCGTAAGTAATGAGCGATTAACAACACACTTCGGGCAATGTATAGACGGTGCCAGTTAGGACCAAATGGTTAGAAAGCAAATGCGTAAATTGGATTACGTTGTGTGTCGTAATTGAGTTATTTACTTAGCTTATGAGCTGGTATTTGGTATTGAGGTGATGCCTAGAGTTGTCAGGGTTTTACGAAAGGTCTATGACCTGTAGCACTTCATAACTATATTTTTTATCTGTATCTGCGATTAAAATAAAAACCTCGTAGCTAAGTAATAACAGCCGCACGGGTCGATGCATCAGGTTAAGCTATGCTTGCCGGGATTGGTCCGTGGATGGGTGACCATCTTTACATACCGAGACTCCTCCGTGCCTCGGTAAGCTATTAAGCCGTTAGTCCCAGCTGTAAAACTGGATCTTTGACAGTCGTTACGGAGTTTGACAACCAGTCTTACCAAGGGGTATCGTATTACCCAGTTACTGGATTGAGGAGGTCAGATAGGCAGTCGCTCCATTTAAAATACTGGTATTCAGCTGCATTCGGTTAGACTGGAAGCTGAGCCAACATAGGCTAGGCAGATTGATCTGCGGGTAATATTCCAAAATGGTAAGTAGGGTATCATTTTTCTTCTTAAATGTTACAAACAAGACAATCAAAAAGGACGAAGGACCAAAACCATTAAAAGGAGTATCAATTTCAGAGCTCTTGAATTTCCTCTCAACACCTTTTAATTCTGTAATCTATAGTCGAAGTTCATTCCTTAAAAATGTCCGCAGAACAAAATTAATGATCTTTCTAACCCTGAGGTAGGGTTGCCAGTTGCCAGACGTTTTGGATAGTCAGTAATATTTTTTTTTTTTTTTCATTTGGTAGACGAAACCTGCGCCTTGGTCCTATATTCATTTTATTAACCTTGCTTGAGTAGCTAGTTTATAAGTTAACTTCCCACACTACCGACTTCCAAAACTAAAGATATTTTCACTTTGTAGTATTTTTTCTAAACAGGTTGCTATTTTCTTGTAATTTTTTTTTGTGATTATGGCGTTCTGGGGCCGTGCTATGAAGGGTAACCCTTCGTTGTGAAAAAGGAATGGAACTTTATTTCCTGTTTCTATAGCTTACCTTTGTCGTACGCCGAAGTAAGATTAAAAGATTACAGTTTAGCAGAGGGGGCTTCAATCCTGTTTTGAAGAGGCTGTCTTACCGTTCTATTTTCCTGTTTAATTCCTTGTTCTTAAGGATAGAATTAATATATTTCTTATAGGGAAGTTCTTGTAAACATGTGCCATTACATCTTCTCTACTTAAAAAAATCTTGAATACATTTATTAGAAAGAAAGAAAAATAGGTGTATTTGTCACAGAAACACACGTGCATAAAAAGAGATAACAGGTGCCGTATTATGACATATTAATGCCATCATTTTTCCAGTGTGAGAGTGAGACGGAGCTATAGAACGCCGATATCACCATCCTGTTTTCGCAGTGGAATAATCATGGCATTAATACTTCATAATACGGCCCCAGTAATCAGCAATGTTTAATTAAACAAAATAGATCTAAGTAAAAATATGAGATCATGAGTATACAGATACATAATCGGCAGCTGCACGTCATGACTGTGACAAAAAGGCTTCCACTCAGCATGATGCTGCGCTATGGGGACCCACCCACAGCACAGCCTAAACCAATGGTTGTAGGAGCATGCAATTTTGCTCAAGAGTTCCTTTTGTAACGAAAGTAACCACGAAGGAAGGATTTTTGGAAATTCACCCCCTAAAGGGGTTAAAAAGGGGATTCAAGTTTGTATGGAAGCTGATCATTTTTGTTGATGGAAAATACCACCGGACACACGGCTTGTCAAGACATAAATTGATACATTGATGATAGTATGGTTCTTGTTAACATTGGCCATATTTTCATCAATACTTAATTTTTTTTTCCATGGGCCAAGTTTTTCAAACCAATCCATCGTTCAAAAGAAAATATTCACGAAAACCCGATACGGTCAACGCCCGGCTAAAATACAGGCCTTCCATTTTAGTATGAAAATTGACAGCCTATCATATCCGTCTCACTTTATTTCCATCCATCATATTTTTTTGGCAACGACACAAAAACTGGGAAAGGAAAACATCGATATAAATATATATTACCTGTCTTTCAGGAATGTGAAATTCCGACGAATATTCGGGTACGGGGATGTGGCCCAAGTGAGTCAAATTGTTACACAACTCTGGCATTGCAGGTCGTGACTAAAAACAAAGTATGTAAGGGATGTTTTTATGGTGGGTTTCGTAGAAAACTCGAATTCACCTTCTATTTTCCTTTCGTGAAATCGTGTTAAGGATTTGGATAAGTTTATGTAGAAAACTTAAAGTAGTAACCACGAAAAAAAGTCTGGCTAATTCAAGAGTTCTACCAGTCGTCAGCGAAAAAACCGAATTGAGGATAAATTTTAGATGATTGTAAAAAAAATATGTAATATCTCTAAAGACATAGCACTGCCGTTTTTGATAACTTTACGCTGAACGCTCCGCTAGACGCTTTTTCACTCAGGACGTACACGAAGTCACCTAAACTTAGATAAAGACAACAGAGAAAAGTGAACCCACAGATGTTTTCTGTTTTCCATAACATTACTTCAATTTTGCGTAAAATGTTCGGATTTTTTTTGAATTGTCACCGTCAAGTCAATGTTACATTTTTGTGACCGTGAAAATTTAGAAAATTTCCCTATTGTAACTTTGCTGTAAGTTGGAACTCTCCGTAATCAGAAGGTACCAAGGTATGGACCAGTACAAATAAATTGATCACAATGACGGGGACTACCATTGACTCTCGGCTTCGTTATGCGTCTTTTTGTTACACCCGTTATTTTACTAGAAAATTATTCATGGAGACACGAAATGACGAAGATCAGTTGATATTAAAGCCCAAGTTGAGTAATGGAAGTCTTCCAACCCTACCGCTGATTGATATATAGTACTAACACAAATTCGTTATGTAATAATTCATCACAGCTATGTATTGGGTAACTGGTTGTGATTCCAACGTGTAAATAAAGGTTTTCGCTCGTCCAAACAATTTATTAATTTGTGTATATGCCGTGCAGTTATTTAATTTGGGAGTCGGCCAGCTAAATTCTTTATGATTCGTTCGGCGGCTGTATTATTTTTTTCGGTTTGTTTATTTTTGATACAAGCCCACCCTAAATCCTTCTCGACTGTAGGGTGAGGTGAAGCCAAAATAATTAATATATTTACAACTTTTTCATTTATCAAAGTGACACTAAAATTTTGATTCTGTCGTAGGATTATGTAAACTTCTCAATATTCAAGATATTTTACGGAAGCGTAGCAGATGATTTAAGCAATAATTTGTTTAAAAATAAAGTTTTTTATTTTTTTATTGTGCACTAACAAGATAAGACTTACTCCATAAAACCCCCCTGAGAGAATCCCCCTCAGGGGGGAAAACTGAACAATAATGTAAAAAAGGTCAGAAATCCCCCTTATCGTTTTTGATTATTCCAGTTTTCCCCCTATATTAATTTCTACGCAATTAAAGTAAACAAAAAAAAGTTTAGTGATTCGATACAGATTCTCTGAAATGTACCTAGTAAATAAAAAAAACGATAATTACGCCCAAGAAACGATAAATTCAACAAACATACTTAGTTGCTCTGCATAAATATACGTAAATCGCTGGAGTCATGCTTTTCTTCTTGTAAGATTCTGTTCTCCTCGCATTCAATATTCCACTTTCCGACCGTGTCCTTGAACCAGTTCCTCCCCTGTCCGACACGATGCCCCAAATACTCCCCTGTTTCCCATGACGCAGACCTAATGGTGTTGAACGTTCCTCGGCAAAAACAGGGGAGGGTGTCCCTGAAAAATGTCACATTGGGAAAGTGTAGCAATTTATATGAAGTAAAGACTGCCAACTCTCATTGTTTATGGTATGGTGCTATATTTAGATGGAGAAAGCGGAAGATTTTTGCAAAAAAAAAAACCTGGATTATAAATTCGAAAAATAGAGTCAGTCTTTTATTTTCTCGCTGCAGGAAAAAGGTTTTTTTTTCAGGACTATCTCTAAGTTACAGATTATAACATTTAATTTTCCTAAGGATTGTTTGATTTATCGCAATTAGGCCTAAGATTATCTTAGAAACTAATACGACATTAAGGTGGGTTCTCAAATGTCATGATTTCATGAAAAAGTCATTCAATGGGACAAATCTAACTAAAAGAGATGTATTAATGATTCTAATTCTGTAAATACATATTTGTTACAGCCCCCCGATCCTCAGACCAAATAAAAAACCAAAAAAGAGCGCTGCGAACAATAGAATGAAGCATGCTAAAACTACACCACCGCTCTGTATGACATACCCCGATCCCCTCAGATCAAATAAAAAACCAAGAAAGAGCGCTGCGAACAATACAGTGAAGCATGCTAAAACTACACCACCGCTCTGTGCATACAAGCTCACACACACACATTTACAACTATTTACAATGACACTGCAATCAAACTACACCAAACGAAGTGCACAGATGTTTACGAAACCGGCCTCACGTCACTGTTGACAGCGCTCTGTCTTGGTTTTTTATTTGGTCTGAGCCTCGATCTCGACAAAACTTCCTCAACGGTTTTATTTCGTCCATGTTCGGAAGTTATCGCAAATACGCCGAACGTAGGCTTCAGAAACTAAAACTATTCGTTTTATTGATAACTGTAAGGTGTAGTGAAAGTTTCAGCCGTCCAAAGTTTTCGGGTCTACAGAAGTTGAACATTCCTTGCGATCCCATGTAATGTTGGGATGACAGTCGGAACGATTAAACTGTAGTTTTGTTATTGATATATTGGAGTTTGTATGTTGAACCAATGTGTTTAGAGTAAGGAGCTGGCCACACAGAAGAGACGTGAGACGAGGACGGGACGCAGACGTGGCAATAGTATGCAGATGGAAAAGCGACGCGCCTGCGTCTTGTCTTTTCTATACGTTTTGTACCCGATGAAGTCTGCGTCCCGTCTCACGTTTCTTCTGTGTGGCCCGGGCCTTAGAGACATGTGCAGCTTAAAACTGTAGCTTGCAAGAAGATAAACTGTAGCTATACAGTTTTTGGAGCGCTTGTTTCCATAGTTGCGTAGCGCATTATTTGGGATTTAGGGGTATGAGGAACAGGGTGTAAAGTTCTCTCATCTCATCCTCTATAGAAAAGGGAGGATCCTCCGACCAGACGGGTGTTGTGTCTGGCGGGCAACTGCCCAACGATTGATGTTGGATTCTTGTATATATGTCCATCGCGCGGTAAACTCTAATTGCGCGATGCAGGATTTATGTGACGTCAGGATTTTTGTGTGACGTCACGTCTTTGATGCGTAGTTCGCATGTAGCGATGTAGATACCGCCACAGGGACAAGGGACAGTAGATTTCATAAATGAACTACTGATAAATGCTACAGGTTTTCAGTCATCATGTGAGCCTTTTTCCGTCTTAGACATAGGTTGGAACGGTTATGCATCTGGCAATTACATAACATCACATCATGCTTTGTTTCCCCGAAGGGTTGGGCAGGGGTTACACCCACATTTTTATGTTTAAGTCCCATGTGTCTATTGCCATCAACCGGGCACAAATCCAGGCACCGGGCTGCTACTGAGAAATTTCAGATACAAAACCCAATAACACTTTGTTCGACCTGGGAATGGAACTCAAGACCTCATGCTCAGCAGTAGCGCTTGGGACTACTAAACCAACAAGGTAGTCTAGCAATTACCCAAGACCCTTATCAGGACCTACTTAATTAAAGAAATGTTTGGAGTCTTTTTATTTTCACATGCTGCACTATTTGCTCAATATTCCCCATTCACTGAATCCACAAAACCTGTTCCCAAAGACTAAAGCCCTCAACAGGACTATTGTCCTGTTTTGTTATAAAAACTGGCCAAGTGCGAGTCGGACTCGCGCTCGAAGGTATTCCGTACCATTATCTATATAAACGGCAGAAAAATCACGTTTGTTGTATGGGAGCCCCCTTCAATATTTATTTTATTCTGTTTTTTAGTATTTGTTGTTATAGCGGCAACAGAAATACATCATCTGTGAAAATGTGCCTGGTGACAGACGGACAGACAGACAGACAGCGGAGTCTTAGTAATAGGGTCCCGTTTTACTCTTTGGGTGCGGAGCCCTATAAATTAAGTAAATGAAATATCAAATAGAATTTTTATTTCGTACATAAATATCCATATCCATATTAAATGACCAAGTACGTAGCGTAAGTACTCGCAACCGGCGTGTGTGTATGACATGAACGTAAACGAAGCAAGAGGAGTATGTAAGAATCGTAGCAGGTTGCGTTCTGTAGTTTCTGCCTACCCCCATGGGAAGATTTAAAGACAACTCTACTATCCTCGATGAAGGCCCCGTCAAGACACAACATAAATTAAAAGACACTTCAACAATAATGCAATTAACAAGAACTTTTCTGATGAATTGAGTATCTTTTCTAAGCATCTCCAATTCCGTGAGAGAAATATAAATCCGTAAATGGGACCCTAAGGTGTTATAATGATATTCTTTCGTCCATTTGGAGAATTTTGAGAATTCGTTTTGAAGTGTCGATAAGGGACCATTGAATATAATGTGTAGGGATCTGCGTTTGGATGTTTACGTATTGATCCGTATTGAAAGGGTATTGAGAATCGGCGAACTGTGGGTGTGTATTTACGATGGTTATACTGGATAAGTTCTTGGGTAGGTATGTACATATGTATTGATGGTTGTATTTCAGTTGTGTAGGTAGATAGGAATCGCTGGCGTCAACTGGAATAAAATAATACGCTTGAGAGTTGGTTTAGAGTTGGCTCCTCCAGGCTAATTTGCGTAATTGTTTTACTTTACAATGGCTGTTAGCCTGGAGGCCATATCCCGGTCTATTTAAAAATCTAACATAATATCACGCCTGTATGCCCCGAAGGATTAGGCAGAGGTGTACCTATACTGTAACACTCATATTTCGCTAGTTTAGTTATTAACCGACGAAAAAAAAGGGAGAAGGTACTCAAGTCTTCCCGTATTTTTTTAATTATTTTTTTATGTATGACCACGCATAACTTTTTAGTGAGTAGTCCGATTTGAAAAATTCTTTTTTTATTGGGAAGGGTATACCTCGAAGTTGGTCCCATTTAAAATTGGAAACTATAATCCACCCCTAAAGGTAGAAAAAATGGGGTTGATTGATTTTTCACCAACTGAATTTTCAACTGTGAACCGATTCTGTTGAAATTTCGCACACATACATAGGTCTGATGACACAACCACTCATCATCAACTCCAGGTCTTTAACCTAGAGTAACCCTCTGGAGTACCCTGGAGAAAATGGTAACTCAAAAGCGAAAAATAAAAAACTTTTTTACAAAAAATTAAACCGACGAAAAAAGAACCGAAAAGCGAAAAATAAATAACTTTAATTTCGGAAGTCGGTGTCTTCGCTATTTATTTTTCGCTTTTCGGTTCTTTTTTCGTCGGTTTAATTTTTTGTAAAAAAGTTTTTTATTTTTCGCTTTTAATAGGAGGCGCGCCTATCGCCATCAACCGGGTAGTCTCCGGGCTGCTACTGAGAAAGTGCTCGACCTGGGAATCGAACCCATGATGACACGCTTCCGACCACAAGCCCAACGAGAAAATATGTGCAATTTAATTTCATCTAATTGGTTATAAATAGGTAGGTACGATACGGTAACATTAATCCGTATTACTGAGCTTGTCTCAAATTCTCTAACTTTTTATTCGCATAACATTTTCTACATTAATCGCGAAATGCTCCTTTTATTATGATAATGGCGAATAGCGTGGTATGCTCTAGACGCCCGCCGTAGCGTCCCGGCCGAGAAAAATAATTAATGAGGCTGAACCAGGATTCCTAGCGAGTACCACCGACCCTACGCCCACGTTCAATGAAACGGGGAAACTTTTTGAACAGGTACCTAGCCATTTATAAGGACTCAAGCGCCCTAGTTTTGCGGTGGGGCGACTGTGGCGGCATCTACATCGCCACATGCGAACTACGCATCAAAGACTTGACGTCACACAAAAATCCTGTCGCCATATAAATCCTGCATCGCGCAATTAGAGTTTACCGCGCGATGGACATAGATACTAGAATCCAAATCGTTGGGCAGTTGCCCGCCAGACACAACACCCGTCTGGTCGGAGGATCCTCCCTTTTCTATGGTGGATGAGTGAACTTTACACCCTGTTCCGCATACCCCTAAACAACCATGGTTGCCCATGGCTACAATTTTGAAGAGCTCTTAGGCAACAACTGAAGCCTGAGCGCCTGAGTGGCTGTAAAGGTTTCAGTGTTCTGAAGGTGTGTCCAAACATGAAGCGGCAATCGTGCGCGGGTGCCGCGCTGTGATTGGACGACTGCCGCGCGCCAATGCTTCTGGCTAACTGCCGCGCACAAACATTTTTACCTAATTAGAGCGCGGCAGAAATATGTTCTTCAAACGCCGCGTGATGCTGCCGCGCTTTTGCCGCGCAATGTTGGACACACCTTTAAAGTAGGTATATATAGCTATAAGGCCGCCCATTGCATGTTTTATAGTTTTAATTTTTATTCCGAATATTCCAACCCTCAAAAACATAGACAAAGAATTGGACTGACCGTTAGCCACACAAAAGTGACCACTCCCTAGAAAGAGACAAAGCGACCTTGCGGGCAATACCAGCACGCGGAGCATGACCACCGTAGAAACGGGTTTTCTACGGGTTTTGTCGACAGAAGAACAGATAAATTGTGATCTGTCTATTCTTTCGTCGACAAAACCCGTTTCTATTGTGGTCATCCTAAGCGTGCTGTAGTAGTACTAAAGAAACAACTACTGGTCGCAAATTCGCTTTGTCTATCTCGTACTTTTCGGTATGGTCACTACACAACTAAATACGGAACGCTCAGTCCATTCTCTATGTTTATTCTTAAAATTAGGCACATCCGTATTAATGAAATCGTGTAACAAACCACAGAAATAAATCGAGCTGGCTTGAAAAGTTCAATGTCTAATCTAGATGTAAACTCTTTAGGGAAATCAGAATCACCGCAGTTTTTCGGAAGAGTTCTTTTCTTTTTCCTTCACAAATTCACGCTCGTTCATTTGTTTGATAGCTAGGGATTTAGGAATGAATGAAGACATATGCGTAATTTGTGTATTTAGGAGTGGTGTTCTTTTCGTTTCTTGTTTTGTAAAGTATTGCGTACAGGGTGGCGATGCAGTCACCCGCACTCGTCAAGGGGAGACGGTTAGAATCACCACCTTGACGGATGCAGGTGACTAAATTGCCACCTTGTATATCCTAGGCATACGCTTCCTTGGTTCTGTCAGTCGCATTTGGGTATTATATTACATATTGTCGGTTTATCTTGTTCACCTTATCATATTGTCAATATTTAGGTATTTCTTCCAATTATCTTTTGTGACTTTTTATAAAATCGTGATTGTGTCAATTAAATAAACATTATTTATTTCATGATTTATAAGATAATTAATTGATTCAGGCGTAGCTTTGCGGAAATCCATTATAAAATACAATAGACGTAGGTATATTTAGTAAACCGTTCCGCTTAACTATTCCTAAAGAGTAAAAAAAAACCCTGTTAGAAATCGACACGTGTTTCACCTCTCAACGAGGTATCCTCAGGATGACGATTGACTTGTCGCGAACCCGAACACGACGTGTTACCACTCCGAGCGCCGGATGTAGAGCGCAGCGCGTTTTCTCTGTGTCCGTTAAGCGGAATAGGTTACTAAATATTATAATGTCTATTGCATTTTTTAATGATTTATAATAATAGTGAGGCTTTGACGCCTGCATTTGAAAAACTTTGTTACAAAACCCAGCCATATAAATGAATATTTTCGATCGCGTACCAAAGGACTACTTCATTACTAGTATCGCTCTTTCCAGTACTTACGTTCGTTTCGTGGATATGGGGACATAATCCACGTCCCCTGGGCTTCAGCGGTGTCACGCGAACCGCTAGGGCCGTGTCATTACCGTAAATAGCTACACGTTACGGGAAGATGGCTTCTTATTGGTTAATAGAGACTGATAGTAGAGATAAGGGCACACGTGAGAACGTGCAAAGAGTTTCGTTTACTATTGTAAATGTAATCAGCTGGTATATAGCATGGAATAGAATATAATGGAATAGAATACTCTTTATTAAATACATCATATGAATTATAGATCTAAATAAAACCGGCCATGGGCGAGTCAGATTCGCACACGAAGGGTTCAGTACCATATTATAATTGAGCAAAAAAACTCCGAAAAAAAACACTTTTCCTTTCATTATTAACTTTATTTAATTTTTATTATTTTGTTGATATAGCGGCAATAGAAATACATAGTCTGTGAAAATTTAAACTGTCTACCTATTTCGGATCATAAGATATAGGCCCGGTGACAGATGGACGGACGGACGGCGGAGGCTTAGTGACAGGGTTTTGTTTGGCACCCCGGGTATGAAACCCTAAAAATTAAGCTTTTTAATTAAAACCGCGCGATAGAAACAAATTTAGCAATCTGAAATCCGCTCAAACCATGACATTACTTCCCTAATAGGCCTACCAACGGACATCCTTTAGCATGTACTTCCAGTGTAAATAGTTGTACTAAATACATTCCCCAGCGATTGTGGCGCGGCACGCAACGTCATGCTACCGCGAATTAGCGGGAATGGTCGGCCGCCATTTTATATGTCATACAATGTTGAATTGTTTTAAATGGAGCTGTTGATTTTGTTAACAATGTCTGGCTGGGGATTAACAAAAATAAGACCTGATTAAGGTATCGGACTCTTGGTAGGTTGTGAGTTCAAATCCGGGGAAGTATTCAAGTACCAATGTGATTTTTTCAATTCATATGTGCTTTCTGAGTTTATTATGGACATCACTAAGGAAAATAGTGGGGAGAAACCAGGACCTATCCGAACTAATATTATAAATGCAAAAGTGAGTTTTCGTTTGTTACGTGATCACGCTAAAACGGCTAAACGGATTTGGATGACATTTGGCACACTTGTAGAACATGACCCGTAAAAGGACATGGGATAGACAGACGGACCGACGGATGGGCGGACAGGGGAGGCTTAGTAATAGGGTTCTTCATGGCACCCTTCGAGAACTTTAAAAAATACGCAAGAAATTGAAGAACGGTCGCTGTTACCTACTTGTTAAGATTTCAAACTCGCCTGCTGGCTTAGTTATGCTTATATAATATAAAATGATTTATTATGTCAGTGAATTTAGAGATTGAGATCTCATAGATACGTGTTCAAGAGCCCACACTATCTCCCTTGTGATATTCAAACTCAAATGTAACAGCAAATGAAGAGATTCGTAAAGAAACTGCATTGAACGAAAGTAATCGTAAGATTAAACAAATGAGATTTAAGTAGATCTAAATGGCACGCGTAGCATGACAACCATAGAAACGGGTTTTTTCGACGGAAGAATAGACAAAATGACAGGATGTGATAGTTTATCTGTCATTTTGTCTATTCTTCCGTCGACAAAACCCGTTTCTATTGTGGTCATGCGAAACGTGTAGTTGTTTCTTTTTTGGTAGGTAAATAAATCTGAACTATCTATCTAGGTATATTAATAATAAAGCTGAAGAGTTTGTTTGTTTTTTTGTTGGCTCCGCAAATCTCTGGAACTACCAGTAGGATCTAAAATATCTTGCGGTTGATAGCTCAATTCTCGAGGAAGTTAATATCACGCTACGACCCTAAGGAGCCGAGCAAAAAGAATAAGAGTCAGAAAGCACGCTAAGGGTAAACAAAGTAATAGCCGGGCGGGCGATACGATGCGACGTGGTGAGTCGGAGGCCGAGGGTTGCCGCAATTTCACGCGTCCGAAGTCAGGGGCAGAAGCTCGTGATAGATAAAGTAAAAAGTTTTTTATTTGGAACAAAAACAAATTGCCACAATTATTTTATAGATAACTAGCTGATGCCCGCGAAATCGCCCGCGTGGATGTCGATTATTATATACTAAAACCTTACTCGAAAACCACTCTATCCATTAATGAAACTAGCATGAAAATCGGTGCAGAAGTTTTTGAGTTTATCGCGTACAGGACGACAGACAGACGCGGCGGAGGATTTTGTTTTATAATATGTAAGGATATATTTATTACAGTGGTAACGATGATAGCTGCAAAAGTTAAAAACTTTGTCGCAGTTATCAAAGCCCATCTCAAGGAAAGAAACACTTTGGTCCAGACTTATCTGTGGTATGGTTATATTTTAGCTGACTTGATTGGTAAGATAAAACTCGTAAACATGCAAAAATAAATTAAAATAAAAGATATGCAAACTTTGTATGTTGGTTGATGTGGTGCAGTCTGGAGTGGTAAGTTAGGGTGAGTGTTTGTGAGTGAGGGCAAGTGTGAGTGAGGGTGTGTGTGTGACTGAGGGTGTGTGTGAGTGAGGATAAAACCAAGAGGTTACTGTCTGCTTGTGTCCTAGGTTTTATGACTCAATCTCCTGAACTGGGAAATTGTATTTCTAGAATGTACTAATGGGAACTTATATAAGTTTTACAAGCGAATGCACCACAGGTCTTGATTCGCATAAGGATTTAACTACTCCAAATAAACCGAGGTCTGCAATTCCTGAAAAAGAAAACCGTTTTAATTAAGGACGAACGAAAAATGGTGATGTCTAGATATGTCTATTTATTTATTTTATAATTAGGTTCACTGTACAAACATACATACATTTTTAAAGTAAAATAGCAGTGCATCAGTTACTTGTAGGTTTACACCACATGCATAAATCAGTGCCTCAGAGAAATAAGCGCTAACTCGGTAATAAGCGCTTATGTTGAAAAGTTGGTTAAATTGGTGCTGATCCACGTGTCATGTTCGTGAACGGGCGCCGTCAGTTGAGACTGGTCATCTCTTATCTGCCAGGCCTAATTTTTAATCTTATATTTTGAATTGTTTTTGATTATTTTTTGTTTTACATTGTTCTCACATATAGAAGCAACAAGAATACTGTACCCAGGATTTTGTAATATCTGTATCCATATTTAAAAGAGTGTCCTTGGAGTTTCTTGCCCGTTCTTCTCCATAGAGATCTACGATTTTGAATGGGCAACTAGCATCAACTTTCTGACTAACTGACCGACCTTTTGGCAATTCAAAAGTGCCTGTAAATGGTTTAATTGAAATAATTGCTTTGAGTTTGAGTTACATCATCGGTATAAAGCAATAAAAGTATCATTTAAATGAAAACTGAATCTAATGAAACTACCATCTCAACTCTCTCTCTTACTAATAGTATTAATTAGTCCAATGCTGAACAAGAGATAACAGACATTGTATTTAATGCCCGTCTCATCGTCAAAAGAAAAAGCTTTAGGGAAAATAAAAGATAATTTTCCCTAATAGTATCTATTGTAAGCTGCGCCCATCCCACTAATAGAGAAATTGCCCTATCAACATAATGTAACGTTATTGAAACGATGGGAGCACATGAAAACTTAATTAGGGCGGTACCCTGAGCAAAACGCCACTCTAGCCGCTTTTTTGGTAGTTTTTAGGAGCTGACTACTTGTTATTTAAAAAGAAATATCAAATAAGTAAAATACATTAAATTTCTACATAATCTTAATTCCAAAATTGTGCATTTCTTTTTTTTTTTTAAAGGTGTAAGTATATGTTTCTTTCCTTCCAACGAAACCATAAACATGAGAAATAATCTTTGTTAGCATGCATCTCCTCGTAAAGTAAACATTATTTAATTTTACTACTGACACTAATGGATAGACAATTTAATAATGAACATTTTGTAACAATTTTTTTTTTCTAAAAACCGTTATTTGATTTTATAAAGATTTTATCCTAAAATTTGGGCGTATTCACTACTGTAACTCACCGGGATTCAGTCTACAAAGAGGGAACGAATTTATTTTGCTCAGATTACCGCCCTAATATAGTTCCTCGTTCTTTAGTTATAACATAACATCACGCCTTTTTTCCCCGAAGATGGGCAGAGGTGTACTTATAGTACTCCCACTTTTTGCCAGTTATGTGTAAGTCCCATGTAATAGGGGGCGAGCCTATTGCCATTAATTCGCTACTGAGGAATTCCAGATAGAAAAATCCAATAACACTTTGCCCGACCTGGGAATTGAACCAAACCCCATCATGCTTAGCAGTAGCGATTGCGACCACTAGACTTACGAGGCAGTCAATCTTTAATGTAATTAAAAGTATTCAATGTGGCAAGCATTAACTATTTTTGTTGGATATTATTATTTATTGGTCCTATTTCTTTGAGATAGAAAAAGATTAGATAAAGAAAGAAAGAAAGAAATAAAAACGTTTATTTGGACACAGCTCATGAAACACAAAATACAAATAACAAAATATAAAGTAAAAAATAGTGTTTTAACAATAATAGACATGGCTGCGCCAAAAAGGATACCTACCTACTTAAGTAGAGCTTATAAAATAGGCAGTCTATGAAAGACTTAAGACTATGAAATAACACTGGTCACCCTTATAGCTATACGCTTATATGCTTATAGCTATGTCGGTGATGCGAAGCCATAAGATTTGATGCTACAAAAAATCGCTCGACGCGCATAAAGAAGTTTTCACTTCAAAAAATATTTATTTATTCAAAAAAGTTTATTTATTCGCATAAGTCACGATCACGTGGGAACATCAGGATAAAAAGTATCCTATGTCCTATTCCAGGTCATAATCTACTCATGTGCCAAATTTCATCTAAATCCGTTCAGCCGTTTAAGCGTGAAAGCGTAACAAACAAACTCACTTTCGCATTTATAATATTAGTTAGGATGCTGGCGTAGGCGGTCCAATTTGTTTACATTCAAATTGAACCGCCTACGCCAGCATTAAAAAAAAAGAAATTGTGTCAGGTAAAGCAACGTACTTATTGTTCAACCCTGCGAAAATTGATGCTCACTACACAAACAAAACAAAATACAGCGAATAAATCCTCATCGATTCCTGTTACACGATCGAGGAGCTCAAAGAATTCTCACAGTAGCGCCAAAAGAATGTATAGGAAACATTTTCCTTGAGCCTTCGCTAGGCATCGATTGTTTTGAGATTCTTCGAGACTAATGAGGCTGAAAAGCCTCATGAATAGGTAGGCGACAGTGAGCGAAGAATTTAAAATGGCGCGAAAAATCCGCCATCTTGTATAAATTTTTCTTTTATCTTCTTCTTTTTAAAACTAAGTGGTGTTGCATGTTGTGTTTCGTTTGTTGCTTAACGATATTTCTATGACGGAACAGTATTTATAAACAGATACAATTTTGTTTTTTTTTTAAATAAACCATTGATTTATTTATATGTCAAAATAGAGTGTTACCCACAGTTGGACGCTATTTTTTTCGACGTGTAATATGTCTTTGAATTTAATATACTGAGACGGGTAGATTTGCCTGTTCTCTCTTTTTTTTATATTTTCACCCGACTACGGCGAAGAAAAAAGGAGGGTTATGATTTTGACCGGTATGTATGTATGTATGTATGTATGTATGTATGTGTATTTTATTTTATATGACAAATCAAACATCCAAAGTCACACGTAATCTGTTTGATTTATGTCCTAACACGTGTGACTCCGGATTTTTTATTTGTCCGCCTGTGGTGTATTGTTTATACCTTTTTAGTCGTAGTTGGGTTTTAGTTTTTATTACTTAAATATTTTTTTGCAATAGAGGAAATCAGAGAAGAAAATTATTAGCAATTCAAAAGAGAATTTAAACTCTTTGTGAATATTTTGCTTACATTTTCCTTCCATTATTCAGTACCCCTTTGTAACCCGTAATACAAAACAGTGCGCTAATCTTAAAGTACCAGGCATGCATAAAAAGCGGATGGTAAACAAAAATAATAATTTGTATCAACCTATCAGGTAACGTTATCAGGAACATTGCTGAACTTACGACTGAAGTATTTAAGTTAATGCCTCGTAAATTGTAGCGTCTTCGGCACCTATCTGATGGGCTCCGATATTCGCCGGGGATCCGGCTGTAAAGAGAAAACTTTTTAACATCTTTTTTAGATCGAATTTCCGTAACTTAATTTGGTGTATAGCAACTTAATTTCTGAATATTGGCTCAATGACAACGCGTTTTGATGTCAGTATACTTCTTCTTTATCGGTGCACTCTTGACAGAGCGGTCGTGGTCATCAAGTTACAGTAAGATTTCGGACAGCCGTGATTTGGCTGACGATGCGACGCCATCCTTCTCTGTCGGCTGTTACATGCGTGCATTCGCGTAATGGGCCGCCCACTGCGGATTTAATCTGGTCGGTCCATCGCATCGGCGACCTGCCGCGTGCTCTTGTTCCTTCGACCTTTCCCTGCACTACAAGACGTTTTATGGAATCGTTTTCCCGTCGTGATATATGTCCAAAGAATTGGAGTATTCGAGCCTGTACTGTAGCCAATAGACGCTGCTTGATGCCGAGTTCTTGGAGTATAGATGTGTTGGTGCAAAATTCTGTCCACGACACTCCAAGCATTTCCCTCTAGCACCACATTTCAGAGTATACACACGGCTACACATCAAGCTATACATTTCCAGTTTATGCTGATCTCGCATTGTATAGGATTTCTGTACAATGCGAGGTCAGCTTATACTGGAAATATAGCTTGATGTGTACCCGTGTGTACTAGCGTGAGTGAAATAACAATACGTTGTCATTTACATCGAGTACACATAAAAGTTCGGTACTTTTTTTTGTGTCAGTAAACAATAAAAGCTTTGTCTCACCGCTTGTGTATTGAGATGCCAGAAATAATATAAATCGAAACGAAATAAAGTATATCTTATTCCCAAAGGCACAAAACACAATCCACAATCCGTATTCTGAATCTCTCAAACATCCTCCAGCTACCAATAAATTCGTGATCCAGGACATCAGAATAGTCTTCTAAATTGTAAGTTGTAACCTTTCCACAATGTAGCACGTGTAATCTTCGTCATAATTCACGTAAAGCTCACTTCTGTTGAGAAACTGTGTCGTTTGAAGCATAATTTTCTGAAACGACGATCATAACCCGTGTATTTTCAACCCTAACCTCTTGAACATTCATCCCATTTTTGTATAAAACTCGTGTCTCTGTGTATGGTTTTTGCTATTGCGTAATCTACGTTTCTTTCGGAGTCAATGATTCGGGAGGACAGAAATAAAATTGAACAAATATTTTTGTAGTCCGCTATTTTAAATCACCGGTGACGATGAATTGATTGCGGAGATACATCGGCGGAAATAAATATGTATACAGCTCCGGAATTAATAGTATATAGGTATTCTGAAGTTTCTGCTATCTTCTTTAAATCTATGTGTATAAAAATCAATTTCCGTGTATTAGTCTCGCAAAAACTCGAAAATGGCTCGACCGATTAATGAAACTTCGGTAATTTATTATGCACGCGTCGGAGAAGGTTCCTAACAAAAATTAAAAAGGTATTGCAACGGATGCCTGGCATTAGCTAGTAGAAGCTAAATACCATAACACCATATGGTGGACACATTACTGGTGTTCACCATAAGGTGACTGCTGTGCTCTTTCATCATAACCATTACTGATGAAGTGATGATCATGTTTCTTGCAGTGATGTGCCAAAAGGGTTCGTCTCTTGAAGTATTACTGTAACCGTTTTTACGTCTAAGTACAAGGAATGGTCTGTTACCTCCAACCACACTTTACGATTTGTGACTAGGTAATTAACCCCAAAATCCAGCTCAGACATAGATACTTATTATTTAACCTACCCGCTGTTTCGTCTCTTCCGTCCGAAACGCACAATAAGCTCTATCCACACGCTCCCTTTATTGAACATAACTGGCAAAGTGTGTGTTAGTAATGACTATACAATATGTAAAAAAAAACCTGTCCGATCCGAAAGGGGCACATAAGTACTGCAATAACATTATAATAAAAGAATTAAAAAAAAATGTATTGAACAATTTTTTTTTTTCGTTTTCCAAACAAATAACCACATAGACTCAGTATGGTTCGTTTTTGTTACACGCCGTATAATAAATTCTCCTCCGAAGAATGCAGGCGTGATGTTATTTTAAATGGACAGTCTGTGGTTTGACAACACATGGAAATGACGTACTTATTAATGCCGCGCAACCTCCCAAACGTATGGCTACAGTTTGTACATACCTATTATTATGTATCTTTCATTTCGTAATGCATGTCTGTCACAGAAAATGCATTCATTAGTAAGATTACTGCACACAGCTTGACTCTGTATGCTTATAATAGGTCATACCCACACGTCATGCATTCATATATACAAATGGATGGAGAACAGTGATTCAAATGAATAGCAATAGCCCAACTGTTAACACAGACTTTGAAAATTCTTTGCTTATTGTTATACTCATCGCGTCATCGGTAGCAAATGGAAAAACTCATAAAAGCTTATTTAGTCAGTGAAGCAAAATTACCAATCGCGATTTTTCATGAAACCCACAAAATTTTATTTTAAAATAAAAATGTTATGAATAACAATTAGTTATAATTAAAAATATTCGAAACTTTTATTGGACCAGACACGTTATAAAAACATCATGAAATTACCTGTAATTTCCACGCATTTTCGTTCTGTATATAATAGGTATAATAATGAATGACTATGAATGGTTATAAAAAAAAACCAGAAAGTTTGTTTTGGCAATACGCATAAATAACTCGGATCCTTTTATCATTCAATAAATGATCATCAAATATTTGGCTCTTTACACGACGTAAAATACGGATTGATTGAATTCATTTGAATACAAAGACATTTTTCATAATACGTTGTTGTTTATTATGCGTTTAGAGTGTGCCAATTAATAAATGTATTATTTATTTATCGTTATGTCAAGTTTTTGGAAGCAGAGTTTAGAGAAATGCGTGTGATGTGATGTAGAAACAGATTTTTCGGGCTGACGACGAATAACTGTTTTGCTATCGGAGTTAAAAGATACCAGAATAAAAAAAAATGAAGGCCAAAAGAAAAAACGTGCTTGATAAAAATATACATATTATATTAGAAACCCTTGTCAACAATAATTTAATATTACCTACTTAGTTTTTATTTTAGTTCAATTTTCGTTTCTGAAAATGGTCACCCTGAAAAACTTTTAGTGAAACAAGCTGAACGAAAAACGAACTTACATGGGCTTACCAACAAAATATACATAACGGAACTTAAGAATTTGTAACTAAGTTATTGTTCTAGAGTTTTCCTTACAAAGGTTACTTGAAAAACTTCCGAGGTAAGCTCCCGAGCCCGTGTGAATGATAAAAGACTTTAATAAAAATGTCGCCTATAAGAATTTATCTTTTTAACGGCAAACTTTTTTGAGATGTGTTTTAGGAATACATAATAGAGGAAATTGAGTTCAAATACTTTTGCGTAAGCTTTGCTTTGCTGATTTATCTGAAATCAGGAATATCATGCTTAGGGCCTTCACACTCGTTCTGGTTAAATTATTGTTTTTCTTAGCGGCGTATGTAGATTTTGTTATTTGAATGAAAAACTCGACAGTTACGGCGTCGAAATAATTAATTTGTACTTTAAACTTACAGCGAAAGCGCCAGAGTAGCCGGCCAAATTAATTTTATCTTAATTTTGACTCTAAATTAGAATTGACCTCAAATGTCATGATTTCATGAAAAAGTCATTCAACGGGGTAATTTGAATTTAGAGAGTTGTATTAATGATTGTAATTTTGTAAATACATCTGTGTTACGGTCGCAAATCTTATTTTGGTCAACATACAACCTGACACTGACCTGCAAATTGCAAAAATGTAAAAAAAATTTAATTTCGCGGGCTACTTTATCGCAACATTAAGCGTGTTGCATTGCCCCCAAGTAACATGGGACAAAGGCGGGTGATGAAACCTTCTTGACCTTTAACTCAGAAACACAGTTTTACGTGATTGTTGGCTGCTTTTTACCCGACTGCTCTACAGCAAAGACCGAGTTATGTTTTTCTCCAAACTAGTAAAATTCCAAAATCTACATCGGCTTCGTATGTTCGTTTCTTTGTAGAACAAACCAATAAAAATCGGTGTTTGATTGCGCCCAACGTAAACATATTCCTGCCAATCTCATTTATGACCAGTTTTCTTCGTTTAAAGGTTTATTTGTACGAGAATTCTCATCAATTGGAATAAATGACTGATTTGTTTATACAGAACATAATTTTTTAATGGTTGCAATGAGAGAAAAGTGCTTGTTAAATGTTAATGGCTATTGTACGCTCTATGTTAAAAAAAAGACTGCCATAGAAGTTTCTTTCGATTTAAGGGACTTACAAGAAGAAATGCATTATCGTACCATGACGAACGGGTAAAGTATAATTGACTTGCTTATGGGGACCAAAAGGCTGAATTTTCTTTCAATATGGTTATGCACGAAGCACAGAACCGGTTGAAGTGGCGGTACTTGGAGGAGGACTATGTCCAGTAGTGGACGTCTTTCAGTAGAAAACGATGATGGTTATGCACTAAACGAATGGTGAGCGGTCTTACAGCCTGTCCCTTTGCTGGCCTCTCCCAGCGACGCCCTAAGCCGAGGTCCGTACCTCACAGGGAGTGCCACTAGCGTGTAGTCGCTTAGTTTATACGTTTTATGCCCTTACCACCATCACTACTCTACTACGAGCATAGTATTTTGGAACCTATACAGAAATAGGTCTTATCTCAAAATTGCAATCATAATTCCACGAGAAAAATGCTTTTGAATTGTGCTTAGTGTATACATATTAGTGCTCATAGATTCACGAGCTTAGGTAGGTACTAGGAGTCTTCTGAACAGAAAGAAAACAATAGAATGTTTTTTTTAAGTGGCTGGTAACCGGCATGTCTTTGCGCGTTGCAAAGACATGCCGGTTACTCAAGGGAGCTTATTGCTTGATAAACATGTGGCCTCAAGAATTGAAATGCTTTCCGTAGAGCGTGGTGTACTATTCACAAGTCTTTTTATTCCTGATTCTGCTTTCTTTGTATAATAATAGAATAAATATGGTTCATCGGTTGATTGCTGATTCTAATAATAAGAAATTAAACAGTGTAAAAAATTAACTGAAAACTTACGACTGGAGCCGAGTATACGCGATTCAGCCTCACTGTCCGACTGGAGCCGAGTATACCCGAATTTACCCGATTCAGCGTCACCGACCGTCCTGATGCCCTAGACAAAGTGACATTCTATCAGCGATAACGATGATAAGAAAGGCAAAAATGTATGGGACTGACATAAGCTATTGAAAAGCTTATGTCAATTCTGTTGAAAGTCGTTGTAGAAATACGAAACGCTTTCGAAGCGATTGTCACTTGTCTAGGCCTTCTGAGCATGAACCACAGACTAGTTAGTCTTCAGACGGTAATCTCCCATAGAAGAAAAATCGCTTTACGATTTGCAACGTGTCATTGTGACGTTTATTTTATTTTTTTAATTCGACCCCTTCTGTCGCTCGCGGTATTATGAGACCGGGTCTTTTTGGCAAACTTTTCCGAGCCCAAAATAATTTAGAAACTAGCCTTTTAAGCCTTTAACCAACTTCTAAAAAAGAGGTTCTACTGTAATTCAACCTGTGGTTGTGATGTGTGTAAACAGGTGTAACTATAGCACACCTGAAGTGTATGTGTAAAAAGGAATATTAGTCATGTGATGAAAATAAAAAACCTTCAATATTATTTATAAATATTTTTATTGTTTTATATTTTATAAATGCTTTCTTTTGCATTGGTGGCAAACATTTGTTTTCCAACCTAAATACATCTGTGCCCTTTATAATCTTATTTATCACATTGCACCAATTAAATACTGCTAATTGAAGAATTAATTCTAGAAAGTATTCCTCAACAGCATCCCTGTGTCACATCATCACACAATCTAGGAAATCAAACAATACTTGGATCTTGTTTTATTTTTTATTTCTTTTATAATACCCGTTTGTTGGTTGATTTCCAAGAATTTGTTTGTTTCCTGAATTATATAGCCAAAAGTTCTTACGGCGTTTTCAGAAGGGTAGGTCAATTTTCTCATGTTATTTGAGTTTCTATATTCTCTTCCAGTTATCCATTTGCTGGCACATTTCGGCGAAAGAGACTTTTTGTTTTGTTTAAGATAACCCGCTTTCTTCGGACACTAAGCCTCGGAGTAGAAGGAATAACTGCATCTGTAAATAAAAATGTATAATAGATAAGTCAACAAAATATGAGTGTGCTTTGCAGATTGTAACGTTTCATGCCCTTGTATTTATCGTAGTACCTCTGCAACAATTTTTTACATTATTTTTGTTTATTGCAATGTTAAATTACTCAATTACTTCACTTTTGTACAAATATATAAGGTACCCAAAATATTGTTAACAATGAAGTTGGTTAAAAAAATCGAAATGCAAGTGTCTGCGCACTAACTGTTTTATGCTATCCACAACAATATAGTTAACATTATTTAAATTATTAACCATGGTAAAGGGCATTATTTGGTGAATACTTAAATTAAATTATAGCTTCTAAGTGCGAGTCAGACTCGCACACAAAGGGTTCAGTACCACCATACAATATTGAACACTACACATCCTTCGTTTTTTATATAACCCATATTAGTAATAGGGTCCCGTTGGAACCCTTTGGGTATGGAATCCTAAATAATAACTGTTTATGCTTTAAAAAATAATATGTGATGATATTAAGTTATTGTCTTATATTACTGGACCAAATAAATGACAATTACAGAATATGAGTTTTTTTACTGAACAATTTTTTTAATTTAGTCCGCGTTAGGACCAATTTTTTCCACATTCAAGACAGCAACTTAGATGGACATAGGATACTTTTTGTTTTCTTTAAAATGTATGACTTCAGTGTGAAATTCCACAGGGAAAATTCAAGTTTTGAAATCCAAATAGTACCTAACAATTTTTTTAAAGTGCATGATCCAGTTATTGCAGTTGTTGTTTGAGTACCTATGTGAGGAATGTATCAGAAAATTTATATTTTATTAAGTATAATAATAAGGTACTTACCAGTGTTGTGGGCAGTGTCCATAGTTTGAAACCGAGGACTAGGAGTGCCACTGCTGATTTCGCTATCGGAAAACAGCGTGGGATAGGCGCCAACAAGAAGACGAGTCCTCTGTCCTCAGGTTTCACAATTCTTCACTTGAGTCTTATCTCACACGGGAAATCGAAATAATTTAACGTTTTTTCGTTTACTAGCGCAATTCACAATACAGCAACTACGGAACATACTGCACGTTGTAATTTGCTCTATTACAGGTTAAAATTGAGAGGATAAGTTACGAAAATTAATCTTTTAAAGCTATAATAGCGCCGGGCCGGGATGTCACACGGGATGCACACAACCACAGACTACGAACGCTACGTCATAGACTTACACCAAACAAATATGGCGTCGATTGCACGGGCGGCAAAGGGGAAAGGGACGAGGGGCAGGTGTCACTACGACACGTTTCACCCATAGACAAATAAGTCTATTAATACCAGGATTTTTTGTTCTAAGATTACCAGCCGTGGCATGAACTGTCAGTTTCGTTCACTGTTCTGAAAGAGCGAATAGTGTCATTGTTTTCACTTGAAAAAAAATAGGTAGATGCTATGGCATATGAATGAGATATCTACTAAATGCCAATTGATATATTGTTTTTAACAATGACATTTATGTAAACAACAAAGGGCATTTCTTAACCAAACGAAATCCATTTACAATAATAAAGATGTTCGTCACTAATTCAAAGTAAACTAAAACATAATGATAGGCGTAAAACGTAAAGATTTATGAAAACCGTGAACGTAAGCGTAACGCCTCGTAAACGGTTTATTGGCAGCTGTTCCTGTATCCTTTGTCTCTCTCTAACACTGATAAAGAAAGAGAGGTGCGATAGAGTTTTCTTGTTTATGATGTGATGTAATTGCAGATATTTGGTTTAGGAGTCGTGAAATAAGATTACTTGAAACTCAATTTTGTACCAAAAATGTGGCTTAAAATTAGTTCGTTATGTAGTTGGTGTTTCAGTTATTCTGCCTTTGATGTTGAGTTTTATCGGTTAATGTTAGTTTGTAGGACTTTTTTATTCATAAAAGGTCATAACAGCGAACTGTCTATTATAAGCTAAATAATGACACTAG
The DNA here is from genome assembly GCA_949152455.1 of Lithophane leautieri. Taxonomy (NCBI): domain Eukaryota; kingdom Metazoa; phylum Arthropoda; class Insecta; order Lepidoptera; family Noctuidae; genus Lithophane; species Lithophane leautieri. The sequence goes on along the minus strand of OX424476.1, from coordinate 14,229,476 downwards.
ATTTATGTTTTTAAGGGCGAATTTTACAAAACTTGTATACCGATTAACGAATAAATTTTGAATTTTTTACAGTTTTTCCATACAAAAACAGTCAGACGACAATTTTATTACACGGATAAAAGATATCTGACTGATAAAATCAGCCCTAAGACTGACAATTTTGTAATTGGTAAAACAATAAAGACGTTTTCGTTACGGTCCACTTTTCTGACTTGGTAACCCTATGTTTCGGTGTGATTTTAAAGACTAAAAAAAATATAGGAATCACCTTAATACTAGGAAGTTCCCAGGCGCACAATACTCTGGAACATCTTTTTGTTAATCTTGATTTATTTTATGACTTCGGCTACCTACCTATATTATAAACATGTTTTCTATCTTTTGCAGGTAAGTTCCTGATTACGGTGATAACACGCAAACCGTGAACCAGAACCTGGCTTCAAAACACAAACCACCTTCGAAAATTATGGTATGATTATCAATTTCCGCCTTTAAATGTTTTGAATGCTGTGTATTGCGCCGAGTAACATGGGACCAAATCAGAAGAATGACTGCACCATAGATGTAAGGAACGAGATAATGTTGTAGGATTTGATACAGAATTGAGTAAGATCAATGGAGCTTAGTTCTACCAAAACGAACCAACCCACATCATGTCTGCCATTTTAGTAGTAAGTACCTAATTGTAATGGTCCTATAGCCTATAGACAGCGTAACTGTTGAAAAATGAACTGCAACAAACTATTTACAATTTAATGCATATTTTTTCAATAGTTTCCTGTCTATCCATGGGAAACCAAAAAATTGAGAATTGGTATCAAAATTGGTTGCGACGTAACGCACCTTTCGCTGATACTAATTAGCCTGGCTAGTTGCGAGCAACTTGGAAGTAGCGCTCGTCGGCCGCTCCCGCGGCACCACTTGCTTCGCTCGCTCGGCTCGCGCGCGGTTGGTCCTAACCTACCCTAACCCATTTCACCCAGATTACAATTTCTAACGGAAATAATACCGAGAGATTATAAACTAACGATTCTCACAACCTTACAGTGTCATATACGCCATTTTAGTATTGTTGACACTTTTTGCCCGTTGTTCGAATACATAATATGTAAGTTGCTATTCGCATTTCTATACAGAAACTAGGTAATTAATTACGTAGGTATAAACCGAGCCTGCTCTTAACTACCCTGGCCGTCGGCGCATTATTATTTCATGTGGTGTCACCCGTCTGTCTGACCTTCGCCTGCGTGAATAATTACTGCCGCGCTGAATTTATCACAGGCTCAGCCTAGGGATGGCACCGACTGCGCTCAACGCAAATTTTTTGGCGCATTCGTTTGCCCGTTTTAGATTTCATTGATCTTTGCCGTATCTTTGATTTACTTGTTTTAGTTTATAGTTCTATTGAAAGCTGATCAAATTGTCAATCAATTTGCTTCGATGAGACGAATGAAGTTTTGGGTCTGTCGTGGTTGCAAATCAGAAAATAATAATTTTGTAGGTAAAATATGTCCTGAAAACATAACACACAACAAAATTGTACACTAGTTTTTAATATGTATTCCTTTTTGTTGTTTTATGTGTTATACAATAACCTGTTTTATTTATACATAATTAAAGTAGCTTTTCGTGTTTGTCTGTATGTCCGCGTTATGTTTCTAAATCACGCAACAGATTTCGATGAGGATTTCACCATCCTTTAGAGAATTTATTTCGGAATGTAACTAAGAAATCTCGATGTTTTGTCAAGTCGTAAAAACCGTGCGAAGCAGGAGCGGGTCGCTGGTAAATAAATAAATAAAAATCTTTCTCGAATATAATTTTAGTTAAAATACATACTTTTCATTAAAGTAAATCACATAGGTACCATCACATGTTCTTAAAAAAGCCGGTAGTCGCAAGTATATAAAACAAAATTGTCTTTTACCGTATTCAAATTGGTGTTCCAAGCAAAAATTTAGTTCTTCCCCGGGCGGATTTCAACGCTTTCTTTCAAATTATTCAAAACTCGTGAATCCTGGAGATTACCTTGATATAAATAATAAAGACAGATATCCTTACTCGTGATTTGTAACATATTGTGCGTCCGTAAATATTACATTTCGCTCGAGTTACCCTAAAATACGCACAGAAGGACCATTTTGGGGTAAATTGTCGTGATTTAAAGTACGAGTATCATCTGTCCTCCTGCGTACATACGAAAACAACTGCAAATGAGACATGAAGAAACCTTTTGAATACTAATATCAATATTAAATTCAAGAGCGTAAATCAGAGCAGCAGGAGAGTTCCTTTCTTATCACTTCGTTTGGTTATGATTGGATAAGGATAAACACAGAAGTACACCTCATCATCATCAGCTTTCCCAACTGTGTTTGGGTGGGCTTCCAGTCTCACCGAATGCAGCTGAATACGGCACGGAGGAGTCTCGGTATGTAAAGATGGTCACCCATCCACCGACCAGCCACGGCAAGCGTAGCTTAACCTGATGGATTGACCCGGTGCGTCTGTTATTACTTAGCCACGAGCTCCGCCGACCCGATGGGGCTGTTATTACTTTACACCTATAAGTGAAATTAAAAACAATTAACCATAATGGTGAAATTTAAAGGACCCATTTTCATCATCTGCCTAGCCTTTTTCCCATCTATGTTGGGGTCGGCTTCCAATTTAACCGGATGCAGCTAAATACCAGTACTTTTCAAAGGACCCGTAATGTATATTTACTTCTACAATGGTTTCAGTAATGCATTGTCAATCAGTTACGGACTCGTTTTATAAGTTTAAATAATCTTGATACTGCTGGACAAAACTCGACCTTAACGTGCATTTTTACAATTTCTAACGTAATGAAAGTGAAGAATCAAAATGAAAATCATTATAAATTTTTTCCACATAAACCTACATGGGCACTTGTGAAACGTCAGAAGCTAGGTGCACGGTTCCAATTGGTCGTTTCCTATGGAGAAGAGCCGGCAAGAAACTCCACGGTTACTCTTTTAAAAATAATTGGCATTTACAGTATTTTCAAATTACAGTGTTAGTGGGCATGGAAGGACATAGTATCGTGGAAATTCTCGGCAGAGAAGTAAAATGTATGGAAATACGTGCAAATTAACATAATTATCGTGGACGGAAATTTAAAAGCGTCTTCTTATTATATTTCCATATTTCCCTGTGTCATCGTGCCGTGGACGTTAGCGGTAAAAATCATTATCCTTACTAATATTATAAATGCAAAAGTAACTCTGTCTGTCGCGCTTTCACGCCAAACTACTGGTGCCGTATTATGACATATTAATGCCATCATTTTTCCAGTGTGAGAGTGAGACGGAGCTATAGAACGCCGATAGCACCATCCTGTTTTCGCAGTGGAATAATCATGGCATTAATACTTCATAATACGGCCCCTGAACCGATTTAAATTAAATTTGGTACACAGATGGTCTAGTGCCTGAGAAAGGAAAAGGCATACTTTATATCGACATACCACGCGGGCGAAGCCGCGGGCGGAAGCTAGTAAAATACCGAAACGCCCAACCCCTTTAAATCTCATGAATCTTAGAGTGAATCTTCTATCCATCTTCCTACAGTGACAACGCAGAATGAGTTGACGTTGGCTTATCTCCGAGGGGCGGGGCTTGAGGTCAGGAGTGAGAATATTTTAATACCAATGAGCTCCACGATATTGTTTCAGCAGAAAAAATAACTAGCGGTTTGCACTGGGGAGGCTGTCACAACAGTTTTTCAATTCTCGTTTTTCTATTTAAAGTGTTTTCTTGGGGATAAGGTTAAAATGTTATTGCAGCGGTTTTCTTTAACGTTTTTGAAGATAGCCTTCAAGATTATGTAGTCTTTTGTATTTCTTGGGTTTTATTCGATTCGAATAATCTGTTTTAAGGCTCAATAGACACGCGCGACTCGACAGCGTGACGCGACTCTTGTAGAACAATTTCTATGAAAATTTCATGCAAATTGTTCTATCAGAAATTGCGTCGCGCTGTCGTGTTGCGACTGTCTACGGGAGCCTTTAAAGAAGTTTTCGTTACACTAGATCTAATATACAATCAATCTGGCTAGCCCATTCCCAACTATGTTGGGGTCGACTTCCAGTCTAACTGTATACAGCTGAATACCAGTATTTTACATGGAGCGACTGCCTATCTGACCTCGACAACCCAGTAACTGGGCAATACGATACCCCTTGGTAAGACTGGTAGGCAGACTTTCGGGCTTTTGACGACCCGTAGCGACTGTCAAAGATCCACGATTGACAGCCGAAACCAACGGCTTAACATGCTTTCCGAGGCACGTAGGAGTCTCGGTATATAATGATGGTCACCCATCCACAGACCAACCCCAGCAAGCGTAGCTTAATCTGATGGATTGACCCGTTCGGCTGTTATTACTTAGCCACGAGCTTCACAAAAATAGGCACTAAATCACACACATTAAATCCAAAATATTATGTATATTATTTATTAAAAAGCATATTTATTTTTAAAAAAAAACGTACTTAGTTAAATGAGGCCAATTCCACTAACTATTCTGGCAAAATATTACCATCATGCAGTAGATATAACCACACTCTCCACTGCTTCAATTTGTCTCCGCCACAGAACGACCTTCTGGGCCTGAAACAATCTAAAAAACATTAATTCGTTTTGCGACCCGCAGCCACAGCCTACACAACTTTTTGTGGACAAATTCTGTCTATTTTAACCTCGAATGTTGCAAAAAAATGTCCAACTAAAAACTTACTGAGAGAGCCTTTGTCTGAATTTCGTTTATTTCATTTAAAAGAGGTTCGTATTCTTTAGCAAAATTGTAATTAAGGAGGAGTTATAAAAACTAATTCTGTCTGTAATTCCCAATTAGAGGACAGCTTGGTATTGTGAATTAAGAAGATTTTCTTTAAAGCGGTTGTTCTTATTTTGTTTTTATTTATACTCTAGCTAATGCCCGCGTCTTTGCCCGCGTGGATGTCGGTTATTATATACTAAAACCTTACTCGAGAACCACTCTATCCATTGGTGAAAACGGCATGAAAATCGGTGCAGTAGCTTTTGAGTTTATCGCGAACAGGACGACAGACAGACAGACGCGGCGGACGACTTTGTTTTATAATATGTAAGGATACATACTTATATAAACTCACGCCTTCTTCTCATAGGGGTAGGCAGAAACTACAGAACGCCACCTGCTATAATCCTTGCATACTCCTTTTGCCTCGTTTACGTTCATACATCTGGTCATACACGCACGCCTGTTGCGAGTATTACGCACCTGACCTTTCTGAAGATCATCACCAATAAGGTCACATGTCTATAGGTATGTATGTGTTTTATTTATGTGATTGTTAAATCTACAATCTAACCTTCCGTTCGAAAAAAATAGGCTCAACCGCTGTTTTCGTGGGATTATACGTGTTATTTTCGCAATGACAAATTATTTTGTCAAGCATACTTAGTGATTTTACTAGTCTTTTGTGGCTGTCTTTAGGAGGCACTATTTCCTCCACAGATGAGGGCTTATGGACACCTCCGGACGTCAAGTGACAATGCCCCACCTTCCATCTTGTGCCGCATGCCCTGTCACCTAGACACTTGAGGATCTTATGACTGAGTCAACGAACGGAGTTCGCGTGGTTGAATTTTGGGCTAAACATAATATTTGAGTGTTTATTACAAACATATTTGCCATCGATACGCTAAGGACACAATATTTTCATTAGTGAATATTAGTAGCCTGATATTATAAGCATTTGTAATGGTACTTACTTATCTAATAGCTTTAATTCAAACGTATTGTCCAACCAAAGTACAAAGGCTTGCTGCTCAGTCCTGATATTACGCTTAGTCGGATTTGCAATGCACCGCCTGCTGTCTGACCTCAACAACGCCAAGATATGGATAATAATATAGTATTCATTGATATACGGAGTAAAGCTGGACCATGATATTATAAGATCGCTCCAATAAACAGTGTAACGGAATATTGGTGACTGTTAACATGGTTGCTTGAATGACAGATAGAAAATTTATACAACATGTAAAAATATCCCTATCCTGTCGTGAGGGCGTTAGTACTCAGCATTATGAACAAAATCAAAATATTTTATTTCACATAAACCTACATGGGCACTTATGACACGTCAGAAGCTAGGTGCACGGTTCCAATTGGTCGTTTCCTATAGAGAAGAGCCGGCAACAAAACTCCATGGTTACTCTTTTAAAAGATAATTGGCTTTTACAATATTTTCGAATTACAGTGTTAATAGTTATGGGAGGACAGTGTAGGCCTTTCAAAAAGATTCATGTAGGCAGTCAAAAAAAAAAATTGTTCACAAAAAACAAGTCTACAGTCCACTAAGCCTACAACGTTCTCACATTCACAAGGTAGAAAATAATCTATATAAGGTAAATAGGATATTAAAAATAAAAACCTATTTAAACCAACAACTTTCACTATGGATACACTCCCAACCCTGATATTGACAAGAAAAAAATCAGCTGTTCCCTACATTTTGGTATCGTACTGAGTCTATTGATGTGGTCATTTTAAGGAAAAAGAAAAAAAAAATCGCCCGTTTTTTAATCGGGAATTTGACCGGTTCATTAGATGGGGCGCGGGCGGTTGTCATTTAGCGGGTGTCTGTTTAATTTGCTAATTTTTAATGGATTTGGGGTTGTTTTTGGTAATAAAAAAATCTGAATTTTAAATAGCAGTAACTTTTATATTTTAAAATAATAAGTAACATTTATTACATTTTGGTAATGTTTCGGACAGGTTTTAAAAAATATTGTATACTGGAACTGTCTTTATATGGAAGTAAATTATACTTTTCTCGTGTTGTCTTGAGTTTGACTCCCTTGTTAGGCCAACTGTTATTGGGTTTTTCCAACAGGAATTTCTCAGTAGAAGTCTAGATTTGTGCCTGGTAAATAATAATAGGCTCTCCGTGGATTACATGAGGCATTTATATGGAGAAATGTGAATGTAACTATACAACTCTGCATGCTCCTTCGGAGAATATAAGTTTGATATTCTATGTTTCTCATGTCGTGAGCACAAGCTAGTCGAGTTGCTTTTTAGGGTTCCGTACCCGAAGGGTGCCAAACGGAAACCTATTACTAAGCCTCCGCTGTCCGTCCGTCTGTCAGCGGCCTGTATCTCATGAACCGCAATAGGTAGACTGTTGAAGTTTTCACAGATTGTGTATTTCTATTGGCGCTAGAACAACAAATAATAAAATAAAAAATTTAACTGGGTACACAACTCACATACAAGAAACGTGTTTTTTTTTTTACTAAATATTGTATGGCGGTACGGAACCCTGCGTGTGCGACTCTGACTTGCACCTGGCATGTTTTTTTTAAGCCTGTCATTCGTGGGTACTCTTTTACTACAACATGTCTATGTAACACAGAGACTGTGACCTCCGAGTTTGTTTCTGTGTTTCTTCTCAGAGTATTCGTATAGGAAACACCGATCTCATCTAGTTTTAAAACATAATTTATTTTTGACGTGTTTTTCACAGTAATAAATATCATTTGAGATACTCCTTCTGTTATTAAATCACTTCGCAAAGAAACATTCTTTAAAATTCGTTCTCGTTTTGAAAAATGTTATAGTAATATGAAGGTTTTACTAGAACAATTTTCAAAACGACAAATCTTGGAAAGAAAGGTTGTCTAGCCCAGAATGTACTGAAAACTGGGTTTGTTCATATTACGGACGGGAAGCAACTTGAAAAATGTTTGAAGTCTCTCTTGAATATAATGATTTGAATTGTTTCGCTACACACTGAAGTTTGCCTGAATTTCCTTACTAGTAGACAATGAGAACAAAAATTGTAAAGAATTATGAAATTGAATTTTATTATTTTATTATCTTGCGAAAATACTAGAGAAGATCGAAAAAAATATGTTTTTAATTACATAAGACAGTTGGTATTATGGTTTTTAGGGTTCCGTACCTAAAGGGTAAAACGGGACCCTATTACTAAGACTCCGCTGTCCGTCCGTCTGTCTGTCTGTCTGTTCGTCCGTCTGTTACCAGGCTGTATTTCATGAATCATGATAGTTAGACAGTTGAAATTTTCACAGATGATGTCTTTCTGTTGCCGCTATAACAACAAATACTAAAAAACAGGATAAATTAAATGTTTAAGGGGGCTCCGATACAACAAAACGTGATTTTCCGTTTTTATAGATAATGGTACGGAAGCCTTCGTGAGCGAGTCCGACTCGCACTTGGCCGGTTTTTTTTCTTAATTAATCGGACAACGGTTTCGTATATTATTTAAACTTCATGTATAAAACGTAGTAACCCGTCAAACAAGTTATAGAAAAAAATAACTGAAATCTGAATCTTGAATTATTGAATTCTTAAATACATAATATGTTAGTACCTACATACACAAGTACTCGATTTTCTACGCTTTGCTAAATTAATTGCACTGAGTCGAGACTAGAAACGACTTGAAACTTTGAGTTTGTGCTCTAACTTCGGCAGAGTGCTAGCTCACTTATCCTTCAGTCTAATGAAATGTACAATATTAATTAATAAAAAAAAATTAAAGTAATAAAAACTAAAACCCAACTACGACTAAAAAGGTATAAACAAGACACCACAGACAGACAAATTAAAAAAAAGAACTGAAAAGCGAAAAATAAAAAATAAACCTTATAGTGTAACTAAGCTCCTAAACTAATTTAAGTAATAAATTAATCGTACCATGTTGGTTTAAACAATATTTTTTTTTTAGTTCCTTACTTTATGTCGTCTAGAGGGCGCCATTTTTAATTTAATGTGACGTCACATAGCCTATAACAAGCGGACGATCATGACGTTTCCAACGACACCTCATTTGTCAAATTGTGATGAGTCGTTTAGAAGATATGAGGGAACAGATGAACATACATACATACACACATACCGGTCAAAATCATAACCCTCCTTTTTTCTTCGCCGTAGTCGGGTAAATACAGATCTTCACAAATCAGATACAAAACATCTGAAATCCCAACCATCCCGTTTTTTGTCCTGCCATTTCAATAAGCTTCCGTATTCCATCCATCCTTTGTTCCTTGACAACCGCCTAGCTACGATTGTAGTGGCCATTGTCTACCATCGTGGTCACCATTGTCTCCCATCGCCCATGGGATCAGTGAGAACCTTTGAGGATCGACTTCATTATAAAGGATTCAAAGGGTTATTTAATTTAGCAAAGTTTATTTCAGTCTGAAATAAACTGTTATGAAGGTTGTGAAAAGCTGAATATAGGTAAGAATAGACAATAGATAATGACGGACACATAACAATAAACTAGATTTGAGTTATGCTTGATTTAAATGCCCGATCGTGCCCGATTGATGGCAGCTCGCCCCGTATTACATGGTACGTAAAAACATAACTGGCGAAACGTGGGTGTACTATACGGGGTGTAAGGAACAGCCCTCCGTAAAGGGGGCATTCAGCTCCTTATTTTGAATCATATTCCACCGGAAATTTTCTCAGGAAAGTTTTTTTTTTTTAATCAATTTCCTTTATTTCAATTTAAAATTACATTCTCTGTACGCAGCACTCCATTTATGTAAATAAAACAGCAATGGATGTTTAAATACTCTAGCGCGCTCCCCCCGGCACGGGGAGTGCGGCTACGTGGGTTTTGCCGCGGTAACGATACATTGCGTGTGAGTTAATAATACAAATCAGGGTAATTGGATTCCCATAACGTTCCTGAAATAATTTCATGTACCGGTCGTCTTAGTATGATTTGCTGAATTCATCCCATAAGTCTGCGGAGGGCTATCCCTTACACCCTGTATAGGTACATGGAACACCTCTGCCTAACCCTTCGGGAAATTACAGGCGTGATGTTATGTGATAAGTGAGTGTTGACTTAAAGTATAGCTTTAATGCTGTTAGTGCTACTATTGGTATCAAAAGTCACTGCCAGCCTCCGGGCTTCACATATAATTTTAATGAATGTATACAAAATATTGTAAGACATTTTAATAGAGGAACGTTGGAGTTTCTTGTCATCCCCAGTCGTCTCCATACAAAACTACCTTTTGGAACTACGACTAGAATCAAGTCTATTTTTTAACAGACTTCTTCAAAAAAGGAAGAGGTTCTCAATTTATCTGTATGTCTTTGTAAATGACGTTCAAAAGTGCCTTTTATGTGCTGATTTGACTTTGACTTAATTTTAACAAGATCGTTGAAATGGCAAAGTTCTGTTATTGAAACTAAGTTTTAAACTAGAGTTCTTGAATATATAAGTTCAGCTTGGTGACTTTAACTTCTGACGAACAATATTGTAACTAACTTGTGTTAACTTGAACAGATAATCATTAACTTATTTTTATTTGGCTTTTTGTATTCTGATGAATATAAAAACGTCTTTTGTATATTTTAAAACTCTGAGATATGATATAGTTTGAGGGAAACCGCTGTACTGCGCCTCAGGTATGCATGCGTGGCGAGACGGGAGGGCAGTGCAGGCCGCTCTTTCGTCAACGCTTACGGCGACTCGCCCCCCACCTCGCTGTGCATTCCTAAGGCGCGGTACAGCGGTCTCGGTCAAATTGTAGCTATGCACATTTTATGACGACAGTAAGCTCGAACCCTTATTGTTACTTTTAACTATAAAAATGTAAGTATACCATACACCTCTGCCTTCTGCTTACCTCTCAGAGAAATACACCCGTGATGCTATGGTAAGCTATAAAATACATAACTGAGTTGAGAAGTATTCGTGACGTCAAAAAGCAACAAGAATTTTCAATTTCGCAAAGAGCTCGTGAAATAAACGAAATTGAACCGAGAACATGGAGACTGCCAGAAAATAATACTAATGGAGACCTTTTAGGAAAGTTTCTATCCAATTGAGGTGCAATGATATAGCATCTACGTGTAGTGATTCTTTAATGTGCATCCGAGACGACTCCAGCGCACCCTAGACACAGTCTGACTGACCAGCCCAGCTACCACGTTCTGACTGGCTTTTATTTTATCCACGGTGTAAGCTATTTAGCCTGATAATTCGTGCTGATACAAGGTTTTCACTCAATTATCTGCCATTAAGTTCCCGTTAACTTACTTGGCAGATAATTTCATCCAAATTCTGTTCCGTTTTTGAACTTATTCGGTGAATAGTGGCATTCCGACACGATGAAACAGGCTCTTAGTCAATCAGTGCCGTGGTTTTAGGTAAAAACTTTTTGGAACGAAGTTCCTTACTTGCGGTAGGTGCTGGCCTGATCCATCCTCCATGCGACTTTCTCTCTCTCTCTGTCCCTTTCAATTATATACGAGTATGTGTGCGCGTATCGCACGGTAGTACTTCCATGGACAAGCTCGTTCCACGTTCAAATGGTAACGCAAAAGGCAAAGTGCCAGTGTCCATCTTTCTCCGTATACACACATATATAAACTCAGACCTTCTTCACATGGGGTAGGCAGAAGCTATAGAACGCCACCTGCTTCGATCCTGATATACTCCTTTTGGTCCGTTTAGATTCATACGTCAGAGGCCCTAGACAAAGTGATATTCTATCAGCGATAACGATGATGGAAAAGACAAAAATGTATAGGACTGACATAAGCTATCGAAAAGCTTATGTCAATCCTGTTGAAAGTCGTTGTAGAAAAACGAAACGATTGTCACTTGTCTAGGCTGTCTGGTCATACACACACGCCAGTTACGAGTACTACAAACCTGCCCTCCGTAGTACTCGGCACTCGCAACCGTTTCGATTCCCACACCGATTCAAATATTAGCTTACAGATATCTGTTTCAACACTCCATGTTTGTTCTGTGTGTAACCCCACGATACTGGAAATTCAAGGGGCTATTATCAAAGCTTCCTTAGTCAAAGGGTCATGTTCCCTTGGCCTATTTTAGAGGTAAACTGTTATCTTTTGGGAACGCTCCTATTTATAAATTGTTCGTAAATATACCTATATGATACTGAAAACTTGCATCTTAGCGGGGATTTCAGTCAATATGTCCCATGATTGCTATTTTAAGCATATTATTATAGGCTTTCTACTTATAAATCATCATCATCTGCCTAGCCTTTTCCTAACTATGTTGAGGTCGGCTTCCAGACTAATCGGATGCAGCTGAATACCATTATTTTACATGGAGCGACTGCCTATCTGACCTCCACAACCCAGTAACTGGGTAATACGATACCCCTTGGTAAGACTGGTTGTAGGATTTTCGGGCTTCTGGCGACCCGTAACAACTGTCAAAAAGGTCTAGATGCCATCCACTGCTGAATTTGGGCCTCCCATTCAATAACCAATATTTGGAAAAAAAAATTGATTTAAAATAGTGTCTATGGAGTTTATTACCCGTTCTTATCCAGAGGTACCTGCTTTGGGCAACTAGCTTCATATTTATGAATGACCGACTCTGTGACAATTCGTGTAAATAGTTGAAATAAATGCTTTCAGTTTGAGTAATTGGCCCATGTTTGAAAGTGGGGGATTGGTCCCAAATCGAGGTCAGTGACGTGCTATTGTACCAAGCTCCGACGTCATTTTAATCCTTTTTACGAAATCCAAGTTTGCCGCAAATGCCTACATATTTTCCGAGTACAATAGCCACTGTTTCTTTTAATATAAGCAGATACCACATTTTTAGCTAGAGTAACAAAAAAATTATACACGTTTCTGTAATATAGCAGACTCAGTATGAAAGAAACATTTTATAGCTGTTTATGACGTGTAAGATATGCCGCGAAACTGCGGCGCGAATGGCGACATAAAAAACAACCTGTGGATGGTTAACTGGACGATATTTCGCTTCGTGACTCATTCGTGTATATTCGGGTGTTATTCGTGTTTTTTCTTGGCTATTGTAGTTAAGTTTGTACCACATAGTTAATTAAAGAAGTAAGTTTACTAATGTAATAAGTGTTGTTTGCCAACGTAACCTTATTCAGCCTAAAATGTTCTCTCTGATGAGACTCAGGCCTCCTCTCTGTGAGAGGGAATGGGCCGTAATCCACCACTCAGGCCCATATCATATATATATATACTATCTCGAGTCTCGGTATATATATATATATATATACCGAGACTCTTCCGTGCCTCGGAAAGCACGTTAAGCCGTTGGTCCTGGCTGTCATTCGTAATCTTTGACAGTCGTTACGGGTCGTCAGAAGCCCGAAAGCCTGCCAACCAGTCTTACCAAAAAGTATCGTATTACCCAGTTACTGGGTTGTGCAGGTCAGATAGGCAGTCGCTCCATGTAAAATACTGGTATTCAGCTGCATTCGGTTAGACTGGAAGCCGACTCCAACATAGTTGGAAAAAGGCTAGACAGATTTTATATATATATATATATATATGTATATATCATCTCATCTCAACCCTCTTCGTAATCTCAGCATACTGCAACACTATAGCCGCTGCTTCGAAATGAATAAAGTCTCAAACCGTAGTTTTCACTACAACAAACGTCAAACTTTCCCCAAGGTACTTCAACCACAGTTTGCAAACGCGAAGCCCCAGTTTTAAATGAAAACACTCGAAAAAGAACACTGGTTGAACACAACTTTGACAAGTGATCTCCGCGAGAAGAATGGAAGAAATGAAGTCAAGCCTCGAATCGCTTCCTTGAACGAAAAACTTCGGGGAATGTCCCTCATCCTCTTGTTATTTGCTTTCGGGACAGTGATGTACAAAATATATCGATAAATCATTTTTAATATTTTTCGTCAGTGACTGAGTATGTGATGCATGCTTGCTAACTCCTCACTCTCACTCAGCGTCATTTTGGTCATGTCACAGTCTGTATGCATCACATAATATTGTGTTGGTCACTATTTGTAATGCATACTGTCATGTGTCATTATTATGTGTCTCATCAATGTAACTATTGGCTTAATGCATTCTGGTTGAATAAATAAAGAAAGAAAACTTACAATTAACACAAAAATTGTTGAAAGCCTAACATAAATATAATATTACAGATTAATTATCAATAATTAATTGGAGTTAATACTGCTACTGTTATTAGTTCTCGATAGTGTAATTAGTGGCCACACCCATTTTTATCATACATTCCCAACATACGTACAATTTGATTAATTAGGTACTGGAATTAGTGACTGCAGTAGTACCGAATTTCACCCTGAATACGAGAGATATTAGCATAATAGCATTATTGTGATATTATTGAGAAATTGGATATCGAAACGTCATTAGTTGTCCCGAACGTGCCTGTTATAATCATGAGTTGAAAACAATGCACGTAATTCTCTATAGGTGCATAATAGCGTTCATCAGAAACTCCTTGCAGTTGTGTATGTTATAAGATGATTATTACATTTCACATATTATGGCTTTCCATAAGTATAAGCATAATCAGCCTATAATGTTCCCACTGCTGGGACACAGGCCTCCTCTCTTCGAGAGGGAGTGGGCTGTAATCTACCACGCGGGTCCAGTGCGGGTTGATGTCACATGTCTTCGAAGTTTTGTTTCTCGGACATGCCGGTTTCCTCACGATGTTTGCCTTCACCGTTTTGAGAGCAGTGGTGATGAAATTATTTACACAAAGTAAAGCGCCTGGCTGGGTTTGAATCCACGACCTAAAACTCCTAATTCAGGGTAAAAACTGGGGCACGACTGCTCTTATGGCTTATTGTGGCTTTTCATAATAGTACTTATTTATGTGAGCAGATGTCATCCTGAAGGATGTTGAATAAGCCATTATATTGTTCTATTTCGCTTTTAAACCTTCTGAAAATCCGATATTATCTAATAACGTTATACTGAAATCGTAGTTATTTCAACCATCCGTACGTATATCATTGCGTACAATACTTTATTTTAATGCGTAGTTCATAAACCCTAAGGTTGACTGCTACAAAATGCCTCAGGCATTAAGTCTGCCTTTGTACAGTTGTTTTTTTACTTGTGCATAAAGTTTTAATAAAATAAATAAATAAATCAGAAGATATCTGCGCCTTGTGGTCAAACGAATTGCTTTCATATGTTTGCTTGGAGCTTGGAACCTAATTTCACCAGAGATTCTAATAGCCTGCAATGCATTGCTAATTCGTTTATTGAGTAAGTTCGAAGCCTCGAGTCTTAGCTTGCCCTTCTTCCTTAATAGTCACCCCATCTTGAAGCAACTGCAAGATATTAGTTCCGAAACTATTGAGGAACGCAATATAGACCAAGTCAATGACAGTTGAGTAAATAAACCGTAAATGTTAATATCGACTACGTCCCATCACTAGTCCACTTTGACCGTCCGTTCATTTGGTATGCGAGATTGCACCACAGAAAGTCATTATTGAACAATGCTAGGACAATCCCTCAAATGCCTTTGGATTGTGATTGCGGTTCTTCCAATACGATGTATATTGTCTCGATGGATTCCCGATATTTGGCGGAGAATGCCGAAAATTTCCGATGTGGGTTAAGTTATTTGATTTTGTTTGGGCAGATAGGAATGGGGATTAACTAAAATTGTAGGACGGAAATGTTTGTGTAGTTATAAATGTTGAAGTAAGATAAGTTACTCATAAGGTTATATTATACAAGTTTATTTTTATGTTGGAGTCATAACATGGATTATTTACCTCCTAAACAGCTGGACCGGTTTTGACGGGACTTTCACTGGTAGATACCTGATGTTATAAGGAGTAGTTAGTAGAAATTTTAGAAAAATAATTAGATTACACGTGGGTGATGCCGGGAGCAGTAACTAGTCTAATATAAAAAACACCAGAGACCCGAAAAGAAGAAGGAGAAGGGAGAGCCTTACCAAGGTTCTTGAACAAGGGCGTTAGCCTCTAAACTTTACAAAAATAAACTGTTTGACAAAATCACCTAATACCGTTTCGCGTGGCAACATTTATTTGTACTTAATCGTGAACTGACTTGACTTTTGTCTCGAACCCGTAATGGAAAAGTCTTGTATGTACGTTTGATGGGAGTTTTCTCTATGGGTAAATATTAGCAGTTGCTTCTTTAGAGATAAAAGTAGCGGTATTTGTAGCATCGCTTATGATATTAAGCGATACTTGATCAGGCTTTTCTAAACGAAAATCGAAGGGGTTTGACTTTGTTTGACTAGTTTGTGTTTGCTCTCCTAACTCAGTCAACCGTAACTAGGCAAAGTATAGATTCGACATAATCGCGTGTAAAGTTTTTTTTCTTAATTTAGTGTTCAGTGTCGTAGTTTTAGAAAATCTTCATCTATACTAATATTATAAAGAGGAAAGATTTGATTGTTTGTTTGTTTGCATTGAATAGGCTCCGAAACTACTGAACCGATTTGAAAAATTCTTTCACTGTTGGGAAGCTACACTATCCCCGGGTGACATAGGCTATATTTTATTTTCAAAAACATTAGGGATCCTTACTAAAACTCCAATAATGTAACCCAAGGTGTAAAAAAATTACCTAAAATATTCTTTACATCGCGTGCGCTGCGAAAACGATTGATGATAGAATAAAATAATGTACTATGACTTTGCAGAACACATCATTATTAACAAAAAGTGTCGCGGTAGCATATGTCTAACTATTATAGTTATGCCAAAATAAGGGTTCTTTATTTTTTTTTAAATAATGGAAATGCCGCCGCTTGAAAAGGCTCTTTATTTGTATCTTGGTACTAATCCTTAACAAAATAAATTAAAGTATTCATAGAAGAACGGTGTGACTACTCAAGACCGAAAGAGATGAGAGTATACACCAACGGATCGAAGACCCACTCCGGCACAGGAGTCAGAGTCCACGACCTCTACATTAATATATCCAGCCCGCTGGGTATGTTCAATGTTCAACACCGTCTATCCGGCGGAGTGTGTGGGCAACATACAAGCCTTCAACGGCCGCCATGGCCCACGCACAATGGTCCACCTTAGGGACTAAGTGCGGAAACCAAACCCGTAACATAGAACATAACTCGAAACTCGGTACGGTCGATACTAAGTACTTCAAACAAAAAAAGTTTTTATTTTTTACCTCATACCTTTCGACTGGGTGAACTGATTTCCATGATTCTTTTTATCATCGATTCGGTTCACCCAGTCGAAAGTTCTGAGGTAAAAAACATTTAAAAAAAAAATACAGACGAATTGATAGCCTACTCCTTTTTTTGAAGTCGGTTAAAAATAAAAAAAACCTGTACGGGTTTTTTCAAAAATCTGCTCCTAACGGGGTGTAAAAGGGGTAAAGGTTGACCGTAAATATTATTTTTTATAAACTATCTTTCAGAGGGGCTGGGTGGAGGTGTTTGTTGAAGTTTTTAGACGAAAGTACGAAATCCACGCGGACGAAGTCGCGGGCAAACTGCTAGTCTTGAATAATTTTAATCGATAGTAGCGGATGTAGCCTTGAAATGAGTGTTTAATACTCGTATGTGGTGATGACTATGATACTTTAGGACAAATAATCATTACGGCTAGTGAAACACAACTATTTAATTAACTAACCGTTAGCATGAGCGCCGTATGTCACATAGTTACGGTTTATTATGTCTAATACCGAAATCCAACGATCCGCGATTTTGCGGATGGACACCGACGAGCCCGAACGACGGACCGTGGTCAACACATCGGAAGCGCCTCGGTGCGCGGTGCGTGGCGGTCTGTGGTCGTCTGCCGTCCGTGTCCGTCTGCAATATTGCCGATCGCGGGATTCCAACATAGGAGCTAAAATTTTAATAACCATAAGACAACAATATTAGGATTAATGTCTAGGAAATGATAAAATTGTAAATAAAACAACAATTTTAATAAAATCACCTAAATCAAGTATTAACTCATTTTTCATAAAAATGTGAGTTACGGTTGTTTTAGTTCGGAGGGCAGAATAGTTTGTAACCTAGCTTTTCTAACTAATATTATAAATGCGAAAGTGAGTTGTTACGCTTTCACGCTAAAACGGCTGAACGGATTTAGATAAAATTTGGCTCATGTGTAGACCATGACGTGGAATAGGGCACAGGTTACTTTTTATCCCGATATTGCCACGGGATCGTGACTTACGCGGGTGAAACCGCGGAGCGCACATAGTAGGTAATATTTTAAGCTGCTCATGTCGTCTCAACTTCGTGTTAACCTACTTACGTATTATCTGGACATTAAACTATTCTGACTGCCTCGCGGATAAGCATGAGCTCCTGGTTTCGATTCAAGGTCGCGCAAAGTATTATTGCGTGTTTCCAACAGGAATTTCTTAGCAGCAGTAGTTAGTAGTCTTATATACTTTTCCCTTTTCCTGTATCTCTATTTAACTGATATACTGATACCCACAAATAAACTAACCGGGTATCTTTTTCTTTGCATTTGTACAGCTTGGCAAAAAAGAGTATGATGCGGTGACAAATGAAACTAAATATTTTACTTAAGAAATACAGACCTTTTAATGTTGGCACTACTTTGCCGACAAGTGTTAGTAAGTTTTGAGTTAGTACAAGCAGCGTTTTTAACTATCTGCTTAAGGGCCATAGTTTCGTCACTTGACCTTCCGCATTTGGGCGGAGCTAAACCCCTACTCCCCGAATACGTAAAACGCGCGCGGTGGCGCGCTGAACTAAAAAGACGATCAAAGAAAATGCAGGGGCGCAGACTTGCGCGCATAGGACGCCAATTCTACCTACGATTCCAGAAAGGAATGGCTGAGAGGAGATGTAATGCTGATATTAGTATAGATAGATACATAAGTTACGAATATTTTAAGTTTTTACTGGACATTATTTTTTAGCATGCGTTTGGAAGAAAATATTGGGGTATCTTTTCATACACGAAATATTTTAAGGGGTCATTGTACTCATCATTATGAACAACTTTCACTATGGGACCAAGCCTGAAATCACGAAAAAAAATCTGCTGTCCCCTATTTTATGTTCGCATAACTCATCAAAATCTAGGGAACAGATGATTTTTCTTTCGCGATTTCAGGGTTGGTTCCTTAAGGAGTGAAAGTTGTTCATAATGATGAGTACACACGGCTGCACATCAAGCTATACATATCCAGTTTATGGTGATCTCGCATTGTATAGTATTTCGATACAACGCAAGGTCAGCTTATACTGGAAATATGTAGCTTGATGTGTAGCCGTGTGTCAATGACCCCTTAAAATATTTCCTACCTACATACCTACCTACATATCTACCTACATACCTAACTAAATACCTACCTACATACTTACCTACATACGTACCTATATACCTACCTACATACCTACCTACATATCTACCTACATACCTAACTACATACCTACCTACATACTTACCTACATACGTACCTATATACCTACCTACAGGCCTACCTACATACTTACATACCTACATGTACTTACAGCAACCGCTCAAAACTTCAGTACCTACATTACATTTATTTCTGTTGCATTTAGAATTCGCGTCATAGTCTCGACCTGTTCTTACCATTTCATTGCTAAAATTCAATTACAACTAACATGTCCAGGTAGCTGTATGGAGTATGCAATGGATTCGGAATCAATGAGTTCTGGGTTCGCATCCTGGTTTTTAATTTCTTTGAAATCATAATATTTTATTTGTTAGTATTTTTAGCAAAAACTTGTTAGGTATTTATGTTTATTTATAATCTATTCATTCTTATTATTTATTTTTTATGAAGTTAAGTATTAGTTATTGTATTATTATTTAACTATTTATAGGTATCAGTATTCAGCAGACTTTATAGAAAACTAATAATAATATGATTTAGACTTTATGCATGTTCTTTTTTAAATGTAACGTACGTAACGTATGAACTCGAGCACGATACAGCCAGTGCGTTTGCGTGTATGTGTGATGTCTCAACATTCCACAGAGAATACACACATAATTATGAACTGTCATACTACGCAAAATATAACAGTGTAGGTATTTCTGTTGCATTTAGACTACGCGTTATAGTGGCAACCGGTTATTACCATTCCATTGCTAAAATTCGCAAACTTTATCATGTGGTAGTAGCTGTATGAGCAAAGCAATGGATTGGCGATCAATGAGGTCTGGGTTCGAATCCATATCACAATGCTGATTTACTTTCATTGAAATAAAACAATTTTTTTTGTATTTTAAGC
Source organism: Lithophane leautieri (assembly GCA_949152455.1). Taxonomy (NCBI): domain Eukaryota; kingdom Metazoa; phylum Arthropoda; class Insecta; order Lepidoptera; family Noctuidae; genus Lithophane; species Lithophane leautieri. The sequence goes on along the minus strand of OX424476.1, from coordinate 14,209,378 downwards.
AAAGACTTGTTATAATCTAATGCTTATTATTTATTTTTATGAAGTTAAATATTAGTAATTGTATTATTATTTAACTATTTATAGGTATCAGTATTCAGCAGACTGTATTGAAAACTAATAATATGATTCAGACTACGCATGTTTTTTTTTTAAATGTAACGTCACAATGAATGTATTATACTTCCGTCCCATTACTTCCAATCAAGTAAAAACTTACAAAAAGTTTTAGTACTGAGTGAGATTTGAACTCACGGCTCACTGATACACGTCCACATGTAGCTGCCCGCTAGGTAATCTTGACTCAAAAAAATATTTCTTTGAAATTATGAACTAGAACCATTTGTTGATGACAATGATGATGTGTCTCTTGAAAATAGAAGGTCGTAAGCATATAAATATAAGGGTCAGCTCAGACCGCGAAGTTTACAAATTATGTATTAGTACGAAAAAGTTTATAAATTAAGGAACAATTACTTATCATAATTATCAGCACAAGTGGGTATTTTATTATATTTGTCGTGAAAATCATGATAAACAACAAATCGGAAAATATTTATTGCCTTTACTACATTATTTTTGTTTTCATATATCATAGCGACTGTACTATTTTTGTAATGAATACATTGCTTCATAACCACTACCTAAGTGTGTCGCTAAGTGACTGGACAAGCAATGTAAATATCACAAAACGAAACTTTGTAGCGGTTGCATCGCGCGCGTAATACAGCCGTTGTAGGGTAGCTTGCGACAAGCCAGTGATTTCGTGTGAGTAAGTTGTACCTAGGCTACAGTGCACGATACATGCACGCTGTACTTGATGAGATAAGGTTTATAATTGATTGTGCAGTACGTTCTGATTTATGAATGTGTGTTCGCGACTTCGTATTTCGTATATTCGTATTGGTTTTTACTGAATTGCATTTGTATGTGGTGACGTGGATAGTTATACATAATTTATTATTATAGATTTACACAATACTCGTATTTTATGTCAACGACTGCCCCGTTAGTCTAGCGGTGGCAAGCGCTACTGCTGAGTATGAGGTCCCGGGTTCGATTCATGGGTCGGGCAAAGTGTTATTGCGTTTTTAGGGTTCCGTAGTCAACAAGGATCCTTACCTATAGTTTCACACTGTCCGTCTGTCTGTCCGCGACTTAGATCATAGACTTTTAGTACTAGAAAGCTGTAATTAGCACGGGTGAACATATTAATCACGCTGAGAGGTACAATCAAATAATGAAAAAAAATAATTTTAGGGTACACCTACACGTAAAGTTTGTATGGTTTTTTTCTTGTCTTCCTATGGTGTGGTGTGTCGTTGGAAAGATCGTTCAAAAATATTGTGAGTGTCTAAAAACAATTTTTGGATTCATGGATCTGTTTGCGAAATATTAAACTTTGAAGTGTTGTTTTTTGTTAAAGTCAAGTGTCTCCCCCCCCTGCCAGCTAAATAGTTGGTTTTGGATATGTGAAAAAATTCACGGCAGTAGTAGTTATAGGTATATAAAGAAATTAAAAGGAAAACTATCACAGCTAAGTAGGCTCTACAAGTTAACGAGTAATAATCGACCAACTTAAATTTGCAGTTGCAAAAAATGTTTTTCAACTACAATGTTCAGTTTGTTCTTGGCATAAATTCATCCCAACTACGGAACCCTTCATTTTGTGTGGTCCGACACGCATTTGGCCGGTTTTTACATCTGAAATTGCTCAGTAGTAGCCCGGAGTCCGGATTTGTGCCTAGTTGATGGCAATAGGCTCGCCCCTATTACATGGGACATAACTGGCAAAATGTGAGTGTACTAACTAAAAGTACACCTCTGCCTAACCCTTCGGGAAACACAGGCGTGATGTTATGTTATATTTAAAAAATTTTTTGGTTTACTTATATTGTAAATTGTTAATTTGTATGTAAATTTTGTCAATGTAAATAAAAAGAGTATTATACGTAATAACACATTTAAAAAAAAAACAACAATAAAGCGCCTACGCGCGCAATTGAATTGGGCTGTCTGCAGCGAGCTAGTCTATAAACACACATTGATACAATTCGAACGTAAATATTTGCACTAATACACGCAAACGCGCGTATCGGTCCATAGCCGGGGCGGAGCAGCGAGCGACACAGCCATCCCGTCTCAATGCTAACGCGCGACTGCCTCCCGCGCCCCGCGCAGAGCACCTCTGAACCTCTATCTCTAAATGGGGTCATTATCTTTGCAAATATTGATTGATTTAAAAATGCTCTAACAGTTTTGTAGTCCTTGTAACCATCAATTTTTCAGTGTAAAAATATTTACAAAATTCAAAGCCGTTTAGAAGTAGTAGCAAATATTAGCCAAAAATAGCGTTTTGGTAAATATTTTTTTAAGGCAAAACTATTAGCAATTCGCAAAAACCCTTTAACAAAAATTTTGTACATGAATCTATGGCAAACATATATTTTTTTCAGATCGTTTAACCAAGCCGTTAATGAGGAGTAGGCTTTTTAAAGTGACCGTTTTACGGTACTAAACGGGACTTAGCGCCTTAAATTCTTTTACTCATTTCCCATTTGAAGTGACCTATATGCGGTGGTATATACCCACAAATAAACTATCCGGGTATCCTTTTCTTTGCATTTGTAAGTGCTTGCATGTATACTTATGGTTTACCATAAGTAGGTAAGTGCCTTACCTACTTACTACCTACTTATGGTAAACCATAAGTAAGTAGAAGCAAACACTCACAAAACAAAAGAGTAATTCAGTTTTAATGGGAAAGGGATTTGTAGTATTTGAGTTACCAAGTACTGTTTCTGATACTTATATACGTACTTGATCAGAGTAAATGGTTTACCTACTTTCACAACTGTTTTTGATTTCGTTCAGTTAGGGTGTTCGAGTATTCGCAAACAGTAATGTATGTGGTTTTCATCTTAAGTGAATAGGGCTGGGATATTCAATAGTAATGTAAGTAGGTTTTATTTTTTAGGGTTCCGTAATCAACAAGGAACCCTTATAGTTTCGCTATGTCCGTCTGTCTGTCTGTCTGTCCGTCTGTCAGCGGCTTAGCTCAGAGACTCTTAGTGCTAGAAAGCTGTAATTTTTTTAAAGTAATCAAAAAAAAAATAATCCCCACTTTACATAAAGGGGAGGCCCTTTATGTAAAGTGGGGATTATTTTTTTTTCGTCAATCCCGTGTGTTTGGTGTGGCATATCGTTGGAAAGGTCGTTTAAAAATAATGTGAGTTTCAGGGATCCGTTTGCGACATATTAAGCTTTAAAGTGCTAATTTTTGTTAGAGTCAAGTGTCCCGGGCCCCTGCCAGCTTAATGGTTGGTTTTCAATATGTGAAAAAATTCATGGCAGTAGTATATATAACAAAATAAAAGGAAAACTATCACAGCTAAGTAGGCTCCACAAGTTGCCGAATAATAATCGACCAACTTAAACTTAACAAAAACATGTTTTTCAACTACAATTTTAAGTTTGTTGGATAAATTCATCCTGACTACGGAACCCTTCATTGTGCGTGGTTCGACATGCACTTGGCCGGTTTTCGACACTTGATTACGGTTATCGCTTTAGAGAAAATCTTGGTTTTTAGTTTCGTTACTTATTTCCAGTCTCATGGGTTTATGAGGTGAACAGAAGGAGACAAGTATTATGGAAAAGAAACAGCTTTTTGAGAAAAAGTATTTTATATCAACGAAACGTATCAATAACACTGTTCACTGCTTGCTGATCCCAAGTGCGAGGTCCTTGGTTCGATTCCTAGGTCGGGCAAAGTGTTTTTGTTTTCGTTATGTATTTCTCAGTAGCATCCCGGAGTCTGGATTTGTGTCCAGTTGGTGGCAATAGTCTCGCCCCCTTTTACATGGGACTTAAACATAACTGCCGAAACGTGGCCGTGGGTGTACTATAGTATCTCTGCCTAACCCTTCGGGGATTACAAGCGTGATGTTATGTATCAATAACACTTGAATTGTTTTCCCGGGATTGTAACAAAATACGAGTATATCACATAAAATGGACACAATACATTTTCGATTCACGCAAAGGATATATTTGACAATAATTTTGAACCGTGTTTCCCAGAATTCAACCAGTAAATAGTTGATATTATATTCGGACGAGATCGGACCGAATAATCCGACTGTCAAAAGTTTTGGGTTACACAATTATAAGAGATCTGAGGTATTTTGAAAGGTTATGAATTTGTAACCAAAGGAATTTTGGGTAAAACTATTATATTATATTTGTTTTGTAGTTTTAGATGGTTTTGAGCATTATTGCCCTGGGGTATCCTTGACACGTTCGTATAAAACCTTCATCATCACCAAATTGGAGACATATGTCACTCCTTCAGTACCAGTGACTCGAGTAGGTACGGTATGAGGAACGACGATGCTCTGCCATATCAATCTGCCTAGCCTTTTCCCAACTATGCTGGGGTCGGCTTCCAGTCTCACCAGCACGCGTAGCATGACCGCTACAGAAACAGGTTTTGTCGTCGGATGAATAGACAAAATGAAGGCTCTTACATACTGGGGCGATACGTCGCGCGACGCAAATTTTAACAAAACAATTTCTCACGGCGAGCAATGCGGCGGCGTCGCGTCGCGCGACTAATCGCCCCAGTATGTAAGAGCCTTAACAGATTGTGATTGTTTATCTATCATTTTGTCTATTCTTCCATCGACAAAAACCGGTTCTACGCTGATCATGCTACGCGTGCTGATGCAGCTGAATACCAGTATTTTACATGGAGCGATTGCCTATCTGGAGGTCCATATATGTGGAGATCCCACAACCCAGTTACTGGGTAACACAATACTATCCATACTAGTATTATAAATTCGAAAATAGCTCTGTCTGTCTGCCTGTCTGTTTGTATGTTACCTTTTCACGCCAAACCCTTGAATTGATTTCGATAAAATTTGGCAAAGAGATAGATGGCATCCCGGGGAAGGATATAGGCTACTTTTTATCGACATACCACGCGGGCGAAGCCGCGGGCGGAAACTAGTCTGAAATATGAAAAGCGCATAGTATTAAACAAAGTCGCATAAAAATTGACTTTGTTCAATACTATTTATAGACGACTAGCTTATGCCCGCGGCTTCGCCCGCGTGGATGTCAGATATCGTCCCACGGGAACGTACTACCGAGATACTTAAGAAATGCTGGGTTTCCTATAGAAACTTTCATCCCCTATATCACCCCATAAAGGATTATTTTTGACACAAAAAGTACCCTGTGTCCTTCCCCAAGATGCCACCTATCTCTTTGCAAAATTTTGTCGAAATCCGTTCAGTAGTTTAGCCGTGACAGGGTAACATACAGACAGAGAGATAGACAGATAGAGTTACTCGTACTTTCGAATTTGTAATATTAGTATGGATATTTGACCTCATAATACAACTTTCTGGAAATAAGGAGAAACTATTCATACATAAGAAGTATTGGAATATCATATATCTACTTGGATATCTATTCAAATCGTATTCATCTGACCCATATGAACATCAATGAGTTTATAAATCGGCACGTGCTATCGCTAGTAAGACTGTCGATAAAACTGAAGTGTTGTCTGTGGTCTTAAAATAAACACAACACAAAGACTAGATGTGCATTAGAAACTGCCGAACTGTGTTATATGAATTAATATTAAACTTACACATAATAAAGGAATCTTGATGTTTTGTCAAATCGTAAAAACTGTGCGAAGTCAGGGCGGGAAAGATATTTTTTTTTTGTTATTATGGTCAGTGTTACATTTGCTATAAAAGACTTTGTTTCGAAGCTTAAGAGATGAGACAAAAGTATTCAGTAATTATCAATTCGCATTTCACTCGAGCATGTTGGTCTTACTTGTTTAGCATGAAATATGTAGGTATAATATTGCATGCAGAACTTTTAATAAACTAAAAACGCTTTTGTAAAACTTCGTACAATGTTACAGGCTGAATACCTTTGGGACTACTAGATATACATACATGAAAAACCGGCCAAGTGCGAGTCGGACTCGCGCACGAAGGGTTCCGTACCATTCTTACATATTATAAAACAAAGTCCTCCGCCGCGTCTGTCTGTCTGTTCGCGATAAACTCAAAATCATCTGCAGCGATTTTCATGCTGTTTTCACCAATGGATAGAGTGGATCTCGAGGAAGGTTTTAGTATATGAAAGCCGACATCCACGCAGGCGAAGCCGCGGGCATCAGCTAATTATCTATAAAAACGGCAAAAAAATCACGTTTGTTGTATGAGAGCACACTTAAATATTTATTTTATTCTGTTTGTTAGTATTTGTTGTTATAGCGGCAACAGAAATACATCTGTGAAAATTTCAACTGTCTAACTATTACGGTTCATCAGATACAGCCTGATGACAGACGGACAGACAGACAGACAGACGGACGGATAGCGGAGTCTTAGTAATAGGGTCCCGTTTGACCCTTTGGGTACGGAACCCTAAAAATGAGGGGGAGGGGAAAGGGTGATTGTTTTTTGTTATTTATTACACGCCTTTGTGGGGATCGACCGCGGGACGGCCACCAATTTGTGCAAAGTGGATTATTTCAACATTTATTACTTAAGACTATAAAGACAATGCGCATTTACTTTGGTTGAGACATTATTATGAATCTTCAAGTATTTCTTTAGAACTTTGGCTGCCTAGACAAAACTAATAGACGTAAAAACGTCTTATATACCTACATGTAGCATACATTGTATTAAAAATATAGTATTTTATTTCGTATCTGGATTTTAAAGAAAGAAAGAAAATTTTATTTGGCCCGGGTTAAGGTAAATAATTTCAATATTTTCAATGAAAGAAAGAAAGAAAATACATTTATTCAGCACAGACTGAAAGGCACACAATATACATAATATACAGCAGATAACAAATAACATATAGAAAAAAAAAAAAGAAAACAAAAGAAGGTGTAAACGTGCGATGTAGGGGAGTGTGCCTCACGGCTGCACCAAAAAGGTCCAGTTCAGCAAAAATGCCAGACAACTGTAAGTGCCTGACGCTGGTTTTCAACCGGACCCGAAAGTGTGAGGTGACGGATGCAAATCAGTTTTATAATATAATAAGTGTATGTATACTTACCTACTTAAATAAAATAAAAAACAAAATAAGTGTCACATAATAATAATAAAAACGAAAATATAAATAAATGAGACGGACATTTAAAATATAGAAAGAAATCCTTCGCCACGAGTCAGAACAAAAAACCTGTTTTGGCCGATGCCAGATTTCCACGTTCCTTCCAACATATTGTCATAATAATAATCCATTTATTCGTGCACTTGCCACTTCATTACACAATACGCTGCAAGTAGCCGAGCGCGGCGGACTGTCCACGGACAGTTAGCAAACTTTTTGCGTTATGGTTTGCATTGTCAATCGAAATTTAAAGTCATTTATTCAAACTAGGCTGACAATCAGCACTTTTTGAACGTCAAAATAAATGACAGTTCACCAAAACGCCCACTCTTCACCACTTCCCAGTGCTTTAGCTGGGAAGAAGTGGCGCAACAAACTCCCCAGCAGCACAGCTGTCTGTTCAGTTAGAAGAAATTGATGATACAGTATGTTAACTAGCAAAGGAGCTCGTGGCTACGTAATAACAGCCGCACGGGTCGATCCCTCAGGTTAAGCTACGCTTGCCGGGGTTGGTCCGTGGATGGGTGACCATCTTTACATACCGAGACTCCTCCGTGCCTCGGGAAGCACGTTAAGCCGTTGGTCCCGGCTGTCATTTGTGGATCTTTGACAGTCGTTACGGGTCGTCAGAAGCCCGAAAGTCTGACAACCAGTCTTACCAAGGGGTATCGTTTTACCCAGTTACTGGGTTGTGGAGGTCAGATAGGCAGTCGCTTCATGTAAAATACTGGTATTCAGCTACATCCGGTTAGACTGGAAGCTGACCCCAACGTAGTTGGGAAAAGGCTAGGCAGATGATGATGTTAACTAACAAAGGGCGTTCCCGGTAACCCGCAATAGTATATAGTCCATACATGCAAAAAAAATTATCACCAATCAAAAATACTTTTTTTTTAAATATATGTTGTGAAATATTCACAAAACTATTAAATTGATACGTAACGTCCTTTTTTTTATTGAATTAATATTTTACTATAAAAAATAAAATAAATTCTGGACATCAGGACGGCAACTAGTCGCTTAACATTTAAAGTGAAGGCACGTGAACATATTCGTAAGAAGTTGGCAGAATCATCCCAGCGTTAATTTGCTGGATTCGTTTTCTCCTCTACCTGACGTTATTTCTCCTTTGATGTCTGTATTTATTAGTATTCATTATTTTTCAAGTTATATGTATTATATTATGTTGCACCTGCCATGTCTGTCTCTGCATCACCCTAAGGTTGACTGGTAGAAAATGCCTCAGGCATTAAGTCCGCCTTTGTACAGTAGTTTTTTTTACTTGTGCATAAAGTTTTAATAAATAAATAAATAAAATATACTTTTTTTTTAATGGTCATATTTTTTTAGCATATAAAGACGCTGTACTATTGCAGGTTAACGAGAACGCCCTTCGTTAGATAACATACAGTATACAATACAAAAGTACGCATGAAGAAGCATGTCGCCTAGTATTACCAACCACTGCTTAATTACTGTTCATGCATTGCTGTCAGTTTTAATACGCTACTAATTACTCCTTCAAAAGTTACACACGGCTACACATCAAGCTATACATACCAGTATAAGCTGACCTCGCATTGTACGGAAATCCTATACAATGCGAGATCAGCTTAAACTGGAAATGTATAGCTTGATGTGTAGCCGTGTATATATAATAACGATGAACCAGCGATTTTGCGAGCATTTACCGAATCTATTGTGTATAATATGATAGTGTATAGTTAACCCGTCGTTAGCAATCTGAACATAGCCTAATGGACCTACCATTAGTTACTTAAGGAGATTACTTAGGGAGTTTGTGTCTAGTCATAAGATACTGTAGTATAGAAAATATCAGTCAAAAAAAAATACAATTTTTTTACTGTTCTATTTATTTTAGTACTAGCTTTTGCCTGTGGCTTCGCTTGCGTAGAGGTCCGAAAATATCCCATGGGAACGTACTACCGTGATAAAAAATCGTATGCCCTAGCCCAGGTCATGGTCTACCGATATGCCAAATTTCATCCAAATCCGTTCAGTCGTTTTAGCGTAAAAGCGTCTAAGGACCGTGACTGATTTAATTCTTCAAGGACAATTCTAATTAACTACAATGGTTTTTGGTACGCGGGTGTACCGCGCGCGGTCGTAAGAGGCAAAGTAAAGCAATGAAACTCTAAAGTTCGCCAAGACCTAGATCAACGGGATTCTATACAAAGTAAATTAAAAAAAAAGGAAAACTTTCCTAAAAAATCACAAGGACCTGTCAGTCGAGACTTTTACAATAAATCAAGCCCCCGCGGTTTGACGTGGGCATCTGACAATCACAGTCTTAATATCCTAGCGGGTAGCTTCAAGACCTGTGACATACGACATGGAGTGATACATGTCCTGTCTAAGATTGATTGAAGTACACTAATATAGTGCTGAAGTCGGAAAATGGTAGGTTTTTCTGAGAAACGTAATTGTAAAGGTTTCGTTGTAAGGACACCAGCCGATCGATTCTGTAAATATCTCACTGTGAAAACTTAGGTGAAGTAAGCTGTCAATAGAGAAGTATGGAAGAAGGGGACATTCAACGCTGACCCCAAATAAATTGAGATATTTCACAATTTGTGTCTACGTAATTTGTATCGATTTCGATAAACAGTATTATTTCCGTGTCAAATGACTGTCTATGCTTATTCTCCCATGTTTAAAATAATTATACACAAAGAATAAGTACTTATTACAATTATTGAAATTTAACCAAAGAATACTGTTGATGGATGCTTTAAAAATCAAATCTACATAGACTTAATTATACCTAAACGTATACTTAACTGAATATTGCTGTTGATATAATAATGTTTTTTTTTATGGTTGTAATCCCTAGCGTCAGATGTGAAGTGACAGCTCACTTCAAACTCACTTTGCCTAAAGTATTCACGGTGACATTTTGACAGAATCGATCGGCAGGATTGCTTATGATCAGTGTTCAAAGTCTACATGTTCCTATGGAGACCTTGTCATAAAAATACTCTTTGGGCCTTACCACAAAAACTTACACACTTGTTCAACGCGTGTCTAATGTCAGTTTTACGTCAAACTCCATACAGAAATGTCGTGTTTAAAAGGTGTTTAGGATAAACAACTGATAAACACGGGTTTGTGGTAATAGGGTTTGTGTCTAAGTGCTTAGAATTCGCTATTCAATGAAAGAAGAAAACGCTTTGCGCCGACCTCAAGTAACCTGAGACAATGGCAGAAAAATTATGTTTACAATTCGCTATTATAGCGCACTTTATTATAGTTATTCCATCTGGAATTTCTTAGTAGCACTAGCAACCCGGAGTTTGGATTTGTGCCCGGTTAATGGAAATAGGCTCGCCCCCTTTTATCAATCTACTTAGCCTTGTCCCAACTATGTTGGGGTCGGCTTCCAGTCTAACCGGATGCAGCTGAATACCAGTATTTTACAACATGGAGCTACTGCCTATCTGACCTCCACAACCCAGTAATTGGGTAAGACTGGTTGTCAGACTTTCGGGCTTCTGACGACCCGTAACGACTGTCAAAGATCCACGAATGACAGCCGGGACCAACAGCTTAACGCGCTTTCCGAGGCACGGAGGAATCTCGGTATGTAAAGATGGTCACCCATCCATCGGCCAACCCTGGCAAGCGTAGTTTAACCTGAGGGATCGACCCTGTGCGGCTGTTATTACTTAGCCACGAGCTCCTCTCGCCCCCTTTTATATGAGACTGAAACATAGCTGGCGAGATATGCGTGTACTGTAAGTACACCTATTTTTAACCTATCGGGGACTCCAGGTTTGGTTTTATGTTATTTTGTACAGCGACGCTCCGTTTTTAATTTAATTTAAATCAAGATTCATGATTTAACAAAAACAACCTTCTTATTTAGAACATGTCCCTAAGATTACTCTCAAACTAAAACTTTTCGACTCAGAAGACCAATAAATTAGTGTCAAAGAGTCACTTACTCACAAAGTTAGGGCATCTTAGACAAATGAGTACTTAAATGTCTACACGATCTTGCTGAAGATACCGTGACGTCATTAAGGGTAAGGATAGACCTGGCAGCGTATATTTAAATGCTACTTTGGATAATTTATACATGTGCTGAGATAGAGTAGAGTTCGAGTAGTGAACTTTGTATGAAAATTACAACAAGATTATTCTCGTATTACCTACAAGTTTACTGGGTAGCAGACTATGTTAGGGTTTTACATTTTGGGGGTAATTAATTTATACACTTAATTTCCATGTTCTATTACACTGAACTCTTCTTTGATTGAACTAGCTTATCTTTGCATACTGAATCCTGGCTGAGTCTCTCATTAATACAATACTGGTAGAACATTGCAGCCAAATCTCTTAAGAGCTGTTATCATTGGTAGGTTAAAACAACAAACCGTAAAACTTGACACTACAGATCAAATTGAACAGGCTTTCAGCATACAGAAGTTCCCAAAGTAGCGTTCATCAATACGCGACCCACCGAGTGAACGAATAGTGTGCTAAGTAAGTCATTAGTGCGGTCGACAGACGGATTAGATAGATGGTGGAGGTGAGAGATAAAACTTCAAGGATGGGGACATAGGGAGGTTATATCTAGCTTCAGAGTAACGACTTAAGTGTCGTACGGTGCAGGTTTAGGGAAAGGATTTTAGTGCTACGTTTTAGTAGCGCTGTAAAAAGGTATAGTTTAAATACAGGGTCACTATTCCATATTTGAATTCTGTGAAATATTATGTTTAAAAAATTGGGCAGCGGAATTGTGAGCTTGGATTTTGGTGAAAACTGAAAGATTTTACTATTTATTAAAAGACTAGCTGCGCTCCGCGGTTTCACCCGCGTAAGTGTCAATCCCGTAGGAATATCGGGATAAAAAGTATACTATGTGTTAATCCAGGTTATAGAATAGAATAGAATACTCTTTATTATGTACACCATAAAAAATACAGATACAAATGTAGAAACTATCTGTTTGCCTAATTTCATCCAAATCCATTCAGCCGTTCTTGCGTGATTGAGTAACAAACATCCAAACACACAAACTATCACATTTATAATATTAGTAGGACAGTAGGATTAATTATTTCGCCATGTTTTTCCAGATTTTATATCTTAAAGTTTTCGAAATGAATTCTTTCCTGTGTATTTTTGTTGTGTATTGATAGTGTTGCATACATAAGAAACAAATCTGATTCTCAGAAAAACTTGGAGAAAGCGGACGAAAGCCTCTCTTCTCTTACCTTCTTCATGCCAGTCAAAAGAAAATAGACAATAAATCTGCCTAGCCTTTTGCCAACTACCTTGAAGTCGTCTTTCAGTCTAACCGGATGCAGCTGAATACCAGTATTTTACATGAAGCGACTGCCTATCTGACCGCCACATCCCGGTAACTGGGTAATACGATATCCCTTGGTAAGACTAGTTGTCAGACTTTCGGGCTTCTGACGACCCGTAACGACTTTCAAAGATGCACGAATGACAGCCGGGACCAACGGCTTAACGTGCTTTCTGAGACACGGAGGAGTCTCGGTATGTAAAGATGGTCACCCATTCACGGACCAATCCTAGCAAGCGTAGCTTAACCTGATGGACCGACCCGTGCGGCTGTTATTAGTATTACTTAGCCACGAGCTCCTCGTGATCGAGCTCGTCGAGCACGTGTTACGGTACTTCTGTATTAAAATTTCTAAGCCCCCTCTTCACTAACATTAATGCGATGTAAATTGCGATGTGCGCAGTAGATCGCTTTCTTCGCAGCTCTTGATTAATTAAATTAGTACAGGACTGATTGTATGGCGGGAGGTTAAAGTTGTTAATTATGTTTTGTCGGTGTGTTAGATGTTTGTGGGTGTTGTCGGATTTCAATCGTTAACGCTACACGTGTGTAGGGAGTCCAGGTAGCAGAAATGCTATCTGGGAAAAATGCAATGTTCCCCGCGCATTGGTTTAGCGGCCAGTCGTTTTCCCAGCGCCGCGCCGCTGGCAATAACTTGTGTACCGTGTAACTGTTATAAGGAGCGTCATTGTGCTTAATATTCATGGTCATCTGAATAGACTTTATCTGATACACACGATTTTCATTTATCTCCTTCTCCAACCACGATACTCATAAGGTCCCAGCATTGGTGACCCTTTTTTTTTTTTTTGAGGTTGGGAAATCATCCAATGATTTCTCCCGCTCTGGGCGGAGCGGAAGGGCGTGTCAGACTTTTACTGACTAAAACCCACCCGTGTTCCTTCATTTGCCTGTTGCCAAGGTCCCGGTATCCCTTTCGGACTTTCCCGCAACCCTGGCAGGAAGCATTGGTGACCCTGACATCATCTTATGGACGTGGTTGGAGAAGGAGATAAACGAAAACCGTGTGTATCAGATAAAGTCTATTCAGATGACCATTAATATTAAGCACAATGACGCTCCTTATATTACTTAAACGGTACACAAGTTATTGCCACGGCGCGCGGCGCTGGGAACACGACTGGCCGCTAAACCAAATGCGTGGGGAACATTGCATTTCGCGCAGCTAGCATTTCTGCTACCTGGAGTCCCTACAACGTGCAATGCTTAACAAAAGCTTCCTAATTATGTGACTGTTCATTTCGCTCGCTTGAGACTAAGGTTGCGGGCACGAAACCAGCGAGCACTAAAACCGAGATCTACAATCGTTACTTACCACGTACTTTGGCTAAGCATTATCCCTGTCATTATCGCACAACTGTCAAACTACAAGTGTATGATAGAGACGGGAACATGTGTAAGCCAAAGCGCAAGCTAAGAACTCGGCCGTACGCAACTTATGACACCTAAATAAATGCCTAAATAAAAGCATGCTGTTGAATTTTCTACCCTCGGCTCAGCGCTGAATGTTGAAAATCCGTCGTCCCGGTCCATAAGTCCTGTTTTGCTTGCGATATTTTTGCGTAGCGTCAAAGAAACTTTACAATGTATCCGTCCAAAGGTTGTCTTTTAAAAAACCTGTTTTAGCGATAAGACTGCCCGTTGTGGCAAACTGTGTATAATTTCTTCTTTTATATCTTTAATTCGTTTGGTGACACTGAACACTTAATAAAGAGTATTCTATTATCTCAGACTAAATAAAAACCAAGACAGAGCGCTGCGAACAATACTGTGAAGCACGCTAAAACTACACCTCCGCTCTGTGCATACACACTCACACGCACACATTTACAACCATAAACAATTAAACTACAATCAAACTACACCTCACTATGTGCACGCATGTTTACGAAACCGGCCTCACGTCACTGTTGACAGCGCTCTGTCTTGGTTTTTTATTTGGTTTGAGTCTATTCTATACTCTTACCCAAAACCACATATTTTCGCTAGCAAAGTAAGTAATTCAATTTCATTTTCTCATAAATATTGCTTGCTTGTACGAACGATTTTCAAATTAACTCACTGGCTTTAAAACTACTCCCATCACACTTCGAAACTACAAAGTGTACCTACATAATCCAAACTTGTTACCGAGAACTTCGATTGGCAAAACCGAATTTACGGTTTCCATATCACACCCGCATTCAAATCGATGTCACGGAATGCTAAAACCGTAAAGTTCCGAAATTAAATTCCATTGAACGGTATTAATTTAGACGGCTCATTCAACATGTCGATACCATGAGGGATCAATAAATTACGTCACTTGAGATTATGTTTTAAGTGGGTGTACATCCTAAGAGATTGAATTTATTGAGAATCCCGCAGTGGTGATTCAATTTTGATTATTTTGGAAGGTCTAAGCGCTCCATGAACGACGGCACCCGAAGTTTAATTATAACAGTATTGATTAAATTCAGAAAAGCTATTACCGGAACTTAATAGACGATCAAACAGAAGAGAAAATTGCATTAATATTTGTTTATTGAGTTCTTTTTTTCAGTTCACTATTTTTACCGTTATTATTTAGCACGATCATTTATCAGAACATAAGAAAATGTTTAAGAAAAATAAATACCGAACTACATCTACAAAAGCATTTCTTTACTGTTGTTTAAATTATTAACGACCGTCCCGCTCGTTTGTCAATGACAGCTTTGTTTTAACAGCGCGTTCATTTTTATACGCCATGTATTTTAAAACTACATCGTTAAATGGCGACTATCTCTTCGAACATCTTCCTCAAAGTCACGTGCTTCATGATAAGTGAAAAACTCGCGCCTCTATAAACTACCTTAAGACTGGCCATATATCAATCGGTAAGGTAAACGATCTCGAGTCGCAGCTCGATTCATCAACAATCGATTCGGTACGAACCATCGATTACCGGTGAAATGTGTGTATTTGTCGTTAGTTACCGTTTTCTTATTTTGTTGTCTTATGATTCAATAACTAATGTTGAGGTAGTAATTTGTTATCTGTATTTTTTTGCGCGCGAATGAAGATCAGTAATGTCAATAGTAAGTGTTTGCCTTTTTTTGAGGAAACTAGTTTATTTTTATTTTTATTGACTTAGTTGACATTCTTATGTATGTATGGTCTGAAGTATTTATTTCATATCAATCAACGGTTATCTATCCGAGTATCCGTCTTATCTATTGCCCTCTCACTTCATTGACATAAAAAAGACAGGGACTGGTAGAATTTTGTTGACAAACCTCAAAATTTTTGCGATAAGTTTCCAACAAACCTGACCTTCACAAAACTTTTGCCCTCACATTGAGATATACGTAATTACGGCGGACACAAGATGGAGGAAGGAAGCGGGTCACAGAGGAGGTGCCAACAAAGGTCGCATTGCTTTCAGAAAAGGAGCGAACCTATTATCGAGATGAGAAAGTTGGTCATATACGTACTGGCTGTAAATAAGGAATTCTTTGTCTAATCTGTACACAATTTGGTGTCAGATACAAGTTCTTCACTTTTGCGAGATAGAAGGAGAGAAAGATATATTTATGAGAAATACGAGTTGTAATTGAAAGGAAATAAAAGATTAATATATACCTAAGTTACACAGGTTTTTCCGTGCAAGATTCAATCAAATATGTCAAAGATTTTTCGAGCACATACAATATCTTAGCCCTCATTCGCACGGAAGCTTTTTAAATTCTTTTTTTTTCGCGCTCTGAGCATTGGTTATCCACCAGAGTGCATCCCTGGCGCATTAAAAAGCTAACTGTTGGATTTTCAACTCTCGACGATAAGCCGAGTGTTGTTAATCCAGTGCGCAGTATAAAAACCTTGCGTTCAAAAAGCGACTGTGCAAACGTGGACGTAGAGCAGATTTTTT
The DNA here is from genome assembly GCA_949152455.1 of Lithophane leautieri. NCBI lineage: Eukaryota > Metazoa > Arthropoda > Insecta > Lepidoptera > Noctuidae > Lithophane > Lithophane leautieri. The sequence goes on along the minus strand of OX424476.1, from coordinate 14,192,972 downwards.
CCCCGGGCAGTTTATAAATACGCTACCGTCGGTACTGAAAAATATACCCATCTAATTCAAAATTTAACAATGACTCTTACCGTTTTCCTAGAATACAATACAGTAAAAGTATCTTCGCAAATAGAATACTCATAAATATTATAATGACACTGTCACTCGATCCGTCTTATTTACCCTATCAAAGGGAAATTCCCACGTTTTTCCTTTACAAAACACACCTTTAGAGATCTTACTGTCTTGAATAAATGAGTACCTATAAAGTGGTGATTTTATGTTTGCACCTTTATTTTTTTTGATGCTTTGCCCGCCACTTTTTATACTCTTTCCTTAGGCCTCGTAGCTGGAAATCATTTTCAAATTCGATTTATAACCATTTTCGTCGCCATTTTTCTGGTAAGTAACGATTGTCGTAAACCGATATTTTTGAAGATCGATACCTCCTTCTAGAAAAATAAACATGTTCAGTTACCAATTTGAATTTAGAGTGCTTTTTAGAATGGCGCAAAATTAGCAAAAATAAAGCTATGTCTACACTGTACAGATCCTCTAAGGAATCTAGGTCGGGTGCGTAGAATTCGCCGGGGCGTGTATGAAAAGATGCGTGAACATGGAAGAATTGGCAAAGATGTATTATAAGCTTTGTAATAGAAGACGCTACTGCCTTTTCTGCCGGTAGAAAAGCGATCATTCATGTATGAAAGGTAAGCATGCAAACCACCTACTTATAGGCAAGAAAAATATAAATTGTGGTTCTATGCAGACAGTATACCTAGTACCTCGTAACCTAACTAAGAAAAAATATTGAGCTACTAGCTGCGCCCCGCGGTTTCACCCGCGTAAGTCTCGATCCCGTGGGAATATCGAGACAAAAAGTATTCTATGTGTTAATCCAGGTCATAAACTATCTGTTTGCCAAATTTCATCCAAATCCATTCAGCCGTTTTTGCGTGATTGAGTAACAAACATCCAAACACACAAACACATAAACACACAAACACACAAACTATCACATTTATAATATTAGTAGGATTTGGTACCCAAAAGTGAAGCTTAGCTATAGCTGCAAGATTCTGTTATAAGATATTGATTCATTTATAATTATTAGGCCGACTCCTTTGGCCTTTTGCAAAGGCCACATAACATACATAGACTTACGGCAATTTACAACGATCCCTAGTCTTCTCCTTTTACTCTAGAACAAAAAATTCGAGACATGTGATATTTGCCAACCCGCACTGGGCCCGCGTGGTGGATTTCGGCCCACTCCCTCTCTCAGAGAGTAGGCCTGTGTCCCAGCAGTGGGAACATTATAGGATGATTATGCTATCGCTAATAGAACGTCATTTTGTCTAGACCCTCAGCACCTGTAGCATGACCACCGTAGAAACGGGTTTTGTCGACGGAAGAATAGACAAAATGACTGATTGTGATTGTTTATCTGTCATTTTGTCTATTCTTCCGTCGACAAAACCCGTTTCTACGGTGGTCATGCTAAGTGTGCTGGTCATACGTTACGGTCACGGCAATCTCTGCACAAATTGTAGGTATATGCATAATATGTTGAAAAAGTACCTCAAAATCTTGGTGAGTCTGCATTTGACAATTGCCTAAAAACATACCCAAAGAACAGAACAAGTTCAACAACTTAAGCAAAGTTCGGCTTCTGAAAACAAACGCTGAAAAAGTTTTTATATAATCAATACCAGTATTTTCACGCTCACGTTCTTTAGAAGTTTTTCACCGAGATCGTTAGTAGTAAGCGACTTCGCTCGAGTGCTCGAGCCTTCCCGAACAAATATTGTCAGCTCCGAAGTTATTATTTATAACAGATACAGTTATTTATTGGTTTTGTCTTCTCAAATAATTTCCAGGTTGTCAGGCTTTCGATTGGTATTGTGTTGTGTTATTGGCGTATTTTTGGAGTTGTTTCTTTTAGATGTAATTTTGTTTGGTAAAGATGCTGGATACAAATTGACAGTGGCTACATAGAGTATTGCCTTGTTCTACTCATAGAGTAAACAAATGTTTAAGTTTTGAGTTGAGCTTCAAATGCGTACTGACTAGACAGGTCCACTCAAATCTGTGTGGTTCTTTCCTCAAAAGACCATCTCACACATGAGAGAGATAAATGCCTGCATGGTCCTCATTCTCATATGGCCTGACAAAGATTATGTCTGGATTTTAAAACAGACTGTGACCTCTCTGTTTTTTTCAGTCGTTCTTCTCAGACTAGATAGTATATCTTCTAGAGATAGGAAACACCGAGCTTATCTAGTTTAAAGTCCATTATTTTATATTGTGACTTTCTGTTATTTTTGACGTGTATGTGTTTTTTTGAACCGATTTATAGAAAAAATATAATTTATCAATGAAGAAGGAATTTAAGGATGTCATTTTTTAAATGTTTTCAAAACCCATTAGAAATTTAATTAGAAACGCAGTTTTGAAAAATCTCGAGAAACACTGTCCAATCTTGATACGGATCAGGGGGCTTAAAACGGTCACTTTAGCAGAATCATAATATGAAAAATATTATGAATCATCGTAAAATGTCACAAATTGACAATTCATATTATGATCTGCGTGTAATTCATATTACGAATTATTTCATCTGTTTGACAGTTTTCTATAGAGATTCGTAAAATAGTCCACAAATTATGAGTTGCTTTTATGTTAAATTAGAGGAATTGCTAATGAGGCCGGTTTAGGCCCCCAACTCAATAGTTTCAGTTTTTTTATTCCTGAAACAAACTGTATTTCAGAGAAAATGGTCCGTAGACAAATCTATAGTAGTACCTGCGAAAGTCAGGGTCAGGACTATAAATCTGTCAGCGCATTAAGATGTGTGGTCAAATGTATTGTGGTTCAAGGGTTGTTTCAAGTATCCTTTGGGAGAAATACACTAAGTTGAAAATGTACAGGTTAGGTTTTATGTATTTATTTCGCAAAGGAGACCGGTATCCGTTCAACCTGGATATCCGTTACTTGTTAACCTCATTGTATATTTTTGGGCGAATTAAAGAGGAATAAGAGATGATGATAAGAAGGATATTATACGTAGTTTTTAATACACGCTATGCGTATCTAGGCAAAAACAATGTTGTTTATCGAAAAAATGACATATACATTCTTAATTTAAATTGTTTCTGCAAATTATCGGGATGGCGGTTCTCCGCCTTCTATATCCAATCTGTCCTAACTGCCTGTTTCAGGTCGTCAGTCCATCTGGAAGGCATCCTAAACTTGCCAATTCATGGTTTTCATTCAAGAACTCGTCTGCTTCAACGGCTATCAGTCTTATGATAGAATATGTCATCGGCCCGCTGCTATGTCAATCTGCCTAGCCTTTTCCCAACTATGTTGGGGTCCGCTTCCAGTCTTACCGGATGCAGCTGAACACCAGGATTTTACATGGAGCGACTGCCAATCTGACCTCCACAACCCAGTAACTGGGTAATAAGAAAGAAAAGAAAGAAAGAAAATACATTTATTCAGTACAGACTGAAAGGCACACAATATACCTACATAATATACAGCACATGACAAATAAAATATAGAAAAAATAAATAAAAAACAAAAACAAAAAAAGGTGTAAACGTGCGATGTAGGGGAGTGTGCCTCACGGCTGCACCGAAAAGGTCCAGTTCAGCAAAAATGCCAGACAACTGTAAGTGCCTGACGCTGGTTTTCAACCGGACCGGTTAATACGATAATACCCTCTTGGTAAGACTGATTGTCAGACTTTCAACGACCTAAAAACTTCGATACGATGTGCCCTTTACTCTTAGCCTATTACCAGTACGGTAATTTATGATCCGCCATATTATAGGCCTAACGAAAAACCGTCATGAATGCCATAGCCTCTCCAATATATTATTCAATAGGCTTACTGAGTCGTATGTAAATATAATAGCAAGTTGGTACAAAGGGAAGCTATCCAATATTCCTTCGTGCAGGGCCTTACGACGTGTTGGCTCCAAATGTTAGCATTGGCATTGTTTATTTTTCCCTTACAAATGTACGATACTTTGCTGTTTTTGTTTGTTTGTGGAGTTGCTTTTATTTGACTCCTTGAAAGGGATTTAGAGGTATGAGGAACAGGGTGTAAAGTTAACTCATCCTCATAGAAAAGGGAGGATCTTCCGGCCAGACTGGTATTGTGTCTGGCGGGCAACTGCCCAACGATTGATGTTGGAATCTTGTATATAATTATGTCTATCGCGTTGTAAACTCTAATTGCACGATGCAGGATTTTATGTGACGTCAGGATTATGTGTGTCGACAGGTCAAGTCCTTGATTCGTAGTTCGCATGTGGCGATGTAGATGCCACAGGGATAAAACACGAAGTAAATATAAAGTAAATAATTTTTTGTTGGGATGGGCGGTTGCCCACTTATTCGTATCCGGTTCGTATTCGATTCGTGTTCGTTTCTGATCCGGTTTGGCCATCCTAGTAATTGTACGGACGTTTGTGCACTCATGAGTAGACGGTTCGTACACTTACTAGGATGGCCACACCGGATCAGAATCGAACACGAATCGAATACGAACCGGATACGGTTAAAGTGGGAAAATGCCCGTCCGATTTTGTTTCAGTTTGTATTGTTTGTACAGTTTTTGATTGTACTTTAAAATATTTTATATTTAAGTATTTAGAATACCGCTAGTCCATGTCCGGACACACCGTATATTCACCTATTCTAAAATTATGGACCAAGTTAATAAATGAATTTTAGACTCTACTACTAAGTTCCAGTAAAGTTTTAATAAGTTAATAAACTTTGTTTGATAAGTTTTAAATTCTTTATTGTGAATCTTTATTTCATAAAGTCACTTATAAATTACATTTTTAAATATTAGAATATAAAAACATTTAAAAATATAAAAAATAGAAGTCCACCGGTGTCGGGAGCACGGTCCAAGCTACCGGTGGTTAGGGCTGCAGAGACAGGAACCTCCTCACAATGCGAGCCGTGTCAAGGAGTACTGCTTTCTGAATCAGGCTCTTGATCCAACCGCCTAACGAGAGCCTAATTGTGAATCTTATTATTAATATCAAAATAATAAAGATTTTGTTTAACAAAGTAAGACCATTTTAACTAATTCTATTATGAAAGACAAATCAAAATTCAATTAAAACAATAAATTTAAGTGTCCCTAGAAGTTGATTAACAACGGGTTTAAATCTTAAATAAGTTGTCGATAGAGTCTTAGATAGATAATTAGTTAAATCCTAACCAATATTATACATGTGAAAGTGAGTTTGTTTGTTGGTTAAGTGATACGCTTTCACGCTAAAACGGCTGAACGGATTTGCGTAGACCATGACCTGGGTTAGTACATAGGCTACTTTTTATCTTGGATCGCAGATGGAATCGCGGGCAACAGCTAGTAAAGTATTAATTTAGTGAATAATAAAATAACTTGGATGTAGTACACACGGCTACACATCAAGCTATACATTTCCAGTATAAGCTGACCTCGCATTGTACAGAAATCCTATACAATGCGAGATCAGCATAAACTGGTAATGTATAGCTTGATGTGTAGCCGTGTGTACCTATGTTATTGGATGGCCACCAAAGCCAGAAGCATAGCAGGTGCGTTGGCATCCCAGGGACAAAACTAAAATGCCTCATGGGCCTGGAATTAAACCGGCATTAGGCTTTACCAGTGGTAGCCCAGTGGTAACGGCTGTGACTTACCGAGTTGTAGGTCGTAGGTGCGAACCCAGACGAGCGCTTTACTTTGTGTAAATAATGTCATCACCACTGCTCTCAAAACGGTGAAGGAAAACATCGTGAGGAAATCGGCATGTCCTAGAACCGAAAAATCGAGGACATGTGACATCTGCCAACCCGCACTGGGCCGTGGTGGATTACGACTGACTCCCTCTCACCGAGAGGAGGCCTGTGTCCCAGGAGTGGGAACATTATAAGCTGATTATGCTATGCTTTAAATGCTACACCACACAAGACATAAATACGTTGGAATAAGTAAAAGTGCCTCCTTAAATCCATGTAGAATATATTACTTCAGGAATTACTCGCAATATTCCAGGCCTCAAATGGTAAACACGGAAGCGGCAGGGTACAATTACCGTAGAATGGAGGCAAAACGTATGGCTAATTCACCCTTTCAAGTTGACGGTATTCATAGAAATAAGCAGTGCATTAAGTAGGTAGATATAGGGCTGTGCCCTCTGTCTTATCTCTCTGACGATGTGACAGAGACTTTTTTTTATTTTGTGAAATCTTCCTCAGGCCCTCTTTCTGAACAGTGAACGAAACTGAGGGCCTAGACAAGTGACAATCGCTTCGAAAGCGTTTCGTTTTTCTACAACGACTTTCAACAGGATTGATATAAGCTTTTCGATAGCTTATGTCAGTCCTATACATTTTTACCTTTCCATCATCGTTATCGCTGATAAAATGTCACTTTGTCTAGGGCCTAAGAACCGTCACGCTCGGGTCGGGGACGCTGAATCGGATATACTCGGCTCCAGTCGGTCGGTGACGCTGATTCGCGTATAGTCGGCGCTGAATCGCGTATACTCGGCTCCAGTCGTTTACCAGCTTTTTTATTTTTGCAAGTGGCAACCCTGGATTTTGCGCTCGCCTGGAAAATATTACTCTTTTATTCATGGGTTTGTTTGTTATGAAACTGTTTTCTATTGCCTGCTCAGCCGATTGGCATTAAGATGATAAGGATGGGTGGTATTTGTAAAGGGTTTATGAATGTTGAGCTTGTATGAATATACGAGTGGTATCTTTGCCAGCAGCGAAACTAGAACAAAAATGTAAGTCAGTTCAGAGTTTGACATACTGATTGATGTTTTGCCTTTGCTTGCAGCCCTAACAACTGTCAAAATATACTTTACGCCGTGCCATCCTAAAATTATTCCATTTGCCTGCTAGCAATGGTTTTGAATTTCACGCAGTGTTTTAATTACCCAGCCCTAGAGAAAACCGAATGTTACCGGTACCACATGCCTATCAGGGTGTAAGGGGCAACCCTCCGCAGACTGATGGGATGAATTCAGCATATTATACTAAGACGATCGGTACATGGAATTATTTCAGGAACGTTATGGGAATCCAATAAACCTGATTTGTATTATTACCTCACGCGCAATGTATCGTTACCGTGGCAAAACCCGCGTACCCGCACTCCCCGAGTCGGGGGGCGCGCTCGAGTATTTTAACATCCACTGCTGGTTTTTTTTTTTTGCTGTTTATTTATATAAATGGAGTGCTGCGTAAAGAGAATGTAATTTTACATTAAAGTAAAGGAATAGTAACTGAAAAAAACGATAAAAAAATGAAAACTTTCCTGGGAAAATTTCCGATGGAATATGATTCAAAATAAGGAGCTGAATGCCCTCTGTTAATTTGCGGAGGGCTGTCCCTTACACCCTGTATATACACGATTCTCAAGTCTCGTTTTCTGTCCATATAAGTACCGACGTCTACAATAGCCTATGAAAATTACCACAGAGAGACAAGGTGGCTATATTTGTAGTTGAAATCTCGAGACATTCTCAGAACTATTTGTTGTTTCTCATGAATAGGGCAGCAGTAGATGTACTTATTCCCTTATAGATATCTCGGAATAGCTGTAAAGAACTTATCAGAGCTTCTTTCGTATTTCAGACACTATAGAGGTCGGCATAAAAAGAACAGCACGTGCTATGATCTACGATCTTCTATTTAGTCTCTTGATATTTTGATTTAAAAGAATGTCCATGTGGTTTCTCCATAGGAACCTACTACGCTTTGAAATGGGCAAATAGATTCATGTTTCTAACTGACCGAATCCTTGACAGTTCAAAAGTGCCTGTAAATGTTTTAATTGGAATAAATGCTACTTGAAAAAACTAGTACTAGTACTTGAAAAAATAACGTTTTCTCAAACATGCTTGGAAATTCGAGCATTATTTTGACAACCTTCTTCGAGATAAATCAAAATTGCTGTACTGGTAAATAACAAGTGACGATGCGGCCAGCAAAGTTGCTATGAAAATCCATATCTGGCGTGTTTAGCGGCCAAATAAATTACTATGAAAACTCATATCTGTCGTGTTATTTAAAAATGGAACGAACTTTTTACTTCAACACACGGCAATCAAGCAGTTAACTTATCAAAGATTTTATTTAAATTTAGAATTGGCTTACAAATAGAACAAAGAAGAATAGTACATTACTGTCGCGGCCTGCAATAAGGGAATTGATGGACGATCGTGAAAATGAGGGCCGAGGCGAAGCCGAGGCACTCATGCGTGAGTCCATCAATTCCTGATTGCGGCCAAGGCTTGTATAGTACTTTTCTCAAACAACGCGCGGAAATTCAAACTGAGTAAATTAAATAGAAATTCCAGAATCAATGACGAATAACTATAATTTTTCATGCGCCAATATGTTAATTTGTTTCTTCTTTGTTCCATTTGCAAACCAATTCGAAATTTAAATAAAATCTTTGATAAGTTACCTCCTTGGTTGCCGTGTGCTGAAGTAAAAAGTTCGTTCCATTTTTAAATAACACGACAGATATGAGTTTTCATAGTAATTTATTTGGCCGCTAAACACGCCAGATATGGATTTTCATAGTAACTTTGCTGGCCGCATCGTCACTAGTTTTTTACCAGTACAGCAATTTATATTTATCTCGAAGAAGGTTGTCAAAATAATGCTCGAATTTCCAAGCATGTTTGAGAAAACAAATGAACATATTGGCGCATGAAAAGTGATAGTTGTTCGTCATTGATTCTGGAATTTCTATTTAATTTACTCAGTTTGAATTTCCGCGCGTTGTTTGAGAAAAGTACTATACAAGCCTTGGCCGCAATCAGGAATTGGTGGACTCACGCATGAGTGCCTCGGCTTCGCCTCGGCCCTCATTTTCACGATCGTCCATCAATCCCCTTATTGCTGGCCGCGACAGTAATGTACTATAAAATAGCGTTACATATAGTTCCAGTTACGATAATTTCTACTGTTCCACCCGCATCGTAACTAAATTAATAGTTGGAGATTTCGTTCCGATAGATTTTCGTTAAATTGCCAAGAAATTAGTTCGAAAATATTTACTAGAACTATACTTATCGCTATTACGTATCGTACCCCTATTTTAAATAACTTTTCAAGTCCCTGAATAAATGCTTTCGAGTTTGAGTTCTACTAAAGCGTTAAATGCATTAAACCTTAGGGTTTAATGCACTTCAACCCTTAACTTATATCACAGGGTTGACAACCAAACCATTTGGAGTACCTACTACAACCATAAATACTTTTGAATCGTCTCCTATGCGCAGAACGTGTGCGAGCCCTGTTCAACGGCTTACATATCTAGTGGGACTTCCAGCGTCTTGACAACAGCTTGGATTTGCATCCGGATGGAGCTGAACTAACATCTTGCCTAATACCTACGTCATCCAGTTTTCTAAAACATCGTTCGTGACGGACAGACAGATATAGAAAAGCTCGCAATTTTACATGCAATCACAGGGTTTTCAAGCAAAGAAATTTGGACAATTTAGCATTATTTAGAAAGAAAGAAAAAAAGAAAAATAAATTTATTTGTCACAGAAACACGTGAATATAAAAAGTGAACTCGAATAATAAAAAATATCAAAACAGTTTGGTATAGATCGGTACCGTACGATCTATACCAAACTGTTTTTATATTTTTTAGGTTTACGGTTACAGTAGGTAATCCTAGGAGCTGGCCATACAGACGAGACGTGAGACGAGGACGAGACGCAGACGCGGTAATAGTATGCAGATGGAAAAGCGACGCGCCTGCGTCTTGTCTTTTCTATACGTTATGTGTCAGATGAAGTCTCTTTTATGTGGCCCGGGCATAACAGTAAATAAAAAAAATAAAAAAACGGTCGTGTCAAATTGTCCTGTATACTGCGCAGGCCGCGTGCCAGCCCTGTTCTGTTTGAATGGCTTACAGAGCTAATAGAATTACCAGCCCTTGTATTTGTCATCTGAATGGAATGGAACGCGCATCTTGCCCTAAATCCTACCTCACGCAGTTTTCGATAAACACGTCTGTGACAGACGGACTGACACAACAGTATTCTACAATTGTTCTGTTTTCCCTTCATTGTTTCCCAGGTTTGACAAACAAACCATTTTGTTCGACTCAACATTATTTTTATGGTTATAGTACTTCTACAACCCTGTTAAATCATTCCTATAAAGTGCACAACGCGTGCCAGCCCTATTCTGTTAGAATGGCTTACAGAGCTAATGGGACTCCCAGAGCTTGGATTTGCATCTGAATGGAATGGAATCGGAGGAATAAGGGAGCTCGGAACATATGTAAGGAGAGTGTATGGATGAACTTAAGCCGTATAGTTGCGTACGCGGTGAATTTGTTTCTGAAGGTAAGGAAAGTGTAGGGTTATTGAGATTCCTTTTGTGATGTTAGAATTTAGTGGCGGATTTAGAATTTTTAACCAACCTCTTCAAAAAGGAGGAGGTTCTCAATTTGTCTGTATGTTTTTTTTTTTTTGTATGTTTGTTTCCCGATTTCTCGGCCATTATGAATCGATTTTGATGATTCTTTTTTGTTTGGTAGGTCATGCTTCCGAGGTGGTCCCATATGCTAACTTTGCCTGCGTAGTTTTTGAGTTAGCTTCCATATTACGTATTTTTTCTACTTATATGTTTATCTATTTCAAGGCGTTCATCCCGCGCGAGCTGGCAACGTCACATTTATAGAGGATTTTCGTGATTATTTTATTAAATTTAAATCAAAGAACAATTTTTTTTTCAGCCAAGCCCTATGTCCTTTTATCTTATAATTGTTTTTAACATTTAGAGTAAATAAAAATGTTTTTTAGAATTGCGACGTCACCCGCTCGCGCGGGATGAACGCTCTAAGGACCTTTTAGAAGGTCGTTACGAGCTGCTGTTTATTGCAATTCAAACTCAATATTAATTTATTTTAGCTTGGTTGAGAATCACCCCTTTTTGAACGTAGAAAAGAAAATCACGCTTCAAAAGTTCTAATTGTTTCTGAAAAAAGCTTAGCGACCCCAATAATGCATTTCTGTAGGATATATTTATAGTTTGAATTTCTTTGTAAACTCACAAATTGTAGACAATTAAAAATAATGTCTAGTTTCAGTTTCAAATAGGTATAGTCACGAGCATAAATACCATACAGTTTCTCGAGATACACAAGCGATTTTTTTCTAAAGAATGGTTAGAAATTTTACACTGTTACGAACATAATATTAACGAAACCATACTATTAATTATGAAATAGAGCTTGTCTCAAAGTTGCAATCGTCATTTCACTAGAAAATCGCTTTTGAATTATACAGGGTGGCGATTTATACTCCTACATCCGTCAAGGAGTGATTATACCCGTCATACTAAACAAGTTTTACCATGAAACTCATACTTATCTGTCGTGAAAAAAAAAACAAATTCCTATACAACAGTAGACAATTTCGATTAATGTATGAAAAGTTTTTGTTTCGTTTAATATGATGTGTTTCATAGCGAAAGTTGTATAGTATTGTAGGAAACTAACTGATTGTTTATTATAAATAATGAACAAGGAACTTTGATTTAAATAATAAAAAATAAATAAAAATAAATAAAATAATAGTTTATTTTCTCCACAATATTACTCTTAATTGCTAGCCTTATTTCTACGGTAACATATTATAGGGGTATTATATTGTGGGAGACTGGTGCCTAAACTAGGCTCAAGGCCTGTATTTCAGGTCACCAGGACTCCTTCATTTAAGTTTAACAAATTATGTTATGTACTCGTACAAATGGTATGCAATTAGGGAAACGTTAACATTTTTTTTAAAAGCTTACTAATTATAGTTGCGATTTATTTGTTAGTATGGTTAGTATCAGGGTGGGAGTGAGGTTGAGTGTGTACTGCGTGTATGTATAGTTTGTGTAGTTGGGGATGTGTGTGTGGGGGTGTTGTGCGCGTGGGGGGGGGGGGGGGGTTGTGAGAGTGTGTGACTGTGAGAATAAATTCTTTTTTGTTTTTGATCGTAGCATATTTGCATAATGATGTTTATGTTAAGACTGTTAATAAATTTTCAGTGTCATCGTAGTTGAGTTCTTGAAGCCAACTATGTAGTTTCATTTTGCACTTTATTTTATTGAGTTCATAAATAGATATGACCCTATTTACTTTATTGTACAGATACCGACCAAGGTGATAAAAGAAACGTTTTGAAAAAGATGTTGAAGGCGAATAATATATTGCAAGAACATTCATACACAGTTACTTGATGCAATATAACGAAAGACAAAGTCAAGATGACAGGTGTTGGTTGCGTTCCATTTCAACAAGTATGACAGGTAGAATTACCCCCTTGAGGGATGCAGGTGACTAAATCGCCACCCTGTATTTATGTTCGAGACTGTACTTAAATATTCCCACGAAAATTAAAATGCAACATAAAGCTAAAACTCCATTTTCCAACGCTAATAACGCTATGCATATTTCGCCCACTTCGTGCAGCTTTGTATGCAAAGTAGGTAATTGGTAGTAGGTACTAACTGCAGGTTGCCTGCGAGTGCCGTGTTAGAACAAGCTCAGATTTCGCCTCCTACCGGCTTCCAGAATGCCAGCCGATGTAATGAGCGTGTCTTCTCGAATATTACATACAGTCTAGTCTGCCTGGCCTTTTTACCCGACTACGGAGAAGAAAAAAGGAGGGTTATGATTTTGACCGGTATGTATGTATGTATGTTCATCTGTTCCCTCATATCTTAGGTATCGTTGGAAGCGTCTTGATCGTCCGCTGGTTATAGGTTATGTGACGTCACATTAAATAAAAAATGGCGCCCTCTAGAGGACTTAAAGTCATGAACTAAAAAATATATATTTTTTAATCATACCATGTTGGGTATCAAATGATGATTAATTAAAGTAATAAAAACTAAAACCCAACTACGACAAATAAGTCAATCAGCTAAAAAGATATAAACAAGACATCACAGACAGACAAATTAAAAATCCGGAGTCACACGTAATCTGTTCGATTTATAATTGAAGCCTAACCGGCTGCAGCTGACTACCAGTATTTTATATGGAACGACTGTCTATCTGTCCTCCACAACCCAGTTACTGGGTATACCCCTTTGGTAAGACTGGTTGTCAGACTTTTGGGCTTCTGACTGGGTCGTAACGACTGTCAGTGATATATGAATGACGGCCGGTATCAACAGCTTAACGTGCTTTCCGAAGCACGGAAGGGGTCGATATGTAATGGATGGTCACCCATCCATGAACCGACCGCGGCAAGCGTAGCTTAACGTTTAATATCGATCAGTGCGGCTGCTATTATTTTGCCTCGTCCTTCGAATATTTTATGCAGAACTACTCAAAAGAGAAGTTTCGTGTTTTTGAAGATGATTTAGGTCGACAAATGGTAGTTTTTTCATCAATTATTATGGAAGCTTTCGTTATCATTTATTTATGTAGAAATTAATAATTAAGCTCTTTTAGAAGGTAAATCATGGTACTGGTTATTTATTTGCAGAAGTTTATACGAGTAATCCCAACTTCCTAACTAAAATTATAAATGCGAAAGTGAGTTTGTTTGTTACGCATTCAAGCTAAAACGGCTGAACGGATTTGGATGAAATTTGGCACATGGGTAGACCATGACCTGGAATAGGATATAGGATACTTTTTATACCGATATTTCCAGGGGATCGAGACTTACGCGAGTGAAAACGCGGGGCGCAGCTATAGTATTACAATATTTTAAGGTAGTTTTAATTCTGCTTTCGGTTTTTCAAGTTTAGACATCGCACTCCTGCCATTTGCTTTAATAATTAATAAATAATTTATGATAAAACAAATATATACTGTCTGCTTTACAAAAAGCGATTAATATCGATGTGCGTAGCTTAGTAACTAAACCAATTACTCTTTGCGACCATTTATCTTCACAGCCTACGAGAGACTAATTGATTTCTGTAGACATTAAGACCTAGAACTATACCAACCAAAAAAAAATAAGACAAAAAGCTACCAAGTTTCTGAAACGTCAAATTATTTCACGACTTTTCCCGTGGATAAATGAGTAATACCTTCCGATAAATGTCACTGAATACTGCAAAAACTATGCTCACAACTTTTACTTTTCGATATTCTCAAACAATGCGCTAACCTTTTCAAATAGCCCCTTCACTTACATCCAAATGAACTCCAACACCCCCAATCCACCTTTCATCTAATACAGTAATACCTGCAGAACCCAAGGCAAACATCCGTCCTTGTAACGTTACGTACGTAGTCGACGTTCCTACATGCTCATGGAATGGCCTCCCAAGGAATTTATATGAAGACCCCTGCGCTGTCTAGAATTTCGTCTGCTAGGGGTCAATAGAATTTCTTATAAGTCACGTGAAACGTCATGGAAGATGCTGTAATGAAAATTCGCGAAGTGTAGGTGACATTGTGGGTGTAACTTTGATTTTTTTGTATGACACCTACCCTATGAAACAATACTTAAATTCTAACAGTAGTAACCGATCATAAGCTTTAGGGCAAAGTGGCATATGACCACGGCTATCCTCTGAACATCACTATGAATATGTATTCAATACATTAAAAAATAAAAGTTATAAAACTAAAACCCAACTACGACAAAAAATCAACTAAAAAGGTATAAACAAGATATCACAGACAGACAAATTAAAAAATCCGGAGTCACACGTGTTAGGGCATAAATCGTACAGATTACGTGTGACTCCGGATTTATTATTACTTATTTTTTAAATGTGCTAATTAAGCCCTTTCGTTTGATACCCAACATGGCATTTTTTTTTAGTTCATGACTTGATGTTCTCTAGAGGACCAGCGGATGATCAAGACGCTTCCAACGATACCTCATTTGTCAAATTATGATGAGCAGTTTAGAAGTTATGAAGGAACAGATGAACATACATCATACGTACCGCTCAAAAACATAACCCTCCTTTTTGCTTCGCCGTAATCGTAACAAGAAACTCCACGGACACTCTTTTAAATCAAAATACTCGTATTGTTACAATATATTGGTTCCAACATTCATGTTGAAATTATACATGTGACAACAATGTATAAAAAGACATGAACGTTAAAAGCTTCCGTAATTAAAAGATCAAAAACAATTCAAAATTTAAAATAAATTAAAAATAAGCCGGACATGACGCATGTATCAGCACCATTCAGTTCAACCATTTTGAAGGGAATTTAATAATCCGACATACACGCCACCACCAGCGAGACATTCATACTTCGCCGTAATTTTACAGTAGTTCTGTCTACTTTTTATTCCGTCAATCGTCCTAAGATGACAAAGACAGAACGACATTTCAGAAATGTTTAGCTCTAAACGTACCTATTTAGTGATCTGTGGTACAAGTGAGCTTTAAGTTTTATCCAGTAATCATCGGTATCATGTAGCAATCGGGTCTCGGCCTCATAAAATTCCTGAGAGTAAATAACTTGGCAACTACAAACTCTAGACATCAAAATTCAATGCCGATAACTTCTTCAAATTCGGTAGATATGTTTTATCATCTGAATATTCAATGTCCACAGTGACACGGTCTGAATTCGTTAGGACGAACAATTTTAGGCTTAGTGCCAGCTTTTTGGGCCCTGATCCGATAATCGGGGATGGCGGTGAATACTCAAATACGGATCAGCTTGGTAATATTACAAATTGGAATGTTAACGTTATTAGAAAGTTTGTTAAAGGCATTAAGGTGTCGAATTTGTCTTTTAGCCGTTGACATACTTTTTGTTAGCTTCCAGTCTAACCGGATGCAGCTGACTACCAGTATTTTACATGGAGCGACTGCCTTTCTGACCTCCACTACCCAGTAACTGGCTAATAAGATAACCGTCGATAAGACTGGTTGTCTGACTTTCGAGCTTCTGACGACTCGTAAAGCCTGTCAAACATCCAAGAATGACAGCCGAGACCAACAGTTTATTTGCTTTCCGAGGTGTCTCAGTATGTTAAGATGGTCACCCATCCAGGGACCGACCGCGGCAAGGGTAGCTTGACCTGATCAATCGCCCTGTGCGGCTGTTGTAACGAACCCCTCAACAGTTGTAACCTTGGTGTAACCTACAAATCTTGTAACGACCTTTTGAAAACTATTTCATTTCTGACATAGTCAATCGTTCGCAAATTGAGTTTAGTCCTAAATAAACATTGTAAAACTATTCCAAAGTTAATGTTAAGAGAAAACGTGCCAAGTGTAATTAAATTAACATTCTTCTGTGTTATTTTCAGGTAAGAGTCGAGTACTAAAAGTTCAAGGCGGTAAACTTAGCGAGTTACGAACTGTCCAGTCAGCAAGCTTGTGGTACGAGCGAGAAGAGTTCGCGGGAACAGGTAGATTTTAAAAGTGTTATATACTCCTCCAGACAGTATTTCGGACACGGCGGCCAATCTCAACGGAATCTCCTCCTTCGGCGCGGGAGATATTATAGTGCACAAGTGTGGGCGTAGACACAGGTGCACTCTCTCATCCCACACTCTCATTGTCCGACGGGACGGCAATCCGACACGACCAGAGAGAGGTCAGGCGCAGGACCAACGGGTTAACGTGCTTTCCGAGCCATGGGGGTATCACACCGCCAACTTCCAAACTCCGGGTTGTTACTTAGTAATTCCTAATGGAAAAACCCAATAACACTCCGACCCGGGAATCGAACCCAGGACCCCATGCTCAGCAGTCACATATGCGACCACGAGACCAACGGGGCATTTATAGCTGTGGCGTACACGTACACGCGTTCCGTGTACAGGAAAACGAAGTACGTGGAAACCAGTATGTCTTAGAACCAAAAATTCGAAGACATGTGATATCTACCAACCCGCACTGGGCTCGCGTAGTATATTATAGCCCACTCCCTCTCGAAAAGAGAAGACCTGTGTCCTAGTACATTAGGGAACATTAACTGATTATGCTTATACGCCATAAACGAGCTCCTTATTGACGCGAAGGTTGTGGTTGAGTATCGCAAACTGCATTTTGATTGAACACTTTTTGACAATTGCTCATGTGGACTAGTAGATACTATACGATCTTAACCTTCAACAGCGGATTTTCCGCTGACGGCTATCTTTTTGACCGTTCAGCAAAGCGCTTCAGCGATACCGGTCCGCTGTAAGTGGTCTGCAAAACGCAGCCGCTTCTAATTAAGTAACGGCCTCTAAATCTTCCTTATTTCTCTTACAAATTTAAATTAAATCACATTTTTCCTCGTTTTATACCCTTCCGTGGAATTTGAGAAATTCTGTTACGTTTTTGAATTATTAATATCTTACGTGTTTAGAATACGAAATTATGAAGTATTTTGCTAATTAAGAAATTTTTTGTTTTTTATTGAAATTACGTAATTATAAGAGAAAGTGTAGGGTTAGACGAGGGATGCGTATTTCAAAGTTTTAGGTTTAAATCTATTTTTTATGTTTCAAATAATTAAATGCTTTATCTAACTAACTTCCATGTAGGTGGATTGATTTTAATTTAATTTTATGTAATGTAGGTAAGTTTATTATGATAATTAGTATATGTTAGTGTAAAATATTGATTATTACTTAATAAACGAACATCACTAACTTCTAGCTTTCATTCAAATATAGGTGATATTTCAGACTTTCGACTGATGCTTGATTATCTTGCTTGACTGGGCGATATAGCCAGTGTATTGACGATATCACACACTAACAAAATCCACAAACTTTAGTAGTAAGAAAAGTAAAAATTAAAAGCACAAAACCACTTAGAGAAAGAAAAATCCTACAAAAAAGAATATTTTTCAATTTCAAAGACTATTTAGTCTTCATTTTAGGTCAAAGTGGAACCGTATAAGTTTCATTTTAACCCAGTTCATAGTTCATACTAAGTTTTGTAAACATTTTAATACTAACTTATAGTTTGGCAAGGAAACGTGGCGGTGCAATGTCGCCAACTTTATAATAATGTGTTGCCAACTTTTAAATCTTATTTTTGAAACAGATAATTTCTATTTTAAGAAACTATTGTTTTTCAACCTTTAATTCAATATTATTAACTTACACATTGACATATATATTACTTTTTTTTGTATCTGATGCAAATAAAAGCTTTTTACAAGAATGGAACAGTTTTATTCGTTTTTTAAATCAACAAGTAGGCAAATTGAACTGTAGTTAATATAGGGTTGGTAAAGATAATGATATTTTAAGACGAGTGAAAGAAAACACGAATTTCAGTCAAAATAGACGTTTTTGTTCTATTAATTGTAACAAGTTTTGTTGTTATGTTTATTTACTCGTTTCTACTGGTTTAAACTCTAGAGCTCATTAAAGTTCAAAACTGTGCACAATTAGCTAGATCTTTCATAAAGTTCACACTATTTTCATATTTCATGCATTGGGTTAAGCCTGTTTTTTTTTTTTAACCGTATAAACGTAATTAATAAACGGTAACGCCATTTTGTTCTTTTTAATTTAAATAAGTGTTCCATTTCCAACCGGCCAGTTATAATCTTCATGACAAGTATAGTTGCCCTTTTCCACGACATAAAAAAGTACTTTAATTTATTTTCTTCTGGAGTTGCCTGTTGAAAAAAAGAGACATCAAAATTGAAATGTACCGCCTCCGCCTTTGGTGCTTATTAAATAAAGAGGAGTTTCGACAAGGGGAGCATCGTGGCCAATTATAATTATCCTGACGTGTATTAAATGCTCAATAGACTTTACTTGTTCTTTGTTTGTTAGCCGTTTGAGATTAAAGGGCGTTTTTAGAGAATTGAAGTAATTCGTGTGTACAGCAGTTTCGTGTTTAGGTAACAATTTCAAGGAATACCGTTGTTTGTATTAGGTTAAACACAGAATTTAATTGTTCATTTGGTGTGTCTTGACAATAAACTTTACATAATAAATTGAAGTTTAATATTTTCTCAAGAAACCAGAATTAAATTAATTTACAATAAAAAATAATCTAACCATAATTTCAGACTCTTTGTTTTTCCGACATTTCCATTTATCCAAAGGAAATGTTGGAAAAACAAAGGATTAATAAAAAAATAAAGGTTTTTTTCCTATCATCGCGTATTTTTCTTCGATCATAACATGACATCTTTCGACATTTACAATGGTCCCATGTTCACTAAATCCCTTTGACAATGTTCACAGCGTATGACAGTATCCTTGATTAACCTTTAAGGCCGAAACACAATTTATTTGGCGGTTTATTCGATTGTTGTGGCTTCAGCCCTTTGATATCTCAGTTTGGTGTAGACCACACAAAAAGGATGGCCGATTTTCCTGGGTTGAGTTTGAAAAGTAGGAGAGGGGAGAGGAAGATGTCAGTTTTGGTTTTCGGTTAGAATTTAGAGAAGATGAGATAAAATAATTTAAGAAGAGTTTTATTGTCGGTGAATAATAAACCATTGGTAAACTGTTTTAACCACATTCAACATTTTGGGATATTTCGCCCTAGGATATTTTAGGGGGAGAATTTGATACGAGTACGGGTATCCGAACTTGGGGCGAGTAGTTATAGGCTATAAGACGAATAGTACCAGTAGTTCAGAATAGTTTTCGAGCGGAATTAGACCTTATGGGATAGCTATATTTTAGTTCAATTGTTAGTGAAATAAGAATATTATTAAGTCAGGCAGTACAGACAGCCTTAATTTTTTTATACAAGGAAACTATTTCATTTAATTGTCTAAGTACAATCTTTGTTCGATAATATTTTTATTATTGTATCGATGTATAGACACAAAACATATTAAGACTCGTGCAGACCGGTGGCGCCACAGGCAGCGTGACACTTGTCGCGCCCGCAATATCGCACCAGTCTGCACGAAACTTTACACATTGGGCACCTACACATTGATATAGTATTTTGAAACACAAATTGTAGACATTCAAAAGAATTCTTGCCGATGTATATACATTTTTTTGAAGCAGACTTTAACAAGACATGCAGCGCCAATCCCTTGAATTAAGCTGAAGGCAATGATGATGAAGTGTATTGCATTAATTTGAAAAGTTATAGGTAAACCATCCGCAAATTGATAACAATTTATTGTCTAGCAATTTATATTAAGTAATCTCAACTCATTAAATTTTCTAAGAAAGGGGAAACACAAAATTAATTCTATTAATAAAGCCATCCCTACACATAGCAATCATGAAGCATAAACCACCATTCTGAGACTGGCGTATGTAACAGCGTCCTTGCTGAACATGCTTCGGAAGCAGCCAGAATGCTGTACTGGGGTAGTTTTATAAAGTATTAATGCCATCATTATTCCACTGCGAAAACGGGATGGTGCTAGCTCCGTCTCTCAAACTGGAAAAATGGTGGCATTAATACTTCATAATATGGCACCAAACATTGGGATGAACCGTAGAATAGATAATCTTTACTTGTGTAGCAGTATGTAAAGTTGATTTGTAATGATAAGGGTGGCATAATATTTCTAGATTAAAACCCTCTTTAAATAAATAAAGAAAAAAAAAACATTCAGGGCAGTCTTTGGGGACTGCCGATAGTAGTGAAAACTAAGTAACATTCATTAATTTCTTCAAGCGTTCGGTGACGATGACGCGAGTTCCATGAGTTTTGTTCACCCAACAAGCGTTGGGTGACGTTGACGCGAGTCCCAAAAAGTGCTCAACGCGCCTAAAGAAGTTTTCGCTTCAAAAATACCATCGTACTTATAGGAAGGCGTAAATCCGTCACAATTTCCCCAGAATGACAAGGACCAGAAATACAAAAGGTTTTACCCAAAAACCAAAAACACACACACGTATTCAAAAGAAACTTTTAATACGAAACTCATGTATTATCAAAAACTTTGCTTCTGTAAAACCAAGTCTACAAAGTTGGCTAATGGATGAAAGTGCAAAACTTAGCACCATCAATTAAAGTCTGTCGCATTGATTAATGGTCCTTGGAGTCTGATTGACGCTTTTTATATTTTCATGAGGAAATGGTAGGGTTATTTCAATGTATTTAATGTAGGTACCTACTCAAAATCAAAAATATTTTTCACATACCTAAACCTACATGGGCACTTATGGAACGTCAGAAGCTAGGTGAACGGTTCTAATTGGTCGTTTCCTATGGAGAAGAGCTGGGAAGAAACTCCACACACTCATATTCTTTTAAAAATAATTGCCTTTTACAATATTTTCGAATTACAGTGTTAATAGTTATGGGAGGACAGTGTAGGCCTTTCTTATCAGGTAGGTACTTAACAAAATAGAAAATGTTCAACAAATCTACAGTCCACTAACCGTGCGTTTGCACTGGCGAAACATTCAAGACAAAACATGTTGAAATCTCAACTTTCTGTCAATGTTCCATATAATTTTTGACAGGAATTTGAGATTTCAACATGTTTTGTATTAAATGTTTCGCCAGTGCAAACGTACGGTAAGCCTACAACGTTCTCACATTCACAAGATAGAAAAGAATCGATATAATAAATACTGTCGGCTGCACGTCTGTGGGGGTAACAAAATCAGTCTTTTTTTTTTTTTTTTGAGGGTGGGAAATCCTCCAATGACTTCTCCCGCTCTGAGCGGAGCGGAAGGGCGTGTCAGACTTTTACTGTCTAAAACCCACCCGTGTTCCTTCATTTGCCTGTTGCCAAGGTCCCGGTATCCCTTTCGGACTTTCCCGCAACCCTGGCAGGCATCGGTCCTAGCGGACCCCGCCAATTGTGCTGACATCTCTTTGAGGCGCGCGTGGAACACGACGCGCCATCGACCCGGGCCTGGTCCTTATCGGAAGGTGAGCTGCCCGTTGCTCGCCGTCCGCAAGCCCGCGCTCAGGGCGTCTCCGACGGCGGCGGTTAGGGGCGTGAGGGCGCAAACTTTGCCTTTCCTTCACGCGTTCCGCCTCCTCCTTCGCGAGCATTACTGCTTCGCAGAAGGAGGTGACGGCTTCCCATGCCCTCTCGCTCCGTACCATGGCCTGGACTAGGGCCGGACGCGAGAGGTCATTGCCGCCAATCGCCTCCGCGAGGACACGGCGGTGCTCCGCCCAAGCAGGGCATACCTCCACCGTATGCTCCACCGTGTCCTCCGGGCGATCCGCACAGTGGTGACACCCGGGCGTTTCCTCCCGCCTAATCCTACACAGGAACCTCCCGAAGCTGCCATGTCCGGTGAGGACCTGTGTCAGGCGGAAGGTGAGGACGCCGTGGCGCCTCTCTAGCCACTCCTCAAAGAGGGGACTTATCGCCGCTATTGTGGCCCAGCACTGGGTTGCGACAATCGCACTCTCCATGCCGCCATGAGATCTTGCCGGAGCTCTGTCCGCTGTGCCGCGATTTCTCGCGGCAGCGGAGTTACACCCCGGCGCTTCACCTCCTCGCGCCACTCCCAGATGTGAGCGAGGACCTTCGCCTCCAGATCCCATGGCGGTAATCCGGCAAGGAGGCTCGCCGCCTCACGGGAGACCGTGCGGTATCCCCGGGTCAGCCGAATAGCCATGACCCTTTGGGACGCGTTCAACCGGCGGGCTGGCCGCAGCCTAAGGAAACGCGCCCACACCGGTGCCCCGTAAAGGGCCATAACAAAATCAGTCTAAGCTGGCCTCTTATTCTATTGAAACTCCGTAAATCTTATATGATGTCAAGTAATTTGATTGACTGTCGTTATTTTATTCAACCAATGACTAACTGAAAGTATGACAGCCAATGTATTATTAATCTGCGTCTTAGAGTGCGTTTCATCAAATGTTCCTATGCCGTAATGTTGGCTCCACTGTTGTAGGACGAACATGAATAAGGTCCGTTGTTAAAGTTTAACAGTGGAGCCAACATTACGGCAAAGGAACTATTTGATGAAAACGAACTATAAAAAGATTTTTACCGAAATGGTTAGTTTCTCTACCTCTGTTTTTCTCTCTCTTTTTCTCACTCTATTTCTCTCTCTATCTCTCTCTTTAGCACTTCGTGTAAAATTCATTTGTCTTTAAAGCTCAAAAGATTGCCAAAACTCCTGTTTTCAGAAGAGCTTTGTCTGAAAACTAAATAAGTTGTAGCTAATGCATTTTACTATTGCACAGAAAATTCAAATGTCAAACTACTCCTTAATTGCACAGTTAAAATTCGGACTCTGGTGCCGTATTATGAAGTATTAGTGCCACCATTTTTCCAGTGTGAAAGAGAGACAGAGCTATACAAGGCCGATAGCACCATCCCGTTTTCACAGTGGAATAATGATGGCATTAATACTTCATAATACTACCCCTGAAGTAGTTTATTACTGCTCTTAAATACTCGGCAGCATATCTCTCTAGAGAAATATTAAGTGCATTCAGGATGAAATACGTCAAAAGACTTTATTTCAATACTTTCGAGTCCATTCACTTCACAAAACTTTTACCGCTGAACTTAATACAAAATACCTGTTCCCTAATGAGTTCTATTGTACACAGCACAATTTAAAATGGCATCTCAGAGACTCAATTAGATACCATTGGACGAGATAACACCTCAATGCTCATTTATGTAATACAAAAGTTGGATGTTAGAACTCATTTTGAATGTAAAATTAAGCTCTCAGAGAAATCCCAAACCGTATTATTCGCCAAATAATGTTACTTTTGATAAGGCTCTGTTATTTTTGGTGTAGTAATGTGAAGTACGCGAATGAAATAAAAGTTAATTGCGAGCTAAGTTTAAAGGGATGTTGTCTATTGTTTCTCGGTGTGGCAACACGTTTTGTTCTGGTTTGCAATTGGTCAATCGTCATCCTGAGGATGCCTCGTTGAGTGGTGAAACACGTGCCGATTTCTTACATGGTTTTTTACGACTCTTAGAGAATAGTTAAGCGGAATAGGTTACTAAATATATCTACGTCTATTGTATTTTATGTAACTAGTGTGTTTAACAGCAGTTCTATGCTTCTTGTTCTGTCGTGTTGTGAAGATTAACTGATCAGCACGGTTGGTTGTTAGGCTGATTGGTTAGAACTAAAAAAGCCCCGGACATAGGAAGTGTAGGCACCTTAGTATTTGTGTGTTCCTTATCCTGTGTCAAGATGTTTCCATTTTTAACCGACGAGAAAAATGGAGGAGGTTCTCAAGTTGACACGTCTGTACAACGTGTAACAGAATAAGCGCAAGACCTGAAAGTAGTTTGCTCAGAATCGGCTTCTGAATCGATTTCCGTCATTATTTATACATGTAAATTTTTCATAAAAAAAACTTTTATTAAACTGAAATTAGAACCACTGCGTTATAACAAGGAAATAAGATATTTTATTTAAGGAAATTTAAGCCTTATCTCAAAAGTATAAAGCCTATTTAAATGCATAACCAAATTTGTAATACGCTCATAGCTATCCTATGTGTAGTGCGCGTTAAATGCAATAGTTAATTTAAGGTGTGGTTTTTATTAAATTAATTTATTTTTATAATTAATATAAATATAAATTATAAATTCAATCAATATAAAAAAAAGTAAAAAAAAATATAAATAATAAATTAATTTATAATTAATTTATTAAATTACAGAACAGATATTATTTTAGTCTTATTATTTAATATTCTAATTGGGGTGTATGAGCTCTTGCGTTTATTCCGTTACACGTTGTATATATTTTTTTTATGTATGACCACGCGTAATTTTTTACCTAGTGGTCCTATTTGAACGATTCTTTTTTTATTGGGAAGGGTATCAAACGATTTAATTACTTATAGCGTGTATTTGGCCTCAAAATTTCTTAGTTATATTAGTTTAGGAGCTTAGTTACACTAAAAGGTTTATTTTTTTATTTTTCGGTTTTCAGTTATCTCTTTTTGTCGGTAAAAATTTTTGGAAAAAGTTTTTATGTTGCTCAACTTCGATATAAACACCATGATTGATGAATTGCAAGATAAAAATATCAGATAAACTAATGAAGCAATAAATTGCAATTTAACTCTAATTACAAATCACCATGTTTAAAACGCTTATGACTTAAATCAATTTCTTTCACTTACCTACATAGTTTTGCCTATATTAGCATATAAATATAAAGGTACAATTCCGTAGCCGACCGCAGGCGACAGCAGCAAACGACGTGTCGCCGTCACATGACTCGTTTCTATACAGTGTGTAACGAAAACCCTGTCCGATCCGTGAGGGTATTGTTCAGAATCATATTGAGAGTCTATTTATGTGTTTTTACTTATGTGTTTTTAATGGAAAAAAAATATATATACAACGTTTAACAGAATAAGCGCAAGACCTGAAAGTAGTTTGAACAGAATCGGCTTCTGAATCGATTTCCGTCATTATTTATATAGGTTAATTTTAATTAAATTACTGATATTATTTTAGTCTTATAATTTAATATATTAAAAGGGGGTTTATGAGCTCTGGCGTTTATTCCGTTACACGTTTTATATCACCCATTTTTTTTTTCAATGGATTATTTTACCTGGTTAATACATGGGGCGTAGGCGGCCGGTGTTTAGCGGGTATCTACAAGTCATAACATAAGACCTGTGTAGAAAATTTGCTAATTTGTAATGAAATTAGTGTAATTTTGGTACTAAAAACGTGAATTTTTAACAATAATAACTTTATTTATTATATAATATAAAATTTGTTATATAAAAGTAAGCAAAAAAATTTTTTTTTAAATATAAAAAAAAATTTTTGCTTACTTTTAAGTAATATTATTGCGGTACCTAGGCGCCCCTTTTTCGATTGGACAGGGTTTGTGTTACATCCTTACATATTATAAAACCAAGTCCTCCGCCGCGTCTGTCTGTCGTTCTGTACGCGATAAACTCAAAAACTACTGCACCGATTTTCATGCTGTTTTCACCAATGGATAGAGTGGTTCTTGAGTTAGGTTTTAGCATATAATAACCAAAATCCACGCTGGCGAAGTCGCGGGCATCAGCTAGTGCTGTATATTTCTAAGAAATACCATCCATAGCTAGCGACACGTCAGTTTGATAGAATTACATAGAAAGCTGTCTTGGCGCGGTGACACGTCGCCGCGTCGGTCGCCTGCTGCTGCCGCCTGCGTTCGGCTACGGAATTGTACCTTTAATCATTTACATACCATTATGTAGGTGTACCAATGAAGTCGTCAAATCGAAATGGGACAGTAATGCCATTCAGGCATCTAACCGACTTCTCTATAATTGAATTTTAGTATTTATGTTAGTTCTAGTTGGTCAACTTAAAGGACCATTGAAAATTACTGGCCACAATTATCGCGGAACGTATCTCACATATTAAGTGTTGCTAGTGGTCTTAATAGACATAGTTCGAATTTTGATCTGAGCTGGCGTTTTAAGGCTGAATGCGAGTTGTAGATTTGTCGCTATCAAAATCAGAATTGAAAAATTGAATGGATAGAAATTGATGTTTGCATTACATACAGCTACTAAAGAACGCCACCTGCTAATATTCTTACATACTCCTTACTTCAAATTTAAATACAGCATTGCTATTCTGTAACCATCTCACCGTGAAAACTTATGTGAAGTAAGCGTGGAGTGAGCTGTCATTGTCATCGATCATGCTAAGGCAGTGACAGTTCACTCCAAGCTCACTTCACCTAAATGTTCACGGTGAGATTTTTACAGAATTGCACAACTGGTTTTCAGCTGCATGCGGTTAGACTGGAAGCCGACCCCAGCATAGTTGGGAAAAGGCTAGGCAGATTGACTCCTTCCTTACTTTCTTCTCCTTTTTCTTTCTTTGTATTACAATGCTTTTTAGGGTGCCATATCCAAAGGGTAAAACGAGACCCTATTACTAAGGCTCCGCTGTCTGTCTGTCTGTCCGTCTGTCACCAGGCTGTATCTCATGAACCGTGATAGTTAGACAGTTGAAATTTTCACAGATGATGTATTTCTGTTGCCGCTGTAACAACAAATACTAAGAAACAGAATAAAATTAATATTTAAGGGGGCTCCTATATAACAAACGTGATGTTTGTGCTCGTTTTTGCTCGATATTGATAACGACAACAAGTAGACGCTTGAAATATTCACAAAATATTTATTTATATATTCACTTTAAAAATGAATAATTAAATTAAAATAAAACCAATATTTAAGGGGGGCTCCCATACAACAGACATGATTTTTTTGCCGTTTTTATAGATAATGGTACGAAACCCTTCGTGCGCGAGTCCGACTAGCACTGTGCCGGTTTTTAAAAGCACGTGTCTAAATCCAAGTATATGAACACCAATTTTTTTTCCAACCTCTTCTGCTCCGAGTCCGTTTTACTTCTTATCTTTTCTTTGATAACAATACTTGGACGTTGGCCCAATACATTTCTTTACCAAACCAGGGGGCCAAGTCTACTAATTTACAAAGATGAGTTTTTGACAAATTTGCCATACAAAATCTGTCAAAAACTCATCATTGCGAGACCATTGACACGTTTGTAAATTAGTAGACTTGGCCCCCAGTTTTCCCGTAATAAGTGGCAAGACAACTAGATTATTTAATCGCAAATTGTAATGTTTTCTCATACAAGCAACAAAAAAAACGCAACGACTATATTGCTACGCTTTAAAACCGTAACCGACCATCCGACGACTTTCCTTCACATACTAATCGCACAATCGCAAGTCAATGTCCAGGCTTAGTAGTAATAAAGTTGACAAATATGGTCACTTATAGCATTTGACGCCGTCAAATATGGGTATCTCGAGTCATACTTTTTAGGGTTCTGTACCCAAAGGGTACCAACGGGGACCATATTACTCTGGCTCCGCTCTCCGTCCGTCCATCTGTCAAAGGTCTCTGTATCTTTTTAATCGTAATAGGTAGACACTTGATAATTTCACAGAGTGTGTACCTACTGTGACCGCTATAACAGCAAATAATAAAAATAAAATGACCATGTATAAAGGTTCGTACAGACTGGTGCGATATTGCGGGCGCGACAGGCAGTGCGAACCTTGCCGCGCCCGCGATATCACCCCAGTTTGGACTTTAAACATGTTTTTTCGGCATTTTCTGCTCGATAATTATGTAGTGATAAATATTGTACGGTGATACGGAACCTTCGTGTGCGAATCTAAAATAATTCAATACCAGCAATCTCGTTTGTCTGTTTGTAAATACCGATACATCACATTAATTGGTCAGAAGCACGTTTATGTAAGTGTTTACTGGTAATCATGGTATTTATACGACTTAAGATAAGAAAACCAATCTAGGTTCGACGGATGAAACATGTTCCTTGGAATCTTAATTGAAATCGCTAGTCTGAGGGCTTGATAAAGAGGTGTTCTTAGATATCATTACATAACAAAACACCACGGTTGCTTTCCCCGAAAGGATAGGCAGAGGTTTACCTATAGTATACCCACATCTATCTGACATTAAAGCCAATAATCTCTTTATCCTTACTAATATCATAAATGCGAAAGTAACTCTGCCTGTCTGTCGCGCTTTCACGCCAAAACTACTGAACCGATTTAAATGAAATTTGGTACACAGATAGTCTAGAGCCTGAGAAAGGACATAGGCTACTTTTTATCGACATACCACGCGGGCGAAGCCGCGGGCGGAAGCTAGTTTTCGATATAATAATATGAAAAGACGACTCTAATCTAGATCATCATCTAACCTAGCCTTTTTCCGATTATGTTGGTGTCACCTTCCTGTCTAACCTAATGGAACTGAATACCAGTGTTTTACTCGGAGCGAATGCCCGTCTGACCTCCACAATCTAGTGACTGAGTAACACGATAACCCTTGGGAAGACTAGTTATCCGACTTTCAGGCTTCACACTATCCGTGACTACTGTCAAAGATCTATGAATGACATGGCAGCCGTGACCAGCGGCTTCACGTGCTTTCTGAGGCTAGGAGCCCATCCAAACGGACCTTGGCAAGTGTTGCCTAACCTTGATGGTCGACCCCTGCGGTTTTTGTTACTGACCATACCTAGATACAAAATATATTTATTTGAAATTGTGCTCGCTTTCATTTTCGTAAAATTTTAGTAACGATTCTCAAGGGAGCACTAAAATGCCACAAACAATCTAATCAGGGCAAACATAAATACAAGTGCCTTCTAATTTAAGTACGCTATCATTGTACGGCTTGATTTATTCACATCGCAAAATATGCCTTGACTAAAAGATAAATAGCTTCATAAAAATAAAAATAAATAAAGTAATAAAAACTAAAACCCAACTACGACATAAAAGCCAATCAACAATAGGTATAAACAAGACACCACAGACAGACAAATAAAAAATCCGGAGTCACAGGGCATTAATCGAACAGATTCAAGTGTGACTCCGGATTTTTTATTTGTCTGTCTGTGGTGCGTTGTTTATACCTTTTTAGTTGATTGGCTTTTTTGTCGTAGTTGGGTTTTAGTTTTTATTACTTTTTTTTTTTGGGTTTATAATGTATATACTTTTGAAATGTGCTAATTAAGCCCTTTCACTTGATGCCCAAAATGATACCACTACAAAAAAAAATTTTTTTGTTCATGTCTCTATATCCTCTAGAGGGCGCCATTTTTAATTTTATGTGACGTCACATAGCCTATATCTAGCGGACGGCCTTGTGGCTAAGTAATAACAGCCGCACGGATCAATCCATTAAGTTAAGCTACGCTTGCCGGGGTTAGTCCGCGAATGGATGACCATCTTTACATACCGAGACTCCGCCTTGGTTCGGAAAGCACGAGCCGTTGATCCCGGCTGAAATTCATAGATCTTTGACAGTCGTTGCGGGTCGTCAGAATCCCGAAAGTCTGCCAACCAGTCATACCAAGAGGTATCGTATTACCCAGTTACTGGGTTGTGGAGGTCAGATAGGCAGTCGCTTCATGTAAAATACTGGTAATATTGTAATTCAGCTGCATCCGGTTAGACTAACGCCCTACTGCAGGTCCAAAATTGGTTCACTGCTAATAATTTAGTATTAAATGGGGAAAAAAACTAAGTGCATCAAATTTTCTTTGCCAAATGTCAAAAGTAGGGATTGCGAGATTGTATTGAATCAAGAGAAACTAGAGTTCGTCGATAAAACTGTTTTCCTGGGGATCACGCTCGACTCAAGGCTACAATGGGGTCCTCATTTAACATCTCTTGCAGGACGGCTAAGTTCAGCAGCATATGCTGTCAGAAAAATCCGTCAATTTACTGATGTAGATACCGCGAGGCTAGTCTATTTTAGTTACTTTCATAGCATCATGTCTTACGGTATTTTACTATGGGGACGGGCTGCAGACATCGAGTCTATCTTTATTCTGCAGAAAAGAGCGATCAGAGCTATTTATAATCTCCGCAGGCGCGATTCTTTAAGGGAACTGTTTAAGGATATAAACATCATGACGGTACCTTGTCAATATATCTATGAAAACATCATGCACGTAAGAAAAAATTTACATCTTTTTAGTAAAAGAGGTGATAGACATAATTATAGTACTAGAAATAGGGACCTATTAGTTCAACCAGGTTTCAGACTAGCTAAAGTAGACTCATCTTTCATGGGGTACTGTTTAAAATGTTACAATAAAATTCCTCCCCACATACTTCAACTGAATGAGTCGAAATTCAAAACTTGTATAAAACGCACACTATGCAGGCAGGCATATTATAAGTTGGAGGATTACATCTCTGATAAGAATGCTTGGCTTAATGCTGGTCCTGCTCCACAATCACAAGTAACTAATTAACATTCGAAAATACTGTTGGAGCTGCTGAAGATCGGAAGACCATCTTGCATTGTATAAACTCAATCTCCTTTGTATTATATAATTGCATAGCACAGGTGTGAGTACTATGTACTATTGAGCTACCATTTACCGGGTAATTTGTCTTTCATTGACTTGAATGTGCCCTGGCGACTGGGAATGTCATGCTCACTGAAATGTCTCGCTGGTGGTGGCGCGTGTGTCGGATCATTTAGCTCCCTTCAAAATGGTTGAGCTGAATGGTGCTGATCCATGCGTCATGTTCGTGAACGGGCGCCGTCAGTTGTGACTGGTCATCTCTTAGCTGCCATGGCTTATTTTAATTTTTGAATTGTTTTATGTAATAATTGCGGACGCTTTTAACGTGCTTTCTACATTGTTCTCACATGTATAATTTCAACATAAATGATGTAACCCACATATTGTAACAATATTTTGATTTAAAAGAGTGTCCATGGAGTTTCTTGCCTGTTCTTCTCCATAGGTACCTACTACGCTTTGGAATGGGCAACTAGCTTCATATTTCTGACTGACCGACTCCTTGACAATTCAAAAGTGCCTGTGAATGGTTTAATTGAAATAAATGCTTTGAGTTTGAGTTTGAGTTTGACTGGAAGCCGACCTTTGATGTAAATTCGGGTAATATTTTTTTAGGCTATATATGAGTACCAACTTAAATATTGTCCGTCTATTCGTCTTTATGAAATGAGTACTTATATGGAAGTCTGAAAGTGGCACCGGGGACTGAAAAGTTCTGTGGAAATCGGTTGACATCGTATGATGCCAATACGATGTCAACCGATTTCCACACAAGTTTGATAAGCAAAATCTCGTGAGAACAGTTTAGAGTATAAATGGGATGGCTATAAGAGTAGGGGAAGACCAAAGAAAAGATGGATGGTGAAAGATGTTATGGCTAGAAAGGGGGTGAGTATCGAGATGAAAAAAAAAAATGACCTGTATTCTTTGACAGTAGCATGAAATGGCTATAACACGGCAAATAAGCTTAGTGTTACAATTTAATAAACAATTAATTTCCCTGTCTCTACTAGCAGGTGTAACAAAAACAAAATAATTTTATAAAAACCTCTACCTCCAACAATGTAGAATCGCGCACAGTTTTATTTCAGCAAAATTAATTCAAACAAAAACATGTTCAATTCTGCCTGAGGGCTCAGACTGGGTCTAAGGAGATCTTATTGTTGCTTGAAAACCTAATAGAGGTTAAGAACAAACTCGCTTAAATTCAAGGCTCAGCTTAAAGAACTAATTGAATATTTAGGTATTTAATGAATGCGGAGAAATGTACCAAAGAGGATGAAAGTTATTAGAATTTCGATCATTTGTATTTTTTTTCTGTAATGTTTAATGTTTACCCTCTGTGTAAGAACTACTTTCGAATACTAAAATAACAGCTAATCTGGCTACCAAAAAAAAGCGTTAATAAAACCAGAAACAATAAGAATGGGGTAAGAGAAGAAGTCCGGGTAAACACGCCGCTTAAAATAATTAATTATTATTGCGAATTATTTTGACAGTGGCAACACTGTGCATATTTAATCGAGGTATCGTGGGTCGGACGGGAACTCGACCCCCTGGTCGAGCTCCCGTCCCGTTCATGTGATCCAATGATAAGCGATAAAGATGATTTATGTTAATGCTGTACTTGGATTTGTCGGGAGTACTTGGGACGTAATACGGAAGAAAATTTTCCTTTAGTGTAAATCAGTTTTTTTTGTGAATTAGTTTGAAAATTCACATTTGATACTTATCTAGTTTCGAACCCGCAATATTTAGTACTCCAAAGAAAGTTACGAACATTAATTCGTGTAAAGAACAGTTTATTGTGTACGTGAATTGAAAACACGAAAAACAAATCCTTAAGGCTCGTGCAAACTGTCGCGACAGGCAGCGCAACCCTTGTCGCGCCCGCGATATCGCGCCTGTTTGTGGGAGCCTTTACATGTTATAAAACAAAGTCCTCCGCCATGTCTGTCGCTATAAACTCAAAAACTACTGCGTCGACTTTCATGCTGTTCACCAATGGATAGAGTGGTTCTCGAGTAAGGTTTTAGTATATAATAACCGACATCCACGCGGGCGAAGCCGCGGGCATCAGCTAATTCTGTATAAAACACACTCGTCAAAACAAATTAAAATATTTTAAAACTAGATGAGGTCGCAAATATAGCATCATTACATCTTGCAAATGATCAATAGCGTATCTTCCAATGCAGCACTGACTTCTGTTTCGTTAAAGCAACATTTTACATAATTGATGTTGGACTGAGAGAAACGGCTCAAAGTCAGAGGTCATGCGGACGTTTTAATCACAGTATAGTACATATTTGATGAAGTAAACCGCGCTGAACTGGCACTATTAATAAGGAGTATTTAGTAACTGAAGGCCAATTCTCGTACTTAAAAAACGTTCAAATTCCAGTCGCAATCTGTCAAACTTGTCAAAAATGTTGGGAAATTGATAGTGTTTTTGACAGATTGCGAATGAGATGCGAATGCGAACGTTCATTAAAAATACGGGAATTGCCCCTCTGGACTATAAAAATGAAGGCACGAAAATTGTAGTAATAAATGGTATAGGCACTCGAACTTATTTGATATCTTTTAGAGAACGTCTTTAGTAGCCCGCGAAATTCAAATTTTCTTACGTTTTTTGCATTTTGCAGGCCAGTATCAGGTTGTATCTTGATTAAAATATGATTTGCGACCGTAACACATGGCTTTACAGAATTATAATCATTTGAATCAGGAATACAACTCCTTATGTTAGAATAATCATAAAATGTCATGATTTCATGAAATAGCCATTCAATAGGATTATATGAACTTAGAGTGTTGTATTGATGATTTTTACGATTATAATTCTATAAATCCATATTTGTTACGGGCGCGAATCATATTTAGATCAACATACAACCTGATACTGACCTGCAAATTCCAAAAAACTTATGAAAATTTGAATTTCGCGGGCTACCCTGACGCTTTCACCTTAACAGAAGGTTTGCTGTTTACAAATCGCACCTCCGCTCAAATAGTGTCGTCAGTCAAAAAATCAAACTTACGAGAAAAAGGTGTTTGAAATTTAACTTTCCAAAGAAACTTTCATTTAACATTATAATGACACTAGTGCCATCTAGGGATAAATATTTAAATCATAAGTATGACACTATCTGAGATAAGATTTTGAAGTTTTCTGAAACGAATGGTACAGTAAAAAAGGTTTTTTTTTTGAGTTGTGACACTTTTTGAGCGGATGTGCAAAATACTTCTTCATGCCAATGCTTTTACGGGGTTGTGCCTTCTTGTAGTCACAGGGCGTACAGCCGCCGACTGTATAAAGTTCTGTGTTCGTGAGTTTATTAAAAATCTCTTTTGTTTTTAACAGACTTCTTCAAAAAGGAGGACCTTCTCAATTCGACTATATGTGTTTTTTATTGTGTTTGTTCCCCAAATACTCCGCCAATTATGAATGAATGGCTTTTGATGATTTTTTTTTGTTTGATAGGTCATGCTTCAGAGGTTCTCTCATATAAATTTTATTAACTTTACTTGCGTACTTTTTAAGTATTTCTGTGACAAATCAATCTATTTTTCTTTATTTCTCTAAAGAAGCTTTTACTAATAAGGTCATCTTTAAAGAAATGTTAAAGTTACTGATACGTATACAATCCAATAATTCCCATATTATGAAAACAGTAAACTCCACATCACCCCCTACCCTGACCCAGCTCCCTCCCTTTTTTTTTGTGTGGGAAATCATCACATGACTTCTCCCGCTCTGGGCGGAGCGGAACGGCGTGTCAGACTTTTACTGACTAAAACCCACCCGTGTTCCTTCAGTTGCCTGTTGCCAAGGTCCCGGTTTCACCCAGCCCTAAGAGCATAATAACAAACACATTATAACGAAACAGTTGTAGACGATAAACAACGTTCATTAACAGTCAGTATTGTTATAGGGGTAATTAAAACATGGTCGGTGTGCGTAATGAAGTGTTTGGGCCGTATATCACTGTCGTATAAACAAATATCTACGGAATATAGCCTTACATTTTGCTGTACTTATAAGTACTGGGTGAAATTGAATTCATTGACATCGTCTTATGGGGCCATTGTACTCATCATTATGAACAACTTTCACTATCGGACCAACACTGAAATAGCGAAAAAAAAACAGCTGTTCCCTACATTTGATGAGCTATGCGAACCATAAATGTAGGGTACAGCTGACTTTTTTCGCGATTTTTTTTTTCGCTCTATTTATCGCAAGTTTTTTTAGACGAGAAACAACTAGCTCCGTAATTGCTAATAGCACTACCCACATGTTCTATATTCGACACCTATCAAAGAAGCCTGTCCGCTCCCAGCTACTACGTCAACCGTTCCTTCCACAAGATAAATTAAAAAAAAATAAAAAAAACCCCCGACAAAAACAAAGCATCTAATAAACGATTTTTTTTATAGCTAAGAACACTTCAACAACTTCCAAACAAAACCAAAAAAATCAAAATCGGTTCAGCTGTTTGGCAGCTACGATGGCGCAGACAGACACACAGATACACACGTTAAACTACACCCTTCTTTTTCCGTCGGGGGTTAAAAATATTTCACAACGTGATGTTACAACTTGAAAGCTTAGCTGCTAAAGCCCTATTAGTCGAACCAAGCGGACTCAACATCACCCTATTCACTGATTAAAGTGCAGAAACCAACAGGTTTTCGATATCGATTCCAACTGTGTCGAGTAGAGCACTCTATGCTGCCGCAGTACTTGCTATCGATTAACAATTATCTGACGAATCAAAGCAAAATATCTCTGTACATACATTATGCATGTCATGTTTGTGTGTGTTGGGTATACACTAGTCCTGTTTTTGAACAAAAATATTGTTTACTGGTCCTGTTTTTGAACAAAAATATTGTTTACTAGTCTTGTTTTTGAACAAAAATATTGTTTACTAGTCCTGTTTTTGAACAAAAATATTGTTTACTAGTCCTGTTTTTGAACAAAAATATTGTTTACTAGTCCTGTTTTTGAACAAAAATATTGTTTATTAACACAGTATGTTCCGTAGTTTTTCGTAATTTGAAAGGTGAATTTATAATAATTAAATACGTTATATTATGGTTACAACCCAATTAATTTCCGAGGAGAATATAATAAAAAATAACAACAAAAAAGAAAAACAAAATGTTTTCATAATTACGCCTCAGGCTCATCCCCTCTTCTCAACAAAAGCGACCTCAATTAAATTAAGTTAGTATCAAAGAAAACTCGAAACCATAATCGTTGAAAAATATTTAATAGAAAAATAATAAGCCTCTCAAGAGAAAAATGTAGATAAATATACATAAATAAGGAAAGAATATCTTACAATTTAAAAAAGATACATTTACTGAGATTACAGGAGAAACGGCCATAGATTTAAAATACGAACGCTCGGGGGCGACCATGATGTATAGTAAAAGGAAAGGACACCGATAAAAATGGATATTAAAACGTTCTTGCATCAAAATATTGCTGAATTTTGTTATTTATTCATTTTTGCATGAATGGTATTTTGGGAGTGGAATCTTACCTATAAAACGTTTTGTATTTTCTTGCTTTTGTGTGTGATTTAGTACATATTTCTGCCCCTTTTTTTTTTGAGGGTTAGAAATCATCAAATGACTTCTGCCGCTCTGGGCGGAGCGGAAGGGCGTGTCAGACTTTTACTGACTAAAACTCACCCCTGTTCCTTCAGTTGCCTGTTGCCAAGGTCCCGGTATCCCTTTCGGACTTTGTTGTTGCAATCTCGGTGGCTTGTATTTTGTCTGCAGACCATATTGGGTTTCCAGGCTAACCGGATGTCTCCAAGGCTGGACCGGGCTGGGGCCGCCTTGAGGCGGCTCCTGCCCAATCTAGGGGGTCCAAACGCCTCCTGCCGGAGGCTCTACTCGGGGGTCGTGCGGTCCATGGCCCTTTACGGGGCACCGGTGTGGGCGCGTTCCCTTAGGCTCCGGCCAGCCCGCCAGTTGAACGCGTCCCAAAGGGTCATGGCCATTCGGCTGGCCCGGGGATACCGCACGGTCTCCCGTGAGGCGGCGAGCCTCCTTGCCGGATTACCGCCATGGGATCTGGAGGCGAAGGTCCTCGCGCACATCTGGGAGTGGCGCGAGGAGGTGAAGCGCCGGGGTATAACTCCGCTGCCGCGAGAAATCGCGGCACAGCGGACAGAGCTCCGGCAAGATCTCATGGCGGCATGGAGAGTGCGATTGTCGCAACCCAGTGCTGGGCACGCCACAATAGCGGCGATAAGTCCCCTCTTTGAGGAGTGGCTAGAGAGGCGCCACGGCGTCCTCACCTTCCGCCTGACACAGGTCCTCACCGGACATGGCAGCTTCGGGAGGTTCCTGTGTAGGATTAGGCGGGAGGAAACGCCCGGGTGTCACCACTGTGCGGATCGCCCGGAGGAGACGGTGGAGCATACGGTGGAGGTATGCCCTGCTTGGGCGGAGCACCGCCGTGTCTTCGCGGAGGCGATTGGCGGCAATGACCTCTCGCGTCCGGCCCTGGTCCAGGCCATGGTACGGAGCGAGAGGGCATGGGAAGCCGTCACCTCCTTTTGCGAAGCAGTAATGCTCGCGAAGGAGGAGGCGGAACGCGTGAGGGAAAGGCAAAGTTTGCGCCCTCACGCCCCTAACCGCCGCCGTTGGAGACGCCCTGGGCGTCGGGAATCCTAGGCGGATTCCCGGCCACCAAAGGCGCGGGCTTGCGGACGGCGAGCAATGGGCAGCTCGCCGTCCGATAAGGACCAGGCCCGGGTCGATGGCGCGTCGTGTTCCACGCGCGCCTCAAAGAGATGTCAGCACAATTGACGGGGTCCGGTAGGACCGATGCCTGCCAGGGTTGCGGGAAAGTCCGAAAGGGATACCGGGACCTTGGCAACAGGCAAATGAAGGAACACGGGTGGGTTTTAGTCAGTAAAAGTCTGACACGCCCTTCCGCTCCGCCCAGAGCGGGAGAAGTCATTGGAAGATTTCCCACACTCAAAAAAAAAAAAAAGGCTAACCGGATGCAGCTGAATACAATATACCATTGTATATTGTATTCAGCTTCAAATTAATTTAAATTTAAATACTGGTATTCAGCTGCATACAGTTAGCCTGGAAGCCCACCCCAACATAGTTAGAAAAAGGCTAGGCAGATTGATTGAGTACTATAAATAACTCTTTAAATCAGGTGTGACGTTGGTGTTGTCAACTATCACACATTCTGTCATCACCAAACACCCCGTATTGTCGTAATCACTAGCCTGACCAAACGATTTGAGGAACATTCTATGTTAAACTAGTGACCAGCCCCTGCTTTGCACGGGTTTTACGACTTGACAAAACATCGAGATTTATTAATTATGTGTATGTTAATTATTAATGTATTATTTAAATTTAAATTTATTTATTTTAGGACAACTAGATCCAAATTATACACACAATCCTTTCGCAATAAATTCTCTAAATGATAAATGATTTTATTTATTTATGAAGGTTTATAAAAACACTTTTACACCTCAATAATATTTTAATTTTGCTTTGAATGCATAATTAACCTCTATATTCACTTGAGAAACACGACAGACAGCATGCGACTTTACGGCGATTTAAAAATTAGTTTGAGTATTCTGCCGTAAGACTTTTATTCGCTTTTACAATCAGCTCGTCAAAACATGCTACTAAAGTACATCATTCCATATTATTATATGAACTCGGCAGTATGCCATAAACTTGCTATGATTTACACGTAAAGTATAAAAGTCGTATAAATCCGTATCTGTCAAATGAATATTATATGAATAATTCCTGTAATGTACGACCTACGTCGTGTTCAGTCGAAGAACGAATTAATCAAAGGATTTTACGTGTACTGTGTTTCAACACTAAGTTTTATGAATGTGACCTTTTTCGTAAGTAGTTTTATGCTTGGAATTATTTAAACGCTATTTTTTATTTAGGCTTTGCTTACTTTCGGAAAATTAAAAAGATTTTTTTTTTAAATAAATCTCATAGGGTCCGAATAATTTTGGTTGCCTGGGGGTGACATGGATGCCCAATGGCAAGCACGAGGTCGTTTTAATCTTCCATGTACCATGGAAGAAATTGTGTCGAAATCATGACGTAATGAAGTGAGCATAAGCGCGGAGCTCAATGCTCTTGCAAATGTTAATTTAGACATAAAATCGAAACCATATCCTCGGCTAAACTATTAATCGGATGACGTAACAGACTTACTAGATATCTCCTTATTTAGATTACTAATCTACGATCAAAGTTCTAAATTGAAACACAAACACGCCGACGCGAAACACGACTTTGAACACCACATTGCACTTAAGTATTCCGAATTAAAATTCAAGTAATCCTATACATATTGCAGCTACAATCAATCACAAAAACATTAGGTACAAGTCTTAAAAAGCTGCCACTCAACTAAAATAATTAAAACACAATTTACCTTTTGCCATATCTAGTAACGAGTATTCGCGTCGGTTTTAGCTCAAGGCGCTCCCCCGCTGTGTTTAGACCCTTTATATACTGGCAGGTTTTTGTGCCTCCCTATGTATGGACCGTATTATAATAACATATACTGCAAATTAATTGATCCTTAAGGGCTATATTTGATTTATTTGTTTAATATAAAATTAATAAGTTTACAGTTCATTGTAATTAATGTTTTTCAAATTTGTGACTACGTTTGCTAAGGTTTGTGTGGAAGTATTGTCGTTGCTATTTCGGTCTCTCCTATAATATATCTGAAGTCTGTAACTAGTGGCGGTTTTTCTATATCAAGAGATTGGGTGTCGTGCAAAAGTAAACCATACAAGCATGGCTGTTGATGTCAAATTCAATTACTACATTAAGCTACCTGACGATACTAGCCACCATTTGCGTAAGTAATTTTTTGTATAATGTTTTTATATAAAAAATAAAGTAAGAAAAATATTTTATTTGGGACACGCACAGGAAATAAAACAATAAAAACAAACATTAAAACTAAAAACATACAACAAGTAATAAAAAAACACTGGCACTGTTTTTTATTTAAACTAAAAAAATCAATACAGCAAGAAGTAAAAATTTAAAAAAAAATGTGTAAGAGTAGAAAACCTGTGCAAGGCCAAAAAGGCTCCTATCTCAGCATAATGCTACAATATTGGAGAAAAAAAAAAACAAATACCGCTGCGCTGGTATTCACATAGGGCCGGCTGTGGACACACCTACGGACATAAAATAAATCCCACCGATGAATAAAATTAATAAATATAAAATAAATAATAAAATATAGTAATAAATACAAAAGTAAAATAAGAAAACCGATAAACTAAATATTACGGCCGACCCACAACCGACGCTCCAGCATCGCTTGTCCATGCTAAAATCTATTGTTATCGTCTATGACAAACGAGGGGACGCGAGCGCAGGCGATGTAAAGGCTGTCAATGTCAAAGTACATGTACTCCACTACTACTGAACAAGTACAGAAAATCTGCGATATTACAGTTATTAATCAAGCATTTTTATCAAACAATGCACGTTAAAAAAATAACAGCATCAGAATAAATAATACTTCAGAGTCGAGTGAATATTCCGTAAGTAATCCACCACGCAGGCCCAGTGCGGGTTGGTAGATATCAAAATGTCTTCAAATTTTTGGTTCTAGGACATGCCGGTTTCCTCACGATGTTTTCCTTCACCGTTTTGAGAGCACGAACTGCAACTCGTAAGTCGCGGTCGTTACCATTGGGCCACCACTGCTCTATGGGCCTCAACTGCTCTACGGCCACCACTGCTCTATGGGCTACCATTGCTCTATGGGCCACCACTGCCCTATGGGCCACCACTGCTCTATGGGCTACCACTGCTCTATGGGCTACCACTGCTCTATGGGCCACCACTGCCCTATGGGCTACCACTGCTCTATGGGCCACCACTGCCCTATGGGCTACCACTGCTCTATGTGCTACCACTGCTATATGGACTACCACTGCTCTAAGGGCTACCACTGCTCTATGGGCTATTACTGCTATATGGGCCACCACTGCTCTATGAGCTACCACTGCTCTATGGGCCACCACTGCCCTATGGGCTACCACTGCTCTATGGGCCACCACTGCTCTATGGGCCACCACTGCTCTATGGGCTACCACTGTTCTATGGGCCACCACTGCTATATGGACTACAACTGCTCTATGGGCTACCACTGCTCTATGGGCTACCACTGCTCTATGGGCTACCACTGCTCTATGGGCTACCACTGCTCTATGGGCTACCACTGCTCTATGGGCTACCACTGCTCTATGTTTTTACATGATATCTCATAATTTTAAATCTTTTTTGAAGAACCTAGCTCTTTTAAGAAGCCTGAACTTCTACTAAAAGTTACATAATAATCACTATGTAACGAGACTTGGAGGCGTACCCCAAGGGCTGGTTCGAGGTGGCACGGGAAAAGAGTTCCTAGAAGGACTTGGGGGGGGTGGCTTTGCCCAGAGTATAGGCTAACTAAAAACCGGCCAAGTGCGAGTCGGACTCGCACACGAAGGGTTCCGTGCCATTATCTATATTAAAAAAGGCAAAAAAATCACGATTGTTGTATGGGAGCCCCCTTTAATATTTATTTTATTCTGGTTTTTAGTATTTGTTGTTATAGCGGCAACAGATATACATCATTTGTGAAAGTTTCAACTCTCTAACTATCACGGTTCATGAGATATAGCCTGCTGACAGACGGACGGACAGCGGAGTAGAAGCGGAGGAGTTAGTAATAGGGTCCCGTCTTACCCTTTAGGTACGGAACCCTAAAAAAAAGCAATGAAACTAATACCTAATTCACGAGTAGTAAGTTCATTACAACTCAAACCTTCAATACCGCGCAGCCAAGTGTTACAACCCTATAACGGCTCTTAGACAAGTGTTAACCCTTAAAGCTTCGCAAAGCAGGGATTGTATCGCGACTGAGTCTCAAGGGAACACCCTAAGTTCGGCCAATCTTGTAGTCGACTGAAGTAAACGGGTTCACGGAGGATTCACGAAATGGTTCGTGCAAATATACAAATTGCTGCCTTTTGCTGTCTATCCTGAATAAAAGAGAAAATAGTTTTATTTTCATGTGTCATATATATGAAAAACGTTAAAAAGCATGGGAAAACTGTGTAGTTTTGCAATATATGAGTTAGTAGCTTCTTGCAACTAAGTGAGTTTGTATATTTGGGGAGGAACAGACTCCCTATAGTAGCATATAATTATAATTTATTTTAATTCTTCAAGGACTTTCTAATTAACTACAATGGTTTTTGGTCCGCGCGCGGTCATACAGGTTGAAAAGGTATTTTATGAAAGTCGAAGAAATCAATACCAACTATGTAGTTATATTTTATTGAAATACTTTATAATTATAATGGTTACTAGGATGTAGGATATAAATTAAAAAAAATCGAAATGTATACTGTATTTTTTAATAAACGTTTGACAAGATTAATAAAACTAGACTAATGTACCTTTTAAAACGAATTAAAATACTCAAGGAACATTAAAAAATATATGGACACACAGACCGAATAACACGTCATCAATTCTGGCAATACGTCATTAGAGTCTCAACCTGACACGTTTTATAGCAGCATTCCTCGACAATCTCCCGCTTACTTCTACCGAAGTCCAAAGCTCTCTGGGTGTCCATCCACGGCCAGTTATTCACACCACCATATCGTGGAATCACAACTTCTCCACTCCTCTTCACCGCCATTCCACTAGCTTCACAGTATTTGGCCATAGCTTCTGCCAGTACCCGACCACATAGCCCTCTTTTGTTAATAGTTTCAGACAAAATAAAGCCAATGAAAGTAAGTAAGACGAGAAATGTAACAACCTTC
The DNA here is from genome assembly GCA_949152455.1 of Lithophane leautieri. NCBI lineage: Eukaryota > Metazoa > Arthropoda > Insecta > Lepidoptera > Noctuidae > Lithophane > Lithophane leautieri. Next base: position 14,150,342 of record OX424476.1, on the reverse strand, counting down.
ATGGTAGTCATAGTGTCGAATGTGATGAAAGGGAGGAGGCTGCGGCTTTTATAGTGGAGAAAGCTCATTAATATTCGATATTAATATGCAGCAGGTTGCAATAATGAGTTGTCAGTGTGTGTAGTTCGACACAATTTAAAGGTTCCCTTGATATCTAACACTAAAGGGGAGTGGGAGTCACCAACTAACTTGTTGGAAGTTTGTTGGTGACTCCCGCAAGGTCCGTGGATGACAGGGGTTCAATAATAGTTATTTATGCAACTGTTATATAATAAGGGGTATTATAGTATCAGTGTTATAATACCTAATTATTTACAGTTGCATATAAGACTTTATCTACACCCATGATATGAATCTTCTATCAAAGTTTCTTTGCAATACCAATATCGAACAAAAATGGCGCGGTACGACGTGAATTCGAATTATTCGAATCTATGTTTTGTTTTTAAATTACGGTGCTTTGTTAGTGAAACGCTCGTGAATGACAATGTTCTTTTTTTTTTAAATGAGTTGCATTATGAAATTCAGTACATCATTATAACACCCGTTTGAATGTTATTATGGTTACTATGACACTGGTTGTTTTAATGTTGGCAATAAGCTAACTCTTTCAGAAACTTTTAGAGTGGATTTATAGCATGGGTGTAGATAAAATCAAATAACGCTCAGCACACGTGATATATCGCTTTAAACGGCATTGTGATTCCAGAGATGTATCTACAGCAAAGCTAGTGCAATCATTTTCTTCTATACTTTCTGTTAATTCTTAAGTTAAAAGATGGCTGTATTTTTTATGTATTTTCTTTCTTTTGTGCAAATAATTTAACTGTCTTAATTGAGGTACTCCTAGTAGGTAATAATAAGAAAATGCTGTCAATCTGCCTAGCCTTTTCCCAACTATGTTGGGATCGGCTGCCAGTCTAACCGGATGCAGCTTTATACCAGTATTTTACATGGAGTGACTGTCTATCTGACCTCCACAACGCAGCAACTGGGTAATACGATGAGACTGATTGTCAGACTTTTGGGCTTCTGAAGACCCGTAACGACTGTCAAAGATCCACGAATGACAGCCGGGACCAACGGCTTAACGTGCTTTCCGAGGCACGGAGGAGTCTCGATATGTAAAGATGATCACACATCCACGGACCAACCCCGGCAAGCGTATCTTAACCTCGTGGATCGACTCGTGCGGCTCTTATTACTTAGCCACGAGCTCCTCTCGATAAGAAAATGTTGTATTTTTACCTATAATTGTTTGTTACATTTAGATCTTTATTTTCTGTAATTTCACGTATAAAACGCTGGTAAATCTAAATAAATAAAGCAAGTAATTAAGATCGCTTATTTTTTCTCGAGACACAAGTCGATATGCGTTCTCTTCTTCATCTTCGTAGCACTCTGTGAGAGCGGTCGTGGTCTTAATGTAGTTTCTTGTCCAGGGGCTGATGTGCCCTCTTTGAGGAGTGGCTAGAGATGCGCCACGGCGTCCTCACCTTCCGCCTGACGGAGGTTTTCACCGGACACGGCAGCTTCAGGAGATTCCTCTCGCGTCCGGCTCTGGTCCAGGACATGGTACGGAGCAAGAGGGCATGGGAAGCCGTCACCTCCTTCTGCGAAGCAGTAATGCTCTCGAAGGAGGAGGCAGATCGGGTGAGGGAGAGGCAAGGTTTGCGCCCTCACGCCCCTAACCGCCACAGTAGGTAACGCCCTGGGTGTCGGAAATCCCAGGTGGATTCCCGGCCACTGTGCGGGCTTGCGGACGACGAGCAATGGGTAGCTCGCCCTCCGATAAGGACCAGGCCCGGGTCGACGTCACGTTGTGTTCTACGCGCGCCTCAAAGAGATGTCAGCACAACTGGCGGGGTCCGCTAGGACTGATGCCTGCCAGGGTTGCGGGAAAGTCCGAAAGGGATACCGGGACCCTTAGCATAAGGCAATTGAAGGAACACGGGTGGGTTTTAGTCAGTAAAAGTCTGACACGCAGGTGCTGATGTGATTCGTCTCACGTTTTCTCTACTCCAATTTTTGTGTTTTTAGTGCGTCGCAAACGGGTTCGTCCACTGCATATTTGATTTGCTCAGTTCATCTCATGGGTGAGCGTCCGCGAGGTCTAGTGCCTTCCACTCTACCCTGCACGACATACCGCTCTATAGAGTCGTCGTAATTTTAATTTTGTATAATATATTCCTCGGCTATCGCATTGGGCCTGTAATGGTAGTTTTAAGGTATTTAATTAAATAAATAATAATAGTAAATAATAATCCTCACGCCTTGAGACGTGTCCGAAGTATTTGATAAACTTTCTGGACCTTTTCTATTCCTGCCAGTGTTGTTTTGACCTATAGCCGCACTGGTTAAAAAGTGATAGTTTTTGACGAATTTGGCCAGTTCACCGTTTAATTTGTGTCGTGCTATACCTGCCTGGATCGTTGACGTCATACAGTTCAGCACAGTTCAGTAAGCAATCTATTTAGGCAGTACATAACAGTATGTCTAATACATGAATGTCAAAATTAAACAGTCAAGTTGTTGATAATAATATGACATCACGCGTTTATTCCACATTTCGCCAGATACTCGTATGTTTAAGTCCCATGTAACAGGAGGCGAGCCTATTAGCACCAACCGCACAAATCCAGACTCTGGGCTGCTACTGACAAATTCCAAATGGTAAAACCCAATAGTACTTTGCCAGACCTTATTTTTTTTTTTTGAGGGTGGGAAATCATCAATGACTTCTCCCGCTCTGGGCGGAGCGTAAGGGCGTGTCAGACTTTTACTGACTAAAACCCACCCGTGTTCCTTCATTTGCCTGTTGCCAAGGTCCCGGTATCCCTTTCAGACTTTCCCGCAACCCTGGCAGGCATCGGTCCTAGCGGACCCCGCTAAACTTTGCCAGACCTGAGAATTGAACCCAGGACCTTATGCTCAGCAGTAGCGCTTGCGACCAGAAGACCAACGAGGCAGTCAAAGAGACGAATATCTTTTGTGATAAGAAAATTTATTGCAAAAGAAAATGTCACTTTTGTGAAAAGATTTTTATGTTCTAAGAAAGGACACTAGTTATATAATTTACTTCTTATAACATCCTTACATATTATAAAACAAAGTCCTCCGCCGCGTCTGTCTGTCGTCCTGTACGCGATAAAGTCAAAAACTACTGCACCGATTTTCATGTTGTTTTCACCAATGGATAGAGTGGTTCTCGAGTAAGGTTCTAGTGTATAATAACCGACATCCACGCGGGCGAAGTCGCGGGCATCAGCTAGTAAGTAATAAAAATCTTTATCTCTTTTTTTTCCTCTTTCTTTTCTCTTTTTATCTTTCTTTTTTGCTGAAACACTTCTCCGCTTCTATTCTTTCAAGACCTTGTAAAATAACACTTCTCTCAGATAACTCGAAGATTGTATAACTAAATACAATATTTAAATTATCAGAGAGAAATGTTTCCAACAAATTAAGGAGATATTATTTTACAAGGTTTAGAAATACAGCAATGAAAATGTGGAATAAATACACAGTATAATTTGAAAAGTAATACCCCTTAAGCCAGGACGTATGTTGGTCGAAAGGTCGTGGTTTCAAATTGGACCTCACTGAGGTCAGCGAGGTCTATTAGGGCAGGGTTCACCCTAATAGAAGCACCCCTATGTAGTTAGAATAAAAAGTCATTTAAATAAACTAAAACTATATTTAAAAATGTAACATTTGGGTACAAAGTATACAGGATGGATTTTTACTAGCAACTAATGAACTAAACTTATCTGAATCTTTTTAGCTATGCTAAATAGTAGGTTTACCGAAAAAAGCATAAAGTATATACTTACGCGTTTTAGTTGTTAGGGTCTATACTATAGACCCTAACACTCGATCAACTTAAAAAGACTACCAACTCTCATACTTCACTTACCCCATGACAAACATATCCATTTTCAACACAAGCAACCTTGTGTCCACAATTCTCCGAAATCCCGATAATTCCCGATCATTCCCGAAGAAGTATTTACTTACTACTACCCTGCTATCGAAAAATACTTCTTGTTGAACTTTTTCAAAGAAACTCAGGGGAATTCTGCGGAGGCGATAAGTGGTATTTATCTCGGCTAAAGTGTAGCTATGGGGTTAACAAGACTAGTTGGAAACTAATACCTTTGTAATGGAACACCGATCTTAGAGCTAAGGAATGTTTGGGAGATGTGTTAAATTAAATTCTTTAGTCTTATTTTCTTGTTTGGTGAAAGTCTTAAGTCGCTGACAAGAGCTAAAACACGGTCACTGTCAGGCCAACACCAGTCACAGCCGTTGTAATTTATTGCAAAATATGATGCGATTTTCTATTTACTCAAAAATGAGTTGAGTAATCGAAAATAAAAAACAACCAAGTTCTGCATTCAAATAAGACGTTCCTGTTATTAATTAAATAGGTACCGACGTACGTTCATATGTAATACAGGTATTTTAGATTGGAACTCAAGGTAAAAGGTTAGTTTACCGTTAATTTGTATCGAGTTTTTCTTGTGTTTTGGTAACAATCAAGTTGTGAAAAATATGTTCAAGATTAACATATATTTTTTCCGCTACCACAAACTATATAAATTGTTTTATATGGTGTTTACCTAGAAGTAACTGATGCACTGTTTTTTTTTTAAATGTATTATGTGTTTGTATGTTGGTAAACCTAATAAAATAAATAAATATAGTCAAGGCAATTTTTTTTTTAAGACAACCTTCGCTCTTTTGCTTCTTGTCAGCGCCTTAAGTACTTACCTAATAACTTTTTTGAGTATTGATATTTTAAGTCTTGAGTGGGTGATATAGATGTGAACTTTAAATAGGAATTATGAAAGCTTAACCAACGAGCACTGAGCCCGCCTCTCTCAATAAGAGGACTGAGTCCCAGCAGTGGGAACATTAAAGTCTAATGATGCATTTCATTGAGATTCGCTTAGACTTAAGCCGAAGTGGTATCGTGATAGCGACTGACGGGGGCCGGGGGCGGCGGTATGACGCCGCCCGCGCGCAATTCTATTACTATGTTTACAAATATATAATTTTAAAATTTTAGTTGTGTTTATATAGAACATAAGTCCATAATCCCTTAAAGTATTTAATAGTAAACACGTAGACAGCATTTTATTACAATTGCTTTGATAACAATCGAATGGAATAGGTTTTTCTCTTAATGGTTGTAACGAAAAAAGCATATTTTAAGGAAACTTTGCGGTTTTTTTGTGCCGAGGAAAGTTTTGTCAATCGTGTTTCGGTCCTCATACTTCACTAAAGACACTCTTCAATTACCGTAATTAAAAAAAGTACGCAAATACGTTGTTTTTTTGAGAGAAACATTGATTTTGCGTGAAGTCGAAACGCGTCAAAACATCTGCTTTGGAACCATTTCACTTTAAGTTTGCAATGTACAAATTATAAAGAAGGGTTGGGCAGAGGTGACCAATAGTACACCCACGTCTGCCCAAGCCTTCGGGGACACAAGGCGTGATGTTATGTTATGTTTAAATTGTAAAGTATTAATGTACACACGGCTGCACAGCCAGCTATACATTTCCAGTTCATGCAGATCTCGCATTGTTTAGAATTTTCGTACAATGCGAGGTCGGCTTATACTGGAAATGTATAGCTTGAGGTGTAAGCCGTGTGTACTCATTGTTGATGAGTCAAATAAATAAAGATTACAATATACCGTTTTCGCTGCAGCTATGTCCTGCAGACAACTAAGAATCTAAACCGAAAAAATGTAAATATTACTTTTATTTAGAAGTGCATTTTGTTCATACAAATGTCAGTAAAGAACATTTATAAAAGAAGTGAAGAAGCCCCATATGAAATAAAAAACCAAGGGGCCTAAAACGGCCACATTAGCAATTCTTCTAAAAGCAATTCATTTCCTGAATTTCCAGCTGTCATTAGCAATTCCTCTAATTTGACAGAAAAGCAATTCCTTTTGTGTGGACCATTGTACGAATCTCCATAGAAAACTGTCAAACAGATGAATTATTTCGTATCGCATGCAGATCATAATATATTATGAATTGCCAGTTTCTACAATTTTACGATGATTCATAATATTTTCCTAATAGGATTCTGCCGAAGTGGCTGTTTTAAGCCCCCAGAGCGCTGTCAACAGTGACGTGACGTGAGGTCGGTTTCGTTAACATGTGTGCACTTAGTGAGGTGTAATTTGATTGTAAATGGTTGTAAATGTGTGCATGAGAGCGTATATGGCACAGAGCGGAGGTGTAGTTTTGGCATATTTCTCTGTATTGTTCGCAGCGGTCTGTCTTGGTAGTTTATTTGGTCTGAAATAGAGGCATCTTCACTGTTATTATACGGTTATCAGGACATTCAAGACTGTTGTATACAGAAGTCCAAAGCAAGTTCCCAGGCGGTTAAATCAATTAAGTATCAGAGGCGAGCCGGGATTCACTGGCCGGTTTTGTTTCGTTAAATGTCTTTGCTTAAAAAGAAAACAGTGGCTATGATAAAAGGGGTGCCTTGTCCTGAATAAAAAACATACCAGGTGATAATTACTATGACCTGATTTGAAAGCACTTTATGGAAAGCGATATTATTTACCTTCAAACCACGACCATGAGGAGCTCGTGGCTACGTAATAACAGCCGCACGGGTCGATCCATCAGGTTAAGCTACGCTTGCCGGGGTTGGTCCGTGGATGGGTGACCATCTTTACATACCGAGACTCCTCCGTGCCTCGGAAAGCACGTTAAGCCGTTGGTCCTGGCTGTCATTTGTGGATCTTTGACAGTCGTTACGGGTCGTCAGAAGCCCGAAAGTCTGGCAACGAGTCTTACCAAGGGGTATCGTATTACCCAGTTACTGGGTTGTGGAGGTCAGATAGGCGGTCGCTCCATCTAAAATACTGGTATTCAGCTGCATCCGGTTAGACTGGAAGCCGACCCCAACATAGTTGGGAAAAGGCTAGGCAGATGATGAAACCACGACCATGAAACAGTCCAGTGTCCACACAAAAAAAACAAAATAGAAACTTCTCAGCCGGCAGAGCCGAAACCTTCTTGACCGAACTCTGCCGAAGTTTCGCGAAGTTTTACGAATAAGATTCATTAATAAAGTTGGCGGTAGACTTCGTCAGTCGTCACCGCTTTAATTAGTGAGATAGAAGTTCACATTTGTACAACTGACATCCTTTGAACACAGTGGAGCTATCTACACTAATTCTATTAACAAACTTGCTCGGTCTTATCATTTCGAATGCGATTTAAATAATTTTCGCATCGGATAAGTTCGGTTTTCTTATCGTTACCGAGGTGTTGGAAAAGGAATTTGTGATTTTGAACTTGGAACTTGTAGATTGATATCCCAGATTGCAGGTAAACTCTATTTTACTTAGTGCGAGAATTTAGGTAAACTTATTGAAATTCACAAAAGAACTTATTTTCTCCTTAAAAGTCTAGCTTGGACAAAAATAGTGGGTACCAGATACCAGAATACTGGTACTGCCAAAAGCTACTGATAATATCTTTACCAATGACTACCTAAAAATTCTGCACTAACTAATAATTTTACATCGTACTGATCTACTGACAAGATCAACTCCAATGATAATAACTCAAATTCATAATTAAAACAAAAATTGCTTAATGAAGCGTCCCTCAAAAGACAATATAATGAAATTGGCTCGACTTTAAACACTTTAGGCGGCTAAGGGCGGCTATAAATCATCAAAGAACTTTCAATTCAATTATTGATGCGAAAAGTCCCGTTGAATGGCCTCATAGCCTTTTAGACTATAGACTAAGAGCCAGCGAAGTGGCGAGTTGCTTTATAGCAGAGAGATTTATGTTAAGTGCAGTCGCTCTATTTTATTTTATGGAATTGACTTTTTTTGCCTGATTTTACTGAGAAATATTCAAGTTATGTTAAGGCAGTAAATTAATTTTACTACTAATATAAGAAGTATATATACGTTTTTCTGTCTCTTCTGCTGTCAGTATGAGGACTTACATTTTTCGTTACATGTTACTAAATGTCTTCTGTTTTTTAATCTCATAGACTAATTTGACATTTCAAGTGATTGTGTTGGTTTTTTTCAAATTGTAGTTTAACATATGCACCTGTCAAATTAGTCTACGAGATAAAAAATCGAATTTAGTCGGTTTTCCATCCTTACTATTGATGGTGCAGGTGGTATTTTTATATAAATACATAAGACAGACTGATAGTTCTTTACGAAACTGACACTTACGGTATAATTACGAAAATTTCTCCAGAAGTTGAAATGGAAGACCATACTTTCTATAACTGTAGCCAGATGTTCCCTAGCTCTTAGACTACTTCTTGTAGAATGCCATCGCCTCCACTGGTTCGTAGAACAATAGTCCGCGAGCCCGCCTCCCTTTTCAATTAAACTATGACTACACTCAGTTCTACGTATAATAACTGAATACGAAAATTAAAATTTGACTCATTATGTTCGGTTGGTTTATGTTTCAAATTCGAATTTATGTGTAAATTAGACCTTCGGGTTGGGTTTCTTTGATCGTGATTAGGAAGCCTTATTGCGTAACATACTCGAACTGTCATCCATGTCATTTTGACAGGTCATCAAAATCCATTGCGTTATTCTTGTTGTCAAGCAGACGAATTTTTCAAACTTACGAAGCAATGGTTTCGATTGAACCTTATAATATCTGTGATTGAACAAACAAAACGAAAGCAATTGTCGCTACAAGTGTTTCACGCGATTAGACTACCGTTCACAACAGAAGTCAGCCATCTTTCCGATTCGATTATCCTACCCGTACATAATGAAAAAATCGTTTATTGAAGTATCGATAATTGGAATTGAACTACTAATTTATTCGAATCGTTTGCATAATTGATTCTCGATGGGTAGTCTCGATAATGGCCGAATCGATCGATGCTCTTATTGCCAAGAACTTGGATCGGCTAGACTTTCCAGGAATAGACTATGATTGAATTGTTTTAAGACTTGTGTTGACCGAGATAGCTCCTTGTGAAATGTTGATATTTAGCCGCATCTTGGAAGACGACCTTAATCTGATTGGGAAAGGGCAAGGCGGATAATAAATACGCTTTTATTTTTATAACATCAAAACAGTTTATTCTAGTTATTTTGTAAAGATACAAGGTAATTTACATTTACGGGAGCTGAGGCCCTAGACAAAGTGGCATTCTATCAGCGATAACGATGATGGAAGAGGCAAAAATGTATGGGACTGACATATGCTATCGAAAAGCTTATATCAATCCTGTTGAAAGTTTCACTCCCAGCGAAATTGCGCAGTTTCGGAAAAAATAATTATATTTCTTTTCCTAGTATTGTCCCGGGCCCATAACCTGACGGGTTAATTCGTAGAAAAATAAGAACATTATGAAGATGACGAAAGATTTAATATCTCACACAACGAATATAGTTTGCACTAGAACACGGCTAAGCTAAAAAGGAACGAATTGACAAATGTCTTTGACAGCGAACACAAACAGAACCACAGACATGACATGTCGTTTAGTTTATAACCTTCAACAGATTATTTTTTGTTTTTGTAAAAAGTTTTATAATAGGTATGGATACTCAAAAAAACTAGAGGAGCTCGTGGCTAAGTAATAACAGCCGCACGGGTCGATTCATCAGGTTGACCTACGCTTGCCGGGGTTGGTCCGTGGATGGGTGACCATCTTTACATATCGAGACTCCTCCATGCTTCGGAAAGCACGCTAAACCGTTGGTCCCGGCTGTCATTTGTGGATCTTTGACAGTCGTAACGGGTCGCCAGAAGCCCGAAAGTCTGACAACCAATCTTGCCAAGGGGTATAGTATTACCCAGTTACTGGGTTGTGGAGGTCAAATAGGCAGTCGCTCCATGTAAAATATTGATATTCAGCTGCATCCGGTTGGACTGGAAGCCGACCCCAACATGGTTGGGAAAAGGCTAGGCAGATGATGGATACTCAAAAAAACAATTTATCTAACATAAAGCTAATCTTTCATCAAATCGTATCAAGTCAGTCATCAACCAAAGCATAACTTACATACTCGTCTGTCAGTTACTTCATAGCAAGGTGACGGTAAGCCGGGTTTATAACGTGAACGTCTTTGACTAAACTCGCTCGTAAAATCTTTGTAACCTTTCATAGTTGGTCTTTTAAAGGTACTTGATTTTACACTGTAGCGTTTAATTTTGTTTAGTTGAAGACTTCATCATCTGCCTAGCCTTTTCCCAACTATGTTAGGGTCGGCTTCCAGTCTAACCGGATGCAGCTGAATACCAGTATTTTACATGGAGCGACTGCCTATCTGACCTCCACAACCCAGTACCTGGGTAATACGATACCCCTTGGTAAGACTGGTTGTCAGACTTTCGGGCTTCTGACGGCCCGTAACGACTGTCAAAGATCCACAAATGACAGCCGGGACCAACGGCTTAACGTGCTTTCCGAGGCACGGAGGAGTCTCGGTATGTAAAGATGGTCACCCATCCACGGACCAACCCTGGCAAGCGTAGCTTAACCTGATGGATCGACCCGTGCGGCTGTTATTACGTAGCCACGAGCTCCTCCGTTTAGTTGAAGACTTGAAGACAATAAATAAATAAAAAACGTTTATCTGGATACAAAAACATACTATTATAAAGAGTTCAAATAAACATAATTATGAACTTCCATGGCTCAGTACGTACGTGTATTCTCGTTCGTTCCACTGCCGTCGTCTGACGAAACGAAACCGATGGTACCAATGACCAACCAACCAATGGCGTGGGACCAATGGAAATTAAAAATAAAATTACTAAATCATCGTTCGTCCCACCAGTGAGACGATGGTAGTGGGACGAACGGGAATACACGTGTACGTGAACCATACAGCAATGGTTCAGGTACTGAGAATCGAACCTCTGCGTGAATGATAGGCTAGTACCAGCTAAAGCTCCAGTTGCAGCTACCGGGGTTGCGGGAAAGTCCGAAAGGGATACCGTGGCCTCTGGCAACATACAGGCAACTAAAATAACACCGGTGGGTTTTGGTCAGTAAGAGTCTAACACGCCCTCCCGTTCCGCCCAGAGCGGGACAAGTTATTTGATAATTTCCAAACCATAAAAAAAGGGCATAGTCATCTGCGATTCAATAATTGAAATTCTTTCATTATTAATTCCATCTCATAAAATACATAATAACTCAGTATAAGCTTCTGCCGTCAGAACAGAACATAAACAATGTAAATTTTATTGTAGGGTACATGTATACTTTAGTTCGTCCGGCGACATTTCAATATTCGGCCCACGCTCCGCTCACTCAGGAGAAAAGGTCACAAATTAACTTTTATTTCGCAAATAAATGTCGTTCTTAATGTAGGGTAGTTTGATGTTTTTCTTGGTATAGGATTAGGGTAGTTTTTGTTTTATAATCTGTAGACCTTTGTGCGTAGATGATGTTTTTAGGGTTACGTATCCAAAGGGTGCCAAGAACACCCTTAGGCTCCACTGTCAGTCCGTCCGTCACAGGACTGTGTCTTTTTAACCGGTATCTTTGCCTGCATTTATTTTTTATAGCATAGTAGCAGGTACTAGTATGCTATAACAAAAAAATACTAAAATTAAAATAAAGTTAAAAATTAAAGGGAACAAGAAACGTGTTAAAGAAATATGTAGTGTTAAATATTGCACGGTGGTACGGAACACTTCGTGTACGAGTCCGACTCACACTTGGCAGCTTTTTACAAACATTATTTTTTATTCATTCGTTTTGTATCGTATTAATTTCAGGCAGGTTCATTTAGAAACACTACTCTTGTTATTACATAATTCGTAAGCAATAAATGTCAAACACAGACAAACCTAAAATAAACACACAATTTTCGCTCAAAACAAACATTCCACATTCAAAATAATAAGCATATCTACATTTTACATTTGAAATAATTCTCAGATTATAAGCTGAGAGCTCGCCGGATTTTATTTTTAGATTCCAATTAAGTTTTAAAAGGCATGCATAGTATGTGACTGTATCCTATCCCGACAACCATAATAAATAACACAGAAATAAGAGCTAAAACTAAACTAAAAGTTAACGTTAAAATGTTGACAGCACAGGACAACACAAATAAAGTCTGAAAGCTATTTTAGTGATGTCCATGCTAATTTCTAATTCCATATTCGTCGTCCAATCCCGGGTTGTTTTAAGCGCAGGCCACACTGAGAACGAAGCTAAGCTCGTTTAGCATCGCTCATGTATATACTTCGCGATATGGCCTGTGGTTTACATGACAATACACTCGCTAGAGTAAGTGATTCGATGACAGGTGTACCGTGTAAAATCTGTTTTTTTAATCTCGTAGACTAATTAACCAAAAATACATAACCTAAGAATACATTTCCCAAATCTATCCAAATTGTGATTGACCAATGAACCGCAGTAAATGAACATGTTCAATGGGACTCAAAACCCGTTCAAAGTTTGTCCAGCCAAGCGATTGAATTTCAATCCATTTGAAGTAAGGATATCAATACGGGCATATATATTTATATTTGTAAAGTGTACACCTCCCGAATCATTGGGTTTCTCATACAATAATTTGTGGCGAATTAGGGTGATTTGCACCCTGTGTGTATGTGTAAGGCTTTGTTTATTGATATTCTGAAGGTTTTTGTAATTCAGTGATTTGTATGCATGAGTTTTTTCTGTGTTTATCCGCTGATGACTGGTTGTCGAGTGCGTGTATTTGCTTTCTTTTAATGTTTTTTTCCGTTTTTCCGTGTTTTCCGTTTTTTAAATACTTGACTTTACCCTGGCCCTGTTAGTTTTTAAGTCTACTTTTAAAATCTTAGGCCCGTATCCGTACCTCACTCAAGACTCAAGCATTAGTTAAAACTAGTTTCAACCAATCAAAACGCTTCTAACGAGTTATAAGTAATGTAGTAAAACTCTTCAAACTGCACTCATATTTATGTCAATTTTCTACATTAATTTGAACATGAAACTTTTTTGTGTTATAAGTGCCTACGTAAGTACCTACCACGAGCGTGAAAACGCGTTTAATATAAAGTGCCCAATCGATAGCTAAGCCGCCATTCCCTGCGGTTTTCACACAAATGCCTGAAACTAAATTAAACAGAGGCTTATAAAAAAAAGAGTAGAAAGCAAACACATTGGAATTCTGTTAGCAACAGGTCTGCAATTATTTTTAGCAACAGTCTTTGTTGGCAGACCTCAAACCACGCTTCGACCATTCTGCCTTTTATTACCTTTTGTATTCAAAACGATATTTCCCTCCTTTATATTCGGTACCATATTCCAATTTTGAAGAACTGTCATTTAGATATTATTTCTTTATTTGCGGTGTTTGCGGCCTGTGACGACTTTAGAAATCGATTTTTAATTTGACATTACCTTATCGATCACTCTTCATTACTTATCTGTGGCATCTCGTGTCAAAGTATTGTCATTTGTTTTTTTTTACGAATTGAGCTCTTGTTTTTAAACAGATCCATCAAAGGGACTCATAATCTATCAATGGACGTAAGCCCAACAAGGGAGTGTACTGAAGTTATAAAATATAAACATTTGATATACGCAATATAGCAAAAATGAGGTAAAACACACACAGATGAAATAGTACAACGGTCTTATAAAAGCGATTTTTACGACATTTTGATGGACAAGACTTTTATGATGGAATAAGCAGGTTTTATCATGAATCCGAATTAATTATTCTTACCTTAAATCTGTTTCTATTTATAAGTTCATTGATCAAATTGAATTTGTCAGTTAGTCACAAAATCTATCACCAATTTACCCAACATCTATAACCCCACTACAACTCAAAACCCTTTCCATTCTCTAACCCCCAAACGGCTAAGAACAAGACGCAATGATTCACAAAACATCACTTAATTAGCATGTTGGACTCCCGGATCCCGTTCACCTGTTGCGGCGCGCGCAGATCGACCGCGCTGCATTGTGCCCGACGGTTAACCCTGCAAATGTGGGTCGGCGCTTGTTCCCCAGAAACACTTGTCAGAATTGTGCCGATCGCTGCGCTTGGGATTTGATAATGGAATGAGATTCGGAGGATTTTGAGGTTAAACTTGGTATTTAAAAAAGGAAAGTTTGATATTCGGTAGGGTTTTTGAAAAATGGAAGCCTCGATTTCGGAAGACTGTGTAGACATTAAGATTTAAAAGTAAAAGAGACCACATTTGAGCCCGTCTCTGGTTTTGGCACTAATTGTGTCGGCGTTTATTCGCCAGAAACACTTAAGGGCGTACCCTACCTCAAATTGCTTAGCATGATCCTCCATTATGCCGAAATTATTGCAGCATTAATTTTGAAATAAATATATGTTAAAGTGGAGGATTGATGCTAGGTCCTATGTTTGGCGAAAACACGAGTAAGTACATAAAATTTTCTCTATAGAAAAAAAATCCAAAGTTACCTCTAAACAGAACTATAAACCGCTGGTATTAAAAAAATACTTCAAATTAGATCATGAAACTTTGCATAATAACTGAACTATCAATAAAGTAGGTCTTAGGTTTTTAATATTTTTTAAATTACCATTATTTTCACCGTAAAAAGCAATTACCTTCAATGATTCGGCCACTGTTTGTTAAAGAACAGGAATGTTATAGATCCTATCGGGTGGAGACCTGGGGTAGTATTATGAAGTATTAATGCCATCATTATTCCGCTGCGAAAACGGGATGGTGCTAGCGGCCTTATCTAGCTCCGTCTCTCTCTCACACTGGAATAATGATGGCATTAATACTTCATAATACGGCACCAGGTGTCCTGAAATACAGGCCCTAAGCCTAGTTTAGGCACCAGTCTCCCACAATATAATGACTGCATCCACTTTTATATAGAACTATGTATTTAATTTGTATTGTGGCGAGAAATAAACATTATTCTATTATTACCTAAACTTTTCGAGCCTTGAGAGTGGCTAGCGCCCCACTCCGTCTCGCTCTCACTCAGGTCGCGAGTAGTATGGAGCGAGCGAGATAAAATCTGAGGTAGGGTACAGCCTTAAAAGAATTGTGTCGAACGCTGCGCTTGTGATTTGATCATGGGAAAAGATTTGAAGAATTCCGAATATATTTATTTTTTAAACGCACGTTAACTGTCTTAGTTTTGTCTGTAGTACTGTTAACAATGACAGAATCTACACTATTTGAAGAATAAAACACGATATCCTTCAATAGTTCTATAAGCTTTTAATGCAGGCATACAATTTAAATAATATATCTCCAAATAAGGAAGTCCCTTTAAAATTCGCGCTACGCTCACTTCTGTACGGTTCCGTCTATTCTGTTTTCAAAGACAATATTTTTTGACCTAGTACAAAAGAGACAAAAAATAACCTACAGCTATTGCTAATTCCGTATAAAACAGAGCAATCTGTTCCAGAAATACTTGACAGAACTGTGCCGATAGCCGTTCCGTGTCCAAGTAATTCAATAAAGGCCCAAAGATTGCAAGAATACGAAGCTAAAAGCGCCTCTGTTTCTGCCAACCGTTGGAAATTGTCGATATACTCGTACTTGTCCGAACACAATTTTAAATCAGGAATTGAACAAGAAATCTTGGCAATAGATTTAAGTTTGCAGTGGAGTAAGTTTCTTTCCTTACCTGAAAACTAGTATCGCAAATTGATCAGATTCATGTTGGCTTTCTATTTTATTTTTTTTCTTCTTTTTTCGACTTCTCCCGCTCTGGGTGGGAAGGCGTGTCAGACTTTTACTGACTAAAACCCACCCGTGTTCCTTCAGTTGCCTGTTGCCAAGGGTCCCGGTATCCCTTTCGGACTTTCCCGCCACCCTGGCAGGCATCGGTCCTAGCGGACCCCGCCAACCTAGCGGAGCCCGCCAAGTTGGCTTTCTACCTGAAATATTTAAATTCTCATTTGTTTCTGTAGGGATGTCTTTGATTAAATTCTTGTCTGTATCTAGATTTTACTAGTGTTCTGCGAAATATGGTTCATCGCGTCAATGTCGCCATAACAATGGCATGCTAATCTGGAGCATCTTTGACCTCTGTAGGGTTGAAGACTTTCGTACCCTAACAACAGCGAAAGCCTCTAGCCGACTACTTTCAGATGAACATACTTAATTGATGATTCAGAGTATAGCCGTACTAAAAACTTTTTTTTTTTGAAAGAACTGTTTTTATTTTTCACTTTTTAGTTGTGGTACCTACCCCACTCATATTCGAATACCACTACCTGCTATGTAAATAACAGTGACGGAGTCAAATAAGATATCATCTATATAGACTAAGTGGGGAAAAATACTTAATTATTGAAGCTAACTCAAAAACTACATAAGCTAAGTTAATAAGAGCACCAGCTTTCAAATAAAAAAAAGAATTATCAAAATCGGTTCACCCAGTCGAAAGTTCTGAGGTAACAGACATTTAAAAAAAAATACAGACGAATTGATAACCTCCTCCAATTTTTGAAGTCGGTTAAAAAACAAATCTGGATCATCCTGATTTATTTCCACAAACCAAATAAGCGTATCAAAATCCAATGCTGGACACAAACCTCTCCCAAATTGACTCCACAACTATGTCTTATCTTAACTAATGACGCGATCTCCCATATTATCCTCTAATAAAACCTCAAATATCGCTATTCCTGTTAGTGCAGTATTTGGGTCAGTCCCTCCTAAAACACTTGACATGTCACGCCGATAGCTGCCCAATAGGGGCTCAGTGATTGCAGGAAATCACGCCTTTGTATGGCGGAAGACTGCCTTTGTGTGTTTATTTTGACGTGAATGGGACGCTTTGTTACTGTCGTGTTTTTTTTCTTTCAGCCTATGTCGTGAAAAGATTAGCCAGTCAGCGAGGTTAATGTTTCAGAGTTTGGTACCTTCTTCAGATATCGCCATTTATGGAGGTCCAAGTTATAATACTCCCATGACTACAGCACGCGTAGCATGACCACCGTAGAAACAGGTTTTGTCTACGGAAGAATAGACAAAATGACAGTTATACAATCACGATCTGTCATTTTGTCTATTCTTCCGTCGACAAAAACTCGTTTCTATGGCGGTCATGCTACGCTAGCTGAGCATGGAATCGCTGCGTCGGAAGCCACTAGAGCCGGCAGTGCTGATAAAATTCGTGGCGTCAAAAGTGCAATAGGCGCACAACTTCATTCATCCCACAACATTCAGTCGTCGTAGTGCGAGAAAACGGTTACACGATTGGTTTGTGTGGAAAGCGTTGACAAAGCTGCCTCTAGCAACGGCTGCCGAAGCCGTGCTCGTGACTAATAGGGCCTGAGGAGGCCTATTGACCTCCAGAATATTTTTTAGGTAATTTATTGCCAGTACAAGTTACGAGAACAGTGATGGCCCAGTGGTAACGGCCGCGACTCGAATTGCGAGTTGTGGGTTAAAGGTTTGAACCTTGGCGGTTTACGTTGTGTACATTATTTCATTACCCACTGCTCTCAAAACCGTGAAGGAAACCGGCATGTCCTACAACCAAAAATTCGAAGACGTGAAATCTACCAACCCGCAATGGGCCCGTGTGATGGGTTATAGCCCACTCCCTCTCACAGAGAGGAGGTCTGTGTCCCAGCAGTGGGAATATTGTAGGCTGACTAACTACATGTTACGATAATCCAGTAGCCGATTTCCTCTTAAGTAAAGTTGCTCACTCGTACATGTTCTGTCATTGTGTAAATTAGGCGTCAGTTTAATGAATATATAGGTCACATTAATAAGTATTAGATTCTATCACGGGAATGCATAATGAGCCATTGAACGCTATACAGCAGACAATGGAAAATCAACTGTAGCTTTTTCTATACATAGTGCATATATTATGGGTTAAGTAACCAGAATGATAATATAAAATATACCTTTGAATAACTGACAATACACACACATTCCACCCTTATATTCCTGTCAACAGAACCCACCCTTTATATCGTTTGTGGAAGAAATACGAGGGATGTAAAGGCGTTTATCCAATAACTCGATTCGTTCATTCATAAAGTATACTCGGATTCTCGGATACTTGGAATCTCGGAATTCATAGTCGGGATTGAATTTGTTGGCCTTACCACATGGGAGTAAAATCCGAACGGAGAATTTTCTCCGTACTTCGATGTATTCGATGGATAGGTTTTGTGCAGTCATTTAGTTATGAGCGTTTAACTGACTACAGTGTAACGATTATTACTAACTGAGCGCACGGCCCTATGTCGTGGCCCTTGCCTGAAGTAACTGGCGTAGCACTATATTAATATGCGTAGTATTCTAGAAACTCTGTAGTTACTGATGTAGCACTGAAGTGATTGGCGTAGCTCTGAAGTGATTTACGTAGCACTTTAGTAATATGCGTAGGACTCTATAAACTGGCGTAGCTCTGCATTGATTGATGTAGAACTGAAGTGATTGGCGTAGCACTATAGTAATATGCGTAGCACTCTAGAGATTAGTGTAGCAATGTAGTGCCTAGTATAGCACTTAACCATTGTTAAGTTAAAAACAGTAACACTCAGTTACCAATAAGCAAAAAAAAAACTTACTTTTTTTACTATATCGTTAAACCTTTTAAATTAGCCTATCAGCAATGTTATAACGCGACGCTAAAACAAACGGCGATAAAACATGATAGGCTAAACAAGCCGTAAAAAGGTCGACAACCTAATGGAATGTAATCAAGTAATTTATTCTTTTGACGGCTCGGCGGCCGAAGAAAACGTCCCGGTATTTTGTAGGAGATTTTCTTACTTTTTTATTAGTCTTACGAATTTTGTCTTGACGTATCTTTCGGTCATGCGTTCTTTGGCAGCTGCTAATTAATTTCATTTTTTCATTGCTAATTAATTTATTTTGTTGCTTCTTTACCATTTTTAGTAATAAATGATTTCTTGAAGTTCGCGTATTGCAAAGTATGTTTGAAAATTACTGATTTGTGTACTCTGAGAAAGATAGAAAACTTGAATATTTTGCATATTATTTAAACCCATACTAATATTATAAATGCGATAGTCACTCTTTACAATTCGGATGAAACTTAGCACTCGGATAGACCATGACCTGGGTCAGGGCTTAGGATACTTTTTATCCAGGCTTTCCCGTGTGATAATTTCCGAAACGCTAGTAGGTACTTAATATCTTAAAACGGTAAAATGTCATCATCTGCCTAGCCTTTTCCCAACTATGTTGGAGTCGGCTTCCAGTCTAACCGGATGCAGCTGAATACCAGTATTTTACATGGCGCGACTGCCTATCTGACCTCCACAACCCACTAACTGGGTAATACAATACCCCTTGGCAAGACTGGTTGTCAGACTTTCGGGCTTCTGACGACCCGTAACGACTGTCAAAGATCCACAAATGACAGCCGAGACCAACGGCTTCACGTGCTTTCCGAGGCACGGAGGAGTCTCGGTATGTAAAGATCACTCATCCACGGACCAACCCCGGCAAGCGTAGCTTAACCTGATGAATCGACCCGCGCGGCTATTATTACTTAGCCACGAGCTCCTCAAAACTGTTAAATGTATCATGATCAAAGATGGACCTCTTAGTCTTTCAAACTTTCACACAACCTTACTACGGGTACAATACATTGTATAGTTTATAATCAACTTGTTGACTACCCGGATTAGCCCCAAGGGCTCGCTACTGAACTCTTGATCAAAGCTAAGTATCTTAGTGAATAGTTAAGACTTATCAAGTAAACAGCCACAAATACGCCGTTATCTCGACATCACGTTATACGCACAAAGGGTTCTTGAAATAAATGAAATTTGGTGAAAACTGACATTATATTAATTTACGTACGTACCATCGCGGACACAGGCGGTGAACCACTTTCAACCTTATTACTAAGGGGCATAAAGGTGAAAAGTGATTGACCGTAAATGTCCGCGGTTGAACCTACGTCTAATCTTTATAAGAACCATCGTTTTGCTATAGGAAACAGTATAGTCAGCCGCTGATTTTTCCATTCAAAACAGAGACTTGTTTTTCCAACTAAGTTTTATTTGGTTATGTTGAGAGAATGAATGAAACGCGTCTTACAAAAGGTATTTACAAGACAGAGGTGAGTTGAAACGCCGGGAGGGGTGCCCTGGGAAAACATACATATAGTGACTTTATTGGTGATGTTCTCCAGAAAGGTCAGGTGCGTAGTACTCGCAACCGGCGTGTGTGTATGACCAGAGGCCATAGTGTGAGTTTCATTTAACCATCTCGACTTTACGTATCGACTGCGTTCGGCAGTCCAATTGGCCCTTCACTGGCCTTCACTGGAGAAGGGCCAATGGGAGCCCCGAACGCGGGGCCTCTGATGTATGAATGTTAACGAAGCAAAAGGAGTATGTAAGGATCGTAGCAGGTGGCGTTCTGTAGTTTCTGCCTACCTTTATGGGGAAAAGGTATAAGTTTGTTGTTTGCATGTATGTTTAGAGGTATGAGGAACAGGGTGTAAAGTTCACTCATCCTCTACAGAAAAGGGAGGATCCTCCGACCAAACGGGTGTCGTGTCTGGCGGGCAACTGCCCAACGATTGATTTTGGAATCTTGTATATATTTCCCTCGCGCGGTAAATTCTAATTGCGCGATGTAAGATTTTATGAGACGTCAGGATTTTTGTGTGACGTCAGGTTTTTGATGCGTAGTTCGCATGTGGCGATGTAGATGCCGTCACATATGTATGAAACAAAATAACTGCATGACCTTTATCGACTGCTAACGTAACACAGCACGTTACAGTTACCTGCATACTGGATTTATTGATAACGAAACGTTAATATAGTAATATAAAATGCATGTAAAGCTGCGTTTTCACTTCGTTCTGAGCGAGTAAGCGTTTGTTCGCGCGGTAAATGAAAACGCTTGAGCGGGCGAACATGTTTGTTTAGTGAGAGAGTTTTTCAAAGACCTCAGAAAATAGGCATTAGTCACTCTTATTTTATTCCCCTGTTGACAGAAGCTTTATTAAAAATAACTGATACTTTTAAAAATATAGTTTAGTAAATGATAAATCAGGGGTGAGCTCTAAGGGTACAGAACAACACAAGAGGACTTTTTCGGCACTCCAACTTAGAAGTGACTACTTGATAGACTCATAGTTACTATGGAAACTGGCTAAGAATCTTTTGGTTTTAGAATAACTTTGACATGGGGGCGTTGTTGATAAACATTTCTGAAATTGTTTCGTTAAAATGGATTGATGGCAGGGTTATTTCCGATTTTGACCACACGACAAAAGGTTTTGCACAGCCTTACCTAAAGATACACAAGTCTTGATAGAAGCAACGATATTTAAATCCGTAATTACTCGCAAAATCCTCTGCCTACGTTTTAAATTTACAAAAAGAATATCAAATATCAACTTGTCGGAGTAACGAAAAATTTATTGTTCATTAAAATATAATCCCCCTTTTTGCCTGCCTAAGGCCTAAGGAAACGTCCCTAATTCCCAAGAGCAGGTTTAAAAAAAAAATTAAGTATAAACAACCTATTCTTGTTTTTTTTCTCTAGGGCTGATTATTGAAAAGTTATAGAATAAAGGTTCTGACAAGGGTTGCACTGACTGACGCGCCCGCGATATAGCTCAGTTTGCACGAGGCTTTAATAGGGCGGTTTGACAGCTGTCAAACTGTCTTAGATATTCGGATAAATGTTAACTGAGGATTGAAAACACAGCCCTTAGTTACATTCTAAAGGCAGGACAGTACGACTGTACGACACAACTTAGAAGTATCATCGGCATAATTCGTAAAACCGATCAGCAATCGCCAATCTTTATTACTGCTTTAGGTAAAAATGATCTTTACGTAACCGCAATAACTTGTAAAATGTATAATCAAATGCATTCGTAATGGTGGATCCACACAACCCGGCGGCATGCGCCGGTGGCAATACCGCCGGTTGGCTGGTGGCCAGCCCGCCGGCTTTACGTGCGGCAATCGCAACAAAGCGGAAATCTTGCCGGCGGCACTGCGCGGCAGCGGGGCAACAGTCCAAACCATTATCGATTCACAGCCGCACTTCCGGCGTCTGCCGGCGACGCTTGCCGGCGGCTCTTTTGGCGGCTTTGCTTGAGGTCCAGCCGCCGGCTGTGTGGATCCACCATAAAATTTAAATTAATGCAAATTTTCGAATTTATGCTACATCTAAGTTGTGTCGTACTCTGTATTTGCTTGTTTAAAACTGCTAAACTACTGAACTCATTTTGACGAAAGGCAGAAAGGTTGTACGTAGCTAGCTTTAAGTAACCTTTATGTTTTGTTAGTTAAGTACAATGCTTTGCGTATGTTCCTAGAAATTATTGGAACGAAAGGTACCTTGCTGTACCTTTTATTCCGAAAAACGTCTTCCAGTCTTCTTAATAAAGGTTGTAATGTAAAGCTACAGTTTTCTAGAAGAGCGGTGGCCGCCACTTAGCGTCCGTAATTTACTGACGAATGACGTCACTGAAATGATTTTTATTTATGACAGTAAGATGGTGTGCTTTCCTAGAGAGCGTTTTTTGACACGGTAATGTCAAGCCCCGTTGCCGTAATTTTCTTGACAGCCGGCACTACGGCCGTTATGTGGCGTCCACCGCTTTTATAGAAAACCGTAGCGTTAAGGAATAACGAATAACGGCAATGTAGGCACTTTTAAACATTTTCAAAACGGAGAGATTTTGTATGATTTGTAAGAAGCTTTCTTCTGAAATGTTTCGCCTTGATTCCTTACACGTGGAAAATCTATCGTTCTATGGAAGATCAAATATGTCTGACTGGGTTTTGCATGGAAATGAGCTCTCTCGATATTATAGTAGACGGCTTCTTTTGAAATATCTTCGGTTTGTTTTTGCCATTTTTATTACTCGATTCTTCGTTTCAATTTGGTATGGAAACTCTATTGCTTTTGGGTTGTAGGTTTTGTTTACACTTGATCTTAGATAGACAGCTAATATTTTTCGCAACGAATGAACAATTTTGCAGTTTACTCTTCAATGACATGTTTCCGTAGATTTCTTTAGTAATTAAAGTTAATTAAAAATAAGCTTCTAAAAACCATCCACCCCTCTTCATTATAGTCAACGAGTTTGTATATCGACTGTCAACTTCGTTAGTCTTTATTATTTTCATAACTTGGAAACTAGCTTATCCTGTCTCTACGGTGAGCTAAGTAGATTTTTAGCAACTATTCCTTGAATGAATGCGAGGAGTTTTGAGGGTGCAAAAGAGCGGGGTAATTGCGTAACGCACTCATAATCCCAATGCCATTCATTTTGACAGTTCAACAATATTCATGTCGTTATATAAGTTGTCGAGCAGACGAATGTTTTAATCAAATAAAGCAATGGATTGAGATTTAGTCTTTCGGATGGATATGGAAAGTGTGTGGTCCAACCTCGGACCAAATAAAAAACCAAGACATAGCGCTGCGAACAATACAGTGAAGCATGCCAAGACTTCACCCCCGCTCTATTCATGCACGCTCTCACGCACACATTTACAATCAAACTATACCTCACTAAGTGCACACATGTTTACGAAACCGGTCTCACTTCACTGTTGACAGCGCTCTGTCTTAGTTTTTTATTTAGTTTGAGGGTCCAACAGCCAATTTGAGGAGCAGAGGGCCTAGACAAGTGGCAATCGCTTTCAAAGCGTTTCGTATTACTACAACGACTTTCAACAGGATTGACACAAGCTTTTCGATAGCTTATGTCAGCCCCATACATTTTGACTTTTAAATCATCGTTGTCGCTGATAGAATGTCACTTTGTGTAGAGCCTTTGGTCTTTTTAACTGATTACCTGCCGTCTAACCTCTGAAGGTGGGTACTGACCGGTGTTACGGGGTGTTATATAACATGTTACAGAGCGAGCATTCGTGTAGTCAGTACGTGGAAACGAGCATGAACATGCGAGCAACGAGCGCATGTTACATGGAGTTTAGAACACGGCGGCGGCGTAACATCCTCACTGCGAATGGTACATTACACCCCGTAACGCCGGTCAATACACGGCTTTAGGACACGGCGTAATGTAACATGCTCGCTGCGAATGGTACATTAGGGCCCGTAACACCAGTCAGTACCCACCTTTATCAACGGAACTTTCCCTTCGGCATGAGGAAAAAAAACGACAACGTAAAAGCATCGCAGCCTGTTAACATCTACTAAATATTTATCAATCCATCTACCTCTGTTAATATATTAAAATTGTCTGCCAATCCAAAGTTTGGAGAGGAAATCGCAAAATGTATTTGTTTAAGTGTTTGTTTCAGACGAAGATGGCTGTTTCGGGTAACTTCGTGAAGGTTCGGGAAGCTTCGGGAATCTTAGGCTCATTTTCTTCAATATTCGGAACTCTCAATTTGTTGAAAATTAGTGTAATTGTGCGAATCCCGGGCCGCCTCGGGGCCCAATCCGCACTCTCTGTGTGTTTCCAACTTCATTAAGGCTCTGTACAATCGTTGATTAAGGTAACTCGTGCCTTCAAGGCTGTAGTATTGAATTGAAAATTGTGTAAATTAATTGTGTATATTATATTATCTATAAATCCTCTATAAAAGGTTCTGAAACAGTTATCTTATTGCCAACATTAAAACAACCAGTGTCATAGTAACCATAATATCATCCAAACAGGTGTTATAATGTTGTACTAAATTTCATAATACAACTCATTTCAAAAAAAGAACATTGTCTTGCAGTTGCGCTTCAATAGCAAACCACCGTAATTAAAAAAAAAACTTATAGGTTATTCGAATTCGAAAAAATCGAATTCACGTGCTTCGTATCCCTCCATTTTTGTTCGATATTAGTAATAATTATAGTCAAACCATTTATAGAGGATTCATATCATGGGTGTAGATAAAGTCTTGTATGCAACTGTAAATAATTAGGTTTTAAAACACTCATGTGATACTATTACGTGTTTTAATACCCCTTATTATATAACAGTTGCATAAATAACTATTATGAACCCAACAAAATTCTACAACAAATAAAGTAATGAATTTGCTGTTTCTGATGTGCTTTTGTACGGTAGCATTCGGGTTTTTTTTAAAACTGTACAACGTTGAAATTTCATTGATTACGTATAGATGTGTATTGTTTTGTCTTCGTATTTCTTTATTATTCCAGTGAGTTAACTTTTACATGAACGCCGTGTTTCTGTGGCAAATAAGCCATTTTTTCTTTCTTTATTCATAGTTGTTAAATGTTGTATTATTAGAAGCAAACCCACTGCTTCCACTTGAACATATCCAAACAATACCAATTTCGTAGTACACACGGCTACACATCAAACTATACATTGCCAGTATAAGCTGACCTCGCATAGTACTGAAATCCTATACAATGCGAGATCAGCATAAACTGGAAATGTATAGCTTGATGTGTAGCCGTGTGTACATTGCGGGCCACATACCCACAACGTATACAACAGTTTGCTATCCACGCCGCCTTGTATGCGTTCTAATTACGCAGCGGTTGCACTGCGGCCCGCACTCGCATTATTAGCTAACCAACCGTTGGAATCCAAGACATGGGCTTGCGTCTAATAGCTACGGCCAGCTTCGCATCTGGCAATGTATAAGATGACCAGCTGCGCCCCGCCGTTTCACCCGCGTAAGTCTCGATTCAGTAAGTATATCAGGATAAAAAGTATCCTATGTCCTATTCCAGGTCATGGTCCACCCATGTGCCAAATTTCATCTAAATCCGTTCAGTAGTTTTAGCGTGAGAGTGTAACAAAAAAACTCACTCAACTAATACTAGTTAGGAATTTACGATAGTTAGGATAATACAAAGATTAGCTTTTTCCAATACTTCATTTTTTATTTTATTTTAATGTTATAACTTCAGGGTACACTTTACGTCCTTATATAAAAAATCCTTACGAAGGAACGTTTAACGCATTTACCAGGTGACGGCACAGTATATTTTGTGGTGACGGTGACGGTGTTGACGTGAAACAAACAAGTGACTATCGAGTGTGAGAGCTAAAAGGAGCTAACTGCATTAATTAGTACGTCGAGCGCCGCTTGCACGAGGTAATCTAGTGACACTTTCGACTGTTACTCGATTTACTTGTTTATCCATTCTGTGATACTGTGCCGTGGAGTGAATTTACAGTGTTGTAGCCCTTATGCTTCTTTGATTTTTGTTGATGATATTGAGGGCTTGGTAAGCGAAAATGTGGCCCATTTTATCTCAACCTGATCAAAGTTGAAGCAGACAAATTAAATCTAAGTAAAGTGCAGTGTTCTAAAGCGTAGCATCGTAGACAAAATGCTGCTACGCCAAATAGACTACGAACGCTACGAGCCTATGCTACGAGCCCACGCTACGCTACGAGCCTACGAAATGGTTACGTAGGCATTGCTACGCTACGTAGGATTCGCTACCATTCGTAGACATTCTTCTTCTTTTGGTGCCTTTTCAATTACTGAAGGTCTGCCAGCAACTCCTAATATTTCTCCTTAATTGTCCTTTGCGAGACATTGACATTTCGTAAGTCTTGCTACGCCTATATTTTTATCGGTACCTACTTTTATGTACGAGTCGAACCAATAATAAAACAAATATTTTTATTAATTAAGCAAAGTCTGGATAATTTTTACCTACCTTGCCTTTCCACCAGAGATGTAGACCAATCATATTCATTGGCTATGTGGACCAATATTGGTCCAATGAATATGATTGGTGGATATCAAATCGCATCCATAGCAACGTAGCATAGCACATCTCTGGCGGAACAAATTCTAGGCAATTAGAGTAAGGCGCTGTTTTCAAACAAAAACACGTAAATATCCCTGTTCACACTTAAAACGTAAATAGGTACCCTAATTAGCACAAAGCTGCGTTTAATCTACGACACAAATTGCAGCAGGAGTGTCTGACACTTGTGACTAATTACATTCGCGCTGCACGGCGCTGTATTAAATTAAAGGATCGCCTGGAATATGTAGGTACTTGGCTACTAATGTTGTAAATGTGAATGTGTGTTTGTTTGTTCTGGAACTTCAAGTAAACTCAAACTCAAACTCGAAAGCATTTATTTCAAATAAACCAATTACAGGCACTTTTGAATTGTCAAGGGGTCGGTCAGTCAGAAAGATGAAGCTAGTTGCCCATTCCAAAGCGTAGGTTCCTATGGAGAAGAACGGGCAAGAAACTCCACGGACACTCTTTTGAATCAGAATATTGTTACAATATATTGGTTACATCATTCATGTTGAAATTATACATGTTAGTACAATGTCCGTCCGTAAAAAGATAAAAAAGAAACAAAACAATTCAAAAATTAAAATAAATTAAAATAAGCCGTGGCAGCTAAGAGATGACCAGTCCCTACTGATGGCGCCCGGTCACGTACATGACGCATGGATCAGCACCAATTCAGCTCAACCATTTTGAAGGGAACTTAATGATTCAACACAAGGCCAACAGCTAGTTAATAGGGAAAGGCAGAATGATGTGTATACCTACATTTTATATCATAATCAGCCTATAATGTTCCCACTGCTGGGACACAGGCCTCCTCTCTTCGAGAGGGAGCGGGCTGTAATCCACCACGCGGGTCCAGTGCGGGTAGATGTCATATGTCTTCGAATTTTTGGTTCTAGGACATGCCAGTTCTCTCACGATGTTTTCCTTCACCGTTTTGAGAGCAGTGGTGATGAAGTTATTTACACAAAGTAAAGCGCCTGTCGGGGTTCGAGCCCACAACCAACTACTCGTAAGTCGGGGCCATTACCACTGCTAGGCCACCACTGCCGAGTCACCACTGCTTGGCCACCACTGCTCTCAATTTGACACATAGGACATTTTATAAAAGACGGTATTAATCTTCGTATAATCAGACCATTGATAATGGTGTCCTTATTAAAAGTTACAATGAACTTCCTTGCCCATTCTTCTCCATACGAAACTACCTTTTGGAAGAGGCGCTTTGAATCAATTCTATATACTTGTAAATTTTGACGTTTAAAATGTTTTGAATGACCTACTTGAAATAAATGATTTAACTTGGGCGAAGTGTATATTTATAGTACACCCATAATTGACCAGTTTTGGGTACAGTCCCATTTAATAAGGATATTAGGGCCAGCATATAGCCAGCGTATATCTATCAACCGGGCACATCTCAGACCCTGGGTTACTACTGAGAATTTCTGGGAATTTTGTAAATCAATTCATACGACTTCCCAAACAGAAATAAAGTGAAATAAATAATTCAGAAATCAAAGTTTTATTCTCTCAGTTGTTCGCAGCTTTCTTTTACGAGCATCGAAAGTACAGTTACGAGCATAAATAGCTTACAGTTACGTTAAATTCAGAAGCGATTTTCTCGTGAACTAACAGTGAAATGCAACTTTGTGAAGTCATAAGTCATTTATTTCATAACAAAGTACATTGTGTTGAAAATATTACAGTAGACAATACATTATAATGTAATCACCAAAATTGCATTTAAATTTGCAATTCATTATAGAGTATATACATACAATTCAAATTAATAATTCATAAGTAATAAAAAGATTTTTATCTATTATATCTTTAGGAGAAAATTAGTTTAGTTGGTCTCGTTGGTCTAGTGGTCGCAAGTGCTACTGCTCAGCACGAGGTCCTGGGTTCGTTTCCCGAGTCGGGCAAAGTGTTTTTGGGTTTTTCCATCAGGAATTTCTCAGTAGCAGCCCGGAGTCTGGATTTGTGACTGGTTGATGGCAATAAGCTCGCCCCCTATTACATGGAACTTAAACATAGCACGGGTGTACTATAGGTACACCTCTGCCTAACCTTTCGGGGAAATACTGGCATGATGTAAATTAAACATGGTTTGAGTCTTGCGTTAGTGGAAAGTATTTATGCTCGTGACTGTACATAAACCCTTGTATACACGAATGTATGTCGCAGTTTCCCTTTAACAGTAATAGGTATTTTCCGTTTATGTTGTTGCGGAAATGAAACGCAAACAGACGGCTTCTGTTTACGTCATAAAATTTTACGCGCAATATTCGGTTTGTATGTGAAAAGTATAGATAGGTAAAACCTATACATTGTCCTCCCATGCCTACTAACACTGTAATTTGGAAATATTGTAAAAGCCAATTATTTTTTAAAGAGTAACCGCGGAGTTTCTTGCCAGCTCTTCTCCATAGGAAACGACCAATTGGAACCGTGCACCTAGCTTCTGACGTTTCATAAGTGCCCATGTAGGTTTATGTGAAATAAAATATTTTGATTTCATTGATTTGCATGTTTTAATTTAGTTGGCTTTCATTTTTAAATTTAAATAGTTTCTGTTTTTTGGGAGTGTAATCCTAACTAATGTTATAAATGCGAAAGTGAGTTTGTTTGTTACGCTTTCACGCTAAAACAGCTGAGCGGATTTGGATGAAATTTGCCACCTGAGTAGAGCATGACCTGAGTTAGGACATAGGATACTTTTTATCCCGATATTCCCACGGATTGAGACGTATGCGGGTGAAACCGCGGGGCGCAGCTAGTTGTGCATAATTTGCAGGTGGTTTGTAGTTTTATGAGTGCTAGTTACTGAGTATTTATGCAAATTTTAATAGTTACATAATTGTCTGAAGTAAATGTTATTATGTAAAACCTATGTGCAGTTTAAAAGCCGGTAGCACGCCTGATTTACTTGAAGGTAATTAAATACAAAATATATGTGTTTTTTATGCATTTTGTAGTGAAATACAATTTTATTTAAGATTCGTGCTTAATTCCAAAAACTTATTTTAAAATAGAACTCAGGAAGAGAGCTAAAATATTCCACAAAGAAAAGCATTTTTTTAAATCTGGAAATAAAAGCAAAAATATAAAAGATCCCGTTTCATATCCGCCAAGTGTATTCCTATCCTAATCAGCTGTCAGTAGCAGACTTCAAGTGAATAGATTTCAGAAAGTTTGACAGGCCAATCAAACTTGTATTGATTTCAATACGGAACGCCTCTAAATATAATTTACTAGCTGATGCCTGCGAATTCGCCTGCGTGGATGTAGGTTATTATATTCTAAAACCTTACTCAAGAACCACTCTATCCATTGGTGAAAACAGTATGAAAATAGGTGCAGTAGTTTTTGAGTTTATCGCGTACAGGACGACAGACAGACGCGGCGGAGGACTTTGTTTTATAATATGTAAGGATTATACCGAAGACTTTAAATTGATTCTATGAAGATAGTAGAGTAGTTTATAACTAACTGGCTGTGCCCCGCGGCCTTACCCGCGTAAATCTTGTCCCCATGATAATATTGGGATCAAAAATATGGTATGTCCTTTAGGAGTATGAGGAACAGGGTGTACAGTTCACTCATCCACCATAGAAAAGGGAGGATCCTCCGACCAGACGGGTGTTGTGTCTGGCGGGCAACTGCCCGACGATTGATGTCGGGTTCTTGTATATAATTATGTCCATTGCACGGTAAACTTTAATTGCGCAATGCAGGATTTATGTGACGTCAGGATTTTTGTGTGACGTCAGATCTTTGATGCGTAGTTCGCATGTGGTGATGTAGATACCGCCACAGTCCTATTCCAGGTCAAACAGTCACTTTGGCAGAACCATAATAGGAAAATATGAATTATCGTAAAATGTCACACAATGACCATTCATAATATGATCTGCGTGCGATTCATATTACGAAATAATTCATCTGTTTGACAGTTTTCTATGGGGATTCGTAAAATGGTCCACACATTATGAATTGCTTTTGTGTTAAATTAGAAATGCTTATGACAATTCAGGAAATGAATTGCTTTTAGAGGAATTGCTAATGTAGCCGTTTTAGGCCCACTGGTCAACAATCTCACACAAATTAAACTTTGCTATAACCACCTTAAGAGCGCAACCTCATTCGTGTAACAGCTTCAATTACTAAAATAGGTACTATAATTTAAATGCTAATTAGTCTACCACTTTCAACTGCAATTACCAGTATGAAAATATTCATTTCGCAAAACGCCAGTGTTTTTCCAACGACTATTATTTTTCTATCAACAGAAAGTAAACATCGTTTGATGAAAAATTAATCGAGAGAGACGTCTTCGCTTTTGAGGCGGTATTGTGTACACAGGGCCGGTAAATACTGTGTTCGTTAGTTTTGTGATGTATTTAGACTTTGATGGCGTGTATTGTTTGTAATCGTTTTATGGGCCTACCGTTGTTTTGGGACAATTAACAAATTCCGGAAACAATTTATTTAAGACCCGAATTAAAACTGCGTTCTTTTTAGTAGTCCGTACCCAAAGGGTAAAACGGGACCCTATTACTAAGGCTCCGCTGTCCGTCTGTCCGTCCATCTATCACTAGGCTGTATTTCATGAACCGTTATAGTTAGACATTTGAAATTTTCACAGATGATGTATTTCTGTTGCCGCTATAACAACAAATACTTAAAAACAGAATAAAATAAATATTTAAAGGGTCTCCCATACAACAAACGTGTTTTTTTTGCCGTTTTTAGGGTTTCGTAGTCAAGAAGGAACCCTTATAGTTTTGCCATGACCGTCTGTCTTTCCGTCCTTCTGTCCGTCTGTCCATCTGACCGCGGCTTTTTTTTTTTTTTTGAGGGTGGGAATTCCTCCAATCACTTCTCCCGCTCTGGGCGGAGCGGAAGGGCGTGTCAGACTTTTACTGACTAAAACCCACCCGTGTTCCTTCATTTGCCTGTTGCCAAGGTCCCGGTATCCCTTTCGGACTTTCCCGCAACCCTGGCAGGCATCGGTCCTACCGGACCCCGTCAATTTTGCTGACATCTCTTTGAGGCGCGCGTGGAACACGACGCGCCATCGACCCGGGCCTGGTCCTGGACTTATCGGACGGCGAGCTGCCCGTTGCTCGCCGTCCGCAAGCCCGCGCCTATGGTGGCCGGGAATCCGCCTGGGATTCCCGACGCCCAGGGCGTCTCCAACGGTGGCTGTTAGGGGCGTGAGGGCGCAAACTTTGCCTTTCCCTCACGCGTTCCGCCTCCTCCTTCGCGAGCATTACTGCTTCGCAGAAGGAGGTGACGGCATCTGTCCGCGGATCTGCCCGCGGCTTAGCTCAAAGACCGTTGGTACTAGAAAGCTGTAATTTGGTATGGATATACATATAAACCATGCCGACAAAGCGGTAAAAAAAAATTGTAAAACATATTTTTTTTTAGTGTACCCTACATTTAAAGTTGGGATTGTTTTTTTTTTTCGTTAATCCCAAGGGGGGGGGGTATCGTTGGAAAGGTCGTTTAAAAATAATGGGAGTTTGTGAAAACCATTTTTGGATTCAGGGATCCGCTTGCGGAATATTAAGCTTTAAAGTGCAAATTTTTGTTAGAGTCAATTGTCCCCCCCTCCCCTGCCAGCTAAATGGTTGGGTTTGGAAATGTGAAAAAATTCACGGCAGTAGTATATATAACGAAATTAAAAGGAAAACTGTCACCGCTACGAAGGCTCCACCAGTTACAGACTAATAATCGACCAACTTTAATTTGCAGTTGCAAAAACATGTTCTCCCGTACATTCTGTATGGGAGAACAAGTTTTTCAACTATAATGTTAAGTTTGTTGGATAAATTCATCCCAACTACGGAACCCTTCATTGTGCGTAGTTCGACATGCACTTGGCCGGTTTTTATAGATAATGGTACGGAACCCTTCGTGCGCGAGTTCGACTTGCACTTGGCCGATTTTTCTGTTCTTATTCTAAAGTGGGAGCGGTTGTTGCCAAAAGCAATTCAGTAACACAATATTACTCAATGATGAAATTTTCATTTCGGCACACAATTCAAACACAAAGGCACTGCTCTCGAGTTTAAATTAAAAATCGATTGAAGGGAGTTCTAAAATAATTTGAAACGAGTAAAAAGCGCTCGTATGCTACATCGATGGTACTCTCGAGGGCCATTGTCGAATGGAACTGGCACGCAACATCCCCCCGCAACGTTCCACTTTTGAATCTGGAGAACCGAGGCGGTTTCAACGACTTTTTACGTTTATTTTTTACTGAGATTGCGGCCAGCATTTTGCTCGAGTTATGAATCGTTCCGATTATTATGTTTGCCCGTGTTGCGTTGTACGATTTTCAAAATCATTTATTTCACGAAAAATAGTGAGTTTCTATGTAACGCCTTTTGTGTTCGTTGCTCTAATCCCTTTATCGTTGGAACAGAGAAATATATTACGCTTAGAAAAATAAATAAAGGGCTGAGTAAAAGTGCAAAGAGCAATAAATGTCGGAGGTTTGATGAGCACTTGATTATTTCATGTTTCCTTTTCCCTAAAACTAATCTCGAGTGTAGGCGTGACATTCACACCTCTCTATACTAATCTCAATTAAGCCTGGCCGAATGTTTATGGCGGTCGTTTCGCACTTGACCGTTTCCTGTTAGGGCTGATCTCGGTGAGTGCTCTCCGCTCACAGAACAAATTTATGAGCTAACGCATACGATATGTTGATCGACAACTGTGGCTTGAAAAATAAAAGTGGGGGAATAATTATTGCCTGTGTTTGTAGGTTTTATTTTTTATTTGATTCATGTCAGTATATTGGCTGGTGTTGGATGTATAAGAGCGGTCGGGGATTGAGCTAAGTGGTGTGCAATTGCAGTAATGTTCAGTTGTGGAGTAATGATGAATCGATGATGCGTGTCACTCATTTTGTGTTTACAAAGGCGTACCAACTAAATACATACACAGTTTTAACCTTACCACTTTTACCTTTGCACCTCTTTCAGTTGGTCCCACCAATATTGTAGTTCGCTGCTATAATAGTCTTGTTTTAACCCCTCTTAAATCATGAAAGTTACACGTTACCAGTTGCCAAGACAGCATTTTCCCTGTTGGCGCCTGCATTGTTTTATGCTCGCCAAACACGTGCAGAGACACTTCAATTTTGAAGGAGAAGGATTTATAACCTAACCTTTGATATATTGAGCTGAATATCAAATTGCAATTACACCGGGTGTAGTTCATTGGTACCGGTGACTGAAAAGTGGTGGAGAAATCGGTTGTCATGCATGTAATGCGGAAGAGTGAGGAAAATGTCGTGAGGATAGTTTTGAGTTGTATGTACAGTCACGAGCACTAATACGTATGTGTGTATTGATTGTAATTTTATGATATTACGAACTGAGTATTTTGGAAGGAGTATTTTGGTATTATGAAATAGGTATCATCTCAAAGTTATAATCGTAATTCCACGAGAAAATCGTTATTGAATTTTTCTGAGTGTATACATATTTTTGCTGGTGACCGTACATATATGGCTATAAGAGTAGGGGAAGGCCAAAGACAGATTTAAAAAAATAAATAGTGTTTGGACAAGAGACTTTGTGCCATGCTTTCATTTTGCTGCTGTGCAATGTTGGTGTGGCGGTACCTACATCGCCACATATGAACTACGCATGAAAAAGACCTGACGTCACACAAACACCTGACGTCACGTAAATCCTGCATCGCGCAATTAAAGTTTACCGTGCAATGGACATATATACAAGAACCCGACATCAATCGTTGGGCAGTTGCCCGCCAGACACAACACCCGTCTGGTCGGAGGATCCTCCCTTTTCTATGGTGGATGAGAGAACTTTACACCCTGTTCCTCATACTCCTAAATTGGTAACATGGCGTGTTTTATTGTTAGCTTTGTCTTTCGTGCTCACTATGCCACAAGAATGAAAGAGATAGGGCGCTTAGTTTCAAAGATAATCATAAAACAGTTGGACCATAGTTGAACTGCCGTGATACGAGGAGCATCAGTCAACTATGTTTTGACAGCTGCAGTACAACGAACATCATTTGGAAGGGATAATGATGATCAAACTGCAGTAGCATCATGCGTGCATTGTAGCGATTGGTTTGAAAAACAAAGCTATTAACATTTAAATTGTTTTTATTTGTCAGAGCTTTTTTATTTATTTGCAAACACGATTATAATTCGGCAAATTCAAAAGGGGCAGGCTAGCAAAAAAAAAATCCAAAAAAAAACCACAGACAAAAGAGATAAATGTGTGTTTCTATTTTGTTTGCAAATTTGTAAAGCCACTTCACACTAGCAGTCGTGCACGTTGTTATGATAGTCTGGATAATGTGTGTCGTAAAATTATTTAGAACCACGTTTTATTTACCTACTTTCCTAATCATTTTTCTATTTCAAAATATTATGTAGGGCGAGCATCGACTCTATATCAAAGGCTATGTTTACGAAAATTATGTAGACACGGTCGCAAGGTTGCGGGACAAAAAACCGTGAACTGTTCATGAAACTTCACCACTTTTACTAACGAAAATGTTTGACGATATTAGAAGCTTCTGAACTAATAATATTACAACTATGCTACAAATTACGTTCACAAAACAAGACGACGAGTGAGCGATTTTACAAAATTAACTCAACAAGCTATAAAATTAACAGAAAACTATTTTATCGTGCGATAAAATCATCAAGTTTACCGTCAAACTCCGAAATCTTGATGCGATCCGGATGAGCGGAGAGGCGAACCAAAGAAATAATAAATCGGAAAAGTTTAGACAGAACTATAAAAATATGATACAGTTTATGGCCGTCACCAATATTCTGCCGGGTAATGTCTTCTAGTGGATAATGCTTTCGGGTTTTTCATTTTATATACGATCCGTCTTGCCGTCTATCGTAAGTAAAGTTTGTTTGCGAAAGTTAAAAGATGTTTATAAACAAATAAATACATGAATGGAATACGATGCGAGTTGAAGCTGAGATCACACTTGTGGGAAAACACCGCGACGCGAACGAGACTGCTGCCGCTGGGGTAATATTTCAGCACGTGTGTATTATGTCAGTTTTCTAGCCAGTGAGAACTCGTGGAGCGCTAGAAATCTGCCGATGTAGAAGATGAAATGAGCGGTCACTCCACCCGATGCTAGGAATTGACACTTGACAGCTGACTTCAAACCCAATTCCCCTAAGTGTTCTCTGTGAGATTTTGACAGAAAATACCGGTTGTTCCTTTTCAAATTAAATACTTACGTGAAAGACGACAGATGACACTTGTAGCACTTCATGTGAACGGAACCTCTTATCGGCCCGATTTCACAGCGTGTACATTTCAACAATTTTCTAGCGAGCCAGCTTTCTGGCGAGAAGTGCTAAAAATCTGTTTCTTGCTTTAAAACCGTACGATATAAATGGCAGTTCGGGAAAGTCGCACACGTGAGGCGGGAAATGGCTTTAATGTTACTCGATTACGTAATGTGGTCAGAGAAATGTGCGAAGACGTGAGACGTACGTGATATACGAGCGGTTTGAATTAATTCGGAATGCGCCGAAGACTATGTCATGTGTAAAGTCTGTTCACGGCTGATAAATATTCCACCCACATTCTTTCAAAATAAATTATTATGATTATGTTTGTAATGTATTTTCGTATCAGAATTTTCGGGTTAATAAACTGTGATTTTATCAAATGCGATTGTTGTTTCAGTGAACCAAATTCAAAGCTTTACAAACAATCTATTATAATTTTTTCTCAAACATGCTTGGAAATTCGAGCATTATTTTGACAACCTTATTCGAGATAAATCGAAATTGCTGTACTGGTCAAAAACAAGTGACGATGCGGCCGGCAATGTTACTATGAAAATTAATATCTGGCGTGTTTAGTGGCCAAATAAATTACAATGAAAATTCATATTTGTTGAGTTATTTAAAAATGGAACAAACTTTTTACTTCAACACATGGCAACCAAGGAGGTAACTTATCAATGATTTTATTTAAATTTCGATTTGGCTTGCAAATAGAACTGTTTAAAGTAAAGAAGAAACAAATGAAACTATTGGCGCACATTTTCACGATCGTCCATCAATCCCCTTATTGCTGGCCGCGACAGTAATGTACTATTTGTTGATTTAATTTGAGTCCAATTTATTCACATAGGACCTCCATATATTTATGTCAATATCGATGGTTACTGTTGTTTTTTATCAGTTGTGCTACTTAATCAAAACCAAGAGAGCACTAACTCTGCTGGTTTTTATTTACGGGCTGAGTAGAATCTACTTCTAATTTTTTCTAACTTTCGATTCACCTAGTCTTTTTCTATTCCATGAGGACACAAAGAACACAATAATAACTGTCTGTAAATCCAGCCTAAACCAGGATAAACCTGTACTATTTAATTAATTAAAAAAAATAGAAAATAATGCGAAGAATTGCC
Source organism: Lithophane leautieri (assembly GCA_949152455.1). Lineage (NCBI taxonomy): Eukaryota > Metazoa > Arthropoda > Insecta > Lepidoptera > Noctuidae > Lithophane > Lithophane leautieri. The sequence continues at coordinate 14,113,164 of OX424476.1, read as the reverse complement.
ACTACAGTCGGACAGCATGTACGTGTGCTCAGCGCATACGCTTCTGACAAATAGTAGGAAACTGTTAAAACTACGGGCTACTCGCGGTAATATATTGCAGCTACGAACTAAACTCCGTAGTTCGTACTACGCTCGGTAAAAATCCTATCGGATCGCTACCAATGGTTGTCGAACGATGTATCGGAACGAACGAACGGAATATCAGAATATCGGAATTTGAATACTGTTCTGGGATATTGGTCGTCGGTATATTCAGCAGAAAATGGATGTATTGGTTTTATGTTTTGATTCGATTTTGGCCTGATGTGGTGCGTTGTTTCGTTAGTTAAATTTTAGATTGAGGTATCAAATTTTCGTGGTTCTCGCAAGCCAGTTTCCGGATCAACGCTGTGCTCCGGAAATTATAACAAAGTCTTTGATCAAACGTCGAACGCATTGAGGGATTAAAATATAAACTACTTACGATATTTGTTCTGAACTCGATGCTAAAAAAAATATCAAACGTTTAGCCTCTGTAATGTAATTGTAAAAAAAATTTCGTATAAGTTTCTTATACCTAATGCTATTGTTTCAAAGTGTCTCGTAGCTGAAAAAATTTCACCAGCTCGAGATGCGCTCAAAATATGATAACACGTTTTTCACTCCGGGTTTTATTGGTATTTTTATCTTTAAAACATTTTGTGCTCTTGGTTTTAAAACCCGTTTGTAGGTCGTGTGCCCGAATTATTTTTTCTCCACTAATCATCGTAGTGTCTGACGCTAATGTGATATGTGGTTGAAATCCTTTATCTTCATCGGCCTTTAATAAATCTACTCAACCAATCTGCCTAGCCTTTTCCCAACTATATTGGGGTCGGCTTCCAATCTAACCGGATGCAGCTGAATACTCGTATTTTACATAGAGCGACTGACTATCTGAACTCCACAACCCAGTAACTGGGTAATACGATACCCCTTGGTAAGACTGGTTCTGACGACTAGGCTTCTGACGGCCCATAACGACTGTCAGAGATCCACAAATGATAGCCGGGACCAACGGCTTAACGTGCTTTCCGAGGCACGTAGGAGTCTCGGTATGGTTAATAAATCTACTAAAATGTCTTAAAAAACTATTCAGTGAATTAGACCATTAGTATCAAAAGACCAAGCATAAACTACGCGCAAAGGTAATTTATTATTCCTCCAATGCCTTTTTGATCTTCATACCTCATTATTCGCCAACAACAAGTCTTGTTACAAAAATATGATTTACACTTATTACGTGCACAATTATAATAATTTATTTGACATATTCGTGTCGCATATAGTAGGGTACCTGGCGTGTTTCCAGATGAAGTATTAATACGCCACAGATAATATATTTTATGGAATTGCAACGGAATTTGTTTACTTTATGTATCGCGCATCTAGGTGAGATGTCTCTGAATAATTTAGTTCAGAAATTGTGTTATATTTATTGCTTTTTGATAGGTTATTAGTTGAGCTTGTGAATATAAGTCTGGACATAAATAATATTATTCAAAATAATTAAAACGATTCACATTGAGAAAATCTCTATTTATCTTTATGAAAACTTGCTCGAACAAGCAGCTTTACCAAACAAACCTGTCAACTTGTCTTGTTTGGGCATTGTAGTGCGTTTTATCAAATAGTTCATATGCCGTAATGTTGGCTCTACTGTTGTAGGGTAGGACCAATACGAATACGCGTCGCCACTAAGGCGCTACCTAATAGGTCAGTTTGTAAAATTTAACAGTGGAGCCAACAGTAGGGTTGGGGAACTATTTGATGAAACGCACTCTACTTAAATCCTGTTTTAATGACATACCTCACAGCTTAAAAAATGCTCTATAAATTCATACCTGACAAAATACAAATATGTAAAAATAAAACGCACAGTGCACCAGACATCATTTTAAACAAAATAACAAACATGTAAATCTTAGCACATACCTAATTTAAATGCTCATTTATAACAGTCATAAACTCATAACATTGCATCTTTTACATTTTTATTTCATCATCATTTGCCTAGCCTTTTCTCAACTAACGTTGTTGGGCTCGGCTTCCAGTCTAACCGGATGCAGCTGAATACCAGTATTTAACATGAAGCGACTGTCTATCTGACCTCCATAACCCAGTAACTGAGTAATGCGATACACCTTGGTAAGACTGGCCCTCAGACTTTCGGGCTTCTGACGACCCATAACGACTGTCAAAAATCCACAAATGACAGCCGGGACCAACGGCTTAACGTGCTTTCCGAGGCACGGAGGAGTCTCGTTATGTAAAGATGGCCACCCATCCACGGACCAACTCCGACAAGCGTAGCTTAACCTGACGGATCGACCGGTGCGGCTATTATTACGTAGCCATGAGCTCCCTTTACATTTTTATTTATCTTATTAAATTCATTAAATATTTTCGCCCACAGTGCAAAGACAAAGTTATGACGTTTTCAAAGTTTATAACCTAGCTTTAGTCCGCATCTTTAACCTCTGTTATTTTTCTTTAATAAGATAAATGCAGGAACATACTTGTTCTTCCAGAGACAACTACTCGTAAACTAAGGGTATTTTCATTTCTAGGCCAAGCTACATTACAACAGAACAAAAAAAAGAATGTTAGTCTTTGCTGCTATGTAGTGTTCTTATAGTCTCTCTAACTTCAACATCTTCACAGAAGTGTTTTCAAGAGTCTACAGAAGTGGTTTCCAAAGAGACTTATTCTTAGTTTGGCAACGTTTAGGAAAACTCGACCATTACCGATTTATATAAGCGGAGGTATACACTTTTCAGGAGACTAGTCGTTGGCTTCTTTTTGCTCGAACGGAAATCCTCATTAGTACCTTTCTTTCTGGGTATTCCCCCTGCTACCCCCAGGACCCTGTTTATCAAAAGTTACAAGTCTACACGTTCACAAGTAACCTAGAATGTTCATTTTCGTTACATTCATAGCTCATCTCCATATTCATAATCAGCCTTAATGTTCCCACTGCTGGGACACAGGCATCAGGTCATCTCTCTCTTTTGACCACATTTTAAAAAGGAAAATCGAATTTAAACATTTCGCTCTTCCAATAGACCACGACGTAAATGTCGAAAATGAGTTTTGAATGTCATAAGTTCACGTTTCAAAAGTTCTATGTATGGCAAAAACGACAGAATTATAGTTACGGTGGTTTTCGATAGAGTGAGTGACTGTCGTTAGGGAATTGGCGTATTTTTCAAAAGGTCACCCGGAAACATCGACGCAATTGGCAATTATGTCATTATGTGAATATAACTGTACAAGATCGTTAAAACTACAAGATCAATAAAACTACACATTATAGTTATATTTAATTTATAAAATGGCTTAAGTGTACGGCAGGTTTGTTTTATTTGGATATTTTTAACAGTTTTCTTGAGTTTTCTCATGAAGTTATTACAAATTATTCTTGATAGTAAAGTAACATAAATAAATATTAATAGATTTTATCATCATTATTGAAAATATATCATATTTTCAATTTCAAACTTTTCAAACGTTCTCCTGAAAAATAGCTAAAACGTAATTACGTCATTCTTCTATTGGATGAGCGATTTATTGCGGTACTGAGCACGACACTTGTAAACTTGTAGGTAAGACGGAATAGAGTCGCCGGACACTCAGGATTTGTAATGATTTTCTACAAGTTGTAACTTACAAATAATTTTTTCGATAAATAAAATCACGAATAAAAGTGTGAAAATGTATGTACTTGTGAACTAAATAATGTCATTTGATAATACAAGGCTTTTTGATAAACAGGGCACTGGTCGTCAGCTGGCAGTCAAGTTGCCGACCCGAGTCCGATACACGGAACACACGGGCAAATACTTGGAAAATTCAAATTCAAATCATTTATGTCAAGTAACATAGACTCATAATAGAATAGCGAATATTATATAATAAAAAATGGCGATTTTTTTTTTGCTCAATTTGATTGTATAAATAATTCTATATAATTAGGTAAGATAACAATATTAACAAAGTATATTTCCCTGGCAACATTAAAATTTTATATTTGTACAAAAGTTATCGTTGGCGGATCATTTATAATTTCTTTATGTCGACAGCTTAGTCCGCTTTGATGTCGGCGCGTAATTAATTCTTCCTCTTTATTTTCTTTTGTTTTTAAAGGAAAACAATAAGAAATAATTAAATTGGATGTTAAGCATGATAATAGTAATAATATTTTGCGGCTTTAGATAATTTTGGGGATAATAAAAAACGTACAGTTTAAAGATGTCGTAATGCTTATGATCATGAGTATATTGCATATTTGTAGTGTATAACTTTTTCTTTTTGTAATGTATAATCTGATGTATAATTTTGAATTTATACACATAAATATGTGATAAGATCTCTTGACTTTCAATTTTCCTTGAAAGAGAAACAAAATTATATACTTATTATTCGTAATTCTCTTAATTTTTTTTTTTGGGTATTTATTATCTTAGAACTTGCCTTAGAAGGATAGAAAATGTCGGTAATTTTTCTTCTCCAGGGATGGGGTTACCTCCAGTGCTAAATTAAAATCTTAAACTCAGCCGCCGACCCCGTAATCTGCACTCATTTTATTTTAAACTAGCTGATGCCCGTGACTTCGCGTGGATGTCGGTTATTACATACTGAAACCTTACTCGAGAACCACTCTATCTATTGGTGAAAACAATATGAAAATTGGTGCAGTAGTTTTTAAGTTTATCGCGTACAGGACGACAGACAGACGCGGCGGAGGACTTTGTTTTATCATATGTATGGATATGTTTAGCGCTAAATATATTTAGCGATTTGTGGGAAAGCGCACCTTATTCTACCTATCTACCGTCTTCGGAACAGAGGCCCTAGACAAAGTGACATTCTATCAGCGATAACGATGATGGAAAAGGCAAAAATGTATAGGACTGACATAAAGGCTATCGAAAAGCTTATGTCAATCCTGTTGAAAGTCGTTGTAGAAATACGAAACGCTTTCGAAGCGATTGTCACTTGTCTAGGCCCTCAGAGCTTTCAGAGCGTCAAGGCTGTCAAAAAACAAACCCACCTACAAAAACGTCCTCTATTTATTTAATACTTACATATTTCAGCCACGCACACATCGTTTGTCTACCGTATACGCACAAAATACTATATAATATTTGTACTATCCGCCATTGTTGCCGAAACACATGTTGTGATATACGGCGACGACACTTGCTTCTTTTGTATCTCGATTCGGTAATAAAAGCTTATCTTTTACGTTGATCTGAAGGTAAAAGAAAACGGGATGGTTTGATTGTGTTTTGTTTCTAATTCATTGCGGTTACTGGGTAAAATTAAAGTTTACAGGATTGGCCTGTTTTGTAGTGTCCTTTCCGATATGTTTTGGCTAGAAGCAATTATCGTACAGTCACGAGCACCAATATGTATACACTTAACAACTTTTAAACGTGATTTTCTCCTACTGTATTGATGGTAATTTTATGTTTTAAGGAACATAGTATTTTAGAACCCATATTATTATGAAATAGGTATCATCTCAAAGTTGCTATCGTTATTCCACGAGAAAATCGTTATTGAATTTTGCTGAGTGTATACATATTTTTGCTCGTGACTGTACACCATGTTGAAAATTGTACCTACTGCACGCTTACCATGACCACAATAGAAACGGGTTTTGTCTACGGAAGAATAGACAAAATGACAGATAAACAATCACAATCTGTCAAATTGTCTATTCTTCCGTCGACAAAACCCGTTTCTATCGTTGCCATGCTACGCGTGCTGAAGTAAATTCGACGACATTCTTTAACTTATATATAGCTAGATTGTAGTGATCTAATTTTGTAGGCATTCGACTTTCCCTCATTTCCTGTAACCCTGCTGCCCAAATACTAGAATAGAACCGTTAGTTCATACAGTTGTGGCGGCATCTACGTCGCCACATGCGAACTACGCATCGAAGACCTGACGTCACACAAAATCCTGCATCGCACAACTAGAGGTTACTGTGCGATTGACATATATAGATGAACCCTAATCAATCGTTGGGCAGTTGCCCGCCAGACACAACACCCGTCTGGTCGGATGATCCTCCCTTTTCTATAAAGGATGAGTGAACTTTACACCCTGTTTCTCATACTAAACAGTTTTTAACTCTGCTAGATATTCCGTTTGGAATCTCGACATTATTCATTTTCTTAATATCTTTAAGAAGGGTGAACATCGTTTTGCCTCAAAGCCCGTTTAGACAGAACGCTAAATTATTTATGACTTATGGTGGAGTCATGATACTCAGTAATTAATGGATACGACCCGAGAGAGAGATGCCTCGGAATAGATAATTTAAGATGTCAAGTTATGTATCCCTTACTTAGGGATTCCTTACTCATGAGCCTAATTTAGACACATTATTATTACACGCCTGTTATGTCAATTTTCACAGGGTTGAGTAAAATTTGAGTTAATACTTTGATCATTATATTAATCTTATTTTAATTTCATTCCCCGACTACGGCGAAGAAAAAATATATATATTATAAACCCAAAATAATAAAATAAAAAATCAAGTATAAAAACTAAAACCCAACTACGACTAAAAAGGTATAAACAAGTCACCACAGACAGAGAGACAGACTTGTTTATACCTTTTTAGTCGTAGTTGGGTTTTAGTTTTTATTACTTGTTTTTTTTTTTTTTTAATTAAGTGTTGTCCCAGTGGTATGGGCCGCGACTAGGCCCACACAGGCGCTTTACTTTTTGGTAATTATTTCATCACCAGTGCTCTGAAAACGGTGAAGGAAAACGTCGTGAGGAAACCGGCATGTCCTAGAACCAAAAATTCGAAGACATGTGACATCTACAAACTCGCACTCCCTCTCACCGAGAAGAGGCCTGTGTCCCAGCAGCAGGAACTATTATAGGCTGACTAGCAGCGCCCCGCGGTTTCACTCTTATAAGTGTCGATCCCCAGGGAATATCGGGATAAAGTATCCTATGTGTTAATCCAGGCTATAAACTATCTATATGCCTAATTTCATCCAAATCCGTTTACTAATTTTAGCGTGAAAGAGTAACAAACATCCATTCATCCATCCATCCACCCTCACAATTATAATACTTTAACAATTTTATTATTAATAGGATTATGTTTATGCTATTAGTTAAGCGCTGAATCCAGTCGTGAGTTCGCTCCCCACTCGCTAGACTTTCACGTTAAGACATGTTTAGACAGGTATTAAACTAGCTCTACTCCATCTGAATTAAAGTCAAAGTCAAATAATTTATTTCAAATAGGCACATAAAAGGCACTTTTGAACGTCAATGAAAAACAAAGAAATAGAATTGATTCTAGTTGCCCATTCCAAAAGGTAGCTTTCGTATGGAGAAGAATGGGCAAGAAACTCCACCATTATGATTAGACATTTAAATAAGGCTTTTTTTTACAGTCCTTTCAACCAATTTTGACTTCTATTGCGTTAGTGGCATGACAAATGGCAGCTGCAATAAACAGTTCGTCAGTGGAAAGGCGAAAATGCTAAAGCGCCAAAATGGTACTCCCAAAAGTACCATTTTGGCGCTTTAGCATTTTCGCCTTTCCACTGACGAGTTGGTATTTTGTAACCTTTTTATGCCATCCTTATGCCTACGGTATAGAAGTCAAAATCGGTTGAACGGGCTGTTAAAAGGTTTATTTAAATGTCTAATCTTATTTCAAATGGAGAATAAAATCTCCAACAAAAAAATAACGGATCAAGTTAGGCTACATAGCCACAGCAAAATATGATTTCATTTTACATAGTTCCAATTCTTTTCCAATTAGGGAACTTATTTACTTACTGAAGATTGTAGTGTTTGACCCTTTTTAATATAAACTCAACGCCCACAGAGGTTCCCTCTAATTTTTATCTTTTATAGTGTTACCAACATAAAAATTCCAAAGGCAACGCCAATGATGGGCGGAGGCGGGACAGGGGTGCCAATTTTACAGCCCAATGGCGCGAGAGAGCCGATTGGAAAACGCTGATAACTATGTAGTGATTATACTGCCGTGTTCTAATTTTGTGTGCGTGATTCGAAATATAATTTGATTAGTTATGGTTTGCAGAAGGTATAGTATATTTAACAAGGTAGTTTGTTTAAAATCTACTCTATACATATATCTAGGAGGGGCTCGAGGCTAGGGTTACCAGATGGAAAATTTTAAAGTCCTGATAAAAAACCTGATTTCCATAGAAAAGTCCTTAAAATTATGAATTTCAATGAATACCATGTATGCCAATCGCTCGCCCTTTTCTGAATCTTTGTATCCTTTCAGTTATTTCACATCTGATTTTGCATTACTGTTTGTTAAAACACAATGGTCTTGATGTCCGTTGCAATAAGGACTGTAGGATTGGTCGAGCTGTTGTCAAATCACATTATAGAAGTAGAATACTATTCTAACTAATATTAAAAATGCGAAAGTGAGTTTATATGTTTGTTACGCTTGCACGCTAAAACGGCGGAACGAATTTAGATGAAATTTGGCACATGGGTAGACCATGACCTGGATTAGGACATAGGACTTTTTATCCCAATATTCCCACGGGATCGAGACTAACGGGGATGAAATCGCGGGGCGCGGCTAGTTCTATATATCTTTCTATAAGATGGGTTCTTAGTTACCAGCCTTTATGAGTTGGATTTGACAAGCTCTCAAAATCCCAGTTCATAAAAAGTAAAGTAGCAACAATCTTCATTACAGACGAATTCAATATTCGTTTTCCATCGAAAACTTTGAACATAAAAGCCCGTAGCCCGAAATGTTCGGGACTTTGGACGCATTTATAAGCAATATTCGAAAATTAACGCGGGAATGTAAGTATTCACTTTGTACTCTGACGTATTGAAACTCGCGAGTATTCGGATTGATATGAAAATTACGGGCCGACGTTCTCGAGCGATTCGAGTGATTGAGGGGGCGTTTTGACGAGAATATTAAAATCTTTATTATAGTGAATCCGCTTTGAGTTCTTAGGTAGATATTTTATTATTTTCTTGTAAGCTTATGACAGGAAGACTTTCTATTACCTGCCTATATGTAAATGTATACCAATAAGGTATTGGAACAGGGGGCCTACCACCACCGCTTTCAGCAGTATTATTTTAATCTTACTTCAGTGAGGGAAAGATATAGAGCTATACGTCCTGTAGAGCTTCGTCTCTTTCCTACACTGAAGTGATATTAAAATAATACTGCTTTAAGCGGTGGTGGTAGGCCCCCTGTTCTCATACTGGGAAAACAAGTCACACCTACATTTTTCGATCTTCGGACCCGTCAGTCGGGTCATTTGGACTAAAATTATTGACTCTAATTAATTAGGAACGTGATAAAAAATGGTCACTAGCAGTTTCTGGCTCTTCTAATAATGATCAGTCCCAATATAATAGTCCCGGGTAAGCAATTGAACATCTTACGGAGTCCGTTAAATCAAAGAGATCTCATGAAGCATCAATATAGTCGCCATTAGAAAATTCACTTCGGATAAACAAAACATAATCACAAAAAGCTTCTATTCAAAACTATCGCAGCGGCGCACCATTCACGTTGCGATATTATCGCGACATTGCGTTGTCGCGTTGTCGCGCCGCTCCATCCGGCGTGTGTCGCGGCTGCGCGCTCAAAAGCCGTCATCTTGTTGTTTTGTGCGCCGATACAACGCGCAGTATATACGACGTTTTAGTTGTTTAGTAAAAATGTTGCACTGTCTTATGACCGATTCTCATAATTTACGGACCGTTATTGGTAAAACTTAAGACTCCTGTGTCTTTACCGATAATGAAGCAAAGACCTCATAGCATTGCATTGTAGACCTTTCTATATGGAAGTAGCTATCACAGGTAAAATTAGCGAATACACTGCAGGTAAAACACTGGTATTCAGCTGCATCCGGTTAGACTGGAAGCCGACCCCAACATAGTTGGGAAAAAAGGCTAGGCAGACACTGCAGGTAAAACGAATTTAGTTACATGCCCTGCACGCGTAGCATGACCACCGGAGACAAAATGACAGATAAACAATCGCAATCTGTCATTTTGTCTATTCTTCCGTCGACAAAACCCGTTCCTAAGGTGGTCATGCTACGCGTGCAGTTTGACAATTAGAAACGAAGAAAAGGAAAGAAAAATAGGTTTATTTGTCACAGCAACACGTGCATAAATAGTGGTAACAGTAATCAGCAATATTAAATAAAATAAAATAGATCTTAAGTAAAAATATGAGATCACGAGTATACAGATAAATAATCGTGGCTGCACGTCACGACTGTGACAAGAAGGATTCCACTCAGCATGATGCTGCGCTATGGGGACCCACTGCACAGTAATTAAAAATGCTACCATTGGTAAGCAAAACGATTCGTTTTTGTTTGTCGGAACCGAACATTAGTTGAGTGGTTTTATCACGACTTCATCATCATCAGCCACGCCTTTTCTCAACTACATACGTACGAGTACATAATTTATAAAATAAATATCTGTAACTTATCTGTATGGTGTACAGACGCCAGCACATCAAGCTACCCGAACCTGTCAAACTTTCCCAATCAACCTTGAACCTAATGCTTTAAGCGATAAAGTTTAAAATCTACTAAAGAAATTTGACAGATTTTAGTAGCTTGATGTGCTGGCGACTGTACATAAAAAAGAATATTCTATTCTACGTTGGGGTCGGCTTCCAGTCTAATCGGATGCAGCTCTATACCAGTATTTACATGGAGCGTCCTGACTAGTGATGTTCAAATCCGCTATAAACTGTAAACTTGTTATAACTATAAAATAATTATATTTTTCTAGTGCGATGTTTATACGCTACGAGTATCATTACTGTGGGTTTGCACTGGCGAAACATTTACGACAAAACATGTTGAAGTCTCTATAGTTCCTGTAAATTGGAACATTGACAGGAACTATAGATTTCAACATGTTTTGTCGTGAATGTTTCGCCAGTGCAAACGCACGGATATAACAAGTTGTTACAAAACTCGGCCGCAGTTTAAACGCGGAGACGTTATCATTGTTATTTGACAACACGCTAGACGGATTCAATTTTGCGCGGTGAATATTATCTCGCAACGCGCTGTACACGAAAGAATATAATAATATCTCATGAAGCGTAAGACTAGTAAGAGTATAAAACTATATAGCTATCCCGTTCTAGCTCCGCTGTGCGCGTTTAGTCTAGTTTGTCTTTATCTAGTTTATTGAAGTGTTATATTCTAGCGCGAAGTCATAGTCGATCTAGCAAACGCTAGATGCTTCGTACACATAACATGTTATGTTTTGGCGTTATACGTTTAATTAACCACCACTAGGCTTGACCTCCACAACCCAGTTACTGGCTAATACGATTCCCTTTGGTAAGACTGGTTGTCAGACTTCCGGGCCTCTTACTACCCGTAACCACTGGCAAAAATCTAAGAATGAGAGCCGGGACGAACGGCTTGATGGTGGAAAGGGGTCTCGGTATGTAATGAATGGTGACCCATTCAGGGACTGACCTTGACAAAAGTAGCTTTACCTTTGATCGACTCGTGCAGCTGTTTTTACCAGAGTTTTACCACGGCTAGTTGAGCTGTTAAAATGTCGGTTCTCAAGTTTATATCTCCCTAAGATTTATGAAGAAGCACAGATCAATACAGATGGTCATAGAGGTATAATTATATTATAGAGTGCGCGCAACAAACTATGAACAGTAGACACGGTTTAGAACAACACGAAGTTCCTCACCACACTCACTCAGTCAGTTCGAAATTCATTCATTTGTATGTCACAGTGAAGCGGTACAAAATATTATTTTAAGGTGTTGGGACATTCAATCATTTTGTATGGGACATTAATTGAAGTGCCTCTTGTATGTCCTACCCAACACTAATCTATAGCTCACTTGTCTACGATGCGCACTAAGCGATTTGTGCAATAAACGCACTCTATGTAATATTATATCTCTATGCAAATGGTTCACTCCGCATTTTAGGTATGACGCTACAAGTACGCGGCGGGCTCGTCTTGTTGGGCCAATTCGTGAGCATAAACGGAGTCAGAAGATATAAGAGTTACGCTATAGAAAGAGAGGGAATATAATTGTAGGTAATTAGCGCTGTTTGACCTGAATTGCACTTTATAGTGTCGTAGCAAGAGTTCCTTTTTATTTAAATGATTTTGCGGAGTGAGCCATCTATATTCATCTCTGGTAGAAGTTAAAATGAACCTTCCCGACTAGCTACGTAATCTTTTTACCATACCACAACTTCAACTGTTCTTTCATAGCCCCCCCGAAGTCCCGAAATAAGAAAAGATCAACTAAAACCATAGATCCAAGAAAATTAAATCAAGTCCTCTTTGATTATACAAGTTGGTACATTTGGTCAGGTTCGGAGCTGTGTGACGAACTGGGAATCACTCAGGGCTGTCAAAATATGAATATTCAACGCGGACCAGTGTAGATTATGCTGGAACTTATTAATATTTATGATTGAATAAATACTACGGAATTCACAGATGACTAGCAAATGTGGCTTCTGCGCGAAAATTAATATTTGAGTACATTTTAATTTACTTTTAGTTTGTTAATTTCGAATGTTCTGTTTACTAGGAGAAACTTATGTTCTTGCGTTCTCTCTCTCTCTCTCTCTTCCTAGCTATGTATCCCATATGGTAGTGGGGTCAGCTTTCCTAGTCTTTCTCTTCCACTTCGCTATTTCATTTCATTTTCGGCTTATTGGTTGACTGGGTAATACGACTGATTGTCAGACTTTCGGACTTCTGAAGGACTGTCAAAGATCCACGAATGACAGCCGGGACCAACGGCTTAACGTGCTTTCCAAGGCACGAAGGAGTCTCGATATTTAATGATGGTCACCCACTACGGACCAACCCCGGTAAGCATAACTTATCCTGATGGATCGACCCGTGTGTCTCTTATAACTTAGCCACGAGCTCCACCTTAACGTTTACTTACTTAGCACGAATTCCTGAATCAACTTTAGGTACTTAAAATAAAGGTTGATACCGTCCGTCAGTCGTTGAAATACGAATATGATAATGTAATTCCTCGAAATGGACGGAATATTGCCTTCCATTAAAAGACTCCAATGTCGTTGTGGTTATGAAAACGGAAAACGTTAATCTACGGCACAATTATCTTTGCATGTGGCGAAATAGGAAACTAAAATAAAATGTACTGAATTTGACAGATTTTTGATGGATTTTTGATGCCTTTGTAAGTGGCGCCGCCATGACAGATAACTTTACTTTTTTTTTGCACATATGACTTTTTCAATGGAACTTGAAGTTTTGGTTCATTGCCAATAGTTTTTTTAGGTATTTAAGATTAAATAATTTAATAATTTAAAATCTGTCTTTGATTGTCTTGAATGTGCCTTGGCGACTGGGAATATGTCATGCTCACTGAAATGTCTCGCTGATGGTGACGCGTGTGTTGGATCATTTAGCTCCCTTCAAAATGGTTGAGCTGAATGGTGCTGATCCATGGCGTCATGTTGGTGAACGGGCGCCGTCAGTTGTAACTGGTCATCTCTTAGCTGCCATGGCTTTTTTAAATTGTTTTTGTTTTTATTTTATAATTGCGGACGCTTTTAACGTGCTTTCTACATTGTTCTCACATGTATAATTTCAACATGAATGATGTAACCAACTTTTTGTATATTTTTTATTTTGAGTGTCCGTGGAGTTTCTTGCCCGTTCTTCTCCATAGGTACCTACTACGCTTTGGAATGTGCAACTAGCTTCATATTTCTGACTGACCGACTCCTTGACAATTCAAAAGTGCCTGTAAATGGTTTAATTGAAATAAATGCTTTGAGTTTGAATCGAAGTAGTTTTTAGCGACCAAAAATAGATTGCTCAGTAGGTAGGTAAATACTTGAGACATGCAGGGTTCCAAGTAGGTACTGACTATAAAACCTCTTCGCGAATGCCCTCAGGATGCCGTTAAAGCTGGGCCGATGTAGTTACTTTAGCGCAATAAATAATTCATTAATGTTTCGGTGTAGCATTATTTACCTAAGGTTGGCTGGTTGGCTGTATGTACGCACTACCTTCGCCTAGATTTTGTAGTAGTTTCGAATATTGTATATATTATTCATGGAAGAACTTTCGCGAAAGTTGGTCCAAAGGCTTGTGGTACTTACTTGTGGGTACTCAGATTTATTAACTTGGTAAATGTGGAAGCTGTGTAAGGTGTCAAGGTGTAGCAGAGGCCGTAAAAATCGTGGGCTGAAGTGGCTTTAGTAAAGTGATTACAGTTTAAATATCGGGCTTTTTTTTATATTAATTTGCGAAACTTCATAGACTTCATAAATATATAGGTATTTTATAGTTAATATACTTAATATACATAAAATAATATTTCCTCAAATCATTATTTTATGTAAAAGATTTACAACAATCTTTTTATTGCCGTTAGATGCCAAAAAGTATTGTGTAGTTTCGCCTTTTCATTAAAAAAAGCTCTCTACAATAGTATTTTAATTTAACTTTATTCAGAAAAATATAAGCAGAAATAAAATTTATAAAGAAATTCAATTTTATTTCTACCATTTAGCTACTGTTTGTGTGGACCATTTAATCTGCATCCATTACAACAAAGGCACAGGTGTACTTTAGAGTTGAGCGCTAATTGAAGAAATTGCGAACAGACGATGCCATAAAGGCTGACTAAAGCAGATAGTAGCACCTCTGAGCCATTTTAACCAATCAACGATTTACGATTTAAATTTTATAGACATTAGAAACAAGCAAATATTTTTGAACGAATTTAATTGCAGTATTTTATGAAAATAATTACTTTATTAGTAACAAAGGTGCCTAATTTATTTGTATTCAAAATATAAGCTATACATTTTCAGTTTATGCTGATCTCACATTGTATAGGATTTCCGTATAATGCGAGGTCAGCTTGTACTGGAAATGTATAGCTTGATGTGTAGCCGTGTGTACTTAGAGAACGGACTGAGCGTTACCCTCACAAAAGTGCTTTCTAGAAAGAGACAAAGCGACTTTGCGGCCAATACTTGTCTCTTTTCTGCAAGCCTATAAAAGAAAATTCAATTTTGACAAATTGTCAAATTGTAATAGTCTATTCAAAATCGGAATTCTAGAAAAAGACAACTACTGGCCGCACATTCGCATTGCACAACTGAATACGGAACGCTCAGTCCATTCTGAATATGGAACGCTCAGTCCATTCTCCATGTCTATGGTACTATCAGAGACTAGGCAGTCTAGTTACAGTCGGAGTTTCTTGATTTCTTGATAGTAATCTAATAACGTTTTCTTTGCTGTCACTGTAAATCAGTCAGTCGAAAACTTTTTTAACAGATTCTGTTTTGTTATCTTTTTAATCATTACTAATCCTAACGTAAATTTTTATAAAAAGGTCATTGCCTTTTCTCTTTGTGAGGTTGTAGGTCAAGAGCTCGTTATCCGATTTCCCTCCGTATCAAAAAGTCTTAAAAGCAAATGCAAAACGACCTATAATCATAATAACACTTTAGCAAAATGACTTTAGCGAAATCTTCTTATTAGAAAATCGTCCTACGAGCAAATGGTCCTAAAATAAAAAAAACGAAAATGGTAGAGCAATGCCACACTATTACAAATGTGATTTTTATATCGATTCATAAATTCTTGCTTAGTTTTCTGGCTAGATTTTAGTGTTCAAAGCTAAGCTGGGAATATACCTAGTAATTAATGTTTATTGGCTGTAAAGTAAAATGATATGCAGCCATTTCCAATATAGCAATCCAACGTAGTAAAACTCCAAATCTAATTCCAATTTCAAATCCAATTCTATTGCTTTTACTAAACCCATCAACGTCGATGGCCAGTTCGTCCATTCACTACAGTATAATATCGTCGCAGGTGTACATTCGCGTACAGTCCCACTAATTGAAGTAATAGCAGTCTGAGCGGAGCAACGATTCAATTCCGATGCGCATCCTATTCAATGAGGTACATGTAGATGGTAAAGTGCTGGATGTGGCTCGCTTTTTAAATGGCTGTTTCTTGCCATATAAAACTTAGGTACTACAAAATTACATTAAATTCTGGATTATGGTTTTTTTCTGTCAATTTTATCCTTTAAGTGCAGCCGTGTTAAGTTTTATGAATAAATATGGACCACATAGGTAACTTATTCAAAGTAGCTTGTCATTGCCTACCATAATCGTATATTTACAAACAAACATTCATAGCAAGTTACACACGCTTTGGTGTATTTTTGACCTCCGCACAGTTATTTTCCATCCTCCTCCTAACGTTCTTCGAATCCCGTGATGTCTTTGTTGTCTTTCGTTCACTCTCTCACTCACTCACTCGGATTCACTCTCACACGTCGCTAATTGTTTGCTTGCCGTGTGTGTTTAGGAAACCATCCTTCACATACGATGATATTATTAAATCTTTACCCAATTTTCGCGCGAGTACTCAGATATTAATAATATTTCAATTACATTTACATGAATGATTTTTAAACTTTTCTAGAATTTAGGGAAGAATTAAATGTCTCAAAAAATTACGAGTTCTAGTGAACTTAGGTTTGCTGGTGGCTTTTTAATAATCTGTAAGTACTAAACGGGTGTTAAGTGCTTACAGATTATTAAAAAGCCACAACCCCAACCTACCCGATGTCTCATAGAGGTCATAATGGGGATTTGTGGACGAAAATTTCACATATCCCCATTGATGGGGATTGTCAATGGGGATTAGTGGAATAACCCTACTACTACTAACTACTAACTATACTTACTGTACCTACTTGACCAACTCTAATGTTCTCTTTCTATAAACAGCAATTTACTGTTTTTAAGACTTTAATTACTACAATTTAGATCCTTATCCAATCCAATCCATTGACAATAGCGCTAAGACTTTTAACGAAATACACACACTACAATTCCTTCATCCCATATGTTCAATTGCCGATCCAATTAACGACACTTTATGCTGCCAATTTACTGAACGTCTATGGCATTTTATTTTCGGTTTATGGAACGAATCCTGGAACATAGAATTGGTGCTGCTATTTACCTTAAAAAAGAATACCTATTTTTACCCGACTACGTCGAAGCAAGAAGGAGGATAATGATTTTGACCGGTAGGTATGTTCATCTATTCTCTCATATCTTCTAAAATACTTATCATAATTTGACAAATATCTTTTTATTAGTTGACTTTTTGTCGTAGTTGGGTTTTAGTTTTATACCTTTTATTTTTTATGTAACTACCTACTCTAGACCGTCGTTCATCGACCAGAGCGAATTATGTTTCCCTATTCCAATAAATTCCGGTACTACTTCTTCCAGTAGGACATTCTCTATTGCCGTGTACCCAAAGACAGAAGTTACGAGTACGTCTATAGCTCTTAATGCAAACGTCCAATACGCGCAACGTTCCTTGTTTCATTCAGCCTGGAATCTCTATATAGTCTGTGCATTCAGCCTCGTCAGCGACAATGCAATGGAACCCGGAATTCCAGTGATATGCCTTGGTACAAGATCTTGATCAAAGCTAGGTTTCTGTGTTAGTACTTTGTGAAGACAGCGTTTTGCAGTGAGAAGCTGGATTAAGGACCATTATAGAGGATTGTATATTCCTCGCAATGAAACGAACGATATTAACAAGTCTGATTGAATGGGGTTTATGTTCGCTTTTACCTTAGTACTAATATCCTATAGTTTGTTTTATAATCTCGTATACTAATTTGACAGGTGCAAATGTCAAACTCCAAATTGAAAAAACAAACAACAATCACTTGAAATGTCAAGTAATGTGTATCAACGTTATATGCTAACGCGATAGGGGCTTGCGGCTAAGTAATAACAGCCGCACGAGTCAATCGATCAGGTTAAGCTACGCTTGCTGCGTTTGGTCCGTGGATGGGTGACCATCTTTAGGTACATACCAAGATACCCTCCGTGCTTCGGAACGCACGTTATGCCGTTGCGTTGGTCCCAGCTGTCATTTGTAGATCTTTGACAGTTGTTACGGGTCGTCAGAAGCCCCAAAAGTCTGACAACCTGTCTTACCAAGGTGTATCGTGTTGCCCAGTAACTGGTTGTGGATGTCATATAGGCAGTCGCTCCATGTAAAATACACCAACATACCTAGTTGAGAAAAGGCTAGGCAGATTGATTGTCTATCAACGCTTTGTAAAAATTTACAGGTAACCACAATGTTTCCATAGCAACCGGTCGGTAGTCCACAAAATTAATTTGCTGAAAACCCTGGTCTTTGTATTAATTTATACCTTTTTATTGTTACAGGGGGTTCGGAAAACAAGGATACCAGTGTCAAGGTAAGATTTCCAGTAATATAAATTGATTCTAATGTAGTTATTACTAGTTATAAATATTGTGAAGGGCTGAAACCAAACGCAGGTGTTCCAGACTTGTAAAAGGCGACCTAACGAAACTGGTAGGTAGTTACATATCGAAGGCTTTGCAAAAAAAAAACAATAAAGTAGTTAACACACGCACTTATCGTGCGGCAGCGCACCGTAACACGTCGCAATCCTAAACTGCGTGTGATAGAGTTTATATTTGCAAAACGTTAGTGATAGGAAAAATACCTAAATAATTTGGGCACTTCCAAATAGGCTTGTAGGAAATATATCTAAATATCAATTTTTTTTTTTCGTTTTATCGATATTTTTAGGCGAAATTTTTATTTCGATATAAAATATCAAGTATCGAAAATGTATCAAATATTGTTGTCGCCTCTGACTAAAACCGCTGGAATTTAGAGCCGTAAAAAGTATACTTTTTTTCCTACTTTGGTACCTATTTAAATGAATAAAAAACTTCAACTTTATGAAGTATTTTATTTAAATTTCACTGATGCATTGATGTTTTTTTTTCGATATATCGACGTCGATATTGATATATTTTACCCGCAAGATGTGCCAAAAGGTATCGATACTAGACTTCTAAATTTATTTTTAAGTCCGCTAAGCATCTTTCAGCCTGTTGACAACATTTTAATCATACCAGTAATGTAATCCTAGGGTGTTTATAGTCTTTATCGAAAATGCAAGGTGTAAATCCTTCCTGATATATGGACAATTTTAATATAATAACTGTAACGAAACGTCGCACAAAATGCCAATAGACTGAATAAAAGCGGGCTTTAAAATTCCTTCAAACATTTTCTGCGCTCTATCGTTTGCAGTCTAAGAGCTAGGCAGGGAACCTTTGTAGTCATCTGTTCTGTATTTGTGTGCAGTGTGCAGCTTTGTGGTCCACAAAAGATGCCACGAGTACGTGACGTTCACCTGCCCTGGTGCCGACAAGGGGGCGGATTCCGACGTAAGTATTGCGTGTATTTATTTATATCTTTACCGATGATGCAAAAGAATGCAGAGCTGTTTTATTGAGATTTATTATCGATTTTCAATTGTTTTAGAATAAAAATTGTAAATTATTATTATTTGAAATGTTTTGAAGAAAGTGTACACAAATCAATTTTAATAAAGATCACAAACAAATTAAATGTTAGGTATATTTTAGCCTTATTTTTTGTTAAGTCAACTGAAGCGCAGTTTAAGTAAAATTGTTTCTAAGGTTATAATATATAATTAAAAGGCATAAACATTTGTGAAATTAATTTATTATTTTGCAGCATAATAATTTGTTGCATTTTTATCGTACACTTGCATCTAGAACACAATTCATATAATTACAAGAAAACTTATACTGAACATGAACAGAAATTACACATCAAAAAGAACTTTCAATTACAATAAAAAACAATGTTATCTTTTATTAAGTAATTATTGTATATCAGTTTGCGTGTATGCCAACTGGTGAGGGCACGGCCATCAACAAGTATTTTTTTTTTTTTTATTGCGCCGTGCACTCAAACATAATGAGATTGTGTTTTATAAATACAGTCGCTTACAATAAAGAAACATCGGGAAAAAAAAGAGAAAATCGACTGAAATCCGTTGTGTGCATAACTTTGTCACTGTCATTCTTACTATCAAGTAATTCTTTTGGCAGCGTTAGATTTTAGAGACGGCGTGAATTCTATCAAATTGTAGCTACTTAAATTTTTTTCGTTTCCACGGTACTCGCACATCTGTTTCTTAATATACTGTTTAGGCCCAGTAGGTGGCCACATTTATTTTATTGTGCCTACTAAAATGCACACTCATTAAAAATGACTCAATAACTCAAAAACTCAATGCAAAATCTTATTAACTTTGGATGAACGACTCATTAACTCGTATAGTTCGACTGGCCACGTAACTCATCACGGCCGATCATCTTTTTTTATCGGTCGATGTGCTCATGGTACACTGTCAGGCACTGTACATTCAAATTTATGATAAGGTTTATAGCGGGTGAGCAGCTCTGGGACTACGTGCCAGAATATTGATATTAAAAGCATTTTTTATTAGACTTTCTTCCTTAAATTTACTTCCACTCTTCGTTAATTAAAAGCGTCTGGAAACTTTTATAGAATGTAGGAAAAAGCTTCGGAATATTACAAATGAATTAATGTTGAATAAAAAACATTCCGAACTGAAGATCTACAGTTATAATAAAGCTTTTAAGTTAACAAACAAGATTTTATTACGCATTAGAAAAAATAGACATAAAATAAAATATTAATTTAAAGAAAATTGCTTTTCAACAAAATGCGCAGCGTGTATTTTCATTACAAGCTAAACCGCACTATCACTGCGAAGATTAAAAGAAAATGGGCCTCATAACGAAAATTCCCAAAAATGTAATACTAAATCAGGTCACGAACATTAAAATATCGTGTCTCAAGTACAAAATTGTTTAATAGCGGTTCATCACTTCAAATAATACGTTATTAGCAATAAGCGGCCATGTTGAATTAATTGGCGGGACCGAGACACCGCCGTTTTGTTGCGTTTCAAATAGTTCACAATTGGAGCAATTAGTCGAATCAACTCTGTTGTTAAATAGGTATAATTTTATGAAAATACTGCGGCAATGGAAAATGTAACCGTGTTAGGAGTCATTGGAAAATAATGAGATCGATAAACAGTTAAAAATACTTAAGTAAAGTCGAAGTGAAGCCGCATATTTCAATCAGACCAATAAAAGGCACTTTTGAAAGTCACAAATTACGAAAAAAAGAAGAGATCATTCTAGTCGGCCCTTTCAAAAAGTAGTTTAGTATGGGGAAGAATGGGCAAGAAACTCCATAGACAAGAATATGCTGTCTTCACATTGCAATCATCACACGATGTACATGCGAAACATTAAACACATATTGTATTGTTTTTAGTTTTTTCTTTGTCAGTTCTTACGAGTCGTCAGAACCCTCAACGTCTGACAACCAGTCTTACCAAGGGCTAACGTATTCCCCAGTAACTGGGTTGTCGAGGTCAGATAGGCAGTCGCTCAATGTAAAATACTGGTGTTCGGCTCCATCCGGTTAGACTGGAAGCTGACCCCAACATAGTTGGGAAACAGATAGGCAGATGATGATGTATTGTTTTTAGGTAAAGAGCAACGAACTGACTACTAAACAGTACTAAAGTACACTCCAACTTTATCCATTTTGAACTTGCCAAATGCAGTTTCAAACACTGCTTTTTGCAAACACAACGTTTGTTCCGTTTGTAACTTTGATAATGTAAATGTGAGTTTAAATGCTTGTTTTATTTAACACGCACTTGAGTTCAGAGCAGTCGTGTCCCAGTGATATTGGCCACGTCTTACGAATTCTTTACTTTGTATACTTAATTATTTAATTTCATCACCACTGCTTTCAAAACGGTGAAGGAAAACATCGTGAGGAAACTGGCATATCCTAGAACCAAAAAATTCGAAGACAATATGTGACATCCAACTCGCACTGGCCCACTCAATCTCACAGAGAGGAGGCCTGTGTCCCAACAGTGGGATCATTATAGGCTGACTATGATTGATGAGAAGGTACTGTGGCGGTATCTACATCGCCACATAGGAACTACGCATCAAAGACATGACGTCACACAAAAATCCTGACGTCACATAAATCCTGCATCGCGCAATTAAAGTTTACCGTGCAATGGACATATATACAAGAACACGACATCAATCGTTGGGCAGTTGCCCGCCAGACACAACACCCGTCTGGTTGGAGGATCCTCCCTTTTCTATGGTGGATGAGTGAACTTTACACCCTGTTCCTCATACTTCTAGAAAGTTTTATTTTACAAAGTTTTTTTGCCAAAAGTTGTAAAGCGAGGTCTACTATTACTCTTCTTGTCATAAAATTTAGTTCCATCCACAGTACGAGAGGGTTAATTAACTTGGAAAAGATAACATTTTTATGTGTTTTCTCAGTAGGTACTTAAAAAGCATTGTTTGTCTGGCAAGAATTAAGTACCTAATTAATATTTGTTACAGACTCGCTTTTACTGGGAAACTAAGTAATTCTTCGCTGAAATATCTGGATAATTTAATTCTGACTATTCTAAAAATGTTAGATATTTTTTGCGAATATTTTTCTTTGTTAAAAATATTTAATCGCGATGAAGTAAATATTGTTTTCATTTTCATTTCATTTATTTATTTGTGAAACATAGGTAATTACAGGTGTTTTCGGATATAAATGTCTATTGTACAAACCATGTCCCGCCGATAGGCATACAAAAGATTAATATGAACAATGTCAAAGTTACATAAGGATGTCAAATTATACAATTGTTATATTATTATAGGGAAAATGTCATGAAAAATAGGAAAAGATAAAAAATACATAATGTCAAAAGATTGCAAAACACAAACACAAAATTACAGTTAAAAAAATATAAAATTTAAAAAATTGATCAAAATTTGTCATTTAGATTCTCCTTAACTGAATAATAATATTGTAAAAGCTGACTGCTAAGGTCGGACTTAATAATATTTGCTGTAGCCTCAAGCGTTCATTTCCAAAGGTTTTTTTGTTCAATTCAAAAAGAAAGGTCATTACGTTATAATATTTTGTTTGTGTGGACCTTTATTTAAAAAGGTTTTACAAAGGTATGTCGTGTACCTTATTAGAACAGCATTTTGATTCTGGCTTTCTGTATCCAAAATTTTAAATTACAGAAACATTAAACGAACCTCACTTTTTTACAAAACTTGACCATAGGTACATAAGATAATTGTTGTTGTTTTTTTTTTATTAACAAAATCCTCGAATATGTAATAACACATAACACCACGCCTGTAATCCCCAAAGGGTTAGGCAGAGGTACCCATAGTACACCCACATTTCGCCGGATATGTTTAACCAAAAAAAATAGTCTCGCAACAAAAAATAAAAGTTGAAGTTGAACTACGTAGAACTGGCTCCTTACCTAATTCAAAAGGTAGTAGATGGGGAGCTAGCAATAAAATATATTGTAAGTTTAATAACATGGAAGCATCATACAATAAAGCCAATTAGGAACAACTGTGGTTCTGGTTTGATGTAACACATGCATTTGATATTTTGCAACGTACGTTTTCTCCCAAGTTTTAGTGAAAGGGTTCAAGTTAGGTACATAAATTTCTAATTAATATCTTAATAGAGTATACCTACATAATAGCGCTTATGATAATAATACTGAGAAATTACCAATTAAGTTCGTTGAGGTGATAGGTTATTATTCTATGAATTTACCAATCAAGTTAATATTCAAATTGAAGACCTATGTAAAACGGTACTTTAAGAGTAAATTAGCTAAGAGTAGGTACCTAATAAATAGGTAACGGTGTGTAGCCGCGCGTGTGGAGGAGCTCGTGGCTAAGTAATAACAGCCGCACGGGTCGATCCATCAGGTTAAGCTTCGCTTGCCGGGGTTGGTCCGTGGATAGGTGACCATCTTCACATACCGAGACTCCTCCCCGTGCCTCGGAAAGCACGTTAAGCCGTTGGTCCCGGCTGTCATTTGTGGATCTTTGATAGTCGTTACGGGTCGTCAGAAGCCCGAAAGTCTGACAACCAGTCTTGTCAGTATTACCCAGTTACTGGATTGTGGAGTTCAAATAGGCAGTCGCTCCATGTAAAATACTGGTATTCAGCTGCATCCGCATAGATTGGAAGCCGACCCCAACATAGTTGGGAAAAGGCTAGGCAGACGATGAGTGTGTAGCCGCGCATATCAATAATTTCAGATTTTAAAATAGTTATACCTAAGTAGATAACTTGTACGGTGATTTTTAATACACTATTAATCTTTCAGGAGGTGAAGGTACTCATGATTATGGGCGACTTTCACAATGAGGCCATCTCTGAAATATCGAAAAAAATTTCAGCTGTTTCATACAAAAATGCAATATTTACCTAATGAAAATGTATGAAACATTTTTTTGCTTTTGCGTAGTTGGTCCCATAGTGAAAGTTGTTTATAATCATTAGTACTTTCACCTCCTGAAAGGTTAACAGTAAATTAAAAATCACCGTGAATAATTATTACAGGATGAAATTGAATTCATGTGCATCCGCTTAAGGGTGCATTAATACGGAACCCTAAAAATGTGGCTAATACTGTCTCCCACTCTCGAAACGGGAGCCAATTACACAGACTGTAGTTTCCTTTAATC
The DNA here is from genome assembly GCA_949152455.1 of Lithophane leautieri. Classification (NCBI taxonomy): domain Eukaryota; kingdom Metazoa; phylum Arthropoda; class Insecta; order Lepidoptera; family Noctuidae; genus Lithophane; species Lithophane leautieri. The sequence continues at coordinate 14,088,559 of OX424476.1, read as the reverse complement.
AAGAATTTATTTAAATGTCTGTAGATGTCGTTTTTAATATAGAAAAATAATTGTAAGAAATGGAAATTTCTGAATGAATTTTTCATTCCTGGAAAACGAGGATGAAGCTAATTTACATTTCAATTATAGATAATATGTAGTTTATCTTCACTCTATAGTTCTGAAAATAGTCTTTATATCTTGATAGAGAGTATATTGTTTTTAAGAATAAATTACAAAGCCTTAAAGTCATTTAAACAGCTCCCTTACCTACTAACAGTTGACCAACCGATTTTTGTGTTCATCCAATTAAATTAATCTATAATTTAGACATTATTGTAGACATACACGTGATAAGTATTAATAAATAGAAACAATTATGGACCCTGTCCAGTGTCGTGAAAAAAGTAATTAGGAGAGGAAAAGCGCTTTAATGATTTTCCTTATTACGTAATATTTAAATTATTTCCTATCTATCTGTTACAGTCATATATACAACTTTATGCTCCCTAATATTAGGTATTTCATGTGTTATTAAAACTTCAGTTCAGCACGCGTAGCATAACAACCATAGAAACGAGTTTTCTACGGGTTTTGTCGACGGAAGAATAGACAAAATGACAGGTAATCAATCACAATCTGTCATTTTGTCTATTCTTCCGTCGACAAAACCCGTTTCTATTGTGGTCACGCTAAGCGTGCTGGCAGAACATATCTGTAATATCCCAATAACCAATTAAATTATTTTTTATTAAATAATTGTTTTTGATCACAATAAGGACCGTCATTATCCAATCAAAAATTATTTCCTGTAAGTACTGGCCACTCGGCAGTCGATAATTTAAAATCGTTTAAAAGCTATTATCGTTGAAAGAGTTAAAGTCTGTTAAAATGATTTATTTTCCAATAACCACGTCGAAGCTTTTAACACTACATACAATAATTTATTAGATACTTAATAAATGTTTGATTAATGGCAAATATTGTTTATAACAAGTAGTAAGTAAGTTCTAGAACTAAACAGCGAAGAGTGGAATTATGTTTAAGTTTGGCAAACTTAGTAAAGTAAGACATTTTAGATAATAATTAATGCATGAACTATTGAGTGAATAAATTGGGTCATAGATACTTTAAAGGATTTGGTTGTCATTTAGAGGAGCATCTGGTATTCCACACAACGCACATAATGTACTTAAAGCATCCAAAAAAAAAACAAACATTTTCAAAACTGTCGAAATCTCTCATCATAAAATGAACATTAATGTAAATAACACCTATCAAAATGTGGGCGCTCAGTAAGCACAAGTAACATCCCCAAGGCTATGAGAGGATTCCAGCGGGACACCCAAGATTATCTAACTCATTCCAAGAGAATATAACATCAGGTATAAAATGACCAACAGGATACACGCACGAAGCACAACTTCCGCAACTGCACATATTCGTCCCCGACGTTCTGCGACCACTGTGGCTCCCTGCTGTACGGCCTCATCCACCAGGGCCTCAAGTGTCAAGGTACCAAGCGACCGCGGACTACCCACTAACGCTTGGACATGCTTCTGTGTTTTATTTAGATCTCTCTACTTCCAGATTGGTGATGGTGCTTTCTGCTAATGCTTTTTTATTAACTCTTTTATGTCCGTAGAATCTTTAGGTTCCTCTTTTTATGTAAGAACGCTCTCGCTTTATTCGGGGCCCTTATTATTTGTGCTTTAATTGATAATGATATGTTTGTGATTGCAAAGGCGGCCTACGCTCCTCACAAATGGAACACGTGGACGTTCCTTGCGCCAACTTTTTGTGAACACTGCGGTACATTACTCCATGGTCTCGCACATCAGGGATTAAAATGCGGAGGTATAATATAGACGTATCTATAGAATGACACTAACAAGAGGAAACTAGTTCCTGGATAGCGAATGCTTTAACACGAGACGACTAATGTATGCCTTTGCAACTAAAAAAAAATATATGTTGTCAGCACAAGAAGGTTCCAAGTCCCAGGTATCAGCTCCCGTTAGTGCGACCAGGAGGTCCCTTTGCACGAAATATCTGGATAGTTAATAAATGTGTATCTAATAACTGAACTATATTATCAAAGTCCCCTCGTAGGTTCGTTCAACAAATTGAATTTGCTTCTCTTATTTTAATTTGTTTGCTTGTTTATCCCCTCTGTATAAAACTCTGCAGCTAAGTTTGTTTGCTGAGTAGGTATGAGAGCACGTCTTTGCTTATGTTACAATGCACGTAGTTACCACGAAGGTAGTTGTTTGTATGAAGCTATTGTTTACTCATCGGTTGTAAATGGAGCATTGACAAAGGTTTCATCAAATGCTATTGCAACTTGTTGTGTGTGTTACACTTTGTTGTGTTTGATACGGTTATGAGTTAAGCATTTATGTTAAACCGCTGGCTGTGCAGTATTCACGAGTTCCGTATCTACTAACAAATCGATATCATTACCAACTGCCACGACTGTATTTTCTTGGCCCTTAGTGCGAAACTTCTTCTATGAAACTTTCCTTGAACATTAACTTCGTAATTGGTTGTAATTCTGTGAGAAGGTTAACAATTTTCATCAAGTCTGTTATTAGTTATTACACATATAACAAAACAATTGGCTAGATGGATATATCATACTGCTAATTTTGTCTCTTACAATTTTATGTTCGATGTTCACTTGTTTCAATTCAAATAATCGATTTTGTTTGATATCTCTCTGTCATAATCATCATTTTTCGTACTCCGTATATATACAACGCGTAACGGAATAAACGCAAGAGCTCATACACCCCCATTAGAATATTAAATTATAAGACTAAAATAATATCTGTAATTTAATTTAATTAAACCACACCTTAAATGAAATATTTTATTTAACGCGCACTACACATAGTATTTGGTTTGGTTTGGGTTGATTTGGTTATTTATTTATTTATTTATTTAAATTATGTATAGTTATGCATTTAAATAGGCTTTATTCGTTTGAGATAAGGATTAAATTTCCTTAAATAAAATATCTTATTACCTTGTTATGACGCAGTGGTTCTAATTTCAGTTAAATAAAAGATTTTTCATGAAAAATTTACATATATAAATAATGACCGAAATCGATTCAGAAGCCGATTCTGAGCAAACTACTTTCAGGTCTTGCGCTTATTCTGTTACACGTTGTATACAATCAATGTTTTTTGTACGTTACACAAGGGAAAATAAAGCTATAATGTCAAAATGTTGATCAATTTTCCTTCCTGAATGTAACTTGTATCGCGTCTTTCCCTTGTTATATTATTAATTAGCCCGGAGGCGGTTGTATATTATATTACCCATTAATATTATAATTACCCAGAACAATTACTGAGGTAAGCTTGGTATCTTCTCGTTTTAACTCTACTCCGTCATTTTTGTTTTTTATTCTCGTCAAATGCATGTTTATCTTCGTTGCTTGAGTGACTGTTATTGCTTGGAAAACTGAATGTTTCTCGCAAGTCATTCCCAATATAAGCGCAAATGTTATATTTGAAGTCTTTATACATTTTAATGATTCATATTTTAGTATTAATGGCCTTCTTTCTTACGTATAAAAATATTTGATATTTAGTAGCTTTGAACTGCACTCAGCGTGCGTGAGACAATTTATCATTAAACGCTGCTGTTGGAAATGATTTATGATATTATTTCTTACATTCTTAAGTTTTGTTACTCTAAGGTGAATTATATTTAGACTTCCATTCCCAAGTTTCTTATGCTGCATTATTTGCCACTGACAGTCTTTATTTTAATTTTACTTTATGATCCAGAATATTTAAAAACTACTATTCAAGCTTTTGAGAGCATCTAAAAAAAATTGTTGTTTTCTACCAGTTACCCTCACAAATTAGATCCCTTTCACCACAAAAATACCGAAGCACAAAACAAAAGTTCTGCGGTAAAAAATAACTTTATTCGCAGGCAAATGAATCCCACCGATTATAAACTAAAAATACAAATACATTAAGATATTAATAATACGTTGAACATGTAATAGCATGCGACATGAACGTCCACAAACGGTGCGAGGAGTCGGTCCCGAACCTGTGCGGCTGCGACCACACCGAGCGACGCGGCCGCATACAACTCTCCGTGTCCTGTCAGGGGAACAAGCTCACTATCGTAGGTATGTACTGGTAAGCTAAGCGCACATCACCATCATGACACAGCGCCTCGTATTCAAATACAAACAATAAAGCGGGGTGTGGGCGTGCCGGGGATGTACGAAAGTGAGATAGCAAGGTTTTTGCAATGCGGTGCGGTCTGTTCTAATCTACGATAGACTGAGGTAAGTATGACTCGTTCAATGTAATTCGTTGTAATAGTCATAATAATGGTAAACAATAATTGCGACACCAAGGGAGTTGACTATACATTGACACCCGCAACAGGTTAACCCCAACGCATTGAAATCGTTGGTTGGAGTTGATGTCAAGTTCATTGTGTATATGTCATCTCAGTTCAAAATAGAACAAAGAATTACGTGTGGTGATATTAGTTACGAACTTTTCCGGATGAGTCCATTTCCAAATCCTTGAAGAACAAATAATCGTACAGCAGATATTCGCCCATATAAACAAATTCGCCCGTTTATACCATCAAAAAAATCTCTATTCACTGACCAATATTTTTCTACCACCAGTGATACAGGGCCGCAATCTGATCCCAATGGACCCCAACGGCCTGTCGGACCCCTACGTGAAGATGAAGCTCATCCCAGACTCTGATAATGTGAAGAAAAAAACCAAGACTATAAGGAGCACGCTGAACCCCGTGTGGAACGAGACCCTGACGTTTGAGCTAAAGGCTGAGGATAAGGACCGGAGGTTGCTGATTGAGGTAATGGAGATTTTGAAGTTTTTATAGGTACGCACGATAAATGGATAAATCATTTATTCGTGCACACAAAAGAAATAGTACAACACACAAAAGCACATTTTAATGGTAACTAAGTACATGAATAAAAAGAAAATACAAGGTGCCTACTAAAAAACCATTTTATAGAAAGTGATACTATGATTATAACATAACATAAAATATAATCAGTCTACAATGTTCCCACTGCTAGGACACGGGCCCCGGTAATGGCCCCGGCTTACGAGTTGTAGGTTCGAACCCAGACAGACGCTTTACTTTGTGTAAATAATTTCATCACCACTGCTATCAAAACGGTGAAAGAAATCATCGTGCGAAAACCGACATGTACTAGAACCAAAAATTAGAAGACATGTGCCATCTACCAACCCGCACTGGGCCTGTGGTAGATTATAGTACACACCCTCTCACAGAGAGGAAGCCTGTGTCCCAGCAGTGGGAACATTTTAGGCTGATTATGGTAAAGACCCATGTTTAGCATAGAAGACATTTTTATGTTATTTATTACTCTACATCTTTGTAATAAGAAAAAGGCAGTAATTTATCTTCAAGATTAGCATTGAAAAGACATTTCTCATGTCAAAATATTCCTCTTTTACGATAGATTTCGTCCTGACTTTTAATTCAGCCTAAATAGGTAATTAATTATACAGTAGAAAAAATATTATTTACAAAAAAGTGTGTCCAAACATTAAGCAACAAGAGCGCGGCAGCAACACGCGGCGTTTGCAGGTCATATTTCTGCCGCGCTCTAGTTAGGACTAAACCGACGAATGTTTGCGCGGCAGTACTGCGCGGCATAACCGAGACACGCCGCGCACTACAATTGGCATCAGAACTAAAGTGAAAGCGGTTGCGTGTGTCGCTCTGCTTATAATTCGTCTAAACACAATTACTAACGAATGTTTGCTAGATGTTTGTGCACGGGTAGACAGAAGCGTTCGCGCGCGGCAGTCGTCCAAACAAAGCGCAGCAGCCGCGTACTATTGTCGCTCAATTATTGGACACATTAAAAGTTCTAACGAACGATTTATTTTCCATCGAATTAAATAAAAGATTTGCGAAAAAAAAATATCGCTTAATTTCGTACTAAAATAGTTTCCATTGTAGGGTCTCAGACTTGCAAATTAATTCATAATCGCCGTCAGTTTTGTGAATCAATTTGGTTGTTCAACTATTCGAAATGACTTTTGCATTCGAGCCATTCTTATTAAAATACTTTAGGGCGAAATAGGTTTTGAATGAGATCATTTTAAATTTTAATAATGGATGGTATGACGGGTTATACATTGGGGGCCATACATTTGAAAAATTATTTTTGCATTTGATAGCGAAATTCTTGAGGAAGGTTATAGACTATATTTATTATCACGCTTAGGAGCCAAGCAATAACAAAAAAGTCTGAAAGAACACTAAGCGAAAACGAAGGAACGGAGCACAGCTACATTTAAATTTTTTTATGTTAAAACAAGACATTTTACGCGGATGAAGTCGCGGGCAGAAGGTAGCATTATAATAAATTATGATGTATCTGTCTATACAGCATGTAACAAAAACCCTGTCCGATCCGAAAAGGGGCGGCGCATAGGTACCACAATAATATTACCAAAAAGTAATTAAATAAAAAAGCTATTGCTATATCAATTCACATTTTTTGTACCAAAATTACCCTTATTGCATTATAAATTAGCAAATTTTATGCAGAGGTCATAAATTATGACTTGTAGGCACCCGCTAAACGACGGCCGCACGCGTCCCATGTATTAACCCTGTAAAATACTCCATTAAAAAAAAATGCGGAGATTTTATTTTACAGAAAATTTCCACTTAAATAGACTCTCAGTATGATTCTTAACAACACCCTCACGATCGGACAGGATTTTTGTTACACACTGTATAAATAAGGTGCATTATGATGTGTCTTAGTTATGGTGAAAAGGGATGCGTCTTATTTTTTGACTTTTTGATCGTTTTCTTGGCTGCATAGTTGCCTGCCTTGACCAACACCATAAAATAAGGAATCCGCCACCCAATTAATGCATGCTTCATCTAACATTTCCAGATCTGGGACTGGGACCGTACCTCCCGCAACGACTTCATGGGATCCCTGTCCTTCGGCATCTCGGAACTGATGAAAGCCCCAGCAGACGGCTGGTTCAAGCTCCTGACCCAGGAAGAAGGAGAGTTCTACAACGTGCCAGTGCCTGAGGAGGGCACAGACCTGGCTCAACTGAAGAACCAGATGAGAGCGACCAGTGTTGGAGCTCGTAGGCCACCACCCCCTCCGGATAGAGAGGTTCCGCATAATATGGCTGCCGCTGATGTGATTAGGGCCTCAGATTTCCACTTCATTATGGTGCTCGGAAAGGGGTCTTTCGGAAAGGTTTGTAGACTGTAATACACCCTGCAATTTGTAATGTTTCAAAAGGCTTTATTACACTGCAGCGAAGGTAAGCCGAATGAGACCCGAAGCGAATCCACCAACGAATAGCTCCATGACATCCTTTTCATATGTAAAGTGGTAGATAGAGCCTCGTTCCATTCGCAAGCGGCTTTGTTTCGCTTCTTTCATTTTCATTCTGTGATAAGGGCAAAAAGATTATCCAGAGGCCCTAGACAAACTGACATTCTATTAGCGATAACCATGATGGAAAAGGCAAAAATGTATGGGACTGACATATGCTATCGAAAAGCTTATGTCAATTCTTTTGAAAGTCGTTCTAGAAATACGAAATGCTTTCGAAGCGATTGCCACTTGTCTAGGCCCTCAGAGGCTCTAGACAAAGTGACATTCTATCAGCGATAACGATGATGGAAAAGGCAAAAATGTATAAGACTGACATAAGCTATCGATAAGCATATGTCAATTCTGTTGAAAGTCGTTCTAGAAATACGAAACGCTTTCGAAGCGATTGTCACTTGCCCTCAGATTCGTTAACTTACAACAGTACTTACGTGAGGTGTTTTCGCCGTCTTGGTCAACATTGGCGTCCAAAATACCTGGAAGAATCGGTGTCCTAAATTAAAACCCTTATTTTATCCAGGTCATGTTAGCTGAACGCCGCGGCACGGATGAACTTTACGCCATCAAGATCTTAAAAAAGGACATTATCATCCAGGACGATGACGTGGAGTGCACGATGGTCGAGAAGAGAGTGCTGGCTCTGAGCAGCAAGCCGCCCTTCTTGGTGCAGCTGCATTCTTGCTTCCAGACTATGGTGAGGGACACGTTTAGATTCTGTATACTTTCGCAAGTATAAAACAACTCCGTTTCAGTAAAAAAATAAAACTATCACAGCTATTAGAGCCTACTTAGGTACAAGTTACCGAGTAATAATCGACCAACGTATATTTGCAGTAGCAAAAACATGTTCGTTCGCTTAACTACAATGTTAAGTTTGTGCTTGGGATAAATTCATCCCAATTACGGAACCCTTCACTGTGCGTGGTTCGACACGCACTTGACCGGTTTTTTTATTTTAGTTACGGGTGGTTTTCAATTTTCAGTTTATTAATTTTTCTGTTAACGTTTTCAGGACCGTTTATACTTCGTGATGGAGTACGTCAACGGCGGTGATCTGATGTTCCAGATACAACAGTGCGGCAAGTTCAAAGAGCCTGTGGCCGTGTGAGTATACCTACCTAATGACAAGGATTATAGTATTTTATGACTTTATTTTGTTAGTGATGATTACCTATTAACTTATCAAAATCCGCAATCAATCAATCTTCGTCAATAGGTAAAGCTTAGTCAATAGGGAACGCTTTATTCACATTCAGTATTAAGGCTCCCACAAACAGGCGCGACGCGACTTTAACAAAACAATTTCTGAGAAAACTTCACGGCGAACAATGCGGCGGCGTCGCGTCGCGCGACTTGTCGCGCCAGTATGTAAGAGCCTTTATGCATAGTAGAAATAATACATTTCTGAGAAATATCGTACGATTTATATAAATGTCAAGAAGCTTCCAGGAAAAGTTTGAATACTTTTATACGAAAATGGATAATATTTATGCACGTTAATATTATAAAATGTAATTTATATAATCCGTCAAGATTTATAATGATAATGAATTTATTATATTTTGGCATAATTATGATTATGGCATTACAACGGTTTATTAAAAAACTGATTAATATGAAGTTATTCGTAACTTCATAAGCCGCCGTTTTTCCTATTTTACAAGTAGGTACCTACCTACCTAAGTTTTGTGTACACCGTATGTAGGATTGTAGGTAAAGGTAACTTTTTCTAGAGGCTACTTTTCAGCAGTAATTTGCAATAGGCTGAAAACACTATGCTATGACCGACTTCAAAAAAAACAAAACAAAAAAGGACTACTGTACTAAAAACCAAAAGACAAAAGTACTTCTTTAATAATAAGAGAAAAATAAAAAAATAAAAAAATAACTTTAATTTCGGAAGTCGGTGGCCAATAAAACTTTTTAAAAAAAATTGACCGACTTCAAAAAAAACAAAACAAAAAAGGACTACTGTACTAAAAACCAAAAGACAAAAAGTACTTCTTTAATAATAAGAGAAAAATAAAAAAATTAAAAAATAACTTTAATTTCGGAAGTCGGTGTCTTTGCTTTTAATTTTAGTTTTTGGCCACCGACTTCCGAAATTAAAGTTATTTTTTAATTTTTTTTATTTTTCTCTTATTATTAAAGAAGTAAGTACTTTTTGTCTTTTGGTTTTTAGTACAGTAGTCCTTTTTTGTTTTGTTTTTTTTGAAGTCGGTCAATTTTTTTTAAAAAGTTTTATTATTTTTTCATTTTTTGTGTAATTTGATTTTTGTAATCATGGGTAGACCAACTAAAGGAGCCACCCGCATGAAGAAAAACAGAATTAAAGAGACTAATACTGCTGAAAAAGAACGCCTATCTAAGAATCGCAAACGGAGTGCTATGTCCGGTTCCCAAGAATCACCGTTAGCTTGTCATGCTAGGTTATCTCAGATGAGAAATTACATGCATTCTCATTTGTCACAGGAGTCGCCAAATGATAAGATCTGCCGACTCAATCTTATTCAAAAAAGATTAAGTGGCGAGTCGTCTGAACAGCGCAAGTATCGTTTAGATGTTATACGAAACCGGCTGGCTAATGAGACTCCCGTGCCTTCTCAAGAATATAAGGGTGAACACTATACATTTGCTTACACTGTATAGTTCCCCTCATCATCATATTATAAGGTGACCATAATCAGATCTGTAATGTCACTTACAACCTATATGGTTGCAAAGTTCTTATCAATATAAATGAATTAAGTCCAAACACAAGGTAATTACTGTGAACCGTTGAGGAGTTCCGTTAATCGTCCTTCGTCTTCATCATCAGACCCTTAACGACAGTCACAACCCATCCAAGTGTAAGGTTCTTATCAATACAAATTAATCAAGCCCAAACACAAGATATCTGCTGTAAACCACTGAGGAGTTCCCTCGACTGTCTTTCGTCTTCATCATCAGACCCCTAACGACAGTCAGAACCCATCAAAGTGTAAAGTTTTTATCAATACAAATTAATCAAGCCCAAACACGAGGTATCTGCTGTAAACCATTGAGGAGTTCCCTTGACTGTCTTTCGGCTCCATCATCAGATCGACTCCAGGCCTTCATAAAATTGTAGTGCTGTAAAATACTTAATGAATAAATTAAGGAATGCACTAGTTGCCCTTACGATTTTTGAAAGTTCCCCTCGATTTCTCTAGGATCCCATCATCAGATCCTGACTTGGTGACAATGGGACCACCTCAGAAGTATAAGCTTTTGAACAAAAAAATATTTTTTTAAATCGGTTCACAAACGGCGGAGTAATCGGTGAACATACATAAAAAAAAAAAAAAAAAAAAACAATCTTCCCGAACATAGTACCTCCTCCTTTTTTGAAGTCGGTAAAAAGAGACATCATTTTTAGGGTTCCGTACCCAAAGGGTAAAAGCTCTTACATACTGGGGCGATTCATCGCGCAACGCGAATTTTAACAAAACAATTTCTCACGGCGAACAATGCGGCGGCGTCGCGTCGCGCGACAAATCGCCCCAGTATGTAAGAGCCTTAAAACGGGACCCTATTACTAGACTCCGCTGACCGTCCGTATATTTAAGGGGCCTGGGGGGGGCCATACAACAACCGTGTTTTATTGACGTTTTTATAGATAATGGTACGGAACCCTTCGAGCGCGAGTCCGACTAGCACTTGGCCGGCTTTTTTGTTGTTGCTTTTGACCTTTGAGGATTAATAACCCATGTTTGTAGATTAATAAATTTGAAAACGATATAAATCATTTTTTGATATTGATCAAAAATTAAATATGCTTACTTACACATTATTCAATGGTGAAAATGTATATCTTTAATTTACCCGGATTGCGAAACGACATTAACAACGCGGCATTTAAAATTTAAACTCAAGTCAAGTAACTTGATTCCCTGTTGAAATTCAGTCAACCAATCACAGCAGCTGACATGCGTTTAATAATATGGTTAGCTACCAAATTGGTTTTTTTTTTTGTTGACTTTCGTTTCTCTTTTATACGGGACTAAAGCAGAACTAGCAAAATGTGGGTGACAGGCACAAGAATAAATAAGGAGCAGACTGCAGAAGCTTCATACTAACGTCTCGCGCGGGAACACTACTACACGCACAGCGATGTGTGCGTGGCCTGTCACGGACAAGGCGCGCGGGGGGTGCACCGGCGCCCGCTAGCATGCAAACAGGTTTGAGCCAGCACAGTGAGCAGGCTAAGCGCAGGGGTATGCCGTGTGTATGCAGCGTGTACGACGGACGCGGAAGTTTAGTTTTTTATTAAAAAATGCCAAATTGGTGTAGTGTGTGTTTTAATAATAGTAGGAAAACCAAAGAAGTTTCTTTTTTTTATATCCAAAGGAATTCAGGGAATTATCTATATCTACCTATACTACACATAAACCTTACACATTTTTAATGCTTATTACAAAATTATTTAGTTACGAGTTAGGTATCCAAAATAACTAGGATGGCGATATGGTTTTCCCATATGAATTATTATTTATTATTATTTTTAAGTAGATACCGTTTAAGTAGGTAAGGCCTGTATTGGCGTATTATTGTTCGTCTCCTATTTATTTCGTATTTTTGTTTTAGTGGGTATGTAGGTACCAAAGTATGTTTATAGGCCGTCTTAGCACATGAAGAATATAATATAACTAAGTGATTTTTCACGTGGTCTTAGCAAGCTGCCGTTTGAACTTTTCTATTAGATAGGTACTTACAACTGACGTTCATGAAATAGTAAAACAAGCAAGGAAAGCTTATAGTTTCGCTATGCCCGTCTGTCCGTCCGTCCGTAAGTCACAATAATTTTGATAAGTAAGTAAGTAGTTAAGTAGGTAGGTACCTAACCTAAACAACTTCAAAAAAAGTATCTATTTATTATATATATAATGTATAGCTATTTCACAGTATAATAATTACATAAGTACATTTTATTATAGTTTTTTATTAGCATAACCTTAATCAGCCTATGCATAATGTTAACCATTTGGCCTTTCAGAGCTAGACTATTTTTTTTAATATTCTGTACCCAAATTGGAAAACGGAAAACTTATCAGTGCCTGTCCGTCCTTTCGTCCGTCCGTCTGTCCGGTCGTGTGTCGGTCCGTCCATTATGTGCTCTGCCGAATCTCGAGTCCCCCTTGCCCAGTTTTATTTAATTTTCAATAACCGAATGACAGCCCTATTAAAGTAGGTCAGAATTTTGAGCTCTGTTAGGAAGCTTTCATTCTGCTCTTATTTATTCTGTGACATAGGTACACCTCTGCCCAACCCTTCGGGGAATGCGGGCGTGACGTCATGTTATGTCAGTTCCAAAGACCGGGTGATTCTGTCTTAAAATGTTTACTCAATATCACCAATTTTCTCCCCAGCTTCTACGCCTCAGAAATAGCAATCGGTCTATTCTTCCTGCATTCCCGCGGCATTGTTTACCGTGACCTCAAACTAGACAACGTCCTTCTCGACCAAGACGGCCATATCAAGATAGCAGACTTCGGCATGTGCAAGGAAGGGATTACCGGTGACAAAACTACCAAGACCTTCTGCGGAACTCCGGATTATATCGCGCCGGAGATCATCTTATACCAGCCGTATGGCAAGTCTGTGGACTGGTGGGCGTATGGAGTGCTGTTGTATGAGATGCTGGTGGGGCAGCCGCCGTTTGATGGAGAAGATGAGGAGGAACTGTTTGCCGCCATTACGGATAATAGTGTATCATATCCGAAGACGCTGAGTAAGGTTAGTGTGATTTTCTGTTTTGGTTTCATCCCTAGTACACTAGTACAGTCGAACAAGCTATTTGGTATACAGGCAGATAACTTTCAACTGCTTTAAATAATTTTGTGAGTGTTTTCAGTAGTCAACAATTATTTTAATTCACTCTCCTAAGCCATAGGCTCGAAAAGTTAAATTACACACACGATCAAAACGAGTTTTGGCAGTGTACCGAAAAATGAATATATTTTGACGGTATACCAAATAGCTTGTTCGACTATACAGTACAATTATTTTCTTAATGTCCTCTTGCTGCAGACCGGACGCTCTAAATCAACTTGGAATTCGATTGAAAGCGTCCGGTCTGCACCAAGTGCGAAGGGCAACTGATAAAAATCCGACGACAAACGAAAGACGAAGTTTGCCGAGGGACAGTAAGAAAATAGTTGTACTGTACGAACCCTTTAAGACCAGCTACATGTGGTTTAATTTTAGAGTTTTAGCTCCACGAACCTCGATGTAATTGCCATGTGCATCGGCAAGGATCATATTTTCAGGCCTTTGTTTTTTTAGCCCCTACCCTACCTCAAACTGCTTAGCATAATGATCCTCCGTTATGCCGAAAATACTGCAGCATTAATTTTGCAATAAATATATCTTAAAGTTGAGGATTGATGCTAGGTCCTGTTTGGCGAAACACATACATAAAATTTCCTCGATAGAAAAAAAATCCAAAGTTACCAAGAGCAAGATCCAAAAAGTGGTTACCGAGCAAGACTCGCCTATGCAACTTATTTTTACCAATGTTTTTAAGGGCTACATTCATGTATTTTGCAGTTAACGTAGATGAACTGATTCGGATCAATTTTAAAAATTTCAACTCCATTTAAATTTTGAACTACCACTCGCATAATCATTCCTGTTTTATATTTTGAATAGGCTTTTCTCTTGAGATGTTGTAAAATGTATCATCTTTTTAGGTCCGTACCGAAAGGGTAAAACGGGACCCTATTACTAAGACTCCGCTGTCAGTCCGTCTGTCACCAGGCTGTATCTCATGAACCGTGATAGTTAGACAGTTGAAATTTTCACAGATGATGTGTTTCTGTTGCCGCTATAACAACAAATACTAAAAAACAGAATAAGATAAATATTTAACGGGGCTCCCATACAAAAAACGTGACTTTTTTGGCGTTTTTATAGATAACTAGCACTTTGCCCGCGGCTTCGCCCGCGTGGATGTCGGAAACCTGACTCGAGAACCACTCTATCCATTGGTGAAAACAGCATGGAAATCTGTGCAGTAGTTTTTGAGTTTATCGTGAACAGGACGATAGACAGACGCGGCAGAGGACTTTGTTTTATAATATGTAAGGATGGTATGGAACCCTTCGTGTGCGAGTCCGACTCACACTTGGCTGGTTTTTTAATTTTAAAATACCCACCATAACTACCTTACAGGAAGCCAAAGACGCATGCAAGGCGTTCCTAATAAAGAACCCATCGAAGCGTCTCGGCTGCAACGCGCGCGGGGAGGAGGACGTGCGCACGCACCCGTTCTTCCGCCGCATCGACTGGGCGCGCATCGAGGCGCGCGACGTGCAGCCGCCCTTCAAGCCTAAGATTGTGAGTAGCGATATCGATATTGTTTAAGAACGTAATCGATTTTTAACCGACGAAAAAAAAGGAGGAGGTTCTCAAGTCGACACGTAAATATTTAAAAAACTTTTTTACTAAAAATTAAACCGACGAAAAAAGAACTGAAAAGCGAAAAATAAATAACTTTAATTTCGGAAGTCGGTGTCTTCGCTTTTCAATTTTCGTTTTTTGCCACCGACTTCCGAAATTAAAGTTATTTATTTTTCGCTTTTCAGTTCTTTTTTCGTCGGTTTAATTTTTTGTAAAAAAGTTTTTTTTATCTCAAATGCTGTAAATATAATGCGACCTACATACCTACCACGTCCATACTAAGACTTGCACATAAATATGTACATACATAACTTAGTGTTATGAATGTAAAAACATAACTTACTGGTTATTGTTTTTGTTCAAAATGTTTAAGTATCTTTTTTAAATGTTAACTTTTAGAGATTATGTTAACACATGTCATCGACATTAATATTGTGAATTTCCTGAATAGTTTCGGACTCAACCGGGGCCCAGAGTCATGAGCTTTTCAAGTGTTATTTATTTTTGTGTAGTGCTAGAAGTTCTGCATTTATTATAATAAAGATAACTTCCACAGATCTCTTCAAATACATATTTCATCGATGAATATTAGAAACAACAAAATGGTCATTAACTAAAATATTTATTTCAATTCCTCCACAGAAACATCGCAAGGACGTGTCGAACTTCGACAAACAGTTCACACAAGAGAAGACAGAACTGACGCCCACAGACAAGCTGTTCATGATGAACCTCGACCAAACCGAGTTCATGGGCTTCTCCTTCCTCAACCCCGAGTTCGTGCAGCATGTCTGAACAAGCAAGGTAAACATTTTATATTGACTCCATTACGTTAGACACACCGTTCATGTTGAACCGAAAACTGAGCCCGCCATGGACGTCTCTTCAGCTAGACTTCCAGGACAGCCACCGTGCCCTTCCATAAATGAGTTTTTCAGTGCCTATTGACTGGCACCATTATAATTATTATAGTACTCAGTTATTTTACTAACTTACTTTTTTCACATTCCAGGGTTGAATTTCTCCTCATTATTGAAGCTGGCTGTGTGGTGGGACTCACCCGGTACGAGTCAGCATTTCACTCCATCTGTCGACTGTCTCTGTCACTCATACGGCGCGCGTCGTTCGCTCTCTCACTCTGCGTTCAGTTCGGACGGTTAGCTATCATTGTATCGTTGATTCTTGAGGGAATGCCATTCTTAGGCTCTTCGAAGGACGTTTAGGAGAAGTATTTGCTCATTCCCGTTAATTTTACTACTCTTATTTTAGGTCGATGATATTCTACATACCATCCAATACGACATGACTTAGTTTATTAAATTTATTTCGTCTTTAGCCTCGATATTTGAAAATTTTCTCACTTCATATTCGAAATATGAGTGCTGCGCACTTCTTAGTATCGAAGTTAAAAATGGATCGTTATTCTAAGAGTAGTCATTTGTTTAAGTATAATTTTCGCAATAATTAATTTATTTAACTGCAATAATAATGGAATCGGAAAATGTAATCCAACGAATTTCGCTAAGCAATATTAATTTGAGTAAAAACTTAATGTTGAATTGTTGTATCGGCAATATTTTTTTCGGCAATTTAACTGTTAATTTATTTGTTAATTAGTAACATGAGAATCATATTCAGAATCTCGACACATACATGGCAATCTCTAATATCATGATCTTGGGGCCACTTGATAAATATAGTAAATGTTGATCACCACTCAGTATTTATACCTTCTGTCAAAATATACTCTATTAGAAGTCATTAAAGTTTATAATCGCTTGCAATTTTGACAGATCGCGTCAAACTGTGTGGATGTTTTTTGTTTAATTTTCACGTTTTTATCACATATCAGTGTTGTTTATATGTAAATACTGTCGTGTCGTGTGGATGGCCATATTGTTAAGCGTTTTAGATATCCAAGGAGCTTAAAAGAAACATATTTAGTGTACGCTATAAAGCCAAAGTGATCGCTTGAATATCTTTTTAGATCTTCTAGCGCCTATATAAAATTTTAAAAATACTAATAATTAAAGTTGCTAACGCATTTTAAAGACATGAGTATTGTAAAATGTTATCTTGAGCGAATGGTTGTTTAGCGTTATTAATATTATATGATGTAATGGTTCCAGCGTATGCTAAATATGTTTGGTTTTTTGATATTTTTCACTATATTATTTAGCTCATTTTGATTTGAATCTCGTGTCTACTTACGTAGTTAATGAATATCGTTTTATTGTTGACTTTGATCATTTTTGGGCAAACTTATATTCAATAATAATAATATTATAACTACTCTTTTCAGCCCAAAGATGTCGTTTTTGTTTATGACTTAAGTCTGACAGGAGGTCGTACTATTAAGTTTTCATTGTCTATGGTAACACGTTGTTTGTTTTTAAGGTTTTTCACCGTGTCGTGATCGCATTTTATGATGTATGGATGATCTAATCGTGTATCGTTTAGCTTGACTGTTAGCTTGTATGTATGTGGGATGGCTGTACACTGGTGCATGGTTGCGTGATTTCGTTTCGATTCGATTTGTATCGATATTATGAGGTTTTGGACAATACTATTTTTTGTTAATGTCGCAGGAAACCTTCCCATAAATAGACTATTTAAACGTTTGTTACAACTTTATTTTAACTTTTCTGACAGCAATAAAGTTTGTGATGGGTTTATTTTAATCGATCAACAGTATACAAATAGAAACTATCTTTTAACCTTTCCATTCAACCCTTAAAATATCGTTACAAGTTGTCAACAGCAAAAAGCTGTAAATAATCGTCTTCTAAAATAGCCTTACTAACTTAATTAATAATTAATCGCTAATAAAAATAAATTTTAAAATCGTGTATAACTCTTGCTAGATTAATCGATGTGGATTAAAAAATGAAAAAGAAAGCATTTGATTCTAAATTGAAATGTAATAAAATGACATTTAGGTGTTTTTGTTTTTATTTGATATAAAAGTACTTTTAGCTTAATTATAATAATTAATTATTATCTTTCAATAGTATTCTCGATTTGCTGCGCATTCCCAATGCGGTTTTGCTAAATATAATAAGGTATCCCTAATAGTAATTTTTAAATTCTTTTAGTAGGCTTAAGTATTAATTTAAGGACGCTGGCTTACTTTTACGTCATTATCGCATTTGTAACAGTATTCAATTCAAATTATTTTTAAATTATTCAAATTATTTTTTTTTATTTTTTTTTTTTTTAATTATTTTTTTTTTATCTATAAGCATATTATTGTTAATTAGATGTGGGATTTATTTTTGTACTCCGTTTTTAAAAAAAAGTATTATGTCAAAAAGTAGCCACCATAGAGTAAAGAGGGGTTTATTTCTTTTACTTTGGCAACATTTACCCGATGTTCTTTATTTAAATATGTTTCTTGTTCCCCCCATTTCTTTCAAGCTGGTTAAGTTTACTTATTTGATATCAAATTATTTCACGTTTATAGTTGTGTTACAAGTGAAAATGAGCCAGCATCGTAGGTTAACAACAGCTGGAACGGGAGACAACGTAGCGGGCGCACTGCCTACCCACACCCATCCCTGTCCCTGTACTTCTGTACAGTGTGACACAACCCCGTGACCCCGTCTTGTTATAAACACTTTTAAAATAGCATCGCCTACTTTATACAAAATGTTCTTTAAGGAGCTCGGTCAAGAAGATCAAAGCTTAGTGGCTCCGTAAAGCTTATAAAGTAATACACCATTTTAAAAATACAGTTCTTCCTGGACATGAGGAACGTATTTGTTTTTATGACGTCACTCTACGTCACTCTACAAAAATCATCCGAGTGTTCTTATGCGAATGCGATGTATCCGCGTGAACGCATTCATAAGCTTATTTATCATCTCTTTGATATAGCATTTCTAAAGCGCGTACTCTATTTCCAGTTATAGGTTTTTTTTTTTTCAGTTTTTTATTATATTTCTTCCAAAATTCCTATATTTTATCATTTGACCTTCTGTATCGTAATATTTATTATTTTTACAATACAGTTTGGTGTACCCTGTGGACCCTGTTCACACTAAGTTTTTCTAATGCGCTAGCGCAACCTCCAGTATAGAGCAGCGTTATAGCCATGTAGTTTTTAATGTAATTTATTCTAATTGAAAATTATTTTACAAAGTGTTTATAACAATACAAAACTTCAAACCCTCCAACCAGCTACAATTTCTTTATAGTTAGAATTAATTAGCTAAACTTTTCTGTTTTCATTTCGAGTACCTACTCTAATGAAGACCTAAAAATAAAAATATCGTTGTTTATAAGAGACAAATTATGGTTCAGCTTTATTTGACATACGTCTAGTTAACATCCAGACTCTACTTGAATGGCATCTAGGGCTTGTCTTGATATACTGTATATTCCCAAAACCAAAAAAAAACAGAAAAATTAAGTTAAAAAGTCAAAAGCTAGAAAATGACATTGGGCATTATGGCATAAAATCAGTAACACCAAAAACTAACATCAAACACAACAAAATCATAACCCTCCTTTTTGCTTCGCCGTAGTCGGGTACAAACAACACATAGGTACTCGTAAATTATTTTATTACTTCCAATTAGTGTCTGCTAGCTTATGCCATTTACACCCTATTTTATTCTGACTTGGTCAATAATAGTTATAAAATTAAATTAAAAAGTTTATAAAACTTATAGTTATTTATTTATCTAACCGTTATTGTAAGATCTCACTTGTAAATAAGGCATCGTAAGGAGTTAAGCCTTCATACACGCGGTTTCTGTTACCGTAGCCGACAGTTACGTTCGATAATCTCGTTTTGTCGCGTGAATGAATTTCACCTTCTGGTCATAATATTAAGTCATTTCCATATAACAGTTGAATATTAAATCTTAGTGTAAGTTGTAGGATTAAGCCATACTATCGAGTTTCCAAATTTGTCTTGGGCTTGCTTTTTATGCTTCGACATTATTTTACTTTTAGTGCTGTGACGTTAACCAATTTAAAAAAAATCGATTCTACTTTTTAACATCCATCACTAGTTTCCCTGTAAAAAAATGTTTGATGATAATTGCATTTCTGGGTAACAATGAAAAAAGAAATTTATGAATAATAGGGACTAACTAGGCAATGGATTGCAAGGGTATGAATACTCTCAAGTCAATCTGGACAGTACCTATGTTTAAAATGTTGAATAGTTAATGTATGTGTTCAGTGAGAATTAGTCTTAACTTGATATTATTTAGCATAGAATATGATATCGTGTTAGAATTAGGTTGCTCTTTCGACAGTCCTATCCTTTTGCGTATTTCGAAATGTTTGCTAGAACAGAAATATGTTTACAGTGTGGCGAAATACTTGTGAATTCCTTCAATTTATGACAAGCGTAATAATTTATTTATATTGTTTTGCTGTTGGGCTATTTTATTTTTCATTTTTTTTCTGGTTCTCTTTGACTAAGATTTAAGATTGAATTCTGTATATTTAGAGTGACATAACAGATTTAACTAAACATCATTTCTTATAAATCATCATGCGCTTGTGATGAGAGGAATGAAAATCATGAAAAAATTGTCTTTACTCCGAGATATTATTTATTTCGACTTTTGTTAATATCTCATAAATAGGCCTAAACCTTTCTATAGATTAAGCCCGTAGTTGATACAGGTCTTAGTATACTTTTGAAATATTTTACTAATGAATATTCAAGTGTTTAAAATTTTACAAAGACGATGTCGCTAACTGCACCACACCTGTGCCAAAATATGTAAATATTTTCCATGATAAATTAGTATTCTATTGAATATTTGTAACCAATCATTTTAATCTTGTTACCTATTTTTGTGAGTCTTTATTTTATTAGTGGCAATACTTTGAAAACTAGTGCTTTTTCTCGACTGGTCACATTCCGGTTTTACTTTTTATGACAGTGCAGTATTATATAGCTGCACACTGGTTTCGATATTACCTATTTATAAACATTTTAATAAATTAATTTTATAAATAAAATGCTCCACTAATGAAATAAAGAAACAATCACTTCAATTTCTACTGTTTTTGCACGTTATCCAATTATGTACGCAAATTATAAAGCACTATTTTATTAACTTGTAATCATACAATGTTATTTTATTCCTAACTTATTGTAACCATTGTTTAAAGTTTAGTCTATTATATTAATTATTATCATTGTTAGACTGCCACCATATTGTAAGGGCTCATTAAATAACTTATTAAACTTTAAACAATGCTTTATAAGGAATTTATAGAATCATTTTAAATAATATATTATACAAGAACTGTTTATATTGTTACATTAACTATTATTGCAATGCTTCAATGAATTTTTAAACTACACTGCAACTGTTTCTGTGATATATCATCCTTTCACAAACTACGGGGAAGAGTTGTTTAGAAATTGACGATTATTTATTATATTAAGCAAATATAAATTGACATCTCTCACAATCTTCATTATTTGTTTTAAGAAACCATGTGCCAAAAAATGTTCTTTTCATCCATTTTTGTTTTCATGACCTAGAAGTGTAAGCAACTCTTCAAAGTAGGTTAATCGGTCTATTCAAATCGGCGCGAAAAAAATTATATTGTCTATGGCAATAGAAAAGCGCGCGAATTTTTGAACAAAGGACGCCATGTTTGATAAGACCTTCTTAAATTATGTAAAGTGCACTTTCAATTTCCGTTAGTTTACCGTCGTCGCCTCTCACTAGGATTAATTAATAATTATTATTAAAATTTTGAATTTTAACCAATTTGCGATGATAAAAGATGGTTGTGTGCGGATACAGCTCCCCAAGTATTGTGAGTGTCTGCACGCGATCATGGTTTATGAGATTTTATTGCATATTCTATTATTAATATCGATAGTGTAGTAACAGTATTTCGATTTGTAGTATTAAATTTGTCATTTTCAAGGATTTTTGGGGCATGTAGCCACTTGTTGGGAGTGAAGCCACTGCAGGGGCGAGTAGCCACGCGAGTGTCTCACTCGGTAGATCTGCGACTGGGATCTCTGGTTCGTTTGTATGGATTTTCTCGAAGGTGAATGTCGATTGTACTCAACAATATAAATTTCTAATCCATTAGATTTTATTTGTGTTTTATTTAAGAAAAACCCTTACTCTATTTTTGAATTAATTTACAAAATAATGAATATGTAACCTTAATACAAATGCACAACACTATAATTTGATGTCCTTTTCTCCTCTCATTACTTGGCTGAGCATCTGGTTGCAGAGGGCTGCGTACGGATTTAGTTCCACCACCTGCAAAATATGAAGATTCGAAAATTCCATCGTAAGAATTAGGTCAGATTGGCTCGTTTAAAAAAAAAAAGAAGAACATAAGTAAGTTGAGCACAGTAAATTCTACATTAACTTGGTACACTCGAGTTCACTAATATATTGGCAGTGACAATGTTTGAAAATATTGTAAGCGTTAAAATGTACATAAACATATTCTTATGATATTTAAAAATCTACAATCTACTTGAACTCGACATAAGTATCTAATAGATACCATGACCTACACAATCTCAAGTTCTAACCTGTTTCTTAGCAAAGCTGCTCCCAAGCTTAGCAGCTTCAGTGAAGGCGGCGCGCGCGTCGTCATCCTTCCCCTGCTTGCGCAGGAGCACGCCTCGTTGACACAACGCAAGGGCGCGTGCGCGAGACTGCTTGCCTATTGTTAGCTCTAGGGCCCGATCGAGGTCTGACATTGCGTCTGAAATGACAAGTTATGCTGTACAAGGATGGGTCGTGGCCAAACTCAGAACTAACGCGGCCATTTTGTTTTTCAATACATTTCTCAATGTTTACCAGCAGTGGAAGTGTGACTATATAATTTAAGTAGTTTTAATTATTTCATGAAGAATCGAACCGCTTGGCGATGTTTTGAAAAACCAAGAGGGCACCCGGACTCCATGGCCCTAGTGTTTCAACCCCTAACCGTCTCGAACAAATAACTCGTTTGAGGTTTGAGTTAGTTTTTGCAATACGGGCTAATCTTGCAACTCTTACCAACATCCTTCAACATCATTCGCAACAGTTGTGCTCTGTCGTTGTAACCGGCCGCTCTATCCGGCGCGGCCTGCACTCCTCTGGTCATGGCTTCTAACGCGTCCTCCAGCTTACCGGCTTCTGCCAAACGAACACCATCGGCGCAATGCGAGGAAGACTCTTTGTACGCGTCGGTAGAGGGCTCTGTAATAATTAACACATGACATTCACGCCTATTTTTCCCAAAGGATTAGGCAGGTTGTAAAATACAGTGTGATTCTTTATAATGTTGCATAAAATATCGAAATGAGGGAATTTATGCTTAATTTGATCGACGGCAAAAAATTTTTATTTTTTTATTATGGAATTTAAAAAAATCTTGTTCGCTGCGGTGTAACTTTTAACTAAATGATCTATCACGAAGAAACAAACTCCGTAATATTTGAAAGTAATTAGACGTCCTCATAAAACGAAAATTGTGGGGAAAAATAGCAAATAAACATAATTTTTTTTTCATAAATTTTTATAATAATCCTTACACCGTTTTGTTTACACTGGGGTCACAAAAGCGAACATAATTTTTAAAAATTCAAAAAAACAAAGTTTTGCTGTCGATTAAATCAAGCATAGATTCCCTCATTTCGATATGTGCACATTATAAAGAATCACACTGTATACGGTGGAACGGACATAGACAAACAAATCTGCACTACGCAGTTTTGAGGTAAATGCTAGTTGATCTAGGTACTCAAACAAATTACTAAACAGCGAGTTGATCATTAATAAGTCGGTAGGTAGCTATGAAGGCCGGAACACTGAAAAACTTAGGTATATAATCATAAAAATATACGAGATATTTTCCTTACACTATTGCACTAGATCGAGGCTTGTGTTACCTATGTACCCTTATTTGAGTTCCGTGCCAGTACGGGGCCTATTAGATCTACAAACATTAGGTATTTATCACAAATAAAACAGCTTTATATGTTATACTAGCTGCGGACTCACCCGCGTAAGTCTCGATACCGTGGGAATATCGGGATAAAAAGTATCCTATGTGTTAATCCAGGTTATAAACTATCTGTTTGCCAAATTTCATCCAAACCCATTCAGCCGTTTTTGCGTGATTGAGTATCAAACATGCAAACGCACAAACTTTCACATTTATGTATAATATTAGTAGGATAGTAGGATTAGTAGGATTTTTTCTTCATGATCGTTAGAATAAACAATAAACAATCTCCATAAGACCTTTCTTACCTTGCTCATCTTCAACGAACTTGTCCCCTGCATCTTCAACGACATTAGTAGCGATAGTAGCCGTCGGATCGAAGATACTCCTGAGCACAGCCTTGTCTCTCTCACTGAGGTTATTTAAAGCGGCCATAATTAAATTATGGACGCGACTGTATCGACACGAAACTTGCTGTCAACTGGAATGTGGAACCAGTTCTGTATGTTAACGATGCTAGTTGAAACTATGTTGTTAAATGGGTTTGTCTTGTTTGTTAATTTTTGTATCTACTAGGTAAATTATGTTAGCAGTGACGTTGAGCCAGGCGCACATTACAGCCGCAACGTACCACAGCGCAATGTATTTATTTTCATTTTAAAAAGTGCGGTGTGAAAATAGACAAGAGTGATAAAAGAGGATTTCTAGGTGACAGACAGACAGAGTTACTTCTGCATTTAAAATTGTTAGTATGAATGAGTTGAAGAAAATTGCTGGAGACAGAGCTTATCTATGGAACTGCGAGGCCCCTCGGACTGCGAGGACATAGGCAAGTCGCACATGCAAAACACCGCTTCTTTCAATCTACCTAGTCAGTACAGAAACAAACTTCGATTTTTTCTTATGAGATAAAATCTGATTCAGTGAGATTGCAATATTAGTAGATAATGTTCGTAAGAAGCGATACAACTTCGATCAACATTATGTAAATTTAAAAAACTGGTTACTTGTTTATTTTCTGCGCAGAATCTAATCAGACCGACACAAGATAACAATCTATGCTCATAGATTCAAATAAAATTTGTATAAATTATGATGAAATCACCATAATTTAATTACTTACTAATATCAGTTTAGTCGATCTAATTCCCACGAAATGAAAGTGTGACCACCATTTGTAATTTCCTTTCGTAATAAACCTCCTTTTTGCTTCGCCGTAGTCGGGTAAAAAGTGATTGATAATTGGTAGGTATCTAGGTATTCGACCTACTTATTACTTTACCACCGTAAGGTTGAATGTCTCTTACACCTCATTAACGACAAGGCTTATTTGTCCATGCGACAGATAATTTCAATCTTAGTGAAGATTAAGGTCAGTCTCTGAGGTACCTACGGGATTGCATAAAATAACCTATAAATAATATTAGCTATCACCAACTATCACTCACTCTCTCTCCTTCCACCTTTACAGGCAACATTTAATATATTTTTTTTGTAAGTACTTTAAGTAATATATTTATCTTGTATTTAGTTTACTTATTGTATATTATGTTTCTTTAAGTTTTCTTTATATGTTATTACTATGTTATTTTGTGGCAAATGCTGTTTATACCTATAATAGGCATTCATACCAGTATTTGTTATCTTACTGTTCTGTTTCCATAATTTTTTTATGTACTGCTGTTGGTGTACCAAATAAATGAATGAATTAATTAATTTAATTTAACTGGAATTGTTGTGTGGAAACTGGAAGTGATTTACGAGGTCGAGTGTACATTTAACCATGTTTGCGGTAGGTAACCGTTTGTAAGGTAGGTATTATAATATTGTCACTTCGCGGGATGTCCTCCGATTTTTAGGAGTGATAGCGGCCCTTTACACGGCTTTGTGTATGATAAAATACAATAGACGTAGATATCTACGTCTATTGTATTTTATAATAGATTTCCGCAAAGTCATGCCTGAATCAATTATCTATCTGTTGTGTACGATGTTTTACGGTAAAAAGATGGGAACACACACGACAACATCGTTCATAATACGCCTAAAAACAATTGCAATATGAAACTGACATCCCAAAATTTTACCCCGGGTCCACACTCTCGCGAGTGCGCCTCGTGAAGGCCCTTGGACGAGTCGCGGCAAGCGGAGGCTACACGAGTGCTCGTCGAGTCCACACTCCCGTTTCTTTCAGTAGCCCACCACGTCTACGCATAGATAGACATGATTGAAGCGACTACGATCCACTTTTTGGGAGCTTACCAATATTGTAATGTCTTACATGCATGCGAGTGTGGTTAGTTCACTCGCTTCGCGAATCGCGTCCTTTGACTCCGGTCAAAACACCGACACTCAGTAGATCGCGCGCGAGGCGAGGCGAGAGACGACGAGAGGAGGCGAAGGCGCCGTCAAATCGCTCGCTTCATGTCGTCATGCCTCCTGGAGAGTGTGGACCCGGGGTTACAAATTATCGTAGTGATGAACGCCAAAAGCGGTTCTTGAAAAAAAAAAAAACGACCATGAGATGACTAATATTTTATTTTAAAATAAATTATTGTTACAACAATGTTTGTATTTGACAAGTTTGTTGTTCTAGCGAGTGTCTCGATCAACAGCTAAAATATACATTCGGTCGTATAAAAACTTTTATATTATACTAAAAATAAAAGACACAGTTGGTTTTTACTATTTTTTGTAACAGATAGGCCACTCACAGGCCTGTAGGGTAAATACCCTAAGCTTTATGGCTGGCTCAGTGCTCACCAATCCGCTCTTTTGACCTAATTAGTGTCTAGAGGGTTATTACCCCCTTTCGGGAGGACCTCATAGGCTGTGTAGTAACTATAGTCATAAGAAACAGTAAAATACTTCAAGTTCCATACTTCATCAGTACTCTACCTTACTGATTCTATTTTCCTAGTAAATGTACAGTTAAAATAGTTCCACTTTACAGTCAATATCTGAGTGTAATATTATTCAGTACAAAATACTACATAACAGAGAATCTTATAAATAGGCGCTTCGATAAAAGTATAAATAATGATTATAATTTCAATTAACACTTCTATTTGATACATGCATCCAATAAAATATAAAGAATAAAATTGAACATGTATGGCAAGGTACCATGGCTAAGTAGGTGTACAGACAACTAACGCCATCTATGCAGAACGGTGGTAACTATTTAACTTAAGCCAGAGCAGTAGTTTTTTTCTACCAGTTTATTTAGGTACTTTAATTATAATGGCTGATGATATTCAACAATAAACCTTATCGTCAGTGAAGTGCGGAGTTGTACAAACATTGACGCTAAAAATCAAAATCGACAGATACTCAGGCGCGCACGTTTGTACTGCAAATCACTGCCAATAAAGTTTATTATTCGATATCATCAACCGTAATAATTAAAGTAAATGTATCAACGTAATGGAATACGCTCAATATGTGCACAATCAGCCAAATTCTGATGTCACCCATTAGTTTGCTAGTATACTTATCTTTTAACAGTACGGAGTACGTTATGTGTGCCACATACAGCAATTAATATTTGATGAAATGTGCAGATCTGAATCTCAAGCCTTTTATGGTTTTAAGTCTCCAGTCTTCAGATAACAAGTAAGTTTGAGTACCATAAAGGAAACATGACAAAAAAAATTGGAATGATCTATGGCAATGGCTGGACTGTCCTGACGGCAGTCATAGTAACGATCAGTTGACCTTCCCCGATAGATGGCACGCTTAAATCGTGAAGCTCCAATAGTATTTATAATAATTAATCTCCACAAATTGTTGAAATTGGCACCACTAAAGTCGGTCAAGGCAATTTTTTGACTGTTTTTTGGCCACCTCATTAACATTGGCACTGGTTCAAAATTTCAAATCATCACATTGTTTATATACGCAGAAAACCTATAAACATGTGAGTATTTCAGATGCGAGGTTTTCTGCAAGAATTTGTATATTATTTTTATAGGCATGCTGTATACACAAACTTT
The DNA here is from genome assembly GCA_949152455.1 of Lithophane leautieri. Taxonomy (NCBI): domain Eukaryota; kingdom Metazoa; phylum Arthropoda; class Insecta; order Lepidoptera; family Noctuidae; genus Lithophane; species Lithophane leautieri. The sequence goes on along the minus strand of OX424476.1, from coordinate 14,060,791 downwards.
TCAATTGTACACGGTCAACTCCATTCTTTATATTTTCAAATGAATTATCTTAGTCCTACTTAAGATGTTACAGTTCCGACTTGATAAGCTATCCCTGTACTTCTTATAACGAATCCTATAAGTTCACAATGAATAAGAGTGTATTCCCGTAGTCTGTACAGTCGACTTCACAGTTGAATTAAGGTTTGCCATAGACAATTATTCTATATCACAATCCTTTTATATATTATGTAGACTTACACTAGCGTTGGTTTGGTGCGACCACCATTATTTTGATTATATTTATTTTAATGTAGAGTACATAGCTTTAGTAGCTAAAATTGAATACACTGAAAGTATCTTGACGCATGAAATATTTTAAGATACTTTTATAGTACAATGTATACCCATGTATTTAGACCCATTGAGGCCATTGCAGTCTTATGGAGACAATTATTTATAAATAATATCGCACAAAATAATTACAATCAAAATAATATCTAGTCAAATCACATACACACAATATCAGTCACACTTTAAATGCGATTTCACAAAGTTTGTGTAAACTCTACTGCTTATTAATATTCTAAATGTCAAAGCTCAAAGCAGTTATTAAGCTTTTTGACTATGATATTTAATAATATACACCTACAGAAAAACTGAGGAGAATAATATTACTGATTTCTACGTATAAGTTGTTTAGCATGCCAGAATTGACACAAACAATGTGCAAGCATTGAAAAACTTAACATAGTAAAATAATATACTATAAATATACAATTAGCAATATCTTATCCTAAAAATACGCTATACATGTAGAAAAACTGTATATAAAAAGTTTAATGCTAAAACTTTGAATTTTTAGTAATATATAAATCGTATTCACACAATGGTAATAGTTTAATTAGTCATTTTCCTAAATTCATATAATTTTGTGGTTAAATGTAATTTTTCAATTTGAAATGTAACTATAAATTATGCTCATATATGTAAAAATATATGTAAATGCACACATACAATTTAGTCAAGAGTGTTCATTTCATTAAATCTCATCATGACTCTATTGCAACGTTTTGTTCTATATAAACGTTAATATTAACAATAACATTGTTCCCTGAAGTGAGCACTCCTCAATTTTTCAATTTCATTTCACAATTTTTAATTAATGTCTTAGTTTATTTACAAAAAATTCTTAAGATTGGTGTTATGATTGATCAATCACAACTGACATTGGCATGGTTAAATCTAAAGGCTATTTACACTTGTATTAATACAAGTGATACTAAATTGGAAGAAATTCAGTTAGCAAGTGCACAATTACTTGTTTCTTAAGCCATAAAGGTACTTATACATTTACACTAATCAAAGTGTAAATATGCCTTTACTGACGGATAACTGTATGTATCTAGATCAATCAAAGACCTAAGCAAATGGCTAATAATCATAATGTATGCTAAATCAGTCTGCCTCAATTGGGAAATAAGTGTAGAACAGCTTAGATTCCTAACATGCTTACTTTGTGAATGTGAAATGTACAAAGTCATGACATGATTAAAAGTTACCGATTCCATTTAAATTAAGATACAGTTGACACAAGACTTAATTCCAATTTAGACAAAATAATCTGTTATAAATTAATTAAAAACCGTGAAACAAGTAATAAGCTAATAACAATACAGCAGCACAACTGGTAATTTAACATTACATGGGTAAATCGAATGGATGGAAGTGAATTACGTCTTTGTGAGTTTACTGATTCATTATGTCGGTGGTGCTACCTTTTCTGGAAGCCTTTTGTGCCGTCTGGACCCCTGGGGGTGCGGATGACGAGAACCCCGCGGGGCGGCGGGGAGGGGAACACCCCGGACGCAGTGGCCCCGGGCGGCAGGCGGCTGAGGACTTTCCGTTCCCTTCCTTTGGTATTATTGTCACTTTGTGGACATTTTGTCTTATTACTATTATTTTGATTGTCATTGAGATTGTTTGCTTGCAACTTGTCTTGGAGCCGGCTGAGGCTGAAACAGAAAAAAGATAAATTAATGTTTTGTATCTTTCACTGTTGTATTTTCTTTGGTACAAGTAAAATGGCAGCTTTTAAACTAATCAAGGGTTAACAGCTTGAATTGAACTCAGTTTTAAAGTAAATCTATTTAAAATGAAAGCCCACTTTCAACAATTATGAATTCTATTTTGTTCATTCATCAACATCAGCAAAGCCTGTATCAAAAACTCGAACATGTACTTATTGAATGAAACAAAAAGATGACTATTTTTCAGTGATGTAATATTAATATATTATATATATACCAGATTCCGCCCGCGTGGTATGTCGATAAAAAGTAGCCTATGTCCTTTCTCAGGCTCTAGAATATGTGTACCAAATTTCATTTAAATCGGTTCAGTAGTTTTGGCGTGAAAGCGCGACAGACAGAGTTACTTTCGCATTTATAATATTAGTAAGGATACTTATAATATTTTCTATAATATCTAAAACATTGTATTTTCAAAGATATTGTACAGCAAGTTACAATAAAAATTTACAGTTACCAGACATTATTTAAATTTCTCACAATACATTTCAGCAACACTCAATTTGCATGCCCCCAATCACTTTTGGCTTCACTTAAACCTCATTAATGAAACTGAAAAATCAATTACAAGACCTACATTCCGTAAATCTTATAAACAAAGAAACTACTTTGTAAAAAAAAAAACAATTTGTTGATGGTAGGATTTTCTTGTAATAGCAGCGCTGAGTCTAACTGTTGGTCCCGGCTGTCATTTAGGGATCTTTGACAATCGTTACAGGTCATCAGAAGCCTGAAAGTCTGACAACCATTCTTGCCAAGGGGTATCGTATTACCCAGTTGCTGGGTTGTGGAGGTCAGATAGTCAGTCCCTCCATGTAAAATACTGATATTCAGCTGCATCCAGTTAGACTGGAAGCCGACCCCAACATGGTTGGGAAAAGGCTAGGCAGATGATGAGCAGCGCTGAGTCTAAATTTGCATGGAGGTAATGGCAATACACTTATCCCATAAATTGTACTGTGTGTACTGTATGGCTCTGCCTAGGGTCTACAGGTATTACAGATGTGATGTGATGTTATGATAAGTTGTGGATGTTACTTGATACAGCATTGTTATTTTTATGCATGGAGTTGTATTACATTGCTCAGTGGCTAAACAAGGGTATCCTAATAGTTCTAGGATTAATTGATAATGAATATAGCCTTTATCAAAACAACATAACATCACTTGTATATTCCCCAAAGTATTGGGCAGAAATGTACCTATAGTACACCCAAATTTCACTAATTATGTTTTAGTCCCATGTAATAGGGGGCAAGCCTATTGCCGTCAACCTAGCATGAATCCAGACTCTCTTTATCAAAACAAATTGTATTCAAAAGAGTAATCTATCTTTTAGCAGTTGATGTATTGTCTGGTGATAAAGCAATAATTATGAAGATAGAACTTCCATAGTATATCTAGCAGGTTTATTCCCCAGTTCTGCCTTGATTGTTGCAATAATGAATATTGCCGGAACATGCTTACTTATGGATTTTCAGTGAAGCTGAAATGTAGTGATAATGATAAAGACCATTTTTTAAACTTTTAGATGGTAAACAAGTAGTTGTTATAGGAACATTACTTCTAAACCAGGATTGGCTGAATGAGTCAAGGAAGTAATGAATAAAAAACTGATTCTTTGACTGACTTATCAACATTAAAAGTCTTAAACATAAATTAGTGTTGGCCATCAATATTATTTCTAAGATATCCTGTCTGATCTTTGATTACAACAACCCAGAGCACACATAAAACATGGGTGTTATGTAAAACAGTATCACAGTGATTGATAAATGAAACTGGCCTTACTTGTCGTCAATGACGTCTTCGGGGCTTCGAGCTTCTCCCAAAATCCGCAGACGAGCCTCGGCGTACTCCTTCTGTCTTTGTTCAAGTGTTTTGACCGGGCGCGCACGACTTTCGCCGTTCAGCTGGCCGCTGCCCGACGACGACGGCCTCTTCAGGATACGGATAGCTGGCTCAGGCATCACGCACTGAGATCCAATACACGCGCTCTCTTCAACAGTAACCTTGCAACCTTTGAGTGAAGTTTGCACTGGCGCGCAGTCAGTTGACATCAGCCTGATCTTCTGGTCCAACTGAAATAGACAAACCCATATGTAAATAACTCCACTGCGGCCAGCTCCGATGCGGGAAACCTCCAGGTTTGGCTTTCACAGTTACACTTACGCCAATTTCGTCCATATCCTCCCAACTTTCACATACGTCAACTTCATCTTGGGCCGCCATGTTGACTGACTTAAATGACGTTGCCACATGAAAAAAGTTATATGTTTGATAACGTAACTGTGTTTCGTAAGTTTCGGTTTTTGAGTACGGTTTTATATTCTTGAAAAAAAGCCATATGTTGCCATAATTAATACAAAATCTCAAACAAAAAGCTGTCAACAGTACTAATGTTCTGTGGTCAACAGTGAAATGTCAAAATAATGTGCTTCAGTGCTAAACATAAAATGGGTTTGCTGAAAAATTAATAAAAACAGAATTTTATTGTACCAAATTGGGTATGCTGTAGCAAGTAAGTACTTAAATTAAGCTAAAGTTTCCAAGACACAGCTGTTATCTTATCATATTTTAGTACAAAAGTACTTTTGCGTGTAGTGTAGGTAGGTTATGTTATAATACCGTATTTATTTACTTACAAGTATTCATGTGATTTCAGATACTAAAAATGGCTTTCAAGTCTTCGTACGGCTCGTCTGCGTCGGGTCTGACGTCTGTAGACCCCGAATATGTTCAGTTCCTGATGTTTACTGATGAAGATGTCAAGAAGCTTAGTGTTTCAAAAATCACAAATGTACAGTGTTTCGACGCTATTGGAAACTCTACAAAGGGAGGTCTGTATGACTCTGCTCTAGGTCCACTTAGAGACAGGAATGAAACTTGTGGAACTTGTAACAATGTGTTGTTACACTGCCCAGGACACTTTGGCCACATAGAACTACCACTTGTGGTTATTAATCCACTATTTATCAAGAACATCTACTCACTCTTCCGTGTGAGTTGCCTAAAATGCTTCAAAATTCAAATGAATGATAGAATGAAGTTTATACTAAAACTTCAGCTAGAATTAGTTGATGCCGGTCACATAACAGCTGCCTTAGACCTAGACAACTATGTTGGAGATATTAGTAGTGGAAATGAAAACTCTCCTGACAAACCTAATAAAGTAATTAGGAAATACCAGAAACTATTAAAAAAAAGAGATGTATTGGTGGAAACTTTTCAAAACAAAAATGTAGATAAGTTAAGAGCAAAGTTCATTAATCAATATTTTAGGGTTATCAATACAGCTAAGAAATGCGCCTTTTGCTCTAGCAAACTTATTAAAGTGACCACTTCAGAGAATAAGATCATGTACAATCTTAGCGCCGAGGGTGCTGAGAAAGGAACTAAAGGAATCAAAATTCTAATGTCTGATGAAATCAAACGCTTTTGCACAGCAATAGCCCAAAATGACGAAGACATTCTAAAACATTGCTTCCCAGTTCTAAAACATTCAAAAGTTCAGCCCGTCACTAATGCATTTTTCATGGACGTTGTCCCTGTCTTACCTCCTTGTGTAAGACCTTGCAATGTTTTGAAAGGAGAGCTAATTGAACATCCTCAGACTAATGTTTATAAGACCATACTCCAAAATGCTTTTGCTGCCAGAGCAGTTCTACATGTCCTATCATCTTCAGACCAAAAAAAAACTATTGACTGCCTTGATCAAGTACCCAGACAGGCTTATGAGGCTGTACAAGGCAAATCACCTCCTGAGAAGCTCCACATAGTTTGGCAAGATTTACAAAAGAGTATCAATAACCTTTTAAACTGTGAAGGTCAAGGCTTATCTAGCCAAGGCTTAAAGCAAATCATTGAAAAGAAAACTGGTTTGATCAGAATGCATATGATGGGCAAAAGAGTTAACTTTGCTGCTCGATCTGTCATCACACCTGACCCCAATGTAGATATTGATGAAATAGGCATACCAGATGCCTTTGCTATGAAACTGACTTACCCTGTTCCAGTCACAGAATGGAATGTTGATGAATTGAGAAAAATGGTTATCAATGGGCCTAATAAACATCCAGGTGCTGAGAAAATTGAAATGGAGAATGGAAGAGTTATCACAATAGCAACTGATTCTATACAAAAGAGAAAGAGTCTAGCTAAAAGATTGCTAACACCTGATGAGTTTAAGGGATCTGGACTGAAGACAGTTCATAGACATTTAGTGAATGGTGATGTCTTGATTTTGAACCGACAACCTTCCCTTCATAAGCCGAGTATGATGGCACATAGAGCAAGAATTTTGAAAGGAGAAAAAACTCTCAGGTTACACTATGCCAACTGTAAATCTTATAACGCCGATTTTGACGGCGATGAAATGAATGCCCATTTCCCACAAAATGAAATCGCAAGAAGCGAAGCTTACAACATAATGTCTGTATGTAAACAATATCTTGTACCAAAAGACGGTACGCCATTGAGTGGATTGATCCAGGATCACGTTATTTCTGGTGTAAAGATGTCCCTGAGAGGCGCCTTTTTCGGAAAAGCTAACTATCAACAGCTGGTCTTCCAAGCGTTACCTAATCACAAAGGACCAATCAAACTTCTTCCACCTACCATACTTAAACCATTAGTACTTTGGTCTGGCAAACAAATTCTGTCAACAATTATTATTAATACAATACCTAAAAGTAAGCCCTGCCTTACTTTAGTTGGGAAAGCTAAAATTAGTTCAAAAGCTTGGCAAAAGGCACCTCCGAGATCTTGGAAAGCTGGTGGCACTCCTTTCAATAATCCTAACACAATGTCAGAAGCAGAAGTGATCATTAGGAAAGGAGAACTTTTATCCGGAGTTTTGGATAAAACTCACTATGGTGCTACACCATATGGTTTAGTCCATTGCATGTACGAATTATATGGAGGTGATAGTTCAAGTGCCTTATTAAGTTCATTCTCAAAAGTCTTCACATTTTATTTACAATGGATTGGTTTTACGCTTGGAGTCAAAGATATTTTGGTATTAGAAGAATCCAATAAAAAGCGCGATGATATCATATGTTTGGTCCGTAACGCTGGCAAGGCTGCAGCCGTGAAAGCTACTGACCTTCCCGCAGATGTTGACGACGAAAAGTTAAAGGAAACCATCGAAATAAATTACACAAAAGACCCGAAGTTTAGAGCGAATCTGGACAGGCAGTACAAAAGTATGCTAGACTCCTACACTAATAACATAAATACGGCTTGTTTGTCTGAGGGGCTGCTTGAGAAATTCCCTTATAATAACTTGCAGTTGATGGTCCAATCTGGTGCTAAAGGGTCAACCGTAAACACTATGCAGATATCGTGTTTACTTGGTCAAATTGAGTTGGAAGGTAAAAGACCGCCACTTATGATATCTGGTCGATCTCTGCCTAGTTTTCCACCTCATGACGTGTCTCCAAGAGCTGGTGGATTCATCGACGGTCGATTCATGACAGGAATACAGCCTCAAGAGTTCTTTTTCCATTGTATGGCTGGTCGTGAAGGTCTTATCGATACCGCTGTCAAAACCAGTCGATCTGGTTACCTGCAAAGATGCTTAATCAAACATTTGGAAAGTTTATCAATTGCCTATGACCATACAGTCAGGGATTCTGATGACAGCATCATCCAATTTGCTTATGGAGAAGATGGTTTAGATGTCCTCAAATGCCAATTCCTTAGACAGGATCAGTTTCCATTCCTTGACGTAAATTCCAGCGCAGTAGTCGGTGAAGCTGTGATTGATAAACTCAAAGAGGACGAAGGCTTGAAAGACGTTAAAAAATCTATTAAATCTTTGAAGAAGTGGAAGAAAAAGTACGGTAGTCCTTTCGAAAAAGTCCGAACAAGTGGCTTTGTCCAATTCTCTGCTCTCGAGAAAAAACAAATTGAGCTCGATGATTTGCCAACGGATAGAACAAGAGATCCATTTTATTGGGAGTTAGAAAAGAAATGGCGTGGTATGGATGAGGAAGAAAGACAACAATATACACGGAAAAAATGCCCCGACCCAATCCCAAGCAAAATGTCCCCTGAATATAAATTCGGTGTTATAAATGAACAGTTAGATAATTTAGTACAAAGTTACTTGAAAAAGCGTCATTCTAGCGTGTATGAGAAACATACAGCGAAGGACAAGTTCGTAGATGTAATGAACGCCAAATATCTTGAATCTATGGCCGCTCCTGGTGAGCCCGTAGGTCTGTTAGCTGCTCAATCCATAGGAGAACCATCTACTCAGATGACACTAAATACTTTCCACTTTGCCGGTCGTGGTGACATGAACGTAACCCTTGGTATACCTCGTCTTAGAGAAATTCTAATGACAGCTTCAGCTAAGCTAAAAACTCCGAATATGGATATCCCATTCCGGGACGAAATCCCCGATTTGACAAAGAAAGCTGAAAAATTACGGCAAAAACTTAACAGAGTCACAGTGGCCGATGTGTTAGAAAAGATAGATGTCCAATGTCAGATAGTGATTAGGCCTGATAGGCAACTGAAAACGACAATGCGCTTCCAATTTTTGCCGTATTCTCAGTACAAAACGCAGTACGCGGTGAAACCACCGCAAATAATAAAACACATGCAGAACAAATTCTTTGACGAAATGTTCTCAACTGTGAGGAAACAAGCGAAGGCTGTTAGTGGTGTGGTTTGGTCTTCGGAAAAGAAAAAGAAACGGACTAAAGGGGGTGACGATGATGATGAAGATGACGCTCCTGAAGTGGAGCCTGCTGCTAATGTGGACAGCTCGGATGACGAGGCTCCTAATGAAGATGATGACAATACTGACGTAAGTTTTATTACAGTGTATGCTCATTAAGATTTTCAGTTTCGGTTGTCATTAGATATTTATTTATATATTGTAGCTCCTATAAACACTTGGCGTATCCATGAAATATAAATTACACCTCTAAAATTGATCTGATCATAAAACATTTCTATCTTTGTAGAAATCTATTAAAAATCTTTGTCACTATCCCGCTCAACTGTTGATTGGCCTTTTAAAGGCCGATAACAATTAAAATTCTATTGTGTCTTGTTAGTGACAGTTGGAGGTTTTTTGGACTGCGACTCTACTACCCTTCACACTTTTACTTAAACCTATTTTTTTACTTTTACAGGCTAGAATTCGCAAGAAGAGAACAGAAGAACAAGAATACGAAGATCCCGAATCCGGGGAAGAAGAAAAATCAGATGACGAAGTAGAACTCAACGACGAACAACCTGCAGATAAAGGGGACGATGTTCTTGACGGGACTGTCGCTAGCAATGACGCAGAAACTAGCAAGGTCATGAACGACGTAGTTTCTAACTTAAAAGAAGCTACTAATTACTCGTTCGACTCCAAACATCACAAATGGTGCGAATTGACTGTTCTTTTTCCGATCTCCTTCCTAAGAGTCGATCTGTCACAAGCTCTCCGTGAAGCCGCAATGAAATCCGTAATTCACGAAATCAAAAACATAAAACGAGCCATCACCAACAAGGAAAAGAATGTTCTGTTCCTCAAAACTGAAGGAATCAACATTCTACAAATGTTCAAGTACAACCATCTTTTAGATTTGAACAAACTATACAGTAATGACATTCATGCTATTGCAAACACTTATGGCATAGAAGCCGCTAATAAAGTGATAATAACAGAAATACAGAATGTGTTCAATGTCTATGGTATCACAGTGGATCCTAGACATTTGTCGTTGGTTGCTGATTATATGACTTACAACGGTATTTTCGAACCAATGAGTCGCAAAGGAATGGAAGCATCATCTTCGCCGTTACAGCAGATGTCTTTCGAGTCTTCGCTGATATTTTTGAAGGAAGCTGTGCTGAATTCCAAGAAGGATAACATTCGGTCGGCATCTAGTTGTCTCATGTTAGGTCAGCCTTGTAGAAGCGGAACAGGCTCATTTAGTTTACAACATTTCAGTAAAGTCATTAGCTGAATACATTACAGTTTTACTATTAAATCGTGTATGTGATCATTTTGTTTAAGAATAAATTTCTTGTTTATAAATATATAGATTTTAATTTGCATTGCTTGTTATGGCCTCTGTTGTAAGCGTTGACATAAGCTTTTTGTGATCGCAATGCAGAGACGAGCATAAGAATTATTATTTTATTATTCAGCCATTCATAAAAAAAGGGCTTACAATCGAGCCCTGGGGTATACCCAATGATGATTCTGTGAAAGGTCATTCAAAAATTATTTACGAGCCCTACTTTGGATATCAGGTCCATGGTGATCCTGTTGCAAGACTGACATAACATCACGCTTGTGGTTTTCCTCGTAGGGTTAGTCAGAGGTGTATACCTATAGTACACCCGTTTCACCAGTTCTGTTGTATTCTATGTACCTAATATGGGGCGAGCCTATTGCCATCAATTGGGCACACGACCAGATTCCGCTCCGGACTACTACTGAGAAATTCCTGATGGAAAAACTCAAAATAACTCTGCCTGACCTGGGAATCGAACCCAGTAGCGCTTGCAACCGCTGGACCAACGAGGCAGTCAAAACAAGACTACATTGTAAGATTGACTTGCCATTTATTCCTGTTAAGTAATTAATTCAGAATTGAATGAGTAAAACTTCAAAAATGTTTTAAAAATCTTTTTGTATTTGTCGCATTACAATTAGAACTTAAATATGATTACTAAACCTACTAAGTATTAATTACAGCGTTGATGGACATCAGCCAGTGTGTCTGACACACCGTAATCCTTGAATTGTACTCTTTTATCAAGGCACCTAACAATGTCACAGACAAGACATGGAACTTTTATGAAAATGGTAAAATTAACAATATTTCATTTGTTTATTCAAAGCTTGTGATTACGTACTAAGTTTATGTATAACCACTTAGAAGTTATAGGAATAAAATGTTACTGTTTACTTTAATAATCTGTACGCGGTTTACATTAAAGCATGTTAACTTAGATATAACAGAATGATCACATATGCTCCTGGGCGTGTAGCGTTTTACAACGTTACATGAAATATAACTAATCCATAAATTAATATTATAATAATCTTGCATGGAAAAAACATTTATAACGACTTAACTAACGCAACAACATCGCTTTCAGCGAACAATTTATGATTTTTATAAAATCAGAACTCACAACACAATATTACCGTTTTGGCACCAACTCAAAGGCATAGACTGAGAGGAATTGGCGGCAAGATTACACCGCTGCCGGTTAACGTTTGAATTCAAAAGCTCAAGGAATTTGTAGCGCGTTCGTCTACAAATCATGAGTCTGAAACTTACTAAATAAATTAACCGTATTTGATAATTTTAAAACTAATTTGATTGAATATTCCTGATAGTCTATGACATGGATTAGTGGAAATGATCTTTCCGGTTAATCTATTTTCAAGAGTCTGCGACATACCTAGTATCAAATGCTTTGATGGCATCATGGCACTTCCTATGTATTTAAAATGTTATTTATCGTTAGTTGCGAGGATATAAAAGTGTAAAAGTCACTGGCTAGGCTAGGACGGTAACATTAGGTTTCATTTGGACCCCAGAATCGCTATTCCACCATTCGCTCGTCTTCAATACAAGTTCTTTAATAACTATGCACAATACTTGTATGGTAATAATTAAACTAAATATAATAAATAGCAAAGTTAAGAGTTAAAAAGTTGACCAAACACGAGTTCGTTGTGTATCATACACAAGATATTATCACAGCCCTATTGATGTGCGTCTCATCGTATTTCAAAAAGACTGTAGACTTTAAAAAAAGTTTTATTTTATCCACGATTTTTAATCAGAAATATTAACAGCCATATCTAAAAAGTTCATTTAAAACAAATATTAATAACAATTAAAAATAATTTGCAAATACACAGTCTCACCCTAAAAATACGTTGATCTCGCGTTTGGTCGAACAAAGCCAACAAACACAACCGACATTATTGAAACGCGCGGGAAACATTATAATACTTTTTTACAAGAGAATCGACACGTGAGCCGTTCGATTCAGCCAATATTTTTATTTAACACATTACGTTTTGCTACCACTCTAGCCCTAATTCACAACAATTATTTTAATTAAAACACGTTAGGGACCAGTGTTGCAAGGCGTATTGAGTCAAGTCTTTTTTTTACAAACAGTTGTATTCGCTGTTGGTTCTCAACTTTTTGACCTCTATTGCGCAGTTTCGGCTTCGCTCTGATTCTTGCCGGCTTTCTTCTCTTGTTTGATGGCTTTCTTATCGGCTACTTTCTTGGCATTAGCCTCGTCATCAGCAGGGTTGTCCCATTCCTGTCTTCTACCTGAAGCGAACACATTGTAGAATGTGGCGCAGAAAATGTAGATTCCGCCAGCGATGTAGAATACCTTCTTCCATTGCGCTTGTGTGGGCTGTTGAAAAAAGTATTTCGATGAGTAAATTATAAATATTTCAACTTAAAACTCCATGCAAGTCCTTCTAAGAAGGCATCGAAGTGAAAGTCAATAAAGTGTCCTTACCCTGCCCTCAATGATGTATCCAGCGGTTATGGGTGCAAGAAGACCGGTCAAGTTGGCCAGACAGTTGGTGAACGCCATCAGAATACCTGCGAAACGTGGCGAGATGTCCAAGTGGTTCACCTGAAAACAAAGAACATTGAGTATTGAGATATGTACAGATTCGTGCCAAAAATATGGGTTAATCAAGAGGTTGTAGGTATTAGGTATTAGCTTCCGCCCGCGGCTTCACTCGCGTGGTATGTCGATAAAAAGTAGCCTATTTCCTTTCTCAGGCTCTAGACTATCTGTGTACCAAATTTCATTTAAATCGGCTCAGTAATTTTGGCGTGAAAGCGCGACACACAGACAGAGTTACTTTCGCATTTATAATATTAGTAAGGATAATGAACCGTCTCATTTTTTCTGTTCTTTTATTTTCATCAGCTGGTCATTGAACCCTTCTATCACGATTCTTCCATATCTATCTACTTAAAAAAATACAATAGACGTAGATATATTTAGTAACCTGATGACGATTGACCAATCTTCTCTTGATTCTCTGCGTCCAACGCTCAGTGTGGCAACACGTCGTGTTCTGGTTTGCAATTGGTCAATCGTCATCCTGAGGATGCCTCGTTGAGAGGTGAAACACGTAACGATTTATTACAGGGCTTTTTATGACTCTTGAAGAATAGTTAAGCGGAATATGTTATTAAATATATCTACGTCTATTGTATTGTATAATGGATTTCCTCAAAGTCGCACCTGAATCAATTAACTATCTACCTACTTCTTTCCTAGCTTCTCCTGCAATATGTAACATAAGACTTTGTTTCCTCTACCAACACTCATGACGCTAAATACCCCGAAGAAGCTAACAGTGGCGTGTACATAACGTCTGTTTCCCGAAGGATTAGGCAAAGGTGTTCCTACAGTATACCCACATTTGACCAGTTATGTTTAATGGGCCTATCACACGCACAAGCTTCACCACAGTTCTGCCTGCGCAAGCTTCTCGCATGACACAGTTTTCTTCTGCATGTGATACAGTTTTACCAACCGTACGTACGGTGTTCCGTGTACAAACCGGCTTGCGCAGGAAGAACTGTGGTGAAGCTTATGCGTGTGAAGTCCCATGTAATAGGGGGCGAGCCCATTGCCATCAGCCAGTTGATCCTTCTTTTCTTAATATTACCTGGAATTACCAACAAAAAAAACAAGTGAACGCGTTTACTGCTTACCTTGAAACCGGAGTAGATACCTCCGTTGAGACCGACACCAATGGCTAAGATGGCGACTGTGGCAGCAGGGTTGCAGCCAGTGTTGGCGGCGATAAACAGACCGCACGCTGGTCCGTATTGACCTGGAAAGATGAAAAATCTTGTGAGTATGGGATTTATGTCTTTAAAACGGCTGAAGGGAATTATTTGTCTCTGGAGCACATTTCCGGACAACTTTTCAATATATTTGATAGTAGGAGTTCCAGCTATTATTCGACAAGAGCCTTAAAAGACCTCAAACCAGAGGTCATTGCGTAACACACTTTCAATCACAATCGGAGAATTTTGAATATAAGATATTGCTAATTTCGTCTGCCCAACAACGTAACGCAATGAACGTTGGTGAACTGTCAAAATGAAATGTTAATTGTCATTTTATGTTTTATGTTTGTTACGAAATCACCCCGATGACTGAATGGATTCCTAATACAGGACAATTTAGTCGAAGTGCTAACGGAACACATGAAACACGTCGCATAAGTAAACCACATTATAGGTACTGTTCTATTTGAACCAGTAAAACTTCTCGAAACTCACCGATACTGTTGATGACCTTCCTGACTTGCGTGTGGTTGAACCGTCCACTAGACAGCATCCAGTCAGCGACCACTGAGATGAACATGGAGAACAGCCACATGCACAGGTATGGGAGGGCGGACACAAAACCGTTCTGGAAGAAAAAAAATCTTAAATAAAACAAGACAATAAGTTATATTGTCTGTATTCTTCAAAGGGATGTAGACAGCGGTTAGCCTCCATTTCGATGCCAGGCCCTACCCTACCTCAAATTTTATCTCGCTCGCACCATACTAATCGCGGCCTATTTCAAAATTAATGCTGCAGTATTTTCGGCATAACGGAGGATCATACTAAGCAATTTGAGGTTGGGTTAGGGGCTTAAAGACGGTTGCGGAAGATTCTTACGTTCCCGCGACCCCCGGCATAGGTGTGAGTCGGAACACCGGGGTGGTTTTTAGTCAATAAGAGTCTGACAGACCCCTCCGCCCACCCCATCGCGGAGGCCATCCAAGAGGATTTTCCACGCCGGAAAAAAATAAATAAAGGGGCTTAAAGACAGCTTTTATGAGCGTAACCACAGAAATATAAAAAACAGTTATATCTATGAGCGTAACTAAACAAAATCAACATGACGTTGCTGCTGACCATACTGAGGCGAACCCGCGTGCGCGTCGATTATTAAAAGTCACACGACTATTCGCGATAGTTTTCATACAAGTTAGTTGACACAAAAGACGCGAGCGAATATCGGCCCGCACCCCTCGCAAGATTTGCTTCAGTTTGGCCAGAACTTACCTACCTATCTAAAACCACCTAAAACCATTATACGAGTACTTCTTTATTGTGTAATAAAATGTCAAAATTGCCGCTCGCATTTCATACAACGGGTCCTTTATTGTCACTGGGTACATTTCCGTGGATCAATTTAAACGGGACGGGCCACTGATTCAACTGGTTTTTGTATAGGGTTGTCGCCTGTATGTACCAATAGTACCGCGTAAGAGGTGGAAAAATAGGACCATTCATTAATTTATTTTGGTCCTAAGGTTCATGGTCATTCGTCATCAGGCCTAGATTTAATGGCAATTTTCACTTATATGAGAGAAATAATCCTGGAGCTAAAGAGAATGGGATATATTTTTAAGTTTTGTCCGATATAATTAACCAACCCAGTCAATTCCTACAACTGACAAAATTAAAACCAGAAAAATGCCAATAAATGTCGTTGGTGAGTTGTCAATCCTGTAACTCAGAACAATTGACCGCGGATCGTGAACTTTTGACCCGACGACGACGGCTCGCTACGAGTGATTAATGGCCGGAACGATCCAAATTGTATTACGTTCTCGACTTTATTGCTAAATTGCTATATTGGCTAAAGTGGGCGTTTATTTATTTTGAATGGATTCGTTTTTATGTGTGATGATTTTATCTGGAAAATTTTACTTCTTCATTTTAATAGTCAGGAATGCAGGATAATGCATTGCATTATTCTTTTTTCATTTGGCTCTAGTTCCAGTTTTCAGAGAAGGCAAAGATTTAATGAAACAACCAAAGAAACCGTCTTCAATGCATTTCTTTCTAAGGACTATCTCTTGAAATTTTTTTCAACGAATGACGGGACGGGGAAATAAGTTCTAATACCCTGGGAAGCTGGCAAGCTAGTCTTTTCACCATAGACAAACAATTAGTTACTTACATCCTTGATAGAGAAGTGCAGCACTTGTCGCATGAAGGTTGGCAGCTCCGTCATGAGGGTTTCGTAACCGTAGTTCTGTCCCATGTGAGCCAACATGATGGCCCAGAAAGGTGTTGATAGCAGGATCTTTCTCCAAGGGATCGGTGGTGACTGCAATAGAAAAATTTGGCTAAAACGCTGCGTTTTCAAGCGCAAAACTTATTTTTTTTCCTTTATTTGTTATTTATGAAGAATTTGCAGGTACAGCTTGGATGAGAGACGTTTGCAGACTATAGAATACAACTATACCTAAGTATCTTTAATCCAGTGCTAAAGGCGTAAACAAAAAATACTCACGCTGGAACCAGCAGCGCCCCACAGCGAACTCAAGATGTACTTCTTCTCAGACTCCTTGATGGAAGGGCACTGTTCCGGGTCCTCGGAGACTAAGAACAGGAAGGAGACACTCCACACGGTGCCGACCAGACCGAACACGTAGAAGATGGAGGGCCAGCCGCCAGAGAAGCCGTATGCTGACAATAGGCCGGACAGGGGCATGGAGATCACCGTGCCGAATTGTGCACCTGTACAGAAGGGATTATAAAATTTTGTAAGAATGTCGAATATATAACAGGAAGCAGGGGCCGTATTATGACGTAGTAATGTCACTATTTTACCAGTATAAGTGAGAGACGTAGCTATACAAGGCCGATAATACCATCCTTTTTTCGCAGTGGAATAATTATGGCATTAATACTTCATAACACGGCGGCCCCTGGATATGCGAATATGTCATCAGATATTTGATATGAGATTTTTTTTTTTCCTTGATTCCATAATTCTAGTATCAACCCATATGCAAAGTATGGTGGATAATAATGAAGGTTTCGTCTCAACCAAGAGGTGATGATTATTGCCAATTGTTGGCGACTGTGACTAAATCTCCTCACGATGTTTCTAAGGCCGAAATCTATTAACTTTACATAAGTCGTACTTTGGCTAAACGTTGTTCCTGTCACTGTTGCACAACTGTCATGTTCCAAGTGCAAGATAGAGACAGTAACATGTCGAAGCCAAAGCAAATGCAAGAAGATCGCGGCCTAAGTAACAGTCTAAGGAAAAGGTCCGCGCTGTTTTTTGCTTGAAGCTAAAGAAGTCTTTATCAATAATATCTTACCGGCATATACGGCGGCTCCCATCCTACTCCTCTCGTTCGGTGGAATCCACTTCGCTAACATTGCGTGAGTGCATGGTACGATCGGTCCCTAGAGATAAAAATACAATTAGTCTCTAATATCAAAAGCTTTAAAAAAACGTATTCAACAGAATCTAATAATTAAAGGGAAGTCTTGTGTGTCGAAAACATTTAACCTATATAAATTGAATTATCAAAACTACTGAATTTGATAATCTACCATTCAACTTCGAAGATTCTCTATCTCTCTCTAGATTCTCTGGTTCATGAGTTCAAAAGGCAAAGACTTACCTCGCCCAAACCCTGGATAAATCGCACCAGGATGAGGTATTCGAAGCCAGCCTCAGCGGCGACTGGCACCAGCAGACCGAAGACCGAGTTGACCAACATTCCGATACCCAGGAAGTAACGGGCTCCGAACCTGAGATAACAAATTGTAAGTAAGTATAATGATATAACAAGAAAAGATAAAGAATGTAAAAAAGAAAAGAAAGAAAGAAAGAAGAAAGTACCTAGGGTCCTACCTATCTTCAAGACTACGTATGACGTAACTCGGAATCAGTAAAAAACCGTCATATTTATATCCCCAACTATTCATAAGATGGCATATATTTAGTTATTAAATAATCAGATTTACAATAACATTATGTAAGTGTTAGGGGGATACAGGCGTGATGTCATTTACTGTATCATTTATCATCACATAATTATGATGACATGACATGATGGATTAGTAATTTCCTGACTTGTGAATGATTTCTTTGAGTATGTCGTAAAATGTCGCCATAATTAGGTAGGTTCCTATACATATATAGTACCTAAGAATATTACGTTAGTAGGTAAACTTAGAAAGATTTATTGTTCCTATATTTTGACTGGGAAAAAACCAGTATTAAAAATTCTGTATTAATTTGTGGATAAACCTATTAACCATTTTAGTAAATGTATTTCAATTATGGCTACAGTCAAATGGTGCAACTGGAATAATGCTACTTCTCAAACCCGTAGATTATTGGACCAAACATCGTCCCTTGGGGTACCCCTATAACCTGTAGTATGTGAAGCAATATGGCGAAAATTTTACAAACCTTTTAGACAAGATTCCGAAGGGTATTTGAGTGATGACGTATCCATAGAAGAAGGAGGATAAGATATAACCCTGCAACGTCGAACTCCAAACGAACGAGCCGTCTTGTGACGACGACTAAAACAATAGAAAAAATACATTGTTAATGGGACATTAGAGAAGATTTACAACACTCGTTATTATGTTTTGAAATTGGCACAAAATGCTTATACCATGCTTATAAGCCAAGACTAGACATCTTAAAACTTAGTGCTTACTGTATGAGCTACATCGGAGAAACCTTGGTACAATATAGCAACAAATGGAACAGGACAAAATCGGGACGGAAGTTCCAACTGCATACATAATCAGCCTATAACGTTCCCGCTGCTGGGACACAGGCCACCTCTCTGCGAGTGGGCCGTAATTCACCACGCGGGCCCAGTGCAGGTTGGTGGATTCCACATGTCTTTGAATTTTCGGGTTTGGGACATGCTGGTTTCCTCAATATGTTTTCCTTCACCATTTTTAGGAATCTGGGCTAACCCTAAAAGTACATCATCCATGATGCTACTAAATAGTTTTAGGTAAGTAGGTGCTCTGCACTAGAACACTAAATCATCAACGTTGCGTGTTCCCAGCAATCCTGGGGTCGACACCAAATTTAATAATATTAAAGACAAGTTTCAACTTACGCTGGTCTCATTTCCAATGAGAACTCCGCACTCAGTATCCGTCGGCTCCGTGTGAACAGGCAGTGCCGTGTGGTTGACCATGGCGACGATGGCAACAGACATGTTTGTCCTCATGATATAGGCGTTAGCCATGCCAAGGAACAGCATGAACGTCACGAAGTGACGGGTTCCGAAGCCACCTGCAACAAAGAGATGGGTTCTTTAGTAGAGTTAACTCAAACTCAAAGCATTCAACAGGTACTTTCGAATTTTCAAGGAGCCGAAAGTCAGAAAGATGAAGATGCATTTGGTCTTTGCGTACGGGAGAGTGCTGGTGCCGAAAGCTTGATTAAAAAGTACTGTCATAAATTGCTGAAAGTTAAAAGTAGAGAGCATTTCTAAAGAATGCTGACGCATACGTATGATGTGTTGCGAATGACATTTGTTGATCGATAATACAATAGAATGGCTTTGAATAATAGCAGTGATGACTGGCTTGATATAAATTTAGTATGGTATGCTACTACAAAATAAGCAACGGGGATAAAATGGGAAGAAAAAGATGAAGGCCTTATCGAATTTGTATACAGCAATAACCTTCCGATTGATAAAATAGATAAAGATAATATGTACAACACGATTGGATTAGACGAATTAAGATAACGTCTGGCTGAAAATTCGATCGATTGAAAGATAACTGCATGACTCCGCGTGGTACCGAAACGCTAAATACTAAACGAATAGAAGGGCCACTTTTGAGGCTTTACAGAACTAATCAGTAGGAATAAATTCATAATGCTGTGAATGTGGCACAAAGGGATGAGCAATAAGCAATCAGTCTGCCTATATAGCCTTTCTTTCCCAACTATGTTAGGGTCAGTTTCCAGTATAACCGGATGCAGCTTAATACCAATGTTTTACATGTAGCGACTGCCTATTTTATATCGACAGCCCAGTTACTGGGTAACACGATACCACTTCGCAAGACTGGTTACCCGTAACGTAACGAATGTCAGAGATCTACGAATGACAACTAGGATCAACTGCTTAACGTGCTTTCCGAGGCACGGAGGAGTCCTGGTATGTATTTTAAAAAATTGTTTATTTCGACCAACAAAAGGATCATAGACACAGATGACAAAATGATGATGATGTAATGGATGGTCACCCATCCACAGACTGACCTCAGCAAGCGTTTTTTTAGCATTGAAGATCGACCCGTGAGGCTGTTATTATTTAGCCACGAGCTATTCGATGAGCAATTAAGCATGGTGGTGCAAAATAAGCTAGCTTTTGACAGGAGGTATTAGATATACTGTAGATATACTGTATAGACTTAGATATACTGTATACACACACACACAATATACACAATATGTACATTATATGTGAAAAATATGCTCGCACTCACAGCCAAGCTTGCAATTAGGTGAAAACTTGAAAATTGCCAAAGCCCAATAAAGCCTCTATAAAATGGTCCTTCTGTTCGAACCAATTTAGTTGTGTTGTATACATGTTCTGACGTCAATTTATACACACATTTCGGCACACCAATTCGTTGTTTTACTGCCATGGCTAACCGCAGAATGTTTATTATGTTTGTTTGTTTATAAGCTTTTTTGTCGTGGTCTACCGATTATTTGCACACCACGACACGTATCTTTTTTGTTTACAGCGCATACTTCAACTTTCCTATCAAGGGACCGCACTTAGTAAACTTTTTATCCTTTCAACTTAAATAATACTAAAAAGATAGATATAGGTCGGTCAATATGATTGTGTATTTATGGAGATTACAAAGTCATCCGTATAATTTCATATTACCCCCAGATAAGATAAAGGGTAATACAACAATATTGTTCATCAAACAAAAGTTATGATAAGTACGTATGTATGTGTTGTATTGTGATATGATATGTTTGATAGCCAGCTATCGAAATTATGTCAATGTTTAGAACATTAATTGCGCTATACTATCCCTACTTATATTACACGTATGTACTATACTATATTTTATACGAATAAATTATTGCAGATTTTTTGAGTACCTCATATAATAGTGACTTGCGTTTAATGCAGAATCGAGTGAATTTATATCTCGAAAACTATGAATGTCAAAATAAGAACGAGATTAATTTAGCATCAGTGGGCATTTTTATTTCACTACGAGAACCAGAAGTCCAGTCATCATTGTTGTAGACTCCAGTACCTACATTTTTTTTTCTTATGTTTCCCAAAATCCTAAGGACGACGACTGCTTAGTTTGAACAGATCTTTCATTCAAATTCTCATACATAGTGAAAAGGCAACGAAGATTTACGATCTTTATTATTTACGAGCACTTGCTATGATAGAGTGGTCATTTAAGCTCCTACAATAAAATACTCATCATCTTCTTCCATCGCCTCGGATATAGTTCATAAAATGTTAACAGCGCAAAGGAAAGCTTTTAAACTGAACCGTAAAACCGCCATATTGGAAAGCCGATGACGTATCACTGACGCGCAGGAAAGCGATAGTTGGATTGAAGGTAGTTTTTGCATTGTGAAAATGGACTCATTAAACAATGACGCTATGAAATACTTAAATGTAAAAACCTAAAATTAAAGTAATAGAAACTAAAACCCAACTACGACTAAAAAGGTATAAACAAGACACCACAAACGAACAAATGTTAAACTACCTATTTGAATTTCGGATTATTTGGAAATAAGCCGAACAAGTAAAAAGATTTCTTTCAGAAAGTCAATCAAGTGATTTTGGTAGGTATCAATATACCATATCTTTTTAATATGACTTTATCAGCCGTTACTTTGTTGAAGGAAATTAGACACGGTAAATGAACATTTAATCAGAAATTAAATGAATAGTGGGGAAACGTCAAAACCACAATTCAGCCATTTTAAAAACCCACATAATAAAAAGAGAAAGAACGCCGCTCCTGACCACTGTAACCTTAGGGAAAAATGATTACCTACTCAACCACAATACAAATATTACAGTTGTAGCACAGTGTAGTCAATTGCATCAATTTTTATGTCGAGTAAAAGTTAAGGCTCCCACAAACAGGCGCGATATCGCGGACGCAACAAGGGTAGCGCTGCCTGTCGTGGCCGCGAATCGGGCCAGTTTGCACGAAGAAATTAAATTGAAATTCGTGTCTTTAAAATGTCATACAGCTTGTTGGTAGGTATCTAAACAGCATCAAAGATATATCTACGAAATATAGCCGCAAAGTTGGCAATACTTTACATATTCGTGTACGAGCCAAAATGTCAGTTTTCCTTCACATGGTATTTATTTACTACTAATTATTTCCCTAATTCTATTATGACTGGATGTAAACAAATTAACGTAAATATGAGTAATAGATCTCTTATTTTTGGATATAATTTTATAATGAATAGAAAAACTGCTGTTCCTCACTGGGGGCTGAGTCCTAAGAAGTGTTTTTCTGACCCAAACGACCCTAAACGCGCAACATTTATACATATATTATAAATTAAAGTCGTTTTTCGTGTTCCGCGTTGTTCTTTTAAACCATGCAACAGATTTTGATAAGGTTTTCACCATCGTTTAGAGAATTTATTCCGGAAGGTTTATGTGTATAATACGTTAATATTAAAGTTACAGATAACTAAGAAATCTCGATTTTTTGGCAAGTCGTAAAAACCGTGCGAAGCAGGAGCTGGTCGCTTTATACAATTGTACCTCCTAGACTATTAGCATCTCTAAGCCTTCAGTTATAAAAACACAGGTCTAAAGAATACATATCCTATTACAAAGGCGTAGTCTATATTTCAATAGACGGCGATGATCGCCTGTTTTGTTGCTGTGTTGTGTCAATAAGAAAATTCTTATTCATAAGAAAATTATGGAAATTCTTCTTTGGTTAAGATATTAGACTACTAAATTATCATTGTTAAAGTTGCAGTCTAAAGTCTCAAACAGGCGCAACGAGACTCTGGTGAAACCATTTCTATGAAAAGCGCGGGAGCCTTAAAAATGATAATAGGAAATGTAGCAGCAGAAATCTGTGGTTATAATGAATGTGGGGATAATTTTATCACGATAAAACTAGACCTAAGTCCAGTTTTGTATATACCTACAGATTTTTACTATTATTTTCCAAGAATAATTGTTTTTTTTTCACATTTAAAACTTATTAAAAGTGGCTCTGTGAAATCCAACATCGCGAAACTCGAATTGAAACATAACGAACCAAACATTGACGGAAGCAAAAAAATCTCCTCAGCTTTCATGTACGTCTACGTAGTTGCCAAGATAGTTGCATCGGAGTTATATTTAGAACCGGAAAGAAACGCGATCCATTTGATAGACGGAACGCCACTGGAAATTCAATCGTTTGAAGAATAGAGAGGAAGAAAATTTGCTTAGGAATTTAGTCCTTTTGTCCGCAAAAGGAATTGCGACTGAAAGAGATTTATCGTAAAGTTTTGATGTCAACTGAATTGGCACCAGTTTTTAATTGCCATCAGGGCTAGGAAAATCATTTGAAATATTTGTTTAAAAATAATAGAAGTAAAGTTTGTTTTTCAATCCCGTAGACTAATTTGACATTATTCACTATTGGACTTTTTTCCGTGATAGTTCCAATAAAATGTCGTAAACTGTAATGTCCAAAATCTTTCAGTCCTCCCTGAAAATAATTGAAGTAAATACGGTCAACTTCCGCTCTTGTCTTAGCTTACTTGGAACCTACTTTTTGAGAATCTTTCAAATCTTTCAATCGGTAAGTGGGGTTACCAGAATGTAAGTATTTTTAGTTCCTCCTAGATAGGTACATTCTATTTATTCCTCTAGGTATTACATTCAATAATAATGATTTGTTGTTCATGGACGTTTCCAATTAAGTAGTACCTAATAAACAAGTATGCACTTGTATAGTGTCTTTCATATTGTTTGAGGATGCCGTACGCAGTCAATTGACTCGGCAACGAACCTCGACGTTGCACTTAAAATGCTTCCCTTCGTGTCCATACGGCCGATTAACTTGACAGTTCCGAACTTCGCACAAAAGGCTGCGTAGTATCATTTTTTAGGAACCATGGTGACCTGTGATTGTGGCTTGAGGCGAGTGTGAGTGAGAGATTATGGGCGAAAGTTCGCAGAGCCTATGTTCAGACCAGCCAAGTTTTACCGGCCGTATTGTATAACTAAGAACGGTGATTACTGATTACACATGTATGCGTATTGTGTTACTCTCTGCTAAACTAATTTGGGATACTTTGAAAAGGGTTAAAAAAAAAAGGTTTTTTTTTTACTTTTAAAAATAGCTAGGAGGGACTAGACTGGGGGGTTCACTTCGCTCACAGGGACACAGAAGAAAGGGAAAATTAAAAGAAAGTAATTATGTAACTGCCTAACGAAGTGGCTGGGACAGACTGGATACCGAAGGCGGAGGACAGGATGTTGTAACGCAGCCGGGGAGAGGACTTTGTCCAGCAGTGGACTGCGATAGGCTTAGTTCATTAATTGATTCAACCATCTACAAAGTAAAGATAAAAATAATTGCTAAATCATGAAGCCAGCAAGGAATATTGGATTCAGTCACACAACTGTCAAAGTTATTTTTTAATAGGTTTTTTAATCTCGTAGACAAATTTGACATTTCAAGTGATTGTTGTTTGTTTTTTCATTTTGGAGTTTGACATTTGCACCTGTCAAATTAGTCTACGAGATTAAAAAACGAACTGTAAATAGTTTTCTTGGAAACATTTCCAAACAGGCTGACAGAAAAAAATTGGCTGTCAATGGCGGCTTTCTTATGGCTCCAATTTGAAGCAGAACCATGGAACTGTTTGTTTAAAATAAACATTCTGATTACAGCTATGATGCTCAACAGTCACGTACTATCGATTCTTCAAAGAAATCAGTTTTTTACATCAGCCTTTGTTGACTGGCTTGACGTAATAATTATGTTACCTTTTGTTATCTTTCTCATGAAAAATGAAGTAAATTATAGTTGCGTTACTGCGTGTAATATCTTAAATTAAATTAAGTACATGTACAAATAATATACATATTGTGTTAGGCTAGGTTTCTCTTAATAAAAGGTCATTTGGACCCAGAAACTTCCTAATTCAAAAATCAGACGCCCAAATTTTGTGATCCAGCTACCTACTTATAACTCTCTATCAAAAGTTTTAAAGCTTTGGCTTGGAAAATCACTACTCTAACCTAACCTAACTAGAAAAAAAATAGGTCATTTTTCGTCGACAAACGCACATGACACGCAAACGAGATACCTCTCCCGCTGACATCACAATATACTACGGCAGAGAATCAGTAAGTACTCGATTTACGCGGTTTTCTTAAAACAGGCTGCATTGTAGACCACACTTCAAGGTTTTTCGTGACGAACTTGATAATGAGAGCTAATAAATTATGAACCAATTTGTTAGGAACTTTATAGTATTTTAACAATGTGATTTTTATATAGGTAGGTATTTCCCGTTTGTGTTTATACTTATAGGGAAAATTGTGATATGTTTGATATGGAATGGACTAGCTATAAGGTAAAATTTGTTCCGTTTTGTGGCATTTTGGTAGTTATATTATGTTCCCAATGCTGGGACACAGCACAGGCCTCTCTGTGAGAGGAAGAGAGGAAGTAGTACTTCCTCTCTTACTTCTGAAGTAGGCCATTATCCACCAAGCGTGCCCAGTGCGGGTTGGTGGATAACTATGAAGTGATTAAAAGTTTTTATAACTCCTCACTAATCTTACTTTCTTGAATGGCTTGTTACAACCTACTCAAATTTTCTTGCTGAATTGCAAGATACGTGAGAATCAGGTCATGTCCTATTACTATGTGAAGTGTGCAGTGAGTTCATTGACCTCCCTTGCATCATGCGATGCGATGCATATGTTTTCTATTCTTCCCTTCGTCATAGGTACATAGGAACCAGTTACCCAGGTATTAGGTGTTTTCAAACTGGCCAGTTCGTCGTACATGGATATTCACAATGGATTGGGCCGAGTGCCCTTGCTCGTGCACAGCACTCATCCTGACACAGCGGAATGCATTATATGGATCGCGTATCAAATACAATCTGAAAACGTCCGCAGTTCCACGAAAAAATGGCGACGATCCACAAAAAAGGGCGGCAAAGTTTTGATTTGAGATATCGGATTCCGTGGAACCACGTGCAAAGAAACCTTATGATTTATGTTCTCGATTCTCACGAGAACCAATTCTAATAATTTCACAATAGGTAAATATTTTTTCATCAATTTCGTTTGGTTTAGTACCTAATTCCAACAAGCCAGCCTCTTTTAAGACTTGGTCCTTTGCGTCGCGTAAAGGACCAAGTTTTATTAACAAATTCCTCGCTCTTCGAAGCATTATCCAAAACATGACTAGATTTAGTCTTTCGGTCCTCAACGTAGCAAATGGTAATATTGGATATTCCGTTTTTTTTTTCGCCAACGTGCATACTTCATCAGATAGATCTATAATAAGTATTTCGATACTTTAAAAAACTGTCTCGCAGTAGCTTTGTGCTTATTCTACAGTGTAGGTATGTATACATTGCATTCTATACAGCAATCCATGGGGAAACATAATAGCTTAAATTAAAATGCAGTCACGTTGAACAGAGTGGACTGTCGGCAACGTATCGTAGTCATTACATGACAGAATCCTAACTGCAGGATTGTGTTCAGGCACTGTGACTGTATGAATTGTGTTCATGCACTGTGACTGTATGAACCTTTGTGGAAACGACCTTGAGAGTTGGATCATTACAGATTACTTATGCCACACCACAGTTATTCCTATAAACCAGACAGAATTTATTATGAGCATTTAATGAAAATGACTCTAGACAATGATAAATTTACGATAACATGATCAAATTATGTATCAATGTAATGAGTAAGTGTTACCTGGGATTTAAAAATTTACACGTTTCACGGTGAAAGTCTTCATAGGTAGTCATCAACTGGTGAAGTGCATCAGTGATGTGATGAGACTGGTGAGGTGTTTTGAACCCACGTTTCTACTGTTTATAATCAGGTTTTTTATTTCTTCAGATAAGAAATTACGAACTTACAAACACGTAAAAGTAATTTTTGTACAGATTCCATTAATTAGGAATGTTACGTAGTGTAAAACTTATCGCCTGACGTAAATTGGCGCAATAATCTACTGTAGATGAAATAGGTACCATTAACAGCTGAAATGGTAGTTAATTTAGCTGTATACATATTATCCCCACATATTTTTCTTGATACAATTGATCGCTAAAACTTTGTATGATACGGGTGCCAGAGAAAACGCCACAGACACGTGCGGATCAGAGGACCATTCTTTTTAGTCGATCAAAAAAGGAGGTTCTCCTGTGGCGAATTTCACAAATAAAACTGAAGAATGTTAGTTAAGAAGAAAGTACCAATACAGAACGTGACTTATTTTCAATTCTTTTACAAAATGTACCTAACACCAATGTTTTTTACTCAATTTAGGTAATAGATTTAGTATCAAAAACATCTTTTTCGAGCTAAGCGACTCAATAATTCAAGGAAAAGTAGTCTAGGACGACGAATAAAGAAAAGACTTTGACATTAAAGCCGCTTTTTGCTTATTTAATAATAATGTAATTGTACCTAACTAAGCTATCGAGTTTTTGCATCAGCAATTTCAGTGACAATAACACTTCATTTCCTATTACTTACTTTACTTTTTGTCAAAGATCACGTAGGTAGGAAAAATGTGAATGAATCTAACAAAGCAATGAATGACTTTAATGATAATCAAGTGGCTATTAGCGAAATGAGGTCAAAGAAAGAGCATAGAGAGAAATGGACGAGAAAGATACGGACGGCTGAAACAGCCGGAAAAACCGAGTTTACAGTTCGTTCGGTTCTTCTCTTCTTTTACACTTTACACAGTATATTGCCATAAACATGGATTTTCAGTTAGTCTAGTCATTCTGTTTTTAGATCGCAGACTGATTTTCACCAAAACCCATGAAGAGACGTTAGCACTCAGGCCGAAAATAAACACGATTTTACTGCCGTAAGTATGAGCGTTGGTTTGTAGCCTTATCCTTACTAATATTATAAATGCGAAAGTAACTCTGTCTGTCACGCTTTCACGCCAAAACTACTGAACCGATTTTAATGAAATTTGGTACACAGATAGTCTAGAGCCTGACAAAGGACATAGGCTACTTTTAATCGACATACCACGCGGGCGAAGCCGCGGGCGGAAGCTAGTAAAAAATAAATCTGGATTTTCCTTCAGAGATGAAAGACATGATAAGAAGAAAGAAAAGTATATGATTTGAATAATGAGGAATCCTGCTTAAATGTTGATAGGTGTACAGGAAGATTGTGTAAGGGATGATTCGGATGGAAAGGGAAGTGATAACGTAACAGTTGACAGGGGAGAAATGGAGAGAAAAACATTTCGCGTCAACCCCAAGGAATATGGGACAACGAACGACAGGAAGAAGAAGAAACGATTTTTTTTTTTTTAAATAACCATTGATTTCATTACTGGCTTTATCAAGGATACTTAAAAGCTGGTTCATTCATTAGACCACTTCTACAACTCATGTCAGCGATGATGTGTTCGACGATGGTGTACACAAGAACGCTTGTCTAGAAGCAACCAATTCACTTGTGAGTTCATGCATTAATGTAGAGAAATCAAGGTGTATTTTGCACCTCCTTGGATTCTGTGGTTGTATGTAATAGAGGAAGCCATTATTTCAACAGCTTGCACGATTAACTGTACTAAAAACGTGTGATCTTTGGATACAATTTTGGCCGTCTATATTATTTTAATAGTCAATACAACGACATTTTCGTTCAAAGAAATTTTTGATGAGTTTACATATCAGTGTCCCAGCATTGGGAACATTATTATAGGCTGGTTATGCTTATGCTATGCTAATGAAATATATTTTGCTACACGATCGATTAAATAGCTGCTTACGCTGCTTTTGACACTGGTCTAGCCATCTATTACAACTATCTTAGATCACAAGTTCAACATCTAGACTGTAGTCATCCGATGAGTTTTGAGAGCTTCGTTTTTCATCATGTTTTTTTCATGGATCGTGTTCTAGTTTTGGTTTACAAGAGTTAGGAAAAAAATCAGATGTTCAATGTTCACCCAACTATAAAATTCGATGTCTGAATTTTACATCCTTTTATCTGAATTATTTCTATTCGGTAAATTTCTGCATTCGTGGAGCTCAAGGGTACCAACGTATTTAAAATTTAAATAGAAAATATTGTCATAGGAGTAAAAATGCTAAATCAATGCCGCAAACTTGACATTTGTTGAATATTCTTGGCGATAGCAACCATAATATATGTAGTTACTTACATACTGTTGCAAGAGCTCAAATAACGCACTATTTGATTGACGGACTATTTTGAGCGTAACTATGTACGGTATTTTGCTACGGATCTTTGTTTATTCAAAGAATTAATAGTCATCTTCATCAGACACGACAGACACGAGCTTATATCTCATGTATCTATTCATTCAATAATCTTGGGAGCTGCTTCAGATTTAAGATAAACAAAATAAATGGCGATAATTAATTTCCTGCCATCATCTTTCCTATCGGAAGGAACCGTATGATGTTGGTTTGTAATTAATACGATTACTGGACTTAATGCATGCATTGTATGCAAGAGGATATTACGTTATCATTAGTGATGGAACCCAGCGTAGTTATCCATTTTAGAAAATAAGATATGGACCGAAAGTTTAGAAAAACAATAACTTTGGGCTAAAACTCACTACCTTCTTCAAGAATTCGGGTTGGGGATAATGATTTTAATTAATCTCCCGGAGCACATGAGGAAAGGAATCCTATCAAAAACGATATTACAACTTTAATAGGCCATTCAAAGACTTCATAGAAAATGCCTAATCGTTTCATCATGGTAAATTTGAATACAGCAAAAAAGTGCAAACATACAGTAGATTCCGATTACATTCTCGTAAACTGCTACACATGTTCCGTTGTGATTAATCAAAACATTGCATCAAACGACGCATGTATTGCGTATTTTTCGCGCTCTAAAATCTGTACCGTACGATAAGCACAGGGGTACGGACGGCCTTGCCCGTGACGTCATCTCATTGGGAGTCACTACAACGGAGGGACGCCTTTAGGCAAATAGTAAACAATCGGGAAACTCACCGGCTTTGCTTCCAGGACGCTGGTCCTCCAGACCAGGCTGCTCCCACACCAAAACGTGAGCACCGCGGCTTGACGAAACCATTTCAACAATCGAGAGGAAAGCACGCAAAGAATCCTAATTTAACTAAATTAGAATATAAAATAATTTAAACTAAAAGGCGTCCTCTGAGCTACCACCTACGTAACGTTGGTGAGCGAGCCAACGAGTGGTTGAGAGTGACAGAGGGTGGTCATGGCGAGGGTTGATCACGTGACGGTTTAGGAAGGCTCTGCTGAAGCAGACTGTTGACCGACTGAATGACGGTTGTGAGGCGACGCAACGCGCCGGTAAATATAGAGGTGTGCGGGGGCCGCGCGGGGTCGCGGCGGGTTGGCGCACGCGCTCAGAGCATGCGATGACGTGAGCGGTTCAACTTTTTTACTGAACGCTGCTGAAAGCAGTCAGTAATAGGAATAGGTACCGCTATGCGACGATAACATTCTAAAATGTGTTCTGGTATCAATCGAAAACTGGAACGATGCACTTCAGTGCTGAAAGACAGACTGACAGTCGACATGCTTTATTGATCGTAGTTCTATGCATTTTTATAGCGTTACTAAAAACTCACAGCGGGATTTCTATCGGCTAATGACAGAATCTTGTTGAGTATGTTATGGAAACATCAAATATGTAGATGACAAAGATAAAAGGACCAGTCCATATCTAAACTAAGACAAACAAACATCCACCGACTGTTTTGTAGTTTGAATTATTTCGTGGAACGGACATGGTGGCTCACGAAACAATGTTAGATGAATCAAAAGCCTTTGTCAAGTCAATACTTCGCTCATTTTGTAACATTGTATTATCTATAATTTTCAATAGCTGACAAGCGTCCCATAGGGTAAATATTACGTATGAGGGGTTTGTTCACATATATAATTAAAAAATGTTAATAGAGACGTTTCCTTGGCTTATGGCCAGGGTCCACCTCTTGATTAACGGCGAGTGGTCGACGGTCATTACCTGATTAGCAAGGGCATGACCAGTTCCTGAAGCAATTATTTCAGGCCCTGCGTGACTAGAATAGAATGTTGCCGGTAGTTATAGGTTTTTGATAAGATCTTCTTCATAAATGTATAATAATTATTGTAAATTTTTCTACAAAATTTAAAAATGGAAGACTTGGGGCTTATAACAGCCACTTTGGCAGAATCATAATAGGAAAATATTATAAATCATCATAAAATGTCACGAACTGACAATTCATAATATTATGATCTGCGTGCAATTCATATTACGAAATAATTCATCTATTTGAAAGTTTTCTATGCAGATTCGTAAAATGGTCCACAAATTATGAATTGCTTTTGTATCAAATTAGAGGAATTGCTTATGACAGCTGGGAATTCAGGAAATGAATTGCTTTTAGAAGAATTGCTAATGTAGGCGTTTTAGGCCTCACATACCTATACGTACCCAATAAAAAAGCAAGGATTGAATTTCCCTTAAAATCGTCCAATGAAGATTCTGCCACCATCCCTAAATGATTCAACCACCACGGGATGACATTGACAGGCTTTTCCACTAAGTTCAAAGGGGTCAATAGGCATTACTTTGGTTACTATTGAATCATCAACGAACGCGCACGCGCTCGCTTCTACGTCATTAGCATAACACTACAAAATATCATTGCTATAATTACATTGCGCCTTTTGTTAGCTTGTTTCTTGAATTACGTTCGTGATGACAGCAATGTATTAGTGGTGCTATTGGGCAGCAAATTCCTCCGCTAAGTGCGTGAGCACTAGTAGGTACCTATGTCTTGCATAATATTTGAACTGGATTCTGTTATCTATGAGACTAATTAATTTAGTATCGCCTTCCGCTTTGAGTCACGGTTAGCGTTTCAGTAAAGTCTCAGCTGATGGTTTCTTTTTTAAATAGAAATTAAGCTATCAGCAGGTGGTCCAAACTTTCTGCCTAGTTGTCTTCAGCCAGAATTCGTGAGCTATTCGGCTTGTCTTTGGTGAATCACGTCAAGGCTTAGATACTTCTGAATCTTCTGAGGCTGGGGTCAAATCTTTGGCTATAACGTCATTCCTTATCTACAGATATTTTTGCAGGCATTTGACTAAGCATAAAAAGATTGTATATGAAATTATTCAACCGGAAATAGAGGGTTTGGTGCTAATAATGCTAATAATATTAGGTAGTTACGTAGACTTTGATGACACTTACTACCGACTAGTTTTCGTTTTTCGATCGTTGACAGCTCGTAAACTGAGGGCCTTTAAAAATGAACGGTGGTGGAAGAGTCAAAAATGTATTGAAATGACGGATGCTACCAAAATGCTTAGTTTTCCGAGATCTATGATATATTCCAAATCAATGCATATAAACTTCTTACATATTTTTTTCAAATCCTGCACCAAGATACTGAATTCACGACTCACGTGAACATTAATTTATGTAAGTAATTAGTTATGTTAGTACGTACTAGATTCATGGTGTTGGTTTCCGCGATATAAATAATTGACATGCCAAGCCATAATGTTCAATTTTGAGCGTAGGTGCAGTGTTAATAATTATATATGTGTAGTGTAGGGTAGCTCATTCATGTTAGTACGGCCACGGATTTCGGCACTTACCTAAATGATACGTCAGTACATTAACTGCCACCGAAACTGGAAATTAGAAACTCATCTCAGAATCTCCAGAAAATTTAAAGCACGTAGGTACCTACCTACCCAACTATTTAATTACTTATTTATATATATATAGGTACTTACTTTATTGTACACGAGAATATACAAAAATAAGAACAATTTAAACACTACAAAATATACCTATTTACAATGGCCGGCCTTAAGGCTCCCACAAAAAGGCGCGATATCGCGAGCGCGATAAGGGTAGCGCTGCCTGTCGCGCCCGTGATATCGCGCCAGTTTGCACGAGCCTTTATCGCTTACTGCGATCTCTTCCAGGCAACCTTGGAATGGACAGTGATTTTCTAGACATAAATACCTACCTGGCCTTAGGTAGGTAGGTCATATCTACCTAAGGCCAAACCTAACCTAACCTTTCTTCCTTCATTCTTTCCAATTGCAGGGAATTGCCCTTACCCCATCACAATCAACACTCGACACTGTCAACAAGTCTGTCACTGTCTGTCTTTGTTTGTCTTCCATCTGAATTATATGTTTTCCTTTAATTTTAAATAATAGGCTCGTGGTTTGTATTATATTCGCAAAAAAACCGGCAAGTTCAATGAACAGTCCCTGTGTGGTAGCTCGAGGCGAGTTCCTAAAATCGCTATTCTACACACGCTTATCAAATTATCCAATCTAAGTCTTACCTAACAGGTAATAAATTATTCATAGATTTCTAAAAAGTGCATCTACCAAACTAAATAGGATAGGAATTCGGAACGTACGTAGGACAAAAACTTTCGATAACGATAAAATTTGCGGTAAAATTTTCCGTAATTACGTAGAACGAACAACCGTCTTTGACCTTGAATGATGCAATTATTATATAAACAATAATTATGTAAGATTTATGCATGTCCCATCATTTCGTCAAACAAACTGTAGTAGAACAAGGAATAATGTACTTACAGTGGCGCCATCTAGCGAAATGTTTGAAACATTAATATTATAGATACTGCCATCTGTTGTATTCATAATGAAACCATTAGACAGAATGAACAACGTATGTGGAAAAGTTGAGTAGGCTTTAAAATAGAGGGCGCAAGACTGTAGAATTCAAGAAATATTTTTCTCGAAAAAAAACAATTATAACGACTGACCGGCTATTCGGTCACGGACGCTGATTGTCAAAATAGATATTTAACGCCAAACGCCAACCGCCCACCCTATGTGAAGTGGTGTTACTCCATGATACAATGTGTACAACACAAATTGCAGAACCATTATTTAAGTCTTCCCAATATTTTCCCAAAGCGCGGCAACGATCCTTCGAAAATCTTCCAAAATTCTGACCTAAATAAACTGTTTACGACCTGATCCCAGAATAGGTAGTTTTTGTCACCCATTGAGATCCTAAGTGCTATTGTGTTAGGATTGAATAACGTAGTGACTATTGTGGCATCCCATTGTGTGGCGGATGTCACCGTTTAGAATTAACCCACGCCTTTATTAGGGCTGCCGACCTGGAGTTTTTAGAATTTTCCAAATGAGTGGGATAGGATGGCATTGGTGGATTGATTGGCATTCCACCGGAGTACTGAAGTGGATAAAACCTAGCCCCTATAATTCTATGCTGAGGACTTCAGACCAAATAAGAAACCAAGACAGAGCGCTGTCAATAGTGATGTGAGGCCGGTTTCGTAAACATGTGTCTATTTAGTTTGGTGTAGTTTGATTGTAGTGTCATTGTAAATAGTTGTAAATGTATGTGTGTGAGCGTGTATGCACAGAGCGGTGGTGTAGTTTTAGCATGCTACACTGTATTATTCGCAGCGCTCCGTCTTGGTTTTGTATTTGGTCTGAGCTGAGGACATGTAATTTTTGGGGAATAAATATTAAGCAAGTACTTACCTAGATACCTACCTACTAAAACAGGACCCATTCCTATGATTTTACAAATTGAAGTCATTTTGGTGAGCAGATCTGTTGCCTATTGTTTATTTAATTCCCACGAAAATTCAATTCTTTATTTGAAATCTGGGGAACTTCAACTTCAAATCTTACGTCAATACACGGTATAATGGGACATCGACACGAGCAATTTGATAGATTACGAGTAGATACCGGTATACATAATGCTAGACCCATCTATGTTGAGATTAAAATTTAAAAAAATCTGTTGTTCCATACATTTTGACGGTGTAGGGTGATATTGCACTTTCGTATAAAACAGTTGTATTTTTTTGTAACTTTATCTTTGTTCTAGCATGAAGTTCTAAACTAATGGTAACAGCTGGTGCGTCGATGTCCTTTACACCGTGTATTGACTTAACGGTGCTCCCACACTACTGTTAAAAATGTTTACAAACATTAATATTTTTTATACAAACATTTGATCACTTGACTGATTCGATGTATTAGAAAATGTTTGTAAACATTTTTGAACAGCAGTGTGGGAGCACCCTAAGATTTGAAGTTGGGATTCTCCAGATTTTAAATTTAAGAAAGGAATTTTCGTGGGTATTAAATTAATGCAGTTTATTTGCCAACCCTGCCTAAACCTGGCGTGCACAGTGTGGAATACTACCTAATCTGAATCATCAGAACTGGCTCGTTCAAGGAGACAATGATTAAATTGGGGGCTTCCACACGCGAACTCACAGGACATTGGAGACGACTCGACTGCCTCTGCCAGAGACGATATATTGTCGACACTTTCCATACAAACCAAGCTTCCATAATATTTCTCTACATAAGTATCTGTCATCATCTCAGTAGTCACCGTTTCTAGACGAATCATCTTCTTACACATTCATCGTTTCTTTGGTCTTTTTAAACTTTCCTCATGACATTTGCCTCATTCCTCCACATCACATGCCATGACAACCGATTTCCATACAATTTTCAGTCACTGGTGCCACTTTTAGACTTCCTTATAAATACAAATTTTCTATGAAAGAACCGATATTAATTAGTACTACTTAATATACCTACAAACTACGAGATACCTACTTACTTATACTTACGATTTGAAAGCCACGTGTATGTATGCAAGGCTGCAAATTTCCGTCATACATTGCAATAGGTATTATCCTCCGCCTCACACGACACACCTCCTTCCACTAATTGAATCTGATGATCCCGCGTAGCTATAAATAGCTTGATGATATTGAAATTACGTCAAGGGAAAACGTAGTAAGATACCTAAGATTGAGAATTCATTAATAATAAAAACCGTCCATGTGCGTGTCAAACCACGCACAATGAAGGGTTCCGTAGTTGGGATGAATTTATCCCAAGAACAAACTTAACATTGTAGTTGAAAAACTTGTTCTCCCATACAGAACGTAGGAGAGAACATGTTTTTGCAACTGCAAAGGTCTAAAAACCTCTTTCCTTTTTAACCGACTTCTTCAAAAAAGAGGAGGTTGTATGTTCGTCTGTATGTATTTCTTTTTTCTTTGTATATTCATCGATATTTTCGCCAATTGTGAACCGATTTACAAATTTCTTTTTTTGTTCGAAAGGGTATACTCCCGAGGTGGTCCCACATAAATTTTATTTACTTTGCTTTCGTAGTTTTTTAGTTAGCTTCAATAATTACATATTTTTCCCACTTAGTCCATATAGACGACATCTTATTTGACTCTGTCACTGTTATTTACATAGCAGGTAGTGGTATTCAAATTTGTGTGGGGTAGGTACCACAACTAAAAAGTGAAAAATATTTTTTATTATTATTTAGCAATCAAAAACTGGATTGGATTTATGTCTAAGTCGCGATTAAGATACACAAAAACGGTTCAATCTAAATTGTTTGTGTACACTCTAAATACTTTGACTAGGTACTTACTACCTTTACTTTTCATATTTCATAATATCAATTTTTTTTTCTCTTTGTTCCTCTCAATCAGAGCACCTGCCATCTAATCTCTTCACCACCCTTGGTTGACTAGTAGAGAATTCCTAAGGCATTAATTCTTCAAGGACATTCTAATTAACTACAATGGTTTTTGGTACGCAGGTGTACCGCGCGGCAGCATAGAGAGTAAGTCCGCCTAAGTACCTTTTTTTTGAGTGCGAAAAGTTTAAATAAATAAATACTTAAATAAATCATGAGTTCATGAATTCATGACATACATAGCACCGAATCATCTCACAGTGTTACCCGTCTTTAAATCTAACACAATGATAACAACCTAATGTCAATGTGTAAGTATTAAAAAGCAAACGGTATCAAAACAATAGGGTAGTGACATACTAGAACGAGAGTACCGTTCTGAATGTCAATGGCGGCGCATGTGTTCATACCTTGACATTGTCCTACAGAACAACATGGCCGTTTGACATTTGAAGAAGCCGTTAGAAACGTTTTGTAGCTGTTTATTAGAATTGAATTGATTGATGAGGTGGTACGCGTTTGTATTGTGTTATTATTAGCGGGAATTCAAGTTATTCAAGTAACAGGATTGTTCTAGAATGTTCCCTGAGAGAAACCTTTGGAGGCTTCTCCTTTTGCGTCGCTATGTACTATTTCGTTTTATCTCTTTATGAGAAAAACCTTATTATAGAAAAACCTAAGTAGGTAAGGTAAGCTATGGGTAGGCTTACTTTACCTACGAAATGGTGCAAATTAATCGAAAAGCCAATTGCATCCTACGTCAATTTGCTTTAAAGCCATTTCTTACAACTGTTAAATAATTACAGTTGAGATTTGAATACACGGACAATATTTTAGTTAGTTGTCAATTTGCTTAATCCCTGACTTTATTCACCACTTTTGACAACAATTCCCAGTAAATTGAAACTTCACTAAGGTTCAAACTATCTAACTATCACATAGACAAATATACCTAGTCCTTGACCTTCGGATGGTGGTATACCTAATACTTAAATCACCCGCTAACAATGCCAATTTTTTTCAAACAAAATGACAGTTGGAGATTTCCCTAAAACGTAATAATAAAAAAAACCCCACCTAATACCTACTGGGTCCTACATTCCTACCTGACAAGAACATTCCAAAAGAACAAAAATAACAACAAAAACAACAACAAAACTACAACAAAACATTTTCTTTCCTTTTCATTTTTCAATTTGTTTAATGAACTGGCAGCCATAAATTGATCTGGAACTACGTCTTGACCTACGAAGTCCTTGAAAAATGAGACTTTAGACGATCCACGATGTTATCAAAACTGCTTTTAAATTGGGCTATAAGTAAGTAGTGCTTTCCTCATACTACGTGATGAATTTTTATTCGCTAATATACAATCTATTGGTCTCTACAATCTATATCTTATCTATCCTTACATATTATAAAGTCCTCCGCCGCGTCTGTCTGTCGTCCTGTACGCGATAAACTCCAAAACTACTGCACCGATTTTCATGCTGTTTTCACCAATGGATAGAGTGGTTCTCGAGTAAGGTTTTAGTATATAATAACCGACATCCATGCGGGCAAGTCGCGGGCTTCAGCTAGTATAGTATGAAACAAAGTCGCTTTTCGTATTTGTCTGTGTCCTTCTAAACTAGGTACACAATTAATTTTGAAGTGGTCTTCACTATCTTAGAGAAATTAATTCCGGAAGGTTTATTTGTAGGTAGGTATAATACATAGATAAACTTATAATTAATAAGTAATCTCGCGGTTTTGTCTATAGTTGTAATAAAAACCGTGCGAAGCAGGGACGGATCGCTTCGCTAATGGTGGATTGTTTCATCGGCTTGCTAATTTGATTATTTTGGAACAAGACGACAAAAACAAAGATTCTACACTCACACTTCTACTAGGTACTACTAAACTCTTTGCCAGGAAAGAAAACATGGGTAAAGCATTTGGTAAGAAAGCATTTTGCAATCAAATGGCTTTCAACTAGTTTTAAGTATAGCCTGAGTCTTGAGTGACGTTATAGTGGTATGAGGAACAGGGTGTAAAGTTCACTCATCCTCTATAGAAAAAGGAGGATCCTCCAACCAGACGGGCGTTGAGTCTGGTGGGCTGCTGCCCAACGATTGATGTCGGGATCGGGACTCGGGACGTTGTATATGCTAGTGGTTTGCGCGGTGCAGGATTATTGCGTGACGTCAGTGTGCTACTGTTGCGCAGTTCACATAGTTATGGCGATGTAGATGCCGCCAGAACGTTATGTAATACGGGCCTTTGAGTGTAACAAAATAATCTCTACACATTTACCACGTGGGGCAATTAGCAATACTTGAGATATCAATCCAAAGGTGTGGACACTAATCAAGTAATCACTGACAGATAAAAGACGCGTGCAACTGATTATTAAGAAAGTTGTTTGTACTTTGATAATGCACACTGAAATAGGTGCAATTGAGCCGGTGCATCTAATGAATCATCCTACCAGATGGACACAAAATATGTAATCGGGAAAAAATATCACCTGCTAGTCTGCGTAGCTTGTCAAAATTATGGCATCGCATCTGCCATCCGTTCTGCCAAACATCACATCCTCGCCCTATACTGTGACCTTTTCAAGTTTCGTTATTTTTTACCGACTTCAAAAAAGGAGGAGGTACTATGTTCGAATGAAAGTTTTTTTTTTTTTTTTTTTAAATCAATAATTCGATACCACCCACGTATCTGAACTTTCACTATAGATAAAGAAAGGAAGAAGAAAGAAAAATAGGTTTATCATTTTTTAATACCAGATACTAATTTGACATTTCAAATGATTGTTGTTTGTATTTTTTTCAATTTGGAGTTTGAAATTTGCAGCTGTCAAATTAGTATTTAGATAATTTGATTTATCTTTGTGTAGGGAGTCTCGGGAGCTCTCTCTGTGTACTGAATCCGTTGCATTTGAATACCTTTAAACTTCGAATAAAACTTCTGGATCCTGTAGGTAAGCCATATTCTAAAGGTGGCAATTTGAAAAACACAGGTCAATGACTCCTTTTCATTTACCTCAACCTTAAAAAAGTTTGACCGATGTCCTCTATACGAACTTTTTTGTTTTGAAGCTTTTTTTGTGATTGTGCCTTTGAAAGGTTTTTAAATTAGCTATAATTGGATTGTATATAAATAATTTCGGAAGCGATAAATCGCGTGTTTGGCCAGCATTTCGTCAATTTTTACATACCTAGTTGTATTTCCCGTAGCGTGTTCGCCGCAGTTACTAAGTTTCTAGATTGCTAAAACATTTAGGCATCATGCTATCGCCACACGCTAAGAGCTATGAAATTAACGAGACCCGCCTTAACTTCGCATGATTTTTGACAGCTAAGTTGGTACTTATCATAGCTTTTACTTTCAGTAAACAGATAGTTAACACTTTTGTGATGGGTATAAAACAAAATATAAAAAACAACCGACTTCCAAAAAAAACACTAATAAATAACTTTAATTTCGTAAGTCAGTGGCAACAAACAAAAATTGAAAAGCAAAGACTGGCTTCCGAAATTAAAGTTATTTTTCACTCTTTAGTGTGGCACCTACCCCAGACAAATTCGAAAACCACTATCTGCTATGTAAATAACAGTGACGGAGTAACTTAAAACATCGTCTAGATATATTAAGTGGGAAAAATACGTAAAATTGAAGCTAACTAAAAAAAGAATCATCAAAATCGATTCATAGTTGGCAGTCCATCCGAAATCGCGTAACATATACACAAAAAAAATACAGACGAATTAAGAACCTCCTCCTTTTTGAAGAAGTCAGTTAATAATGTTCTGAAGATACTTCTCGAGAGTTCAGCGTCAATACAATTATCCTCCAAAGATTTACATCGTTAGATTTGCCCTCACCGTAGTTAGGTTGCGCGAAAAAGTACAAGAGGATGCTGAGAAGACGGAGCTCACACATCTCGCATGCAACGCTAGATACGATTTTCAATATGAGTGAGCGAGACTAGGTACTATTTTTAAAACGGTCGGAGGATTTACATGATGAAATTGAAACATCCCTTGAATCTAGATTTAAGCTATAAATATTTTAAGGCAAAGAAATGAAAATCGATTGTTATGTTAACGATCCTGTGTGATCAATTAACCTTCAAATATCTAGCTATACCGACACGAGAATAATTTAATATACTTAAAAATAGTGCCTTGAACTGTCTTATTAGTTATTAGTTCGCCATGCAACATAACTTTGACATTGTCACATAATCTTTATGTCCAGGAAAAATATTCTAGTTTTAGATTCACATAAACCAGATACCGTTTTGTTGGAAAAAACAATGTTTTGTTTTACGAGTAGTTAAATGACTAAACGTTCAAATAAATCAACGTCGTTGACAATCTTTTGTGACTGGTTTTGGGATCGATTATTATATTTTGTTTGTGTCAACGTAAAATTTATTACGTAGAGGTACTAGGTATACAGGCTGGGCGTGGGGTCCTGGGTTCGATTCCTGGGTCGGGCGAAGTGTTATTGGGTTTTCCATTAGGAATTTCTTAGTAACAGCCCGGAGCTTGGAAGTTGGCGGTGTGATACCCCCATGCCTGGGAAAGCACGTTAACCCGTTGGTCCTGCCTGCGCCTGATCTCTCTCCGGTCGTGTTGGATTGCCGTCTCATCGGACTATTAGTGTGAGGGAAGAGAGAGTGCACTTGTGTCTGCACACACCGTTGTGCAGTATAATATCTCCCGCGCCGAAGGCTAGTCTCCGTTGAGATTGGATGCCATGGCCGAAATACGATCTGGAGGACTATACAGGATGTAAGAGACATCGACGCGCAAACTGATACCATGAATTCAGCACATGATTCTAAATCCCCCCTTCAACATTAATTTATTCTCGGTTATTAAAAAAAAAATCTGCTGTTTCATATCATACCCATCATCATCAACATCAGCCTACAGCAGTCCGATGCTGGAAATAGGCCTCTCCAATTGCACGCCATTCAGCTAGATTCTCGGCAACTCTCAACCAGGAGCTACCAGCCACCCTGCAAAGATCGTCGCTCCACCTGCATGAGGGTGAGCTAACGTTTGCCGATTCGCGGTCTCCACTCAAGAACACGCTGTTTCATACGAAAGTACAATTCCTCATCATCATCTGCTCTTGTCCCATGTTACTCGGTCGGCCCAACACACACGTTTTCTTCTTCCACTCTCCCCGGTCAATCACTCCTATCTCTTTCGTATAATTTTCATCACTCTTTTAGTCACATGCGTTTCCATTCTATTTTCCACAAATGTGCAAAAAAATGGTCAAAATGTATGGAACAGATGATTTTCTATAAAAATGTCCCACGAAAAATTTCAACGGAGCCGGAATGTGCCGAGGTCATACCAACAGTTTGCGCGTCGTAGTAATAAATAGTTACACAATTGTGGTTGAATTCTCCCTTATTTACATAGCAATCAACGAAAACTTGGGTATTTAGAACAACATCTGAACTTTAATGAAGAAAGTAGGTACTCTTTACATACCTCAAAAACTTGACACGCATAAAATAAACATGGGCCTGATTATGTGTACAAAACTTTGATTAACTAAACGAATGATAACTTTCTAAAGGATTTAGTCATCGCATACTGTCAGTAATACTTATTACAAAGATATGCCCAATAGATAACAACTGGTTACATTAGAGTAGGTATTAGACTATTACTTAGTTGTTTTTTAGAAGACAGACAATTCTTTAGTGTAGCGACTGGTTTTGTTAGCAATTATCTTAATAATAGATCGAGCTGTATTCTTGCGGATATGAATAGTTAGGAACCTACTACCACAGAATAAATAAGTAGCAGTATTATATGAATCTCGGCAGTGACCTTGAAATAATTACCTAGGGCCACTCGGTAGATAAACCTTCCACGTCCGTGCGTATTTGCCGCGCACTCGATACAGTAGCGTACTGTGATATACCTTGAGATTTCGAAGCGCGCCGTTCCAACCGTTTTCCATGAAGACAAAATACTGGACTTACTTATTTATACTGTGATACTTACCAAGCAAGACATTACGTAACATTTGGAAGTATTCCAATGATTAGGTACAATTAAGGTCCGTACGTACCTACAATAAAAAAAAGTAAGTACTATTACTTACTTTTTTTTAACATTGTAGTTGAAAAAATTGTGGGTAGGTGTCTATACACCTACCCACAATTTTTAACTCTTGAATCACATTCAACATTGGTTACATTATTCAGCACCCATAACCACCTCGCTCAGTATAGTCACTATGCGATATACGATTGCGACAGCTCCTCGCGAGACGCTGTGACATACGAGTCGTCGACACTAGAATAAGCATTTTTTTTTTTTTTAGTTTGGGAAATCGTCAAATGACTTCTCCTGCTCTGGGCGGAGCGGAAGGGCGTGTCAGACTTTTACTGACTAAAACCCACCCGTGTTCCTTCAGTTGCCTGTTACCAAGGTCCCGGTATCCCTTTCGGACTTTCCCGCAACCCTGGCAGGACAACCTTAAGCCTGCCTTTGCGACCCTGCAACTCGACGCCAAGTGTTAGCTTTGAACAAAATTGTCGGCCACAGCCTGTGGTTGCATCTAGTCGCCGAGTTTGAGTTTGATACTTAACCCTCAGACCAAATAAAAAACCAAGACAGAGCGTTGTCAACAGTGACGTGAGGCCGGTTTCGTAAACATGTGTGCACATAGTTTGATTGTAGTGTCATTGTAAATAGTTGTAAATGTGTGTGTGTGAGTGTGTATGCACAGAGCTTTGGTGTAGTTTTAGCATGCTTCACTGTATTTTTCGCAGCGCTCCGTCTTGGTTTTTTATTTGGTTTGAGACTTAACCATGTAGGTTCGTAATTGGAAGATACTTTTTTTTATAAACTAAACAAAAAGTCAGTCATCATCAGCACTGCCTAAATGAGATCGTAGTTTTTATTACATAAATACAAAGAATACGCCTATGTAACCTTAAAAGATATCTTATCAAATAACGTGTGAGGATGAGTGAACATCATAGGATAATATTTATTTTGCATTAGTAAGTATATGCAGTTTTATGTTTCATTTACTTTAAAATAAGTGATTGTTCAGACTTCCGTAGTGGTGTCGATAAGTAAAATAGGTCGTAAAGACCTACCCAGTAAGACTAACAGAAAATCGCGGGAAAAAAGAAAATTTTCGGC
This sequence comes from Lithophane leautieri, assembly GCA_949152455.1. Classification (NCBI taxonomy): domain Eukaryota; kingdom Metazoa; phylum Arthropoda; class Insecta; order Lepidoptera; family Noctuidae; genus Lithophane; species Lithophane leautieri. Next base: position 14,016,911 of record OX424476.1, on the reverse strand, counting down.
CCAGACTAAACAGGAAAGATCTAGAAGATCGCGCAGACCAGGGAAGCATGACACAAAAGGGAGGCCTGATGCCGTATTATGAAGTATTAATGCCACCATTTTTCCAGTGTGAGAGAGAGACGGAGCTAGACAAGGCTGATAGCACCATCCCGTTTTCGCAGAGGAAAAATGATGGCATTAAGACTTCATAATACTACCCCAGTACCCAGTAGTGTGTGGAACAAGACTGCCAATGCTGATAATGATGAAGGATGTAATATTGACCACTTTCCAACGTAGCAAGTCTCGATGATAGAATTACTTCTTTCAGCTAGGCGACATCCAATTCCCCACGTTAAGCTTTTGTAAAGTCATGTATAATTGAGCGTAAAAACATTTACATAAAGATATTTCTACGAATGAGGTGATTAAGACCTCTAAAAGTATACAAAGCACTTGTACCTGCCTGTTCACCTTAGACCAACAAATGTTAGAACTTGTGTAAATAAAGGAGTATCCTAACTGCGATAATAAATATCTTGTGTCAATAGGTAGGTATCTATGATTGCTAACTTCGTGCTTTGGCACAAAAAAACGGAAAATAAAAGCCGTAAAACAGAAAATAAAAGCGTAGAGGCCAGACGACGGGAAAGAACCACTTTGTAGGCCCAGAAGGAGATGCCGAAAAGTCGGACTTACGGGATAATAACATGGAAAGAGGGAAGGGAAACCTATTGTATAACAGTAGGACGCAACAGGATCATAATAAATTGATTGGATTGTATAATTAAAAAACAGAGTCTCCTACGTATACTCTACTCATAATTATGAACAACTTTTACTATGGGACCATCACTGAAATCGCAAAAAACCCAAATGTATGGAACAACAAATTTTGTTTCACAATCATAGACCTTCATAAATGTTGTGTTTTCAATAGTTACCAACTGCATTGGATTGTAAACAAACTCTAGTGCAGAAAGTAAAATTATCTAGGTTTTCATTTTCATTTGTTCACTGTCTTGTGTTTATTTCACTTATGAAATAATGTTGTGGTTTCGACACTAACCGCAAAACAACATTGTAATTTATTAGAGCTTGTGGTGCAGACATCGTCGAGAACATTTTTCTATTGCCACATGCTAGTAAAATGTTTTTAAGTGAGCCACAGAATGGCTTTAAACTGCATAATTCAAATATGAATGGTTTTATTAACTCAAATCGTAGGAACCGTATTTTTTATAACATAGTTCCCGCTTTTGTCTCATCCTCTATCAATATGTACATTTCAATCCTATAATAATTACTTAATCAAGCAATCACTTTTTAATCTTTACACATTAGTCAATTTTTACCGATTAGTCAAGAATTGTAAATAAAAACCGGCCAAGTGCATGTCGAACACAATGAAGGGTTCCGTAGTTGGGATGAATTTATCCAACAAACTTAACATTGTAGTTGAAAAACTTATTCATGTTTTTGCAACTGCAAATTTAAGTTGGTCGATTATTACTCGGTAACTTGTGGAGCCTACGTAGCGATGATAGCTTTCCTTTTAATATGGTTTTCACAAACTCACATTATTTTTCAACGACCTTTCCAACGATACCACACGAGAAATAAAAAAAAAACCATCCACACTTTACGTGTAGGGGAGTACCCTAAGTAAGTACAGTCACGAGCACCAATATGTATACACTTAGCAACTTTTAAACGTGATTTTCTCCTACTGTATTGATTGTAATTTCATATTTTAAGGAACATAGTATTTTTGAACCTATGTTATTATGAAATACGTATCATCTCAAAGTTACAATCGTTATTCCAAGAGAAAATCGTTATTGGATTTTGCGGCGTGTATACATATTTTTGCTTGTGACTGTACCTACTTCGTTTATATACAGATGCCCGTTACTATGATTTTCTTATTTATGCATCTATTGTGACTACCATTTAGATTATTTTTCACTTACACGTGCTACTTCAGCAAAACAATATTTTTAGATAGCAAAACTGATTGATGCAAGTACCTGTCTGTAGCTATAATAAGACTGGCTTTTAGATAAAACACAATAATAATTGATAATCAAGTGAAACCAATCGATTGCTAGTAAACAGTATTTGAAAAAAAAAAATGGCTCCCTGGGGAACTCCAACCGTGTGGATTCGTCTAAGCCTTTTGACAAAGTTGACACTAAAGTTATTGACGACGAAAATTATTTATTGTAGGTACACGATTATTCTTCATTATGTAAGTAATTATGAAAATATCAATAGCTCATAAGCATAACAGTCATAACTCTCACATATTTTTAAAGTTAAAATATTCTATGCAAGAGAAATAGCGGCGAATATTATTCTCAGTTCTCCGACAGCAGTGACCTTCTGCATGTCCCATTGTCTACGTTTGCGACTTATAAACATGATAAATAAACACCGTAGACAATACATACAGGATTAAATATTAAATTCATACAAATAAAATACGGAGCTATTTTATTAGAATGGTGTGTGGCTAACACACTTGTATCTATTCTGAGGGCCAGGACATTGAACGTTTTATGTAAGTAGGTAATGATACCAAGGAGGTCAGTAATAAGACAGCACTATACCTCTTTACTCTTTATCGGTCTCTCGTGAAGCGGCCATTCCTACTTTGCCGTTTCCTTATTTTCTCTATTTTTCTATTTCATAAACATTCGATCACTTAACTGCATAATTAAGGTTAATATCAGTTTAATTGCCAACTAGCAATTGATTAGGTTTCTTCTTAACAATCGTTTTGCTATTGTAATTTGTGAACCAATTGACTTATTGCAGTCTAAGCCATTATATATTTATATTTACATCTGGAAGATAAGGTGTTTCTATGGATACAATCGAGAGACTTCAGGGTGCCGCTAATAGGGCTTTTATATAATATTATGATATTTAAAATGATAGCAAGCTTACTAGAGTAGTTTCCTAAGGGGCCTAGACAAATGGCAATTACTTTCAATGCGTTTCATATTTCCACAACGATTTCAACAGGACTGAACTAAGTTGAAAAATGTATTGCATTGTCAAAAATTACCGTAAAGTTTATGACAATGCAATACATTTTTGACTTATCATCATCGTTATTCGATTCAGTCAACTCGATGGACCTAATACATTAACTACCTTTGGTGAAAAATCGGAGTTTGATATCAAAGAATAACTTACCCATGTAAATGAATAAAATCTAATAGAGTATATTATACGTGATTCATGATAATTCCCAACAAATTGCTTCCAAGATGCAATCTTGAGTCAAAATTGCTTCTTAAAGAAATTAAGAACATCATCTTTGACTTTTTGCCCTGAGATGTTTCTTTATAGAGTTTTCTATTAATTATTCTTAATTGGAATATGTTTCGAAGTGCTATACAAGGATCTTTTGGCGCCTGGATGACATTAACAGCGGGGCGTTGTTGGTAAACATTTGTGAAATTGTCACAGTAATTATATTGAAAAAAAAAGATGGCGGCGTTAGTTCCGATTTTAGCCACGCGCCAAAAGTTCATTGTACCGCTGTACGTACCTTTTATCACGAGGCATATGGAATTCTTCAACCAACAAGAATATTTTCGTCAACAAAGGACTTACCTGAAAAGAAAGCAGTTTTATTAGTAAACAATATAAAATGACATAATGAATTGATAGCGAAGTGTAAGTAAAACAATTAAGTAGTTACATAATCCCTTATTATAGTCATTAACTTAATGTAGATGTCTATTAAAAAAATATTAAGGATGTTGTGACAATAACCGATGAACCTCAAACTGATCTTGAATAAGATAATTTACGCAGATATTAGTTAGGATTAGGAAGTCTTCTAAAGACAAAAAGTTAAAATTTTGACAACCGGTCTAGAATCAGAGCAAAAGTTAGTTGATTTGTAGATAACATATAAATCAACCAAGTTAGTGTTTACCTACAACAAGTATGAACTGCCGGTTTATTCTGTAAAAAATTCACCGTGAAAACGTAAGTGAAGTGAGCTGTCATTCCACATTGTCACAGGATGTTAGGGATTGACAGCTCACTTCAAGGTCACTTCACTTAAGTTTACGTAAATATTATTGTACACTGTACCACAGAAAATACAGATAAAAGGTACTCAAGTAGAGCAGCTGCGGTGAATCAAAAAAGATTCGAAAATAATCATATTCATTAACTTAGGAATCCAGATAAACATAATTTTGGCAACCAAGTAAGGTTATCTATCCGGCTTTTATCAATCCTAGTCTTGATAAAATCCGGATAGACAAGAAATAAAAAAATAAAAAAATTGGACTATGCCTATCGCTATCAACTATCCTAGCCTAGCCGACACTCCTAAAAAAGACTCTGTTTATAATAAAATAACAAATAACATAAAATAACGAATAACATAAAATATAAAAATTGAAATGCCTCTTTTAATTTTAATTAGATACTATTTTATGTAATGAACATCAAAGTGTAGCCAATACCCTACCTACTTTAGCCACTTTATATGGGCCATACTACCTATTCGTTATGCAAGCTGCGTCTTAAGTCGTGACAAATCAATCGACTTAATGCATGTTAAATCGATTGAAAATACGATCGCAGGCTGTCGCCATGATGTCTAAGCGCGCTCTACGAACTGAACATGTAAGTATCGCAAGGCATGTTTCTAATATGACCACAAGTGGAAAGGTACTAAAAATTTATACGAAAAAATAAGGAGTGGAAGGAAAAAAAAGGAGAGTGAATTGAGCTGAAATGGAATGGAGCTCTAAATGGAGTTGGGTGGGACACCTGGCAAGGCGCGGCGATGGCAGGTGGAGTAAAGCAGTGACCGAGTGGCGGCCTAAGACTGAAAGACGAGGTGTCGGTCATCCAGCGAGATGGGTGGACAACATTGCTACCATCGCGGGTAAACCTGGGTGAGGTTGGCATAGGAGCGTGGGAATTGGATTAAACTCGCGACAATCTAAGAAGTCCATTTTGACAGCTATAAAAATCCTTTGAGTAGCGATGAAAAAAAAAATTTGTTTCTTATAAACTAATTCTCGAGACATATCGATTGAACATACTTGGAGAGTTTGTAATCGACGACTTATCTACATTGATTAAAATTGATTCTCAAGGCATAACGTTTTATTATACGTACGAGAACGAAACGTCAAAATGGACTTCTTAGATTGTCGCGAGTTTAAGAAAAGAGATGCCTATCCTATATATAGAAGTAAGTGAAGTCAGGCTGAGGTTGATGGTAAGGAGTGTAAATTAACCCAACTTTGGATTTGCCAATGGTATATTGGCACCAAAGACCTCAGGTTACTGTACGAGTTTATACTCGAAGAATAGGCTGAAGAGCCAACAATTCGAGTATCACCCTTCTCCTAATACAGAATTGAGTCATTGGCAACCGCCTTTCTTACATTAACAGCTTTGACGAAGATACAATATCAAATGACACGTTGTAACAGTCAGAAACTAATATTTGTGACAGCCGATCAGTAAAACCAAATAAGAAGCAAGGAAATGCGGCAGCATCTAGAGAAGGCAGTACTAATAAAACTCGTGGAGCCGAAAGTCCGTTAAAAGCCGTCAGTTTTTCAAGTCCGTTGTCAGAGGTGACATTGGTGCCACGCTTGGTTTCTATAGAAAGTGTTGACAGTCTAGCATCAGGCGCCGAGTCGTCTTCATGCGTTGTAAATAAAACAAATTAACGGTCTAGCAACTCCATCCACAATCTGGATGTTATCTGCGAATTTGGAACGAATAAATTATCTAATTGTCTAAGAAACGCATCTACCTAACTATTCAAGATGTTATGGCACCGCTTGACTAGCTTTGAAGGTTAATAGCTTGAGGTTTTACTACGTTTTACAATCATCGTTTGTTTTTAGTATTCTGCTATAGAATCCGCGAATGAAATGCTTAAGTATCTATTCTTACTGTTTATTAATAACTATGTATCATTGTATCATTATATGAAAAAAATCATTTGTTCTAAGGTTTTTGTTACCGCCTATAGGTTGGTTTTGAAAGTTATTGGCTATTCGGAATTTCTTTACTTGTCATGTCTTAATTTAGTGTTTATTAAAACCTGAGTCTCTTTCTCATAAAACTTATATTGAATGATAGACCTTATTATCTACAAATAATTTCGATATATACTCTCCTTTATGAATAAACATAATTTAAGAATGAATGTGAATACGATGTCTTTATTTCCGATCTCACCCTGTTGAAGGAACTTTCGTGGTTAACGCTAATCTTTCATGTTTTTATAGCTGGTACCAAAATGTTACGAGTTTCTACGCTGACGTCTATAGGATGGTAAAAATATAACACTTTACAGCGTTTTAGGCATAAATGATTAGAGTTCAGTTGATATGACGTCTCACAATGATGCAAAAATTTTGCTTTTAAATCAACCAACCTCGATCTCTACTTATCCTGTACTGAAAATAGGTCAGACAGAAAAATAAATTGAAGACAAATATAATAATGAACATAATATTATATTTCCATTATCGACCCAGTCCTCGATAATGGAAATATCACATTGTACTGGGACCGATCCATCATCACTGACAGGACTATTGTTGCCAATAAGCCTGATATAGTGGTGGTGGATCGAACAGAGCGGCGCACAATGATCATTGACATAACGGTCCCGCATGACGGGAACCTCGTGAAGGCAGAGAAAGATAAACAAATCAAGTATCTTGACTTAGCTCACGAGGTTGTCGACATGTGGGATGTGGACTCTGCGATCATTGTGCCGATAGTCGTATCAACCAATGGCTTAATTGCCAAGAGCCTCGATCAACACCTAAGGAGGCTCTCGTTGGGCAGCTGGGTTAAGGGCTTGATTCAGAAAGCGGTACTCCTGGACACGGCTCGCATTGTTAGGAGGTTCCTTTCTCTGGAGCCCTGACCGCCGGTGGCTTGGACCCTGTTCCCGATACCGGTGGGCTACTATTTCTTATATTTTTAAATGTTTTTATATATTTCTTTATTTTAATATTTAAAAATATAATTTATATGTAAGAAAAATGAAATAAAAAGATAACATAATATTCCGTATGAAGCAATCACAAGGGACCATTCCGGAAACCGCTCGAACGAACGAGACGAGACTATGTACAATGTTCTCAGAATATGAACAATTGACACTAAAGTAACTAGATGATGCCCTGATAACTATAAGAACAATAAAGTAAGAACTGACCTGGTGACGTAACCAGGTAGTCATAAAACTAGATAAAACAATTACATCTTCAAATGAAAGACAACTTTAGTCCTACAGCATTGAGTCCTAATTGGAACACCCGACAGGATACCCATGGTCCTTGGATTGGGTATAGGAGAGGTAGCATTATAGCATAAAGTGACTGGTTTTAAGTGGGTGCATCCCGAGGATGTTGTAAGTGGATTAGTTGCAATCCGGGCACTTGAAACAATCATTGTTATCTCTCTAGAAGTGTCAACTGCAGCATGGGATGTCACAACCATTCGCGTACTATGTAGATCTTTGTTTCAACCCTTCATTTGTTTACAATGCATAATCACGTAATCAATCAATAAGTGCAAGTTGGTGGATGTCACATATTGTCTCTGAATTTTTAGTTCTATATAGGACATGCCAGTTTCCTCAAGATGTTTTCTTTCACCGTTTTGAGAGCAGTGGTGATGCTATTATAAATAGATTATACAAAGTGCCTGTCTGGGTTCTAACCCATGACCAACACTTATTGTAAGTGGGGACAGTTACAATGGGCCACCACTGCACTCTGTTAGCTATAATATATTTCACTATTTCTTTCTTAGGGATGTAAAACATGATCAATATGTAATATCTGAACGGCTATTACTGAATAAGGCTCTGGCTATAATTTTCAATCCCTTACAAATTGAGAATTAAAAAATACAATAGACGTAGATATATTGAGTAACCTATTGGACGCAGAGATTCATCTCTGCGTCCGCTCCGCTTGGCAGCAAGTCGTGTTCGGGTTCGCGACTGGTCATTGGTCATACTGGAGATGCCTCGTTGAGAGGTGAAACACGTGTCGATTTCTTACAGGGTTTTTTATGACTCTTGAGGAATATTTTGCTTAATATATCTATGTCTATTGTATATTATTTATAATGGATTTCCGCAAAGTCACGCCTCAATCAATTAACTAATTGAGAATTAGCCTGGGATTACGCAATTACATAATATCTACTGTTGACTTTATTCCTGACAACACTATCGTCCTACTCTATCTAAGAGGATAACCAAAAGATTCCCCTTCAGTTGGCAACTTCGCATTCAAAGCAAAGACGACATGTCTTAATCCTTAGTTAATTTACATTAACATGTATTTAAAGCACAACATAAATGCTACTATTGCTCGTATGCCTTGAATAAATAAAGAAAATCATACAATTTTCCCTAAGACTTGAGGACAACAACCCTGTCTGGTAGATGATTAATACTGATTACCGAGAATAACAACGTCATTCGAAAATTAATTACATGACTCTCTTTACCTTGATGATTGCAATACCTTAATAGTACCTACTGTCATTTTAAGTGATAAGTGGGCCTGAAAATTTAAAAATCCCAGTGAAAACATAATTATGTTTCTGACCATCAAACTTAACAACTTCCTTTATGGGACCAACGAATCGCGATAGTAAATTGATTCAGGCATAACTTTGCGGAAATCCGTAATAAAATACAATAGACGTAGATATATTTAGTAATCTATTCCGCTTAACTTCTCAAAGAATCGCGAAAAAAAAATCAGTTATCACATACATTTGGGTCGAGTGGGTATTCAAATTTTGTATGGGATATGCACCCTAATTGCACACTGTCCACGATCAATCCCAATCTGTTTTATTTTAACAGTTCAACAACATTTATTGCGTCATTTACGTTGTTGAGCAGACAAATTTTTCGAACATTATGAAGCAAAGGATTAGCAGTTTCCTTCAAAATGATTCAGATTGTGACTGATTGTATGTTCCGCAATTAGGGTGATGCTGATGATCTCATTGAATTCGATCCAATCGTTAGCTACCCGCCAAAACTTACAATAGCTATGGGAGTTTTAGTTTTCAAAATTTGAAACAAAACATTACCGCATGGCCACGGGACATTCGCTAGAGCGAATTTTCGCGCGGTGCGAACGGCGAAGCGTCTTGCGACTAAAACAAATGAATAGAAATGTACTAGTCATGCCACGCCCGTCGCACCGCCCGCCGCACCGCCCGCCGTCCCGTGGCCAGGCGGTTAGGTAGGTACCATGCACACTGACTCATGTTTTTAAATGATACCTCTATCTATACGTATATAGTACTTATATATCTATATAAAATATACTGCAGTTTATAGCAGCCAGTTTTCCAACCTTTTTGAATAAAAGGTTATGACAATGTCAGGCCGTGCCTGCGCAGTGGACCGAATGGCAAATGAAGAAACAAAAGGCAGCACAAACTCCTAGCAGTTTCTTAACTTTCTTACTTATGTAGTTATACTGATTTACCGTACGCAATATAGGCGCCTTCGACGTGGAGTTGCGGACACCAGTCCGATACTCAACAACAATACAATACATAATGATTGAAAGGATAGACAAGGAATAGTAAGAAAGAAAGAGATGAAACTAATGATGACAAAAACTACATTCTTTTTAGTTTAAACCACCAAGATCGGCAGGGACTCAAGCAGGGAAGGACTATCTGTCAATCATTATCTTAGATGATGATGGATTGAAAACTTAACCTTAAGTAATGTAAATGAAATGAAAACAATGCGAAAATATAAATATGCTAATTTGATCCTATGCACAGGGCCTTATAGCCGACTGACTGACATGGAATAATTGGATTGGAAGGTGAAATATCTAAAAGAAATGATGGATGGTCGCCAGTTTGGCCACAGACAAATTGTTGAAGAGATGAAAATCCTCCTTGTTTAAGACAACATATGTCATGCAAGAGAAGAAAAGATACCAGAATGTTGATGAGACGCAATTCCCGTATTTAAGAACGTTCGTTCTCGAATTCTAATCTGATTCGAAATCTGTCAAAAATACAATCAATTTACTAACATTTTTGACAAGTTTGACAGATTGCGACTTGAATGTGAAAGTTTTAGAGAATTGGCCTTCTGGTCACTTGACAGACTGACAATCATTGCTATATCCAACATTTTAACGAATTTATTTTCCTAAATGCAAACGGACCTCTGACCACTTTTCAATTACAGATTTCTGTTTGAAAGCGGGATAAAATATTCAGTAATAACTAATCTATTAGTTCATTATTAGCAACATTGAAATCACCAGCTAGTCTTATTTTAATACTTTGTAACATTTAAGACAACACGATTTTTGTTTATTTCTGACGCATGTTACAACAATAAAACAAAGCCTACGATTTAAGGAAAAAACTTTTCAAAGGTTTGGAAATTGGAAGTAATAAAATTTGCATTTTACAAATTACTTGCTGCAAGTTCATTGCATTCAATTGCAATGTCACGCAAGACATTATTTTATAAATATCAAGATGACTAGTCTTGATTTGATCTTAAAGATTTTTTTTAGCAAAAACTTAAACGAAATTCGGCTTGATTTGCATGTTCCGCCGAAAGCCGAAAACAAAAAACGTTTTTTTGTTTGGTAAGAGTAAAACAAATACAGGGAACTACTTAAATACTTTTCTTAAAAACAATTTTCGAGACTATTTGCAAGATTTGCAAATTTTTACAAGACTCTAAATATAACACTGCTAACTAGTTCAGATGGCTTCAACCGCATCATCCGCTAACCAACAAAAGCGCTCAACAAACTGATGCAGCGCAAAAAACGCTACACGTTCATTGATAATATAATGCTTATAGTTAGATTAGATTCGTAATCATTCAGTGGTGAAGGTTTCAACATTTCTTTGATTGTTTTTTTCACACTAAAGCCGTAACCGACAAGGTTACCGATTGGCTATGCGTTTAAATATAAGATTCGGAGTCGTATTTCCTACCTTTTGGTGGTAGTACCTACATTGAGGGATTGAGAAAAAATCACTTGGCTTAATTTGGCTACAGATATGATCTTGTATTGAATGTCTTGCTCTCTGTGCACACTTGCACGCCTACTATGACCATAGAAACGGGTTTTGTCGACGGAATAGACAAAATGACAGATAAACTATCACAATCTGACATTTTGTCTATTCTTCCGTCGAGAAAACCCGTTTCTATGGTTGTCATGCTACGCGTGCTGCACTATTTGAGGCCAACTGCGAGGCCAACGATAACGCTGTCGAAGTGGCCGAATTCTGGTAGAACCTCGTTTACTTAAAACTTATAAGTAAATGGAAACATCGATATGAAGAAGAAGAAGAATTGAATGTCAGTGTATTGACACAATATGTTATGTTTTTCCTTTTGTTTACTATTTTTCTGTCGATGAATGCTCGGTTCCTATAAATTAAAAGGTATCGTTTCACTTACCAAGGGAAAAAAAATTGGCAAACTGGACGTATACATTCGTAACCTATTTTTAGCGGTGATAGCCACATCCTTAAAGGTAGGTCTACTATCCGAGCTATGAGGTCTTTGCTTCATTATTGGTAAATATACAAGAGTTTTAATTTACTAATAACGATCCGTATACTATAGGAATCTGCCATTAGAGAGGTTTATTATTATTTTCGTTATCACAGTCTCTTCGCTCTTATGAAAAGCAAATGAAATTTGAAACGTAAGAAGCAATAGATTAGCAATTTTATTTAGAATCTTTCTGATTGTGATTGACAGTGTGTTACGCAATTGGGATGCTGGCTGATCCCTCCATAAACATCTTGATAATTAAATGCTTAATACCTAAGCTAATGATATATGCTGTTGGTGTACCTACCTAATTATTGAAGAATTAAATATAGATTTATCTTCAAAAAGTTTCAGACGTTTGATTTCAAACTACTTACTCGTAAACTTGTCCTTTCACTATGGTAGATATGGTAAGCGATGACAGATGGTGTTCCGATGTTTTTCTGTCCAACTGTGTCAGTTAAGGCGTTAACAGATCGTTGAGCCATGCTAATTGGTGACGCACGATCAGGTTTCACTTTAGCTGCATTGTTTACTACATGTGATGCAGAAGCGAATTCTCTGATGTGTTTAGAAATCCTGTTGTCAGATGATAACGTGATGGCTGACGGGGGGAGGAATGGCTTAATGGAGGAATGGTGGAAAGGAGCGGCAAAATGATAATATTTTGCGCCGACCAACACCAATTTCCTATCGTATTATGGGATATGGGCAAAATGGTAAACTACGTTCGCGATCTAATTTCTAAACATGTAGATAAACAAAAAGTTTTTTTCTTTTTTTTCGAATAAAAACCACTCTAATAGCCATTATACACAAAGTTTAGTTAGCGCTAAAACTTCAAACTTTTTTTATAATTTTTTCAATAGTAATGTCACTAGGAAATAACACAACTTTTAAAAGTTGATATTCGCATATGAAAATGACGTCAATTAAAAACAATTATGTTAACAAATTTATAAAAAGAGACAGATGTCACAGACAACTCAGAAATCCAAACTTTTTCTAAGACTCCATGTGCCATGATTATAGCGACACAAATGCCGTGTTTACGAAAGAAAAGAATTCCAAATTCGCATTAGTCATAGTATTGTTTCTGTATTTACAGTTAACTACGTAGTTCTCCACACTTGATCAAATCTACACTTATTTGCCCTTTACACAAATAGCGAGGCGAATCTGCATGACTTCCTACTAAAATGATTATTTACTTTAGTATACAATATTTGATTTTATACGAATAATTATCTAAATATGTTTTCATTTTTCTATGGAAAAAGATTACGTGCCAATGTTTGTGCATGTGTTGAGCGCTAACTAATCAATATTAATTAATCATTAGAATATGGAAAGAAGTATTTTTGCAGAAAATACCATGTGCCTACGAGTTGTTTTAAAAATAATTTAGAGATTCTAATCAAGTTCAAAAATCTTTAAAACTAGCCTAGACAAAGAGCCAGCTCCTCCACTAATTAACAAATTGGTTACAGTTACAGAAGAACCTTTCAGAACATAATTATTCAGGCTTTAAATTATAATTACAATGTGCGTAAAGAGACAATTTGTGTCATTTCAATGAAGTATTCATTTCATATTCGGTTTTCAGTAAATTAGATTATACATAGATTTCACGTGCGCATAACACGTTAGGTACGTGTTAAACATTCAATTCGTTTTTAGGGTTCCGTACCTCAACAGAATAAACGGAACACATATAGGATCACTTCGTTGTCTGTCTGTCTGTCTGTCAAGAGCCTTTTCCTCAGGAAAGGGTGGAGGTATCAAATTGAATTATTATCAAATTTTATATTTCAAGCTTCTAAGTCAACGCAATAAAAAATACGGCCATTTTATACGACATATTTTGATACTCGCAAATAAATCAAATCAATAAAGAGATTTGGCAAAAAGCAGGATTTTCGGACTTTTTCACGAGTCTGAAAATAGTTCATACTAATGTAATTTTATCACATTTTCTTTTTTGCGGTTCCATACTTACTCTTGCGGTTGGAAAATTGACCGTGACGTATATCGATGTATGGCAGAATATTTTTTCACGTACATTCACACATCATTCCAGTTTATGCTGAACTCGCATTGTATAGAATTTCCGTAAAATCCGAGGTCAGCTTATACTGGAAATGTATAGCTAATTTAAATTCGTTCTTGGGATAAATTTATCCCAACTACGGAGCCCTTCATTACGCTTGGTCCGACACGGGTGAGCCTTACTGCCCCGTCTCAAAAATCCATCCTGGTGCCGTATTATGAAGTATTAATGCCATCATTTTTCCAGTGTGAGAGAGAGACGGAGCTAGATAAGGCCGCTAGCACCATCCCGTTTTCGCAGCGGAATAATGATGGCATTAATACTTCATAATACTACCCCTGTATATCCATAATTCCATTGTTCGAACCATGGATGGTAGGTACTAACGTCAAGTAGAGTGTCTTTTCTCTAATTCACAAGTGAGTTGTCAAAGATGACTTTCGGGAACAAAACTCTATGCCGATGAATCCATAATTCGATTCGTCGCTAGCAAAACTCATCATTTTAATAAAATTAAGAATTACTGTTTCAAAAATTAGCTGTTGGGTTGAGGTCTATACGACCTCAAGTTGGCTCCGGTTATGAATGTTACAATTCATGTTCTGTCTAATTTGAACCGGACTCCGATATATCACATTGCATTATGAATGTTACCTATATGATATTGATACGTAACTATTTCAAACAGACATACGACCAAGTCACGCCTTGCGGGAAAGTCCGAAAGGGATACCGGGACCTTGAACAGGCAACTGAAGGAACACGGGTGGGTTTTTTTAACCGACGAAAAGAATGGAGGAGGTTCTCAAGTCAACCCGTATATTTTTGACCTCTTAATTATGAAACCTTAGAATGAATGGTTTTCCTTTCTTTGCAAATGCAGCATCATTTAAAAAAGCATTGGATCGCAGATCTGTATTGGTAGATGTAGGTAAGATTTTCGTAAATAAATAAAGTGAGTTTCTATGACCGCGGTGGCCGCCACAAAACGCTCGCGTTTCGTGACAGCCGTCATGAAAATGATGGCACCGAGGTTTGACTTTACGGTGCCAAAACGCTCTCTAGGGAAACACACCAGCTTACTTTCATAAATAAAGTTTGCGTTTAAAAAAATTGCGGACGCTTTGTGGCGGCCACCGCAGTCTTAGAAAACCCTGGCTTTAGTGGATTTTCACGAACATTTTTTGTACAGACACAATCAAGTAATTACTTAGAAAAGTTAAAATATGCTAATAATATAAAAATATGCATGGTCATTATGGTAATGCTCGCAAAGTTATACTTAATTATCACAGTATAACCTTCAGTGGTCATACAACGCGAATGTCAAATCAAGGACATAACATTATGTCAAATTTTAGCAAGAAAATTATGGCACTGTCATGGTTGAGTTATTTATTTCAGAGAAGAACAGGGAATGTGAACCTTTTGACAGATTTATTAAAAAAAGTTAAATTCAAAGTGGCCTTCTGTTCTTCTATATCTAAACCATCAAAAAAAATACCGACAAGATGTAAAAAACCTTTTTCGGGCTGTTGGAAAAGATTTCAGTAATTTATCCTAAAAATCCCAGTATCACAAACCCAAAACATAGTATAACAGGCATGTAATGTAACTTGATAGATAAAAATTTACATTTCCAAATAGATAATACAATAATACCTTATTACGGACTTGACTTTCCATTAAAGGTGCTGCACTTACGCGAACCGTAACGAAATACCCAAATAAACCATTGTGACCGAAATTAGAAGCAAATAAACATGAGTCAAAGATTTGATTGAATTACCATCGGTTGACTGGGCATTTGTCGATTGAATGCCTTATTTTACTATAGTAGTAAAAACAATTTTATTATTTTTTCTTGCAAAATACATGCGGTAAAATGCAGGTAATACCTACTTAAAGAAACTTGTCTGTCTACCTTTTTGTTTTATTGCAAGATTGAGCCGAAAAACGTGTGAATCGTACGTGTAAAAAAGACAGTAGGTACATTGCGCCATTTTGATCAAAATGTTAGGTAACTATGCAACCAGTTCTGCATTCTTTTTTTAAAAAGGAACTGTTGAAATTGGTTTAAAAAAAGATAATAACAAACGTGTTTCGCCATGTCTGACATTATCTATGACAGTATAGACAACGGTGGCAGATTTCGACATTAAAATATATCGCAGTTCCAATGTAACTTTATCTATTTCCAAGTAAGTAGGTATTTCTCCTTATTACGACAATGTTTCAGTTAGTTAAATAACTATGACTATGTAGATTCATAGAATAAAAACAATCCACTGCTTATCATTGAAAAATGGTTTTTAATTACTTCGTCGTGATAATAAAATATATCTATTCAAACAAAATATCAAAGTAACCAACGATATTTTTATTTAAGTAAGTAATCGTATTATTTGCCTGATAGGCTGAAGAAACGATGAATGGGTATTGTGTGAAAGATGGTATGGCTAGAACAGCAAGGGAATTGCGTAACACACTAACAGTAGCAATGGCTTTCATTTTGACAGTTCAACAACATTCAATGCGTTATTTACGTTGCTGAGCAGACAACATTTTCGAACACATGAAGCAATGGATTTGCAATATCTTTCAAAATCATTCAGATTGCGATTAAAAGTGGGTTGCGCAATTAGGGTGCAGGTAGATACTACGATGACGACTACACTGATGCATGAAAGAAGTTGCCATGATGCGCTGACCCTCAATAAATTGGAATAAGGGCAGGAGAAGGCTGACTTGCACATACCTACCGTTTCGAAATCTACAGTACTAAAATAATTCTGTATAGGTACATACTGGCCTCAAAAAAAATCCCATTACTGCGACTTTATTACCAAACCCAATAAGGATGTTCTTAAAACCAGTTATCATGTTCTCAAAACCAAATGCTATGCATTTTCCTTACAAATGCAACGTCCTTATGTGAGGGGCTCGAGGCTAAATGATAAAAGCCGCCCGAGTCGAGCTACGCTTGTCGTCGTCAGTTAGTAGATGGGTGACCATCCATTTCATATAGAAAGTTTGAAACCCTTACCTACGTGCCTCGGAAAGCACGTCTGTACCCGGCTGTCATTCGTAGATCTTTGACAGTCGTTACAGTAGAAGCCCGAAAGTCTGACAACCAGTCTTACCAAAGGGTATCGTGTGCTACCCAGTAACTGGGTTGTGGAGGTCAGATAGGCAGTCGCTCCATGTAAAATACCTACTGGTATTCAGCTACATACTGGAAGTCGATTCCAACATAGTAGGGAAAAGATTAAGCAGATTAATTTACAACGGCCTTATGTCTTCAACACAGGTGACAAGGTTATTATTGCAACAAATAAACAAACAGACAGACAAACAATGTGCTACTGAATCATTTTGCCTTCCGACATCGACGCAATTGCGCATTGTTCGTCAATCAAAATTGTGCATCACTAACTGCCTACTAAAAGAAAAACCCTACTCTTTGTAGTTGCAATAACTGTTTAGTTTTTAAAGATTTTCCTGCACAGATCTAGTGAAAAAGAAATTTGATTTTTTTTACGCTTATTTGAGAATTTAGGCCAACAACAAGGATTGAACTGTTTGAATCTTAAGGCTCCCACAAACAGGCGCGATATCGCGCCAGTTTGCACGAGCCTTTACGTTTGCGACTAAGTATTTTTCTGTTCTTTCTTCTTGTCTGTTTATATGTGTGTACATAAATGTTTAGCATAATTGGCCTATCATGTTCCCACTGCTGGGACACAGGCCTCCTCTTTTTCAGGCAAAAAGCATTAATAAATAAATGGTTACATGAATATTGTATAGGTAGACGATTCAACTGGTTCTAGACTATGGGCGAGTCAGCCCATAGTTGCTGGTTCCGTGATTAGGTGATCATGATTATACGTATTTAATCGATTTATGTAAGGTAATAAAAACTTTGTTCTTTATAAATGAAGTAATATTTTTCAACTAGTGCATTGTAAATACCAAACAAATAATAACTTATCAAAACTACTATAATTATGGACACTTTATGTTTTTCTAAATTTTTTTAAATTTGACAAGCGCCAAACGGGTTTGTGACCACTGACTGCTGAGTCAGCGCCATATTTTTTTAGGTAACGCATTTAAAATATTGCAATTTAATATTTTTACGAAGGTGGAATAATATGTATGGCATTCAAATTATTATGTAAATCCTTATGTAAGTAACATTTCGTTTCATTCTTAAATCTTAAAATGCCTTGTCAAATTAATCACATTATCCATGGACTGCATATCAATGCGGAGGAAATATTATGTAAGTACCTAAGAACATCGTTTTTACCTTCAAGTATCTACTTTTAAATATTTGGAGATATTTGTACCTAATATACTTCTCTAATATCCAAGCTGTTTTCTATACTTAAGTTTTTTTTTTTGGAAACGTGCTCTCCTTTTTTTAGAGTTACGAAAATTTAAAATAATCTTTGATTAAAACCGGGTTTTCATATTTAACGGTTTATTATATTTCCGCTACGTAATTAATGCAGTTGTCAAGTTTTATTAACCTTTGTTATGGAGCCATGTTTTTCTTTAATAATTCACAAAGGCGTGAATTATACAAAAAAAAAAAAATGTTAAGTCGGGTTACCGACGACATTAGTATGTATGCTTGGTATGAGGAAGCCTCTCAAGGAATCATTTTATGTGAAAAAGTTAATGATCGTAAAAGACATCGTTCGAGTTTCTCTTAAGTTTTTATTACGAGCCAATCAATTACGCTTTTTCAGTTGGTACCTGGGAACATCATGCCGTACGTACTGAAAACGCGGACCAAATTCTAAAGTCCACGCAGAAGCCACTGAAGCTTGTGATTAATAAAATCTTTATTAAGTTGTACCATAACTGTGTTAAATAGTAAGTCTACTTATGCTAATAAAAACCATTAATATTCATGCAAATTGTTAATCTGTTCTATCAACTGCTACTTATTTTTATTAACGGCCATTCCAATACGTATTCTAATTTTATAGCTAATAATATATACCAATATTATTGTTATTTATCTATAATTATAAAGTTATAACTGTCTGACATTCGGTTATTTGCGGCTTGTTATGGCAACAGTGGAACCTTGTGTTAGGGAAACCGGTTTTTGTTTGGCAAAAAGTATGATATTCAACGGTAAGCAATGAAAAAAAAAAGACATCTTTACTGTACAATAGCCTTTACAAGTAGAATACGTACCTACGTAATAAGACAATTTTTGTTTTAAATACGAAGAGGATCATTTAAAAAAAATATAATTGCCGTATTTACCAAAACAAAGCGACAAAAATAACCAGATTTGAGTTGCAAAGTAGGTGTACACACACGGCTACACATCAAGCTATACATTTCCAGTTTATGCTGATCTCGCATTGTATACGATTTCCGTACAATGCGAGGTCAGCTAATACTGGAAATGTATAGCTTGATGTGTAGCCGTGTGTACGTATCCTATAAGTACCTATTAAAAATAATTCTTGGTTATGGTTATGTAAAATTGCATCCTCATTATTTCGCACAAAATGATGGCCAACAAAAAACGGCCGAGGACATTCCAGTACAAACCAGTTATTGCCGAAATTTTGGAAACCCGCAAAAGTTGAATGACCTGGCATTTTGAAACTTGTTTTCAGTTCTCTCAGGCCAGTCCCCTTCTGCATTTTTAGTATGAAGCTACAAGTACACGGCGGGCTCGACTTGTCGAACCAAAAAACTCCAACCAAGAAGTGGAGACCCCGAAAATTTTATGGAACAATCGAAATTTTTATTTAATTTAATTCGGTTTTCGGTATGAAAGTCCTAATTCAACGTCTCATTTTTAAGCCCAACAACCCAGGACACGAAAAGAAAATTAAAAAGGTTCCTAGTGAATGTGATTTTTTTTTAAATCAAATTGTGGAAGCACCTCTTTTGTGGAGGCCATGGCCCTTGTTGCCCCGCCTTAAATCCGGCCCTGGATAAAATATAAGTAGGTAAATACTTAACTCTTTTTCTTACAATCTAGATTATAGAATAGAATAAGTAGCAGAAATCGAGCTAATAAATGCCTAGGTAGTAAATTAATATTATAGAAAACCTACGCCGTATCAACCTATGTACAATCAACAAACTTTAAGCATGCTCACTTAAGAAAATATTTCTGTGGCAGCGCAGCCAGTGACAAACCACACCCCTTCCTGGTTTCGCCCAATTAGAGACAATATGTATTTGTGTGAGTTATTCACACAAATCCATATTGTCTTATTGTGTTTGTTACACGCCCTGCAGATGTAAAAAAACATTTAGCCATTGGTCAGTCGTGGCCAGTCGTGACCTGTGCTACGCGATTATCGCCTTAAAGGTGAGCATGCGGAAGATTTTTCGACTGTACATGCTAACAAATACAAACGGCGATTTACCCGATAACCCCGATTTGTAGCCAGAGGTAGGTATGCGTTGTAAAAAGCAAACACAGGTGTGATTGTCACGCGCACACTACAAATGATTTTATTGTTTCAGGCCGATATAGTACAATGTAGCGATAAATATTTTTAAGTACTATGTATTTGTATTTGAGATAAAACGGCTATTATGTTCCATGGTTATTGCGTATGTAATGTTTAATTTCGGAAATAAGTGATACGGTACTGTATACCTACACGCAATGTTTAAATAAAACGTTTGCGTAAAACTTTCTCCAGAAGCATTTCATAACAAACTTCAGCATCCTAATTACGTAATACACGATCTCGATACATGGTCAATTAGAATCTGCAAATCCATAGCTTCATAAATTCTAAAAAAAAATCTGCTCTACCACGTAAATAACGCAATGAATATTGTTGAACTGTCAAAATGAAACAGATTAGTCTTAATCGGTTACGAAAATAAGTTACGCAATTAGATGGCTGAAGTGATTTCAAAACTTTAATTTTAATGCTGGAATGAATAACGATTACTTATATAAACTGACCTCGCATTGTACGAAAATTCTATACAATGCGAGACCAGCTTAAACTGGAAATGTATAGCTTGATCTGTAGCCGTGGGAACCTATTAATCAGAATCCTCTCAAAGTAAAAGTGCTTTAAAAAAAAAAAAAAATTCGTACCTAAATTAGTCCATAAGTTGTTGTTGCTTTAGTTAGTGATGTTATGCAAACTAAGTACAGCTGATATTTCTAAACAATAGAAATAAATAAAATTGAAATATCTGTTTGTAATGTAATGACAAACTAACAGCTTTTTACTAAATACTTAAGAAAGTATATACGGTAAATAATTATGACAATATTTTTTATATTTTATTTTTTGTTCCGGCTAATCTCCGAAACGGCTGGATCGATTTTGACAGGAGTAACTTAGGCTACTTTTATTTAAAAAAAAGAATTAGTGTCCACACGGGCGAAGCCGTGGTCAGCAGCTAGTAGGTAATATAATAAAACCAACGAACAACAAAAAAATAAATAAATAAGCCCTCCAAAAAAAAAGAAATCTGGACAATGGACATAAACGGCAACGTAAACTCGAAATCACATTCATTGTGTTCAAGGAAAAACTTGAACAGAACCGGTAAGTGTACGCGATGGAAATACCAAAATGTACCTACTTTTGTATTTTGGGTTTAGGGCCTTTCCAAGATGCAGTCTTACATCACCAAAGGCAGCGAATTTTTACCTCACTCGATGTTCGTCGTTTAGCCCAAATGCACTTTTGATGAGGAAACGGCCTCACCCATTCTCGTGCTATCTGTGTGAAACCACTTGCACACCTGCACACCTGCGTTACGGAAGATATTTGCGAGGACAACGCTAAGTGCCACCCGCCGCGCCGCGGTCGCGGCGTTGTGTCGCCGCTGCACTAACGCTGTCGAAATGGCCAAATTCTCCTGGTCCTAGGGATACTAGAAGTGTCAAAAAGCATCGATATATATCGTATCGATAATAAAAAAAAATATCAATATCGATTTCGATATATCGAAAAAAAAATCGATATATCGGTGAAATTTTCAAAAAATAAAAAAAAAACCAGTTTTATAGTCGGCTAAATATATCGAACAAAAATATGGATTTTTCGATATTTCGATATTTTTTCAGCAAGCCTATCTGGTCCATTCTGGAAAAATCTCACCGCGAAATCTAAGGTGTAGTGAGCTGTCATTCCATCTGACGATAAGGATTGATTGTTGAGAGCTCACTTCACCTTCAAGTTTTCACGGTGAGATTTTTACAGAATACAAAGGCTGGTCCAAAAGTGAGTTTGTTTCTTTGTTACGCTTTTACGCTAAAACGGCTGAACGGATTTGGATGAATCATAGGATACTTTTCATCCCGATAAACGCAGACGATGTCGCGAGCAGAAGCTACATAGTGCAGGTATAAATGGAATTATCGACACGACGACAAAGAAGATGCGGAGATACTCAAAGCCGGTAGATACCAACTGACAGCAAACCACACAGCTGTGGTAACCGACCTACCTTACCACAAAGTAAATGGTACCTACCTAGGTACTTTTAAACAGGAAAACTAAGAAACTAGTTTTCTAAACAAAAATCAATCTGCCTAGGCTTTTCCCAACTATGTTAGGGTCGGCTTCCAGTCTAACCGGATGCAGCTGGATACTAGTATTTTACATGGAGCGACTGCCTATCTGACCTTCACAACCCAGTAACTGGGTAATACGATAACCCTTGGTAAGACTGGTTGTCAGACTTTCGGGCTTCTGAGAACCCGTAACAACTGTCAAATATCTACAAATGACAGCCGGGACCAACAGCTTTAACGAGCTCTCCGAGGCACGGAGGAGTCTCAGTATGTAAAGATAGTTTTCTAGAGCTAGACTTAGACTAGACAATAATAATTTTTTTTTTTTTTTTGGTGATGCTATAGTCGCCCCCTATTACATGGGACTAAAACAGAACAGGAGAAATGTGGGTGTATTATAGGTAAGTATCTACACCTCTGCCTGACCTTTCAGGGATTACTGACGTAAAGTTTTGTTATGTAATAATATTTGACATTCCAAAAAGATGTAACTCAAACTAAACAGCCAAACTAGATTTAACGTTATTGTTTTTTTTTTTTTTGTTATTTGGAAACCGGCTTATTCGGATCGGGACGAATGTAATCGGTGACAGACAGTAGACAAGTGATTGTAGACCTTCGATATTGATGAAGGAAAAGGAAACCAAAGTCCTTGCCCTTACTAAAAATCTCTCTTTTGAAACAACTGACCGTGATCACGTATCGGTTGCTCGGTTGCCCAACAACCAACATTGTAAACATTCTAGTACATGATACGTGCCTGAGCAACCTCAATGAACCTGTGATACGTACAGTAATGATTTTCTATTGAAATGGCCCTACGGAATTACTTTGGCATGTCTGTAATTATTTTATCGATAAGAAAATTACAGCGCGTGTTTTGCCGAACGTGGTTCACTTTCGATGTTTCTAGAATTATTTTTATAGTTATTTTTCCATCAAGGAACTGCAATGCAAAACAAGTTCCACAATTGCTGTCTTTAATTGTCCTGTGGTTAACCGTAGACTTGTTAACTTTTAGAATACGAGTACATGTTGAGTTTTTGCATATACCTACTTACCTACTAATCTGATAACTATACATACAAATAAATAAAAATTTCACTAGTTGGTTTGTAATGTCAAAATAACAGGTTTATACTAAATGCATATGAAAGTATAAACTTACAGAAATTATAGCAAAAAAAAAAAAAAATCTGTCAGATTGTTCCGGCTAATATCCGAAACGGATTTTGACGGAACTTACCTTTATTTTAGAAAAATAATTAGGGTCCACGAAAGTCAACGTCAAAGTCAAAGTCAAAATGACTGACTTTGACTTTGGCTTTGGATTTTGACGGAACTTACATTTATTTTAGAAAAATAATTAGGGTCCACGAAGGCGAAGTCGTGGGCAGCAGCTAGTCCTAAATATAGCTATACAAGGATCTCTAGGCGCGTGATTAAAATTAGAACTAACGCCGTCATCTTGTTTTTTAATACATTTCACAACGCCCAGCGCCCCCCTGCCAACGTCATTCAAACGTAAAGGACCCTTGTGTAACTTACACACTTCCCCGAGAAGTGTCAGGTATGCGGACTTGGTACTACAGTCTGGCCGTCGAGTTTCATACTAACGAATATGTGTTTTGCGAATTTGACCTTTATTACTAGGAATGTTAAACTGACAAGTGTCAGGAACACATTCACTCGATGGCCGGACAACAAGGAGCCTGTGTATAGTTTTATATCCGCACGCGTACATTTCGAACTTTCCTCTAAAAATGTAATAATCAGATTATTTTTTCACCCCCTTAGGGTTATAATTTCGGAAAATCCTTTCTTATCTGATGCCTACGTCATACAAAGAACACACCGTCCAAGTTTCAGGTCTCTACGATCTGTGGTTTAGGCTGTGCGTTGATCCGTCAGTCAGTCATTCAGGACACGGCATTTTATATGTATAGATTACTCCTTCTCAAAGCAAAACTCCCTGCAACTCTTTCAGTGCGGAAACAGCGTGTGACTAAGCTACTGAGACATATGTCATAGCTACTCATCATGAATACAAAGAGCCATCAAGTAGTTAGTGACAGAGGAAATGTCCGTGATGATGTCGTGATCTGCAACTGTTTTGCATTAAGGAAAACCTTCATTTGTATAAAAAAAACCGGCCAAGTGCAAGTCGGACTCGCGCACGAAGGGTTCCGTACCATTATCTATAGAAACGGAAAAAAACATGTCTGTTGTATGGGAGCCCCCCTTAAATATTTGTTTTGTTTTAATTTCATTATTTATTTTTAATTTTAAAGTGAATATATTATAACTAAATATTCTGTGAATATTTCAAGCGTCTACCTACCTGGTGCCGTTATCAATATCGAGCAAAAACGAGCAAAAAAAAATATTTATTTTATTCTGTTTTTTTGTATTTGTTGTTATAGCGGCAACAGAAATACATCATCTGTGAAAATTTCAACTGTCTAACTATCACGGTTCATAAGATACAGCCTGGTGACAGACGGACAGACAGACAGACAGCGGAGTCTTAGTAATAGGGTCCCGTTTTACGTTTTGGGTACGGAACCCTAAAAATTAAGTGTAGCAGGCCCAAGACTATTTTTTTGTGGCAGTGACCTTCAAAGGTACCGTTTCCTGGACTGCTTGTGCGATTTAGTCGTAGGTATTACGCCAAAACCGAAAAGCTTCTGGAGATGTCACGAAATTTCTTTATGTACACACAGTAAATAAATACATAATATAGATACGACATAATTATAATTTGAGTACAAAGGTACTGCTTATTTCTTAAGAAATTTCTTCCAGCAGACCTGCGAAAGTAGAAATAAGAAAGAAATGTAAGCAATAGTGTGTGAGAACAAGAAGAGAAAAATATGAATATGCGAAGACTTAAACTAAAATATTAAATTCTAGCTGATGCTCGCGGGTTCGCCCGCGTGGATGTCGGTTATTATACACTAAAACCTCCCGCGAGAACCACTCTATCCATTGGTGAAAACAGCATGACAATCGGTGCAGTAGTTTTTGAGTTTATCGCGAACAGACAGACAGACAGACGCGGCAGAGGACTTCGTTATATAATATTATGTATGATGTAGTGATACCTACACGTATAACGCAAAAAATTACCATGTACTTAAATAAATACGTAAAGTTTAAATATATAAACATTTATACTACAGGTATATAAATACTCACAGTTGAGAGGAAATATGGAAAATATTCGATCGTTCTACTTAAAAGAAATCAAGAAATCAAAGCTACATTCACAGTTCCCAACCATTCAAAAAGTATCAATATCAATTCCGATATTATCACTACAAGACAGATCGTATAGAAACATAAAAAAACATATCAGATTTTCAATACTTGTAGCCCCTCCAAAACTATAGATATGACAAAAATAAAAAATTTGACTACTAGCTTTACCAGCCCCTCTCTGGGGCACTGGGTTCAAGCACAAGTGCGTGTGCCCGGGGCCCCAGAGGGCGGCAGATACTTAAATCAGTTTTTTTTTTAATGTCACTAACATAGTTTTTTTAAGTTTTGTACCACTAACAATTTTATGGACCAAATATGTCAGAATTAAAAAGATTTTTTTTTTTTTTTTACCTCGCGACGTCATCTGAGTGGTGTTCGGAAATTATTGCACGGGAACGTAACACCCAGGATAAAAAAGTATCGTATGTCCTAACCAAGGGCATGTTACCTGTGTGCCAATTCGAAATCCGTTGAGCCGTGAATAGGTAACAGACAGACAAAGTTAGTTTCACATTTCGCACACCTAGATCTAAACTGACACAACTCAAAAATAGTTAATTTTGAGTTATGTTTGTATTCGAATGCTCGGTGATCATACGCAGGATTGAATTTTAGCCCCAGTTCATATACAGTGACATTTTACAAACTATTTATTATCTAGAATCAAATAAAATTGTATAACTTCCCAAACAAAAAAGGCAGATATACGTTTTTATCGTCTCTTGAAAAATTACCTATTTTGAGTTGTCTCAGTTTAGATCTTGGAGTGCGATTTATAATAAAAGTATGGATTGCATAACAGAATCTTGATAAAATTGTAGATACTTGCTGTCTTTGAGTCATATATCAGTATCGCCATTACATCTTTCATCAAACTCAGAACATAATCAGCTCGTCTCAAATCTTATCTGAACTTATTTCATTTTTCAAGTGTCTGCTGGACAAGTGGCTAGCCTTCGAATGTCTGATAATAATGACGGTCCTGTATGAAGTAGGTACCAACTTTCGCGTCATACAAACATGTGTTATGAACGCGTGCAGATTTCTTAATCTTGACCCCATTGTACGGGAAATTACCATAAAGTAAATATTAGCTCATTAAAATTAACTCAACAACAGTGAGTAGATGACCTAACGAATACCACAACTGGAAGGTTGTTGTTGCCATGCGGGAATATATATTCGGATGGCGCTTGGACGATAAATAATGATTGACAACATTTATGATTTTTATCATGAAAGTTTGGTTAGGGAAAAAAAAACAATGTGAAATATTATCGATGGAAATGAGCAGCACTAACTTTGAAGAGATATAATATTTTAATTTTTTTATTTATTTATTTACCCAAGATTAACTGTTGTTCATAAAATGCGTGAATAAAAACTGGTCAAATAAAAACACAGCCTGCGTCATTAGTATTTTCTATTAATTAAAACAAAAGATGTTATATTATTTGTAAATCAGGTGTTAACTACGTGAAAGGGCTATTTAATAAAAAAAACACTTCCTTAGTACCTACTAAAGTTGAAATTTATCTCATGTAGGCTTGGCTAGTATATGTAAAAGTTGCAGATAATTACGGTTTTTTTTTCTTATTCAGTAAGTTTAATATAGACAGGAATAATAAACTATTTAACCTTCAGCATTTTATGTGTTTCCAATATAACGAAAAAAACCATTTAAGAATAATTGTGATTATACTTAATTGCATCTATTTATTTTGATTGACTATTCTATAATTGATGGAATATTGAAATTAAACATTGCGTAAAAAAATGTCAGGTATTTTATTAATTGGCCAAATATGATAGATAATCCATCGACGAAAACTAACCTAACTCAGTTTATAAATAAAAAAATCTTCTCAGGTAGAGGACGTTTAACCTGTATGACCGCGGACGGGCCGCGCGCGGACCAAAAACTATTGTAGTTAATTAGAAAGTCCTTGAAGACCCGTACAAAATAATCTAAACGTGTTTTTCTTTAGTATTGTAAAAAAAAACAATACATATATGTATACGAACACCGTCATCTTACTGCATCATGAATTATTAGACCATACGTCATATACAGGGTGAAATTGAATTCATGGGCATCCTCGTAATGATGGCTGAACTGATTTAACTTTTCGGGATTTCTGTTTTGGTCCATAGTGAAAGTTTTTTTCATTGTTCATAATGATGAGTACAATGGATGCTTATGCATTCAATTACACCCTGTATTAATAAAATTACGATCAAAATTTTGATGGAAAAATTTTGGTGCTTAAAATAGCAGCCGTTAATTTGGTTTAAAGGATGCATAAAATCCGCGTAAGTAGTTTACAGCCTTCTCATAATTAAATCAATATTTTATTAACTTACTTAGGCATCGTTATTTTCCAATAAAGTAAAAAAAAAAAAACAACTCCGCCCTAAATACGTACATTAATAAACCATAGTAGTTATATTGACTACTAAGGTGTATTAATAGTCTTTAGGCGTATGAGGAACAGGGTGTAAAGTTCACTCATCCACCATAGAAAAGGGTGGATCCTCCGACCAGACGGGTGTTGTGTCTGGCGGGCAACTGCCCGACGATTGATGTCGAGTTCTTGTATTGCACTGTAAACTGTAATTGCGCGATGCAGGATTTATGTGACGTCAGGATTTTTGTGTGACGTCATGTCTTTGATGCGTAGTTCAAATGTGGCGATGTAGATACCGCCACAAGACTATGATTTACAAAAGTTCCTTGTGCTAAAAATACAACCCGCCAATTATAGTTCAACGTACGACATAGAATCAGTAGAATGGAAACATTTCCGCGTGTTTTAAAGCCTTCTAATTTTGAATCCATCGAAACGGTTCATGAATGGAAAACCGGTTTTTTTAAACAGTAGTCGGTAGTCCCACCCTATCACGCGTTGAGTGTGATGTCTTGGCTTCAATTAAGGAAGATGTTGTGTTATTATGATATTACATAACATCCTACTTAGTACCTTTGACAGAAAAAAAAACCTCGTAGCCTAAACGATATTGCTCAATCTGTCAATGCCGCATTGCACATGTATACATATTATAAACTAGCTGCGCCTCGTAGTTTCACCCGAGTAAGTCTCGATCCCGTGGGGATATCGGGATAAAAAGTATCCTATGTCCTATTCCGGGTCATGGTCTACACCTGTGCCAAATTTCATCCAAATCCGTTAAGCCGTTTTAGCGTGAAAGCGTAACAAACAAACTCACTTTCGCATTAAACTATTAGTTAGGATTAAAGTCGCTTGTTTGTATGTCCGCGTTTCGCTTTAAGTTTGTCTGTATGTCCACCTTGTTCTGGAAGGTTTATGTGTATAACACGTTAATATTAAAGTTACGTAAAAACCGTGCGAAGCAGGAGCGAGTCGCTAGTACGATTATATTCCGCGCGCGAGTGCTAGTCACCACCTGAGGTATGTGATCGATTACTTTCGAATTTATAATATTAGTATGGTATGGATTACATTTTTGATTTACTAAAAATAACTGCTTATTCTCGATTTTCCGGCCATTAGCAGTTCTGTCAAAAAAAACACATAAGTACATAACATAACATCGCGCCTGCATATCCCCGAAGTGTTAGGCAGAGGTGTATCTATAGTACACCCACATTTCGTCATGTTTCAGCCCTATGTAAAAGGGGGCGAGACTATTGCTATCAACTAAAAAAAAACATGTTTACAGATTGGTATTAAAGTAATTACGATACCTAATCTTTAGAATAGAGAAGTTCACGGGTTAAGCCTCGACGCGAGTCCTTTAGAACAATTACCACGAAGTTTATATAGAAATTGTTTCACCAGAGTCGCGTGGCTCCGTTGCATCGCGCCTGGCTATGGAAGCCTTTATACGACTACCTATTAGTAGACACATAGAATAGTTAAGTCCAGTTTTGCAACGAATATTATCTTTTAATTCTTATCTTAATCACATTCACTTGTCTAGTCACAATGCTAGCCTTGACACTAAGTTTAAAAATAATATGTAACCACACAAAAAAACGTCATCATTGCAAGAAACTGTCAGACTGACATACCTAATATAGGTGCAAATGTCTGAATTGAAATGTTGACATTTATTATTATAATAAAAAACGACACTCATGCCACATACAAACACTATCTACGTCATAGTTAAACGAAAGAAAAATAAGCACATAATACAGAGACCGGGGAAGTGGGGGGCAGAGGGGCCAAATGTCCACCTTAAATCAAACGGGGGTCCGCGCCCCCTCCACTTTTACTATCTAGTAAATAAGGTTCACTAGTAAATAAGCTTTGTATGAAAAAGCGCTGGTACCTACCTAACAAAAATTGGACCAAAGTAGTTTGCCCGCCCGTCATGGAGTAGGTACTTTCGCGGTCCCTGACGTAATATTTAGTTTTTATAAAAAACTCGAATATTGTTCTAAAAATATTCTAGTTTTTTATTCGTACCATAAACCTAACTAATGATCGGTTCGACTGTCACGCACACGCACAGCCAATTACGACGACACTGGTACAAATTTGGATTGTGAAACGAACCCTTAAGGGTCTTTAGTCTATACACTTGACATGACGTGACATTAAATGGAAGAGTTCGATTTATACATTCGAATTTCGAAATAGTGATGCAGTTCGTTGCAGCCAGCGCGTGGTTTAACAACGGAAAGATGGGAGGAGCGACAATCGGACACAATACTGTTGCGAAAAGTATCCGATTACTCGACTGTTGACCTAGCAAAGAATATACCTTCAATTAGAGTCATGCCTGAGTGATTCACACAAACTATTTAGTCTCAGTAATTTGTCTTACCTATGTATTTACTGGGTAAAATGAGCGTGTAAAATAACTTACGTAATACCTAATTCATTGATTTGAATGAGGCCATTGGATGTAATTTATCTATTACTTACGAGTCCCCTATAAACGAATTTTAACTTAGCTTTGTTATTTATTGGTGTAACCGTAAATACTTTTGGGCCATGAAATAATTATAGATAACTCCATGCATACATTTATCATTATATGAATTTATGTAAGTATCTAACTATACATAAAGTATACCTAATTTTCTTTTCCGCAAGCTTTATTTATTTATTTATTTATATATACTTTATTGTACACCAGAAAATACATAGCGAAAATAAATATATTTAACACTACAAAACATACAATGGGCGGCCTTATCGCTTTCTGCGATCTCTTCCAGGCAACCTTAGAATGGACAGTGATTGCGTGGACATAAAAAATGGGGTTCTCATTGGTGCAAAATAATAAGTAGGCAGCAAAGAATAATAAAGTAGTAAGTAGGTAGGAGGCTCGTGGCTACGTAATAACAGCCGCACGGGTTGATCCCTCAGGTTAAGCTACGCTTGCCGGGGTTGGTCCGTGGATGGGTGACCATCTTTACATATCGAGACTCCTCCGTGCCTCGAAAAGCACGTTAAGCTGTTGGTCCCGGCTGTCATTTGTGGATCTTTGACAGTCGTTACGGGTCGTCAGAAGCCCGAAAGTCTGACAACCAGTCTTACCAAGGGGTATCGTATTACCCGGTTACTGGGTTGTGGAGGTCAGATAGGCAGTCGCTTCATGTAAAATACTGGTATTCAGCTGCATCCGGTTAGACTGGAAGCCGACCCCAACGTAGTTGGGAAAAGGCTAGGCAGATGAAGTAGGTAGGAGGTAGCTTTGTTGGAAAACAAGCTATTAAAAAGGTTGTAACATCGGTTTAACCTCAGACTAAATAAAAGTGACGTGTCACGTGAGGCCGGTTTCGCAAGCATGTGTGCTAGCGAGATGTAGTTTGATTGTAAATGTATGCGTGTGAGCGTGTTTGCACAGAGCGGAGGTGTAGTTTTAGCATGCTTCACGGTATTGTTCGTAGCTCTCTGTCTTAGTCTTTATTTGGTCTGAAGGTGAAGCCGAAAAAGTTCATACACCGCACCAGTTAAAATTAGTCTTCATTACTTCCATTTACCACCACAATAGCTTTTAGTAACAGGAATGTATTCAAAGTATACGAAAAGAGGTTGTATATTTTAGCGAAAGTGCGTTTAACAAAAGCATTCTCTGAAACCGTTAGTCACAGAGTACAACCTTTTGTGATACTTACTAAAGTCTGGGGGGTTTTTGGGGTTCCGTACCCAAAGGGTAAAACGGGACCCTATTACTAAGGCTCCGCTGTCCACCCGTCCGTCTGTCACCAGGCTGTATCTCATGAACCGTGATATTTAGACAGTTGTTCACAGATGATGTATTTCTGATGCCGCTGTTGTTATCAACAAATACTAAAAAACAGAATAAAATAAATATTTAAGGGGGCTCCCATACAACAAACGTAATTTTTTTGCCGTTTTTATAAATAACTAGCTGATGCCCGTGGCTTCGCCCACGTGGATTACGGTTATTATATTCTAAAACCTTACTCGAGAACCACTCTATACATTGGTGAAAACAGCATGAAAATCGATGCAGTAATTTTTGAGTTTATCGCGAACAGGACGACAGAGAGACGCAGCGAATGACTTTACATTTCAAGTGATTGCTGTTTGTTTTTTCAATTTGGAGTTTGACATTTGCACCTGTCAAATTTGTCTACGAGATTAAAAAGCAGACTTCGGTTCACACCGAGACGCGACACGACGCGCAGTTTTTTTTATGATCCGATACAATATCGAATTTATTTACTACACAATAAGGTACACGCGCAGCACCGCACATCTCAGCGAACTTTGGCACGTGTCAACCCTTGCACTGAAATTATACCTTTTCGTGAAGAAAATAAGTTCGATTTGTTATAAAGTGCGCGCAGCGTCGCGTCGCTTCACGTCGCGGTCTGACCCTAATGAATAATGGCAGCCCATTGAATATGTACGAGTCAGTAGTGCAAATGGTAGCTATCTGTGTGGTAGAGTATCTGTTTTTTGTGCCTGAAATTGTGTCATCATTATAGTATCCAACACCTTCTTTTCAGAGCTTACTAAGACTGGCCGACCTCAACTAAACTCCAACACAGTACTGGGTCATGATGTGATGAATAGGTAAACTCAATATACGTACTTTAGAAATTAGACTTACGTTCGTACGGATTTTTTCGAAAGCTTATGTTTATTTACAAATTCAAATAATTTTAATTTGTAGAACCTATGCAAACAAAAAATACAGATTATAAATGCGAAAGTGAGTTTGTTGGTTTGTTACGCTTTCACGCTAAAACGGCAGAACAGATTTGGATGAAATTTGGCACATGAGTAGATCATGACCTGGGTTAGGACATAGGATAATTTTTATCCCGATTTTCCCACGGGGTCGAGACTTATGCGGGTGAAACCGCGGGGCGCAGCTTGCTGTTTATATTTTGTGTAGGTTTGCCGATATATCAAGAAGCGCTAAACTAAATAGGTGTTTATCTACTTAGTAGGAGTAGATACCTTACCTATAGACTGCCCCATTTAAAAGGACTACAAGATAAGTTTGTATTCATCGAACGACACATTTTATTACTTAGGAGCAGTTCATGTTATCTCGTACTTAATTAGGTACATACATTCGTTCGGACATGAACCCAAACCATTCAAAGTGACATTTAATTGTAATTATTGTCAACTCAATCCCTAATTTATTTTAGGGATGCCGCGTAGCTCGTAGATCAATATCGCTACGGTCGTAGCCACTGACTACCACGTTCGTAGCACCGTAGCACTAATTTGTAGCAATTAATATTATGTTAGACTTTTAATAACACCTTTTTCGTTTTGCCATATCAATCAATCGGCCTAGCCTCTTTCCAACTATGTTGGAGTTGGCTTACAGTATAACTGGATGCAGCTGCCTATACATATAGAAGCACCAAGAATACTGTACCCAGGATTTTGT
This sequence comes from Lithophane leautieri, assembly GCA_949152455.1. Classification (NCBI taxonomy): domain Eukaryota; kingdom Metazoa; phylum Arthropoda; class Insecta; order Lepidoptera; family Noctuidae; genus Lithophane; species Lithophane leautieri. The sequence goes on along the minus strand of OX424476.1, from coordinate 13,983,596 downwards.
AATATCTATATACATTTTTAAAATAGTGTCCTTGGAGTTTCTTGCCCGTTCTTCTCCATAGAGATCTACGATTTGAAATGGGCAACTAGCTTCAACTCTTCGACTAACTGACCGACTTTTTGACACTTCAAAAGTGCCTGTAAATGTTTTAATTGAGTTTGAGTTTATCTGACCTCCACAACCCAGTTACTGGGTAACACTAAGGAAATATTGGTTGTCAGATTTTTGGGCTTTTCTGGTTTTGCAGTAATGACAATAATTAGTAAGTGCATGTTACAAAACTGAGGAACCAATGAATATTAACGTTTACGTTACTTGCCCTGAGAAGATATTTTTTATCGGGCTTTCATGACCACGTGCGACTCTTACCTTGACATGCATTCATACGTATCAATTGAAAATAATAACAAAAAGGCATTTCGCAAGCTATTATCGACATAATACTAAATATCTTCTATTTATTTACTGTATAACTTTATCGATACAATGCCAAGCATATATCGGTAAAAAACCGAAATTGCTATTTCGTAATTAGAGCGGACGCGAGGAGAAAAAGCGGCCAAGTGCGAGTTGGACTTGCATAGGAGAGGTTCCGTACCACCATACGATATTCAACATAAATATCAGCACATATACACACACACAACATACATATTATTATATTTACCTTATACATTCATGTCACTTTTTTTTATTACTTTGCATTATTGGCATTTTTAAGATCGAGCAAAAAACGCCGAAAAATACTTGTTACTTGTATATCACCTTTAATTTTTCACTTCATTTTAGTTTTATTCTTTGTTCTTTGGTCATAACTCCGTGTGATTTTCATGTAATACAGCCCTGTGAGAGACGAAAGGACAGCAGAGCCCTAGTAATAGGGTACCCATCGGGTACGGAACTCTAAAAACCGATAAAAATGGTTCTGTCATCGTTGTTTCATAACCAATATTGTAATAGACTGATATGTAAGCCGGTCAAGTGTGTGCGCATGCGCAATGGCCTTAGAACAATGTTACATTATCATAATCACTTGCTTAATTTTTAATGATAATTATTGCATCAAGTAATCGTTCTTGGCTGAATCATCGCAGTTCATGTGCGTAGGTAGAAAGGGTCTTTGTTTTGTTTGCATAATATTAATTAAACTTTTTTTTTAATTCTATTGTTTTTCATGAAGTTCTTAAAACTACACAATATTATCGCTATAGTTAACCAAAATAAGGTAAGTATTTATTCATTGACATGCTAGGCATTATATTTTTTTTTTTTATATAGGAATCCGGCGTGCCCACCACAACTCACCAAAGTTTCATCACAATCGGTCGAGCCATTTTTGAGTGTTTGCGAGACTAACGCACGGCAATTGATTTTAATAATATTGTATCGAGGTGGCTGCTATTTTTCACAAATAGAACCTTCTACAAAAATAACACTAAATTCAAATTAAATTACATTTCTTCATCATCTGCCTAGCCTTTTGCCAACAATGTTGGGGTCGGCCTCCAGTCTAACCGGATGCAGCTGAATACCAATATTTTACATGGAGCGACTGCCTATCTGACCTCCACAACCCAGTAACTGGGTAATACGATACCCCTTAGTATGACTAGTTGATAGACTTTCGGGCTTCTGACGAACCGTAACGACTGTCAAATATCTGCAAATGACAGCCGGGACCAACGGTTTAACGTGGTTTTCGAGGCACGGTATGTAAAGATAGTTACCCATCCACGGACCAACCCTGGCAAGCGCAACTTAACCTGATAGATCGACTCGTGCGGCTGTTATTACTTAGCCACGAGCTCCTCATATGAACATTACATTTATGAACTTGAAATTACTATCGCAGGGATATAAATAAACACTTTCCATTCGTCGCACCCAACGGAAAACTGCAGCAAAATGATAGAACAATACAAATATTTTCTTTCAAGAATGCAATGAATCTAAAGCAATATTAGAATTACTAACTACAATCTACTATACCATTGTAAATACGAATCAATTTCCACGCCTCCCCTTGAGACCCAGGCCAAATTTTCTTTGATATTCGGATGCACGATCTAAAGAGGTACCATAAAAAATATAAACATACAGTTTTTTTTTTTGCGATAACAGTAACCCCTTAAGAGGATTCTCAAGGGGTTATTGCTATCGCAAAAAAAAAATCTGCTGTGCTCTACATTTATTTTATGTTCGCATACCTCGTCAAAATGTAGGATACAGCCTCAGACCAAATAAAAAACCAAGATGGAGCGCTGCGAACAATACAGTGAAGCATGCGAAAACTACACCAACGCTCTGTGCATACACGCTCACACACACACATTTACAACAATTTACAATGACACTACAATCAAACTACACCAAACTAAGTGCACACATGTTTACGAAACCCGTCAGTCACTGTTGACAGCGCTCTGTCTTGGTTTTTTATTTGGTCTGAGGGTACAGCTGATATTTTTTTGCGATATCTGGGTTGGTCTCATAGTGAAATTTGTTCATAATGATGAGTACAATGGCCCTTTAAGAGGACGCTCCTGAATTAAATTTCCCCTTGTAATCAATCCGTAAATTTTAGAATACTTACCTGCAATGAATCCAAAGCAAAAATAGCGTGCCTAACTACAATAAACATTACACTTTCATAGATCTAGGTAGATTTCCTTGCTACATTTTACTAAAATAGTTTTAGGACCAAAAAGGTTCAACAGTGTTTGTGAAAAACGTGGAGCCAGTTCGTAACTGCGTTTAAATTAAGGCAGCTTTATGGCCGCCACATGACGGCCGTCATGAAAATGATGGCACCGGGGTTCCACGTTATGGTTTCAAAAAACGCTCTCTAGGGAAACACACCAACTTACTTTCATAAATAACGTTTCGGTGACGTCATTCGACGGTAAATTGCGGACGCTATGTGGCGGCCACCTAAGTCTTAGGAAATCCTGGCCTTAGTAAGAAATAAAATCTATGCAAATAAATAAAATTTAAGTGTCTGTTTGTAATGTCAAAATAAAAACTTTTTACTACTTAAATACATTTGAAATGCGGTAATTATAATAAAACCCCTTTTTTTTTCATTTTTGTCAGTCTTTCTGTCTGTTTATTACGGCTAATCTCCGAAAAGGCTGGACCGATTTGGACGGGACTTTCACTGGCAGATAGCTGATGTTATAAGGAGTAACTTATGTTACTTTTATTTTAGAAAAGTAATAAGGGACCACGTGGGCCAAGCCGCGGGTAGCAACGAGTCTACATAATAATATTTCATATTCTTATTCCTTTAATTTTTCCCTTTTTATTGGAATAATTCGTCTATTATCGGAATTGAACAATAAGACGGGCCTTTCGCTATTATAAACTAACTACCAATTAGTTATAACTAATCAAATGAATGACGATTTAGCCTATTGTTTCTTTTACCAATAATTATTATTCTAATAAGAAATCACAAAGTCTGTTGGCCAGGCTTCAGCTTTCATTGATTGATTAAATGATTACTAATTAGGTAGTAATTCCACTTCACTTGTAAACAAGATGTTCATACATCTTGTTTACAAACAATGTGACAGCCGTGAAGTGAATGAAATATGTTTGACTAATATCGGCTCTAAAAACAACCGTTTATCTAGTACAAAAAAATATTATTAATTCGGTTCAATGATCTTTGAGAAAAAAGTTGAGCCTGTTCGGAATCGAGTTTGCATTAAGGCCGCTTTGCTTTGTTTAAAAGCTGTTATTCTCTTATTTTACTTTACATTTATGTAATATTTTAAATGTATAACAATTTAAAAATAATAATTTATTATTATTTTTAAACATGTTTACATATCTCGGGACCATGGGGTCCCGGTCTTTTGGAAGGCGTACGAGGGGCCGAAGCCAACTCGCAGAGGCCTGTTAGATGTTTTTAATAGAATGAGGCACCAACCGACGATTATCCCTGTATGCACTATGCAAGTGCACCCAAGGACAACCCCCGGTTGGTGTAGGACTATTGCAAGCTATGGAAACAAAGATATTGGATTATGGATTTGATAATTTATTATTATTATTATATCATTTATTTAACAGATCATACAATCCAATTTGTTAGTAATTATATACACACACATCTTACACACTAGTGTTAGTAAATTATATTTGGCAAAACTTGATAATAATGTCAAAATAATTAATATAATATAATAAACAACGATACAAAATTGATATAAGTATTTTAAATGTTTTTATATTCTAATATTTAAAAATGTAATTTATAAGTATTTAAATGATAAAAAAATTTAAATAAATGTATATATCAAAAAGCAAAATTTAAATTTGTGAGTTTGTATGTTGGGGGTAATCTTCGGAACTACTGATCTGATTCTGAAAATTCGTTCACTAATGGGAAGCTACAGTGTTGCCGAGTGACATAGGATATATTTTATATTAAAACAAGAAATTTCAGACGGACGAAGTCATAAGCAGAAGTTGGTCACAGATAAAATAGACATTTTTATATATTTTATCTAAAAAGTCTTTTTCTCGCATTGAATGTCATTGAAATTCAATTGCTCTTGTTAGGGAATAAATCAATCCCGCGTGTACTTACCTATTTACATACACCATTAGTTTTATTAACTCATTGTTTTATTACAACATGCATATAAATGGCTAATCATTTCCTATTTTGTTTTCTAGGTTCGATCTAACGTTGTCTTTACCCAACGTGTCGTTCAGTAATGACGCAGAAAGTGACAGACCACAGAGTCCACAGATTATAATCTCGTTACACACGTTATGACCAACTTAAAAACAAAACCGGCCGATTACGGAACCCTTCTCAACTACGGAACCCTTTATTCCATAATTGAGATGAATAATTACGAATGCACAGAGGAGCTCGTGGCTAAGTAATAATAGCCGCACGAGTCGATCCATCAGGTTAAGCTACGCTTGCCGGGGTTGGTCCGTGGATGGGTGCCCATCTTTACATACCGAGACTCCTCCGTGCCTCGGAAAGCACGTTAAGCCGTTGGTCCCAGCTGTCATTTGTGGATCTTTGACAGTCGTTACGGGTCGTCAGAAGCCCGAAAGTCTGACAACCAGTCTTACCACGGGGTATCGTATTACCCAGTAACTGGGTCGTGGAAGTCGGATAGGCAGTCACTCCATGTAAAATACTGGTATTCAGGAGCATCCGGTTAGGCTGGAAGTCGACCCCAACATAGTTGGGAAAAGGCTAGGCAGATGGTGATGAATTATGAATGCACATTATCGATTTTATGTGCCGCAAAAATGAGTTTGTATTTCATAGTCATCTTCTTCTTGCCCTTGTCCCATGTTCCACTCTCCCCTATCAACCGTCACGCTATCATTCACTCCCTTCTCTTTAAAATCATTCCTCAAACACCCCAATCCTTTATTTGGCCTTCCTCTCCCTCTCTATCCACTGACACTTTTAATCTTCACTCTTTTAGTCACAGCGAGTCCTCCTTTCTTGTCTTTCTCGAAAAAACTATGAAAAACAAATTTATCATTGCGGTTTTAACCGAAAAGATCCCGTATCTCAAAAAAATATTAAGTTAAATAAAAAAAAGTAACTTTGAAACATCATCCAACGATACCCCACACGTTTATTTATCATCTATGTGCATTGATTTTTCATTCTTCGGTTACAAGAAGAGTACCATCCCTTATTGTTTAAATTTATCGTAATTTCGCTACACCGCTGTTTAGCGGTGCACAATATGTACATAGGTACCTTCATTCCAATTTTCAGCAATACAGTGCAAACAGTCTCCGAGTAAAATGGCTGTGTAACATCCGGACGGACGGACAAACAGGCATGATAGAATTATAAGGGTTCCGTTTTTGTCATTTGATGGCTACGGAGCCTCGAAAAGGAGGAGAAAGTATATTTGTATGTTCGCAAATTTTTTATGTAAATTTTACAAACTCGCAAGTAAAACAGGAGTAGTATTATGGCTACTTAGGTAGGTACTACCAGTAGGTAATACTTTTATTGAGCACATGTTCGTAAAGAAAACGATAAAAGCCAAGGTAAATACGAAATAGCATAAACTACTGTTGTACAACTGTTGAAGTAGTAACAAATGAAAATTAAAATATCAATACTTTCTCAATAGGAGGTAGTGCTCTTATTCCGTCCTTAAATAAGGCTCTATTCGTGTCGTGTCGTAAATTGGGCATGGTATTGTAAGTCATACGTTACTTAACTACCTTGATCCTTAAACAAGTTTGATTAAGTTTGATAAGTCAATCTGCCTAGCCTTTTCCCAATTATGTTAGAGTCGGCTTCCAGTCTAACCGGATGCAGCTGAATGCCAGTATTGTACATGGAGTGACTGCCACAACCCAGTAACTGGTTAATACGATGGTAAGACTGATTGTCAGACTTTCGGGCTTCTGACGACCCCGTAACGACTGTCAAAGATCCACGAATGACATGCAGCTGAGACCAATGGCTTAACGTACTTTCCGAGACACGGAGGAGTCTCGGTATCTAAAGATGGTCACCCATCCACGGACCAACCTCGGCAAGCGTAGCTTAACCTGATGGATCGACCCGTGCAGCTGTTATTACTTAGCCACGAGCTCCTCATAAGTTTGTTAGTCACAGTTATTAATCGTTACTGTATGTACTTATTAGAATCTTTCTTGTAAAGTACTGTAGACCCTTTGCCCTGCTTGGTTGTACCAGATGGCATGTTACTATGAGACAAACAGTATTTCGTATTGAGATGATTAGAAAATATAGGGAATTAGCTTGGAAGTGCAGACAATATGCGTCACCATTAAAAAAACACAAAACCGACTCTAGGAACAATTATTCTTTAATCCATACTAATATTATAAACTAGAAAGTAACTCTGTCTCTGTCTATAAGTTACCCTTTCACGCCTAAACCACTGAACGGATTTCGATCAAGTTTGGCAAGGAGATAGATGGCATCCCGGGGAAGGACATCGGGTACTTTTTATTGATATATCACGTGGGCGAAGCCGCGGGCGAAAGCTTGTCTAAAATAAATCTTTTCATTTCATTGATAATCCCGAAGGACGCGCTAAGCTCTATTGAGTTTCTTCTACTTAGTGAATATTTTACAGTGTTACCTACTATTAAGTAACCCGAAAGTCTGACAACCAGTTTTACCAAGGGGTATATCGTATTACCCACTTACTGGGTTGTGGAGGTCAGATAGGCAGTCGCTCCATGTAAAATACTGGTATTCAGCTGCATCCGGTTAGACTGGAAGCCGACCCCAACATAGTTGGGAAAAGGCTAGGCAGATAGATAGACCTACTATTAAGTAAACGGTTTCATTAAACGCGTTTCGATCTAGGAACAACCCAGGTTTAAAACGAAAGCCTTTTTTCCATAATTCACTGAATAAAACATGCAGTTACCAACTTAGTTTGACTAAAACGCTAAACATACATTTTAATAAAAAACTTATTATGTAAACTAAACACAGAAATAGACTTGAGGTAAAGGCTGTATTTCCATTCAAATATCCGAATGGCGATTATCACAAAATTATTTTGTTTAAGTGAACAAAAATCTTTGCCAAATATAAAAAATAAACTGGTCTTTTGATTGACAATAGAAAAATGTGGTCATAAATCATCACGGAATTAGATCTCTGAGCTGACCAAATCCATTTATTTCCGTTGTATTGTGTGTATGTAAATATCTGAGTCACGATTTATTATTTGAAAAAAACATAATTTTTCAACGCGTTTTTACGTCAACCAACACGAGTTAAAAAAATGATCACCATGTACTTGAACATTGTGATTAGGGTCACCACAATTCGTGAATTTTCAAGGACATGTCGCTTATGTGTAAATCCGATTATCATTTGGCATAAATACATAAATCATTATATTTAACAATCAATTTGCATAGCAATGCCTCTTAATGCATGTAAAATGATCTATTGACATTACGTTTATTAGTGACTCGATTTTAAGAGGAAAATTTCGGTTTCATTATTATGTACTATATCCGGCTCATGTTTATAGCTTGAATTTGTTTGAACAACATTTATTCTGTATGACATTGCATAAGTAATCGGATCGGTGTTAGAGAGATCTGAAATGGGCTAGGCCCACTAGGTTGGAAATAATTAGGTCAATGCAATGCAACAGGGATGGAAAAACTTAAGTACTTCAATTTTTTTTTGTTATGGGTTGAGCTCTAAATAAAAAAAAAATATAGTTGATTTCAACGTGACAGTTGGAACGAAGGTTTCAAATAGGTAAAGATAAATAAAAAATATTAAGTATACTAGCTTCCGCCCGCGTGGTATGTCGATAAAAAGTAGCCTATGTCCTTCTCCAGGGCTTAAAGTATCACCGTACCAAAATTCATCCAAATCCGTTTAGCCGTTTTAGCGTGAAAGCGTAACAAACAAACAAACAACTAACTTTCGCGTTTATAATATTAGTTAGGATTTATTTTCATCGTCATAATCTAAAGTAAATTCATTATACTACCTATACTTATTACAGAACGATAGCATATTCAAACACATAACTAATTCCAAAAAGACATGTAATTATTTGCGCGAAAATTACAAACTGATAGGAAACTAGCTACTTACTTTATAAACAACTGTTAGTGAATTTGTGGCGAATTAGATACAATACAAGACATGATAAAAATGAGATCTTTACTATAGGTTACAAGTGAAATTTAACCGAAAACTGAGTAACATAACATAACACCACACCTGTAATCCCCGAAGGGTTAGGCAGAGGTGTACCTATTTGCGGGAAAGTCCGAAAGGGATACCGGGACCTTGGCAACAGGCAAATGAAGGAACACGGGTGGGTTTTAGTCAGTAAAAGTCTGACACGCCCTTCCGCTCCGCCCAGAGCGGGAGAAGTCATTGGATGATTTCCCACCCTCAAAAAAAAAAAAAAAAGAGGTGTACCTATAGTACTCCCACGTTTCGCCAGTTATGTTTAAGTCCCATGTAATAGGGGGCGAACCTATTGCCATAAACCGGGCACCAATCCAGACTCCGGGCTGCTACTGAGAAATTCCTGATGGAAAAACTGGCCCTCATGCTCGACTGGAAATACTTATACTGCTTTATAACCGCCTTCAAAAAGATTCACAGGTTCTCAATTCGACTGTTTTTTTTTGTGTTTGTTACGCGATTACTCCGCCAATTATAAATTGATTTTTTGTTTGGTAAGTCATGCTTCAGAGGTGGTCCCATATAAATGTTATTAACTTTGTTTGCGCAGTTTTGGAGTTAGCTTCAATAATACGTATTTTTCCCACCGCCACTATATGGACGATGTTTTAAGTTACTCCGTCACTGTTATTTACATAACAGGAGAAAAATAAAAACTTATTACAAGTAAAAAGTTTTTTTTTCTGGTTTTGATGAAAGACGTTTCTTGCCACTGCCGTTTTAAGACCTCAAGAAATTCGTCCCCGATATTTTATGGGATGTTTTATGGAGAAATAACATTAAGACAGGATCGTCTTAATGTCATTTCTCGATTGGAACAAATCTATAACGTCACTTCTCATTACTCCACGAGTTTAATGGAATCGTTTGTGAGAAATCTAATAAAGTGATTCCTTAACTAATGTTTATAATGAAATTATCTTCTAAGCGCAGTTACTTTACTAATTTAATTATTTTTTACCGTTGACGTTTTAAGATAGAATAATATAATAATACATGATTAAGTATGTTACAGTAAATATGTTTAATTATTAAGGATGCTGTGTATTTTAGCATATAATTAACATGTTAATTCAGAAACAAAGACATGTATTTGCGCTGTTTGTAAAGTCTGGAAAAAAAAAGAAAGCTGTAAGATACTGCGAAATTCAAACCGGTAATGAAGAATCGGAGGGCCAAGGGAAATCAAGGGTGACCTATCACGATCATAATAAACCTGTTTTCTCACGACAGGAATCCCTCAAACTAGCATTTAAGCTACAGTTTAATTACTCACTTAATTTAAATGTAATAGGTTTATTTTGCCTGATATTTAATTTATTAAAGGAACTATAAACAATATATTATACAACTAACTATTACTTAACTAATGAAATCCTAACTAATATTAATGAAAACTAATTATACAAAAAAACAATTAATAACTAAAATACTTAATTTAATTTAATAAAAAAAATCTAATTTAAAGAAATGACAATACTTTTGACAGACGAAGTATTTTTTTTACCAGCTACCCTCTTGTCTAGAAGGTAAAAAAAATAGCAGTCTATTATACTGTTTAATGATGCTAGGTTAAATTTAGTTTAACCAAGTTTATTTATATTTATAAAATATTTGAATATTCGAAGTAGATGGATAACCTTCATTAATCCGAAAGGCATCGCAAAAGAACATTTATACATTTTAATAACCTATCAGATTTGTAATTATGATACTCCAATTAATGTGGAACACTAACAAAATAATACTTTAGTTAAACGTTTGCCGAGTTGGATCCTTCTGAGTTTGTTTGCCACTAAAGTTAGTAAAATTACATATAAGTAGTAGGTAGTTCTTTTTTGTACACAATTAATTTAAGTTACATTTTGAACAATGGCCCTACCTTCATTTGCAAAAAAAAGTCAAACGGCTCAATTAACTTATCGGTACTTAACACTCGCAATAATTTCCACTTTCACGTAATAAAAATTAAATAATGATGTACTGACTTGGCTTATCCGAGGAGTCCTCATCCATGATCGCCAATTTGCTTGGCCTTTTGTCATCTTCAGACTTCAAACCCATGTTCACTGCAACGGCCGGAAAATAAAAAAAAACTAAAGTCAAATTAAGAACGCGGTGGTTTTATTCACGACGATCACTTGCACAGGCTGAATGTATTTATTACCCTATATTTTTATTGTAATTTAGTATTATTATTTTATTTTTAGTATGTAAATAAGTCTCGAATTATTGTTGATTATTTATATTTTATACGCGCGCGTCAAAACGCCATGCTCGCGACAGGTGAGCCTGGCCGCGTACTTCGTCCGCGAAGGTTAGTATCGACTGTCACGGTACAATGGACTAGCCTTGTTTTTATGGCACGCGACATGCAGGCACGCAGCTGACTCGATCGTTCGCGTATATATGTAGGTTTGGATCAGTGAATTTGACGTAGTAATTGATACGATCGCGGAGATGAAGATCGGATTGAGAATATCGTAAATCTAAAAAGATTATCTAATAATAAATAGTAAAATATATTTTAATTTTGTCTAAAAATATTTAATTTTCTAAATTAACGTAACAACCGACTTCCGAAAAAAACACAAGAAAGTGCAAAATAACTTTATTTTCGGAAGACGGTGTCTTTGGATCTATATTTTAGTTTCTTGCTACCGACTTCCGAAAATAAAGTTATTTTACACTTTGTAGTATCAAAATCGGTTGTGTTTAAAAAAATAAGTTTACATATTTTTTTAATGTTTGTCTAAAGGTTTTTCTAACAATATTTAAAATGTGTATCACCTTTTTTTTAAAATGTATTAAAGGAAATAATAATACCTTCAACAGCCAGTATACGACTACAGTTCAATTGAAGAGAAGCTCATGATGATGAGATCGAGACTGTCCTTTGATATGTAAGAAAAATAAAAGAAACCGAGATGAAAATCCCGAACGTGCACGACACAAAAAGGAAAAATGATTTAAAAAATCATTCTTCCTGTTTGTTTGGGCTTATGTTCAATTATTTACGTCACTAACAGCTCACGACATTCATCCCTTGGGGAAATAAAAGGAGTTTCTAAACGCTGCCAATTAATGCAGCCAGGTTTATTGAAAAAAATAAAAGAATAGTTTAAATCACGTAGACGCAAAAATAATTTCAAAAAAAACTTATGTAGGTATAAACTTATTTCAAATTAAAATATTTATGTTACAGTTTGCTATAAATTGGTTGATCGGTTTTATTATTCTGTTTTATTATGTTAATTTCCATGCTGATAACGGAACCGGCTTTCTGTTTCAGCACGCGGACTAACGTCTGTCTAAATAGGTATATATATTTTATTTAAATAAATTGAGTCCACTGTGAATATTGATTACTTTAATAATTTTGCAACCTACCCGAACTTTTTTTTTGTACATCAACTGGTACTCTTTTTTTTATCGACTTCAAAAAAATGAGATTTTACTTTACTTGTTTTTGATGTATTTTCATCGATATTTTCGTCAATTTTATTAACTTTGGGACTTAGCTCCGATAATTGTGTATCTTAATGATGTTATGAAACATCTTGTAACTGTTATTTACATAGCAAGTAGTGGTATACAAATTGGTGTGGGATAGGAACCATACCTAATTACAAAGTAAAAAATAACTTTAATTTCTAACTTGAATTTCTTTGGAACTGTGTTTTTGCAGTGCGAGTGTTAACAATGATGTGCAGTTGACTGTACCTACAAGTTAGGGCAAAAGACATCTAAAAAAGTAGGTATTACAAAATGACCTTGTACACCTAGTACTTAGATATTCTATACAAGATAAGATGGTAGATGAATTATTTATAATAAAGGAATATTTATTTATATACTTAAATCACGAAGTATTTATAATGCAAACATGAGATATGAAAAATTATTACGTTATTGTATTAGCTATATTTCTATGTATTATTTATTTATTTAGATCGGTTTTGCGGAAGACTTATTTTAAAAATAGGTGACTTCCATTTTCTCTGACTAAATGCTGTCTCAGAGCCATGCCACACGATGCGGTGGCGGCGCCGTAGCGGTGTCGCTGCGGCGTCCTACATATAAAAATGTATGGTATGGCACACGGCGCCGCGCCGCCGCCGTCCGGTGCGCTCCGGCGCTGCACCGATGATGACCTGCGGTACGGCGCCGCACAGCATCGTGCGGCCGATTAAAAATGCTCATAACATCACGCCTGTATTCCCCGAAGGGTTAGGCAGAGGTTTAGTATACCCACATTTTGCCAGTTATACAATATGTTATCTAACGAAGGGCGTTCTCGTTAACCTGATATAGTATAGAGCCTATACATGCTAAAAAAATCCTTGTTTTTTTTTTAAGGTTATTTTTACGGAAATGAAACACTCTGTACACGCACACTTGTCACACTTGTATTTCTATGTTGAAATACAAGTGTGCTTGTACACACGACTACACATCAAGCTATACATTTCCAGTTTATGCTGATCTCGCATTGTATATGATTTCCGTACAATGCGAGGTCAGCTTATACTGGAAATGTATAGCTTGATGTGTAGCCGTGTGTACAGAGTGTTTCTTTTACGTATCAATTTAATAGTTTTGTGAACATTTCACTACGAAGAATATTTTTTTATATATTTTATTGTTTTTTTATGGGTATTTTTTTTTGCGTGTATTTACGCTAATACTATTGCGGGTTAACGGAAACGCACTTTGTTAGTTAACATACTCTATGTAATAATTGTTCAATTGGAACAAATACAATAATAGTAAACAATGTTACAATGTTAAACGCTCAGACCAAATAAAAAACCAAGACAGAGCGTAAACATATGTGCACTTAGTGAGGTGTAGTTTGATTGTAAATGTGTACGTGTGAGCGTGTATGTGTAGTGTGGAGGTGTATTTTTGGCATGCTTCATTGTATTGATGGCAGCGATATTTCTTGGTTTTTTATCTGGTCTGAGGTTATACGATGATAGCTGCAAATGGTAACTGTGGCGAGGCTTGCAGCTACATAACTGTAACAATGTTATTTTAAACAATACCTAATTATTTTAAAGAAAAAAAAACAGTAATTATAAGAATTATAAAATTATGGAATAAGTGCCATATGTGTAGATATGAGAGGGTGAGGGTGTGTATGTGTTTTTCAAGACGTTAAATTTCCACAATTTTTTCTGTTGCATCTGGTATCTAAATAGTGTTATTAGCACGTTTGCTTATTTCTAAATTCTTTATAACAATATAATATATTATTTATAGGTACATAAATTTGGAAGATTATCATGGGAAAACCAGAAACAAGTAGGTATTTTAAGACGTAAATATTGACATGAAATTAATAAAATAAAATTAATCGTAATCCGTAAGACATTGTAATTTTTCGTGGTGATTTATTATAAAAAAACGAGAAGGTCATTGAAACCTTTAGTACATAGAAGTAAGTTTAGAATAGCCGCAATGAGCGGCGATGCCTAATGGGCAACCGGCACACGTCTCTGGTATATGTAGTTCTGCTTATGCTGGGGTTACATTGTCGCGTTGTCGCGAACTATACTTCGCGCGCTCTCTGTTGCTCAGCGAGATGTCAAGCCGTGTGCGAGAGAGAGCGCACGAAGTATAGTTCGCGATAACGCGACAATGTAGCCCCAGCATTACACATAGATGAATAAACAACTGTGAGTTGGACTCGTGCATGAAGGGTTCCGTACCCATTATCTATAAAAACGGTCAAAAAAATCACATTTGTTGTATGGGAGCCTCCTTAAATATGTATTTTATTCTATTTTTTTTGTATTTTTTTTTATAGCGGCAACGGAAATTCTTACATCATCTGTGAAAACTTCAATAAATTAAATAAACAAAAATCCCCAAAAAAAATAGCATTTTTTTGAGAGTGTATGCACGCTATGCTACCGCTATTACCGGACTGGCGTCCATAGATGGTAATTTTTTTTTGCTTCGAAATATATTTACTACTAGCTGCGCCCCGCGGTTTCACACGCGTAAGTCTCGATCCCGTGGGAATATCGAAATAAAAAGTATCCTATGTATTAATCCAGGTTATAAACTCTCTATTTGCCAAATTTCATCCAAATCCATTCAGCCGTTTTTGCGTGATTGAGTAACAAACATCCAAACACACAAACACACAAACTTTCACATTTATAATATTAATTAATTAATAGGATTTGTATGGATGCTATGATGTACTTACTGGTTTAAGGGACCGCCCTTCGTTACTAAACATAAGCACTGCATGACGTATTCTCATAATATAGTTCATGCCGATACGAGCAATAAACATTGAGGCCGTTCAATGCGATTCTTCGAGCAATAATAAGTCCCTATATATTCCGCGGATTCTCTACAGATCCCGAAAGTTTTCCTCGAAGGAATCGTAGGTACACACGGCTAAACATCAAGCTATACATTTCCAGGTAAGGCTGATTTCCGTACAATGCGAGGTCAGCTTATACTGGAAATGTATAGCTTGATGTGTAGCCGTGTATACACGTTTTGAAGTTAAGAAATATCTATCTACATATTTACCTAAAACAAAATCTTCTTGCTAAACTTCCACCACTTAGAGAAAAGTACTAAGTACCTAAATAACAAAACAAACATTTCGCAAACACAAACAAAAACAACTTTCGACCTTTTATTTTAAACAAACAGTTTCGCTTTCCTACATAATATTGTTTTCATTTCCAATTAAGGGCAATGGAAATTTTTCGAGAAGTACATCTTTCGAATTCAATTCTACATTTGAATATTTGAAATTTGAAAAGACAATTTAAACAAACTTTCCTACCGAATGCACTGCAACCAGTTTTCGCGGGCATACAGCCAAAACGTTACTGATTGGTCATTCGCTGCACGTCGACCAAAGAGTAACACCGTGTTGATGAGCCACCAAACTTGGGACGTCAAGTACAGGTTAGATGACGTCACGAACTCACGACCACAACGCTGGTGACACACAGAAGTAAATGGTTAATAAACAACTGTTTAGGTACTTATACCACACACTACACCTAAGCTCAAGGAGTATTAGGAAAAATAATTGAGGATGTGTCAGTAGGTATGTATGACCAAATTTAAATACTGTCCTTATAACAATCTACGAAAATTCCTGCAGTACAGAAATAGCCTCCTGTTAAGATGGATGCGATAAGGTAGCCCGCGAAATTCAAATTTTCTTACGTTTTTTGCAATTTGCTGGTCAGAGAGTTGTATTGCTGATTCTAAGATTATAATTCTGTAAATCCATATTTGTTACTGCCGCAAATCATATTTAGATCAACATACAACTTGATACTGACTCGGAGGAGCTCGTGGCTAAGTAATAATAGCCGCGCGGGTCGATCCATCAGGTTAAGCTACGCTTGCCGGGGTTGGTCCGTGGATGGGTGACTATCTTTACATACCGAGACTCCTCCGTGCCTTGGAAAGCACACTAAGCCGTTGGTCCCGGCTGTCATTCGTGGATCTTTAACAGTCTTTACAGGTCGTCAGAAGCCCGATGAAAATCTATGTACAGTCGCCAGCACATCAAGCTACTAAAATCTGTCAAATTTCTTTAGTAGATTTTAAACTTTATCGCTAAAGCATTAGGTTCAAGGTTGATTGGGAAAGTTTGACAGGTTCGGGTAGCTTAATGTGCTGGCGTCTGTACATAAAATTAAAAAAAAAGAAACATACTAGGATTTTTAAGATAAAAATTAAAAACAAAAACAAAATCATCCAGAGAACTTAACAAATTCTTCTTTAAACAAAACAAAATAAATTCTTCTTTGAAACAGAACATAAAAGGATCTTGGAATTTAAGGATCGAAACTAGTATCTAATAATGTGACAGTTAAATTGTAAGTACTAAAAACGTTTAAAAAAAAATGTAGGTTCATCATAATCTTAGGTACATCATTACCTCCCTGCCCCTGTCCCATGTTACTTGTGGTCGGCGCAACACGTTTTCTTTTTCCACTCTCCCCTGTCAACCGTCACTCTGTCATTCACTCCCATCTATTTCATATACAATGCATCCATCGTGTCTTTGGCCTACCTCTCCCTCCATCCATCAACATTTATATTCGTCACTCTTTTAGTCACATGCGTTTCCTCTCTCCTCATCACGTGGCCATCTCGAGCCAAACAATTTCCTTTTAACTTTTCTGTTACTTGGGTCACTTTCAAACTTCCCCATTACTTATTCACTACTTACTCATTTCTTACTTTATCCTCGTCGTCACTCCACAGATTCATCTCAATATTCTCATCTCCGCTGCATGCAATATTTTGTCTTCGGTCTTCTTCACGGCCCAGCATTCCCACCATAGGTACCTACATCATGTTGATATCGAATTTGAGCGATTTATGAAATCCGACGCAAACCTTTGAGTTGACGTAATAAAACTCTTATGACGTCTGTAATGCCGCAAAATTATGATTGTAATCTCGAAACTGCTTTTGCCAAACCGTGTTAAATTTAAAGCGTTGTTTGATTAATTACAGGTTAAAAAAAAACAGGCCATGTGCGAGTCGGACTCGCGCACGAAGGGTTCCTGACCACCGTACAATATGTATAAAAAAAAGCCGAAAAAACTTTTATGTAATTTTTTACTTTTCCGTTGATTATTAAAAAACAAACCCACAAAAGTGCTATACCTAAGCGGTCAAAATGTGTCAGCAATTTTTTTTAAATACCCGACAAAAATTTTCAAGGCAAGGTCCAGAATCATGTAAGTACTGAATCCATGATAATAAGATAAATCAACATTTGTTTCAGAATCACTTCCATATTTGTTAGTAACAATGTAAACTTATGAAACTAGTGTTAGTAACTTATTATAATCTAAGCTGCGTGAGGCACGCCGATCCCGGGGAATGTCTACTTGACTGCGTGCAGTCGTAACCACCGCCCCAAGATCGGAGAGTCCCACCTATCAGCCAACGCTCTCAAATGTTTGGGCTGGTGATAATAGATTGCGCGTTGATGTCCTTGCCACCCTGTAGAGTCACTAGTGCAACCCGTGCAACTAAACAGATTATTCTAACACAGAAAACATTTTGACGTAACAATCTGAAGATCAGTGAGCGGTGAGAGGTGCTATAATAGGATTATACGGTTAAGCAGATATCAGACGCTTCACTTTTTATTCATTTTTGTCTTTCATTCGGCATTGTTCAATCGAAGTGAATTTAACACAAAATGAATCAAAAGCGAAAAAGTATTTCAATAGTGAACAGATCCAATGATCGAAAAATTTAATGAAAGGAGTAGATGAACGATCTTTCCTATCTTATGTAATTAGAACTAAATTCGGTCTAGCGAGTCACACGCGAGGAAATAATTTGAATTTATTTAATTTTCAATGTATTGAAAAATTCCTCCACATCGCTGTCAGCTGGTAATGTACCCAAGAGACTGGCGGCATTACCACGTTGTAATGTCCAAGGTAAATAAATAATCTATACTGAATAAAAAAAAATGATATTAAAAATTAAAAAACTATGTGATTTATGACCTAAGGAAATAGAAGAGCATTATAGAAATCGATAAGGAGGACCATAATTTTGTCGGTTTCATGTGAACGTGGAATGAAACAAAAATGATCATTCACTCGTGTAAACCGTCTGATATCAGCTTTGCAGCTATATTTGTTGCATCACCGTTCACCGTATATTACGTCAATTGCCAGTGACCAGCAACTTGAGTGATGGTTTCCTTTTTAAAGACTGAAGTTACCGCTGTGAGGATATTGCCAAATCTTTGCGAAACCTTTCGGCGGATGGTCATGTATTTGCCTGCCAATTATCTTTCGAACGGACAGAACATACATCTAGACTTGCAGTTACATCAATAGAAGTATTGCCAGCTAGTTCCCTAGATTATCCATTAATGACCTGCATCACCCTAATTGTGAAACACACTTTGAATCACAATCCAAGAGTTTTGAAGGATATTGCTAATCCACTGCTTCAAGGAATTGAAAAATTCGTCTGCAGTCTGAAGTTCACCCAGGAATCCGGAGTCACACGTAATCTGTTTGATTTATGCCCTAACACGTGCGACTCCGGATTTTTAATTTGTCTGTCTGTGGTGTCTTGTTTATACCTTTTTAGTCATAGTTGGGTTTTAGTTTTTATTACTTTATTTTTTTTTATCTTTTGGGTTTATAATCCATATATTTTTGAAATGTGCTCATTAAGTCCTTTCATTTGATACCGAACATGGTACGATTAAACAATTTTTTTTTTAAGTTCCTGACTTTATGTCCTATTGTGGGCGCCATTTTTAATTTAATGTAACGTCACACAGCCTACAACCAGCGGACGATCAAGACGCTTCCAACGATACATCATTTATCAAATTGTGATGAGTGGTTTAGAAGATAGGAGGGAACAGATGAACATACTTACATTTATACATACATACCGGACAAAATCATAACCCTCCTTTTTTCTTCGCCGTAGTCGAGTAAAAAGAGATCATCAAGCATGATATGACAAGATCCAATAAAGATATGCAAGAGAGAATCCTCCAAAATTAATCATAAGAATCACGATGATGATGCATAAAATTCCTACAACACACTGAACGTACTGTTACAAGTGTCGGCTTAGCTTGAGAAAGGTCCTTATAGCTAAGCACATTCTAAAGATAGGGTATCACTTTATCAGTTGTATACTGTTTTGTGCGTGCAAATGCATGTTCTTACTGTTTGTTAGGGTTATCTGCGATGAATGAATGTGTTCGTAGAGTGGTTGGGTCGGCATCATGTGTGTTTTACCCCTGGTTTCCAGAATCGGAGTCTTCTATAACCTATTTTTTATAATATACACGTGTTTATGTGACAATAAATAGAATATAATAGAATAATCTCCACTTTTCATTCTTTTTTTTACTATTTTCTTCGTCTTTTCGTGTGGTTAGTGGCTAACCTGGTGTCAGAGTTTTAAAGCCGCCAAAGGTCTCTGACTTGGCTTCACATGCCGTCTAGAAATATCTCTCTGGCATGCCGGTTTCCTTACGATATTTTCCTTCACCGTTTTTAAAGCAAGTGAAAGTATACAATATGTTCATGAACCAGAAAAGTCAGAGGTTGGGTTTGAACCCGAGTACTATGACTTGGCAGTCCGACGTCCACACCACTAGGCTATCCCTGCTAACCTATTTTCTCTTCTTCATCTTAATCATTTATTCTTTCTTTTTTGAAGTCTTTAGGGGTATGAGGAACAGGGTGTAAAGTTCACTCATCCACCATAGAAAAGGGTGGATCCTCTGACCAGACGGGTGTTGTGTCTGGCGGGCAACTGCCGAACGATTGATGTCGGGTTCTTGTATAAATGTCCATTGCACGGTAAACTTTAATTGCGCGATGCAGGATTTATGTGACGTCAGGATTTTTGTGTGACGTCAGGTCTTTGATGCGTACTTCATTTATGTGGCAATGTAGATACCGCCACAAATCCATTGACTTATTATCAGATGTCCTGATGATAACTATTACGGGTAGTAATTTCTGACGGGATGATACAGCCAACTACAGTGAAACGGACATTGCTCAATTATAAAGATCACACATATGGAAATACTTCCAGTTTCACCTTCGTGCCATTTCTCAAATTACCAGCCTTTACAGAATAAAGCAGCTGTAATGGATTCGGGACTAGTAAAAATAGACTGAACCGATAAAGCACGGGCCTCTAAAAATTTTCAATAAAAGCGACATTGAAAAACTTTTTGGGGCAACTAACGCCAGTTGCGTTGTGCTTTGCTGCTCTGAATTTGACATTAGCAGTCAGTATCTGCGTGAAGATTGACGTATTTGTCTTCTAATCTTATCAATCTTAGGCTGCGATCTTTGCATCTTGTAGCACGTGAGATGAAATTAGACAGTTGAAATTTTCACAGATAATGTATTTCTCTTGCCGCTATAACAACAAATACTAAAAATCAGAATAAAATAAATATTTAAGGGGGCTCCCATACAACAAACGTGATTTTTTGCCGTTTTTATAGATAATGGTACGGAACCCTCTGTGCGCGATTCCGACTCGCACTTGGCCAGTTATTGATCTTTTCCTGCCGCCAAGCAGAGTTACTGACCAAAATATCTATGCTCCTGCCTCAGACCAACAAAATAAGAAAGACGGAGCATTACTAACATCAAAAGTGAAGCCACCTTTTTATCTATGTGTGTGTAAAAAGGGTTGTCATTTGTTAAAGTTTTTCCCTATAATTTGGGGAATAATATTTTGGGTAGGATAATATTGTACGAGTAAGATATTGTTGAGTATGGTATTGTACCTCAATTGTTAGGAAGGATTCCGAAACAAAACCATTTTTTTTTACAGCGCAAAATAAAATAAAATAACAATTAAGTACAAAGTGCATTTACATACAGCCCTATAGTCAATGGCTACATGAGGCAAGTCTGGTAAGTCCTACAAAAAAAATTACACTAGTAATGGCAGCTTTTTATTAAAACCTTAGGAAGATAAATGAAGAATTAGGACATACTTGAACAAACGTACAGCCAGAACTTTGTGAAACTGAGTTTTCAGCAATTACGTAGGACGATGTAAATAAAATCTAAAAAATAAAATTTTGTACAGTAGTATTTAAATTAGCTAGACTAAGCTGAGAAACTAACTAAAATAAAATAAAAAATACAGTCTCGTGTTTAATTACTGTTTTGATAAAATCTCATTTTTGTTTTCAAATTTTATATATTTTTTAGTATATCCGCTTTTGATCACACGGCGAAGTCCACGATTAGTTGAATAAAGGTCATTATTATCAAAATAATCGGAACAAACCACGCTGGTTTTCGATGGCAGCCATTCTGGATCATTCCGACTATTTCTTATAGCTACTATCCATTTACTTTTATTTTCAATATTACTTGGAAATCTAAAATATTAAATACATAAAAAAACAGGCATATAATTACTCGAACTAAAAAATATCGAACGGGGAAATTTCAAATCATATTATGGCAACCCTCGCACTTTAAATGTCACTGTTTTCGTTCGTTCATTCGTTCAGGTTTTTGTTCCAAGTAACCTAAAATTTATAGTTAACTAAATTAAGAAACGATGTTATTTGAAGTACTTCCATGTGAAAAGTGATTCCGTGAGACTTTTTATGTGATTTGCTATTGTTTTTACAAGTTTTCACTACACAAGAAGGCATAATTCTATTTTTTTTATTGAAGTTTACTAGACGACGACTCGTGACGTACTAGGAGCGATGAGCATAGTTTTTGTGTAGGTGTGTGCGTGAGCCTGTGTGTTTACTTGTAGGAGCCTCAGACCAACCAAAATAGAAAGACGGATCACTACGTACATCAAACGTGTAGCCACAAAACTATGCTCCTGCAAGTAAACACACAGGCTCACGCACACACCTACAGAAAAACTATGCTCATCGCTCCTAGTACGTCACGAGTCGTCGTCTAGTAAACTTCAATAAAAAAAATTGAATTATGCCTTCTTGTGTAGTGAAAACTTGTAAAAACAATAGCAAATCACATAAAAAGTCTCACGGAATCACTTTTCACAAGTAAGTACTTCAAATAACATCGTTTCTTAATTTAGTAAACTATGAATTTTAGGTTACTTGGAACAACAACCTGAACGAATGAACGAACGAAAACAGTGACATTTAACGTGCGAGGGTTGCCATAATATGATTTGAAATTTCCCCGTTCGATATTTTTTAGTTCGAGTAATTATATGCCTGTTTTTTTATGTATTTAATATTTTAGATTTCCAAGTAATATTGAAAATAAAAGTAAATAGATAGTAGCTATAAGAAATAGTCGGAATGATCCAGAATGGCTTCCATCGAAAACCAGCGTGGTTTGTTCCGATCATTTTGATAATAATGACCTTTATTCAACTAATCGTGGACTTCGCCGTGTGATCAAAACCGGATATCCTAAAAACGTACATACAATTTAAAAAACAAAAATGAGATTTTATCAAAACAGTAATTAAATACGAGACTGTATTTTTTATTTTATTTTAGTTAGTTTCTCAACTTAGACTAGCTAATTTAAATACTACTGTCCCAAATTTTATTTTTTCCCAAATTGCGGACGCTTTTTACGTGCTTTCTATAGTCAGTGATTTTGTTATCGTGGTCTTCTTGAATTTAATAAAGTTGATTGTAAATATAATTAAGTACCTATTTTATTTCAAAACAATTTACTACCCACGACGATGTTATGATTTACGCTTCAACAACCTTATAACTTAATATTTCTATAATTTACAAACCAATTTTTTTTACATTCAATTGATAATTAATGGATAGTTCTAAGTGAAAGAGCGGAGCTTCCTATCACAAGCAATTCTTGATTAAAAGGTAATCTCCAAATCATGTATGTAAATGCACTTTGTACTTAATTGTTATTTTATTTTGCGATGTAAAAAAAAAATGGTTTTGTTTCGGAATCCTTCCTAACGATTGAGGTACAATACCATACTCAACAATATCTTACTCGTACAAATTATCCTACCCAAAATATTATTCCCCAAATTATAGGGAAAAACTTTAGCAAATGACAACCCTTTTTACAGACACATAGATAAAAAGGTGGCTTCATTTTGATGTTCGAAATGCTCCGTCTTTCTTTTTTTGTTGGTCTGAGGTAGGAGCATAGTTTTGTGGCTACACGTTTGATATAGGCAGTGCTCCGTCTTTCTTTTTTTGTTGGTCTGAGGCTCCTGCACATTAGAGGACGTAATTAATGCTATGGAAGCCGCGATCAACGTAGCCACCTGGTCAAAGTAATCTAGTTAAGAGCCTCAAATTCACTTTGTGTCTCGCTCGCACCATACCGCCGCGGCCGGCCGTCGACAAACGTGCCGCTCGAGTATTTGAGCACCGTACTTACTCAGGAGTGCTGCCGCGTTACTACTGTTGTGTGACGTGTCACTATCTATACTCACTACTGGTCCCCGCGAACGGCAGCAATGCCGCGCGACATTACTGCGTCACAATTGCTGTCGATCTCGGAATTTAATCTCATGGCAACCTTTAAAAAATGTATGGGGATCAGGGGGCGTAAAACGGTCACTTTAGCAGAATCATATTATGAAAATATTATGAAAATCTCACATCGTAAAATGTCACAAACTGACAATTCATAAAATGATCTGCGTGTAGTTCATATTACGAAGTAATTCATCTGTTTGACAGTTTTCTATGGAGATCCGTAAAATGGTCCACAAATTATGAATTGCTTTCACGTCAAATTAGAGGAATTACTAATGACAGCTGGGATTCAGGAAATGAACTGCTTTTAGAGGAATTGCTAATGTGGCCGGTTTAGGCCCCCTGTAGTGACGCGGCAGCACTGCCGCGTCTAGTGTCGGAATCATATCTTAAAGGTCATCTAATGACGTCATCAATCTCTCGATTGAGTTTTGTACATTTATACGTGTGGTTTTGAGAGATATAAAGTTTGCATTGTGCATACAAGTAGGTACTTACCTATGTATGTGTGTGAGCATTGGTTGTAATATTGATTGAACTTGATGAACTTTCCTCGTAGATTATCCTTATTTGATGAGAATATGTTAATTTAAATAATTAAGTTTGTCTGTGGGATATTAATAGAAACTAAAATTATGATGAGAAATAAAAATCGTTTATTACAATTTTCTATTAAATCGTTTAATATAACTTTAGGATATTAATAGAAACTAAAATTATGATGAGAAATAAAAATCGTTTATTATATATTTTTTATTAAAAAAAACAACTAGATACTAAAAGTTCTTAAATTTGTAATGAGGTCGCTTAATTTTGAGGTATTCCGTGAAGCACACCTAAACGAAGCACACCCAGACGAAGCACACCTAAAGTATTCCACTTAGCACACCCGTAGGTGGGCATCAAATAAAAATTTTAAATAATTAATTTCCTATTCCACGAAGCACACCTACAAATATTACTCGCATAGTGCGGGGACTAGGAAATAAAAATGTCGATAGAAGAAAATATTTATTATTTAAAAGACTAACTTAAAGAACAATGCCCACGTCCCATACATTTAAAAACCTGATAATGAAAGTTTATGTATAGTTCTGAGGTATAATAGAAACACTACCTGTAAGTTCAGAGAATAATGTCCTATAGTCAGTTTTACGGTTGAAACGCTACGAAGTTCAAAAAACACATAACATTTATGTTATTTATGTAACGTAACATTTATGTTCCTTTATTTTAACAACTTCTTCCATGCTACTTAATGTGAGTAAGCCTTAATTACACCCTTTTTTAATACACCGCCACAAGGCATTACCGTTTTTATAAATCTTGTGTTTCAATCAATCTGCCTAGCCTTTTCCCAACTATATTGGGGTCGGCTTCCAGTCTAACCGGATGCAGCTGAATACTAGTATTTTACATGGAGCGACTGCTTATCTGACCTCCACAACCCAGTAACTGGGTAATACGATACCCCTCGGTAAGACTGGTTATCAGACTTTCGGGCTTCTGACGACCCGTAACGACTGTCAAAAATCAACGAATGACAGCCGGGACCAACGGCTTAACGTGCTTTCCGAGACACGGAGGAGTCTCGATATGTAAAGATAGTCACCCATCCACGGACCAACCCCGGCAAGCGTAGCTTAACCTGACAGATCGACTCGTGCGTCTGTTATTACTTAGCCACGAGCTCTTGCTTATAAATCTTGTGTTTACTATATTGTTTGTTATTATACACTAACACTTGTGTCCCCTTCCGGCCAAGTACGTAATTAATAGATGGCTAAAATTTCTACTACATGGACCTGCCATCGGCTCCATTATTTTGTTTGATTAAATTGCACGAAAAACAGAAAAAATAACAATAACAAGAAGACCGGCGCACAATTGCATACACTCAGCCCGTGACGTCGCGATATGCGATAGTGTAATGAGAACTAAGCATGTAAACAAGTTCCGGAAACGCTCGGCTAAATTCGGGTTGGCTCGGGAATTGAGTGACGGGCGCGCGCGTTGACTATTAGCACAGAATACATAATAGTACTACGTACAGAAGGGACACTCCCTTCCCCGTGCTCATATTAAATACCGCACCTCACCCCGCACTTCCGAGGTATAATGAAACTGAAAGATATAGATAAGATATTTAAGTTAGTCTTTTAAATAATAAATATTTTCTTCTATCGACATTTTTATTTCTTAGTCTCCGCACTATGCGAGTGATATTCGTAGGTGTGCTGCGTGGAATAGGAAATTAATTATTTTAAATTTTTATTTGAAGCCCACCTACGGGTGTGCTAAGTGGAATACTTTAGGTGTGCTTCGTCTGGGTGTGCTTCGTTTGGGTGTGCTTCACGGAATACCTCTTAATTTTAACTGGTAAACAGTCTGATTATTACTGAGAATTTAATTCAAGACTGGCTGCGTAGAGCGAGTATCATATAAATAAGTATCACAATCGAGAGGAGGCTCTTTAAAATGCATCCGTAAGTGAAAGATATTGGTAACATTTTTGATTGAACTGTGTTTCAGGGACTGAACCGAAATTACATAATTCTGCTAACTACAAAAAGCAACAAAGATACTTAACCGGACAGAACTAGAAACAAGACATTGACATGATTGATGTTTTATAAATATTGATTGTCATGGATTCAAAGAACGTGGAAGAATTCTGTGAATCAAAGTAAGCTTGAATGGAGGCTCGTTCGTGGCTAAATAACACCCAGTATCCGTATCTGCGAAGTCTCGGATATCAAATGAATATGACTCCGCATCATAGTTGCGAAAAACAAATACTCGACAAATGTTAGAGTGATAGTACGATATCGCACCTTTAAAGTAAAACCGTTACTAAACGAAATTATAAAATTTTACAGGAGAGCCAATATTAAAATAAGTCACCGTTTTTTGTCAATAAAATCTGAGTGCAGGGTTCTATAGGACATTTAATGAGGTCTTATTATAGATCTCTGTTTACATTTGACACGTAATTTAGGAAAGTTATTTTTTTTTTTAAATAGATGGCATTGATAACTCAATTCATGAGAATTTTCGTTTAGTAACGGTTTTACTTTAAAGGTGCGATATGTCGACTTTCAGTGTTTTGTTATCTGCTGTATATTATGTGTGCTTTTTAGTCTTTGCTAAATAAATGTATTTTCTTTCTTTGTTTCATTCAGTGGTGTGACAGCACATCAGCTAGACTTACGTTAGTGTGACTGATTGTCTTCTCGACAAACGACAGTACGATGGATATCAATAACTTGAATAACAGGCGTAACAGTAATATTAAATGTTACAGGTGGTCCTTCGAGTCATCATCATCATCATCATTTCAGCTGAAAGACTTCCAGACGTCCACTGCTGGACATAGGCCTCCCCCAAGCACCGCCGCTTCAACCGGCTCTGTGCTTCTCGCATCCTGCGGATTCCTGCGGCCTTCACAAGGTCATCGGTCCACCTTATGGGAGGCCTTCCAACGCTACGTCTTCGGGTATGCGGTCGCCATTCCACAACCTATCGTCCTTCGAGTAAAATACTGAAAATGACTCTTACACTACCAAAGTATTTCATGATCGTACAATCAATTCAGTAGCAAGTATTTATTTAAGTCCTGACAGGCTTGCGGGAAAGTCCGAAAGGGATATCGGGACCTTGGCAATAAGCAACTGAAGGAACACGGGTGGGTTCTAGTCAGTAAAAGTCTGACACGCCCTCCCGCTCCGCCCAGAGCGGGAGAAGTAATTTGATGATTGCCCACCCAAAAAAAAAATGTGTTCATGTAAGTAGGTACCTACTCGACTCTAGTTATTTTAAACGCAGGTAAGTACGATTGACGTCTTTACCTAATCGTAAGAAAAAATTATAAAGAACAAGACAATGTTTATTAATAACGATTTAATTTATGTACTTAAAGCCGGAGACGTACCAGTCTCACGCAAGTTCCTCATTAAAACATCGTTCGTTAAAGCGACTGTGAATCACCCACTTGAATTCCGGTGATTCACACAAAATCTATACAGTTACACGACGTGACAGAATTTAAACAGTTTTTTATCTTTAAAAAAATTAGTTACCTATTTCCGTACTTTTACTTCAAAGTCAAAGTCAAAGTCAAATCATTTACTTCAAATAGGCACATAAAAAAAACATAGAACGTCAAAAAAAAAATTACGCGTCGACTTGAGAGCCTCTTCCTTTTTTTCGTCGGTTAAAGATGTACATGAAAATAGAATCGATTCCAGTTGCCCCTTCCAAAACATAGTTTCGGATGGAGACGAATGACCAAGAAACTCCACACTTAATCTTTTGAAATGTTTTACAATATTTTGTATGCATTAATTATTTATATTATTATATTCATAATTATGTGAAGACGATGTACCTAGAATTAAATTACTATACCACAAGTACATTTTTAAGTATAAGTACGCTCAGCGTACAATTATTGTTACTTATGTTGTTTATGGTCTTCATTGCAGTGTATTTCGCAAAAAAGACTAATGATGTCTAAATCCTAACTAAAATTATAAATGCGAAAGTGAGTTAGTTTGTTTATTTATTACGCTTTCACGCTAAAACGGAAATTTGGCACAGGGGTAGACCATAACCCGAAATAGGACATAATACTTTTTATCCCGATTTTCCCACGGGATCGAGACGACAGGCGCAGTTAATTGATCCTTTACAAAAAAAAAAACAACCGACTTTAAAAAAAAGCACTAAAAAGTGAAAAATAACTTTAATTTCGGAAGTCGGTGTCTTTGGTTTTCAATGTTTGTTTTTTGCCACCGATTTTCGAAATTATTGTTATGTTTCACCTTTTAGTGCTTTTTTGGAAGTGGGTTTTTTGTTTTTGTAAAAAGTTTTTACTTTTCCCTTTTTAGTTGTGGTAACCTACCCCACACAAATTCGAATACCACTACCTGCTATGTAAATACCAGTGACGGAGTCACATAAAACATCGTCTACATATAATAAGTGGGAAAAACACGTAATATTGAAGCTATCGCAAAAACTACGCAAGCAAAGTTAATTAAATTTATATGGTTCCACCTCTGAAGCATGACCTACCAAACAAAAAAGATTTATCAAAATCAATTCATATTTGGCGGAGTAATCGAGTAACAAACGAACAAAAAAGAAAACATACAGACGAATTGAAAACCTCCTTCTTTTTGAAGAAGTTGGTTAAAAATAATTGAGTGCGCGTGCGTGGCAGGTCACTTAGATCATACGCGCAGACATGGCAGGTTAAAAGATCACTATTGTGTATAAATGGGGACACGCAGGGCTCAAAGATTTAAATAGTTGACTGAACTATAGACCTACCTGTCTTTCAACATAAAGGCGTGAGGTGTGACCTATATAACCTTGACTGCAAGGTCACCCCAAGTTCTTAACTAAGAACCATTCTGTCTCATCCATCAACGATCATTTTACAGAATGGTGGAAGCCTGGGTTTGGGTAGAAACTTCGCTATCAGATCGTTTGAACCGTGTTCCCACCCCACTTAATCGCAGTGATCATTTATTTTGTACTAGCTTCCGCCCGCGGCTTCGCCCGCGTGGTATGTCGATAAAAAGTAGCCTATATCCTTCCCCAGGATGCCATCTATCTCCTTGCCAAATTTTGTCGAAATCCGTTCTGTGGTTTAGGCGTGAACAGGTAACAGACAGACAGACAGACAGCGCGCGCCAGCCTTTACCCGCCAATGAGTGGGTTTACCTAGTTTCAATTAATTAATTATTTAATTTCATTTAAGTAAAATTAAATTTCAAGTATCAACACGTGTTATCGCATTATGTACAGTTGTACAGGGATAGTCATGTTTTTTTTTTTAATTTCGCCCGTATTTTCAGTATCAACTTTCGTTGGCCAGACTCTATTTGGTACTAAAAGCATCATAAACTCACTCGCTGTTTTGCAATCCGTCGTAGAAGCTCTAAGCCCCACATCTTCGCCTCTCCCAAGCATCTCATTTGCAAGAAATGTATAATAACTTCGATGAAACATTGTCCAAAACATTTTGCATTACGATAATGACATTACTTTGACGTTGACGTTTCTTTTTTTTATAGGAAATCTAATTAATATATTTAATATGAGGATTAACTGTTACCTATTTGCAACGAACTTTTTATAAGAATGTGATTCTACTTTGAGGAGTTTGTTTAACCATAAAGCTTGATGATGATCTGCCTTAGTTTCTCCCCCTACCGCACCATGGATGTAAGATCCTCCAAAAGATTCTAATTCTAAATTATTTTAAAATATATTATCTTCTAGTTTCCGCCCGCGGCTTCGCCCGCATGGTATATTGATAAAAAGTAGCCTATGTCCTTTCCCAGGCTCTAGACTATCTGTGAACCAAATTTCATTTAAATCGGTTCAGTAGTTTTGGCGTGAAAAGGCGACAGACAGACAGACAGAGTTACTTTCGCATTTATAATATTAAGTAAGGATTAGTAAGGATATTGGTGTGCGTTACCCCAGCAAGAAAATGTCTTCTAGAAGGAATTGAGTTATACGAATAATTAGTGCATAATCTGCTGTAAATGTGCGCCAAGTAAAAAATTTGTGCATGCTGTCGTTTTGGAGATATAACGAAAAAACTAATTCTGCTGGGGTAACGTTTTTCCAGCAAGAAAAATTTAAACAAATGACCGGAGTGAGAAACAAAGTACATGGGCGGATAGCTTAAATTTGTGCATAAATGTGCGTCGAAAATGAAATTTGTGCGTCTTAAGGTTTTCGAGATATTCAATTTCCTGCTGGGGTAACGTTTTTCAGAATCTTATTTCTCGGAAACCAATGATTGTGCGCCCGTAGAAAAACGTACATCAGTAGCTCTTAATTTGTGCGTATTTGTGCATTAATTAGGTTTTCAAAAATATTTACCGTTTTAAAGTTATCGAGAATTTACGAAAACATAAAAAAATATTCTAGCGCTTAAATAAACAATCGTATAAACTCACTGAAAACGGTATTCGGTTCTTCTTGTTATTCTTGACATCCATAAAATGTTTCAAGCCTAATTATACACGCGTTTTTGAATAATATCACTTCAAGTCAAGACCAGAGCAAACCAATTTTGACGTCGAAATGCAAGAAACAGAATCAACCTAAGATGTTTGGGTTTGAACAAAAAATTAGTGCATTTAATGAAATATATATCCTGAAAATTTCAGCTTCAAATGTCTCGTATTAAAGTAGATATAGACAAAAAACCAAAATAACACCTAGTTTAACGGTAATCCGAACAAATTAGCAGGACCACAAAAAAGCGACCAATTCATACATGTAGATGACCTTCGTAACTTTGCTCACAAACATTTTGAAACATTGTTCTGCCTCGGTACACTGAACTACAAAACTGGAAGTTACTAAATTGCCTATTATTTCATAGTTCATATAAAAATCAAGTAAGTTGGTACCTGTCTTTTTATGGATGTAAATGAAGTTTTGAACGGAAACTATCTAGCTTAACCTGTTTTTTTTAAATAAGTTACGTAATTAGATAGCTGTTTTCATTTTCGAGTTCGACTTAGGTTCCATCCAAACAGGAAGGAGGACGCGCGGGCTCGCGGAAGATGGTAGGAGTGGAGGAAGGTCTTTGCCCAGGAGCGGAGGTTTTAGGTTCATAATGCAGTGTATTAAACACGTGTGCTTTTTACTTTATACGGTAATGTGCGCCACAGATAAATTTACTAGTCGGAGTAATGACATGGCAGTATGGAATTAGTAAGTACTATCATGGCATCATGCGATTTTTTTTTTATATAGAAATTGACTTTGATGAACCTTTTTACCAAAGGCAAGCGCTCAAAAGCAAGTTTTTATTTAAAAAAATATCACAGGCATACCAGTGGCGATTAGTTATAGTAAAAAAAATCCCATGGGTAGGTCAGTGGGATACTATTCATGGAATTAGTATACTATCCTATACTATTAAATAAACGTTCTCTAGTTTCACCCGACCAGAGATTTGGGCTTTTGGGCCCGGCTAGCACTAACTAAATAAATGTAGATAGAAAAGAGAACTTAGAGTTAGAAGAAGCGCGGGGCGGTTGGCGAGGAGTGCGCGCGCCCCCTGCGCCACTCGCCACAGATGCACATTGGACTGTAAAATGTGAAGTAGTCTCGCCTTCATTGTATCCCAACTCTTCCCAGATAATCATTTGCGTGTGAACTGAGGGACCACACTGGGAATTCGCGAAATGAAAATCCTAGGATTTTAGTAGTAGACTTAAAACAATTGCAGAACGAATCTGGGAATTTGTAAACAAATATATTAAAAACTACGACCCATAAAGTGTGGTCCCTCAGTTCTCACAGATGATCAGCCAGATCGCGGAAAGTATCTTAAAAAAGATGGTTTTGTGAATACAGACATTTAGTAAAGAATTTGTAAAGATATTTACTAAATAACAGACCACAAAGCATTAAAGATAAAAAAAATATAACGACTGAACTGTGGTCCCTCAGTCCACATAACAAAAATAAATATTTTAGACTTATAGATAATTATTGATCTAGGATTTGAATTCTTAGATAATAGTCACATAGTCAGTGGCCCATGGGCGGCATAAAAACTGACAACAGTCACTTTCCGCACGAAAAGAAAGAAGTCACATAGTGTTATTTTTAATATGATTGTTCCGGCAGTTGTCGCTGTGTTTCGTAGACTTCGAAATAATGGACTGGTGGTTCCTAATATAATGTGTTCTGTGATTGAATAATTTTATTTAAAATGTTTGTTCTGTGATGTTTTTTGTGCTAATTATCGCGTCCGCGACATTCCCTGTGAGCAGTGTTACAACTACACCTGGCGCCCCTAGCGGCGCGAAGAGACAACCCCGGCATGGCCGCAGTAAGTACCGCTACCGTGCGCTATCTGGCGGCGGCGGCGGCGGCGGGGCCGTAAGAATGGTGCATATTATTTCTTCGTTTATTATCTGTTTAAGGATATAGGTAATTATTTTGAGCGTATTATGTTATAATAAATAAATGTTAATTACAAAATAAGGATTTAAACTACAAACACGATTGCCGAAAAATGTTATGAACGCGACTGTACGGAGAAACTGCTTTACATAATACTGTTATTTAAGAAGGTCATCAACATGTATGAATTGGTCGCTTTTTTGTGGTCCTGCTAATTTGGTCGGATTACCGGTAAACTAGGTGTTATTTTGGTTTTTTGTCTATATCTACTTTAATACGAGACATTTGAAGCTGAAATTTTCAGGATATATATTTCATTAAATGCACTAATTTTTTGTTCAAACCCAAACATCTTAGGTTGATTCTGTTTCTTGCATTTCGACGTCAAAATTGGTTTGCTCTGGTCTTGACTTGAAGTGATATTATTCAAAAACGCGTGTATAATTAGGCTTGAAACATTTTATGGATGTCAAGAATAACAAGAAGAACCGAATACCGTTTTCAGTGAGTTTATACGATTGTTTATTTAAGCGCTAGAATATTTTTTTATGTTTTCGTAAATTCTCGATAACTTTAAAACGGTAAATATTTTTGAAAACCTAATTAATGCACAAATACGCACAAATTAAGAGCTACTGATGTACGTTTTTCTACGGGCGCACAATCATTGGTTTCCGAGAAATAAGATTCTGAAAAACGTTACCCCAGCAGGAAATTGAATATCTCGAAAACCTTAAGACGCACAAATTTCATTTTCGACGCACATTTATGCACAAATTTAAGCTATCCGCCCATGTACTTTGTTTCTCACTCCGGTCATTTGTTTAAATTTTTCTTGCTGGAAAAACGTTACCCCAGCAGAATTAGTTTTTTCGTTATATCTCCAAAACGACAGCACGCACAAATTTTTTACTTGGCGCACATTTACAGCAGATTATGCACTAATTATTCGTATAACTCAATTCCTCCTAGAAGACATTTTCTTGCTGGGGTAACGCACACGGATATTGAACTCATCCTCATCATCTGACTAGCCTTTTCCCAACTATATTGGGGTCGGCTTCCAGTCTAACAGAATTTTATATGGAGCAACTACCTATCTGACCTCCACAACCTAGTTATTGGATAATACGATACCCCTTGGTAAGACTGGTTGGCTGGTTGTCTTTAATGAACTATTGTATCTAATAGTAATAATATATTTGCGTTTCAGCATTTCAGCAAGAAGTGTGGTGTTTTCTTAATTTTTTTCACCTTCATGTTTAAAAGGGGTTGGGCTCAGACCAAATAAAAGTCAAAAGTGACGTGAGGCCGGTTTCCTAAACATGAGTGCACCTAGTGAGGTGTAGTTTGATTGTAAATGTTTGTATATGTGTGCGTGTAAGCGTGTATGCCACAGCGGAGGTGTAGTTTTGGCATGTTTCACTGTATTGTTCCCAGCGCTCTGCCTTGGTTTTTTATTTGGTCTAAGGGGTTCGGTCGTAGGATAGCATGGATTTACGTCTTCACTTTGGTATCTCCTTTATAGATAAGCAGGTACCTAGGTACACACGGCTACACATTAAGCTATACTTTGCCGGTTTATGCTGAGCTCGTAGGATTTCCGTACAATGCGAGGTTAGCATATAAGTACTAGCTTGATGTGTAGCCGGGAAACAGTCCGCTTAAGTAGATAGTACCCTTTGTGGTAAAACCTACGAGATGCCAATCATAAAAAAAATGTAGCAGTGTGTACCTTTCCTCCAAATATAATCATAAGATAGGTTCAAATCATGATTATCTGTCACTTGTCACTTGAAACACACTTGGTATCTTCGTGGTATCACAGTGTTCTGGTATCATTATATCTGCAAACTGATATCGTTGATATTTCTTCATATCTACTGATGCGTGTTGTCCTCAGTTTTATCTAAAGGCTTATGTGTATTTTGAACCGTTTTCTGTCTCAGTCCAACTTCCTTCTTTGATTTTTTTTTGTTTTACAAGAGACAGAGTACTGCATGCTTGCTGTTTGAATGAAGTTTATTACGACTGCAATACTCGTTATGTACTGTAACTGCATTCAAACTGCTGCAGTTGGAGTGCAGTTGAAATGCAGTCCATCTGATGGCAGCCTTAGGCTTCTTTTCAAATCGCCCAGTAGAGTAAGATCCTTCTTTAGCATAATCAGCCTATAATATTCCCACTGTTGGGACACAGAACTCTCGATGAGAGGGAGTCCACCACGCGGGCCCAGTGCAGGTTCCAGTAACGATAATTTCTACCGTTCCATCCAGATCGTAACTATATTAATAGTTGAAGATTTCGTTCCGATAGATTTTCGTTATATTGCAAATAAATTAGTTAGTAAATGGTTACTGGAACTATAAATGCTATTACGTAACTATAAAATCCTGTTAATCCCGTATTTATTCTGATTATAGCACTACACTAGCTCATCACCACATCAAGTCTTCCGAGACGGCACGCTTCACTTTCAACCATTTCCCGCCATTCGTGGAGAACTGACAGTTGACTTTAGTGACAGCGACATCACTGCTGACGTGCATGAGATAGTGTTTACATATACACTACCATAACGATATCGTACCCCTATTTTGAGTAACGTTTCAAGTCCCTGCGTACAACTACCTACTTCGGTATCGGTATAATTCTTCAGTATCGCCCATTGTGTCACCCTATGTTAAATTTTCTACATTTGTATCTGTATTTTTTATGGTGTACATAATAAAGAGTATTCTATTCTATTCTATCTGGTAGGATCTATTAGATGACGTCATCAAAGGGAAGATCTCTGATGAAGTCATCTAATAGATCCTAATTCCTACCTACATCCTACGTACGCGGCATTTCCATTGTGTACTTCAATTGTATATTAAAATCAAGGTCAGGTGCCGTATTATGAAGTATTAATGCCACCATTTTCCAGTGTGAGAGAGAGACGGAGCTACACAAGGCCCATAGCACCATCCCGTTTTTGCACTGGAATAATTATGGCGTTAATACTTCATAATACTACCCCAGTTGTCAACAACAAGGTAGGTATAGCAGCAACTCTACTAAAATGGCTCAACCGCGAATACCCTTCATTTTTTTTCTCTAAATCTTTTTGTTATAACGTACTTATATCAATAAGACTCAATAATTCTATATTCAACCGCAAATCTTAGCTTCCTTCCGTCAATAAAACCTATAAGTAACTCTTCCTTCTGTAATTGCTTTTACCTTTATAGCCTGTTTCAATAGCTCGGGATAAGTTTCACTTAACTTATCTGGATGATAATTTTATCCAAATTCTTTTACTTTTTTTAAATTAATCTGGTAGTGTGCCTCATCCAAACAAACACAACTTATTACATACATCATAAACTGTCCGAATGTCGTGCAAATAGTGCCGGGCAAAATTTAATTTAACTGAACGAGGAAAACATCAAAGTATATATGGCTGATAGGCTACTAGGCTACTTTATATTCGTAGTTTAACACAGCCCGCTACACCTGCAGGGTTTTTAATACCTAGTAATTACCCGTCTGCGAAGAAAAAAGGAGGGTTATGATTTTGACCAATATGTATGTATGTTCATCTGTTCCCTCCTATCTTCTAAACCACTCATCACAATTTGACAAATGAGGTATCGTTGGAAGCGTCTTGATCGTCCGCTGGTTATAGGCAATGTGACGTCACATTAAATAAAAAATGGCGCCCTCTAGAGGACATAAAGTCAGGAACTTAAAAAAAAATATTGTTTAATCGTACCATGTTGGATATCAAATGAAAGGGCTTAATGAGCAAATTTCAAAAATATATTATATTATAACAACAAAGAATTAAAAAAAAAATTATACCCTTTTAGTCGTAGTTGGGTTTTAGTTTTTATTACTAAATTATTATTTATGTTGAATCGGAAGTATCCAATGTTCTAGGAATAACCACGACAACAAGTTTGCCTGTTTGGTTGATAAGGAAAGAAACAATTGTTTCTGATAGAAAACTCAGGGAAATGTTTAGCATTCTTTATTTTGAGGTTTTTAGGGTTCCTTACCCAAAGGGTAAAACGGGACCCTATTACTAAAGCTCCTCTGTCTGTCTGACTGCCCGTCTGTCACCAAGCTGTATCTCATGAACCGTTAGATAGTTGAATGTATTTCTGCTTGGTCTATAACAACAAATACTAAAAAACAGAATAAAATAAATATTTAAGGGGGCTCCCATACAACAAACGTGATCCTTTTGCCGTTTTTATAAATAATGGTACGGAACCCTTCGTGCGAGAGTCCGAATCGCACATGGTCGGTTTTTTATTTTTTACTAGCGACCCGCTCCTCCTTGGCACGGTTTTTACGACTCGACAAAATATCGAGATTTCTTAGTTATATGTAACTTAAATATTAACATGTTATACACATAAACCTTCCGGAATAAATTCTCTAAACGATGGTGAAAACCCTCATCAAAATCTGTTGCTTGGTTTAGAAGAACAACGCGGACATACAGACAAACACGAAAAGCAGCTTTAATTTATAATGTATCTAGATATCTTCGTCCATAAATATCA
Organism: Lithophane leautieri; assembly: GCA_949152455.1. Classification (NCBI taxonomy): domain Eukaryota; kingdom Metazoa; phylum Arthropoda; class Insecta; order Lepidoptera; family Noctuidae; genus Lithophane; species Lithophane leautieri. The sequence goes on along the minus strand of OX424476.1, from coordinate 13,946,362 downwards.
GACCAATTAAAAAACCAATACAGAGCGCTGCCAACACTGACGTGATGCCGGTTTCTTAAATATGTGTGCAGTTAGTGAGGTGTGAGCGTGTACATATATGCACAGACCGGAGGTTTAGTTTTGGTATGCTTCAGTGTGTTAATTTGTTCGAAGCGCTATTATGTCCTGGTTTTTTATTTGGTCTGAGCCTTGAATGTATAAATAACCGCAGTCTTGCCAATATGGTCCTAACTGTCAGCATACTGCCATTTTTCATGTTCTTGAATTTGACCAATCACCCTTCATTTACAAACTTTCTAACCCGTACTCCCAAAATATAGACTTATAAGACAATGAATGCGTTCGAGATAACATAAATTACTTAACATATTAATTTACATATAATATATGTTTCGTAAAACATGAAAATGATAAAGTATGTACCTGCTTTCACGTAGACAGCTGTTTTCCTGATGTCACACTAATCCCTGTATCAACAATCATATTAAACTGTGTAATTAAGACACTCCGTAGAGTCAATAAACTTATTATAGATAACATTTAGCCAAGAATTTTATTGCGAGGAATATGAAATATTATAAATAAACAATTACATACATATAATTATATGCCTCATGTACCTAATTAAAACCATCAAAATGGGACGTCTTTGAAGGACACGACATGTCGCAAGAATGGTCGAGACCAGAGAGCCCAAACGTTTACTGGATAGCTAGATAAACTTGGGCCACTTTCGACCTTTCCGCCCATCCAGTATATGGCCAGAAAAGTGGAGAGTGGCCCAAGCTTAGATGGTTGGATGGCGTAGACCAAGATTTAACAACTGAAGGAGTGAGAAATTGGAGAGAATATGCTGGAAATAGGTCACGTTGGAGAAATATACTTGACCAGGCTAAGGTCCGCCCGCGCCTGTAATTATAAGGTACAGGTAAAAAATAAATAGGTACTGCAATATTCAGCTGCGGTCGGCTTCTAGTCTAACCGGAAAGACTGGAAGCCGATCCAAATATAGTAGGAAAAAGGCTGGGAAGATGATGATGATGAATACTGCATTATCGCATTTAATCATTATATACGCAACACTGGAAAGTCAGGGGAAGGAAAGGGTAAATAAAATAAGATAAAAGCTGATATATTTACGGAAAAAGAAGATATGTTATACCATAATCAGCCTATAATGTTCCCACTGCTGGGACACGGACCTCCTCTCGGTGAGAGGGAGTGGGCCGTAATAAACCACGCGGGCCCAGTGCGGGTTGGTAGCTATGTCACATCTCTCGAATTTTTGGTTTTAGGACAGGCCGATTTCCTTCACAAAACGGATAAGCTATACCAACCCCAAATATTGATTAAGGGCAGGAAAATTATGATAATTATAATCTATCCATGTTCAAGCCTGAAGCTTGATCCGTGTCTCTATGAGGAAAGTGTATCTACGAGGAATTAATCGATCCAAACAGTTTTTTATCCATACTCAACGTTATTATGCGAATATCTACTCAACTCTATCTCTATACCAAGAATACTTTTTTACCTATCCCTGAAGCAAAACAATTCAATGCAAATCCTGTGCAGTGATTGGCAAACCATGACCTCAATCGGCAAACCTGTATTTACCAGCACAATTAGTTTTGAACGCCCCGTGCTCAGCATCTTAATGGGAAATACTTAATCGGCTTTTGTTTTTCGTCAGATGATATTTCTCGTTTCGAGGTATCTTCTACCATTTTTGGAAACAACTATCATCCACCATTCAAACGATGCAGTATTCGTAGAATATCATGACCTCAGCAAAAACAAAACTAACGAAACACAGAAATGTAGCAAAATATGAATTTGTAGAGGATGTAACTTATCTGTATTTTTTTTAAATGCTCGTAGACAGCCTCCACCTGAAAAATATTGTAAGGACAGCCCTACAATATTTTTCTGGTGGAGGCACCGGTTCCTATACCAAGCCGTTGCCGCCTACGCAGCCAAAGAAACTCAAAGCATTTATTTCAACTACACCGGGACTCTTTACTTCTGAACTGTCAAGGAGTCGGTCAGAAACACGAAGTTATTTGGCCATTCCAAAGTGTAGTAGGTTTCTATGGAGAAGAACGGGCATGAAACAGCATGGTCACTCTTTTAACAGAGCAACAATGGAAGAATTCCGATGAGAACAGTGAAATTTATCACACGCACACGTAACGTAGGCACTCTATTGATAATATCTATGCTTGTTTCATTGTTAGTCTGCAGCAAACATACACCGGTCAGTCAGTACTATACAGTTCTTAGTTCCAGGAAAGACTAGTGTTCATACAATGACACATGTTCTAGCTATGTTATTTGTTATGTGATTGAAACAATCTCAAAACAAACGTACATCATCTTTTCATCGTGAAAACAAACACATTGCTGTTTCATATATTCATACACTGACACGCAACGCACTCCCTAAACCGCTGGGTGTAAAAGCATTATAACGAAAGTGAGCAATAATGAAATCTATCAACCTGCCTAGCCTTTTCCCAACTATGTTGGGGTCGGCTTCCAGTCTAACCAGATGCAGCTGAATACCAGTATTTTACATGGACTGCCTATCTGGCCTCCACAATCCAGTAACTTGGTACCTAATACGATACTCCTTGGTAATACTGGTTGTCAGACTTTCGGGCTTCTGACGATGACGACCCGTAACGACTGTCAAAGATCCACAAATGACTGCCGGGACCAACGGCTTAACGTGCTTTCCGAGACACGCAGGAGTCTCGGTATGTAAAGATGGTCACCCATCCACGGACCAACTCCGTTTTCCGTTTTCCGTGGTTGAAAATCCTCATGCATGTCCTCCGCCCTGGGGCGGGTGGAGAGGTCTGACAGACTCTTACTGACTAAAAACCACCCCGGTGTTCCGACTCACACCTACGCCGGGGGTCGCGGGAACGTAAGAATCTTCCGCAACCCCGACTGGTGCCTGCCCGCCGCTGCGGGCCTCCTCGGGTCAGGGGGGGAATGAGGTGTTTGACTCCCCCCGTGACGTCTAAGAGGGGCGTGCGTGGAACACTACGCGCCGCCACCTCGGTTTCTGATGTGTAGGGGGCGACGGACGTCCCCGAGTCCGTCACCCCTGGACCCATTTAGGGGGGCTGGAAGAGGGCGTTATCCGCTCTCCGCTGACGCCCGGTGCGCCTACTGCGAGCAGGGTGAGTGGACGAGATCTCAACCTCCCTTTCCGTAGCCTCCTTCTGCGAGTCGACCGTCTCGCAGTAGGAAACCACCGCGTCCCAGGACTCCTCGCTGCCGACCATGGCATTCACTACGGCCGACAGCGACAAGTCATTGCCTACTTCTGAGATGAGGGCACAGCGCGGCTCGTCCCAAGCGGCACACTCTGCCAGCGTATGCCGCGCCGTGTCCTCCCGGCAGTCGACGCAGTGTTGACACCGGGCGTCCGGCTCCCTGTTTATGTGACACAGGTACTTCCCGAAGCAACCATGCCCCGAGAGCACTTGCGTCACCCGAAACGACAGGGAGCCGTGCCTCCTCCCGAGCCAGCGCTCGAGCACCGGCCGGACCGCCTCGATGATGTCGAGGCCGGCGGTAGGGCGTGAAAGCCGGGTCCTCGCGCAACTGAGACCGATGCAGCTCAATGTGTCGCTGCATCGGTTGCTCACCCCGCGCCCTCGCTTCCTCGCGCCACCGATACGATGACGCGAGTACTTTCGCCTCGAGGTCCCAGGGAACTCGACAAGCCTAGCTTAACCTGATGGATCGACCCGTATGGCTGTTATTACTTAGCCACGAGCTCTTAATGCAGTAATGAAGTATTTTTGAAAATGCACCCCCCCCTAAAGGTCTCTCTTTTTTTTGGAGATGAACCTTTGTATGGAATTTCGTAATTTTCACGTTGTTCCCACCGGGAAAACGGCTTTTCATCGGGCAAAAATATTTTTATTACGAAATTGATTATTTTGTCGAGCGTGGATTTCTTAATGACAAATGAAGGGCAATGTTCTGACCTTGGATGTAGGTACATCAAAACAAGATAGGTCTACGTGTGTCCTGACTTCATAACAGCAGGTGTATTTGGCGTGATCAAAAAATCTCACTCATGCTAGTCGGCTTATTTAATTTTTTTTTTTACTAGCTATTGCTTGCGACTTTGTCTGCAATCCAGGATGAAAAGTAGCCTTTGTCCTTCTCCAGATCAAGGTCTACCCATGTGCCAAATTTCATCTAAATCCGTTCAGCCGTTTTATCGTGAAAGCGTAACAAACAAACAAACTCACTTCCGTATTTATAATATTAGTTAGGGGTTAGGATTAGTTTGGATGAGCCCAACCAATGGAAGTTACAGCAAATGCACATATTTACTGCTTCGACCATTTAGTAATGTTAGTGTAGTTAAAAGATCTCTCTTAGTGACTGGTACTCCAGTCTTCAGATTTCAGTCTTCATCTTATTAATATCTTATTATATCTTTATTTTATTAATATCTTTTGAAATACTGAATGTGTAAGATGTTAGAGTACGCCAATATTTATTAGAAATTTCTACTAAATATTGATGCTATCGTTATCCGATTTGATAAACTACTTTAGTAGCTACGTACATATATTTTATATGGATTTTTGAAAAATCAAAGTATTGTAGCTATCTCAAATTTAGCCGTACAAAACCCATTTTTTTTGTATAGATTACCCAAAAGTACTGCTAAATCCTACCAAATTTTCAAAAAGGTCTGTGGGCTAGTTTTCGAGTTCTAAGGTGGCTCCTCAATCCAGACGGTCGAAATAAATTATGTACGTAGCTACTAAAGTAGTTCATCAATTCGGATAACAATAGCAGCAATATTTAGTAGAAATTTCTACTAAATATTGGCGTACTCCAACATCTTACACATTGAGTATTTCAAAAGATATTAATAAAATAAACATTCCAGACGTCTGAATTGAGGAGCCACCTTAAATGCCCTGTAACTTTTTAAGGGTTTTACTACAAATTCCAGGATCGTGGCTACAAAATCGGACAATTTACTACTAAATGTTGGCAGTACCCGCGTTTTAATATGAGACATGGCTCCTCAATCCATACGCACACTTTGATTGAAGTACCTAGCCATTTTGTCTTGCCTTTAAACATTCAAAATCCTTAATGATTTATTGAAATCCTATCCACATAATCTACATACAGCAGAGCTGCGTCAAATATCAGCTCCACAGTAACCAAGTCTGCACTCAAACATTCATTACCACACGTTATTTGTCTCATACCTCTCTCCACACTAATCTCCCGACAGACTCCAACTGATAAAACCGTTCGTAGTAACTGCAAGTACTGCAACACTCATCAGCCAATGAGAGTTTCATATTTATTCACGCCCTCGTCTCATGAGTGTCATGAGAGCTCGCAGTGCGGTCCATGCCTGTCTCACAGTCGTGTCACAGAAATATGATAAAATGATAAGTAATCTTGCTAATGCCATGATAAATAGGAATCTAAATCTTTTGTAGCCGTGCCTCCGAGTTGTTTTATGTGACATAGGGTTAGCACTATGTTTTTGTTTAATTTTATTTATTAAACTGTTTCTTTTTGAGCAGGGAAAGAAGGACACTTGCCATTTACATCCAGCTTTTTCCAGTCATCGCTTGCTTCTGTTTCATTTTTTAAACACTCCGTCAAAATTATAGCGATCCTAGCGAGTTTCTTGTTCAACAGTGAGTTGATAATACCATGCATTTTTTTCTTGAGGGTATTTGTCATCAATTGACTTCTCCCGCTATGGGCGGAGTGGAAGGGCGTGTCAAACTTTTACAGACTAAAACCCACCCGTGTTCCTTCAGTTGCCTGTTGCTAAGGTCCCGGTATCCCTTTCGGACTTTCCCCCAACCCTGGCAGGTCACGCAACCCTGGCAGGTGATAATATCATGCCTAGCTTGAGAACTCTCAAGCTAGGCATGATATTATCACCTATTAATTACACATGATATCTTTCGCTCGCTCCTACATCTGAACAAATTCAAATAAAAGTAACCGAAATCTTCGCTTTCATCTACTACCTAGATGTTTCCAAACTACAAAATTTGAATTATGGTAAGTATTTTATTTAAATTAAAACGCCCATAAAAGATTCTAGGATACCATAATAAACTAATTTTAGAACTAGGTAGTGGGCAACTGAATAATTTAAACATGTTTTGTGCTGTCCTGTTATGTTGTAAACTATTATCATTTTGGAGTTCTTTATTACATTTGTTTCTTTGATATTTTTAGATTCAATTCCAATGTTATATCCGGAAAACCTCAAGCGGCCAAAGTATAATAAACATATCGGTAGTTATACAGTATGTTAACTAACAAAGGATGTTAAACACGCAAAAGTACAGCGTACAGAAAGGAAAAAAAAATTACAATGTAATTAAGTAGTGAAATATTCACAAAACTATTAAATTAATACGTAAAAGAAGCACTCTGTATACACACTTGTATTTCAACGTAGAAAGACAAGTTTGACAAGTGTGCGTTTACAGAGTTTTTCTTTTCCGTATCAATTCAATATTTTTTGTCATAATTTTACTATAAAATAATTTAAAATACTTTTTTTTGTTGTTTTTTTTTTAGCATGTATAGACGCTATACTATTGCAGGTTAACAGAAACGCTTTTCGTTAGATAACATACTGTATTTTCGAGCCGATTGGGGTTGAAACCCTTTCTCGGGCCGTGGATTCCGAGCGCTCATGGTTTGTTCAACGAAATCTTAAAACGGTTGACACTTCCTGTGACCCAAGGGCTAGCTTTTACTTTGACCAGAGGCTAAGCATTGCCATACAACGTGGCAATGCCGCCAATCTTTTGGGTACATTACCAGTTGACAGCGATGCGGAAGAATTTTTCGACGCCATATTTTAGTTTGCTAATAGTTTTAGTTAGGACAGATATATTTTATTAGTTTAAGTTTTATTATAATAAATATTTTTTTACTGTTATTTATTGTCTTTATTTGTTAACGTAGATTGGCGATTGGAAGATGGATGGACTGTGTGAATGTGGCTAGAGGTGAGACATTGTGTGTTGTCCCCAAAGAAATAGACTAAGGACAGGGGAATAGAATTAAACATAGTCATATTTTTTGATAAGTACTTAAATGATGATTTTTCCATTTCACTTTAAATATATTTAAAAATGTATATAATATCATGCACCCACACATAACCAGTCCGATAAAAGAGACGTTTATAGTAGTGCAATACTGCAATCCCTTGCATTATCTTATCTGCGCGTTCCTTGCAATGCAGTGGAAAAAGTGTATAATTATGAAACTCATTTAGCTAATGAAACTCAAAGCATTTATTCCAATTAAACGATTCACAGCCACTTTTGAACTGTGAAGGAGTCGCTCAGTCAGAAATATGAAGCTAGGTGCCCATTCCAAAACGTAATATGTCGTACTGCCTATAGCGAAGAACTGGCAAGAAACTCCATGGACTCTCTGATGAATGATTTTAATCAATACGTTTTTGAATAGCTTACGCATGCACAAATACTATCCAAGGTTAGCAAGAAGTACCTCTATGGTATATTCCGAACTGTAACTGGTGTAGAGCCCTTTATATGTCTCATGAAAAGCGGACAAGCCCTCCGAGTTGTTTGTTAACAAAAGGTGTGTCAGCCGCATGGTTGGAAATAAAACTGCATAAAAACCTCTTGGTTTACGACCATTTCCCATGTTTTTCCCCTGTGTGCTATAAAACTCTTGCCCCTAAACCTAAAAGTTTTATCCTTGATCTGTAGATGACATTCCGCTTACTCGTACTTGTTTTATTTGTATTTCTACCAAGATAAATCATCATAGCAGATAGTATTTTAAAAAGTCATGACAACTCTAAGCTAAAGCCCTGGGACAAGCAGGAAATACCAACTACTCCAGCACCGATATCACTCTATTGATAAATAAAGTATAGTTACATAACTGTATGTTCATAACAAGCATCTTGTTCATCAATTGCAATAAATAACCTTTGTTGGCCCATATCATATCAGCGGGGTAATAAAAGAACCTCCAAGTGAAGATTTAAAAGAAAAGAAAAAAATAGAAAGAAAATTGTTTGTTCTGCACAAACAAAAGGCACATTACAACCTCATAACATCAATAAATACCGGCCAAGTAAGAGTTGGACTCGCGCACGAATTGTTCCGTACCATTATCTATAACACGGAAAAAAAAACACGTTTGTTGTAGGGAGGCCCCATTAAATATTTATTTTATTCTGTTTTTTAGTATTTGTTGTTATAGCGGCAACAGAAATACATTATCTGTGAAAATTTCAAGTGTCTAACTATCACGGTTCATGAGATACAGCTGGTGACAGACGGGCAGACAGACAGACAGACAGCTTAGTCATAGTTCCGTTTTACCCTTTGGGTAGTACGGAACCCTAAAAAAGACAAAATACACATTCAAATTAGCCAAAAGCCTCGCATTCAACCAATAAAAGTTTGACAGTTCTGCTCATTAGTTGATGTTTGTTTATCGTACTTCCATGCTCACAGCACAAATGGACTTTTGTCTTCTGTATGAACGTCTCCATAATAGGTATCAGATGACGCCATTGCCTTCCAATGGGAAAGTGGCTTTTAAAAAACCTACGGTAAGAAGTATAGGTGAAGGGGCTCGTGGCTATGTAATAACAGCCGCACGGGTCGATCGATCAGCCGGTCTATTTTATAAACACCTCACCGTGAAAACTTAGGTGAAGTGAGCTGTCAATCCCTAGCGTCAAGTGGGGTGACAGCTGACTTTAAGCTCACTTCACCTAAGTTTTCACGGTGAGATTTTAACAGAATACCACTACAGGTTAAGATCTTGTCACGGTCATTCCGTGAATGGCAGACCATCCGAGATCTCTTCGTATCGCGGAAAGCACGTTAAGCCGTTCGTCCCGGCTGTCAATCTTGGATCTTTGACAGTCGTTATGGGTCGTCAGAAGCCCGAAAGTCTGACAACCACTCTTACCAAGGGGTATCGTGTTACCCAGTAACTACAGTAACTGGGTTGTGGAGTCAGATTAGCAGTAGCTCCGTGTAATGTACTGGTATTCAGCTGCATCCGGTTAGACTGGAAGCCGACCCCAACATAGTTGGAAAAAGGCTAGGTAGATTGAGATTGATTGGTAAGAAATGTACTACTTGGAACCTCAGACCAAATAAAAACCAAGTCAGAGCGCTGTAAAAGTGACGTGAGACCGGTTTCGTAAACATGTGTGCACTTAGTTTGGTGTAGTTTGATTGTAGTGTCATTGTAAATAGTTGTAAATGTGTGTGTGTGAGCGTTTATGCACAGAGCTTTTATGTAGTTTTAGCATGCTTCACTGTATTGTTCGCAGCGCTCCGTCTTGGTTTTTTATTTGGTCTCAGCTTTGAACATATAACATCAAAAAGCCCACCAAAACGTAAAACAAAATATCTGACAATCAGCCCTATAAATTCACTTCCTATAAATTAGAGCAAAAGCTTTACAAAACGGTCTAACAAGATCTAACGAACGTATTGATAACCACATTAGCATCATTACCGATGAGCGTAACTCAATAATATCACGTTACGACTATTAGCAAACTATAATGAATATTTGGTGGCAAAATCGTGATTACTACTTAACATACCCATGACAATTATTCAACTCATCATGATATGAAGGAATGTGGTCCTATTTCGATTGGTGGGCGTTAGGGGAAGTGCTAAATATTTTATTTCCTCTGACGTCTCTCACGTGCTTTAATTATTTACATACTCGAAGATGCATGTGCTAATACAATTAATTTTATACGATAAGGCTCCGCTTTTAGGCCATTTTTGATGGTCCAGCAACATGCACTGGGTCGCGTCGTGGATTACGGCTCACTTCTTCTTACAGAGAGGAGGCCTGAGTACTAGCGGTGGGAACATTATTGGCTGATTGTGTTCGGGCCATTTTTGACACGGAATCATGATAATCAGTCTGGTCAGAAAATCTTCTAACATATAAAATTCTCTTGTCACAGTGGTAGTTGTCATAAGCCTCCGAAACGGCTTGACCGATTCTTATTAACAGACTTCTTCAAAAAAAAATACAGATGAATTGATAACCTACTCCTTTTTTTGAAATCGGTGTTCGTTTGTATGTATTTTTTTTTTTTCAGGGATGAGAAACAAATTTGACCAATTGATGACCTCAGAAACAAATTTCACAACTGAAATTGCTATTTCGTTTTATCCGAAACTCTTTTTGTTTTTCAATGTTTTAATTATTCTTATTATATCAGCCGGTACTACTGGAGAAATAGGTAAATATTAAGTTTGGATGTAGTTTATCCTAATGACCTCGGTATTATTACTATTTGCAGAGTTTTGGACTTGATCGACAAAGAAATTATTGAATGAATCTGCAATTTCCTTCGCATCCCTAATAAGAGAGTTGCCTATCTTGATTTGTATGATGGGATATTTAGTCTGATTTTATTTGTCAAGAGGCTTTAGACTTAGTCGGTGCTTTTTTTATAATGTGTAAGTTTTTAATTTTTTTTGAATCGTTGTCAATATAATTTGAAACTATTTTTGTTTTCTATTTCGGGTCGTCAGAAACCCGAAAGTCTGACAACCAGTCTTGCCAAGGGGTATTGTATTACCCAGTTACTGGGTTGTGCAGGTCAGATAGGCAGTCGCTTCATGTAAAATACTGGTATTCAGCTGCATTTGGTTAGACTGGAAGCCGACCCCAATATAGTTGGGAAAAGGCTAAGGCAGATTGAATTTTTTTTTCTATTGAAGGCGATTTTCCATAATAAGTGTCTTTGTTTGTGACTACACGTTCTAATCTCTCGAGAGATCCACTTGAGTTTCTTGTCCGATTTTATGTTAATTAATTTAATTGGAAAACATAGGTTGTTTAAAAGACGAAATAGCTCTATAAAATTGTCAAATGCCTCATTAGGATTCGTAATCTCTAGTACTTCCGAAAATTATAAAGTTTTTAAGTGTATCTCTTTTATTTACGCGCCACGAGTTGACTATACATGTTTTATTAACTTTATTTTCAATAATTGAGTAGAATGGTCTGATAGGCCAAAGTCGATTCACTGTAACATTTTTTCTGAGCGTTATGCGCAAAATTATCCAGACAAGATTTGCTTCTTGGTCTAGTCGGTTGCCTTATTACTAACTTCAGATTGTGATTGCGAAGCAGCAGTTCAAAGTCCAAAGTGTTCCGATTTTGTTTTAGAATATCTATGTTGAAATCTTCGACAGCCTACCAACGCTTCAGCATGCTCTCCGAGCAGGGTTATAGATGTAAAAAAATAAGAATGGCCACCCTGTTTATGGGCCACCAGCAACAAACGCAATATATAGGGTGAAAACAATCAGCTGTTCCCTACATTTATGTTCGCATAGCTCGTCAAAATGTAGGGAACAGCTGATTATGTTTACGCTATTTCAGGGTTGGTCCCATAGTGAAAGTTGTTTATAATGATGAGTACCCCTTAAGAGGATGCCCATGAATTCAATTTCATTTGGATTTTTCCGTCACTAAAAGGACTCTGTGCAACGCCTGTTACGGCACATCCCTGGAGAGACTGTAAAGAGGTATCCCGGAAACCAAATTATGCAAGTGTGCAAAGCAGCACATAGCCTCTTCCCTAAGGTCACTCGGTAGGTGGACACTGTAGATAGTCCCCACTCTGAGCGCCCGCGATTTCAAAGTCCCATGTCCCTTATAAGTGATGCAGGCGGGGTTTCAGCGTGTTAAAAACCAAATGTAAGTATTCGATTTACATTACCTAATGTTAGAAGTAGCGAATGTGACATCATATTGAATGGAGAAAAACTAGAGTTTATTAATGAAACAGTTTTCCTGGGTATCACGCTAGACGAGAAATTACAGTGGGGACCTCATATAAAATCTCTTGCGGGGCGGTTAAGCTCGGCCGCTTATGCTGTCAGAAAGATAAGACAGTTAACAGATGTAGAAACCGCGCGTTTGGTCTATTTCAGTTACTTCCACAGCATTATGTCGTATGGCATTTTACTGTGGGGTCGGGCTGCTGACATTGAATCCATCTTTATTTTGCAAAAGAGAGCTGTCAGAGCCATTTATAATCTATGTCGCCGCGAATCTCTCAGGGAACTATTTAAAAGGATTAATATTATGACGGTACCTTGCCAATTTATTTATGAGAATATTATGTATGTAAGAAAAAATTTAAATCTATTTAAGAAAAAAAGTGACAGACATAATTTTAATACTAGAAATAAAGATAAAATAGATCAACCATTTTTCAGATTAGCTAAAGTACAAACATCTTTTATGGGGTACTGCGTTAAATGCTATAACAAAATACCTTGTGATATATTGCAATTAAATGAAAGAAAATTTAAAACTCATATAAAAAGTACACTTTGTAAACAAGCTTATTACAAATTAGAGGATTATATCCAGGATAAGAATGCTTGGAAACATGCTGGTCTTGCTCCATAGGACAATTTAGAGTCTGGACAAAATCAAACTGTTTGCTAATTTAGTTGTATATTTTATTATTTGTATGTCATAGATTTTTACACTCTGTGATTGCTTGGAATCACGCACTGACTTATTAGTATTACTTGTAAAGATGTTAGGAATATTGTAATATCGTATACTTTTACAATGTTTGTAAATATGTGAGCACCGTGTACCTATCACATAACTGATTTATTTGTCATTGCTCCATTTATAAAAAAATTTTTGCCTTTTGTGGGACAGTAATCTTATTGTGGGTGCATGGTCTTCACATATAATTATATAATTCATGTATACAAAATATTGTAAACATTTTTGAAAAGAGTAACGGTGGACTTTCTTGCCCATTCTTCTCCATACGAAATCTACCTTTTGGAATGGGCAACTAGAATCAATTCTATTTCTTTGTTTGTTTTTCATTGACGTTCAAAAGTGCCTTTTATGTGCCTATTTTAAATAAATTATTTGACTTTGACTTTGACTTGGACTTTAGGCGTCGAGATGGCTTCCTCCCTTATGCCTTCTTCTCCGTGCGAGATCAACCCTCTCACGCTTCCTTCTGGATCATCACGGCCGCACAGAAGGAGGCAGTTTCCCGCCAGATCTCCGACTCCACCAGCATAGACACCACTACGAAGCTACCGTTGCCGGTTAGCACCTGAGTGAGTCTATGAAGATGCGCTCCCCTTTTTTCAGCCAGGCTTCGAAGTGCGGTAGGCAAAAATTGCGGATGTTGTAGCCGCTCACGCCGTGGCTTGAGCGCCTGTCGCGGGTAGCGGCGGTAGCGTAGGGCGCGGTTGGGCGATCACCCAGGGCGCCGGATAAAAGGGGCGCCGCAGACGCCCCTTTGTGGCCCATCGCTCTTAGTTCGAGATCTATTTATTCGTAAATTCCCTAAATTAAGCGAAAAATCTTTATGTTGGCAACACTTGAATGTGTAGAGTGTAGGTCTAGATCTTCGATCAACAATATCTCAATCTAGATTGACAAACTTAGCAACTTTGTCAATTGAAAACGAAATTGCTGAAAAAATCGACTTTGATAACCTTATAAAAGAGTTCGCTGATAGAAAAACCAGAAAAGTAAAATTTTATGAGTTTTTTCTTATAGACGGTTATTTTTTATAATAAATAATTATTTCTTTTAATAAATGGTTATTTCATTAATCCTTCTCTTTTTTCGTACGGGTTTGAAAAGCAGTTGGGGGGCGCCGTACTAATCTCGCCCAGGGCGCTGGTAGTGTTAAAACCGGTACTGCCTGTCGCCGTTCCTGCAGCCTCAGCGATTACAAGTCACGCCTTTGCCACTTTGGCGGATGGTACGGATTCGGTTATAGACTGTCGCGTCCATACCCACAAGAATGTCATGCGGCAGAAAGCGTAAAAGGAAAGTTTCCGCCTCAAAGGACACACCGAGTTCGGTATCCTCGTGCGATTTGGATAGCCAATTACCGCTGCAAGGACAACCGAACCTAGATAGAACCCCAAGATTACCTTAGTGCTCATTCACACTAATCCGTCAAAGACGATTCGTCAAAAAACACGAATCGTTATTTTGATTTGTATGGGCAGCTATACAGTTTAATTGCCCGTGTTCACACTATTACGGAATCGTGAAAAATGACGGATATACGTCTTAAATGACGTTTCGTCTTTTTTCAAAAACCTTCAGTTTTAAATCACGAATCGTTATGACGGATCGGTCGGGACGACTCTGCCTTGCACTGCACCCACACACTTCGACCGTTCGTTGACTTGTAAAGACATCTTTTTTCTAAAAACAATTTTCACAGTTCGACAATTTGAATTATCATAGTCATAATTAATAAATAAATAAACAATATAATTAGTTTTCTTACCTTAAACATATCGCCAACTTCTCTTCAGGGCTAATGGCATTTCTCATGTGTGTACTTATCTTGTTTTCTCAAATCCTTGTCTAACTTGAGAAGAAGATAGTCAAAGGTATCTATAGACATCCTAAAATACCTGAAATTTGTAAATCGTCTTCTCGTAACGCACTCATTAACGTATGAAAAGTTCCAAAAATTGCTCTTTGATTTAAAATTGGATGCACCCAGTGTTTTCTTTTTATTTTTCATTTTTTGTTTAGATCGAAGGTAATACCAACACAAGATAGTCATATTCACATCCATCGTGTTGGATAGTTCGTCAAAGACTGAAGTCTGAATCACGAATTCAGTGTGAACATCTATTCGGATATTTTGATGAATCGTGAAAAAACTCGATTCCGTATGCAATGTGAACGTTCATCCGTCATTAGGTATCGTCTTTTTTGACGAATCGTCGTTGACGTTGCACCTAGCTTCTGACGTTTCATAAGTGCCCATGTAGGCTTATGTGAAATAAAATATTTTGATTTTGATTTTTGATTTTGACGGACCCAGTGTGAATGAGCCCTTAGGTACTTAATCTTTTAGCGACATGACTAGACTCTTTTTTTCATGACTATTAGCTACCTACATCTTATTATTATGTAAGTAATACCTACACAGTCATCCATTTTAACAAAATTATCAGTTCTATGACAAAAGTGGCAGGCTCTTTGGCACTTAGGTATCATCGACCGTAATCTAACTGGGCGTAAGAGACATTTTACTCAAAATGAGTGTAAAATGCAGTCCGTTACAGTTTCGTAACGTCGCCGTAGGTTGAAAAAAATAGCCCATACGCCATAGAAAATTCATGTTTCTAAATCATTTTTTTTTAAACAAAAATATGATGTATAGGACAAAAGTAAAAATACA
The DNA here is from genome assembly GCA_949152455.1 of Lithophane leautieri. Taxonomy (NCBI): domain Eukaryota; kingdom Metazoa; phylum Arthropoda; class Insecta; order Lepidoptera; family Noctuidae; genus Lithophane; species Lithophane leautieri. The sequence goes on along the minus strand of OX424476.1, from coordinate 13,931,073 downwards.
ATTGACGTATGTATTGATATTTCATATCACATTGATGTAAAAGACACACTTTGGAATAACTATCTCTTACGTCAATATATTATATGCTTCAGGAAAAATTGACAAAATGGTCGGGATTACGTCAATATGCACAATTTTTTATTTTTTATTGTGAATCAGTTCTAGATAGCAACATCCGTCTCATTCTAGCGCACGACTAAAAGAAAGAGAGCCAAATACTATTATTCACCATGCAAAGTATATAGTACCTAGGTAAGTAGTTGAATCTTTATCACGTGATATTGTTCCAGTGTTTATTTATAATTTTTTTGTGTTTGTACTGATTTGCATTCGTCATCATCACCTTGTCAGCTTATAAGCTTACGTTTAGGATTCAACGAGGAGAACAGTAAAATTAATTCAAACTTAATTTGACGTGACGTAACGTACAACTCAAATTTTAATGTAGTTTTTAAGATTTTAACCTTATAAGATTACGTTAAGGTTCATTTTCCTGTGCATTTGTTTATGACCAGACATGGGGAAGTATTTTTATTTTGAATGGAATTAAATTGGAATTTGATTATTTTATGTAATATTATGGTAATAACTAGTATCTATTGTTGAAAGGTTATGATTCTCTACTGTAGATATACCAACTTTGTATTTTTTTATTAAATTTAAGCACTTTTATGGCGCAAAATAATTACCTATTCATATTTAACCTTAGTAGTAAAATATCTAACCTACTAAACTCCTATGAAGTGCTGTGTAGAAGATAATTGTATGGGCACCTTCACGAGTTCACAATAATGGCCGTCTTTCATAGAGGGTTCAAGAAAAACCCAGTACCTAGGTATCTACCTTATATTGTACAAGTAATGGATCACAGTGAATTCTTAAATTTTGAGGTAGTCACAGCTGAGACTTACCAGATCTGCTCTTACAGATAGAAACTTAAGACTAAGAAATTAAGAATTGTCACGTTTAAAAAGAAGAATATTGAGATAATTGATGTAAAATATAGTATGGTTGAAACTGCTAATGTGACAGATTTTATTTCGTCCAAAATATATTATAGGTAATGGTGCCGATTCTGTTGTTCACAAACTAAACTAAAAAGTTCAGTGCATCTTTTTCTTTCTATTTCATTAAGAAAAGGACAGGAGATAAATTTTATGGTAACAGAAAAGGTAAAGAAAAAAGAAGAGTCTAGGTAAAGTAAAAGAAAGTGATACAAAAGGTGTGAAATCAATATAATATCAATTAATCCACGATATGAAAGCTCATACATTGAAATTATATTGATTTCACAGACTTCCAATATCTTAAAATTTATACTTATACTTCCAATGATTTAAAAAGTTATGTGTTCAAGGAACTATTCCAAAAAGTGAACTACGAAAATTTAAAACTTTCACATTCTAAAGCATTTGAAGACAAGTTATTAGCCAGTGCACTAATACACACAGCAGCATACACATGCAGCATGTGAGAGAAGTATTCGTAGGCGTCGAATGGAGCCCTTGATGTCCAATAATGCGTTCAGAAAACTGATGGGGCTCTGCCATGGCGTTGCAGTGCATAAGGGATGTTTGTGGCGGCTCGTGTAGATTGTTTTTTATAATATAATGCGCAAGCGCGCTGCATCATGGTGGCACGAGTCATGGCCAGCCCCAACAGGGTTCTGAAAATGATAGCTGGCAGAGTGGACTGTCCATAAATAATTCATTGCTTTCAATTACATGTGTCACCGTTTTGTGTTGTATAATAAACACGTAGTTTTAAGGAAAATGTTACCAACCCTTTATGAGTCTTGGCTCGAATTAAAGATTTTGAATTTGAATTTGCACCAATGAAATGCAAAACTGTGGCTAACCCATGCCAAACATGAATAATAAAAAGGTAAAACATTTTAATTTTGTTTTGTATTGTTTTAAAAAGTTGATTTTGAGTTTAAAACTACTAAAATAATAATAAGAACCATTTGCTATTTTTTTTTCTTATTGCCCTTTGATTTATTTACCGGTATAAACTTAATACCTACATGATAAAGCGCTTTCGCAATTTTTAACCTACTTCCAAAAAGGAGGAGGTTCTATGTTCGTATGTTTTCATTTTTTGTGTCTGTTCATCGATATTTTCGCAAATTTTGAAACGATTAAAAAAAAAATTTTTTTGTTGTAAGCATAAACTCCCGAGGTAATCAGTCCCATATAAATTTTATTAACTTTTCTTGCGAAGTTTTTCAGTTAGCTTCAATATTACGTATTTTTTTCCCACTTATATGTCAACGACGTTGTAAGTGATTCCCGTCACTGTTATTTACATACCAGGTAGTGGTATTCGAATTGGTTTGGAGTAGGTAGGTACCTCAACTGAATAGTGAAAAATAAAAACTTTTTACAACAAAAAACAACCTACTTCCAAAAAAACACTAAAAAAAGTGAAAAATAACGTTAATTTCGGAAGTCGGTGGCAAAAAAAGTTTTGTGTTTTTTTTGGAAGTCGGTTGTTTATTTTTTTAGTCTAAATAACGCAATGTTGACAGTGTTACGTCATTTTATTGGTGTACAAAAAAAAAAGTTGGGGCTTAAGAAGCCAAAAAGTTAGACAACCATATAAACCACTTCAATATAATCGTTTGTAGAAAAAAGATAATGACCACAATTAAAAAAAAAAAAGTTTTTTTTAGCTCTCCTGAAAAGTAGCTTTTTGTCCCTTACACCAAGTTAGATTACGGGCGACGTTATGTGTGATTTATTAGCAGCTACATAACTCGGCGTTACCGTTGCCACCGGATCATAGAGTATAGTAATAGACCTCTATGATCGGACCGGTTCTAATCAAATAGACCGGATAGTCCGTGTACTACCTACCTACTCTTGTGACTCTGCTAGACAGATGATGATGATAAAAATATTAAACGGTGCCATCTATCGGCAGACGCGAGGATGTTGCCGTCCAGTCGCACTTTTAATGCTAAAAGATGCTTAAAAAATGAGAGCAGGCGAGTTAGTTAGGCACAATAAATTAAACAGCCGCTTAGTACTATTGCAGTTGCCTGTTTGTTTGAAAAAATAAAAAACGACAATAATCTGTAGGCTGTGTGAACTTGACTTAGCTTTTTATCTCAAAATATTAAAAAAAAACAAAAGACATAGAATGTAACTGCACCACTTTGAATTTTTTACAGCGTAAACCCAAAACTAATTCTGAGACAAATCCTGTGTATTTTAATTTTTCCCTTCGTTTATAAATACTCTAAAACATTCTCGTTTTAAATTTTTATTTTTTTCATAATTTTGAACAAATAACCGGAAAACCGGTATTTTCAAAGAATAGAATCAAAGCAAAAGCATAGACTCATTTCTTGTCTGTGGTACACAAAGCTGGCGTGGCCTCGTTGACATTTCGTTATCGCGTCGCCATTTTGCGTTGCTTTTTCCTTTGCAATCGTGTGGCCTGTTGTAGTTTTAACTAAAATAATAATTGTTTGTTTAGCGAAGCTGTGATTGTTAGTAACTAAGTAGTGTAATATATCTAATTGTTTTAATCTTATTTTATTCTAAGTTTTCGTGTCTTTTACGTTACAATGGGCAGAAAGAAGAAGAAGGCCTCCAAGCCATGGTGCTGGTATCCTTTTCCAATAAATACTAAATGGATTACGAAATTAGATTTGTACACGACCTTCGTAATCAGGTCAAACGCTAATATAACTTATATGTTAATGTACCATCACAATAAAATTCCTTAGCCATAATGCAGGTATTGCAACAGGGAGTTCGACGACGAAAAGATTCTGATCCAACATCAAAAGGCGAAACATTTCAAATGTCACATTTGTCACAAGAAACTGTACACGGGACCGGGATTGTCAATACATTGCATGCAGGTATGTGCGTCAGTGCCATAGTTTTGGCATCCGTCTCGCCCGCCCACGGCCGACGCGCACTCGCTTTTTTTAACTCTCATACATATATATGTATCTATAGATATTTTGGCGCGACTTACGGGCCCAATTCTCCTCCCATAGTACTACACAAAATGTCTTTCCCTATTTTCACTTGGGTGGGTATTTAACAGAAAACGTTTCGAAATTCTACACAAAGCATGTGTTAATACATAATTGTTTTTTGTTCTGTTACAGGTTCACAAAGAAGCCATAGATAAAGTACCAAATTCATTACCAAATAGGTCAAATATAGAAATAGAAATCTATGGCATGGAAGGTATACCGCCAGAAGATGTGAAGGAGCATGAGAAACAAAAATCAGGTATAAAAACTCTTTTATTTGGACACCAACTGAACAACTTTGGATTGATGTATGTACTATTTTTTTATTATGCTTGGGACACTAGTTATTAATGTACATAGGTGTGTAGTTTGTTAAATGTTCCAACATGAGGTAGGTCAATATTGTGATGTATTTTGAGGGAATATGGTTTATTATCTGTGGTAATTTGTACAGGTGGTGGTAAAGGTGAAGAAGATAGTGACGATGATGAGCCCGCTGCAAAGAAAAAAGCAACACCAGCACTGGTAAGCTAATACTTACTTCAATTCCTTGCTAGTATACATTTCTCGGACTATACTACCAAATATAATGTACAGCCTTTTATGATCTGTTTCAAAAAAAGAGATGTGTGTTGTTTCTTTTAATAAAATACTGCCCCAGTTCTGTCAAATTTTCTTGCACTCTTGACATAAGTTAATAAAACCATTTAATACTTATATAAAACCATTCAAAACTTGTGTAAAAAACACAAGTACCTACTTACATACTTATTATTGTTCTTATCAACAACACATGTCATCATAGATAAAGAATACTTATAGAATTTTTTTATTAAACAGCTGGGCCCAGGCCCGTCACAGGTGACACAAGGCATATTGCCCACACCTATGGGACCAGTCCCTCCTGGGATGTACCCGGGACATATGCAAATGCAAATGATGCCTCCATTTATGCAGGCACCTAGGTAAGTTGCTACTTATTTAAAGTAAGTCTAAGGATAAATAACTTCTGTTCCAACTGGCCTTTAATAGGTTTGACTAAGGCAGTTCCTTCCTTTCTCCAAATAAAGGGTGCATTTTAGGCTGAAAATAAATGGTTCTTGCTCTTCAAGTAACAAGTTCCTGTGCCGGGAAAAAAACTACTGTTACTACTTGTAGGTACCTAGTTTTCATAAAACTTTCTATGAAATACGAGTTTTTATCAGGTATACCAGTTACATAGAATTTCAGAAACATCCATGCTAATATTATAAATTCGAAAGTAACTCTATCTGCCTGTCTGTATGTTAGTTACCTTTTCATGTCTAAACCACTGAGCGGATTTCGATAAAATTTGACAAGGAGATAGATGGCATCCCAAGGAAGGACATAGGCTACTTTTTATCGACATACCACGCGGGCGAAGCTGCGGGCGAAAGCTAGTTATGTATAAAAATATTCAACTTACCCAAGGAATAGTAGAATTTGGTTTAAAAACAGGTTTCGAGAATAAACAACAAAAAAAAAATTTAAACAACAAAAAAAATAAACTTCTAATTTACAATCCAGTTTAGGTAGATGCAGGTTTCATGCAACATCTTAATAAATTATGTTGTTCACCTTGTACCAATACTGGAACACAAGAAGGTCAAGATTTGCTTGTGAATCATATTTTAGTATACAAAATGATAGCTTGTGTCTTGTGTCATTATGGTATTTATGAGAGATTAGCTCTTTGTAGTGGCTTCGCCACTGTGGAGGTCGGGAATTATCCCACGGGAACGTACAACCGCGACAAAAAGTATCCTATGTCCAGGTAAAAGGACCTGTGTGTCAAATTTCATAGAAATTCGTTCAGCTGGTATGTGTGGAAAGGTGACAGACAGATTTACTTTCGAATTTATGACATTAGTATTATTGTTACTTACTTATGTCGAGATAAGTATGCATTATGTTAACGAATGATAAGATAGTCAACATTTCCAATACTAATACACTACCTATGCATTTATGACTGAAGGATAAGAAAAGTACATAATATCTTATTTAAGGTTCATAATTTAGATAAGCATAGATTCTGAAGCCTAAAGCAAAGTCAGATGCTGATAAAAGTAATAGTATTAACTAATACCAATACTGTTAATTACTGGTATTATAAAAAATAAAAAAAAATACCAGGCATTATAAATAATACCATCATTATAAATAATATTTTAATTTAAAGTACTAGTATTCAGCTGCATCTGATTAGACTGGAAGCTGACCCCAAAATAGTTGGGAAACGGCTAGGCAGAGATTTACCAAGCAAAATAGTACTAAAACTCACAAAATTCCTTCTCTCTATAATATTAGTATAGATTTATCATAAAAACGAATGTTACAGAATGTGGGACACATAGTAAATAACAATATGCAGAATTTTAATAAGTTTCAGAACTTAACAGACACATGTTTACAGTGTATTTCTTAACATATTAATGAGGTTTGAGAACAAGTGTTAATGCATTTTAATTAGCAGAGACAGTATTATTACGGACCGTGTCCAACTTTATAAGATAGTTTGTCTTACTGTAAGGAAAGACTGTAGCTCCCTTATTCATAAAGGCTCCCGCAGACAACCGCGACGCAACTCTAATAGAACAATTTCTACGAAAACTTCATGGAAATTGTTCTACCAGAATCGCGTCGCACCGTCGCGTATTGCCTGTCTGCGGGAGCCTTAAACGTAGAGTATGCCCAAATTAGAACTTCGGAAAATGTATGAAAGATTTTACTGGTTCGAACTTTACTCCTCATTAATTAATAAGGGGGTAGATAGGTCCTTAACTGAGAATGACCCAGTAGCATTGACCACTAAGAAAGTTGATAATGCCCTCAACCTCTTTGCCATGCTTGAAGAAAAATTGCAATTTAAGATTAGACCAGGTTTTGTTTTAGTTGTAACTAATATCCTTATTTGAAAATTATTAAACTCACATCATTCACTGATCAGAGCCTAGCTTAGTTTTAAGAAACGAGTTTCATAAACCACAGAAAATAAATTAGAAACTAATTGAAATGAAAAACACTTATTACTTTCTTTAAAATATCGCACACCTAGATCTAAACTGAGACAACACAAAAATCGTTAATTTTGAGTTATGTTTGTATTCGAATGCTCGGTGATCATACGCAAGATTGAATTTTAGCCCCAGTTTATATACAGTGACATTTTACAAGCTATTTATTATCTAGAATCAAATTAAATTGTATAACTTCCCAAACAACAAAGGCAGATATACGTTTTTATCGTCTCTTGAAAAATGACCTATTTTGAGTTGTCTCAGTTTAGATCTAGGAGTGCGATATGTAAAAAATATTTATATTTAAAAATAATATATTACCTAATTGTTTCAGAATGATGATGCAAGGAATGCGGCCACTGTTCCCGGCGGCAAGTATGCCCCCCACGTCGACCAGTAAACCCACGTTCCCCGCCTATAGGTATGTCGGCTAATTATACCTAACTTGTAGTATTATATTTATTTATAGAACGTTGTTATATTACTACATTTAAAAAAAAATTGCTTACCGCGCTCAGTAAGGCAGGACCTTTGTACACACGGCTAAATATCAAGTCTACACACAGCACAGTCTCACAGTTTAGTTCACATTTCCAATTTATGCTGATCTCGCATTGTATAGGATTTTCATACAATGCGAGGTCAGCGTATTCTGGAAATGTATAGCTTGATGTGTAGCCGTGTGTACACGGCACGGTTCTTTACGATACCGCGCCGTAGAAAACACGTGTCTGTCAACAAGCGTACATAATGATCCATACGAAACTGACGACCGTGCCTACACACGGCGAATAAACCGTAGTTTTTCACGGCAATACAAATATGTGTGTACAATACAAAGGGCCTTAGATAACAGGAAATTTTATATAGAATAAGTCCATGATAAAAACTTTTTATTAATTTATTACTATGATGACTGTAAATAGCAGAATAGTGCTTCCAAAACTATTTCTGGTATGTAACGCATGGACGGAAATAAGAGTATTTTGTATTATTCACCATTTTAAAAATAGATTGAAGAATTGACGATATTCTACTCAGGAAGTTCAGAATTCTCATATACCTACTAAACTAAATGACTATTTACTAGATATTGTTTACAACATACAACGAATACATAGCGAATTCCTTTTCTTGGACGTTACGAGTACATATTTTGGCACCAAAATACAGAATTTGTCTCATAAAAGTGCCAATTTAAACCACAAAAGTGTTCAACAATTACGTTGTAAAATAACTGTGCTAATTACATCTACAGTTATTAAAACAGACATAATCTAGGAATCTGCACAAAAACAGTTTCTACAATAGATCATTATTTCTCATTGTTTATTTTTCATTATGTGCGTCATTGTAATACACTAGCCGTTGCCCGTGGTTTAGCTCGTATCTTAGAAAAAATATTTGATGTATATGTATGCATAAAAAGTGTCCTGTGTCCTCTAGGACGTGTTTGAATCCCAGACCAATCTCCGTTAAAATCTGTACTTAGTGTGAAGCTCAAACACAAACAAGTACAGAAGTGCTTCATTAAGGTGGATGCGCCAAGGTAGCCTGCGAAATTCAAATTTTCTTACGTTTTATGCAATTTGCAAAGTGCCAAATGTCATGATTTCATGAAATAGTCATTCAATGCACTTACATGAACTTAGAAAGTTGTATTGCTGATTCTTATGTTTATAATTCTGTAAACCCATATTTATTACGGCTGCTAATAATATTTAGATCAACATACAACCTGACGACACTGACCTGCAAATTGCAAAAAACGTAAGAAAATTTGAATTTCGCGCGCTATCTTGGCGCATCTACCTTAATGAAATGCTAGATTATTTGTCTCAATGGAATAAAACTGTGGTGTAGAAATTGCGTGTACATGTATAATTATGTGGTTTATCCGTCATGCAAAACAGTTGTATCACTTTATGCTAATATGCACATTACAATGTAATTGCGACAAAGATTAGAAGATTGTATGTTTAGCATGAACAGATAATATTCCGCCTAGAGAGGAGTGAGAATGAAGATAAACACAAGTCTCATAACTTGTTATATACTTACAAAAAATCCCTTATTTTTGTCAATTTCTCAAGCTTAATAAACAAGTTATGACAGTAATGGGTCCAAAGGAGATCAGACGCGGGAAAACGAGACTTATTGTATGACTAACGTATGTAAAAAATTATTTAAAAGATAAAAACTACAACTATATTACATTTGAACTCCCACCTCAGTATTTATTCTGGATCAAACACTACCACTACCTACTACAGCAACGCGACGATAAGTGCGCCGCCGACGACGACAACGCCATCTAGTAGTTCTGAGCACAAAGAGAACGGGGATGTGAAGCCTCCTGCGGTGAACGCGTGTCCGCTTGTCACGGCCACGGGAGCTGGTTCCAAGATCATTCACCCACCAGAAGATGTGTCGTTGGAAGAAATCAGAGCAAGGAACGGCAAGTACCGAGCTAAGCCCAAGCCGGACGCGCCAGCCGCACAGCCAGCGCCCGCACCTGCAATGATTACACCCAGTACGAGTCAAGCAGAGGTATGGGTTAGTGGTTCTTTTATATTTATCTATTTATGTCGTTTGAAAGCACTTTGTTGTAGTTTGATCACGATTTTGGTTTTTGCGCCTTTGTTGTTCTAATATTTTTGCTGCTTACTATTAATGACTGCATTGACACTATTGACTGTGATAAAACAATAGTAAATAATTCCTTACATTCCAATTTGAAATACAATGTATACTAACTCGATAATCGAGGAGCTCATGGCTAAGTAATAACAGCCGCACGGGTCGATAAATCAGGTTAAGCTACGCTTGCCAGGGTTGGTTCGTAGATGGGTGACTATCTTTACATGCTGAGACTCCTCCTTACCTCGGAAAGCAAGTTAAGCCGTTGGTCCCGGTTGTCATTTGTGAATCTTTGACAATCAAAGCCTGAAAGTCTGTCCACCAGTCTTGTCAAAGGGTATCGTATTACCCAGTAACTGGGTTATGGAGGTCAGATAAGCAATCGCTCCATGTAAAATACTGATATTCAGTGGCATCCGGTTAGATTGGAAGCCGACCCCAACATAGTTGGGAAAATGCTAAGCAGATCCAATTCTTAAAGTTGTAATTTAACAGCACCTGTGTGGTATTTTTAGATTGAATTCAAAAGCTGTTAAAGATACCGGAAATTTTGTTTACATAACGTACGCGCTTATGTTTATTCGTATGTGTCGATTATACAGAATAGTTAGCTCTAATGTTTATTTTACACAAGAAAACATATTTTAAGTTCTGCTGTAGAAAGTGCGTGAATGCTTCAGTTTTATATATAGTTACTGAATTTGTATGATTTTTTTTAAATTCCTAAATCCAGTAATCACCACCACATATCTCTGGATTCATTTACGTAGTATTATTCAATAATAAGTCAACAATATGCATAGCGTTGTGCTAGCTTTCGAGAAGTCAGATTTAGAAGAGAAGCTAATGAAGTGCTAATCAGTCTCCCAATAGATCGTAAACATCGTATAGCCACAGATTATGAGTAGTACTAACATGATCATTTGTTTCCGACAGGTGGCAGCGCATATGAACGCGGCCGTAGCGGCGGCGCGGCAGCAGCAGGCGGCTGCGGCCCTGCGGCGCGGCGTGCTGGGCAGTATGGGCATGGGCGGCATGGGCAGCATGGGCAGCATGGGCAGCATGGGCAACATGGGCAGCATGGGCGGCATGGTGGGCATGCTGCCTCCGTCCGGCATGGTCCCGCGCGTGCAGGTGCCCGTGTCCGTGCCACAGATGCCGCCCGTCGTGCCCATGCTGCCCGTCATGCCCCAGTTCAACCTCGTGCGCCAGCTCCAGCCCGGTCAGTACCCGCACTATGCGCCAAACGAGTACCCATACCGCTAGACCTCTGGCGAACTCGCCTCCCTTACCGACAGGCGGCATTTGCAAACTGCATCAACTCGAGGCATTTGCAAGCTGCCATTTTGTAAATTCTTGGCTCGTTTTCAACTCCTAGTTGATGGACGTTTCCGAAATTCTGAAATCAGTGCTCACATATATTTTTTTTAAGTTACCTAAGCATAATATTAGACTAATAAGTGGTCATAAAGCACTTTGCAAACGCCCCCGGGTGCATCTCGAGCGTCTCCTGCGCTCAATGACTTCTGAGGACATTCTGTGAAGTATGATAATGTTTACACATTGTTTGATAATGTTTACATCCCCCTTTTTATCATGTTTACCAGTGTTCCTTGATGAATTATATTATTGTTCTCGTTATATGCTGGTTAGACGAGCTGCTCGTATGTTTACGACTGCTTTCCTTTTCTTGTCCGTGTTTAAACCTCTGATGTCCTTTCAGATGATCCCCCCAATGAACAGTATTATGATGTATTTGTATGGATATGATATACTCTAACGTAGGACATATCAAAGTATTAGGTAATTCGTAATGATATATTCTCGTTGTCTTTGATGTTGCACATTGAACATGAAGTTAAATGTATTTACTTGTAACAAAATGTATTTTTTGATGTTGAAATGGTCCAAAGCCGAAGACTCGTTGAAATTTTTTTGTACAATGTAAACCAAAGAAATTATGTAATGTTAAAGGTTAGTTAAAAGACTGGATTTTAGTACATTCCAATTGAAAACTCACTAGAGTCGTCCATATTTTTATATTCGCATAAAATATTGACAAGAACACAGTTCACACATTGAATGTAGCTCTGTAACACTCTGACACATGATATTATTTTGCATTTAATGAACTTAAGAATAATATAGAGTGGGTGGTTTTCTTTAGAAATAATATTGCTTTACGATAGTTTAGTATAAGAAGACAGTAAAACAACTATTGTTTTGATTCGTTTTGTTACTCACGCGCTGCGTGCTTTTTACAAAATACGTGGAAAATGGAGTGTCATGAACATTTGATAATCAAATAAAAAGTGCATTCACTTGACTGATTTTATTTTTCTATTTTCCACGACAACATGTATGATCTAATTAAGACTTGATTAGCTTTAGTTTATTTTGTCTGTGTGTGATCGCTTGTGTTTAAGCGCGTGGAGCAGTTGTCCACTTAGTTCGCTAAAGTTCGAAGGCAGCACAAGACACTCAGTGCTTGGCTTTCAGAGCAGGCTGCGTCATTGTCGCTCGGTGGGTGTCACTTGATATTACTATGATAGCACTGGATGATGTTAGCTCCGGTGCCCGCGACATACACGATATCTGTCTCTCAGTAATCTAAACACATAACAGCTTGTCGATACTCACCCCTAACGCCCACTAACTCGACCGACCTCTCACCCCCCTAGTACAGAGCCACTCGTCATAGACTAAACACTATCAAGAGCTAAACTGTGATTTTGATGTGCCATCCGCACTATCGGAGGAACGGAATGAAAATGAGCGGTAATTTTATTCACATTCCTTAATGGATTTGCTTATTGTAGTAGCTCTTATCTTATTACTGTCTCGATTTTCTCGTAGTGTCATATAAAATATGACTTTGTCGGTTTACGGGTGGGTGCACTAATATTATATTTACGTACAGTAGTTTTGTCGCTTTACAATGTGCATGAAAAGAACGAGTTAATAGTCGTTGGCTGAATTGGATTCTACGAGCAACCATTCTCGGATCACACTGAAACATGCATGAACTACGGATATTACGATTATTACATCGCCGAGTATTTTGGAAGTGTGATTTTTCATGTGAATTATTTATCCTACCTACCTGTGTTCCTTTGCTTATACTGCACCTTATCAGTCGCCGAGCTCGCGGCGCGGCCGTGACGTCACGCCGCGAGCGGCGCGTCGGGTGACAGGCGATTGTTCAGCAGTCACAACGGCCCAGCCGTGTGTTGGACCTCCGCGGTCCCCTGTTGCTACTCGCCTGAGTGTCGGCGCCTAGTGAGCGAGCCTTTGTGTGTGCAGGGATGCTGCTGCCGGGCGGCATGATGCCGATGGGCGCGATGTTCCCGAGCGGCATGGTCATGCAGCCGCGCTACCGATAGCCGCCCGGACCGCGGCCGCGCCGGCTGCCGTCGCCGCACTAACATCTTCTGTTGACAGAGCCGGCCCGGCCGCCCGCCCGCGAGCGCCGGCCCCGAGCGAAGGTAGGCGCTCGTTTCGTAGTAATCGTTATATACGTCCGCTTGACCGGTTGTGTGTCCGAAGCTCGTTGCTAAATGCGCGGTGAGGGGATACTAACGACAAGGTAAGGCGGCGGCGGCTAAGTGCACGTCGGACAGGTGATCCCGTCGCCCGGCGCGGCCGTGGTTGGGCCGGCAGTTCCCTGCGGGCGGCCGCAGGCGACGCGTTCCTGTCACAACAAGTGTTGTTGGATTGGCGGCCCCCTGTCCCTTAGAATAAGTCATTATATTCCTACCTTACCACTAAGCTCTCACATAGACTGTCAACAGCAGATTTCAGTAGTGAATTCCGTTCTTAATTAAATTTCTGGTGTTAAGAGATGTGTGTAAGATTAATAATAAAAATAAATGTTATCTGCCTTGATGATTCTCTTAAGCGTTTCCACATTAAAGTTGTGACGTTTGCCTACTCTTGTAGAATTTTGACTATTTTACGCAATAAATGCTCTGGACATGATACCTTGGTTTTATTTTCCATCAATTTATTCTAGATCCCTTGACAAGCGCTTGACACGCCTTATCTATAGAGTGGTAAAATGAATAAATTATTTATGGTCTCATCTTGCCTGAAAACAGAAATAATCTCAAGTCGCAATGATAGGATCGAAACACATCCCAGTGGGCGACTGCATTTGTGCTTTTTAGCTATAATTGCTGATTGCTTGCCCGATCAGCAAACAAAGATCCAGCGAGATCCAGTTCTCTTTTGTTTGCCGGAGAATGCAAACAGAACTGGAAAAATATGGGGAAACCTTTGCCCCGCAGTGGGACAACATAAAAATTGTTTGGTATTTCATGAACCTGCTTGTGGGGAAAACAACGATTTTTCGCCAGTCTATAGAAGTGAAAAGGAAATAATAATATTGATCCTTATGACGTGATGATGCACACTTTTTATAATACCTAGTTATTTATGCAACTGTTATATAATAAGGGGTATTAAAACACGAATCACATGTGTTTTAATATCTAATTTTTACAGTTGCATGCAAGACTACCCATGATATGAATCTTCTATAAAAGTTTTTTTGCAATACCAATATTTTAAAAAATGGCGCGGTACGACGTCAATTCGAAATTGGAATGTGTTTTGTTTTTAAATTACGATGCTTTGTTAGTGAAACGCTCATGAATGACAATGTTCTTTTTCAACACACTTGCTCGTAAAGTGGCTCTTATTGAACCGCATTTAGGTTCATAATGCAGCGTATTATGGAAGCGTGCTTTTTACTTTATATTGCCGCACTGGTGCGGTAATGTGCGCCACAGATTACTATTTACTAGTCTGAGTAATGACATGGCAGTAAGGAATTAGTAAGTACTATCATGGCAGCATGGAATTTGTATCCAAAAGAAATTGTTTTTGGTGAAGCTTTTTACTAAAGACAAGCGCCCAAAAGCAAGTTTTTATTTAAAAAAAAAGAACCACAAGCAAAAAAAATCCGATGCACGCCCATGAAATTTTTTTTTACCATAATTAAACGTCAGTGGGATACTATATATTGAATTAGTATGAACTCTCCTACTAAAAATGAGCATTCTCTATTTACACCCGAGCAGAGACTTGCGCTTTTTTCCGGTCAGACGGGGGTTGGCACGCACGCAGGCCACTTGACCCGCCCCGACGAACCACGCACCCTGGCCTGCCCGTGTGCCACCGCGTTCGCGCGGAATGAATCTCTGTCATTCTGTACTATTAAATAAGGGTATAAATCGTCTGTGGCTATTTCAGTCTATATTGTTCACTACCCTAACCCCATTTGCGTATTACGTATTAAAAACATTATTATATGTTTATATAGGCTGTTCAGGGGTATTACCAGTGCCTTTATTTACACCGCGCGCTCATCGCTAGCGAAAAACTATAACTAGCCGCCATTTTCCATAAATATTTGTTAACTTTTTTGTTGAGTGGTTAAAATCATTATTAAAAATGTCGATTTCAAGTAGTAGAAGAGCGCAAATAATATATAATATAAAATAAATAGATTTGACTCCACCATGGTACGTTTAGTTACAGTAACATTTTTTTTTGTTATTTTTTTTTTCATATTCAAGTAATTTTTTTGTATAGACTGTCTAACGGTTTTGCCAGTGCCTTTATTTACACCTATGGAAAAACAAAACCAGCCAGCGCGCCATTTTCCATAAATATTTATTATCGTTTTCGTTGTGTGGTTAATTAATAACAAAATTACAAAATTTAAAGAATTGTCACCAACCGATATAGAAGTTTTTAAAAGAAATTCCGGATACTCAGTACCTGCCAACAAAGGTCAGTTAAACTTTATAAATCTATCATCTCTATGGTTACGTTATTGTAGCATAAGTTCTTACAACAAGTCTGTTTTTTTCCTCGCAAGTGTGTTGAAAAACGTATGAAACGCATGTGTATTGATTATTACACTCTCACTACCTGATCGCGCTCGCCTGTGGCTCGCGCGAATAATACCCCCGCGACTGTAATATCCAATAAAGTACACTCGTATCACAATGTACTATTTTTGAAATGAGTTGCGTTATGAAATTCAGTACAACATTATAATAACACCCGTTTGGATGATATTATGGTTACTATGACTTTTAGAGAGGATTTATAGCATGGGTGTAGATAAAATAAATTAGCCTCTTTTAACTTTCTCGCGTTTTCTGTTTGTCGCAGTTACTAATATAAAAATTAAGACTACCCACACTGATATCTGGCCGAATACTGGAAAAACAACGCCTGAAATCACTAAAGGGATAGGCAGAGGTCAGAGGTATGTGTGCCTTTAGTATAAAACTTAGTAAAGTCTACTGATGACTAATAAATTATTTTCAGTAAGTTATAATATTATGAGCTAAAGAGAATCAAATGTGTCCATTCGCTTGGTAGGTACACTTGGGGCAATGATCCTCGAATCCACCTCCCGCCAGAGACTCCGCCATTGGTGCCGATTCTCTTGTACACCGAACTAAACTGACTATCACTAAAATTCCTTACTTTTGGCCATGAGAAACTTGGGAGCTATTCTGCCAAATAAATTCTCTTTAAAAATTATTTTGTCACAACTGAAATCGAATTTGACAATCGCGCCACCTCTTGGTACTTGCTTTCCCTACCTCGTGATTTATTTTAGAGCCAGAGGCGCGCAGCGACGGCTGTCTCGACATCCTTTTTTTTGTAAATTTTCCAAAAAAAATATGGAAAAAAAAATACCAATATGTTGAGAATTAGGGGTTTATGAGGGGGTCGAAATTTTCATTATTTTTGCGATAGGACACACCGTTTTCGAGATATAAGCAAAAGAAAATTAAAAAAATACTGTTTAAATTTTAGTTAATGACATTTAATTTTATTCCACACATTTTTAATCGCGATTTAAAATAGTCAGATTTAGAGGAAGTTATAGGACAAAAATTGTCAAATTCAGAATAGCATTTTCACTAAATCAATAACTCAGTGCCATCTTAGTGCTGTCAACTAAAATATAGTTAAGTTGTGTCATTCTAGTCTATTTCAGAATGGGAAATCGTCGTTTGACAGGAATAAACTAAATTTTAGTGATTTTTAGTCTAGTTTAGAGTTTTGTGACAAGAGAACCGGCTCCATTGTGTCAGCATTTTCTCAAAATTGAATCTAGTGATATTGGGATGCAGAAGTTCAATAAATGAAACAAAAATTTGCATATAATAAAGCTGTATATTGAATTATAATAATAAAAGGTCTCGTCTGTACACATAACACATTTATACATGACAACTAATCGCTAAATCGTTATTAGAAGAAATATTATAAGTAATACCATATCCTAAAATACATGAATTACAACAGGCTTATTAATTATATAAAGTAATAATACAATTATTGCATTTAACTAGTATCACCATTAAACGATTCGTTCAACCCAATTAAATCTTTTAGTAAATAAATTCACAACATTAATTAAATTTAAAATAAACGAATGATGCTATTTTTAAAATAATTTCACAACAAATACTTAACATCTATTTATGGCAACATTTAAAAACGCAATTTAAAATGCAAACACCTCATAACCGTAAGTAAGTGGCATTGATTACTAAACTATTGTATAATTATTTATCTGTTCCGTAACATCTAAGCTAAGCATTATACGCTACTTGGTCAGACGAAATATAGGTGTACAATTCACTGCAAGTTAACGACGGTTTAGTTACAAAACTACAAAATTTGAGCTTTCCAAGGTCACAAATGTGGCCGAATAATGTAGATTAATTTGAATGCTTCGAAAGTTACGATTATACTCCTAGCGGCCGCTAGCCCGCGAATATTGAGCTCCTACTTTATTCCTAACTGCCCTTACGTAAGGCTACATACATACTAGACTACAACCAATCTTTGTCGATATGTAACTGTTCATTTAATTGCGACCTGACTGAAAGGCTAAGGAAAATAAATCACAACCCTTCCGCTAATTACGAACACACCCTTTGGCACGTTCGGACTATTACAATTCGTGTTTTAAATTATCAAACTGGACTAGCAACGATCGAATACGAAACGAATACTGATTATGTTATATTAGGAGGTTATAAAAATGTTATCCAGTCACATAGTTCTCTAAAGTTAATGGCGCTAAATTGGGGAAGTTTTAACGCCCTGCTTCCTTCGAAGACAACCTCATTTTCTTCTCTTTACCCTGATACTAATCAAGGCAACTCTATCGACCTAAAGAAGGCATTTGAACCATCCAAATCATCAGCCTTAATACTTGGCGCGAGATGCCTTGCAGTCACTGTATCGTGATTACCAAAGGCAAATAACTCCACCAACCGGCTTTTCATAATATAGCAACTGTGTCACTTGACCATACTTCACTTTACCCGAGTAAATCAGGCGACGGCGTCGTTCGGAACATATCAAGCGACGGAGACGTTGAACGAGCTAAGTCGGGACACGGTGTGTTGGTCCGGGTCATAGACTCGAATCGTTCTCTCATAGCGGCCACATGGCCAGCTATAGGCACGACCTCTTTCTTTTCCTCTTTATCCGTAACTTCGAGAGCTACGTCATCATCTACAGTCTGCCTTTCGGGCAAGTCCAAATCGGATAGCAAAGACACTTCGGAAGACGCAGTATAGTACATTTCACTGATCGGTTCGCAAGCTGCGTTCGCGGGTTCTGTGTCGGAAGGAAACGTGTCCGTTTCGTCGGTAGGTGGCGACACGAGCGCGTCGCTCCAGCGCTCGGCTCGGTACGCTTCTATAGTCCTTATCGATACTTCTGAAGGGCTCACCAGTTCCGTGTCGCAGTCGACGACCTGCGCCACGTCAGCTTCGACATCGACAACACTGATGGTCTCGGCTACACTGACCGCGTTACTACTAATCGTATCTTCTACTTCTGCATTATCCTCTTCCGGCGAGTCATCCGCGACTTCATCGTAAGTGGAGGTCCTCATCGTTTCACATAGTCTGTTTATAGCGTCGAAGACGTCTTTCAAGTCGCTGACGTCATCGGTGGGCATCATGGGTTCTTCAATGGGCAGGACGGCGAGGTCATTGGTGGGCTCCTGTACTGTGGCCGGCAGGAGCGTGGCGGCCAGCGCGTTGGCGGGACACAGCAGGGCGTGCGCCACCGACAGCAGCGCGTGCGCCGGCGCCGCGGCCGGCACCAGGTGCGCCGTGCTGCCCGAGCGGGCGCCCGGGGCCGGCCGGCCGCGCGCCGGGGGCCGCGGGGCGCTAGTGGGGGGGGCGGCGGTGGGCGGCGTCGGGGGGGCGGGGGCCCCCCGGGCTCGCTAGCAGGCGGACGAGGTGCGCGTCCAGCCCTCCAGCGGGACCGACAGCGGCGGCGGCGGCGCCTGCGCCTTGCTCACTGCCCGACACAACACTTTCGTTAGATATAATCAAAGAGGACATAACACATAGAGCCTAATGCTAGGTACACACGCAGCGACGCGAATTCACTGTCGAAATCTGTATGTCAATGAATGATTTGAAATTCGATGTGTGTGTACCTAGCATAAGTTATCACCAGTTCTCTCAGAAAACATACTTCGTTCACAGATAGTTTTGAAGGACTAGACACACACATAAAAGTCAAAGATATATGAAATTGAAAAAACCAACAAGAAGTTAAAATAGAATATTATGAATATGTAATTTTAGTTTTGAAAGTGTCCGTCTAGACCCCTATTTCCCAAAAGAACAGATGCTAAATTCAGGTGTATTATACAGTTTGTTATTAGTTTTTATTTTCGCAGCATGTTTTATAGGTAGTCACAAAATTCTGAACACATTTTCAGTATTATTTTTCTCATAATATTTTCTAGACATTCATATCTACAGAAATATGTTAGAACAATATTTCAATGTCGGTTATTTTATTAGGCCCTGAATCCAGGTCCTTATCCATGCAAAATGCACCAATCCTTGCCAGAACAAGTGTCTTATTTAATCAATAAACATACTGCAGTAATAAATTAGTATAACGACTGACTTTTTTTTATATCTATTTAGTAAACATATTGCAATCGTCAATCAGTACTTAATCAAGAATCGGCTTAATTTTAGTTTTTACTTTAATTCCTTTATTGCAACGATTGTTTATGTAAAAGCACACTTCGAATACGCCCAGGGATAGTATTATGAAGTATTAACGCCATCATTATTCCACTGCGAAAATGGGATGGTGCTAGCGGCCTTGTCTAGCTCCGTCTCTCTCTCACACTGGAAAAATGGTGGCAATAATACTTCATAATACGGCACCAGTACATCACTGTAGACAAAGAAATATGACTACATAAAAGGCGTATTCAATTTTGGCATAGATTGTTCGTAAAGCAGAACGTATATTCACTAGACGAGAAATCAAACAACCACCAACTCGATTCTCGAGAGCTTTATCAGGCAACTGGTTGATACCTTTCAATACTTTTCGCCAGTGAATCACCAACCAATAATAATATATACAATACAACTTTTTTTTTTATGTCTCTCGTCAAACTTCGTGTTTCGTTCGTCAGTCGTCGGATTTCTATTTGCCCTTTGCACTTGGTACAGACCGGACGCTCTCAATCGACTTGGAAGTTTATAGAGAATACTCTTTTAACTTACGTAATTTATTTAAAAATAGGAGAAAATAGTTTTACAGCTCTATATAGTTATACACGATAAATCTAATAATTAATGGACATGGAAATTAGCATTCGTTTGTATTCGGAAATGCGATGATTCCCGAGAGACATTAAGAAAATTGTTGTATTGTAATTTATGTATGAAAAACCAGCATAGCCCCTGAATTTTCAAACGCCACTTAACTTTAAGCTGTTCTTTAAAGTGTTTTTCCGTCGCTACAATATATTTTAAAGTGGCAAAAACAGGACAACTTAAAATTGAGTAGTGTTTGAGAATTTAAACATTGATCATGCAATAATTTTTATTTCATAAAATGTTCATGCAAAATGCTCCACTCCATGCAGTGTTAAAACGATTATTTATATGTACATGAAGGATGAAAAACATGCTTGAAATAATATTTAGAAACTTACCCATTTGACATGCAGATCTTATGGTTGTAGACCACAATCATACACTTTATTTAGTACCTCTACAAGAAGTAGTTCTGACTTTCATAATTAAAGAAACTACAGATATATTTATAGTTGATTCCTACGAAGTTGCTAAGGAAAGGCTAGTCACATATTTTGTGTTTTCTACAGGTAAAAAATTCTACTTTTATTAAATCTACTATTTTCTACGTAGGTACTCAGTTGTATTGGAAGGAATTCTATACTATTAACATATTTTTAAGTAAAAATCTTATTATTTTTGTCAGAAATGCAGCTTATAGCATCATAATTTCAAACTCTTGTGCTTTTCTTTTGTATGTCAAGGTAAATCTTTGCTATAAACTAAAAAATATTGTTTATGTCAAATACTTAATCTGTTGCAAAGAATTACAAAAAGTCTGTCAATTATTAAATGAAACTAACTATCTTTGTTTTAAGCAATTATTCAGTTTTATACTCTCTAACAAAAAAAGTTAAAACCTCCTCGATTTATTAGGAAATCTAAGTTAAAAATTAACTACAGAACGAACGCCGACGTACACAAACAAGCATATACGACACAAATGTTAGGACAATAAAATACAGGACAATTGATTGGTAATTATTACTCTTTTATTATAGAAAAAATAATAATAATATAAATACTATGAGCGTCGTACACAGCACTATCACAATACCGGTTGCGTTTCAATACATAAAGCGTAACTGTAGGCCCGTCACTAAATTCCTTAACTGCGAAATTTAAAAAAGTATGAAAATAATACGCACGCGACAAATTTTGTCGCTACATTTACTCTCGCAATAACGAAACCGTATGCGTTTTTCACAGTCATTATCTCGTTTCGACGTTAGATAATGTGACGACAGGATTTATCGCGTGCGAATGTCAGCCGAGCAGAGCTTGAAGCTCCAATAGTACTGTGAATATTTGCATGAAGCCGAAATTGTAGATTTTTCGACAAACAATGAGGCGTTTTTCACCTGAACAAGCACTTTCAATCCCTGTGAATTTCATTTTGGACAACCATAAGCCAACATTACTAGTTAGCAGGCCAGTTAAGCAATTTACTGAACAGGTTTTAAGTGAAATAAAAATGGGCGTGAAGCGATACAGGTACAATAATAGCATAAAAAATCTGCAGTAATGGCACCTCTCTATATTAAAAAAAAGAATCACAACATAGTTCTCGTCTATATCCGTCCAACATTGCTACATCGTGCAAGCATTTGTCACGAAACAACCGATCCAGTATGTATAAACTAAATTATATTAAAGTAATAAAAATATAATTAAATATAAATATGCTTAATGACTCAACACGATACATTGGTAGAAGTCCTAATGTACTACTCTACGAAAAAAACTTGACAACTTTCAATCGTGATTAAATATATTTTGAAGGATATTGGACGTTTATATAAAATAGTTAATAAGTTATTAATATTTTTTCAGGAGTGACAGTTATCCTGTTTTCTTGGTGGAGTATTATTTATCTATTAAATAATGAACAAAAAACTCCGTGTATAAAATAAGAGGCTTACATAACATACGAATATAATTTGGTATTTAATCGAATGGTTTAATCGATAAGTGATAACGAATGATTTGCATTGGTATGTGGAGTGTGGTGAATCGAAATACTGACTCAACTTCTAAACACTTACATAAACATCTGTTCGGTCTGATTAGATTTGGAACGGTCTTTTATCGATCGAAGGTGTATCAACAGAGAGAAAAGTGAGTTATTCTGCTGCAACACTGCTCGGTGGTTGCCACATACAGGGCAAAGTACTTCGGTAACCCAGGTACCCTACGTGAGCTTGTCAGCAACACCAAGGCGTTGTTGGCCTTCTTGGAGGAGCTGGGGTGGATCGAATAATCGATTTCACACCCGTACGCAAATTACGCGCTTTGACGTGGAGTTGCGTATACCAGCCCGTATTACCTATTAGGGCCGATTTAACCAAAGCCAGAGAACTTTTATTCGGGGAATAAAATTGACGTCTGACAGTTTTTGTATAGAAAATCTGTCAAAAATTTCATATTTACTCGCTGGATTAGACTTATACTAGGGATAAAAGTTTGGTCAAATTCGCCCTAACTCAGTTATTAAAATAATTTAAACTTAATCTCGTACTAAAATATAAGTTTAAAGAGAAAAAAAACGATCTCAAGATGGTAATTATTTAACTTTTCTTTAGCTTAAACGATAAAAATAAATTAGCTTATCAAACATCTTCAACCAAATGAGGCTATCAAGTCCCATTTAAAAAAAATCCTATCAGTCGATTATATTACTCGAAAGAAAGACCCATGAACTATATGTAATGCAGTGTTTTTCAAGCTGTTGTTAAAGTTAAGTCAGTATTCCAATAAAAAAACGTCACTCATTTGTTATGTTAGTAACATGGAACACTATGATATCAATGTGAAATGTCCACGACCATGATTTGAAATATTGCATTAAAAACTACAACCAACCAAATATACCAATGTGTTCCTGGAATGACATATTAAATGCGAAATTTTTGGAAAATAATCACTGTACTTTTTACTCAAATAAAATGTACTATAAAAAGAACAATTTTGGAAACATAATATTACTTGTAAGCATAGAGTTTAACTAGTCCAGACTACGATGTGCAGTGTCTAGCAAAGTATAGTTCAGTACAAATAAATATGTAGCGCGCATTTGTGATTTATATAATATTTTACTGTGCTAAAGACACACTAAATTACTCGAGACTATTTATGTCAATTCATACATATCGATACTCCGATTGTCGATAAATCTTCGCTACGGTAACAACGGTATTCATTATAATGCATTATTATTTTACGTTTCAATTATTATGTCTATATTTAACTGGTAGACGGTCTAAATCAATCAATGTTTATTTATTTATTTGTTGTTTTATCTCAGAGAAATAGTATAGAAGCGAAAACATATCAATATAATAGGGATGTCCAAGTGTGAATCGATTTTCGAGACCACAAATCTACAACTACGCGCTAACCTTTAATCCAATTTCAGTCTCCATAAAGACACTTAACCATACGCCATGCGGTCATGCACGTAAAAATAAACATTTTAATAACAAAAATAATACTTTATCATAATAATATTAAAACAATTTTAATCTTCGAGACGAAGTTCCGTAAAATATTCATGACTATAATAATTTTACTTAGATATTATGCTTGTCAATTTTGACTTGTACCTATTGCACTTAAAGATAAGCCTAGATAACTAGATAAACTACGTTAATATAATATGACTAAGTAGAGCGTGCGTGTGTGCGTTTTGCTCTATAAATATTTAAAAAAAGAAAAATATATCGATACTATGTATTTGTAATCTTTGTTTTTAATTAGTATCGATACTCGATCGGAAATATCGATGTTGAAATGCACATCTCTTTATTTATTTATTAGAAATTTTACTTATTTGTAACAATTGCAAATATTGTCAATGAAAATCAATTGTACTCTGGTACAATTAAAGTATTTGAATAATAACTTCGGAATGTAGGATCATTCCTATAAAAATAATGACATTTATTATTCATAATATGCCACTATGTAATTTGATCGCGTAATCGTAATTATTTCCTCTGTATCAGCGAAATACTTCTTTGACAAGTCAACACGTTCAAACAGAAATAAATGGATCTGACGGCACCATTTGAACTCTTATTAAATTGGATCGAACCACCACTACTTTAGAAGTTTTGATAGGCAGATTAAACTATTTCTATCGAAGATTCAACGCGCCGTTACACCAACGAGAACTAACGAGCTATTTTGACTGATCGATCAAACATAAATCCTCAACCAACCATTCAAAAACAATTTTGACCGACGGTTCAAAAAACTTGACCGACCGACCAAAAAATGTTTGACCGACCGTTCAAATAAAAAATTCCAATGGCGCCGTCTTAGTACATTACCAAAAGTTCCCTACAACCGTTCACGCGTACTTACCGGCGACTGTGGCGCTGCTGTAGCCCTTCGCGACGCGCATGAAAGGGTCCGGTTCTGGGAAACGCGACGGGTGTTGGAACAGGTCGGCGAAGCGAGCCTCCAGGTCTAGGGACCGCATGGAGGAGCCGCGGACCGGGGGCTGGGGCGCTATGCCCTCGTCGCCGTTAATACTCTGGAAAAGTAAATAATAGATGGTTCAAACGCGTGAGATAATTGAGTAAAAAGATAGTAGTGTGTGTTCTTTAGATACTGTAAGGTGATGGTCACAAGCTGTAAAGTAAAAAATTACGTGTCTTTAAAAAAAATCACGTCGCAAAGATGATGATGAAAGAACCTCAAGAATGACCCGGATTTATATTAATACTAGCTGCGCCCCGCGGTTTCACCCGCGTAAGTCTCGATTCCGTGGGAATATCGAGATAAAAAGTATCCTATGTGTTAATCCAGGTCATAAACGATCTGTTTGCCAAATTTCATCCAAATCCATTCACCCGTTTTTGCGTGATTGAGTAACAAACATCCAAACACATAAACACACAAACACACAAACTTTCTCATTTATAATATTAGTAGGATATACTCCATTTGAAATAAGATTAGACATTTAAATAAACCTTTTTACAGTCCGTTCAACCGATTTTGACTTCTATTGCGTTGGTGGTATGACAAATGGATAGTACTGTTCCCACAGACAAACCGTGAAAACGGTTTTGCGGGGCAAAGTTATAAGTAAAGATTTATATAAATATTGTTTAAGATAAATAAAAATTAGAAAAAAATGGCAGCTGCAGTAAATAGTTGGTATTTTGTAAACTTTTTTGCTTTTATTGTCATCCTTATGCCGACGGTATAGAAGGTCAAAATCGGTTGAAATGACCGTATAAAGGTTTGTTTAAATGTCTAATCTTATTTCAAATGGAGTATAGACTTTAGCATAATTATATTATTTTAGTTTTGTCTGGTGGACCGACGACTACTTGGTGAATGAAGATTGCGGGACTCCATTGGATCGATCAGCACAAGACCGGTCGTCGTGGCGATTGTTGCGTGAGGGTTATGTTCAGTAATGGGCGAGATAGTGGAACAAGTAACTCACAGACTGTCGGTGGTGTGGCGGCGGCGGAGGTGGCGGCTGGTTGGCGTGACGGGACGGCGGGGGCGGTGGGGGCGCGCCCGGGGGCGGAGGGGGCGCGCCCGGAGGCGGAGGGGGCGCGCCCGGGGGCGGCGGGGGCGCGCCCGGGGGCGGGGGCGGGCACACGCCCGGGGGGCGCAGACCGCGCGGGGCGCGCAGTGTTCCTGGAAATTTCGAAATGTCAGCATTTAAAACATATTTGAAGGAACAATTGATTTCTGGAAGAAGCGAGATAGAGGTATAGACCGATATCAATTTGAAGCTTTCGATAGGCCAATACCCCAACGGTTGAGGGACGAACTGGCAAGTAACCATAGATTTTTAATCTTTTTCAAAAGTACCTGAAAAAAATGTAAGCAATTGGGTCAAAAAACGTGTCTGGAAGCAAATCTAAGTGACACTGTATGTCAGTACAAATTGATTGCTTTGATTTGATTATTTGATTACCGAAATTCTAATTTTAAATCACAAGATATTAATTTGAAAATTGAGGGTAAATTTTTTAACCTCAAATTTCGTCGATGATTTTTTATTTTATTTTACGATTACAATATAATCATGTTATTCAAACAACACTTGTTGGAAAAGTTGTGAGATATAAAATTGAAACCTTCTAAATACAGATGGACGTGTTACTAATTCTCTTTATTGCGTGATTGCGTAAGAATTTACTGAATAGGGCTTGTTTACACTTTCACCAGATACTTTTAAAGCAGACTATAAACCTACTCATAGCACAATAACATTTCACTCTGTAAAAGAGATTTAACAGAAATACGAAAAAAAAACTGTCTTACCGAAATGTGAAGCCGGATTTTTTGTACCAATTACCGGATTCAAAGGTGCCGGTGGCAGGTTGAATGGTCGCCCTCCACCTGTTTGTGGCGACGACGGCGATGTCGGAGGTGATCTGACAAAACCATGAAAAAGTAAATTAAAATAAAGCTACAGAACTGTTTCAAAGCGATGATTTAAAAATCTGGCAAAATAATAATAACGTGACTTCTTTCAGTACCTTGCTAAAGTTCACGTCAAATAACTTTTCAGCTCTGAAGCTAGGCTGCGCATGCGCGCTGCTATTTTATACAAAAGATTGACTACTGCGCATTCATTTGTAGCCTATTTCAGAGCGGCAAAGTTATTTGACGCGAACTGCTCGAACTTCAACCTGCCTAGCCTTTTCCCAACTCTGTTGGGGTCGGCTTCCAGTCTAACTGGATGCAGCTGAATACAAGTATTTTACATGGAGCGACTGCCTATCTGACCTCCACAACCCAGTAACTGGGTAATACGATACCCTTTGGTAAGACTGGTTGTCAGACTTTCGGGCTTCTGACGACCCGTAACGACTATCAAAGCTCTACGAATGACAGCCGGGACCAACGGCTTAACGTGCTTTCCGAGGCACGGAGGAGTCTCGGTATGTAAAGATGACGGAGGAGTCTCGGTATGTAAAGATGGTCACCTATCCACGGACCAACCCCGGCAAGCGTAGCTTAACCTGATGGATCGACCCGTGCGGCAGTTATTAATTAGCCACGAGCTCCTCCTTAACGCGAGCAGTACTTGCGAAGTCTTAAATCACGAAAATGCTGGTGCAATTGCGATGCTGAATGCTTGTTCCTTTCTTTTATGAGAAGACGCTTTTCCCCTGCACTGGGATCATGTCAAACTGACTGTCGAGCATTGTCTGTCCAATCACTAGCATTTGTGATGCAAGTGGTCAGTCTGTGTTATTTAGCTATTGGTGGTGCAATCCGGATTTGAGAGTAGTCTCAGTGTAATTATACATGACCACTGTAAGAAAATTGTACGTAGAGATTTTTCAAGGAAAACTAAGTTTTCTTCACTGCGTATACCTAGATACCTTCACAACTTGACTCACCTAGGCACCCTCATACTCTGAGTCCTGCCCGCAACCTTCCCGTTAGTGATCAGCTTCTTCGGCGGTGGCGAAGGCCTGGTATCGTTGGTGGGCGCGGGGGCTAACTGCGGGGGCTTGGGGGCTAGGTTGGGCTTGCCGTGGCTAACTCTCGTGGGCCGCTCGCACAGGTCCGACGTTGATAGCGAAGCGGCGGGGGCGGGGGATTGTGGCGCGGATGACAGAGAGGTCATGCTTCCACCTGGAAGTCGTTAATTTTACATGTAATTTTATTTACTTTTTAATGATTTTTGCTTTTATTTAACGATCATAATCTATAACTATTTTATTAATAATTCATTATGCTATATTTTAATATCGTTTTTTATTATTGTTCGTCTCAAACAGAGCACCTACCATCTAATCTCTTCGCCACCTTTGGTTGACTGGCAGAGAATGCCTAAGACATTAAGGGGGATCCGCTAAGGCAGCCCGCGAAATTCAAAAAACGTAAGAAAATTTGAATTGCTCGGGCTACCTTGGCGCATCCACCTTACCTTACCACCGTAATTACCTTTTTTGAGTGCGAAAAATTTAAATAAGTAAAATGTATATAAATAATTATTCAGCCGAAAGTAGCAGGACAAAGGTGTCCCCCTAAAACCGCCAAAACGAACGACGGATTGAGCCTGCTCGCGAACGTGGCGGACACTTAATTTTAGCAATTCTTCGAGTCAATCACGCAGGATAACTCGAGCATTTGAATCTTTCCATTGAAGATGATGATTATTGCATGAATAATGAAACGAAGGTATAACGTAACGGTAACGAAGAATTCTGTGCATTCTGCCACGTGGATTGTCTTCTTTTAAAACCTGCTGGTGGGTTGTAACCAACCAAATGTTTACAAATAAAAATCTGTCCTAAAATGGGCACAGTCTAGTAACAGAACAAATTAATATTTACCCAACGGGCCCTGTCCGGCAGTATGGAGAGAGCTCTTGTTCCTGTGCAGTGTAGACACGACATGGGGAGCAATTCCTTGGTCCGACGTCTGTTGCTGAAGGTTGCTGATACGGTCTAGTATGGAGTTTGTCGTTAGCACCGAATCTGATGAACTCTACAACAAATTAAGTAACTATAAAAGCTTAAGGGGCCGCCAGAGCATCAGTCGCAACTACTAATCAAGTGCTACAAATGTTGCGCTAGTGTGCCTGTCGGAGCGATGCACACAGCTACCGTGAACTGTACGACCACGCACACATTGGCATTGACATGACATTTGCTTGACGCGATAGCACTACTAGCTATTGAAAATGTATGATACATTTGGGTGTGTTCCGTAATAAGTACCTAAAATGATTAATGAAAACTTAACGTTTTTCCATTTTTTTTTCTCGATAATTTGTGTCTTGATAATATAGGCTATGTTTCTGCTGAAACAATAATACAAGTATTGCTGTTTATAATTCAGAAAAAACAATATGAAAACATGTCATTTACGCTATAAAAATGTGCGAAATTCAATTCGCTACAACTTCATTTTAGTTAGGTTTTTAGGAAAAAAGATGTAGGAACCTAAATAAATACTGTCTCAATCCGAATAACAACACATTATGGTGGAAATATGCTCAAATTGCAAATAATTTAGGTATTACGTTTGTATGGAGAATTAATCCGTCGCCGCGTTCTTAATGTCGGTAATACTTGCACTACGAAATCTGGTGAAATTAGGGAGCATCCATTAATTACGTGAACCGTTAAGGGGACAGGATGTGCCGACGTGCTCTCTCTGTACGCATAAACTAACGACATTTAAAGTGTTAAGAAAAATAATTGTTCTGTTTTTAGAGTTTTTTGGTAATGACTGTTGCCGACCAATCAAACTATGACTAGTTTGGTTTCGAAAACAGGTAAATAGGTGGGATAGGTATGATACTGAAAAAATAATTCCATTCTATTTGTTTTGTTGTTGTATTGTATTTATATTCCCCTTGCATTTTCCCCAACTATGTTCAAATCAGTTTCTAACCTAACCAAATGTCAGAGTTTTACACAGAGCGACTGATTACCTACATGTGTGATAGCGATAACTAAGCGGAAAATATAGTGATCAGATGAGATCATCTCTACCAATAATTGTGAATTTATTTTAAATAGTATCCAGCTAAAAGCATTATCCAAAACAAAGTTTAATATCGATGTTACTGCAGGAAAAAAATACACCTACATGGTTGGATGTGCCTCGCCTGGGTATCACGTACAAAATAACATGACGAAATACACCTATTAAATTTTTTTTTACAAAACAATAGCTTTTTTTATGTGTCATCATCTGCAACCGCATAAAACACAGGCTGGCTTACTTAGAAAAGGTTCTTTATGACGTGCATTGGCAGAGGTCCAGAAACCCGCCACCACTAGCCACTCATGTGCACGAAGTTCAAGCACAATATCTTATGTAAAATAAGGTTGCTAACATTAAAAACGATATCATCGGTCGTGGTGAGCTTACGAGGTTGAAGGTCTCTAAACCGTATAAGGATGTGGTGTTCTGTTATCAGGAACAATGGATCGTTAGTTTCAGAAATAGTCGAGGTAGGTAGGTGAAAATATTTTTGGGGCCTCTAGAGATGGCTGAACAGTGAACAGCGCATTCAGGCATCAAGAATGCTAATGATGAAAGCCGTCTCTGGAAATTTTGGGGTAGCTTCTAGTGTATCTCATCAACCTTTCTCTATATTTACACGACGAAGCTGCCACCAGGAATGTCGAGATGGCCTAGTGATTATGGATTCGCTTCTCATGCTCGAGGGTTCAAATCCGGGCAAGTACCGTGACTTTTCCATATGTACTTTCTGAGTTTATCTTGGACATTACTGACATCGGTGAAGGGAAACATCGTGGGACATATAGTAAACTAGCTGCGCCCCGCGATTTCACCCGCTGAAGTCTCGGTCCCGTCGGAATATCGCGATAAAGAATATCCTATGGATGTCATAGTCTACCCGTGTGCCAAATTTCATCCAAATCCGTTTAGCCGTTTTAGCGTAAAAGCGTAACAAACAAACTCACTTTCGCATTTATAATATTAGTTAGGATACTAGCTGCTGCCCGCGTCTTCGCCCGCGTGGACCCTAATTCTTATTCTCAAATAAAAGTAGTCTAAGTTATTCCCGTCCAGCCATTTAGGAAATTAGCAGGGACAAACAGACCAAATTAAAAAAATCGTTTCTTTGTTATAAGTACCGTATTTACTTTCATAAGCGTTTAGTAAAAACACTTCAATTTTATTTATTTGCATAGATGAGTCTGAAATCGCAAACCCGTCTTGAGCAAGTGTGGTGGTCAATGCTTGTGCCTTTTTAACCGGCTTCCAAAAAGGAGGAGGTTCTATGTTCGTCAAATCGTCAGTATGTTTTTTTTTTCTTTTGTGTATGTTCATTTATATTTTCTCTAATTGTTAACCGATTTAAAAAATTCTTTTCGATAGGGCAAAAAACTAAAATTCAAAAGCTAAGACACCGACTTCCGAAATTAAAGTAATTTTTCACTTTTTTTGTGTTTTTTTGGAAGTCGGTTGTTTTTTTTGTTGTAAAAAGTTTTTATCTAAGTATACGAGAACTCGCCTTTGCCGTGCTACTGCCATCTTTACTACAATAAGATGTCAGTTCACATAAAGACAGTAGGAGTCAGACCCTGGGACCACGAATCGGCTAAAGCTGCGTAGAATATATCTCCATGCCAGACAGAGCGTTGAACTGAACAAGGTAGTTAGTGTGAACACCGAGGGCAGAGGAGCGATAATGATCCGATTTGGGAGACGTGTCTGTCTGTCTGGCGTTCGTTATGATCCGATTTAGCCAATTTAGTTGAAGTTACGTCTCGCAAAGTTTCAAGAGACAGGCCAGGCAGAGTTCATTATATAACATACTGTTTTCTCTTTTATTCCATACTAGCTTCCACCCGCGGCTTCGCCCGCTTTCTCAGGCTCTAGACTATCTGTGTACCAAATTTCATTTAAATCGTTCAGTAGTTTTGGCGTGAAAGCGCGACAGACAGACAGACAGACAAACAGAGATACTTTTGCAATTATTATTTATATTTTAAACTGAAAAGTTACTAATCTTATATAGCCTGCATCTCAAAATCCTTTCTTGGGGGATGCCTGCGTCATAGTAGCTTTATGCATGCAAAGTATCAGCCCGATCGGTTTAAAATTGACAAAGTTTCATACAAACTTTCATCCCCTATTTTATCCCCTTGGGGGTAGAATTAATCAAAATCCTTTCTTAGCGGATGCCTACGTCATAACATCTACCTGCATGTCGAATTTCAGCCCGATCCGTCCAGTGGTTTGGGCTGTGCGTTGATAGATCAGTCAGTCAGTAGATAGATGACAAGCTACTTAGGGCGAAATAGTTAATCATATAAAATTACTAATAAACATCACACTGCCCTCTCTCATATTGGGCATATTTCAAACTGCCCGGGCATTTTTTATAATGTCCTAATAATCACTTGGTCCATAACATGGATACAGGATAGTTCTCGCTGTCGACCACGTAGCAACACAGAAGTCCAAATAAACCTACTGACATAATTTCTTATAAAAGGTATTACAGACCGAAACCGATATTTCGCACGTCATTTAGGTTCAAACTTAAACTGAATCATCCACAGCAATTATGCAAAAGGGAAATACATTAGCCACAAAGCCACCAAGCCACAAAGCCACCAAGCCACAATTTTATTGTGACGCAAAAAAATAGGGATATACCGAAATATTTAAGTTATTGTTGCGATGAACTGCCTCGTTGGCTTTGTGGCCGCAAGCGCTACTGCTGAGCATGAGGTCCTGGGTTCGATTCCCAGGTCGGCCATGTGGTATCGGGTTTTTTCTGTTAGGTACAGTCACGGACTTTAATTGATGAGCCACTTGGCACTGTTCGTATTTTAGCCGTGTAATGCTAATCGGGCTTAGTCGGTTATCCAGACACGGAAAGTCATGTCTTCATACTATAGAAGAAAAAAATTATGTTTAATATCTTTACCGGTTGGCTAACCTGAGAGCCAGAACTACAAACTTGACAGCAGAGTGACTACCCGAAGTCAACCAATTGCAGGTCTAGCAACCGTAACCTAGCGATGATTGTTTTAGCGTAGCCATAGTAACGTTAGCGTACGGAGATACATTAACTAGTCATTTCGACAAATTCGAAAATAGCGTCTCTGACATCGACATTTCAACTGTCACTGTCTTTGGATAGGTTTTCAGAACTATCGAGTTAATAAGCTCTGATTCAAAGGAGGTCAGTATCAAATAGATTGGATAAACATTGTATTTATTTATCATTGAGAACTTATTAGTCAACCTCTATGGACAAGACTATTTCCGATTACTAGTAATTTGTCAGCTTGTTTACGAGCATGCGATTTGAGTTCGTGTTTAATCGTGTAATCTCGTGAATGTATGAAACTACAAAATTGAAAAGTTTGAAAGTGGCTCATCAATTAAAGTCCGTGACTGTACATAAGAATTTCTCAGTAACCCGGACTGCCTGGAATCTGGATTTGTGCCCGGTTGATGGCATTTGACTCGCCCCCCATAACATTGGACTTTAACATAATTGGCTAAATGTGATTCTATAGGTACGCCTCTGCCTAACCCTTCGGCAAACGCGTGATGTTATATTATGTTATTGCGATGGTCCCGATTCGCAATAATATCGATTATGAGCAATTACGATGGTAAATAAACAATGTGCTGATATAATTTGTTATCACCGCGTGAGTCAGAGCTTGCGAAAGTGTCCGCCCGACAAAAGTACAAAACCTACCTACATAATTGTGAAGAGGCTGCGTTACATGTGATAGCGGGTCCGTCCGCGGATTTAAGATAGAAAATGATGCATTTGGATAGGGAGATTCGTTTCTTGTTTGTGGTTAAACAATCTCGAAGTTTTGTCAAGTCTAAAAAACCGTGCGAAGAAGGAGCGGGTCGCTAGTGTATTATAAATGTATAACAAACACCAGGGGCAAAGTTGTACTGCATACCCGAGACTTCTATGAGCTAATTTAGCTGTAAATGTATTAAATTATGATTAAAGTTAAAATAAATCATGCTGGCGTGTTTTTTGTCCTCCATTCACATTATATAGTAGCAAAAAAAATTTAATGAATTTTTGGAACATTAACAACAAACATTAAAACTTCATACACTTAACATGACCGCGGATATAAATCTCGACTGAAGATTCTACCTATTGTTTTGCACAACGTGGGAACACCAAATTAAACTTGTTTATAACTATCCATATAAGGGAGGAAATCCTAAAACAATACACACTTAGCACACGATTTGTACACAGTACACACGGCTACACATAGTACATATCAAGTTATACATCTCCGGTATAAGCTGACCTAGCATTGTACGGAAATCCTATACATTGCGAGATCAGCTTATACTGGAAATGTATAGCTTGATGTGTAGCCGTGTGTACATCATTCATTATGCAAATAGCGACTCGCCTGCGGTCGGACCTAACCTCGCTCTACCCTGCAACTAATTACCAATCCTAACACAATCATACAAGACACGTTTTCCGGTGAATCATTGGCAGCAGTACCTATCTAATGAGTCAGTGATGTGATGACTCAAATGATTCCTTACTGACATGGTTTACAAGTGAAACTATACCACAGTATAAATAAGTAACAGTATTCTATCTTTATAGAAAACGACCGAAACGTCGCGCTTCGAAATCTCAGTTTATATCAGTATGCAACAATATCGAGTGCGCGGCAGTCATGCATGGATGCCGAAGGTTTATCTACCGAGCGGCCTTAGGTAATTATTTCAAGGTCACTGTCGACTACTGCTTCTGTTTTATCCTGTGACTATACTAACACAGGTTACTTCATAATTATGACTTCACAGGGGTTTCTATGTGGAAATGATTCTGAATCACAACCTCTCAATATGACCATTGACCATTTACCCGGAACAGAAAACTTCCATACGAGATGATAATAAAATTATTGTATTTTGTTCTTGATTCTGTGAATGAGATGAATCAGAGAT
Source organism: Lithophane leautieri (assembly GCA_949152455.1). Taxonomy (NCBI): domain Eukaryota; kingdom Metazoa; phylum Arthropoda; class Insecta; order Lepidoptera; family Noctuidae; genus Lithophane; species Lithophane leautieri. The sequence continues at coordinate 13,896,277 of OX424476.1, read as the reverse complement.
CGTAACGTGAAACAGGACTAAAGAATTAACTTATAAAACGTTGATTGAAATAATAACATTACACGCCATGTGTGATTCAGGAAGTATTTGCGTTGTTCGTATCTAAATTGAATTAGTTTATCAAGTTCTTCAGAAAGGCTAAAGTGTAGGTAATTAAATAGTTTCCTCTATGTTCTTTTGATAAGAGCGTTGTGTATTGTTGTATTACTTCAGGGGGTCTACCACCACCGCTTACAGCAGTATTATTTTAATATTACTTCATTGGGGGAAAGAGATGGAGCTAAACGTCCTGTAAAGCTTCATCTTCTCTCTCACAAAAAAGTTTGGTTTAAAAAAAACATGTCTTGACCTGTAGGCTGCAAGGTAATTGCGTAACACACAGTAGCAATGGCTTTCATTTTGATAGTTCATCAACATTCTTTGCGTTATATTTACGTTATTGAGCAGATTTTTTTTCGAACATAATTATTAAGCAATGGAGACGAAAGTTTCGAACCTATGAAGCAATGGATTAGCAATATCCTTCAAAACTCTCGGATTGTGATTGAAAGTGTGACTCAATTAAGGTGCTTGTCCTTGTGAATCACAATCACAAAGTAGATTACTACTTATCAATGTGCCATCGCCAATTATCTAAACAAATCAATTCAAAAATCCTAACTAATATTATAAATGCGAAAGTGAGTTTGTTTATTTGTTTGTTACGCTTTCACGCTAAAACGGCTGAACGGATTTGGATGAAATTTGGCACAAGGTTAGACCATTATCTGGAATGAGACATAGGATACTTTTTATCCCGATATTCCCGCGGGATCGAAACTTACGCGGGCGAAACCGCGGGCGCAGCTAGTAAACCATAAAAGTAAAGCTTGTACGTAAATGTAGGATGCATTTCGTGCTTTACAAAAAACTATCACAAATTTTCAATGAACTCTACCTTTAAATTCAATTAGCTAAGTAATAACAGCCGCACGGGTCGATCCATCAGGTTAAGCTACGCTTGCCGGGGTTGGTCCGTGGATGGGTGACCATCTTTACATACCGAGACTCCTCCGTGCCTCGGAAAGCACGTTAACCCGTTGGTCTCGGCTAGTAGATCTTTGACAGTCATTACGGGTCGTCAGAAGCCCGAAAGTCTGACAACCAGTCTTACCAAGGGGTGTCGTATTACCCAATAAGTGTGTTGTGGAGGTCAGATAGGCAGTCACTCCATTTAAAATACTGGTATTCAGCTGCATTCGGTTAGGCTGGAAGACGACCCCAACATAGTTGGGAAAAGGCTAGGTAGATTGATTAGTTGTTACTAAATCCAGAAAAAACAACAACATGAAAATCTCTACACCTGCTCTTTTCTAAACAACGAATTTCGGCGTGTAATATAAAATGTCGTAAGTCAATATCGTATCAAAGCTCCAATATCGGTTATTCGCAACTTCGGCAATGGAACCGTTTGGACGGACAAGGTGAACTGGCTTCTCGGACTTATGTAACGTCCTGCCCAATGTGTGCCGAGAGGCTGTTGACATTCGTTAATAGGCACACAGTGTTAATAACGGCCGAAATTGCGACCCACGCTGTGGGCCACAGAACTGGGTATCTATACTTCTTTATGAGTAGATCTTTTCCTTCTTCCTTTCTTTCTTCAGGAGAGTGCATTTGTATTTGCGCACACCCTTATGCACTATAATATCTCCCGCGCCGAAGGGTAGTCTCCGTTGACATTGGCCGCCATACGTTCTGGAGGACTATAAGTATGAGTAAATCCAGACTATTTTCTTCAGACGGCAATTCATATTGCCTATCTTTGATGTTTCGTCTCGCCATCACTACATATAAGTCTCTTACCGTGCGTATGCACTGGCGAAACGTTACAACAAAACATGTTTAAATCTCTAGTTCCTGTAAAAAATTGTATGGAACATTGACAGAAAATAGAGATTTCAACATGTTTTTTCGTTAATGTTTCGCCAGTGCAAACGCACGGTTAGTAAGTCTGCAAACATTTACTCTTGTGTCTAGATCCCAAATATTGTGCAGGTCAAATATTAAATGTCCCTTTGTTTCACATTTTACGAAGTGAGATAGTCAAAAAGGGTAATGGAGACGTTTTGGTATTCTCGTCACAATTCGTCACGTCTCGTATCAAGATGAACAGTTCCAAACCCTTAAGAGTTAATACTTAACTTTTACAGATATAATAACGTAACTTAGGAGTCTTCGGATGGAAATTCCATAGAGGAGAAACAATATGGTGGTCACTTGCCTCAAGGACAATCGTCTATGGCGCAGAGAGAATTTGCCTGTAGGTAATTAAGAACTTACTCGTATGACCTAAAATGTAATGAGTATTTTTTCTAACGGTGCGAGAATAATAAACTCGAACGTGTGACATTTTGAGTTTATAACCGAGTTTTCCTATATTGTTAGTCACAAACCGCTAATACTAATGACTATTCATTGAAAAACTTAACCAAAACTGAATAACTTATTGCAAACCAAATTTTTTATGGCATTTGGAAGTACCAAACATAAAATTCATAGTAAAATATCGGAAAAACAGAAGCATAACCTAATTTACTGACAAAGGAACTTCAAACCAATAAGATTCAATTTACGTTAAGCGAATATTAAATTCCGTTTTCAACTTGAAGTTACGAGAACTGTAAACAACTGAGGGATAAATGCAAATACTGTTATCAAAACAGAATTGAAATAGCATTGGACTTGACCGAACCACTCAAACAGGATTGACTTCATTTGAATTCGTTTCGACGTCATTCTACCTAACGTTTACATAAAAATCATATTAACACAAACTATAGAAAAACTAAAAACTATATTTTGTAGTTACTGCCTATCCCCATGAGAAGAAGGCGTCAGTTTATGTATGTATGTATAATATGAGAACAGCACATGCCGTGGTCAAAACCACGGCATGTGCTATTTTCATATTGCTGTCTACCCAGGGGGCTCCAAAAGTATATTTTAGAAGAGTATCCCACTCCAGGAGACTATTTCAATGCTGGGATACTAAAGTCAGTTTGACAGCTGTTACAAACACCAATATGGCGAAAGGTCATTCCTACTCTTAATCCTTATTTTGATCGCATACTATTGTGATTCACAATTCATTGATATTCACGGTCAGACATCATGACTACCTGTGACAATGACTAAGGCTACATCTTTGTCTTTTATTAAATTGTTCTAAGAAGTTGTTAGCTTTGGAATTAATTAGTTATGAATATGAGACATAGGTGTATAGAAACGTAACTTCTAAGTCTTAGAAGTCCGACTTCACTGTCTAAACTGAAGGGTTAGGATATTAAGTCTCTATGTATTCTTAGTTCATAAGTCTTCGCAGACCGAATGAACTAAGGACCAAAAACCTGAAGAAGGCAACTGATGAAGACTATGTAAGAGGCGAATGCTACAATCTAATTAATAATTCATTCACTGGCAGGCAATGCACAGCCTGAACCGCTGGATCTAGTGCGATCTCAAGAGTTCCTTTTATAATGAAAGTGAGCACAAACGAAGGGTTTTTAAAAAGGGGTTAAATATATGAACGCTTGTATGCAAATTCGTCAATTTTGCCGATAGGATATCACAAAGGGCTTTAACTTGAATTTAAAAAAAATGCCTTTGCCAAGTAAAGGACTAGTATAGCATGATTCAATTGTTTGGAATCAAGGACTAAATACTAGACTAGGCCATGGCAGTTTCTCATCTTATGATGATGTCATTAATAAAGTAGATGGTGTTGCAAATCTAAGTAATAAAGAAACTGTAAACAACAAACGCGGTATGAAGTAGAGTCCTATTCTTAGCTAGATACCACACGGTCAAGTCCAAAATAAACCTGACGTTACTACGTAAGCTAATATGAGTAAAATAAACACAGGCATAATATTTACAAAAACACAAACAACTATCAAACCGTGCCAAAAATGTATGCCTCCAAAATATCAAAAAAAAAAAATAAGTCAACGCCATGTAATGTGTCATCAACAGTACCATAAGTTCATCTTATGTAAATGACATCTATCACGTCAAAGAAAGCATATACATAAAATATTAAGATTTATTCGTCGATTGCATCACATACTATTCAAGTATTTTTATTTTGTAGCACTATAAACGCAGTATGGTAATTAATACTTTTAAACCAGTATACGAGTATGTATAAGAAAAATAGCCTCTTCCTCATTTAATATTCCAGATGAACATCTGGCGAAGTATTTTATGTTCGCAACTCACGCTGCCTTATAAGTGCATGGTGAACCGGCTTTTAGCTGGCCACTCACAAATACAGCTTAAAAAACAACGAGAAAGAAAACCCTTTGCCACAAAATATGACATTCGGTTACACAGTTCGTAAAAATCGGATCTCAAAATGGCGCGTGACCTATCGGCTGAAATTAACGACCTGTCGACTGCACGAGAGAAAACTTTCAAAATATCATGTACGTAAAACCAACAATACACACACAAAGTCATTTATTTATCTGGCTTAATATTATCAAGCATTTTTCAGGCTTTATCATTCTTATCTAATATTTACTTGACATTGATGTTACTTTATGAAATCGGAGCGAGGTGGCGAAATTTTTTGCTCCGAAGATGAGCAACGTTCACGCGTCTTTACACCGGACTTCTGTCTATAAAGATTCGTTCAAACCATCCAACTTTTGACTACCTATTGCCAACTTCATCTGCATTTCGCATACAATCTTGCTCCTTCATTAGACATGCTCAAGGGTTGAATTTTACAAAACTCTTGTTCTACTACTCTACATAAGGATCTTTTAAATTAAAAGTAATTCGCGAAACTGCTTCATAGATTCCATTAGCTGCAAAATTAATCGCGCATGACATAACACAGTGATGGCTAGTAATCATTTTAGCAGCACCGATGCCCTATTTCTGTATCATATTGTTTTGAAACGCGGTCAAAGTGTAACGTCCGGAAAACTAATCAACGGAATAGTTTTATTTTTATTTCAGCACTACGTTACGTGAATGGTATTCAGAGTTTTTTATAAACAAGGTTGTTATAATTGTTATAACTTCGTTTAATTACTTTGTGAATCTGAAACCTTTGGGGGCTTCGTCACATTAACACAATGAATCTAATTAGTAGTAAGGGTCACTAATTACGTGAAATGTGCATGATTCTGATCAAATTATATTTCTAACTGATCATACTACATTGTGATCTTAGCACAATAGTTGACAATAATCCTAAAGAAAATTTGAGGAATGGAAGAAGATACAAGATCCATAACAGAACTCACACCACAGAGAAATAAAACAAAACAAAACTATCAGAAATATCCATCCAGTGGTTTCCCTTAGAAACTCCAGATTCAATTTTGGATGTTTGGATCCTACACCAATGATGCAAAATTATATACAGAAGTAAACAAAATGTTCGCTGGGACAAAATATCCGCAAAAGAACACATCCAAGTCTAGCTAGACGGCTAACAGTATATTCGCTTCAAAAGAAGCTATCTGATGGTATCCACTACGTCTCACCACCTCATTACTCTAATGACACCAAAAGGAAACCATCTACGTTATTTTAATTAAGACTCTTTAAACTGCTGAAGTTAAAAATATAACTCATTAAGTCATTCGTGAAACGCAATGCTATTCTAATGAAATTATTCAAGACTCTTTGCACCACTTTCCTTGTACTGAACCTTGACACGAATACAGGAATGATATCGACTGAATTTTTTTCGATACCTTTAAAGACTTTCCTTATGTTCACTAGCATGTTGGAATTAGTCACATTTTTATCAAAATCCGCTTGAATAATTAAGTCACAATCCGAGGACTTTGAAGGATTATTCTTCTATCCATTGTTTCTTAGGTTTGAAAAATTCGTCTGCTCAACGACGTATAAAACGCAATGAACTTAGCTGAAATGTCAAAATGAAAGGCATTGCGATCGATTGCCAATTTATGTGTGTTACGCAGTTACCCCGCTGTTTCTACTTACCCTATATAAATTAAAATTGTAAGATGATACAAACATATCGTCCATATTGCCGCAAAAAACACTGCGATATCAACTAATAGGAAAAACTGTATGAAAAATAAATGAAAGCGTGCACATAATACGCGTTATTAATAATTATCAGATAATACTCGAGGCAGCTAACGGGCAAAGCGATAACAATTCAATCTACTGATACTGCGGTTTTCTGTAATAGCTATAAAATAACGGAGCATTTTTCATGCATGCTGCATAAAAAGATCTGATTGTTACAGCATTTTCTTACAAGCTGTGTGGTCTGCCGTTAATAATAGATCAATGCTCGTCTCGTGGTTAACAAAGAGCAGAAAAACTATTACACAATTTTTATCATAGCAGTAATTCCTATTTGATTGTATCTTGCAAAAACCTTTGTACTGATTAGGACTACGCATGTCAGCCATTGTATATATTTTATTGTATTAATCCCAAAACAATGTCCATTTGAATTTCAAATTATTCTTTGGTACAACACCCTTTGGTCTTCAAAGATTGAGTATCACTAAATTATTAAGCTCCTCCCAATCTCCCTGTACAAATCCTTTTCACTAAAGAATAATAAATTGAATGTGGACGACGCCCTATTTTCCCGTTTGACCTCAGTAATCCCTTTGCTTGTGCCGGAAACATTTTGAATACATGACTCTGCATCATTTGGCACGTGCGGATAAACGCATGTGTACACGTAGTCCTTTATGGGACAACTTTTGATCATAAAGTCTCATCGGATTAAAAGTTATGATGCTGGTATGCTCCAAGCTGACCTCCGCAAAATCTCCAGGCAGAGAAAGTTTTCGCACTATGATACTGTCAGTACGGATGGGCTTGCCAATATACGAGCTCTATAGTTACGGAATCCGGATTAATCGTTATTTATGGGTGTGTTTATTTTGGGTTTCAACACGATAGGTGCATTCTCGAGATAAAACCCGTGGTCTAACTCTGAACTCGAAAAAAATCGGGTTACTATAAAACTATTTGCAATGTTTGTATATGAGCTCCAATGCAGATGTTGTTTTGTCAAACTGTATCCGCTGCTGGTTTTAATTGAAGTTTCCCAGTCATCTCAGATATGCCTGCTAGCCGCATTTCCATGGTTTAGAGTTCACCCGGAATCGCGTCCGCAATCTCTAATTTATTCCAAGAAAACATCAACTTACGTCATTTTGATAAAAACAAACAATACAATACAAGGTATGGACCACCCATACTTTTGTCAAATAAGGCTTATTTTAGGAAGCCTTTGTTCGCATTAATGTCTTTCGGCTTATACAAAATCTCTTTATGAATATCCCAATGAATCATCATGAGATAAATTTATTATTTCACTCAAACAAGTATCAGAATCCATTCAGATTTGTAACCCCACAATCTCGACGACGGGGCCGCTATATAAATAACTAGCTTTTGCCCGCGGCTTCGCCCGCGTGGATGTCGGAAAATATCCCACGGGAACTTACTACCGCCCGGGATTGAAAGCGCCCTATGTGTTAATCCAGTTATCTAATTGCGTAACTTATTTTCGTAACCGATTAAGACTAATCTTTCATTTTGACAGTTCAACAACATTCATTGCGTTATTTACGTTGTGGAGCAGATTTTTTTTTTCAAACTTATGAAGCAATGGATTAGAAATTTGTTTCAAACTGATTCAGATTGTGGATCGTGTATTACGCAATTAGGATGCAGGTTATAAACTATCTGTGTGCCTTTCATCCATATCCGTTGGGCCGTTTTTGTGCCAATCCGGAACAAACATCCAGATGAACAGACAAACGGACAAAAATACTTAAAAATATATTTTCGGCATCAGACTCATTCCCACACCTCGTACTAATTACTTATTTTCAAAGTATTTAATGTACAGTTTTGAGTTAGTTACTATTTTATTATGTATCCCATTTTCCGCAACACGGGCAATATTTCCGTTTTTTTATTGATGAAAAACATATCTGCGGGCTGCTAAAACATAATAATAATAATGATGTAGTCGGTGGTTTAAATATTATTGTATCATTACATAATGAAGGTATTATTCAAGTTAAGTCAGTTGTTAACTTACAAAACCCTGAAACACGTACTTTACATTTTTTTGTTTTAAGTATTAGTACCTACCGTACCAAGTTCTGAGTTAATCCGACAGCGCGTAAAAATTTTTACTTACTTTGCCACCCCGTTATTGGTCTATGTGAAGGGTTGCTTAAAAAACTAAAAGTGACAATCTTTATTATTTACTGTGGCAAGTATTGGCAAGTTTCAAGTTTAATAACTAAAGGAATAAGGGCGACTTTCCAAAAACCCTTTCTTAGTGGATTCCTACGTCCTAATAACTATCTGTGTGCCAAATTTCAGCCCAATCCGTTTAGTGGTTTGAGCTGTGACGTAAACTACCCATTTTCACCCCGTTAGGAGTACATTTGAAAAACCCTGATACACATTATTCTTCATTTTTCGTTTTAAGTATAAATACTGAGTTTCGAGTTAATCGGACAGCACGTTAAAATTCTTCTATACAAAATTTGACAGCCCCCAATCCCCGTTTAGGGGGTAGTTTAGAAAAACTAAAAATGACAAACTTTATAATTTACTTCGATAAGTATTCGTGCCAAGTTTGAAGTCTATTAACTCAAGGAATAAGATTTATCACACAAACGAAATCCCCCTTTTCACCTCTTTAAAGGTCGAATTTCGAAAAACTCTTCTTAGTGCACGCCTAGGTCCTAATCCTACTACAACTATCTGTGTGCCAAATTTCAGCCCAAACCGTTCAGCGGTTTGAGCTATGACGCAGACTACCCATTTTCACCCCGTCAGGGGTAGATTTTTGAAAAACTCTAATGCACATTATTCCTTATTTTTGGCTTTAAGTATAAATAATGAGTTTCGAGTTAATCGGACAACACGTTAAAATTCTTCTATACAAACTTTGACACCCCCCAATTCTCGTTTAGGAGGTAGTTTATAAAAACTAAAAATGACAAACTTTATAATTTACTTCGATAAGTGTTCGTGCCAAGTTTGAAGTCTATTAACTCAAGGAGTAAGATTTTTCGTACAAACGAAATCCCTCCTTTTCATCCCTTTAAAGCTAGAATTTTCCAAAAACCCTTTCTTAATGCACGCCTAGGTCCTAATAACTTACTGTGTGCCAAATTTCAGCCCAATCCTTTTAGTGGTTTGAGCTGTGACGTAGACTACCCATTTTCACCCCGTTAATGGTAGATTTTGAAAAACCTGAATACACATCATTCTTTATTTTTAGTTTTAAGTATAAATACTGAGTTTCGAGTTAATCGGGCAGCTCGTTAAAATTCTTCTATACAAACTTTGACACCCCCCAATCTTCGTTTAGGGGGTAGTTTAAAAAAACTAAAAATGACAAACTTTATAATTTACTTAGATAAGTATTCGTGCCAAGTTTCAAGTCTATTAACTCAAGGAATAAGATTTTTAATATTAACGAAATCTCCCGGTTTCACCCTCTTAGCGGTGGAATTTCGAAAAATCGTTCCTTAGTGGAACCTTAATCTTCATGAAGAACACACCCTCCAAATTTTATGTCTCTAGGACCAGCGGTTTAGGCTGTGCGTTGATATCTCAGTCACCTTTGCCTTGTATATAGATTCATCATTAAAATAAAATAAACTTTAACTTTGCAATGTCAATTCTAATGACTCGACTTTGTATATAGGTATGTGTTGTTCCAAGTTCTAATTCATATTACTGAATTATTACTGTGGCATAGTATGTAAGACTATTATGTGTGTTCGATGTACTGAAAATAAATCGAAGTAAGAAGACCGGGGAAATATGACTTGATTGAATACCTGTCGGTCTTCCTGGTTTTCCTTAAGGGTATTTTCTATCTATAAAGGTTCATAATAAACCAAATCGGACAGATTTATATGAAACGAAATTTTGACAGCTGCTTCGCCCGTGTAGATGTCTAAAATTAACCCATGGGAACCTACTACCGGGATAAAAAGTATCCTATGTGTTAATCCAGGTTATAAACTATCTCTTTGCCAAATTTCATCCAAATCCGTTCAGCCGTTTTTGCGTGATTGAGGAACAAACATCCAAACACACAAACACACAAACACACAAACTTTCACATTTATAATATTAGTAGGATTGTCATCATTAGTATTCTTGATAATTAGCACGAAGTCGTAATTAGACAGCCTCTAACCTTCGATGATGACATTACAATTAATTAAACATAATACATTAATTAAAAGGTTGAACTGAAACCTTACTATTTACTGTCTGTAGTAATTTTTATGTAACGAATTTCCATACAATGAAATCACGGCAGAGAAACGATATTTTTTCTATACGCAGTATTCTGACAACAAATCTAGGGGGTAAAAAGTACTAAACTGTGAAGGTAAGTCTTAAGATGATTTATGTATTTAACAAATAGGTATAACATTGTAATTACCATGATTCCTAGTGCCAAAACACTACGATCCTTGAAACGTCGCGTCATTTGGCACAAAAATGGTACTTCAATTAAAACTTTGTCGTAGAAACAGACTGCCGGCTTATTGCAAACAGCTATCATCAATGAGTAAAGCATTGTAGAGGTAAGGTAAGACATAGATTTCCTACAAAACGATACGGGCGATATAACTTGGCAGTTCCGAACTTCGCGCAGAAGTCTGCGTAGTAACATTTTTAAGGAACCAAATGGTGACATGAGGCGAGTGTGAGTGAGAGAACATGCGCGAAAGTTCGTAGTGCCTATGTTCAGACCTGCCATGTTATATCGGCCGTATATAATTATGTATCCTTTTCCCTAACAAAGTTTTACGTATATCCCTTTGCTGCCAAGCTCAGCGGTAAGAAAAACTTAAGCAATAAAACGGAAATCATCTAGAATCTTCGAAAGGGCTTGTTAACGATCGTCACAGCAATAAAACTGTTTCTTAGCAAACATTCGATAAGTCCTTGACATTACCAGAAAGTTGTTTTCCATAAAAGGACAGTCATTCAATACCAGTATTTTATTTATGTCTAGGTTTAATTAATGAGAAGACGAAGATTAATGGGAAGATTGGAAATACAAACGATTTATTCGAGATTAGTCAGCTCTATTTTTGAAAAGGATGCAAAAGAGAACTTTTTTTATTGAATTGGTATGACTTTACCGTTTGGAAATTGCAATGTGATTGTGCAACAAATAAACATGAATTAAAGGGAAAAAGAATTCGTTGAGAATGATTTTCAAATTCGTTTCCTCTGGCACAGTGGGTAACCTAGAGCTCGCCTAGCATAAATACGTTCAATAGAATAATAGCCTATACTGGTTTTATTATTACTGACGTGTGGCCTACCGTACGATCTACACGAGAATGTCATGGTGGAGAATGACTAGCCTAGACTGACTAGACTGCAACGGCGCGACAGACGTTACTTTGTGTCTGTCGTTGATGATGATGATAAAATATCTCAATCACAGACAAAGTAGGTAACGGTCACTAGTATGAATCATTCCTTTAGCTCGATGATTAATCCGCATGTCAAAGGCTACATAAGCAGCGATAAACACTACGATTAATTCTACTTTTACTTTCAAACAAATGGCTGTTCGCGTAAACATAATCTTTGCGGTTGCGAGTTTCACTGATTGTCTTCGTATTTTTTATTTTATTATTGTTGTCGTTTAACAGTATGACAGAAAACAGCGTTTCAAGAATTTATCAATCATCGAAATACAGCTTGGGCAGAAAGAGTAGAAATTAAACAAATATGAACTAATTTTTTCTACACATGGCAACTCGAAAGAAATGTCAAACATCAGTCAAACTATCACAACAAAAAAGTGTATTGTGAAATAATTTAATTTTTCGTAGCTATTAAACGTATTAGTCGGTGAATTATTATTGAAAATGGGCAAGACGATAAAAAGTGGTGCCAGAGAAGTTATTTACAATGTTTTTAAGAGGTGTTTGGCGGAATATCATGCCGGAAAACTTCTAACAGAATTGGATGACCTTTACAAACGAGTTGCTGATATGACAGGTATTTATTCACTCTCATTTTATATTATATATATAGTTCATGATCTAAGTTACAGTTAAAGTCGGTAGGTCTTCAAAAAATACCACATCATCGAAGTTTTTTACGGATTTAATATAATTTTAGAGGTTATGTTTACATCGGGTTCACAATGACTTTGTATAGAGCGACTGCATTTTTTTATCGTCACGCACGTCATTCTACATTAATGTTTTATTTTGATTACAGGAAAATCAGAAAGCACTGTTCGACGCATAATAAACGAAGGCAATAAAAACGAAGGCAAATTCATAACACCAGCCAAGCATAGAAAAGGACGTTCAAAAATAGAGATGGACGATTTTAGTGTCTGTGCGATTCGTCAGAAAATTCTGTTTTCTTACACCGTACAGAAAATAGCACCAACTTTGCGAAAGTTGTTGGCTGTGGCAAAAGAAGAATTAGATTACAAAGGAGGCCGTGAGAAATTAAGGCAAATATTACATGCCATAGGCTTTTCATACAAAAAATGTTCGACAAATAGAGAATCGCTAATAGAAAAACCTAATATAGCAGCAAAAAGAGAAAAATATTTAGAAATTATAAAAAGAAATCGGGATTTGCCTGTTGAGCTACAAAAACAAATTGTTTACTTGGATGAAAGTTACATCCATAGTTCTTATAAATTGAGAAAGTGCTGGCAATCCATTAAAATCAAAGGCATAAAACATGATATATCAAAAGGAAAAAGATGGATAATTGTCCATGCTGGAACTGCCAATGGATTTGTACCCAACGCTTTACTAATATTTAGTGGTACTAACAAAATGGAAGACTACCATTCAGAGATGAATTCTCACAATTTTACCAAGTGGGTGACAGAAAAACTGATCCCAAACCTACATGAGGCCTCTATGATTGTCATGGACAATGCGCCTTATCACAGTGTGGTGCAGAACAAGGCTCCAACATCAGCTTCCCGAGTAGATGAAATAAAACTGTGGCTGTTAGAAAATAACATCCCGTTCGAGCCATCAACAAGAAAGCCAGCATTATTAATGCTTGTTAAAAAGCACAAGCCAGAACCAGTATACCAAATAGATGAGTTGTTGGGGGAACATGGTCATGAAGTGGTACGGCTTCCTCCATACCACTGTGACCTAAATCCTATCGAGCTCATCTGGGGCATAGCAAAGCAAAAAGTTGCTGCAAGTAATGTGGGAGGAGCAATTGACATAAAAAAAGCAACTGAGGAAGCTTTTAATAGCATTGGTCCCGAAACTTGGAATAATTGTGTCGAACACATAAAGAAAATAGAACATGATTACTATGAAAGGGGAAGAACACTCTATGAAGATATATATAGACTGGTAATTCGTGTTGGTGAGGACAGCAGTGACAGTAGCTCAGATTCTGAAGATGATCAAGAACTTGGATCGGACATGTCAGGTGTAGAGTATTTAGATAGTGACTAGAAAAAATATTGTTACTATATTAAAGATGCTTTACTCTCCTATGGTTTTCTATTTACCAAATTTAAAAAAATGAAATTTAGCTTCTGATTTAACGATTTTCCACATTCAAATTTATCTTTAAAAATACTTGAAGTATCAAATTCATTTTGGTTGTAGTATAAATGATGCCATATAAACGATAGTGGCGACCTCAATTTTTTTCTACTCTTTCTGGCCAAGCTGTACATAGTATTTATTTTGTTATAAACGGAAAAGGTCAATTTTAGCACCTTTTAGTCTATCTTTTACCTTGATGCCAGTGATGATGAAAGGTTTCATCATCATTTCAGCCTGAACCAATACCATTTAATTAAAGTATATCGTTTCCATAACTTTTCTACCTTCCTCTTCAGTAACCCATCTGACGGCTGCTTTGGCAGCGTACTCTTTGTAACGGCAAAATGATAAAACTCAGATATATTTTTTTTGTAAAAAAAAGGATTATGACGAAACCATTCATACAACAATAAACACGCATCTCTCGGGTATGATAAGCCTGATGTTATCAAGTTTATGAGCGCTTTGACCCCTCCTATCCGTGACAGAACAACAAGAGCAGAGTAGCCCTTTGACACGGTAAAAATCTTATCAGGACAGATTTTCTCTTACAAAGAAAACAAAGGTAAAGGTTTTTTTTGAGGCCAAAAGCCTTCTTCAATAATCCCGCAACGCAGCCTTAGCAATCAAAGAACAAAACCTGCTGATAGTAATCAAGTGCAAGCGAGCTCGAGATGAACCAAAAGGTGCGAAATAAAGTCCATCTTCCAATCGATGTAGCTAGCAATCTGTATTGCCATGCAGTTAAGAATAAAGTTTGCGGTGGCGCATCGTGCGCACTGGCACAAAATAAACAAGTTACCAAATCCGTTCGAAATCCTCCCACATGGCGTTATTTTTTTTTTTATTGCGACACGTGACCGTCATCCCCGCTTAGGGTATTTTTACATTCACAAGTTCACAACACCTGCGTGTGTGGAAAATATTATTTTTAGGCGGGGAAATATTCCTTCTTTTGTTTTTATTGCCACAAGTGTCTATTAGTTACAGTTTTAGAATTCGTAGTATTTTCTGACGCAATTTTTTTTTGGGTACAGTTGTGCAAGGCTTTTTTAGTTTTTCTCTATCAAATTATTCAATTTTTTGGGCATTTAGGGCCCTTGAACTCGACGCCGCTAACACGTAATAAATAGAGCACTTGAGAACCTTTCTTTTGTCTTTGAGCCTTTTGTATCAGCAAAGGTTGTTCGGCGTGCTTATGATTAATTTATTTGCAGCTCCACTTGGGTGTAATTTAGGGCGAAGTCAATTTTGTATATTCAGAAGCTTAGCTGGTCAATGATTTCTAAGCCAGTTTTCGCCACTTGGACCAGTTTTACAGACCTTTATAAATCGGCTTACGTCAATAAGAATACGAAAAGAGCCTTAACCTGAATTCTAGTTTAAAATTCATTACAAACTGCTAGAAACATCTTCTCTAACAATATTTGACATAACGGAGCGGAGCTAATTCTTAAGCACATTTAATCACGTATATTTTATGACGTAAACAGCGTTCAAATATTATATCGACGAACGAAGTCCTAAACTTTCTCCACGAGCCGACACGTCTGGTGATGTAAATAACAATTGAAGTTGAACAAGGTACTTTGGTTTATTAAAACATTGTTTTTACGATACCCAATAAGGAAGATGCTATATAGCCTCGGTATATTTTATTGGCAGTCGTTTGACGTCATCATAAGCCCCATGTTTGGGAAAGAAAGGAGTTCATTCGTGATTGGAGCTCCTTAGATTGTTTTTGTCGGATTGACTTGCTTCATGTTGACTTCGCTGAATGTTCGTAGAACCGTTCAAGATAAACAAATGACGATTCAATTAATCAATGAATTGAGGGTATCGCAGCATCAAGACAGTATCGCACAATACATTTCAGGAAAGAATAATGCGTGTTGACACTTCGCGGGGCAAAGCTGTTTATTTAGAAAGCCACAGAACCCGATAAGTGTGGGACCAACTCGACTCGCTTCAAGGTTCATTGCAGATTTTAGGTTCGGAAATGTCATTAAACTTTAAACAACATTCAAGGTAATTACCACGCACCATACAATGGAAAATTATTTTGGCATCTACTTATAAAAACCGGCCAAGTGCGAGTCGGGCTCGCGCACGAAGGGTTCCGTACCATTATGTTTAAAAACGGCAAAAAAATCAAGTTTGTTGTATGGGACCCCTTAAATACTTATTTTATTCTGTTTTTTAGTATTTGTTGTTATAGCGGCAACAGAAATACATCATCTGTGAAAATTTTAACTGTCTAACTATCACGGTTCATGAGATACAGCCTGATGGCAGACGGACGGACGGACGGACGGACTGACAGACAGACAGACAGATAGACAGACAGACAGACAGACAGACAGACAGACAGACAGACAGACAGACAGACAGACAGACGGACGGACAGACGGACGGACGGACAGTGGAGTCTTAGTAATAGGGTCCCGTTTTACCCTTTGGATACAGAACCCTAAAAATGAATTAAATTTCGAAATATTTTAGTCCACATTTCTATCAAGCACAATCGTTTTTACGAGCTTATTTAATCAATTTTATAATATCAGAATTTATAGCAACCTTTAGGTGAACTTTATGATGCAATGATTTCTAATTAATTAGATAGCATTTTAGCGCGTAGAATTTCATCGCCGTAGTTTTTCCATCAATAGATTCAACATGGGAAGCTTCAAAAAATTTTGGTTCCTTACGAGTCAGGATCAAAATAGTTAACTGCTTAAAAAAACCCATGCCAGAAAAGGAAGCAATTTTTTAGTGCGACTTACCAAAGGCATCATTTTCTGCGTAGGCGGCTGTGGAGGGGGCCCTCTAGTCCTGATATCGCTCGGCTGTCTTCTAACCTGGGATCTCACAGGGGGCTCTCTTGGTACATCTCTAGAATGTTCCCTAGAATGATCTGTCGTGCTTCTGTCACGCCCTGCTAATGCTTCTGACAATGCCGCTGATAATGCCCCGACGTTGCTCGTTGGGACAGGAGGCATTGCTGGTCGGACTTTGTCTGGGGAAGACCTTTGTGGTGGTGGTTGGTGCGGCTGAGGCGGTGGGAACCGCGGTGCGTCGGTTTTAACTTGCCCATTAGGTGTGGAACCTGCGAAAATGTTGTTGGTTATTTTGTGAGCGAGCTTATCGAATTATTTATATAAGGGGATATAACAACTACTGACAAAGCAATATTTGTCTCTTCGAGAATTTCAGACTCTGGCAACAGCCAATCGTATACATGTATGTAATGTGTGACTTGTACGCAATATTTATCCCTTAGTAGACAGTGAACTATCGCCTGTATATTCTACAAAGTAATATGTTATGATTCTCATTCACGCTTGGATGTGAAAAGAACTGGTTTATTTTTAAACAATTGTTTTTTTTTTCACATTCATAGACCAGAATGGGTACTGGCTACTCATAACAATATTCGAATGCCGTATTTAATACGTCTTACTAATGATATATAAACGTGAATGTTTGTATCAATCAATCAACTCAGCCTATGAGGCTAGCGTAGTGTGGGACCGGCCCACACTACGCTAGCCGATACGCGGTCTCCCCTCTATGACTCGTCTGCTCCACCGGCCATCGGTGCTCCGACAAACACGGCCAGCCCACTGCCACTTCAACTTGCTCACTTTTCAGGCTATGTCGGTAAGTCCGGTTATTTTCCGTATAATTTCATTACTGATCTTATCCTTCAAAAAAACTCCGAGCATATCCCGCTCCATAGCGCGCTGAGTGACCTTGAATTTGTGGCCTAGCCCGACTGTCAGTGTCCACGTTTCGGCACCGTATGTCACAACGAGCAGGACGCACTGGTTGCAGACCATAGTCTTCAAGCACTGCGGGAATTGCGATGGAGAATTTTTGTATGTAGATGTAACTATGAGTTGTATCGGCTATTAAACAGACATATCGACATCAGTCTAGTGGGCTTATGGTGACCTTTTACGTACAGAACCCTAAAAATCTGGATAAAAAATCGATTATGATGAATACTTTTTTTTTTCTGCATTTCACCAAATATAGGTTGTGGTGTAAGGCTAGCTATACTGATGCGGCCACGGCCACAGCTGCAGCCGATCGGACCGGACTTCTTTCGCGAAATGGTCTTGATCACGAAACTGTGTATCCTATATGCAACCGAGGATGTATTCTACCTCTGTACTCATCCAAATCCGTTCAGCCGTTACGTACGACGAAATTGAGCAACAGACACACATACATTCAAATTTACGCGTTCATAATTTTGGTGGGAGAAACTAATATGAAATTGCGTGTCAATCATTTTTTCCTTCGATATTTGAAGCCCTTTTTTGGAAGTAAGCAATTTAACCTGTGGTCAAACCTCATGACGTGATTTGATTGAATGTTGCCATTTCGGTCAACCAACTACAGCAGCAAAAATTTACACTTACTAATTAGGCTTTTGAGAATCAGAGTGTCAGTCTGTTTGACACTGTCTTTTCTATTTGAAGTGAAAACTTCTTTAGGCACGTTGAGTGATTTTTGGTAGGGGGTAAACTTATGGATTCGCATAGTGCTTCACTATAGAATATAGATGGCGCTAATACCAGTTTTAAGTTTTCACTTCTGTCGGCAATCCCCATGACTGCCTATTTTTTTTGCCTAATGCATTGACTGTTGACTTGGTATTCCTAAAATATCACAAAACTTAATGCCTAGTATGACATAAACTGTTTACACGTAATTACTATAAATATAATATTTTTTCTGAATTCCCTGACAATTTTCCCCTATTTGGATCATACTATGATTTTATATTTTAATGTTATTTTCCTTTGTGATTTATTTGTGGTTTTAACATTTATGCCATAAATGGATATAGAGTCATTAGTACAGATGTAGTAAAATCAGATAATATTCCTAATTATAAACTTTAACTTCCATAGCGACAAATGACAATGAAATTACCTATTAAAGTACTGAAGCCTTGACCTGAATATTATTACATAATATGTTATGATTATAAGAAAACAAATTATACTCAAATGAATCTCACTGTTTAATTTAAATGTAATAACAAAACTATTTGAAATAGTTATTATTCGTTGATTGCAAGCATTAGCAGATGGACTTATCCCTAATTGTGCCCAAAAATTACAGTTATGAGTTCTTCTTTATTACTTCATCATCAATATGGAACTGTTGTGTAAAGTTTCATGCTTAAAGACCCAGTGATTTACTGTAACTACTTGGAGGGACAGTTCCTTCCTAATTTTAAGTACTTTGTAGACAAAAATTATGTCACACTTTTTTTTATATGAGTCTTCTGGGGCTGTCATTAGAACGAAGTTAACGATAAAACGAGTCATGCACATGAAATGCGATACAGTACATACAAGATTTAAAAAAAAAAAAATTTGCTCCTGGACTAAACTTACCCCAGTCATGTATTTATTTGCCAAGTGAACAATGTATGTTCTTTTGGAATAAATAAAGAATCTTTAAGGCTGGACCGATGTAGATAGTTTTTTTTTTGTTTGTTTAATTGGGACTAGATACTTTAGATCCACAATTGGACCTGGTAGGTGGCGCTGCAATCGAGTTCTAGGAAACAGGACTGTCTGGTCAGTTAGTATTTAATAAAAACCTTAATCATGGAGATATTCTATTTTTTAAATTATAAATTAGTTCATTCATTGAATATCAAATACAGTTGATACGGCAGGAATTTTTTGGTTTTGTATGTTGTGAAATGGCTTATTAAAGCTTATTATAAAACCAAATGCCTGGTTAGAATATTCCAATTTGTTTCTACATTGTTTTACACTTGAGCATCACATGCAAGCAGAGATCATTTGCACAAAAAGATACTTCTGAAGATGATGTCCACTTGTGTTCTACTGCAACTAGCTTCATCTTTCTGACTGACCAACCACTTGACAATTCAAAAGTGCCTGCAATTGGTTTATTTGAAATAAAGACAGTTTCGAGTTAAACCTCTCCTTTATAACAGAACAGAAGTAGGAGTAGTTTAGGATAGATCTCTCTAAAATTAATTAAGTATTCATTCCTGTAGTAGTAGCAAGCAAGGCCGTAGCCAGGAATTTATTTGGGGGGATAGATAAGGTTGCCAACTTTTTTTAAAAGAAATTAAGTATTCCTGATTTCAGAGAAGGTTAAAACATAGTACAGTTTTTTTTTAAAGAGTATTATTTTTAGAACAGCATGTTTAATCATTTTCGAAAAAAAAAATGATTGCGATTGAAGTGAGCTCGAGATTTTTTTGCATCCAGCTTCAAATTAGTTAGATTTCTTTCTCTTTGACCGATCATCGGAAATAGAAGTAACTTTATCGACCTATGCAGAAAAGTTTGAGGATGATGCAGAAAAAGATGCAAGAGCAAGCGAAGCCAGCTCGAAAATTTAGCACACCGCCTGGGAGAGGCTGGGGGAAGTTAGAATAAAATATGTTAGAGAATGCTGAAGTTACAGGAATTTATTCAATACAAAGTCAGAGTCGATAAAAATACAGTATTTAAGCATACTCATACTGGTATTGTAGATTATAAAGTATGCCTATGCGCTATGCGAAATAGATTACAATCAACTGTATATGGAGGTAGGGACCAATCTCTCAATTGAGAATCGAGTATCTCGCATTAAGGGGGGGGTTTTAACCCCCAAAAACCCTCCTTGCTTACAGCCCTGGTAGTAAGTATTATTCCTTGTTTTTTATTATTATATAAACTTTGGTGATTAGTAACTCGTAAGCAGGTAACAAATGATTACTCAACTTTTTTGAATTTTATGTTAAAATATTGATGTCTTGATCAAAATAATATACAATATTATAAAATAGTATTTACAAATTATATGTTCAATTTCACAACATCTGAAGTTTTAGATTACTGCTCCATGTGTGTTAACAGTTGTACCTCCAAGATATGAAACTTGTACAGATAAGAGGACAGGTATCTATAATGACAATGAAATTGTGTATTTCATGGCATAGTCTTACCTGCCAGTTTACCAGTAGCCCTTAGCTTGGGCATTCCACCAGCAAACAGGCCGCTCAGCCCGGGTGGAGCGCCAGCACCGCCATTTTGCAGGGGAGCCGCACTCCTCGCGCTGCCCCCACTCGGCGAGCCTCCACCAGATACATTTGACACTTTCCCAGGTATATACGGGCCACTTTTGTCCACTGTCTGTGTCTTTTTCAACTTTGCCCCCTGCCTTATAGAACTCAATAACGCATTTCTACCATCAGCCCCACCACCCTTCGAGCTGCCTCCGAAAATAGGGGGAGGCGGCGGACCCGGAGGAGGTGGAGGTCCAGGCGGTGGCGGAGGCTTCGGTCCCATGACGACACAACACTAACAGACACTGTCGCAAAATGCCATTAGGCGCAATCGAATACTTTACGAACGTCGTGATACCATGCAATTCAGTATTCAAGTGACGACCCTTCAAACTTCACAAGTAGTCTCTTTAGGCGTTCTCGCACGTGATGACAACACTTAATGCACAATACGTCACTCTACACCAATACATACTAATTTACATAAAATGTTGAAGAACCTTGCCCCAAAAGATTAATCATTGTAGGAAGTACGTAGGCACTATAATAGAAATTGTTTTTACTGGTCTGGGGTCACCTCGTCATAATAACCAACTGCTCTTAGTATTAGGGAACATCGTTTATTATTCTTCTGAAGTTTAATTTATAGAATAGAAACGAGTTCAATTATATTTGCAAAATATGAACGACCACCACACACAATGTGCTAAAATCAACGGAATGAAATGAACCCAGTAGAGATTTTTGTAAAATTCGTTCACAAATGGCCGACTACAAGAACCAGGAGAGCTGTCAAAAAGACAACAGATAAAAACAATTGAAAAAATTACCAATGCACAAAAAAGAAAGGAATGGTAGATTATTTCTTCAAATGGAGGGACTGACTTAGCGGAAACTGACTTGTAACCTTAAATCAGTAATGGGTCTACCTTATAGGGCAGAACTTTATATGTCATAATATTATTTTGCATAACAACGGATAGCATAAACTTCATTTCGCAGAAAATCGTTTGGCAGACACTTATTTATCATACATTAAAAACTCATAATTTTGTAAGTCAGAATCATTTTTAGGCATAAACATATCCATAATAATTTAAAAGCATAACCATCATATCGCAGAAAGTTCACAGTCAGAATCGTCTTTTGGCATACATTTCATATCGGTAGCCATTAAAAGGCAGAACTATCATACCTCAGAAAGTTTACAGTTAGAATCATCTTTTGGCATACTTTTCATATCCTTAATAATCGAATATTTTTTTGCAAGGAGGTTGTATATGCTGCTGGCGTCATGTTCTATAAATAAACATTCGCTCTAAAAATATACTCGTTTTAACACATGCACTCGCTACGCTCGCAATACCTAAAAAAAAAAAGCGACCGACATGTCCTCTGTCAAAAAATGAGCCCTCGCTCCTCCGCCTTCAGCGTACGCTCAGGTGTAAGCGAGTCGGAAAAAAAATTGTCGATCACCCCAGCGATGCGGGTCTCCCTTGTTTTACCGAAAAGAAATTGCCAAATTATCACTTCCCAAACAAATTTTCGCATAATTTCATTTGCCAAATTATTACTTACCAAAAAATCTCTTTACAAATAATTGTTACGAAAACATATGTTTGGCAAGTGAACGTTTGAACAATAACTTGTTCACCAACTAGTACTTTTACCATTTTTTATCTAGTCAAATATTTCAGTTGGTATAACATATTTTACGCAAAATTATTTATTTATTTATTTATTTTATTATTTATGTACACACAGTAAAATACATAGAGATACAACATAATTATAATATGAGTACAAAGGTACTGCTTATTTCTTAAGAAATTTCTTCCAGCAGACCTGCGAAAGGAAAAATATGAAAGAAATGTAGACAATAGTGTGTGAGAACAAGAAGAGAAAAAAATTATTATGCGAAGTCTTAACTAAAAATATTAAATATACCTACACATATACGCAAGAAAATGAATACATACTTAAATAAATACATAAAGCTAAAAAAAAAAAAAAAAAGCATAAATTATCTCTTTTTTCCATATTTTTTTCTATATAATCTAGTCGTTTCTGGCACGTAGGTGGTCACAGTTTTAACCTAACCTAACCTAACCATTTTTTTAAAATTAATAACCTAATATTTTATATATATAAATATTTTATATATATTTATAATCTATAAATATTTTATACTAGCTTTTGCTATTTTGTACTCGCGTTAATAAATGATTACCTATAATAAAATAAAATTGCATTTTTAATTATACAATTCCCAAAAAAATCTTATTTTTGCCTTTATATTTTTTGTCATAACAAATCATTTGACTAAACGTTTATTGTCTAAATAATGTTTGCTGTAATAAATCATTTGATTAAAGACTAAAAGCCTTAATGACATTATCCTTGGTAACAATCTGCCAAGTAAACATTTGACCAAATGAAAATGTGCGTACTAAAATTATTCCAAATATTGGTATAAAAAAAGGTTGCTAAAATTTGTTTGGGTAATGAAAATTTGGCAAAATCTTTTCGGCAAAACGGAAGGATCCCCAGCGATGCAGGTGGGCAAATTCTGCCATCTTCATAGTATGCCTAATGAAATTCTGCCATCTTCATAGTATGCTAAATGAAATTCTGCCATCTTCATAGTATGCGAAGTGAAATTATACCAAATAATCGTCGGTCCCAATCACGGAACAGAAAAAACAGTGGAAGTGCAAAGTAGGCGTGGCACGCGTGCCACAAGTAAGCGCTGTTACGCTTACTTGGTGGTTCCGTGGTCCCAGTCGTGTTCTAACATCGCGTCGAGTTGCTAGTCTTGCGATAAATTTATTTTTCCGTAACTATGCCATATTGTTCCATTTTGGAGTGCAAAAATGATAGTAGGAGAAAAAATCTTAAAAATGGAGGTGTTTTGTACCATCGGTAAGTACGATTTTATTTGTTTTCTTATAAAATCTTAGTTAATTTCATTTTACTAATAATTTAATAGAACATTTACTTAAAATCAACCTTATCTGATTAAAATAAAGTTTATTTTGGATTGATTGTATTCACTGTTTCGTTCTCGAAAGTTCGTCGCTACTCAATTAGTGATGTAGCCGGGTAGGATGTTGGTTTTATCGATAGATATCTAAGGCTGAGGAAAACTTGGATTGCCTCAAAAATACTAATTTTTCAAGGGCAATAAATAAAAATTCAAAATAACGTATTTTTTATTTTAACCCAAATATGTACAGCTTGGCAAAAAAGAGTTTGGAAAAAATGAGGGCACCACTACCGCATTTATGTCACTTCAAATGGGAAATGCGTCAAAGAATTTAGACCAATAGTGAAAAACGCTGCTTGTACTGACTCAAAACCTACTAGCACATGTCGGCAAAGTAGTGCCAACATTATAGGTTTGCATTACTTAAAGTAAAATATTTAGTTTCATCTGTCACCGCATCATACTCTTTTTTGCCAAGCTATAAGATGATTTTCACAATTTATTCAGTATTGCGCATTTAATTCTTATCACACGTGAATTGAAAACATTCAGCAGGTAAGTATTTATATATTTGGGATTTATTAATTTATGTTAATCATGTTTATATAAAGCAAGTAATTTATTATACTAACCCGCACTGGGTCCGCATGGTGGATTACAGGCCAGTCCCTCTCACAGAGAGGAGGCCTGTGTCCCATCGTTGGGAACATTATAGGCTTATGATTATGATGATTAAGTAATTTATTATAAAAACCGGTCAGGCCCTGCTGGTACCTACATATATGTACCACCCAAAACCAATCCCATCAGACACCGCTGATACGAATATGTACTAGCACGAACAAGTTTAAAAATACTCTTTCATATTAGAAAAAGAGTATTTTTTACTGACATATACGTACCAGCAGTGCCTGACGTTTACCGGCTTTGGGACAGCCTGGTCAATGACTGATGTAGTTATGTATTTTAGTTTTAAATAATACTACGTCATTCTTCCTACAGTTTTACTGAACTCCGAACAAGACTTATTATTTCGAATTAAAAAAGAAAGCGGGTATATATCGATAATGTAATTCAAAATTCAATGTGTTACTGCACTGGTCGAGTAGCAATAGATATTGACCTATGACGCGAATATGAACCTTATGACTAACATAATTAAACTTATAATTGCGACCACTGAGAATACTGCCATCTATGGACAGGTAGCGGAATTTACTCGTTATTTGAATCTAGTTCGACTTTAGATTTCAAAAAGTTGTAAATACTTTCTGCACTAAAGTGAAATAAATCCTATTCATAGACCATTAAGGTTTATTTTCAGATGTAGGATCTGTGACTTATGCTAGTTTTGACTAAAATTAAAACAACGAATCAAACGAATTGTTTATTTGTAGTGCATTATAGGATTAACGGTTTATTTGTGTGAGTTTGGCGACAGCTGCAGCGGTTCCAATAGTAATTTTGTTACATTGCACTTCCACTGTTTTTTCTGTTCCGTGGTCCAAATATACGTTATGCCAAATAAAATTCTGCTATCTTAAAAGTATGCCAAAGGTAATTATGCGAAATATAATTCTGCCATCTTAAAAGTATGCCATAGTAAATTCAGACATATAAACATTCGGCCAAACAATAATTAAAATAAACAATTATTCGTTTAAAATTAAGCCAAGTGTGTTCTGCCAAATCGGAGTTTCAAGATTCTGCCAAATAGAGGGGTACCCATCAGTAATATATCATTCGAGGCAAGCTTGGTTTCAAAACGACTATACACAAGACGCAGCGAACGCTCGCTTCGAGTGCAATGATTTTAATTATTTTTGTCATATTTCCGTTTCAAAGTAATTCACGAAACAGCTGACAGTCGCATCGAGCGACTCAGCTGCACTGACTACTGCAACAAGTTACAAAAACTCCATAAATTACAAATAAACGTTACAAGTCAGTCTCCGCCTTAACGTATCCCGAACCACCACTAAACCACCTTTTTAGGGTTCCGTAGCAACAGGGAACCCATAATAGCACAGCCCATTCGCTATGTCCATCTGTCTGTCTGTCCGCGGCTTCGCTCAGAGACTGTTAGTACTAGAAAGCTGTAATTTGGCATGGGAATACATGTTAATCAAGCAGAAAAAGTGGTAAAAATAAAATCACGAAAAAAATTTTTTTTTAAGGTATGTTCCTCCCCAACTTTTAATAAAATTGTTTTTCTTTCTTGTCTATCCCATGGTATGGGGTGTCTTTGGAAAGTCGTGAGTTTGTGTAAACCATTTTTGATTCAGGCATCCCGTTTGCGAAATTTTTTTTAGAGTCCAGTGTCCCCCCCCTTGCCAGCTAAATAGTTGGTTCTGGATATATGTGAAAAAAACCACAATAGTAGTATTTATATCGAAATTAAAAGGAAAACTATCACAGATCAGTAAAGTTAACGAGTATTATTCGACCAACTTACATTGGCAGTTGCAAAAACATGTTCTCCCATACCTACATTCCATAACCGTGCGTTTGCACTGGCGAAACATTTAATACAAAACATGTTGAAATCTCTAGTTCCTGTCAAAAATTGTATGGAACATTGACAGAAAGTTGAGATTTCAACATGTTTTGTCTTAAATGTTTCGCCAGTGCAAACGCACGGTAAGGGAGAACATGTTTTTCAACTACAATGTTAACTTTGTGTTAGGGATAAATTCATCCCAACTACGGAACCCTTCATTGTGAACTACGGAACCCTTCACACAGACGTAGACGTAGACGTAGTGTAGAGGAAAATGAATATATTTTGCCTGTATACAGGCAAAATATATTCAAAATATATTTCTTTTTGAGTTTTAAGGCATAAGATAGTGACGTAAAAGGATTATTGATTACTGAAAACACTCACACAATTGTTTTTAAAGTAGTAACAAGTTATCTGCCTCTATACCAAATAGCTTGTTCGACTGTATACGCACTTGGCCGGTTTTTTATTATTCAAATAAAGCATCACGGTAAAGAAGAAAAATAATTTAATGAAAGAAAAATTAACATAAGGACATTTCCTCACGGTAAAATCAATAAGTAAAAGCAGGTCTAACTAATACATTATTTCGTTCTTTTTTATATTAATTTAGACTATCCCCCCCAACTGAAACTGGTTCGTCTGGATGCATTGAAGTGTACATCATCACATTAGAATCATAGCTAGCCTCACTACCTCCTTGTGTCATAGCCTCCAAGGCCAATCTTTCCATTTCTGCGCGAGCTTCAGCAGCTAATATTTCCCTTTGAGTGTTTAGCTCTTCTTTTTCCCGTATGCGTGTGTCTTTAAGCTCCAAATTTTCCCTAAACTTCACAAGAGCCGTCGATAAATACTTTATTGGATCTGCAGGCTGATGTAGTAAAACATCAGTAATACATTCGCGTAACGCTGGACCAACCGTTTGCTTTAAATATTTAAAGTCTTCCGACACATGCGCGTCATCAGGACATGGTTGAAAAATATCCATTTGACTGCGAATACGAACAAAGTTTCCTAATTCGTCGTTCTCGTACTCACTCAAATGACCTTCGTCACGATAAATATGTTTACCCTGGTCATTTATGTAATAGCGACCACAATTATCATAATAATACACAGTTCCATGTTTTACCTCTTTTACTTTTAGTAGTACTCCTGATGAGTCCATCTTATATTCACTAGAAGAGGCATGAGCCTTATAAATTCTGTCCCTTGTTTTGGCTTCGATATAGTAGCGCCCACAATCGTCATAGTAATAAATGTGATCTAAATCGTCTAAAATAGGTACTAACTTGCCATGTTCATTGGGCTGCAACAGAGTCTCACCATCTTCTGATTTATACACTTTTCTACTGTGTTCATCAATATGAAAATTGCCAAGTTCATCAGTAAATTCATCTTTATTATCAGCAGCAC
The DNA here is from genome assembly GCA_949152455.1 of Lithophane leautieri. Classification (NCBI taxonomy): domain Eukaryota; kingdom Metazoa; phylum Arthropoda; class Insecta; order Lepidoptera; family Noctuidae; genus Lithophane; species Lithophane leautieri. The sequence continues at coordinate 13,868,699 of OX424476.1, read as the reverse complement.
CTAAGATGGAAATCATAGATTGGTGACTTTTTACACCAGAAACAGCTACATCCCATAAACAACATAAATCTGTAACTAAGCGTTCCCGGCTTTCCACTGGAAGTACGTGATTAAACACTTTCATTTGATAATAGTCTAGACATGAACATTCTTCCATATCACCCTGTAATGTAATATCCTCTAAGTCTTGAATGCAGGCCAAAGTAGTTTTTAATTTTTCGAGTTTATCTACTCTGTTTTCCAGATATTCTTTCTGATGTATCAAAGCCAATACTGGGGCGCTAACCGATACATCTGCCAGTCCCTTAATAATTTCTTCCAGGTCTTTAATCTTGACCACTACTTTGCTAAGCTCAAGCTTGTGCTCAGCACAACATCGTACCAAACTTCCTATTGGTTTACCTTTCTTTTTTAATTGACTCAGCATTTCTATTGTAGCTGGATTGTACTTATCAGTTAAAAGATCAATAACAATTCGTTGTAGGGTTTTTATCAAATTATCTTTTAAACTTGGTACATGCGTATAATTACTCAATCTAATAGCCAACCCATCATAATTTTTGTCTAACCAGGTAAGTAGTTCATCAATTGCTTCATGTACTTCAACCTTAAATTCTTCAAAACAAACGTTATTTCTAAAACATTTTAGTTTCTCTAATAGGGCAGCTGTTACATCTTTGTGCATGTCTTCTACTATTTCTAAATCGGTTAGAATGTTAGCTTGGTTTTCATTGGACAGATCACCTCGATACTTTTTCATATAATTATGGTAGAACTTTAAACGATGGCCCATAGCATCTATAGTAAAACTAATAGATTGGTATACTTTATCCCTTGGGTAATTTTCAGAAAACTCTTTCATAAATTGTTCTATTTCAGTTATTGCTTTTAACCATTGTAAATGAAATTCTACTATGGCATCGAGAAGGCGATTCTTATCCCCCTCTCGAAATGCTGTGCGAATAGAGCACAGTGTATTAAATATTTGATCCGAGTAATCATTACGGGTAATAAATATTACTGCGGTCTCGTAAAAGTCTTTAATTTGTACTGTAATATCAGACAAAAATTCTACATCCTCACTTGATTCTAGCATAGTGATACAATAAAATATATATTATGTATAGTAAAAATCACCACAAAAATCACAGAAATAGTATGATCAAAGTCACGTCAAAGTATTTTTATTTTTTGACATCCTTTTATTATTTCACATTTTGAATGGCAGTATTCTATGCAGTTTTTATAAATGATAAACTCTTTTCCACGCTGGAGTTTACTATTCGAAGATAGGCGTCCATTTTAGCAAGCCTGCCATAACGTGTACTGCGTCTGTATAAAATGGGCATCAAACTCACGGGCAGATTTTTGCCGACAGTTGTAGCTGTAGCGGTGCCTTAGTATGTAGCTAGGTGTCCACACTAGGCCGATGGGGACGGTCCGGCCCAGGCCGCATAGCAATTTATACAAAACGAGCCTTACAGTAGTCGCATAGGATGTGTAACATTTGACATCTCACCTTGGTAATAAGCGACATTAGCGGCTAGATCCTTGCGCCGCTATGGTAACTTATGGTAATGAGCAACATTAAACTGGTCGTTTCTGAGGGCCAACTGTAGCACGGCGCGCGCTCATTGGTCAAATCAAATAGTTCGCGCTTCCCCGGTTTCCTGTTACACACTTCCGTAGCTTTTTACGAAATCAGTCCCACAGATTCCAGGAAAGTGAGAGAAAAGACACTCCATATATCCGTCTTCTATAATTTACATTTTGTATGAAACTGCGTCGACTAGGAGTGCGGCGAGGAGCAGCGGATGGAGTCAATATGTATAATCAGCCAAGCGGAATATTGCAGCCGTACTAGGTCTAGCCTATGTGTCAGCAATGGAGATCTACAATATAATAGGTATAATTATGTAACCCTCTTCTGTCAAATCTAAAATAATCAAATAATCTTCGTCAAGTCTTTTCGTCGCGTATCCTGCAATGGTCGTCAAAGATTATACACTTCGGCAACCAGTGCGTCATTCCCAGACATACAGTGCCAATATTATACGTGTACGGTGCCGAAACGAGGACACCTCCGTTAGGAGTGTAAGTGTTCTGTGGCGTAAAACCGGTCGGCGCCGGCGGTTGAAGCGGTTGCCAAAAAAGAGCCGGTGCCGCATGCCGTGCTGGTATACATTTTGATATCCATCCGCCGCGCCAAAATGTGTAGTCACAGTCTATGTAGCTTGTAAGGGTTGAGTCACACCGGATTGACAGCGGCCGGCAGCGGCCGCCAGCGGCGACAGGGGTGCGTGCGGCCGCCTACGGTACCGCGAGCGGCCTCGCGTCACCGGAAGTTGACCATACGAACTCCTCAATCAAACAAGATAGCACCATCGTATTTGGACTCATTGGTTATGTATTAACAAGTGCTTTGACACTGGTTGGTGTTCAGACTCTGATGATGGAGCTAGAATTTGGCCATACGAACTCCTCGATCAAACAAGATAGCCTCCATGTGTTTGGGTTTTTGTCTTGGCATAAACTATAACCAAAAGTATAGTCCAGGGTCTGATTGAAGAGGCGAAAGGGGGGAATAGGAATAGGAACTCATCGACTTTACCGTGCGTTTGCACTGGCGAAACATTCGCAATAAAACATGTTGAAATCTCTATTTTCTGTCAATGTTCCATACAAGTTTTGACAGTAACTAGAGATTTCAACATGTTTTGTTGTGAATGTTTCGCCAGTGCAAACGCACAGATATAGCCCCGTACTGTTAGCCTAGTTGGATTTGTCAAGCTGATAGAAATAATAAATAATGCAAAAAAAGTACAAAATAAAATATGAGTAAAAATCTTTTAAAAACAAGCTGATGAACTAAGAAGTATTAAATAAAACTTACGTAAACCTGGAACTTTAATATTTTCGTAAAACCTGAGACTTATCTATAATTAGTGTAAGAAGGAGATTTGCGCCTCCAGCTTTTTCATTCTGACGCAGTTTCATGAAAAAAGTACAAAGTACATTTTTGCGTTGCGATGCAGCTCGCCTGACCGTCTAGTAAACCGTGAAACCCTGGCTTTCTTATAACACTGTGAGCTTTTTTTTTGAGCAAGCTTCATGTGTGTCGCCGACGGCGAGCCGAGTAAAGTGGGTGACAGACGTGCGTACTTAAAGTACGTGGTTTTTAAGTTCGTGACCTTACTCGGCTCGCCATCGATGACACACGTGAAGCTTGCTCAAAATATTATTGTCAAATTGGTGGCTCGCGGCGATGATAGACGGTGAACCAAGGCGAGCTACGAGCAAAATTTCAAACCTGTTGGATCGCCGACGAACTTACTCAGCAGGCCGCGTACGTAGCATGACACATGGGCGAGTAAGCTCGCCTAGCCATATGTACGCGTACTTGCTCGCACGTCTATCACCCCTTTAAGGTCGCTAACTTAAAAACCACGTACTGTAAGTACGCACGTCTGTCACCGACAGCAAGGCGAGTAAGGTCGCGAACTTAAAAACTGTGTACTTTAAGTACGCACGTCTATTACCCACTTTAGGCTCCCACAAACAGTCGCGTTTCTATCGCAAGAACGCGCCAGTTTGCACTAGCCTTTAGTGGATTTGAGCTTTTTGCCACACTCCAGCCTTCTACCTTTATTGAATTTGTGATTGAACCATGTTCTACAGTCTACATTAATTCTTTATTTTCTATCTGTGTTTTCTACCGATACGAGAAGATTTTTAAAACTTAGAACTGGTAACCCTGTACGCGTCTACGATTTGTTTCTGAAGAGGTCGTCGATGACTTTGCGATTATACAAAATTACAAAGAAAAAGTGTGTCCGTTGTAGTGCTATTTTACAATTTCTCTACGTTTTTTAGTGTAAGCATATAAATACACAACATGGCTGGAGCGATGTTATTCGAGAGATCGCGCGTCTCGTCGTCGACGAACAGAGACGAGGACGTCCGCATGACCGACAAAATGGTTAGCACTGGCGAGGTTCCCGAAGATGACGAAGAAAACATAAGAGCCAAGGAGCAGGGGATCCTGAACCTTGGCGAAAAATACAAGAAAGAAGGCAAGGCTAAAGAACTAGCGGAACTGATCAAAGCTACTAGACCTTTCCTAAGCTTGATAAGTAAAGCGAAAGCAGCAAAATTGGTGCGTTCTCTCGTCGATTTCTTTCTGGATTTGGAAGCTGGCATCGGTATCGAAGTTCAGTTGTGTAAAGAGTGTATAGAATGGGCCAAGGAGGAGCGTCGTACCTTCTTGCGACAGTCTCTCGAAGCGAGGCTGATCGCGCTCTACTTCGACACGGGTATGTACACGGAAGCCTTGGATCTGGCCACGGCTTTGCTCAGAGAGCTCAAAAAGTTAGATGATAAAAACCTACTAGTTGAAGTGCTTCTTTTAGAAAGTAAAACTTATCATGCCCTTAGCAATCTACCTAAAGCCCGTGCCTCTCTGACATCAGGCAGAACGACCGCGAATGCTATTTACTGTCCACCTAAAATGCAGGCTGCACTTGACTTACAATCTGGTATACTCCATGCTGCTGATGAACGTGACTTCAAAACTGCTTACTCATACTTTTATGAGGCATTTGAAGGTTATGATGGTGCTGACAGCCCAAAAGCTTTAACTGCTTTGAAGTACATGCTACTGTCCAAGATCATGTTGAACAATGCTGAAGAAGTAGGATCAGTTTGTAGCACTAAGACTGCACTGAAGTATGCAGGCAAAGAACTAGAAGCAATGCGGGCTGTTGCTACTGCTTCCCATAAGAGGTCCTTAGCAGACTTCCAGGCAGCTCTTAAAACTTATAAACGTGAACTGGAAGAAGACGCAGTGGTAAGAGCTCACCTTGGGGCTTTGTACGACACAATGTTGGAGCAAAACCTTTGTCGCATTGTTGAACCATACATGAGAGTCCAAGTTGACCATGTAGCCCGTTGTATCCGCCTGCCTGTAGTACAAGTTGAGAAAAAACTTTCCCAGATGATTTTGGATAAGAAACTCAATGGTATCCTTGATCAAGGTGAAGGTGTTCTAATTGTGTTTGATGAGTCCCCACTTGAGAAAACCTATGAGACCGTCCTAGAGACGATTCACCACATGAGTAAGGTTGTTGATACTCTTTACCAGAAAGCAAAGAAACTCTCATAGACCCATCTGTAAATTTGTTGTAGTATTAAAAATAATAATTGTATATCAAAGTAACCATAAATTTTCAGTTTGAACTATTTGTAAATGGAACTATTTTTTGAATGAATTCCAAATTCCATTATTTGTACCACAATGTTGTAAGTGAAATAATTAATTACAGAAAATGTTTAAAAAAATGTAAAAAAAAGTCTAGAAAATGGGGAATTGCTGCAACCCCAAAGTTGAGAGGGCTATGAGGTTCAGTGTGTCAATTGGCACTTAACTATTACAAAAGTTATGCATTTTGAATATACCTAATAATCTTTCATTTGATTTAACATTTCCTTTTTTAACCTAAGCTAGTGAAAAATTATAATATTCTGTTTTATTGAGATAAATAAAAGGTGTTCTCCAAGTGGTTGTTTCCTTCACCTCACCACCCACTCATATATTTAGCAAGTCATGTTATTTTAACTTGTTGGCACACACTGCAATGAGTCACTGAATGCAAATATAGTTCAATATAAACAAATGTGTGTATAACTATCACAAGATCTTTACTGCAACCATGATTGCACTTGGGGATCCCGAGATCTGGTAACACTTACTTGCTGAGTAAGGCTGCCATCAGACGGACTGCATTTCAACTGCATTTCTTGCTGTTTGAATGCAGTTAGTACAACTGCAATACTCGTAATGTACTGTAACTGCATTCAAACTGCAAATTTGCAGTTGAAATGCAGTCCGTCTGATGGCAGCCTAAAAGTGTTGCATACATGGTTCAAAAACTTATTCCAGATTATACTTGTTGCCAGACAGGACAGCCAATTGTCAAATGCAAGGACCTGAGTGTTACATTATTGCTCAACTGTTGCTAGCACTAGTAGAGTCATATGTTTGCAGCTTTACATTCCCAATGAGTCAGACACCTAGATAATTCTAGTAGGTACTAATGGCAACCTCATTGTCCAAATGAAGCAGTGGTTCACATTGAACAATAACAGTAGAAGGGCAACCAGCATGAGCACCCTTTATGGTGTCTTCAGCACACAGCAGCTGTTCATTAAAGTAAATCTAGTACTGTAAAGTAATTCATAATTCAGATACAATATTTAACATGTAGTTATGCAACTCCTTGTTCATTCCAAATTGAAGAAAATTAAACAAAATGGTATTACATCAACAATGTATTTATTTCTTAAAAATCAAGACTCTTTCTGCCAAACAAATTTTTTTAAATAGCTTTAAATAACATTCTTTGACTGACAAATAAACTCGAGTTTATTAGCCGCATTAATTGTTCATACCTCCCTATTTACTATTCAAATCTAAGTTTAAATTAAAACTAATGAGGTTAATCTGTGTTGCATATTCTAAACTACTTATTCAATACTTTTTTTAATGTACCATCACAGACGTAAGGTGTAAGTAACTTAATTCCTTTATATTATACTAGCTGATGCCCGCGGCTTCGCCTGCGACAAATTATATACTAAAACCTTCCTCGAGAACCACTCTATCCACTGGTGAAAACAGCATGGAAATCGGTGCAGTAGTTTTTGAGTTTATCGCGAACGGGACGACAGACAGACGCGGCGGAGGACTTTGTTTTATAATATGTAAGGATTAGAATCATAAATTGTATTTATTAGACAGTGTAAAATAAAATACAATACAGTATCAACAAAGTTTCCCCTTTCACATGGGATTTCAAAAAGTGGGCTTACAGTACATCTCTGCCTATCGTTCCGTGTAATACAGGTATGATGATAAGTAAGTAATGGATACAATTTAGAATAAAATATTGTTTTAAGAAAATCCTTATTTCCGATTTTTCTGCGACGCAGTACAGAGTTGTTTTGATAAAGTACCGTTACATGACGTCATCCCTAGGTACAGTCGCCGGTCGGCGGTGATATTTATCTTGTTTTATACTAATACGATAATGTTCCCACGTCAATGTTTTTAATCTAAGTGATTTTATTGGTAAAATAGCAAACCTTTTTTATCTGAGGGAACGTTTGAAATCGAAATAACAATCATAATTGAATTTTTCTCAAATTATGATGTTTTCTGGTCTGTAAAACTTATTTCAGTTGATTTGTATTTAGAATGCGCTTACGCATTTACGTGAAGTTAGTGCAACTCAAAGGTCGTCCTATTATTATTTTGATTGCGACGATATAAATGCACCGCCTACTCTTTTTGATATAGCAAAAACGTGCGAATGCCGCTTTTAAAGCTATGTAACATCAGGATAAAGCACTTCATGACTAACAGTCAACAGAGCTTTAGCAAATGGCTAACAAATACTGTCACTCCCTTCTCAAGTAAATAAGAAAATATTTCATTACTTTAGGTAACTAAGTATAGCAAGAACAAAGTTAACCCCCAATTCCTTTATGTTTTCAAAATGTAGTTCCAGAGGCCTGCATTAGGCTGATACTCCTAATAATCCTCATTAGTACTAATTCCAAATTTAAAAAGTAACCAACTGAAAATGGCCCACATCTGTCAAGCTACATTGTTCTTTCTATTGAACTCCTCAGTATCTTCTGGAACTTTCCACCGAGGGTTCCAGAACGCAGGCGTCGGCTTCGTCTTGTCTGTCGGGTTGGTTACGCCTCGGTGGTGAGAACACTCGTTTATTTTCTTCGCTAGCATTTCTGGATCGTTCTTGTAGAGCTCGCCGAAGAACTGAATAAAAAGAATTTGTATGAGTTCCTATTTTATGGGCTGAAACAGACTGGGGCAGGCCGCGCCGCAATTGCAAAAATCCTCTCCACTTTCGTATATTTTCTACAATACAATACATACTCGTACAATACTGGCGGGCCAAACCGCAATTTTTTGTATAAAAAAAAACCGATTTCCATACACTAAAATGTGAAAAATAACTTTAATTTCGGAAGTCGGTGGCAAAAAACGAAAATTGAAAAGCAAAGATACCGACTTCCGAAATTAAAGTTTTTATTTTTCACTTTTTAAGTCTGACAACCCGTCTTACCAAGGGGTATCGTATTACCCAGTAACTGGGTTGTGGTCAGATATGCAGCGCTCCATGTAAAATACTGGTATTCGGCTGCATCCCGTTAGACTGGACGCCGACCCCAACATAGTTGGGAATAGTTGCAGATGATGATGATCAAGGTCGATATTTTATATATTTCTAGATAACTGCGCTGCATTGCGCCGGGCAGTCTGACCATGCCGGCGATGGCGGAACTTTTGATAGCGCAATAATTTACTTACTTCTTTGCATTCCTCACAGCTCCATCCGGGTAACTGACGTTTTTCTGCTCTTGTTCTTCTCGTCGGCTCATCCTCATATTTAATTTCAGCAAATTCTGGAATTATTCTGCAAAAAAAAATTTGTTAAATCTTCCTGTACATAAGTACGAATATACTTTTGTTTATCTATGAATATAACAAACATTATCTAAAGATGATAAAAGTTTATTAGACTGATAAGATAGGTTACATTATTTTTCCGGCGCTGTATTTTTATTTCTGTTTCAGAACGGGGAAGCTCTTGGCCTGCCTTACCTGATGGTAAGTGATGATCAGGCCGAAGGTGGAAGCCAGCTTTTTTGTTTCAAAATCAAACAAAAATGTAGAATGAGAAACATAATGAATGAACATTATTTTGCTCGACTTCGAAGCAGTTACGGCGAGTAAGTAAGGGTGGAGGGGGGGGGGGGGGGGGCAGGGGCACGTAAGTAATACTAATAAAAGTTCATATTAATGAAACGGTAGATCACATTTACTTTGCAGGATAAGAACCTTATTTAATAAAAATAAGGCTCGTATTCGTATGAAACGCTAACTTTACTTTGTTACGTGAAAGTGTGGTTATTGAAACTCGTCCTTATAGCCCAACGGCAAGGAACGGCTATAAAATCGGACCACCGGACCATTTTTTTTTAAGTACCTACTTACACAAACCGGCCAAGTGCGAGTCGGACTCGCGCACGAAAGGTTTCGTACCATTATCTATAAAAACGACAAAAAAAACACGTTTGTTGTATGGGAGCTCCCTTAAATATTTATTTTATTGATTTTTAGTATTTGTTGTTATAGCGGCAACAGAAATACATCATCTGTGAAAATGTCAACTGTGTAACTATCACGGTTCATGAGATACAGCCTGGTGACAGACGGACGGACGGACGGACAGTGGAATCTTAGTAATAGGGTCCCATTTACCCTTTGGGTACGGAACCTTAAAATGGGAGCCTAAACTCACACACGAACTAAAAATCTAAGGTTTAAGTTCCTTACCTTTTAACATTATCTAGAGCCTTTGTATTAACTTTAGATTCTCGGTGTAGTACGGACACGCTGGGCTGGATTTCGTCATCATCTTGCATATTCGTTACATTAATGTTCTCAGCTAGAGGCCTCTTTGTGGGGCTGAAATATATTCCAAAATTATATATCCTTGAAAATAGGGGTAAGAAATGGCCACATATAGGCGATAAACCTGTGTCGGGCCCCGTCGGAAAATGCAGGCGTGATGTTAAATCCATACTAATATTATAAATTCGAAAGTAACTGTCTGTCCGTATGTTACCTTTTCACGCCTAAACCACTGAACGGATTTCGATAAAATTTGGCAAGGAGATAGATGGCATCTTGGGGAAGGACATAGGCTACTTTTTATCGACATACCACGCGGGCGAAGCCGCGGGCGGAAGCTTGTAAGTAATAAAAGCTCACCTGAATTCATTGCCAACTCTGTGAATGTTCTCCAGCTGATCAACCTGATGTAACAGAGACATGCTAGACTGTGTTTCACAGTACGTCTCGTCGTTAAAACGTTCTGCTTTCATGGGGGAATGTTTTACGAAGTTCTTGGGTAGTCTGTAATTTAATTAACGATATTGTATTTATGTCCACGCAATTCACTGTCCATTCTAAGGTTCCCTGGAAGAAATCGCAGAAAGCGATAAGGCCGCCCATTGTGTTTTGTAGTGTTAAATTTATTTAATTTTCGCTATGTATTTTCTGGTGTACAATACAGTATATATAAATAAATTGTACAGTCGACAAAATTAACTGATAAAATGTAGGGGAGAAATGTAGAGAAAAAAAATTCCTGTTGGCACCAATGCCTTAGCCCCAAGAAGGTTGGCCGGCGAAAACTTTCGATAGATGGCGTTAGCATAGCTTTCACCTGTTAATATTGTGTTGTGTTTTGGCTTCCCTTGTTGACTGCGTTTTTTTATAATATTGAAAGAAGGTTGGCTGAAGGCTGTTGTTGAAGAACATGTATTCTACAAGGCGGATAAGTGAGTTAAAAGCTGAATTGAAGAAATTTGAATCTTTTCGAGAAAGGAAAACAGACTTTGTCAAATAAAATCAAATGTCAAATCAAATGTTCCTTTAGTTGCTGTCTCAGTTGCCAACTCCATTATGGTCACACCAATCAGCAGGATAATTGCGTAACACTTCTGTAGCAAAGGCTTTTATTTTGACAGTTCAACAATATTCACTGCAAAAAATACAATAGACGTTGATATATTTAGTAACCTATTCCGCTTAACTATTCTTCAAGAGTCATAAAAAACCCTGTAAGAAATCGACACGTGTTTCACCTCTCAACGAGGCATCCTCAGGATGACGATTGACCAATTGCAAACCAGAACAAGACGTGTTGCCACACCGAGCGCTGGACGCAGAGTGAATCAAATCGCCCCTTATCGCGCTTATCGCACTGATAACGATCCAAGCCGCGTTGCGCCGAGCAGCAATCCTATATAAGTGGGGGTGACGGGCGATTTGATTCACGATGCTCGCGCTGTATGCCGACGATGCCGCGTACATTACTACATCGCTTAATGCGAAGTACGCGGCCGTCAAAATGCAGCGCGCCCTCGACTTACTCCCCGAGTGGCTGTCGAAGTGGCGGCTTTCGGTTAACGTGGGTAAGACGCAGGCGCTTATCACGGGATACGCGCGCCTCCCACCACCGCTGAAACTGCAAGGAGCCGACGTCGAGTGGTCGCCCTGGGTGAAATACCTGGGTGTAACCATCGATCGTCGGCTCACAATGGGGCATCACGTCCGCAATGTTGTCGCACAGAGCAGTGTCGCCCGCCACCTGCTCAAACCAGTGCTCTCGTCCCGCATCCCGGCGCGCGTCAAGTTGGGCGTGTACAAACTGTACGTACGCCCAATATTGACGTACGCCGCCCCGGCATGGTACGCCCTCACGAGCGAGGGACACCGAAAGAAGCTCCGCACGCAACAGAACTTTGCGTTGCGGACCATAGTCGACGCCCCTCGTTTCGTGAGGAACGACATCATACACCGGGACCTCGGGATTGAGGGCCTGGATGAGTTTGTGGGGCGTCTCGCGAAGGGGATGTTCGCGCGTGCCGACGCGTCTGCCTGGCCTCATGTCAGGCAGATTGCACCGCTGCATGCGCGCCCACCTGACGCGAGACCCCTCCCTCGCGACCTGGTTGCGGACGGTGCCCCAACACCGGAATGACGCCTCGAGTAAGCCGCACCCAGGTTACACGCGGCTTACTCGAAACAATAAGACTCCACAGATGTACACATACATCTGTTGCGCGGCGTGTGCTAAGTTAATATAGGCATGCCGCGTGACTAATTACAGACACCCACTACTAGACAGACGCCTATATATAACACGTGCGGGCGCGACGCGGGCCGCGACGCACGCAATCACTGAGCGGCGGTACATAAAAATACAAGCCGCTCATACATACATACAGTTTCTCCTTCAAACCGCGAACGGCTAGATCTGTGACCGGGGCGAAGGAAAACTACACCTTACTCTGTAGGAGCGTCGAGTCGGCATCTCTGTCGCTGGTCGTCACCCGCTGGGCCTCCCCTAGGCAACTAGGGGTCTCACCTGGCGGTGACAGACCGCCGAGATGTCGTGAAGAAAGCGGCGCTATGGACATAGCGTCGTGGCGCGCCTACAGAAAAACACATTGCAACTTGTCACACGGACGCGTTATTAGTAACGCGTCCGACAGACGCCGACAGCCGCCATAGGCAAATAAAAGGACGGGCCCGTAGTTACGGGCCACAGTAAAGCCTCCGCGGGCAGGGGGCGAAGCCCCGATCCCGCACGCCACGCCCCCTTGCGGGGACGTAGCGATATCCGAATCGATTTGATTCACTCTGCGTCCAGCGCTCGGTGTGGCAACACGTCGTGTTCTGGTTTGCAATTGGTCAATCGTCATCCTGAGGATGCCTCGTTGAGAGGTGAAACACGTGTCGATTTCTTACAGGGTTTTTTATGACTCTTGAAGAATAGTTAAGCGGAATAGGTTACTAAATATACCAACGTCTATTGTATTTTATAATGGATTTCCGCAAAGTCACGCCTGAATCAATTAACTATCTAATATTCACTGCGTTGTTTACGTAGTTGAGCAGACGAATTCGAACATAATGAAGTAATGGATTAGCAATATCCTTCAAAATCATTCAGATTGTGACTGATAGTGTGTTACACAATAAGGGAGCTGGCTAAGGAAAACCAATTGTTCTTTCTTATTTTCCCATTGCGCCCTTTTGGTTTTGGGTATAAAGCAGTGAGAAAAACCAGAATTCATTAAAAATAATATTTCGCAACTTGAAGTAACTGGGATTTATTATTATTAATTTGGGATCAAACTATTTGAGTCTCGTGTTAGGCTGCCTGTCCACTGGAGCGGAGAAGAAAGGAGAGGAGCGGAGATGTGCCAATATTACAGTTCGATTCAAACATAATGGCGGCTCGGAACATGAGGCGAGTCGCTGCGCAGTAACAATTTCTTGTGTCAGCGGGGGCGAGGGGTGCGGTACTGCGTAAAAAGTAGCTAACTTCCGAGCCGCCATTAAGTTTGAATCGAACTGTAACCAATAGAATCTAAATTCTGCTCTAGAGTTTAGATTCTATTCGTTAATATTGGCACAGCTCCGCTGCTCCCCTCTCGTTTCCGCTCCAGTAGACAGGCAGCCTTAATATTTTCTGGTAGTTTTCATCTACAAAGCCTTCAATTCTATTACCTTTTAGGATTCAATAAGTTAATAGAATCCTCTTGAGTGAAAGTGACACTATGGTTCATCTTTACATCTGTTATTAATATATTTTCTGAGTTCTGTTCGTGTTTTATAACAGTTTGATTTGTGTTCAGATCAATCTTCTTAGGAGTTTTCTTTTCAGGTTTAATTTTTAAACTTAACGCAGGTTTCTTGAATTTCATTGGACTTTCTTTAGACTTGAAGCTGTGGAGATAGAAAATAATAAAAGTAATATTATCAATTTTTGTTATGGTTTTTATAAATATACTGAATATTTTTTTATTTGTATTTAAAAGGAAAATAATATAAATATGTTATATTGTGTTGTTGTTGGTATATATATGTTTTGTTTGATAGTTTATTAGCTGATGCCCGCGACTTCACCCGCGTGGATGTCGGTTATTATATACTAGAACCTTACTCGATAACTACTTTATCCATTGGCGAGAACAGCATGAAAATCGGTGCAGTAGTTTTTGAGTTTATCGCGTACAGGACGACAGACAGACGCGGCGGCGGACTTTTTTTAATAATATGTAAGGATTTAAGTTATAATATGTCTATGGGCCATTATAGCCTGAAATAAATGTTTTTACTAATTTATAATATTATATGATATAAAAGATAATTAACCAGACAACTAATTGCCGATTCCTATAATTTACGGACCGTTATTGGTTAAAATTAAGACTCTTGTATCTATATCAATAATGAAGCAAAGACCTTATATAGCTTTGCATAGTAGACCCTCATAATATGGTATCACAGGTTAAATTAGCTTACGAATCTATTTATATATGCCCAGATTGGCAATAAAACATGTTACTTTAGGGGTATGAGGAACAGGGTGTAAAGTTCACTCATCCACCATAGAAAAGGGAGGATCCTCCGACCAGACGGGTGTTGTGTCTGGCGGGCAACTGCCCAACGATTGATGTCGGGTTCTTGTATATATTATGTCCATTGCACGGTAAACTTTAATTGCGCGATGCAGGATTTATGTGACGTCAGGATTTTTGTGTGACGTCAGGTCTTTGATGCGTAGTTCGCACGTGGCGATGTAGATTTCGCCACATTACCATTGGTATGCAAAACGATCAACTAACTTGCAACTACGACTTCGTTCTATGCTAACGCATAGCATAGAACGAAGTCCCTGTTGGCGCCCTTTGTCATTGTTTCTCACACGACACTTTGGCGTTTTTGCGCAAATATTCGATTTATTTTGTTACTACAAAATTAACTTTATTCCGATAACTATAGGGTATATTTTGTGTTACTTAAGAAAACATAATATCTGGCATTATGTTTAAAAAGTGTTTAAAGGCGCAATAATAATGAATTTTGCCTATAAAGGCTTTAATTTCTAAGTTGGATCACTCACTTCATTTGTTGCCTGTACATGTGACAGCAGTATTAAATAAATACGATGGCGTTTACTTACTTAAAACTTATTTAGCTTACTTACTTACTTAAAACTTACTTAACTTACTTAAAATAATTTGGTCCACTGGTAGGTGAAGGCAAAATGGTGTCGTCCTTTTCTATTGATTCTTTCTTTATGAGAGGCTGTAAAATAAAATAAATAGCTCCAGTCCTGTTACGGGCCTATAAAAACGCCTCTAAAAAAATATGCAGTGCTCAACTTGAAAAAGCAGCAGCTGTTGATTTTGCAGGGCGGTTATATTGCGTTGTACGCGCGTTGACGCGCTTGTAACGCAACAAAAACGCTCGTGAAAGAGCCTGGTTTTAGTCAAGAAAACTTCTTTTTTTTTGTGATTAAGTAATTTTTTGTCTAATAGAAGTACCGAAGAAAAAACAAAAAATCAGATGAGGCAAGAGAATAATACTGATACTCTTTTCGTCAACAAACATTATATGATAGGAAGACCAATGCAGATAGTCGTAAGTGTTTGGTCTGTACAACAGACCACAGGGCAGCAATCATGAATCAGTGTGGAGTGTAATCAACAAAAACAAGTCTTACCGCTACATTTCCTTCATTCTCATCCCTACTCCTACATCCTCCACTAAATTCCGGTGAACTTGTGATATCTATAATATTGCTCTCTGGTACTTTGACCAAGTTCAGCCGCGCTTGCCGTAGCCTGCCGCTCTTTTTGCCGCCTGGTGGTGTTGAGAAGGTTATCTTTAGAGATTTCGCTTCTGGGAGGCTATCAGACCTATCAAATAAATTCTTTAAATTTTAATATCAGTACAGTAGTAATTAGCTGCCTCATTGGCCATGAGGTCCTGGGTTCAATTCCCGGGTAGGGCAAAGTGTTATTGGGTTTTTGCAACTGGAATTTCTAAGTACCATCCTGGAGTCCACATTCGTCCCCGCTTGATGGCAATAGGCTCGCTCACCCCCTGTCACATGTGTTTTAAACATGGTGTGATACCCCCGTGTCTCAGTGCACACATTATGTTGTTGGCCCTGCGCCTGATCGCTACGGTTGTGATTAATTGGATAGATTGAAGGAATCGTTAGTGCCTGCTCTTCGATCTGGGTTGCTTTTAGATGGGATTTACTTATTGAACTCTGCCTGTCCATGCAACATGCTATGTTTGCCATTACAAACTATAACTTAATTTTTAACAATACATTTTGTTTTTTACTCACCACTTATCTGGACACTTTTTCTTATCTCTAATATCAGTAGAAGTTATCAAAGAGCTCTTAATTTTTTTTGTTGGTATTATAGGACTGATACGTCCTGTTGTTGGCGTGCCTTCAATCTCAGATACAGACTCATCTCTAAAGGACAAATCCTCTAAAGAAGAGTGAACCTCTTTCTTTACGCATATTGCTGATGTTTTGTTTTTAATTTCCTTACACTTCATGTGATCCTGGTACAATGGCGCAGGTGCTGGAGTTTCTCCAAATAGAATTTTGAATACTTCATCTAATATTTTCAAGTCTTTTGTTTCATTTAGTCTAGTAAGTGTCGAAGCTGAAAAAAAAAAAAAATTGAAGCAATAACAAAAGGTGTACTTACTATCATAATTTGGAATAGTAATTATTTATTCATTCTAGTTGAAATGCTTAAAATAAAATCATATATTTTTACTTTATGTTTATAGCATGCAGATTGCAGCAACCCTAAAATAACTTCACATTCCATTAAAAAAATGTTGAATGTTTATCACTTACCCACTAATTGTATAATATTGTCTTTTGATTCAATAATCTTTTTTAGGGCCTCAGCACTACTGCAACTATTGCTACAAATGAAAGGGATTAATTAAACGAGTGAGTTGTAAAAGGTAGGGATTGAGGATCAGCGCTCAGGGCTCATATCTGTATCGTCTTATTACAAAAAAAACCCAAATAATGCAATAAAAAACTATATTTTTGGGGATTTATTGTGTTACTAGCTGCGCCCCGCGGTTTCACCCGCGTAAGTCTCGATTCCATGGGAATATCGGGATAAAAAGTATCATATGTGTTAATCCAGGTTATAAACTATCTGTTTGGCAAATTTCATCCAAATCCATTCAGCCGTTTTTGCGAGATTGAGTAACAAACATCCAAACACACAAACACATAAACACACAAACTTTCACATTTATAATATTAGTAGGATTAAGGGTCTTAACAAGACAGGTAAGAGAGAAAAGGATTCATATAGTTGTTCCACCACTAACTACAGCTGCACTTACTATTATATCATGAGATTGAGGTCATACGCCTATTACTAATGAAGAATCTCATTCAGGACAGATTTCAACTAAAATATCTGGATATTAATTAAGATAGGTACCTGCTACATCTTTCTTGTTGTTTAATAAATTGTGTCTTATAGCTATCATAATCTATGTGAAGCTGCTCAAAATCTGACAAAAGATCTGAAAAGAAATTATATTTACAAAATTAGTACAGCCCTGTAAATACGAGAGAGAGAAAGATAGAGAAGTTTAAAATGTTTTTAACTACTTGGCATTATTAGTAGATAGATTATCTAAAATAAACAAACTCAAGAGTTACAAACTACATTACCTTTGAAGTCCTGTAGGCTTTGAGATAATGTTTTTTCTAGTGCTAAAACTTTTGTGTTATTAGAGAACACTGGTGACAATGAATTAGTCATTCTTAATGTCTTATAAAATTATATAGAAAACAGTTATATCATTTAGCGCCAAAACTAAATAGAGCTATTGTAGACGATTTGTGCGTTCTTTGTACGACTTTTTAAGTACGTAATATTCTTAATGAAAACCTGTCATAAATTATGTAAATAAAACAGATTGTAACTTTCTCAAATCACAAAACAAAAGTCACCAACACAAATTAACAAATCACTAAAATCACTCAAATCCCTCGTATTTTTCAAACTTGTTTGTCAATCTGCTGTCGTCATCATCAGTCATGTCAACTGTCAAGTGTTAGATCATGTCCTGTCATATTTATGACGGTTCGGAAATTAAAAGTGAAAGCGGGAAAAAATACTCTTGCCTGCCAGTTTTCCAGTGAAAGTGTGAGGGCAAGACAAGACAAATATTTTGAAATTACTTGATAAAAAAGTGAGCCTGATTATTTATAGTATTTTTACACTGAAAACCCGAAAAACCAAAACCAACCAACCTCACCACTCACCAGAGTAACATGTTCACACTCACAGAACATGTTTTTTTAATCTGCACCACAGAGTACATTCACTCAAAAGTCAGGCAAAGGAATCAAATGGATTACATTATAGCATTCTTGTGATTTGCTGCGGCATTTGTTTATTGAGAATAAAGTGTTGTAAATAAATGATGAAAATACTAAATAATTGGTCAGTTTTTTTAAACACTTTTTATTTTAGAACAACGACATCGAAATGAATAGTCTTTTACACAAATTATAGGTTTGATATTTAAGGACCTTTGCTTCATTGTGTGCTTCATTGAAAAATGAAAAAAATTGATGGCGCTCATTGGGGTTGTCAAAATTATTTGAAAATGTTTTGTAATTTAATATAATTGTAATATTTCCAACAGTAAGAATGGTGTTTTCTTTTCAGGTTATAATTTATGAAATTGGTTGATCTTTGAGCTATGGAGGTTGAAGACGATATGATCGTTTTGGTTGTTGTTGACGATGACGAGAAAGCGAACCCTTCCGAAAAGTATTTTCCGCCTTCTGAGCTTTCTGAAGCTTGTATACAAGTGGATAATATAATTGAAACAGCTCAGAAACATGGAGAGTACATCACAATAAAGTTAGAACCCTCAGACGACGCATACCAGTGTGATTATCTTGAAGATGGAATTACATCTGAGGCAAGCACTTAATAAAATACTGTAACACTTAAGACCCTAAGATGACCCACTGACCAAACCTTTTACTATGATAATAAACTGTTAGATGTATTTGCTTGGTAGATTTTTCGTTAAATGTAACAGTAAAATGTAATTTTATGCATTGCAATTAATTTGACGGCCTCGCATTAGCCTCTTTCAAAACAAAACATGAGCTTCTTGCTATTTTTCTAAACGGCTTGTAACCTAATCTTTCAGACTGGATCAAATCACCAACCACATGTCAAAGAAGAACTTGTGGAAGAGGTAATAGAACAAGACAATGGTGATGAGGAATATTTTCCGAAAAACGAATACAACCCATCTCAATGCCTTGATAGACACCGCTTTGCTATGCTAAAGCCGTGGCAGCAGCGGTCATTTGTTGCAGAACTGAGGGAACGGTATGAAGAATTAAGGGAGGATGAAGAGTTACTTGTCAATACATTGGGTAGAATTATGCGCACAGTGAAGCCTCCACCTCCACCACAGGATTTCTATATGATGAATGATACAATGTTTGAGTAAGTATGTATATACTTTTATTTGGGAATTTAATATCTCTGACTGATAATGATTCTTTTCACTAAAATAGCCTTTTGTAGCAAAAAGCTAGCTTCAGAATATCCATATTTCTTTTTGTTTTATTTAAAAAACAAATTGCTTTGTAATTAGAAATCAAAGGCCAAAACTTCAAATGTGTCAGTGTAGCATGGAATACAGTATAATGGGGACAAGAAAGATAGAAAGAACCAATCACTGTGTAAGAACACAAGGCAGCAAAAACACAAGGGTGTTTATTCATAAATGATGATTATAGTTAACAACAACAACAGTGACATTCAAACATCTAAAATGTATGGTTAAACAATCGCTAATCATTACTTAACTTTAAGTAACGTTTATGAATAAAGGGGAAGATGTAATACTAAAACTGAGAAGATTAAAATGGAGATGGGCCGGCCACACTGTGGAAGAAGAGAAATGGAACAAAAAAGGGCCCATATGCTACCCTAGGAAGCGGAAGAAAAAGAAAGGGAAGCTCTAGAAAAAGACGGCAGAACGACTTGGTGAGGATGGCTGGAAAGATATGGATTAGAAAGAGAACTGGAAGAGTTTGGAGGAGGACTTTGCCAAAGGGCACACAGAGACTCAGAACTGATATTAAGTGATACAACAACAACTTCAACTGTCACTCTGAAAAAAGGCTATAAATAAATTAAAGGGAATCGAGTTTTCACCCTCAAACACAAAAAATTTTTCCTAACACATCAGAAAACTATTTTAGTCTGCTAATAACTAGAAAGTATACTTTTATCCCTTGTTTCCAGGTGTGCATACTGCGGATATCTGTTGGACACCATACCAGCAGCCAGCCGGCATTACCAGGAAAAGCATGGTCAGCGATATTTAGTGTGCTATGCATGTGGTGTCGATTTTAGAAGGTAAGTTAATTTTGTGCAGAATTGTATCAGAGACTTGATAAATTCCAAATGATCATCTGCCTAGCCATTTCTCAACTATGTTGGGGTTGGCTTCCAGACTAACTGCATGCAGCTGAATACCAGTATTTTATAAGGGGAGACTGCCTATCCGACCTCCACAACCCAATTACTGGGTAATACAATACCCCTTGGTAAGAATGGTTGTGAGACTTTCGGACTTCTGACGATCTGTAACAACTGTCAAAATTGTACAAATGACAGCGGGACCAACGGCTTAACGTTTTTTCCAAGGCACGCAGACGGGCTTCGTTTGTAAAGGTGGTCACGCATCCACTTACCAACCGCGGCAAGCGTAGATTAACCTGATCGAGCGACCCGTGCGGCTGCTATAAGTTAGCCACAAGCCCCACTAAAAAATATCACAAACACGAGTAGTATATGTGACTCTCGGCTTCGATAAGCGTATTTTACGCTCGTTATACATATATGTATATCTATTTCTCTAACCTGCAGCACTACAAACCTGTATAAGCATGAGAAGCGTTGCATCGCTCCGGATGCAGAGATAGTGTTGCGTGCGCGCGCCGTGTTCCTCGGCCGTAAGGGGCGCGGTCGACCCTTCCTCACGCTCAACAAGTTCTCTACAAAGCGGAATAAGTAAGTCCAATTACAAATAAAATATCAGGCTTGTATTCCCCAACGGGGGAGAGTTAGTATGTTAGTTATATATAACTATGTAGTTGTTTATAATTCTCATGTAATCGAGAACTGAGTTACTAAACGTATCCTCTATTACTACTACGTATAGCTTGTCCACTCAGAAATGACTCGCCCCACAACCGCATTTTACGTACACGGCGCAGCGGTGTTTACGCAAGCTATACAAACAAAGCAAGCCATATTAGCTATGATAACCATATAAAGTTCATCAGTCTAGGTTTTACTGACTTACAAGCAAAAGTTTTAGTTTTAACTTATTGTGGGCTTTTGATTGTGTTGATCATTAGAATTGCTCCAAAAACTACACCAGACTGTATATTAGGGGATTTAATTCAGCTTTAAAACTTTTTACTTGAAAAAAATCAGAAGTCTTTTAAGAGAATATTGTCTCCGAATAAGTGGAAACTGCTATCACCACTGTTGTTCCGCAAGGTTAAATTCTAGGTCCACTTAACTTTTTAATTGGTTGAGTGGTACTGCGAAATAAAAGTTTGATCTACAGATATCCAAAGAAAAGTATGCACTTCGGTAATGATCGTCTATCGTCAGAAATAAGTAACGCGCTATGATGGGAAATAATAATATAGAGCTGTTACAACCATGAAAGTATTTACGTATTTTGTTACAATGATTAGAAAAATGTAGATTAACAACGCTTTTTCTAATAACCTTTCAAAACTTGAATGACAAATGACGATCTTTGACCGGAGTCGGTACCCCGACAGAGAGAAAACTTCATACAAACGCGCAATGATAGGTGCATTACTTCAAAGCGCGACAGTACAAAACTTAGAAGCTTCGCCTCTTGGGGGGTTAAACTGTGGCGAGATTTTGTGCTAATTCAGAAACACGAAGATTACCGAAGCGCATACCTGCTCTGGTTCAACTGTACATAGAATTACTACTTAAACTTTAGGACTCTAACTAATTAATATACAAGGTCGAGGTTTCCCTGCTCGCTGTGTTCTGCTGTGTTCATAACTAAGAGCAATCTGGAGTCTCATGAGAACTTACATCGCGGCGAGCGGCCGTTCCGATGTCATGCCTGTCCGTGCGCATATACGTCTTATTCTGCGCTGTCGGTAAGTACACCTCGTCGTGTGTTATGTCCTTTATGGAAGTTGCTTGTCTTAGTAAATTATAGTTCAGGTCTTTGGCACTAAAAGGAATGTATTAAGTATGCTGCCGTCGACGTCGTACGAGAGAAGGGCACATCTATCATTTTGGTCAAACTGAGATAGTTGGGATTAAAGTTTTTATCATATTCTGCTTCAGTGTGGAAGACTATTGCTTAAAAGAAAAAAAAAATACTGATGATATATGCGTGATAATTCTACAAAAAATTGAGCAGATGAGTCTTTTTTTTCTGATTCTAAATATGTATATAACTCATTATTTTTCGGCAGTATGGGTGTATATTTATTTATTCATCTTTAAATCCGGCACATTACCCATAATTTTGTTAGTATTACTTAAACTATGTTAGTATAATTAACTAAGTCGACCTATAGTAAACCTCGTAATTGCTTTACCTCCCTAATAAGGTTGAATGTCACTTGCACGACATTAAATTTTCATTGACTCGAATGTTCCCTGGCGGCTAGTATGTCATGCTCACTTTAATGTCTCGCTGGTGGTGGCGTATGTGTTGGATCATTAAGTTCCCTTCAAAATGGTTGAGCTAAATGGTGCTGATCCATGCGTCATGTTCGTGAACGGGCACCATCAGTAGGGACTTCTCATTTCTTAGCTGCCACGGCTTATTTTATTTTAATTTTTGAATTGTTTTGTTTCTTTTTTATCTTTTTACGGACGCTTTTAAAGTGTTCGTTTTTGTACATTGTACTCACATGTATAATTTCATCATGAATGATGTAACCAATATATTATAACAATATTCTGATTCAAAAGAGTGTCCATGGAGTTTCCTGCCCGTTCTTCTCCATAGGAACCTACTACGTTTTGGAATGGGCAACTAGCTTCATCTTTCTGACTGACCGACCCCTTGACAATTCAAAAGTGCCTGTAATTGGTTTATTTGAAATAAATGCTTTGAGTTTTGAGTTTTTGAGTTTTTTAAACGACAATTTCTATCTGTCTATGTGACAGTTAGATAGTTTAAACCTTACTGAAGTTTTAATTTACTGGGAATTGTTGTCAAAAGTGATCTCATTCTCATGT
This sequence comes from Lithophane leautieri, assembly GCA_949152455.1. Classification (NCBI taxonomy): domain Eukaryota; kingdom Metazoa; phylum Arthropoda; class Insecta; order Lepidoptera; family Noctuidae; genus Lithophane; species Lithophane leautieri. Next base: position 13,845,884 of record OX424476.1, on the reverse strand, counting down.
CTTCCCTTATGTTTACCATACTTTGTTTTTCTATCTTCGATCTAAGTCTTTAAATCTTTTATGTTTTAATGCTTTATTTTCAGCGTCACACTAAAAAACACTCAGATGCCCAGTTTATCTGCGACCACTGCAGCCGCTCGTTCAAGATTAAAGCCGCGCTAGTTGCTCACATGGACACGCATAAACGTAAGTTCAATCAATCTGCCTAGCCTTTTCCGAACTATGTTGAGGTCGGCTTCCAGTCCGGTTAGATGCAGCTGAATACCAGTATTCATAACGCATAAACGTAAGTATTGCATACATTTAGTTAGCTAGAACGTAGGTTTTCAAAAACCCGTTCTTGGGTCACCATGCGTCGGCAGATAGAAAGTGGTTTGCACAATTGAACTTTACAATTGTTCCCGAAATCTCGATGTTTACAACGACAGTACCCAACGTAATTCCCATCCGTCACATTGGCGCCCAACGTGGGACCAAAAATAAGTGAACTAGTGTTTCATGTTACTTGGGATCGGCGCAACACGATTTTTTCTTCCATTCTCCCCTGTGAACCGTCACGTATCATTCACTCTCTTTTCTTATCATTCCTCACACAATCCATCCATCTTTTCCTTGGCATCTCCCCTCCTCTCCTACCTCTTTAATATTTCAACAAACAAATTTGTCACTTCTAGTTTACATTTACCTGTTCACAGCAATGCGTAAACATGGGTGCGACGAGTGCAATCGTCGATTCGCTCAGAAGTCGGCGCTGATGCTGCACGTCAACAGAGTTCATAGGAACTTACCACCGCCTTGTGCTTGTCAGATATGTCCTAAGAGGTTAGTACCCAAGACGCAATCTAAATAAACTTATAATATTTATGACCACTTTCACATAGACTAGGTGTCTCCTAAACGAATGCTAGCTGTTAGATTTTCAACTTTCGGCGCTAAGTCGAGCATTGAAAATCCAACAGCTCGCTTTTACTTGTTTAAGGTGTCATTCAGTGTTAGTGAAAACGGCCTTAGCAATACTGAAAAATCTATAGGCCGGCCGCTTAACTGAGTCCGTTCCTGAGGGAGCTGCGCGGTGCGGGAGGGGTGACAATTGTCACAAGTTGACGAATCACTGAGCTCTCGCATCACGACATCACACCCCTCTCGCACCGCGCAGCTACCTCAGGAACGGAATCTGTTAAGCGGTCGGCCTATAGTACATGAAAGCACGACTAAATATGAATCAAACAAAAGTGTTTTTATTATCTGGCTTTTTCATTTGGAATAACTTGACAGGCTTTTCATTTTAAGCATTAATATTTCCAGATATCCCCGGATGTCTTTACTCAAAGCACACATGAAGAGGGCGCATGGAATGTCGATCATCACTCGCAAGGTGAGAACGAGTTTTAATTTTAGATCTTATTAAAAGCGTGATAAGAGTCACTAAAAATGTAGCGAAAGGTGGATCTGTTTATTAAAAACAACTCTCCTTTTTAGATGTTCTTCAAAACTCTGCCAACAATGACAGAGTTAGAAATAAAACAATCCAAAGTCATATTAAAATATGACGAAAATGAAATGCTTGCTTTCACACCGCCACCGATCAAGACCGAACCAGCCACGAATGAAGAACGTAACTACGAACAAGATTATGTAGAAGATAGTAATGAAATGGACGAAGTAGACACTAAACCAACAGAGGAAATATTAATGCATGACTTCATGCAATATGTGACACAGGGCGTTCAAAACACAGGTACAAATGTAGTTTATATACAAAATGGGGAAGTTGTACATAGTATGGATACTGAATATGTGCCGCGTACGGAGAATAATTTGATATTGGAAGTAGAAGCTATAGTTGATGGGCAGATAGTGGTCAGAAGTTTGAGTGATGATAGGAATCCAGGTAATTTTGTTGGAAATAGTCTTTAGTAGGACTATTGGCCAAGGGAAGCAAATAAGAGATTTTGTGATGACATTGAAAAATAAACTTTATCGTGAGGGTCATAAAGTACAAGTTTGAATGGCTATGTGATGACATTGAAAAATAAACTTTATCGTGAGCGTCATAAAGTAAAAGTTTGAACGGCTACTCGGAAATTAACGCAGTCATCAAACGAGTCTTCGGTCGCTCTCGCGCGGGTTTGTTCCCACTTTATGATACCTGATAATAAAGTCTATAATTCAATGTCATCAGAATTTCCTTTGTTTTCACTACTCTTGGTCTGCGCCGAGTCTAATGAATTCTATTAGAGATTTTTTATTACTTCTTAGTCATGACCAACCTCATCTTTAATCATCACTATAACTTGACCCTTGCCGTCAAGTTGGCACCATGTCTTTTCAAGCTTAGTTAAATTAGTTCAAAATGGCGATTGACACAACTGTGCTACCAATCGCGTCACGGGACAAGTTATAATGAAAACACTTTATAGTGCATTTCATCAAATAGTTCCAATGACATAATGTTGGCTCCACTGTTAAATTTTAAAACGGACCTATTAGGTAGCGCCGTAGCGTATTCGTATTGGTCCAACAACAGTAGAGCCAACATTACGACATAGGAACTATTTGATGAAACGCACACTCTCATTTGATTGAAACGGTTACAACAGATTAATACTGTTTATAGTTTATAGTAGAAATTCAAGATGTTATTTGTAAGGTTGATTGTAGTGAGATATTAAATTATTCTATTCTTATTTGATTAAAAATGCATGAAAATGTATGGGCAATGATCTTTTCGAGAAGAGCTTTTGTCAATGAACCTTGTAGTTATAGAAACTGTAAGACTGAAATAGTTATGTTAAACGAGCAGATGGATAGATTTTAGACTATTGAAGACTTGGCTCCACGTGGCTCGCTGCAGTGTTAACGCCTAATTCACATCGTACTTGAATAAGTACAGCAATTCAGTCGTATAATGACGTATTTAAAGAAAGAAAGAAAATTGGTTCGTTAATTCTAATTTGATTTTGATTATACTTTTGTTGATTTTTATTCGTTTTTTTTTTTTTTGATAATTTTTACTTTTATTGAGATTGACTGTTTGTTTGTTTGAAAGTGCCGAAGGGTGGGGTTATCCACAGACTTGCAAGAATGAAAAAATTAAAGAAATTACCCATAGGAACAGAGCCTTATATGATTGAATTTTTTGGCATTATTATTATTTTGTAATTGTGTGGGACGTGGATAGTTTTTTAAACCTGAGTGTAATAATTAACTAAAGTGGTTTTGTCAATAGGAAATAGAAGAACGGGATAAGAGTGATTTTAATTTATTGTTAGATAACAATAAAAATGCCAAAGTATTTTTAATACGAAAATGTGTTTTATTACGCACTTATTATTTCAACCAAATATGTTTACTCATCTATAGCATAATGCGTACACAATCGTAAGAAGACACCACGAATTTTTTTGTTATAATGCATCATTACATACTAGGAAAATACAAAAATATTAAGCGGTTTCTTGGTAAACAACTACTCGGGATACCTTAAAAATATGCGAAATGTACACATACTTAATGAAATGCACCATTTTATAATACGCTGTTCATTCATCTTGGTCATCAGTTAACACTCCAAGACCTTTGCTTTTGAGCTTCTAAAACATGTTTTCAATATCGATAATAAAAGGTCGAATTGAGAATCTCATCTTTGAAGTTGATAAATTATATTGTTCAAATAAATGCCTTGCAATCATGGGTTGTTTTCAAAATGGTCCACAATACCCCATACAAACCATAACATTCACTGATATATCGATTTTAATATTCGTGATGAAACCTCTATTGATATGAACTACATAATATGTCGACATATATTAAGTTTTTGAGTATTAGAAACATCTTTTAGAAGCCCCAAAAACTATACGGTATAGTGTATGGGTGCATTGTTTAGAGCTAGAAAGCGCTTTTTTCTCTATTCTCGACAATAACAATCACTTCGACCAACAACCACAAAAACTAACATCAACTCTTTTATCTTCACTCCACAATACTGATCATAGTTTTATCTTAACAATGGTCCAAAAATATCTAATAGCATTCCTAAACGATCAAGTAGAAAAATACTTTTAATTATGCCTCACAGAAATCTAGCTTCTTTGTTAATTTTCCCTCACTATCAGCAAGATATAATTTCTTTTTTATATATTTAAATTTCTTCTGTGTCATGTCGAATTGCGTCAAAGAATACATTATGGGTCTAAGAGTGTTAATCTATACTACTGTGACAATCTCGATAAGTTTCGATTATCGTGTTGCATAATGTTCAGGATGAAAATATTACATCACTCTGTATAAAACTAAACATTTATCGATATCGATAGATAGAGCGGAGACTTAAAGCATTTTTGTTACAGATACAATACGGCCGTTATAACTTGACAGATCTGAACGTAGGCGCATATAAATCTCGCGCATGTTTTCTCACTCACACTCGCCTCATGTCACCATTTATGGTTCCCAAAAAATTTTACTGCGCAGCCCAGCCGAAGTTCAGAACTGCCAAATTATATCGGCCGTATTGTATGCTCCTTCTATTGATATTCGATTGAAATCCACAGCATCGATATATTTACATCTATTCTAGAGCTTTCTCCTAGAATACTGCTCCCAATCTTTCGAGTTTCTTAAAATGGCGTGTATTGATAGCGTGTCAGTCAAAACATTACGTCCAGTATTATAGTAGTGATCTCTATAGCTTTCCACAATAACTTGAACATTTTATAACAATACGTTGACAATGACTTAACAAGAACTGTGACTGCCTTGTTGATATACCATAATTTAACACCAATGTGCCAAGTCAAGGCAGATATATTTTTAACATGACATTTTTAGCGTGTTCCACACATCAGATAAATTCGTATACTCGTGAAATGATCACTAAAACAATACCCAGCTGAACTTAAAATGGTGGGGCGTCAAAATCAAAAGTATGAAAATGTCACAGATGCTATAAATCAATATTCTTTTCACATAACACAGACCACACTGTAGAACATGTCTTTATACAAATGGGGTTTTTATCTATCCGCTAGCACTCAGCCTCAAACATTTTCATTGAACATTGTGCATCAAAATCTTAACATTAACCTTATGATAACAGTTAACACGATTACATTAAACAGACAATATTGTGAACTTGTAATGCATTATCGTTTGACCTTATTTTTACGTTGAATTGAATATGTTTTTCTAAAAGACATATCTGTTGGTAGTTTTTGGGAAATAGGACCGTATCGAGTAAGGAGAAAGTCCACTTTTCTTCACCAGCTGTCTTCTTGTATTCTGTGTTAGAACTAGAGGTCGTGTCCTTAGAACGCTTGTTTGTTTCATTCACAATTTATTGACTGTAATTTAAATTGTAGAAACAAATCTCTTTGAAATCACACAATACACATTTTACTGGTAAAGGAACATCTTGTATGGTATTTTATAAATATATGGCCCCTGCGCAAAGATGTGATTTTCATAATTTTTTTTTGGCAAATAAATATTCACAGATGGCGCAAAAAAAAGGTATGTCTGTCTGTCGCGCTCCGATCACTTTTACTGCAAAGTACATAGAATGCATACAAATTAGCATGCCATATAATGTGTTTCATACATCTATAACGTCAGTCGAGTACATCTGCGCGCCGCCTATAGCTATATATATGTACGACCCGTGAGGCCAGTTGTGGGCACGCGAACGAATTATCGTTGCACTTGTGAGTCGGGTGCTGGGCACTAACAGTGTTAAATGAAATTTGGCGCACAGATAGTCTAGAGCCTGAGAAAGGACATAGGCTACTTTTTATCGACATACCACGCGGGCGAAGCCGCGGGCGGAAGCTAGTATGAGAAATATTCTAAACACAAAAACTACCCACCCTCAAATACGTCTTTTGATGAACATACAATGATATTAGAATGTATCTTACATTCTGTGATCCGATATTCTATATAGCCAACTCTGTTTATTTTTGTAAAAATATGTATGTAATATAAAAACCCTGACTAACCTAATCATATGACATTTCACTGCGCTTTCGACGTTAATTCTGCCTTCAATAATAATATTTAATAATACGTGTTGAATTATTAATATTTGCGAGTGCATTTTGCATTTCTAAACGTTGCCAATTTTGCATTATCGAGAAAATAATAATCGTTTTTCATATTTAGTAATAATATTATTGAAATAATGGTGCAGTCAAATGTTTTATCAAAATGTACAGTTAGACAGAGCTTTTAAGGGCAGAGTCCACTATCAACGCGTAGCAGAGCCAGCATTGGCAGGGTAATATTGATAATGATAAATTAATCGCAATGCCTGACTTAGTTAATAGAGGACTCTGAATGTTAAGATATTTCTGGACAAATTTAGTGAAAATATTGCCTTTTATAATAATAAAATTCCATGATTTTGTACACAATACATAAAAAGTCGTAATCGTTTTTGAGTATAATGTAAATATTAGTAATATTTGTTATATTATATCAAATAATATTGAACCCATTGCATTGTTTCACATTAAATGTGTCCAGAAACAACACATTATCGATCAAACGAGCGTTCACTTACAATTTGTATTATATTTATGTATATTACATTGTATATACTAGTGGCAGTTATCAACGCTCTTGATATCAACTGGTAGGTTAAAAGCTCACTAAGCTCATAGTTCACAAATGCTTTATTTTACACACATTTATATATTTACTGAACAGTTCAATTAAGGCCTTAAAATTGGTAGAGAAGGTTAAACTATGGAAGATTGTAACGATTTTTGAGCTAAATAACTTTAGGCGGTATCAAAGAAATTGAAAAATAAATAAAAATTTGCATTATTTTTTTGCAAATAAAGCTTAAGTCGTGTGAGGCGAATCGCCTAGTGAGCTTCCACTCTCATTCGACGGCAAAGTCATACAATACAAATACAAAAAAGTACTTCCAATTACATCACTATTGAAGTCGGACGTCAAGTTAGTCGATTATAATTATTTATAGATTTCGGGAAATTAATCAGTGCGTATGAGTTTACGATCGATTGACATAGACATAATCATAGATAATCGAAGCTCATGCAATTTCTTACAATGATAAGTTTATACAATTATAAATGAAGTACCATGTGATTAAGATAAAATATACGGGTACAAGGTATCTAATTCATAATATTAAATGGAAACAATAAATGAATAATAAAACCGTCCGATGGCTAACTCACCGCGTTCGTTTATATAAAAATGAGCTCAGATTTCGTTTCCGACTACCAACGAATAAGACAAACAAAAAAAAAACAATTTAGAAAAAACAAAATTGTGTAAAATATCCAAAGATACACGAGGAATAGTCGAAAATGACACAATTACTAACTAAAAATCACTAAATCAGGCGCAAAGTAAAATAAAATGGAAATTATCTTCCCACAACACATTCAAGATTCGACTAGGTTCCTCACAAAAAATAAAGTAAAACAAAATAAAAAGCAAATTGTACAGCTGAAATCATTAGGAACATACAACTGACATCTGAGCAACTTCTTGAAAGAATACGTTCAAGAAATTCAAAATTTCTATTACTAACATACTTATCACAGGTTAAAAGGGACAAGAGAAAGTATTAGTGTTCTCTCAATACAGTACATACGTAGCTACATAATATAAAAACTAAGACAACTTACGATGTACTAACGACCGCGCCGAGGCGACGGCGCGGCGTGAATGAAATCGTTTTTTAAAATTAATAATAAATTCTAAGCCCATTGCCCCTTACGTGGGGCGGTTGAGATCGATTACTTACATTTATAACAATATTACATTACGTTGACTGGCGGTGCCAAAGCGCTGAAGCCGATTAAAAGTAAAAGAGCACATAAGGCGATATCCTCACTGTGTTCACACGGACAGTCGCAAGCGCAGTGCAAGTCGGTCAGCTTCAATCTCCCAATAATAATTAGTTGTGATAATAAAAATAATATGCAATCGAACCTGACCGATTTACGCAGCGACGTTAAATCTGTACAGCTATAAAAGCTTTAAAGATTGTCCCTCTACGCCAAAGGGTTTTATCTAGTTGTCGTTTTAAGTGAGCTTTGGCGCAAAGGGCCGACTGTTTCCGATCGTTCCTTGGAGTAAGGCGAGCGTTCCCGTGCAACTCGCCTGCCACGTCATCACGAAGGCTCGATCTGGCGGCGGGAGTTCATCGTTGCTGGCCTATCGAGGCCTTATGGCCGTAAACGAACACTCGTGGTGCATATCAGATGTCTGTGGGTAATTGACGCTTCGGAAAGTCTTTTTTGTAGTCGCGCCGGTTTGTGGGCTTCCATCGCTTGACCACCAATCGTATCACAACAGCACTGTAGTCACTGAGGCCTAAAGTCCGGCCCGAAACACTCGTAGTCTGGCGCGCGGTCGGGGGGACCGCGCGCCTATTCCCACCCGTTCTCTTTCACCATATGAGCCAGTTCTATTATGAACTTGCCCTCTTTGTATTTTTGACTTGATTCAAACGCGTGCTCCTGTAACGGAAGGGGGCATTGTATTAGCAACAAAGTTACACGTTTTAAAGTTTTGCATGAACTATATACTCCATTTGAAATAAGATTAGACATATAAATAAGCCTTTTTTGCAGTCCATTCAATGGCAGCTGCGGTTGACAGTTGGTATTATGTAACCTTTTTTGCTTTTAAGGCCATCCTTATGCCTACGGTATAGAAGTCAAAATCGGTTGAACGGACTGTAAAAAGGGTTGTTTATACGTCCAATCTTATTTCAAATGGAGTATAAATGCCAGTGGCATCTGCCACGTACCCTATCGTACCTCAACAGATTTAGATCTAAATGCAGTACAATAAAGATTAAAGGTGTCAGAGGTGAGATCAAATTATAATATGTTCTCTCCAATTGGAAAGACTTGTTGAACTGACGACTTGACGACTTTGTGGGATCAGAAATATTAATTCTGTTGAATATGGAGTACAAATTATATTTTTGGAAGTATTGGCCAGAAATGTTGTAGCGTGACTTGGCTATATCCCCCTACAACATTCTGACTATGATTTTCAAATGGGCTGTAATGATAGTTTGTTTTTCTGGAAGTTTAGGTGAAATTCTTCACAGGCAATATATCTTACAGTAAGCCACAAACTTCACGGGCACGTTTAAGATTTCAGGTGTTGTGAAGTATGAATGCCACTATTTTTCCTGTGTGAGAGAGAGACAGAGCTATACAATGCTGATAGAACCATCCCGTTTTCGCAGTGGAATAATGATGGCATTAATACTTCATCATAATACTACCCCAGTACGTCTTAAGAAATATTATCGAAATCGGATGTTCGAATGACGTTCGAATGATGAGATCGGACGCAACCGAGATGATAAATCTTCTATCGACACAACATGATAATACGGTTATTTGAGGTTTACTAAAGTCTTGTACCAATTAAATACTAATTTGAACGTTCTACATAATTAATATCATCGACTAAATACGTAGGTACCTATTCAATAATTCCGATATCAGTTGGCCCTTCGAACCTGACCTCAGCTATAAAATTTTACTTTCATTACAACAACTGCTAATAAAATGGAGGCCTGCATTTACATTTTAAAACAAAAAGGGCATGAAGATCGAGTATATCTGAAGTTAAAATCGGTCTTTAGATTCTCGTCGACTATTTTGGGATTATAATTAGGGGCGAACTGAAAAAGAATTAGTTTTTACAGACGACAGGCTCGTTACTTTGAGGAAAGTTTTTAAAGGCCTCTAGAATTACTTGTTTTGTTTTTAGATTTAGGTAATAGTTTGGCGAATCAGTAAATTGGTACGATATTTAAATGTAATTGCTATCGATTAGAGACATTTGCTCGTAAAAGTCTACATCTAAACTTGAACATCCTTACATGTTATAAAACAAAGTCCTCCGCCGCGTATGTCTGTCGTCCTGTTCGCGATAAACTTAAAAACTACTGCACCAAATTTCATGCTGTTTTCACCAATGGATAGAGTGGCTCTCGAGTAAGGTTTTAGTATATAATAACCGTCGTCCACGCGGGCGAAGCCACGGGCGTCAGTTAGTAATTAATAATTAGTGGCAATCACATGGAATATTGAAACGAGAAATTAGGACTTAAGTAACTTGTAATAATAAATTATTTTTAGATAATCTGTAAGTTCATGTAAGTGCCACACTTTCATGAACTTACGAGAGTTGTATTGCGGATTCTAATGTTTATAATTCTATATTTTGTTACGGGCGCGAATCATATTTAGATCAACATACAACCTGACACTGACCTGCAAATTGCAAAAAACGTAAGAAAATTTGAATTTCGCGGGCTACCTTACCGCATCCCTCTTAACGCAAAATTTCTCAAGTCTTGTCAAATGTATGGCGATGATCGACTGTTGTAGTTACGCTGAAATTCGAAGTATTTACCGACAGTTTTGCCCACTACTATGTTAAAGTAAAAATTTAACATATTTAGGTACCTACATTCTTTTTCATTACTTGCGCATGACGGGCACGATCTTATGCAACGGTATTTGAGGATCGCTTTCACGGAATATTGGATGTTTGAGACGAACTGACGTAGTATATAGATGCTTTTCAAGTTTAAAGGTATAGGGCGATTCGATAGAATTTTTGGCTGTAATCAGATTGTCGAGGTACAGAGATCTTGGAAATACTCAAGACTCAACTTTTCACGTTCGATTTCCATGCTAAAGAGATCTCATATCAGCTCTGGGAGCAGGTGTTTATACGTAGGCAATCCTAACTAATATTATAAATGCGAAAATGTCTTTGTTTGTTTGTTACGCTTTCACGTTAAAACGGCTGAACAGATGTGGATGAAAATTAGCACATGCGTAGATCATGACCCGGAGTACGAAATAGGCTACTTTTCATCCTGGATCGCAGACGAAGTTGCGGGCAACAGCTAGTATTCCATAAAGAAGCCACATAGGATTTTTTTTAATAAAATGAAGTGCAACGGAAGAAAAAATTCCAAGAGTGGTCTACAAACTTTTCATGGCCAATAAAAAGGGGTGACATGGACACTTACATATTTCCATCCGAGCATCGTCTTGCAGCACTCGCAGTAGATGTCGGCGACGGCGTGCAGCCCTGTCAGTAGCACGCGCTCCTCCGCCGGACCGCAACCCACGTTTACACTGGAAAATTAGAGAAAAACCTTTATACAAACTCGTAAAAGTAAAGGAAGAAATGGAAGAATGTCAATTCCATTTGCATTAAAAAAAAACCTCAGGACCTAAACCAGAACTTTGTTCTTTTTTTCGAAATGTCACTCGTTTTGTCTGTGTAAATATTCGCGCCATTTTTCGCGTCAATTCATCATTTGCTTCCAATTTTGTTTGTAAAGTTAAATACTTGGCAGCAACGAATTTGCTTTTAAAATATCAAGTGTGTTCTAAAAGCCTAACATGTTCAGACGAACGAAAGTTACAGTTATTTACAAACACTATCCGTCTATCTCAAGGATTTCAAGGCAAATATTTGTGGAAAGATGTCTGACGTTATAGGTAATCAAACTCAGACCGTGACATTTATGAAGCACACGTTAGGTCATATTGTAAGAAAATAAATAAATTGCAATAGGTACCGGTGATGGTCACACCGTATTGAATGTTTCAACGGAAAAATTGCTGAGGTTGCAGCAATGCCGTCCTCTATTGCATAGTGAAGGACGCACATCAAGTTTCATTCATTTAGCAATAGGACCGTCAATTACGAATATACCTAATCTCGATAACGGCTTATTTGTTTACGAAACTCGCTTTAAACGCCATGGGATATGGCAGGTTAGTACTCGAGAGGTAAATAATGCTAATACAAGAGTTGAAATCCTAGTAGCGTGCAGGTCGCTTACATGAAATATGCATGACTAAAGTGTAAAGTGACGTTGATATTATTATACTCACACTGAATTGAAAAGGTACGCGCGCCCCTGGCTGCCTTGAAACGACTGGAAAATAAAAACAATTTCGTTAATGTTAAATCTTATTAAAATTAAGAACAGCAATGCAGCTTGAGAAGAAGAAATATATTCTAATTGTAATAGCATACAATTGGAAAATGGTTTCAGCATGAATAAGTAACAGTAGCAGCTTTTGAATGGCGGACTATCCAGTAGTCCAGTCATTTGGACTTTTTAACAGACATCAAAAAGGAGGAGGTTCTATGTTCGTCTGCTTGTATTTTATATGTAGGTATGTTCATCGATTTCTCCGTGATTATTTGGCCGATTTACGTGATTCTTTTTTCGTTTCGTAGAGGAAGCTCGTGCGGTGGTCTCATAAAAATATTAACTTTCCTTGGGTAGTTTTTGAGTTACCTACCTTCAATAATACGTTTTTTTTTTGCTTAGTGTACTTATGTTGATGATATTATAATAATTACCTGTCACAGACTAACAAGAAAAAAACATTACAAAATGAAAAAAAGTCGGTGGCAAAAAACGAAAATGAACCAAAGGCACTGAATTCTGAAATTAAAGTTAGTTTTCACTTTGTACTTAATTTTTTTTTCTTGGGTTGTACCTGGTAAGTTTTGCGGGAGTTTTGAAATTGGTAATTTTATTGATTTGCACGTGGTCATTTCGAATTTTTTACTTTGCCACCTGACCACCTCGTATCTTCGCCCCTCGCGCCGCCATATTAAAATAGGAAACCCAAAACAGAGCGACCATAAACACGTTTTTGACAATATCGCCTTTCCGACTAAATTTACGAGGAAAATACATAGTTACGAAATAAATTAAACTAGAGAACATTTGCTATAAATTCTGACTAACCCTTTCTTTTGTAAAATTAGTTGGCGTACGAGCGCCGCAAATTCTACTCCAACACCCGTTCTGGCCAAATAACTTATTTTCACACCACCATGAGGTAGAGTGAGTGGCGCGTTTTTTTTTTGTGGTATCCCCAGTAGGCCTAATCCACATTAATGCACTATTACAAAAGTGAGCGTTTTCGCCTTCGCTTCGCTATCCTCGATAAGATAAGATAAATAAAGACAATTTTTTTGCGGGTTCATCGCCTTGTTGTAGCTGTCGAGCGAAACATCACAGATAGATATCTTCCACGTCATCCGCCAGGGGGTTGCCAGGAAAGTTTTCCGGGAGTTATGAAAATTGGTGATTTTATTGACTTCGACGTGCTGTTTTCGAATTTTCACTATGCCACACAGTGGAACGAATGTATGGGAGCGGTTGGACGTAGACATGTCCGAAAAAAAAGAGTAAAATTATGCCAAACTAATGATGCCATCTTATTCGATTACTTAATGCCTTCATAACTTGTGGTGATGAATTTCTTCATAACTCCCATATTTCGGGAGTAATTTGAGAAAATGTGAAATTTTACTATGAAAATGAGTGTATCGAGCTCTCTCCCTCCTGATTCCGGGCTTGTTTCAAGTAGCGGTCTCTAATATCATAATGCTAATACTAAGAGCTATATTTAATACTAAGACACATAGTGCGCCAAATGTGCACTTTCTGGGATAAAGAGTGATGTTTATTTTATAACACAATTTTTTAATTTTTTGTTTATTTTGTTGATTAAAACCGTTTTTCTAAAGGTTTACCTTATTACAATAACATTTCTGAGCAGCCAATTAGAGAAGATATAAGCTAATTAGGATATATAATTAGGGACTTAAGGTTTACATATAAAACTGATGCACTAATGATTACTGATAAGAACATTGCTATTATTTAATTACTAAATGGCTCTTAATACACTAATTTAGCATGCATCATTTACTAATTATCACAATAACTAATTACCTTGCAATATTTAACAAAGGATACCTGGGATACCTGGATTTTATATAAATAGGTCACTATTAGTAACTTTAAAATCAGTGTTGATTTACACCTCGTTGTATCCAAGCTAATCTCGCAATGTATTTTCCAAATTTTAATACAAATCTTGATATTCACGTTGCTTTATGCGCACGCGCACATAAAGATTTACGCGACTTTAACTATTTGTTCAGTGTTTTAAAAGATAACAGTTGTGTTCAGTTATGTGAAAGTGCTGAAACAAGTTTAAAAGACTGGTGTCGTCGATTTTGCTACCGCATTTATGCAAAATGGACACAGTCTGGAAGAAGCACAGATAAGTTTCGGAAGAAACATGAGATTTGGCTACAGGCTGCAATTCAATGGCCGGAATTACAGAATGAAAATATGGAACCTTCTACAGAAAATATAAGTGACGTCATCGAGCCCATAATTTCTCCTGCTAAATCTGATGCTTCAACTTGTACACATCCTAGTCCTCGTAAATCTTTTGAGGACCTTAGTAACCGGCAAAAAAGAAGACGCACCACTGAAGATAGTCTTTCATGCAGCAGTAGCAGCGCTGAAATTATGTTTTCGGCCGAAAGGGCGCTTCAAAAGGCAGGACAAAGCGATACAGCTTATGTTATGAAATACTTGACGGAGAATCCAGAAGAGGCCTCAAAAATCAAAGCCTTCATTGAAGGTAAATCAATTCAGGTACGGGAAATATCCCCTTTGAAGGCATTGGCTCTTTATGTATCGATGAACTTATCGAAATGGCGCTATAACACTCTTCGGGATTTCAACACTCAAGAAGGAGCTCTTCAATACCCGAGTTACTACATGTTGGTTAAAGAAAAAATTAAGTGCTATCCGGCCAAAGAAGATCTCACAGTTACAGAGAGCTCTGCAAAAATCAAATTACAAGCCTTGATGGATTTAACCTCAAGAAGACTTATTAGGTCGTTAGAAACCCCTGTTGATCCCAATCAACAGCTCGTATTGACCAGCAAATGGGGTTTTGACGGATCATCTAGCCAAAGCATTTATCATCAAAGGACGAGTGAAGATGAGCAAATCGATCTTGCTAGTAATTTTATGATTAGTCTTGTACCACTGCGGCTCGTCTCAAAAGGTGTAACAATTTGGGAAAACGAGCGACCATCTTCCACTTCATTTTGCCGGCCAATATTGTTTAAGTTTATAAAGGAAACCAAAGAAAATGTGCAGAGAGAGATGGCTGAAATCGAAGCAGAGATTGAAGCCTTAACTCCATCCACCATCACTGATGGAATTAGTGTCAAACACCAACTGCTGTTGACAATGATTGATGGTAAAATTCATTCCATTATATCCAATACAGCAGCTTCAGTGTGTGACATATGCAAGGCTTGTCCTAAAGAAATGAATAATTTAGAGTTAATCAAAGATAAACACGCAAACGAGGACATGTATAAATATAGCTTAAGCACCCTTCACGCTTGGATTCGCTCAATGGAATGCTTATTACACATTTCCTACAAATTAGACATAAAATCATGGCAAGTAAGGGGTGATATAGCAAAAAGGCAAGTTGATGACAGGAAGAAAAGAGTTCAAGAGGCTGTAAGAAGAGAAACGGGCTTACTTCTCGATGTTGTGAAACAAGGCAGTGGATCCACCAACAATGGCAACTCGGCAAGGAGATTTTTTGAAAACTACACTAAATCTGCTGAACTGACCGGAATAGATGCTATGCTTTTAAGAAAAATCTGTGTGATCTTGCAGTGTATTTCATCAGGAGAGAAGATCAACGTAACTAAATTCCGAGAGTTCTGCTTTGATACTGCTAAGCTTTACGTGGAGTTATACCCATGGTATTATATGCCTTCTTCACTTCATAAAATTTTAATGCATGGGCCAGACATAGTTCAGAACATGTCAATTGTGCCCATTGGTTTTCTATCCGAAGAGGCATCTGAGGCTAGAAATAAAGATTTTAGAAAATATAGAGAGGGGCATTCTCGAAAGCATAGCAGTATCTCATGCAATGAAGATATTATGCACAATCTTTTACTGTCTTCTGATCCACTTGTTACAAGTATCCGTCCAAAAGGAAATAAGTTTGTAAAAAAATCTTCTTTTAAGGAATTTTATGAGCTTACGGATTCTGAGAAAAGTGATATCGAATTTGTTAACATAAATGATTTAGCGGACATCGATTCTGAATTTGAATTAATTGATGATGATGATGATGACGAAGATAATTAAATGATGTTATTGTTTTAAAATGTGTAACTTAGTAAATTAGAGCTTACATCTTAATTATTTATTGTACTTTTAATGAAACTAGGTAATTTATTATCAACTTACTTAAAAGTCATACTCTCATCAGTTCTTGTGAATATTTTTGTTAATATATATTTCTGTATATATATAATATATTTATAGACCTCTTAATAAGTCTGTCTGCGGTTTAAAGTAAATACAAATGGGGAAAAAACGTTTTTTTTTTTAAATTTTCATTTCCTTTTATCCCAGAAAGTGCACATTTGGCGCACTATGTGTCTTAGTATTAAATATAGCTCTTAGTAATAGCATTACGATATTAGAGACCGCTACTTGAAACAAGCCCGGAATCAGGAGGGAGAGAGCTCAATACACTCATTTTCATAGTAAAATTTCACATTTTCTCAAATTACTCCCGAAATATGGGAGTTATGAAGAAATTCATCACCACAATTTATGAAGGCATTAAGTAATCGAATAAGATGGCATCATTAGTTTGTCATAATTTTACTCTTATTTTTCGGACATGTCTACGTCCAACCGCTCCCATACATTCGTTCCACTGTGTGCCACCTCGTTTCTATGCCGCTCGCGCCGTCATATTGGAAAAATGGCGCCCAAAACTGACATGTTTTTTGACAATATGTCCTTTCAGACTTATTTGTCATGGCGACGCGAGCGGCAAATATACTTACGCGGTGGCAAAGTGACAATTCAAAAACAGCACGTGGATAAAATCAAAAAAATTCAAAACTCCCGAAAACCTTTTCAATGAGGAAAGGAGGCTAAGATAGGCTAGGATTTAATTGAAAATGTATGAAATAAGTATAGGTCTTGAAGAGACAGTTATCTATTAAGTATATTATACTTACTTCAATTATTACGTAGTGTACTGATGGAGTAAAAGTAAACAATGAAAAATAGGGTGAATAATTATAATTTAAAGGATGCCATAAAAGTAGGGATGACTGAAATGAGCGGGCCTAGTGTGTTGACCCAATTAATAAACATTACACAGAGTGGGCCACAAAGCACTTCATAAAAATGAAGATTAATTGCCGCTGTTGATATCAATTTGAACAAAGAGTTCATGAGCTATTTTTGTTGGTGTCAATATCAGATTCCAGCAATGAATGCGCGAATTTGAATATTTGTCTCGTAGGTACATTTACGAAAATGACTCAGAGAACCAAAGTTACTGAGAATTGGAACGAACCATTAATAGATTAATTAAAAAGCACGAGTTGCTAAGAAAAGTACGTGAAGACGTAAGAAGGATACATGAAGAAAATGCCCCGAAAGCCAAAAAACAAACCAATACTTTTAAAAGGATTTTCAGTAAATAAAATAAAGTAATAGTCAATAGTCAATCTTGTCAAAAGGACCAGAAAATGTATACTCTAACAGTTTTTAAAGCCATTTACAGAAGAGGGAAAAGGGCTATACACAGCCGTAAGTGGAACAAGACTGCCGATGATGATGATGATAAGTACATAATATTGGAAAATGTAATGCTTGAAAAGGAAAGTTTGAAGATAAAATGTGCTTTATACCTTTGATATAAGCTCGTCATGGCTGGCCAAGTGCGCGCGGCAGTGTATACAGCTGTAGGTGCGGTGCGCCGGCGGCAGGTAAGCCTGGAAGGTCTTCACGGGAGTGCGCGCGGCCGTGGCGCTGCCGCCGCCCTCGCCTGCCACCCCGGCTCGGTTAGTCACCCCGTCACGCATGAGTGCCTGCTAGCTACCAACATACACCGCCGTCAGCTACAGCTACTGGCGGGCGCCCTAAGTGCACTATGAATGGCCGCCATGGAGACTGTGATGGGCTCTTTGTGATTCAGTTTTCAAGGTAGCTTTTTGGGATTTTTTGCTGGATTTTAAATGGGGATGAGGTAGTTTTGAGTGGCAAGGTAAAGCTTAGTGCTTATTAAATTGCTGTTGATGACAGCCATTTAAGTATGAAAACATTTAACAGGGTAAATCTCTGTTTAGCTAAAGCTTCAGAATATTCTTTGGTGAAATACCAGAATAATAGCAAGAAGTCTTAGACCATAAATGGAACGAAAGTAGTTTCCCAGCGTTGTAAAAGGTCATTGATTTCGGGAAGGTGAACATCGCAAAATGTATGCGCAGAGTGTAAGTTTTGCCACCACTTAAAGATTTGGAACCAGTCCAAAAATATGACCATCGTATATTGCAAAAGAAAATGCAATTTTCTGAAGGCTTTACGCTCATCTAGTTGCAGCTTAGCCATTCTATTTCGATAAAGAAACTGTTTCTCAAAGAGCTTGCATAATAGAAAAACTACCCATTAAAGTGAATCGTAATATTCCTTTACTGGATATGTAACGGGTAATGTTAGAAGAGTGAGTAAAATTAAGTTTACCGGGGATTACTTAGCTTCAGATTTGTTCGAATGCCTGTGTTGCCATGGTCACAGTTCTAACCTCGTTATAGTATCTACTTCGGTTAGCTCGGAATCAGATTAGAAATGTGACCACTACAGAGACAGCGTGAACCAGAACACATAAACAACTAGAAAGCATCCTTATTGCGTAACTTGCTCAACGGAATTGGAAAATTCGTACGTACGTACGTATTAAAACGTATTCAACGCAATAGATTTATTGTCGGCATCGACAAATTGAAAACGGCGGGTCTATTCTCCGTGAAAACGTAGGTGAAGTGAGCTGTCATTCCATCGAATGCTAGGGATTGACACGATTGACAGCTCACTTCAAGTTCACTTCAACAAAATTTTCAGGGAGATAAAAAAAAATCGGCTGTTTGTTACGCAACGGTTGCTGTTCTCTAGACCCTGGAGACGTTATGTTATCCCGGATAAACATAGAGTCACTCAAACTTGTAACAGAGTTAAAAATTGATTTAGGGTCGAATATAATCTCAATCGCGGTCATAGGAGTTATAGTGCACGTGGGGCGAACAGTAACAGCACTCATGGGACAGTGTATTACATTGAATTCTAATTAGATTCCAACCATATAACTATGGCTACCCATTATATCTATATCTCTAACGTTAGGTCATAAGATTACGTGTGCTATGCCATCAGTCAGCTGCGTCTTAAGTCTATTATTAGGACGACTGTAAACTTTTTAAAAGAGTAACGGTGGAGTTTCTTGATCATTGTTCTCCATATAAAAACTACCTTTTGAAACGAGCATCTAGAATCAATTCTATTTCTTTGTTTTTGACGTTCAAAAGTGCCTTTTATGTGCCTTATTGAAATAAATTATTAGACTTTAGTAGTTTTTTTTTACTTTTCAAAAAAAGAGGTTGCATGAGGGTCTTATTTTAACCTCAATGCGCCAGAATTTTTTTTTTCTTTTTTTTTCTATTAAATAGCAGGTGGTAATGGTAAAAATGCACTGAAAACTGCTACTGAACAACTTCGCTCGGCTAAAATAGAGTGATAACTACTAGTTAAGCATAGGCAAAGTCATCAGTCAAGTCAGCTTTTAATTAACAGCTGTCTATATTGTTAATGGAGCTGTGAAGAAGTCTGGCTTTGATTGCTGGTGCCCATTTTGTTTTTAAGTGACTTGTTAGCAATGGACATTTCTTTTTGACTATCATAGTGGAATTTTTATATTCAGTTAGGTTTAAGTAAATCTTTTCAGTAATACAATGGGCCTTATAAATTCAACCAGGCCCTAATATTAGATCCTATATTCTTCTTTTGCAAACGGAGGGTTTAAGGGGCTTCAAAACAACCCTCGTATTCATCTTTTAGTTATTTGGTAAAATAGATTCTAAATTACCTAACCTTTGTGTTTACTACGATATTAAATATTTGTCGACTTGATGGCATGGCATTTCATCTTACGTTATGTGAGTCAGGTGTAACTGTACAACGCTGGTCCAGCCATGGCTTCATGAGATTCCAAGCTGGAATCGGGACACTGACACTGCTAGACCCAATCAGCGTTGTATAATCCAGCACCTAGTCCCTCGTGTTGGTCAAGATTTCTAGAGATTCCTAGATAAAGGCCAGCACCAGAATTGCATAAAACACTTGCAAATACACCGTGTTTGGAAAATTCGCCTTCTTGATCTGGGCATTTGATAAAGGGTTCAAGAGTGCTCAAACACTCTTGCATGCACCACGAGCTGAGAGGCGTCTTCGAGTTCTGGTGTCCTACTCAATTACGGTGCTGGTCTCCGTATTATAATAGCACAGCTTAGAAACAGACCTGCCTGGCGCGAGCAGCAAGCGCTCGCCGCCCACATCAGCCGGGAAGACCGTCGGTCACCTGCCGCGCGCGCCCTCGCACCGCGCCGCGTGCACGCACTTTGATCCCGCCACCCTCTGTGGACAAAGAGACAGAAATGGTTAGAATTTAAAGGAGCTGGAAGCTTTTTAGTTTGGACGTTATATACCTAGAGAGTATGCCATAAAAGGGAAGAGGCCTATACGTACTAAGCACTTGCAGTAGGTGGAACAAGGCTACCATTAATGATGATATCTGGTGAGTGGATATTGCCACCTATGGACATGAATATTTCTGTTGAAGTATACATATATAGCTGAAGTTACAACGTTTCAAGACTTATGTGGTTATATTTCTCCGGCATCTATACCTTCACAAAGACTGACATGGTGTCGTGTCTTTCAGAGGTCGAATGCATACTGGAAAATACTAGAGCATTTCACTACCAGAACTCGAAATTATAAATGTGCAAGCATTATTCAGAAATTTCGATCGCGTCCTCTAGCCAAGCTAAACCGCCAAGTCGCTCGGTGGCGCTCAAAGAATCGCCTTTGTGAGGCAGGCCTTAGGAAAAGGAGGTCACTGGTCCCAAGGGAAGCCAGTCTTGACTATGTGCTGTAACCGCAACGAATAGGTGTCATCAAATGAAGTAATGATTCAATACATTGTCTGTCAATTTTGTTACCAGCCTGTCTTAGATGGTGTGAAAGATATTTAAGTAAATTAAAATTCACTGAAATACAGTGCTTTCCATAGAAATTTACGTGATAGAATAATTTTGTTGGGACTTTGGGACAATGTATTTCCAGATTTACTTTCTACTAACAAAATAATACAATCAAACTTGCTGCAGTACTAAAAACAGCAGCAGGGAAAACAACATTAGTTTGTTTTACTTGATATTTAAAAAACGCAGAAACATTGGCGAGATGCCAGCTTTCAAGCGAATTCCATATTTGTAATTGCATTACTTATAAGCTTTGATGCTAAACGAAATGCAAATTAGTTATGCTAACCTCGATTAAAAGACTTTTTATTTAAATATAGCTATCTACATTTCTGATTTAATTCAACGAATCTACCTAATTGAATTCTTCGATCGTTCAACTGTCTGCAAGGTAAACGATCAAATAGGTATGTACAATTAATTCGAAAAAACAATCACGTGCTTGAATGCTTTAAGCATAAGAATCATTAACACTGATAGTGACTAGTAGGAGTGGGATAGTTCGAGTTTCGAGTATCGAGCATCGGAGCGACAAGGCCGCCGCGTTCTGCTCGGTAGTCGAGTCGAGCATTGACCAGCGGGTGAAGAACCCAGCTTGTCCATGGAATTGTATATCGCTTGTGAACAGACTTTTTTGTCCATGGTTTTGTAGAGGTCTATGCCATTTGTAGAATCGTTGCCCGAATCAGTGTAAGTGTAAAAACGCTGATTAAATCAGTGATGGACTTTATTTTTGTTGCTAGGTGGAGATGGTCAATACGTTTACGTTTTTTAATTGTTTGTCAATTTTATGCACTGCACTTAATGGACTACTTATATGTATACTTTTGATGTTGAGAGCCAATAAAATAAAGCTATATTCCCATTTTTGATGTTAAGGGCATTTATTTAAATAGTAATATAAATTCTCGGTTGCGTGTTTATTTACAAACAAACGTGATAAATATTCTACTTGCTTGTTCATATTGCAATCTTAGAATAATATTTCAGATATGCTCCAGTATTCATATAACCACATTCTTAACCTTGTGATATTTAATCCTAATTCAAACTTAATGAAATAGTAAGAACCTACCTTTACCTAATGATATAGAATAGGTACATACCTACTACCCTAGTGAGGTAAAGAAATGGGCCAAATCTTGTCAGTGGCTAAAGAGAGGCAAAATTGGAATTAACAGAATTTGACAATTTTGTAGACATTTTCCACTCGGGTTATGATTTTGACCGGTATGTATGTAAGTATGTATGTTCATCTGTTCCTTCATCTTCATATCTTCTAATCTGCTCATCACAATTTGACAAATGAGGTATCGTTGGAAGTATTTTGATCGTCCGCTGGTTATAGGCTATGTGACGGTACATTAAATTGAATATGGCGCCCTCTAGAGGACTTAAAATCATGAACTAAAAAAGAAATATTTTTTAATGTTATCAAGTTTGGTATCAAATGAAAGGGATCCATTAGCAAATTTCAAAAATATTAGGTATTATTACCAAAAAAAAAAAAAACAAATCAGAGTCACACGTAATCTGTTTGATTTTTTGCCTTACTAATTCCTAATACGTGAGACTCCGGAATTTTAATTTGTCTGTCTGTGATGTCTTGTTTATACCTTTTTAGTTGACTTTTTAGCCGTAGTTGGGTTTTAGTTACTTATATAACTTTTATGACACTTATCTAAACCTAATACTTTAGCAATACATACCGAGGCAGAGTCTACACAAAATATATTATCTATTCTATTTTCCTTACCTACTAAAAACAATTTTTCGATGCATCGCCGCTCCGAAATGATTTATTCCAGCCATCAACGTTTCAATAGGTCTATTTACAATCATTGATTTTGATTGAAACCCACTTATTTCGAATTTAGATCTAGGTTCCAATTCAGAGCAATGCACTCGGTCTATTAGAAGCATGGCATTAGTATGTACTACATAGATTTAGAAGTTAGAACGTTATCTATGGCATTTCTGTGTAATGACTGGATGCTTATGGCTGGTATCTCTAGTCATGTGAGCACTTAGTAACGCATTGTTGATTGGCTAATAACCCCCGATCATCATTGAATTTTGAAAGAAAATGCACGCGAATACGAATACGACTTTGAAGAAGGATTAGGTACGTTTTTTTTTAATACAGCAGTTTTTTTTAAAGAGTGACATTCCTGATTTTTTTTTGCATGCGCTTAAGTTTTTTTTTAAACCTACGTTTCTGTTAATAAGCATATAATAAAAATGCAATTAGCTTAGTGTGCCGTCGCTAATCGCAATGGCCATAACCGTGTATTTTTATTACAATTGGTATTTAAGTATATAAAATATGAATGAAAGAAAAATATGTATACTTTTGTCAGTTGTTAATTTTCCTTAATCATAAAAACGAAAAACATGGATTATAATCTTATCATAATGTAGTTGGTGAAAATTACATGACGCACAATTGGGCACGTTTTAGACATTTTGCATTACTTTTCAAACTCAAACTCAAATGTTTTAAAGCATTTTCTCAGTAGGTAGGTACTTCTGGCGTTAGATTCGCCAATTCTTCTACGACGTTCTCGTCTTGTAGACTGTAGAGTACATATAGCGCAGTAGTATCTCTATGTAGTCTGTGATAGCGCACTATGATTTTAATGACATTTGTGAAAAATGTCAAAGTCGCAATGAATGGCTAATCATTCCATTTTCAAAAATGGAGCATCATCCAATGAGGTTATAACTTATGCGCCACTTACAAGGTCAAATTAAATTAACTGGTGAAACACGATAAAACAAAAAAAAGTTTAAAAACTACAAAAACAATCAAATTCATTTATTTTTGTTATATTTTGAATGTACAAAAATGTAAGAAAGAAAGAAGAAAAAGAAAAGAAAATACATTTATTCAGTACAGACTGAAAGGCACACAATATACCTACATAATATACAGCACAATAAAGCCTACTTTAAGCGCGAGGGTTGTTTTTCAGAGAGAAATGTTTAAGTTTAATGTTGTTAGACGATGTGTGTCTTCCAGTGCTTCATAAATCCTGTGTGCTAATGTTATGCGCCTCCAACAATACCGTTCGTGCTACTTCCCATGCAAAGAAAAAACAAAAGGAAGTTATTAGAGAACTATAATACTAGTATGGGAAATTATAACTGTTGATATTTTAGAATAGACAAGACTAAGCCAGCTTACCTACTTCTCATACTTAATTATTGTGAGACGATAAGGCATTATCTGTGAGGAAAAGCAGATTAATTACATAGATTAAATAACTGACTCTAGGTCATCCACCATCATACGTTGAGTTGCAAAGATCGGATACTGTGTTTAGAAAAAAAAGTAAAAAGCTGGTTGTGTACACTTGTGCTACTAAGTAAGCACACAGTTCGAAAAGGCTTCATGAAAACGGAATAGACGATTTTACTTTTGAATTTAGAACGTTAGCAAGCTCCAGAGGCACGTTATAAAATGCCATTGTTTCGTCTATGGTCTAAAGTAATGAATTTTTTATGACCTACAAACGAAATAAAATGTTAATGTCTACTAAAAATCTAATAAAAATAAACCGCCTTCCTGTTCTAGAGAGAAGACAAAGGTGAAGAGAGACATAATATGGATATTTTATAAAACAATGTCATTGTGCTGTACTCATTACTATGTAGTTTACTTTTAACATTCATTCATTCACCAGACAGGTTTATATAATTTGACAGACAACCACGAGGATGAGTTTGGGTCAATGGATATGTAAAGTGATATTCTAATTTACGCCACTTAGGTAAAGATTAGATCCAATATATACAGGGGTCATTGTACTCATCGTTATGAACAACTTTTAATATGGGACAAACTCTGAAATCGCGAAATAAAATCAGCTGTTCCCTACATTTTGACGAGACAACATAAATGAGGGAACAGCTGATTTTTTTGCCAGTATTTTACTGCCTAACTGAACTCCACAACCCAGTTACTGGGTAACACGAAACTCCTTGGTAAAACTGGATGTCAGACTTTCGGGTTTCTGACGACCAGTAACGATTGTCAAAGATCCAAGTATGACAGACGGGAACAACGGCTTAACGTGCAGGGGTCTCGGTATATTATGATGGTCACCCATCCACGGACTGACCGTGGCAAGCGAAGCTTAACCTGATCGATCGACCCGTGCGCCTGTTAACTTAGCCACGAGCCCCTCCACGTTATTAAATACTAGCTGAGCCCCGCGGTTTAACCCACGTAAGTCTCGATCCCATGAGAATATCGGGATAAAAAGTATCCTATGTCCTATTTGAGGCCATGGTCTACCCTTTTGCTAAATTTCAACCATCTGTTCAGCCGTTTTAGCGTGAAAGCGTAACAAACAAAGTCACTTCTGCATTTATAATATTAGTTAGGATACTATTACGGGATTTACAGGTTATTCTTGTAGTCAGATTGAGTGGGCCATAAAATATAAGGTATTTGACCCGAGAATGAGAGGAAGCAGTATATATTCTGCAACACGCAACGAACAAGAAGTGGGTCTCAAAACGTATCACGACTTGCGAATGCTCACTGCCGGCCGGTTATTAGACGTGATTGTCCAAAAATGGAGTCGAAGCGGAACTCCAGGAAGTTATAAAATTATACCTATGTAAATTTTACTGAAGTCAGTTTCCGTGGGTAGGTGGGTCATACATAAATAGTCTGAGTTGTTCAAAGATCCAGACTCCGGGCTGCTACTGAGTAATTCCTGATGGAAAAACCCAATAACATTTTGATCGACCGGGAATCGAACTTAGGACCTCATGCTCAGCCAGAGCGCTTGGAACCACTAGACTAACAATATTATCCTATTCAAAACAAAAAACGTATTATATTCCAAATGATTTGTGTCAATGTCAACATGAATATCCGACATGAGCCTGCGCAGTTAGTGTGTAATCATTTTATTTACGCGGCTTTTATTATCACTTGCTGGTGGTCACGATCGCGATCGCTTCAATTACAAAAAGTTAATTTTGTATACGATTCTGTTATTGGCAGCAAATGTTGGGCCATGCTTTATTGTCTCTAAACTGTTTTAAAGTTTTGTATCTTTATCTTCAGTAATAAATAAATAACAAATTATACAATCAATTAGCACACTAAGTTGGTATTGCAGTCCTCTGCTGGGCATTGTCCTTTTCTAACCAAGGGACCAAGTACAGAATATGTCAGCTGTTATGCATGTATGTGGCCAATAAATCACAAGTCTTTGTTTCATCTGTTTACCAATATTGGCGCCAACGTTTGACGTTACGAGTTACGAGTATTACTCATACAAAACACATGATCTTCATAATTTATTATCCTTTATGAATCTCAACCACACTGGAGCTCAATTAAATATGATATATGTAATTAATGAGAGCAGTGGTGGCCCAGTGGTAACGGACCCGACTTACGTGTTTGTAGGTCGTGGGTTCCAACCCAGGAACTTTACTTTGGGTAAATAATTTCATCACCACTGCTCTCAAAACGGTGCAGGAAAACATCGCGAGAGAACCGGCATGTCCTAGAACCAAAAATTCGAAGACGTGACATCTACCCGCACTGGGCCCGCGTGGTGGATTATAGCCCATGTCCTATCGATGAGAGAAGGCCTGTGTCCCAGCAGTGGGAACATTATAGGTTGATTATGCTATATGTAATGGAAATAATGTAAAACTAAGTAAGTATAACTGCGTATGAAATGCTAATTTAATCAAGAAGTAAGCTCTTGCAAGAATGGAGTCGCGCTTCTTCTACAATGCTAATAAAACAAAACTGCAATCACCAAAATCACCATCATGAATTGTCGGATATAATCATGGTGATTTCTCCGACAGATCATAAACATGATCATTAATGGTAATAATTTGTATGGCCTTGATCAATTTACGGATCTCGTGCAGTAGACGGCCGCGACTCCGGTCAGTCGTGTTCCGTGGTCTGCGGCCAGTTGGCCGTTGCGACCAAGTGCGCGATTCGTATCAGTGGCGGTCTAGTGCAATTCCTAAGTCCCACAACGGGATTAAAATACTTATTTCCAATACTGTAAAGAACACATTCATTAAAAGTTAACCCAATTATTTTGTTTACCTCGAAAATTTAAATTTACAGGAGGTAAAAACATGCAAGGCTCATTCCGCTAATGACTACAGCTCCGTTTCAATGTACGGATTAGCCGTTAAACCTGACTATCTGAAATTTTGGAATAAATCCAGTTGACCTACATTTGTGTATCTACTTCGGCCTGGGAACTGGGTTGTTGCATACATATAACTTCAAAGCTTGGAACTCGGAAAACAACGACTGGGTTTATCAAGTTCCTTCTTTTTCGGAATAAACATCAATAGATCATCTATTTCATGAAATCAAGACATTTTAGGATTATTCTAACATAAGGAGTTATTGATTCTAATGATTATTATAATTCTGTAAAGCCATATTTGTTACGGTCGCGAATCATATTTGAATCCAAAATCCAAATACTACCTGACACTGACCTGCAAATTGCAAAACGTAAGAAAATTTGAATTTTGCGGCCTACCTTATCGCATGGGCCTTAATAACATGACGCAAAGATTTAAATCGTTCCATTGTGTGTGTCAGAGGTGTCAAAACGAAACAGAAACGTGACCATCATTCGACGTGGTAGGGCGAATCTAACGATTTAAATCTTTGAGAACAACAGCTAGTCATCTCGACATGAGTTTTAACATCATAATCAATTGATAAAGCATTCAGAAACTGAGAATTCTCCAGTTTGAAAAACATGCGTTGTGTTACAATCATCATCAGTCATCTTCAACATCGTTCAGCTGGTAACTAGTTACAATGCCGTATTCCAGTTACAGCCAGAATGGGCTGGAGTGTTTGTAATGTACTGCACTGATTGACACGATTCGCGTTAGCTGTATCATTGTGTGCTTTCTGTGCTACACTTTGAATGGGTTGTTTGTTTAGGTTTTGTATGTTGTGGGAGTTTTTTTTTTTTGTTGTTGTTGTTGCAATTATTACCAGTGAGCACTGTAAATTGACAGTCTTTGGGACATTGGTTAGCAAGAAAACGAAAGACGTTGCTTCAAACATAACAGTCGCTAGCAAGCACATAAACTAAAGATTTTTATTAAAAGCCGACCTAAAAATGTCGATAAACTAGTAAGATTGTTTTATCTAGATTTATTGCAGGCAAATGGCGTTAAATGTTTGTATTTTATCAGAAATATAGTGCTCTTTGCAAAGACAAATGTATGTAGAATGAAGCTATTACAGAAAAAAATACGTCCAGCCAAATGATAGATAACGG
The DNA here is from genome assembly GCA_949152455.1 of Lithophane leautieri. Lineage (NCBI taxonomy): Eukaryota > Metazoa > Arthropoda > Insecta > Lepidoptera > Noctuidae > Lithophane > Lithophane leautieri. Next base: position 13,817,553 of record OX424476.1, on the reverse strand, counting down.
TCTGAAAGAAATAGATTGAATTATAAGAACTACATAGTGTAAGAACTTTACGATAACATAAAACTGCGAAAATGAACGAGTTTTGATTTCATTTTCAAGTATCTCATAAGTTCATAACAGACCTTGATTTTATCGACACTTTATTAAAGATAGATTAAACATTTTTCTTCTAAGGAAGAAAAGTATTCTAGAATACACTTATGACGTAAATGAGGAAGATGAACAGACCGAGGAAATCAAAGGTGGAAATAAGACAAACACAAGAACAGACGTTTAGAAGGAAAATATTTGCATTCATTATAAATAACAAATAGAGCATGTGTAAAAGGCACTGCAAACATTCAAAGGCTAGTCAATAGAATAATTTTCCCATAGTTACCAAGATTCCACTTCTGTTCATAAAAGGCCTCAACAAGAATAACTAATGGATGACTTCATTGATGAAGCTGAACGCAATCGGCACATGTAAACTCAAACCACCTGACTGTTCCTAAGGTTGAGAGACAGAAAATACCTCAGGCATTAAGTCCGCCTTTGTACGGTTTTTATTTACATGTGTATAAAGTTTTCATTTATACATAAAGTAATAATTTATTTACAACACGTAACGGAATAAACGCAAGAGCTCATACACTCCAATTAGAATATTAAATTATAAGACTAAAATAATATCTGTAATTTAATTTTATTTTATTTAACGCGCACTACACATAGGATAGCTATGAGCGTATTACAAATTTGGTTATGCATTTAAATAGGCTTTATTCCTTTGAGATAAGGATTAAATTTCCTTAAATAAAATATCTTATTACCTTGTTATGACGCAGTGGTTCTAATTTCAGTTAAATAAAAGATTTTTTCATGAAAATTTTACATATATAAATAATGACGGAAATCGATTCAGAAGCCGATTCTGAGCAAATTACTTTCGGGTCTTGCGCTTATTCTGTTACACGTTGTATAAAGTCGTTTTTCGTGTTTGTCTGTATGTCCGCGTTATACTAAAGTTACATATAACTAAGAAATTTAGATTTTTTGTTAAGTAATTAAAACCGTGCGGGCCGCTAATGTGTCATCATTGTCATGAAATATTGACACTGACAGCTCTTGTGAACGCAGTTTAGATGTGCGTTCAGTTTCTTTGGTGAAATTGCCACTTAAACATTACAAATCAATTTGCCATCCATCACAAATAGTGTTTCAATAGATATTGTTCATATATCAGGTGTTATTTATTCATTTTGCATGGTACGAACGCGAGTTAGATTGGTGCTGGTCACGATCTGTTTTTAGTCATAGTTAGGGATTGGTTTCTTAAGTTCTCTTTGTCAGAATCGCTTGTGGTTAAATCAAGGATATATCGTTTAAATCATTCATAATTCATCGAGCTGGAATATATTATGTTAGGAAGGTTGGTGTAACCTTTTAATTAAAGTTTTCATCGCCTTGACAATTCTGACTAAATCATAAAATAAGATTGCATTTTAAATAATTTTTTGAATTGATACAACATTTTCTTTTTGTATGTTTGTACTTTCTTATATATATTTAGATATTTCTTTTTGTAGGTACTTGTTGTAGGCACTGTTTTTTTAGAACTTATATAGCACTAACTGCGCCACTTGGTTTCACCCACATAAGTATCGAACCCGTGGGAATATCGGGATAAAAGGTATCCTATGTCCTTTTCCAGGTCATGGTCTGCCCATCTGCATAATTTCATCAAAATCCGTTGAGTCATTTTGGCATGAAAGCGTAACAAACAAACTCACTTTCGCATTTATAATATTAGTTAAGAAAGTTAGGATTCGTTAGGAAGTTAGGATATATAAGTCAGGCGCAGTCCGAGGCGGGGGTCCTGGGGGTCAAGGCCCCCCCCAAAATCATTCAAGCTGTCGAGATACTGAATGATGTACGTACATATCAATTAACCATTTTCCTATAAATATTCCTCGGCACCAATGGTCATACCCCAAAAATCTTGGGCTATGACCGTGCCTGTTAGGATACTTAGCATTTCCTAGAATACCAGTCGTAGAGAGGTTCTTAACATCTACTTCAACAAGGTTATTAAGCATAAAAGCTCGTTCAAACTCGAGTACCAGACCAGCACTGACTTCATCATTTATTTCCGTCTCGTTTAATAATGTTCATTCACCTCCTAGCTGTAATCTCATTACTTTCATAACTATAATTCTGAATATTGTCATTATTAACGTTATGCTAATCCAACATTGTTTGTGTTGCAGTGGTTTAAAAAATGCATGTCTCATGGTACATTAGCGATATTAGATAAATAAATAAATAAATGTTTTGGAGGTTAATACAACAATATTCAGTCCCGAATATTATGTGGTAATCAAAATTCATACACTGAATTTTTACTATTTTTACTATTATGTATAAAACATTGTTTATTTACTAGATGTGATTCTGGGATCTGACTGTGGTCGCATTACAAATTTACGCACGCACACAGTCGCACCCTTTCACATATAAGGGTCTAGCGTAGTAGGTACTTCGTCCATTTTTAGGGTTCCGTACCCAAAGAGTAAAACGGGACCCTATTACTAAGACTCCGCTGTCTGTCACCAGGCTGTATCTCATGAACCGTGATAATTGACAGTTGAAATGTTCACAGATGATGTATTTCTGTTGCCGCTATAACAACAAATACAAAAAAACAGAATAAAATAAATATTTAAGGGGCCTCCCATACAACAAACGTGATTTTTTGCCGTTTTTATTGATAGTGGTACGGAACCCTTCGTGCACGAGTACGACTCGCACTTGGACAGTTTTTAACCGACTTCTTTAAAAGTAGGAGGTTCTCAATTCGTCTGTATGTTTTTGTGTTGGCTGTACACTGGCAGTGTAATTTACGTAGTTTTAATTATTTTAGGGATAAACAATTACCTATTTAAAAAATGACAGAAATATTTACAGTAAAAAATTCTGAAAATTCTTTTATAATTTTCATTAATTCCGTAACACTGCATAGTCTCCGTAAGTTTGTACCTACTGGCTTAAATAATAAATGCTAGATCATTAGTTCTGCTCCAAAGTCATTGTTAAAACCAAATAATGAACTAGATTTGATATAAAAACTTCTAAAGTCGTCTCAAGTTCATTTTTCTGAATGTTAAACGATATTTTTTGTATTGAAATGAGGCTAGCTTATAAATTAGAGATCGCACGAGCAATTACAACACTTCATACGAGGGGTTTGTGGCTAAGTAATAATAGCCGCACGGGTCGATCGATCAGGTTAAGCTACGCTTGCCGCGGTTGGTCCGTGGATGGGTGATCTTTACATACCAAGACCCGTCCTTGACTCAGAAAGCACGTTAAGCCGTTGGTCCCGATGTCATTTGTAGATCTTTGACAGTTGTTAAGGATCGTCAGAAGCCCGAAAGTCTGACCAACCAGTCTTACCAAATGGTATCGTGTTACCCAGTTACTGGGTTGTGGAGGTCAGACAGGCAGTCGGTCCATGTAAAATACTGGTATTCAGCTGCATCCGGTTAGACTGGAAGCCGACCCCAACATAGTTGGGAAAAGGCTAGGCAGATGATGATGACCAGCAATTACAGCACTTAATATTCTCTTGGAAGACGTACAAGACGTACAGAGCTATCAACTTCACATTTGATTGGTACAACACACGCTGTTGATAAAATCCCTACGGGTCGTGGAGTTCAGGGAGAAGTTACTCGTCATATTAAGACTGATTATGGTGTTAAACTAATCGGTTATAAAGATTTTAAGGACCAATTTGACGAGGTGGGGGATTATTGACCCATCCAAGATCCATTGCGAATGCAGTGCTTTTCTGATCAGAATTTATCAGACCATGTCCCACTTGCCAGAGTGTCCTAAGGGTGTTGTTTACCTTTGATAATATAAATAAAGCCACTGAAGCTGCGGCATCAGTGGAATTTTTTCAACGTGGCCACCTACTGGGCTCAAACAATATCAAAGTACCGTCAAATCAAAGTACAGTTGACATGAAAAGAGGAATTATATCCAGCTTGACGCCCATGGGTAGAATTGGTCTGCATTACCACAAGATCCCCAAGTTGAGGGGAAAATGAAAAGGGAGTGCTACTTCATAGGCCGCAATTTAATATACGGGGTTATTGGTTATAATTTGTCGGTAATCCATTAAGGGCATATAAGACAGGTCATTTGCAACCAAACCCCTTTTAACTCGTATGCGAATGTCAACAATTTCAAGTCATTTGACTTTTTTATTTTTGTTTTTTTTTTTTTATTTATCTTAAACAATCCTACTAATATTATAAATGTGAAAGTTTGTGTGTTTGTGTATTTGTGTGTTTGGATGTTTGTTACTCAATCACGCAAAAACGGCTGAATGGATTCGGATGAAATTTGGCAAACAGATAGTTTATAGCCTGGATTAACACATAGGATACTTTTTATCCCGATGTTCCCACGGGATCGAGACTTACGCTTATGAAACCGCGGGGCACAGCTAGTATTTATATAAATCTTAACTTATAACTTTGCCCCGCAAAACCGTTTTCACGGTTTGTCTGTGGGAACAGAACTAAACAATCAAACAAATATCTAATTATCTTAACTAGCTTCCGCCCGCGGCTTCGCCCGCGTGGTATATCGATAAAAAGTAGCCTATGTCCTTTCTTAGGCTCTTGACTATCTGTGTAACAAATTTCATTTAAATGGGTTCAGTAGTTTTGGCGTGAAAGCGCGACAGACAGACAACCAGACTTACTTTCGCATTTATAATTTTAAGTAAGGATTTCATTCATTTTCAAATATAAAATGTCAAATTACTCGCAAATGGTTGACATTGGCATAGGGGTCATCAGGGGTCATTTGGTTGCAAATGACCTCTCCTACATCCACTTAACGGATCGCTGACTATAACTTATAACCCTGTATAAATACCGATTTTAGTTTTGTAGCGATTACTTTAGTGTTGTAGCGATTACTTCATTTTATTTACAATCACAATCGACACTAACAAATGTTCGGAACATTACTCAATAAATCTAATACAGAGTCCTTTATTTATTTGATAATAGCTAATAATTCACCGTTAGTAGCTATTATCGAATTGGTGCACAAACAGTTTCGAAACTCAAGCACACGTGCACTATTTCGACATCTATGATCTGTGTTTAGTATTTGTGTGCACCTATTTGAGCATTGAGCTTACAAATACTATTAATATAGAGTCCGATCGGCTCGATAGCCTGTTTCAATAGGCTTGTTACAGCTGCATGTAGCCGATTTAGTGCACGTTTGATTTTATTGGATTGATTGTTAAATTGATGTATTTGTTTTGGTTAAATTTTGGTTTTGATTATAGCGTACAGACGACTAGTCGATTTGGATAGTGTACTATCCAGGACGTAGGACGCGACCCAATAACCTGAATTATGGTGCAACTTTTGTTTGTTCCGCCTGCAATACGAAAGTTCTATAAATAATAATGCTTGTTTCTCTTTTCAGTTAAGTACGTGTTCGTGCAGTCGGGTTTTTTGTTTTTTAAATATTTTTTTAATAATATTGGTATGGAACCATTCTTGTGCGAGTCCGACTCGCACTTGTTATTTTCGCTAATGGCTTTCGATAATAAATAGGTAGGACAAACTATTTGTTTCTTCGACCTAACTTTTTGGTTTGTAAGACAATGTACCTAGATTTATATAAACCTTCAACAGTCGATTGTACATTGTATTGCCGATTGTCTTCGTGTCGTAACTGCGGGCGGCGACGTATTGTTCGCAGATGTTGCTGCAACACCTTCAGAAGCGTTTAACCTCACAATGCATATTGTTCGAAGTAGTAACGACGCTTGGGAAATTGTCACTTTACGTTACGAGTTGCGACATCCCCTCCCTTGTTAATCAACTAATGAATCCTTACTAATATTATCAATGCGAAAGTAACTTTGTCTGTCTGCCGCGCTTTCACGCCAAAACTACTGAACCGATTTAAATGAAATTTGGTACACAGATAGTCTAGAGCCTGAGAAAGGACATGGGCTACTTTTTATCGACATACCACGCGGGCGTAGCCGCCGGCGGAAGCTAGGTGTTAGATAATTTAATTTCATCTTTATTGTTTTGGTGACTTTCGTTTGTTATTGCTGCTTTGTAGGTGTGTACAATTTTAATTCAAGTGGAAAGTAAATGATTAAAGTTGTCTTAAGGCTTGCGCAGACAGGCGCGATGCGACACCGGTAGAACAATTTCTGTGAAGTTTTCATAGAAATTGTTCCAGCAGAGTCGCGTAGTGCCGTCGCGTCGCGTCTGTCTGTCGTTTTTCTTTCTTTCTTCTGTTTTCTTATGTGAGGATCGTTGCAGGTGGCGTTCTAAGTATAGTTTCTGCCTATTCCCATGAGAAAAAGGTGTGAGTTTATGTTGCACAGAAAAAAACACAGGGACTATTGTGCATTTGATAGAAGAACAAAAATCTTATTGAAAGCGGTCGTTGACCATTCCCAACTTTTTGTTAAATTTTAAGTTCTAATTAGATAGCTTATTAATTTTCTGTCTAGATTAGATTCCAATTAACTTTTTATTGAGCACTTTATGATGACTGATGTTCAAAAGAATTATATTCTCGTTTTTCGGTTCGTTAACACCTAGGTTACGAAGGTCCATATTCTGTGGAACACTCTAAGATAGTTAATTGATTCAGGCGTGACTTTGCGGAAATCCATTATGAAATACAATAGACGTAGATATATTTAATAACCTATTCCGCTTAACTATTCTTCAAGAATCATAAAAAAAACCCTGTAAGAAATCGACACGTGTTTCACCTCACAACGAGGCATCCTCAGGATGACGATTGACCAGTTGCAATCCAGAACACGACGTGGAACGCTGGACGCAGAGACAACGTCCAACGCTCTGCGCTCTGCGTCCAACGCTCGATGTGGCACGGAACCCTTCGTGTGTGAGTCCGATTCGCACTTGGCCGCTTTTTTACGCATTTGTTTTTATAAATCGCCACGAGTAGCTACTAGCTACATGGTAGTGCACTTTGTTTAGTCTGATTAACAATTTAATTTGGTTTACATTGTTGAAACGCTCGTAAATTACAAACAAACCTGTTTTTTTTGTTCTGTTTAACAAATATCGTTTGACAAACATAATGAAGGTGGATGTTTTTCTTTGCTGTACAAATATTGAGTTAAGGCCCCTACAGACAGGTGCGACGCGAAAGCGCGACGCGACTTAAAAATGAAATTGTTCCACCAGAAACTCGTCGCACCGTCGCGTCGCGTCTGTTTGTGGAAGCCTTTAGTGAAAGAACGATGTTCTTGGTAAGTTGTAGTAGTAAATTAGAGGTTATTTTTTATGAAACTGCAACTTTTTGCTTTATGAGTTTACGGTATCGGTTAATGTGTGCGCTTACGGTTTTTTCTCTTAATTACCACGGAGTAACGGATTAACGCGGATCCGCTTAGTTTTTATAATAAGTATCGGTAATGTATCAAATAAGTAGTTACTATTGAGTCATTCTTGTAGCTGTTTTATTTTTTACCTGTCTGTAGTCTACATTGCTACTCAGAATTAAAAAAAAACCTAGATAATTTTTTACTTCTTCCCACAGTTTAGTTAGAAGAATTCTGTCACTACACGTACACCTATACTAGTTTTTTTCAAACTTGAATAATACGTTAAGCAATTTCTCTGAAACAAATGTAATTTAATCCAGTGTAGGCACTAGTTGGGTTAAGTTAAATTCACATCACGTTTCGGCTCTTTGGCATCGCAATATGTTCTTATTAAGGCTCGTCTAGACTTACTAACTGGCAGACTGATTAGTCATGAAACTACACGCTTTAAATGTAATGGGGTGAGCTGAGGTAGTGGCTTTTAAAATGTTGAGTATCCCACGTGTACACCGGCGAAAGTAATATGGAAAATATCTTATGTCACGGTGAAATGATATGAATAGAATAGAATAATTTATTTCAGATAATTTAAATCCACAACGTGTAACAGAATAAGCGCAAGACCTGAAAGTAGTTTGCTCAGAATCGGCTTCTGAATCGATTTCCGTCATTATTTATATATGTAAATTTTACATGTTTTTTTATTTTATTTAACTGAAATTAGAACCACTACGTCATAACAAGGAAATAAGATATTTTATTTAAGGAAATTGAATCCTTGTCTCAAAGGAATAAAGCCTATTTAAATGAATAACCAAATTTCTAATACGCTCATAGCTATCCTATGTGTAGTGCGCGTTTAATAAAATAGTTAATTTAAGGTGTGGTTTAATTAAATTAAATTACAGATATTATTTTAGTCTTATAATTTAATATTCTAATTGGGGTGTATGAGCTCTTGCGTTTATTCCGTTACGCGTTGTATATTAGCAACAATATTAGCATACAATTATGTTAGTATTGTTAGTACCCTTATCCAGTGTAAGCAGTGATAAGCAAGGTTGTTGAAGATGCTGAGGACTGAGAAAAGTAGAGAAATACATTATAAAAAACGCATATTCTTCAATCATCACGTTTGGCAATTTGCAGAAGGATGTGTGAAAGTAATTGTAATAAGTGGATTTTTTTTAAACTCAAATTTTAAGAATTTATTTCATTCAAACCAATTACAGGCACTTTTGAGTCGGTTAATCAGAAAGATGAAGCTAGTTGCCCATTCCAAAGCGTAGTAGCTTCCTATGGAGAAGAACGGGCAAGACCACGGACATTCTTTAAAATCAAAATATTTTAGGACTGCTGTTCATTATCACCTATTTCACTCGGCAATTACCCCATTATACGCACTAATCCCTCAACACCCTTCAAACTTACCCCTGACCCTAGGAAGCGATATACTCTGACTCTTGCACCATACACAATTACGTCGCATATACGCATAAATAATTAGAAAATTATGTCAACAGGGAACTAATATAAACAGTTGCTGATAACGACGTCCTTGACGGGACGATAGTTTATCAGTCATATCGGTCAACGGTGCGTACAAACTTTGACCTACTTATAAAAGAGAACATTATTTTTATTTTTAGGCCTTATTTTTATTTTAATATGAGTAAACGCTTTATGTATGTAGTATGTAAATCGGTGGGTAAAAGTTACCGGTTTCTATAATAACGGATTGTTTAAATTACCATACGTCGTGATTGTTATTACTATCAATAAAAAAGGTATACTTAATCAAGACATTACAGACAAACAAATTAAAAATCCGGAGTCACAAGTAATCTGTTCAATTTATGCCCTAATACGTGTGACTCCGGATTTTTAATTTGTCTGCCTGTACTGTCTTATTTATACCTTTTTAGTTGACTGTTTTGTCGTAGTTGGGTTTTATTTTTATTAAAACAAAATGGGGTAATAAATATCTGTTTTTGAAATATGTTAATTAAGCCCTTTCATTTGATACCCAACATGGCATCATTACAAATATATTTTTTTCGTTCATGACTTTATGTACTCTACGAGGGCGCCATAGTGCACATGGTAGCAGCAATAGCGGCCGCGGGGTTTTAGTCGAGTCAGGTGTACGTACGATATCATCGTGCGTACTTTCCCAGACGAAGAGCCTCCATAAAGGATTCCCGACAAACACCCACTATCTCCACAGAAGTTCAATCACCGGAAACAAAGCATCGACGCAAAAAACAAAACAAAGAAAACAAAAGAAATCCTAATCACTATCTAATCGATATTTTATCGTTATAGGTTAAAAAATAACAACATAAACAATAACGCAGGTGATAATGACTGGAAAACACATTAGACGATGGCTTTCATAAGACTTACCGATTTGTGATTATCGATAAAACAATCTTTACTTTGTTATCGATATTGTAGCAAATGTATTACGTTCTTACTTTTCAATTAAGAGTTAAACTAGTTTTTTTAAACATTTATGAAGTGTGTTTCCTTACGGGGTAGGGGAAGACCAAAGAAATGATGAATGGACTGTGAAAGATGATAATGGCTAGAAAGGGGTATAATATGACTACCGAGATGACGACGATAGAGAAGTATGGAAGAAAGGGGCATGTTGCGCCAACTACAAATCAATTGGGATAAGGGCAGGACAATGAGAATGATGTAGTGTTTCCAGCCATCGTGGTGGCTAAGCTAACTTCCATACTTTCTCGTTCTTACACGAACAATTGGCGACATCTCAGGGTGAAACTGATCGCAATCAGGACATCTAAACTGCGTTCAAGAGCTGTCAGTGTCAATATTCCACAACAATGATGACACTGACAGGTAATGCGTTAATACGCGCATTAAAATTTATCAGCCACTAGACGATCAGTAAAGTTACAACACTGATTCCCCGATGCGTAATGTTTAGACAACTCTTTGTGCACTCCATCGACGACAATCAATGACATTGTGACATCTTTTGAGGCCATCATTATCGACTGGGAAACGTCAATCGATTGTATTCTAGCCTTCTTTTGTTTTAGCATTTTTCTTTTACCTTTCAGCCTGATTTAGATGGGGCGATTCAATTGCCTATGGCATAATTACCATAACTTAAAGCAACAATAAAAGTTGCACCAACTAAACAGTGTTTGGACGATGCAAGTCATTTGTTGCTTCATATTTATTGTCTGCCTCAGGCAAGTAACTTGCATCGTGTAAATGAGATGTAAGTCAGTCTAGTTTTGGCTCATTCGAGGAAACCAGCTGATTGCATCAGTGACTGCCTGGACTTTGAACAGGATGGAGACAACTTGGCAATAGTGAGGGTTTGAATTGAATCAGCCATCTTTACCTATAATTATAATAAATCTTTCTACAACGTCATTTTACATGGACACGTAAGCACAGTCACAAATGCATGGGTTGAAGAACAAGAAGATTCGTATTTACAAGAAATCATGGAAGATTTCCCGAAAACTTGAAACAAGATCGTCTCTCGACCGAAATCAGGCGCAAATTTGAATTTTCGTTAACTAATTAAGTTATTAGTGGTAACTTAAGACGAGGAAAAGAAGCGGACGTAGCAGAAAGAAAGAGAAAAAAAAAGAGAGAAAGGAAAGAGAAGGAAGGGAAAGAGTTGATCTGAGATCCTGCCAGTTAAAGAAAAAACAAGCGTTTGATGAAAACGCGGCTAGATGACAATCTCTTTAGAAGATTAGCAAAGTTCGAGGCAGAAGAACAAAAGGCTATACGTAGCGGTGAGTTCCTTCTAGTTTTGAATAATGATAACGCTGATTTTAAAGTGGGCTGCCTTCATTTTCTAACTAATGCACCAATATTTAGTATTCATTAATTTGCAAGCCTAGCTAATAATACAAACATATTTTTTGTGTCACAGGAGTCGACGTACAGTCTGGTAGTTGGCGAACGTCTGCCAAATGCTAAGATTAATCACTTGACGTACAGTATCGGTACCACGCCCACGTACTATGAGGGACTGATTACCTAGTCAGAAGATAGACAGCATCCACTATGTAAGAACTGTAACGTTATTCAACTGTTACCAATCTGTTCGCTATGTGTTGTGAATACAGAGGAGTACGTGAGATGAATGCCAAGGATTATGCTCTTGAGATATGTGCTGCAATATCATTCTTTTCTCTCGATGCCTGCATATCGTCTTTTCCCTTTTACGATCTTTTATTCCGTTCTGAAGACCATAACATTGGCCTCAAGGTTCAAAGTAAGGAAGAAGACTTCAAAAACTGTTTCTAAGCCAAGGACTTTGGTCAATTATAGACGGGTTCTCCCGTCATATAAGATTTTAAATGAATGTGCTATTTCAGGAAGCCACACATTTCAATAATATATTATTTACAATTTACATGCATTGTAATGAAAATTTTCCTCTATCTTTTGATAATATATATTTACAATAATTTGTAATGTAAACTGCGGTCCCACGCTTTATGAAGGTCATAGCTAGAAAGACTGATCATGCAAATTATATTTATACTAGTATTGTTATATGATACTATTTGTTTCCACAGTATGTTAATAAATTTATAGAAGCAGGAAAAATACATAGGAAATATCAGCGATTAGTTCAAACAGAGTAAAAGACAATGCAGAATTAGCTTTATATATAAGCTGGTTATGTTGTAATGTAACCCAAAAGTACAAAAATCTAAATATTGTAATTCTAACGCAATCAATACCGACCGTGGTATTATTCAAGATGGTTCAAACCATAGTAATAGTAAACAAAATGATTACAATAAAGAAAGCAAAATTTGCAACGAGTGGTATAAGTCCGTAATGTAATGTAAGCGGACACGCCCTTTATGCCTGGAGGCTTTCATTTAGGTATTAAAATCTGTTTACGTTTTTATTATTTACTAGCTGTGCCCCGCGGTTTCACCCGCGTAACTCTCGATCCCGTGGGAATTTCGGGATAAATAGTATCCTATGTCCCATTCCAGGTCATGGTCTTCCCATGTGCTAAATTTAACCCAAATCCATTCAGCCGTTTTACTGTGTAAGCGTTACAAACAAACTCACTTTCGCATTTATAATATGTATTAGTTAGGATTTCTGCTTGAGTATAGTTTAAAATGTTTTTTTTTTAATATTAGCGTGTGCTAGCTGACATATGGCAAATAATTTAATTGAATGTTTTGTATTTCATAATGTTAATTACTTACTATTGTATAGAATCAAGTTATTCTAACTGAACAGACAGTTGTGCTGCTGGGGAGTTGGTTGCGCCACTTCTTCTTCCCAGCAAAAGCCGTGAAGGGCGGGCCTTTGACTCGTTTGCATAATCAGCTCTAGTAAATATAGTACCTACATACGAGTAAATAGCGGATACCACATGGAAAATAACTTACTAAGAATAACAATATGTAAATATTTACACACTCGTTTATTTATTTATGCAATTTGAAAGTGTAAACGACTTCCGTTTGCTTTATTGTTTCTTTAATGATTTCAGAACATGTTGTTTTATAGCCATTCATGCCATAAATGCATGTTTTCGATTACGTATCTATCGATAGTTTGATAACAGGAGATTGTGAAAACCTCCATTGTAATTTTCATATTTTGTAGGACAAATAACATAATATCACTACTATATGCTTCCGGATCATCATCTGCCTAGCCTTTTCCCAACTGTGTCGGGGTCGGCTTCCAGTCTAACCGGATGCAGCTGAATACCAGTATTTTACATGGAGTGACTGCCTATCTGACCTCCACAACCCAGTAACTGTATACCCCTTGGTAAGACTGGTTGTCAGACTTTCGGACTTCTGACGACCCGTAACGACTGTCAAAGATCCACAAATGACAGCCGGGACCAACGGCTTAAGTTGCTTTCCGAGGCACGGAGGAGTCTCGGTATGTAAAGATGGTCCCAAACCAGTCCGTGGTGAGAAGCTTAACCCGATGGATCGACCCGTGTGGCTATTATTACGTAGCCACGAGCCACTATATGCTTCCGGATATAGCCCTGTATATACAAGATACTAATTAATTAAGAAATTGCAATAATGGCAACGCTTGATCCAATAATTCTAGATCGCAAACTGTCAATTTGATAGATATGCTACTGAAGATGGCCATAGGTATGAATGGCAGATACACCCGTAAACAGCTATTGATCTTGAAAGCTAAATTAACGCCAAGGTTGTTTGGGAAGATCATCTATGTTCCTAATTATAGCCGTCTTAATATAGACTAGGCGTTGGCGAATTTGCTGCATCCAGATAAATGACTCTTGCAAAGTTTTGCGCTATATTTTTGAAAGAAAAATGGCTATGATTTATGATTGTCCATTACTGGCTTTTATTAGGTTATCTTTTCTCCGAGATTTCGTTGGATATCTATCAAAATATAGCTCAGCTTTAAGACAAGACGTGATTTTAAAAGATAGTATAAAATCCTATCAATATATTTTATACTTAGGATTTTATTTATGAAGAATGTTAAAATAGTGTCAGTTCAATTTGGTATGGATGGTATCGAAGTTATTATATAAAATAATATATCTGATAATTGATTTCTAGCCGTAACAGAAACCATCTTGGTATAAGAATTATATCATGCTGATCATTAATCGTTATTATCGTCAGTTACAATTTCAGGATTTCATACTTTCTTTGTGCAACTGCCAATCTGATGCCAAATGTTGGGGACTCACTTTGGTCCACTCTGTACGTCGGGAGTACTCTGGACAAGTTTTGTTTGGTTCATCTGTTGAGTATTCAGTTTCTATCGTATTGAATTGAAACCCTCATCATCATCGTCAATGGCAAGGCGTATTTGTGTAGCAGCACCGTACCTATCAACAGCTTTTTTGCAAAATCAGCCCATAATTTTCTCACTGCTGGGACACAGACCTCCTTTCTTCGAGAAGGAATGGGCTGTATTGAACCACGCGGGTTCTGCGAGGGTTGGTCGACGTTTTTGGATCTAGGGCACGCCGGTTTCCTCTCGGTGTTTTCCTTCACCTTTTTGAGAGCACCGGTGATGAAATTATTTACACAAAGTAAAGCGCCTGGCTGGGTACGAAACCACGACCGACATTCATAAGTCTGGGTCGTTACCACTGGGCCACCGCTGCTCTAAGAGCTTGTTTACCTTCTTTATACTGAATTTCTTCGTCATACATCAAGGAATGCTCAATATATCATGTATTTACTAACAGCTATTCGCGTATACTTTAATTCTATAAATGGCTATTAATATCGTGTGTTTTCCACTTTATCGCAATTATGACAATTTGCCATTTACCGAGATCAGAAGTTAATTGCAACAGGAACGCTACGTACTACGTAATCGATGCAATGGAACGTAGTTTGACGTTGGAGTTGGACACAAAGAGAAAAGTTTATCAACTATTTTCTATGACGATGGGAGGAGGAATTATTATCGCCATTCTCATCTCTATCAGATTTGATTATTATTGCTTCTGATTTATTATTTTGTTTGTTTTCACATATAGATTTTCCCAAATATTTACTAAGAAACAGAATTCAAATGTATACTAATAATTACGCCACTGAAATATGTTTTCGACATACTACCAACGTAAACATGATTTCCAGATAAAATATTGATAGCAAAAGTCTTAGCGTTATCGTAGATAGTAAACTTTCTCCAATTCCTACAGATAAGGTCGACGATAGAACTAAAAACATCCGTCGTCTGAAATGTTTATCTCTTACAAGTCACGATAACATGCATACCACGCCAGTATTTCCTGAATTTCCTTCGTCTATTAATAACCCACCGGCAAATCTACTGTTCACCTGAATGACTTGATTTATATCTATCGAAAACACCAAAGTAAATTCGCAATCCACGGTAGAAGCGGCCACGATATTTTTCTTCTTATACTTCTTTGAAAGTTCGCCCGAACTCGGGTGTTTTGGTAAATATTTTCAACTGATTAATTCTGTTTATTTTGTAGATTAAAACACGATTAATACAGTTTTTCGTGTAATCGCACACGACGTATCGGCTCGGGTTCAGAGCGCAATTGCGTCAGATAAACACGCCTGAATAACAACTGATAAAGACAATAGTCCTCGCTCTTATGCAACTAGATAACGTTGGCTGCGCATTAACTCTAGTGCATACTAATATGATCCCTATACCTTCATTATATGGCACATAATCAGTTGGAACCGACGATAAACACTTTTACAGAGTAAAGCACGCTGGCTCACAGCTGTGTAATGTGTATGCCATTTACATAATCTGGCCGAAGCGAAACCGGCTGTGAGGACAATTGGTAATCAATTTTCAATCAAAGTACAAAGTAATAGAGTACACTTTGTATTGTTTGCTACAAAGGCATATGTTTCCTTTGAATAACGCGTGCAAACAGTTGCAGAGTCGACATATAGAAACAACTTCCGCGGCAATAAGTGAGTTTCTACTTGATTATTAGGTATATGACGATGGCTGGCATTTAAGATTTACCACGCATATCTGTGAACTAAGAAAAATCATTTTAAATCACTATTTGCGTCGATTTCTTGATATTACACTACGTGCAAAATGACGTGGTTTGTTTACGTTTCACAATCATAAAAATTTGAAGAATAAAATTCGTGTTTTATCCGGTCTTTCAAAAACATTGCACGATTCCCACATCATAACAACAATTTAGAAAAGTTGAAAATACCGTATTCAAACTAGATATATTTATAGAAACTATTAGTTACAACTGTGGTCACTCACCTAAGTTTTATCAGAAACATTTTCCCACAGCCAAAAACAGAATATTTTTGCGCAGCAGTCAACGATGGCACACGTCTAGGAAGCAGAGAGACATCAACTATAATGAGGACACACGCGGAATAAATTAATGGAGATACGATCGTGCCGAGAATTGATACAATTGGAAGAAACAAGCTTGAAACATAATACGCATAGTATATGAATCTTTTAGCACACAGATTGAATGCGATACTCATGATTTGTTTTGCTCTGTCTAATTTCAACTGGTCTACACTCTACAGCAAGGCAAGAACCTTGTCTTATTCTGTTCCTTGAGGTTTTAATCTGGTGCAGTTCATAAAATAATTTTGTGCTTTTTTAAAGAATCCATTTCAAGTAACTATTCCTGTTAATTGACACTTCTACTCTCGGTAACTATGGTCAATATAATAGTAAAGCGAAATAGGAAGCCAAAAGTTAGAAATTTTTAAAACTTGAATTTTTTGGACTTTAGCAAAATAGGAAATATCAAGGCATAATCTGCCCAAACGCTATAAAGCATGAACACACGAATCGATCATTATTTTGAATAACCAATTTTCCACGCCCGATCTGACACGGAAATAAAAACAAAGATATATTTATAATGTACACGCGAAATGTCAATGAACGTAGGGTCGCAGCTTTAGCTTGTGCCAAGAATGCGCTAATTAAGACACACATAAGAAACCGTTTCACGCCAACGTATTGACCTATGGAAACATGCGACGACGATAACAATTATAAATATTATCGATTCATTGGAAATTGGAATTTGTGGTCGTCAGTGGAGAAATTGAGAAACGATTTCCGATATTTGCTAAAACTGTTATCAACGACATTGGAAGCAAGTGAACTGAATTCTAACATGCAAAATAAAATAAATAAATTCACAACTTGCTTTTAAAAATAAACAGTTAACTTTGGACTTGAACACATATATCACTTAACAAGAAAAGCAAAGATCTTTTAAATGAAACTCTTTACGACCGACTTTAATGCTACATTTAGCACTAAAACAGATACACTCAAAATTATACCGTTTAAATCATCAAGACTAACTCCGAGTTGGACGATCTGCGTATGTACGGCTTCCGGCTGAGGGTAAGTGTCATAAGGATGGGCAGGCGCATCCTCCTGTGTACCACTAACAATATAGTTACCGCCATTACCAATGAGTTGACCAAGCGTGATGCTTATGGGTACAACAAGACAAGGTGGGGTTCATTTAGAAGGCCCATGTTCTGACTTGTCCAAACCTAGATGGTGGGACGAGCTTGCCTCCCATATCGAAAGGACTGGCTCTCATTTGCAACGAACAGAAGTTTGATAAAAGGGAGATGGAAGCCTTTATCCTGCAGTAGGATAATACAGACTAAGAGGGATGTCCAGGAGTGGATATTAACGGGCTAATTGGTTAAGAATGTACATTGATCATTTAATTTAGGCAGAACGCGTGCATTTTTTGGGCTTATCAAAAACCTGTCTAAGTATGTTTGCATACCGTTTATTATTCAATACATATTGGCTATCGACGTAAACCATCGGCCGATGAAAATATGATGGTTCTTAGACAAACTGCGCAGTGTAACAATTTGAGTAGATACAAAAAAAGGCATGGAAATAGATTTTGCAATAAGAATAATATTTTTATAAGAAGATTTTTTTTTGGCAAACCAGTTTTTAATCTGCTTGTTTTTCCTCCTAAATGTCTAAACTTATTTGGCTAATGGACTTAGTTCTAAAGTTATAAATAAACATTAATTAGGAACAATAATTGTCGATTTGGATACTACTTGCCTATATAACTGGTTGCACAAAGTTTTGTGGCAACGGCTTCACGCTTGAACTGACTTCGTTAAATTAACAGTCACTAAGTGGAAAACTTATAAATCCAATATGGCCGGTTTTAATCCTAAACTAATGCTTCTAACATGCGTATTAAAACACGGTACCTTTATAGTTTCCTTATGTCGAGCCTGATTTATACTCCTTTTACATTAACGTCTTTAAAAAATTTATATTAATATGCTAAATTATGGATAAAAAGAAAAACTTCTTTGAAATCAAAAGTGTTCCCGTCACAGTGGTAATTTGCAAAATTATGACAGCTGAGTCATTTGGGCAATTAACTTAAATTCTCATGTGTGTGTTTATAACGGATTTAAATACGTAACTGTATAATTTGGAGATAAACGACCTTGTAACTGTGACCTCTAAGGTATTTAAATAATCATCTCTTTCGTGTTTTGCTATATTTGTTTTCTACTTCGATAAGATTGGGATCGATTGTAAATCAATTTTCGTTGATCAAACCATTTAAGGAATACTGGATGTAAAAGGTGAAGAATTAAGAAGTATGAAGCCACTTACATAAACGGATCATATATCCAGCTGCACGTGACTGTGACAAGCTGCCACAAGCTACATTTGATTGATTGACTGACTGATTAAAAAGCACTTTAATACCAAGCCTTGCTTATCCTGCCGTCCTGCCAGTCATACTGACTTCCTTTAAGGCTTCATCCTGATCACCGTTTAAGGACTTGACTTTGACGTTTGACAGCAGCAACAGGTGCGGATAATGTGGAATATTAAATGACAGGTAAAGTACTTATCTACTACATTCACACAATGAGCCGAAAGCTGACAATGATGGACATGAAAGAAGAGATAACAACGTATACAATGAACAAGAATTTGGGTCCAGCAGAGGACTGCTACAACAGGCTCATGATAATGATGACGATGAACAGGACACTTCAGTGTAGGAAAGAGATGAAGCTCTGCAGGACGTATAGCTCCATCTCTTTCCCCCACGAAGTAAGATTAAAATAATACTGCTGTAAGCGGAGGTGGTAGGCCCCCTGCGGGGTAATTGCGTAACACACTTACAGTAGCAATGGCTTTCATTTTGATAGTATTATTTACGTTGTTGAGCAGACAAAACTTTTCGAACATAAGAAGCAATGGATTAGCAATAACCTTCAAAATCATTCAGATTGTGATTGAAACTGTGACGAAATTACGGTGTAGGTGGACAAGTGCAAAGAAAAATCAAATATTACCTTCTTTGCCCGGTAGCTCTTTTACTATTATAAATTTTGCATCAGTGAGCCCCTGTATCTAATACAATTTAAATTAAATCTATCAATCATGGTTACTGATCTATCAATACGTAGAGGATTATGGCTCCTAAATTCGATTAATCTTTATTTTCAGCACATAGGACCGAAAGTATCTGTATTCATATGTCTGCTGACACGTTGTTTTGCTCACATGAGAAGAATATTAAGCACTCATTTACTAAAGTTATATTATTATATTTGTGTCAATAAAGTTTTTATTTTTGCCCTTTTTCTTTTTGACGCAGTCAACCCTTGTTTCATCAACTAAGATGTAAGCATGTATGATTCTGTTTTTCAGCTTTATTACTGTTATTTTAGTATCAGTTTCTACTACTGTAAGTTGTGTGTTCTTCCACTTTATTATTGTTGTTCTTGTTTGAAACATTTTGTAACTTTATTCAGTTTCCCAGATACATTTTATGTTGGCTGTAGAAAATATTTCGCGTCGCTAGTCTATCAGCCATATGGCAATGTTCAGACACAAAGGCTTAGGAAACTCAAAGTTTATTAAAATCATCTTTCACTCAATTTGGTCCTAATCGAGTGTGAATGATGTAAGGTTAAGTTTTTGATAGAATTTAGAACACGGCGAAAATATTGTTTCCTTACGTTAAAAGTAAAAGAAATTTGAACATAGAATATACGTATTTTATAATAACACTCTTTAGTGTTAATTTTTTTAAATTAATTGTCATCATTTTGAGTTAGATCATATAGATCTAGACCTTTTTCCTAGCCAGGTTTAGGCCAAATTTTAATCGGTTAGGTACGGTAAAGCCTTAGATTGATTAGGCTTTACGAAAATGATTATGTAGGCCCGAATTGAGATGCTCCAATTCCTTACGAGATGAGTCGATTAGTTTATGGATTCTAATAGACTTCTACGAGAAATTAGAACTACGTGAAGTAACTAAGTGATATGATAAAGATATTTGAAGTAAACCTGAATTACTGGTGACTTCTAATGAACAAGCTATATGTGCCTTATAGGACATCTCGTAAAAAATACTCTCCTACCAAATAAGTTGTTAGTCTTAATAAACGTGCACTGCCGCAAATAAGATTTGGCTTGACCTGAGTTCTAATTAACAATGTCTACAACCAGAAATCTACCTACTAGACACTCTTTCTTCGTTTGTTTATCGTGTCGTGTTAGGTCATATTCAACACTAGTTCAACCCATAATCGAAGGAAAAACAACCAATTTTATTCTTTTCCTAACCAAGATAATAAAATATCATAGAGAAAGACATTATGATAACTAACGCTAGCATAACACTGTCACAAAAGGTTATTTATTAAATTAAATTAAATTAAATTTGTTTATTTCAGACTTTTTGGTCCATATTTTGTTAGTATTTATTACAATTATCTTAAAAACTATGTTAGTCATGAGGATATCAAATTAATGTAATTAGGTAAGTATCAATGAAATAAATAACAGAATGTCAATATTTATACTGGTGCCGTATTATGAAGTATTAATGCCACCATTTTCCAGTGTGAGAGAAAGACGGAGCTAGACAAGGCCGCTAGCACCATCCCGTTTTCGCAACGGAATAGTGATGGCAATAATTCATAATACTACCCCTGAACTTTGTTAGTTCGTTGTCACATTAGAAATTGTTAAGAAGTACCACTACGGGTCGAAAGGTTTAGAGTAACGACCGCGGACCGGAAGACATAGCGTTGGCGTCGGAAGGTCACCCACAAGGTGGACCGAAGACCATATGAAGGCCGCAAAAATCCGCTGGAAGCGAAAACCACAGAACCGGCCGAAATGGAGATGCTTAGGGGGCCTGTCCAGTAGTGAACGTCTTTCGGCTAAAATGATGATGAGAATGACGACGAACAATGCTTGAAGATAAGTTCACGGAAGCAGAGACCCATTTAGCATACAGGTTGTTGTTCAGAAGGTGTTGGTGTATAATGAGATTTGTGTTTTTAATCGGAACCACGATACCTGAGAAATTTCGAGCGAGAGAAAGTGATCAGTTTAAAAAAAAAAAATATCTAGAAGCAATCTTCTTGTATCGATACACTGCGTCTATGTTGGTGCATATTTTTCTCGGTCCACTTTATCGATATTTGCCGCCAATCTATACTAATATCCTAATAAAGCTCAAGAGTTTGATAATTTGTTTGTTTGAACGCGCTAGTCTCTGGAACTACTGGATTTGATAGCCCAATAGATCTTTGTAGCACTTTACCTTCTGTTTTACCAACTAACTGTACTGGCCCATTTCACAAAATTCTGCAAACTCCTAATCTAATAAACTTGATTCGATTTCAGTAGACTCGTCCGACGAGTGTAAACATAAATGGCGATTGTATTAACATGGCCTTTTCACAAATAAAAACGAATTTGTGTCGCTAGAATCTATGATAAATACATTTATGCCTACGTCTAAAGCGCAGGCCACACTGCGAACCGGTCCATAGGTCGCGGTGTCAACCGAAGTGAGAAAAGACGCGGCCGCTTTATGAATAAAACTTAACTAACTTCTCTTCATTTCCATTGTGGCCTGCGCTTAAAGCAGATGATTTTAAATTAATGTTGAATTGACAGGCATCAGCATTGCAGTGGCAGTAGGCTCGACCTCTATTATATGGAACTTAAACATAACTGGCGAAATGTGGGTGTATTATAGGTACTCTTCTGCCTAGCCCTTTGGAGATTACAGGCGTGATGTTATGATATTATGTGAATTGAGACCTGTTATTACATTCAGTATTACGTTTGATGTCGATATCATTCACATGAATTCTGTTTATAGTTGTCTAGTCGATTTGATTGGTTCTTCTAAGTCTTTCATTTACTACTTCAATGAGATTAATGGTCTCTTGCAAGTCAATATGGATCGTCAAGGAGACCTAAAAATATTGGCGTAAAAGAAAATGACTTCACCAAGCGAAATGCGAAATGAGGGTGTACTATAAGTACACCTCTGCCTAACCCTTCGGGGATTACAGGCGTGATGTTGTGTTCACTAAAAAATATTGACGCATTATCAGACACGTCACTTAATAGTTTTGACAATGATTAATTTAATTTAGCTTTCAGATTTCGATAGCTGAAAGCTGATCTCTTCTTATCTAGAATGTCCAACAAACATTTACAGTACTTTTTCTGTGTTATTTCTTTGTCCTAATATTTGTCTGTTTTATTTTCTTCGTCAACATCGTCGACCCGAAACCATAAGTCTATAATCCGAACTCTCAATTACGCGATAGCCCAGTTATATTAATCCTTATTTGCTGACACATTCGAATGTTGTGTTAAGGCAATCAGACTATCACGGGGCATTATCGTGATAGAGATAAGATATTAGGAAAGCCTTACATTATAATGATATTGAATAATTCTGTTTCGTAAACAGTTATGCAGTTCGTTAGTCAGGTTGGTAATGAAATTCTCAATACAGGAAATGGTAGAGAATTTGGTAACGAATATTCAACTAAAGAGAAAGCCAGAAATGAAAAGGATGTGTCTGATATGAAAGTGTTCATAACAGTTTTTGCAGTGATTGACATGGCCATATTATTGGCAGTGACTCTGCAAGATTGGTTTTGAAGATTGGATATCAGATGTGATGTCAAACTTCCTGCTTCAAAAACGTTGGATTCTAGAAAGGAAAGTAACAACAATATAAACATCGCTATAACCATCGAACAAGTAAGAATGAACATTCGCGCCAGCCTATATCAATAAAAGGCCACATCATGCTCGCATCTTATCTCCACTTTCCGTGTCTGGTCATATTCATAGCAATAACAGTAGAAAACCAGCAAACACAGATCTTTTTGTGAAGGAAACCAATGTACCGTGCGGGTGGTCTTCTAAACGATTGGCCATTCATGCAATAGCGGTCCACAATGGGTGATACTGGCTCAATTTTGTCGTATATTGGCAGTTTAGTTAGGGCTTGAACTAGCCTCGCCTACACAAAGTTAGCGATGGATATCATGTCTGTCACTTGCCCTTTGTATGCCAAAGCCATTATACTCCGAGGAGGACGGATTTTCGGAGTTTTTATTTAAACTTGTGTGATGTGTATTTATAAATGTTGATTTAGTGTTTGGCGTGTTTGTGAGAAAATATACAGAGATTATTGAATGTGTGGAGGTTGGGCATTGACCTGAATCTGAAGTTTTATAGGTAGATATCAGCGGTTTAAAAAGGGTGTCAATTTGGGCCGTGGGATGGCCTATTAATACAGCAGCATCGCTTTCAGGATTTCAAGGTCTGGATTTACTTATGCATTTTTACGTGTGTCATGTGTAGCAAATTACCTAGGATTAACTAGAGAAATGGTGCAAGATAACCCTTTCAATGTGACCTTAGGATCAATACCATTTACCATTAAAGACTGCGCAGTGCAACTTCAGAAACAATAAAACAAAAACACACGTTTCATGAGTCATCCAACAACTGCTCAAGATAAATCGCTCTAAAACGTAATAACATAAAGTACAAAGAACTGTTACGCAGTTGTTGTCAAAACTATTATATCGTATGTTTACAGAAGTGATTATGAGTTATAACAGGCCACGTGTGAAGCTGAATGTGGAACAGCCGCGAAATAGGACAGAGATAGTGATGTTTTATTTGTGATAGCATGAAAGAGATATAGAAATATAAATTGGTGCAGGTCAAGTTAAAAGAAGAGAGACGGAGAGTACGATTGAGAAAGTATAAGTTAAAAGACAAAAATGGACCAGAAGGTCTAGACAAAGTGGCATTCCATTCGCGATAACGATGCTGGAAAAGTCAATAAGTATTGGATTACCAGAAGCTACCGCAAAGCTTATATCAATCTTGTTGAAAGTAGTTTTCGAAGTACGAAACACTTTAAGAACGATTCCCAACTGTCCAGAACCCTTTTTTTTTTATTGTTGGAAATCATCTAATGACTTGAGGTGGGCTAACTGACAGGACTGGACGGCGTGTCAGACTTTTACTGACTAAAAACCATCCGTGTTCCTTCAGTTGCCTGTTGCCAAGGGTCCCGGTATCCCTTTCGGACTTTCCCGCAACCCTGGCAGGATAGTCTAGGCCCTAAGGTACAAAGAATTACTGGCTAAGCTACAGCTATAAGATCTTGATCACAATTTTAGCGTATACGACTGAACATGAACGAAAATTGACGTCGATCGTTAAATTGTTGGATGTTCTTTTCTCATGCTTGTCGGCGTCGGCACGAGCAAGGTTGGCTGACGGGCTGACTGGCTAAGGTGTTTCTTACGTAGTAATTGAGTATTGTCGTTAGTGGAAGATCTTTTGATGCATCTTTTGAAGTTTGATTTCACCATGTGTATAGATAGTGCCATCCACGAAGACCCGCTCCGCTCCGTACTAAAGTACCTACAGCTTACAGTACAGTAATCGCGGGGTGGGGCGCGTCTTCGTGGACGGCACTGTCTGTATAGTGGTTAATATGCAATCTTGCAACAATAAGACCGTCTGTGATTGCAGTTTTGTCTTTGAATGTTTATTTTCGGTGCAGTTTTTAAAGGCAATAAAACATTTAACGTCTCCATAAACTTCGGGGTCAAGGTGATTCAAAGTTACCTTCTTTTTCAAAGATTTTATACAGGTTCGATTATTTAATCTTTCGGCCGTTTTGTGGACATGGCTTTTTAACACTTTGGCTTATTGTTTGTTTAGGCCTACTGTTTTTCCCTGCTGTGTTTCGTCCAGAATATCACACAACCCACTTGCAGTAGAGAAGGCAAAATTAGCGGTAAAAGGAAAAACAAACCAGTTCTTATTAGAAGCTGACATTAAAATGATAGTTGTACATATTTGGAGAGACGTGATTCCAGTACCGGTTATTAATTCCGTATCTACAACGTTTTTATAAAGTAAAAAAGAAACATTAAATTGGTAAATAGTGAACTTAATCATAGTAATTTATCAATGACGTATTTGTGACCAGTATATAATCTGACCATTTAATTGTCATTAAAACAATAACTGGCCGATATTTTTTTAAAGTTTAAAAAAAAAATAGATACCTTATGTTTACTGACGGCAAGAAAAGTCACGAATCTTCGTTCACGCAAAAGTGTAATTACCTGAAAAAATTAAACAATGACATTAGTACAGAAAACATAAAATCCGCGACAATCTTAATAACAAAACAATACAAAATCTTTCGTACATATTATAGATTTTATGACGACTTAAAATCGAAAGTCGTTTACAGATGTGTCAGTTGGTCAGCTGATCGGATGACCACAAACAAATTACCGTGAACCCTTTGTGACAGCTGTTATGGATTATAGCAAAGACATTGTTTCACAGAGGTTTTCTGTGAATCTATGGTTTAGTGAGAATATTATTATTTATGTTGCTTGTGGTTCAGTCGTCAATCAGTCAGTGTTATTATTTTTATAATGGCTTGACTTTGCTTGACTTGACATATATTTCGTTGTTCAAACTACATATTTGTATATTTGTAATCACGTTCTCGAAAACGGCTCTAACGATTTCGATGAAAGTTGCAATATGGAGGTTAACGGGGCGAAAAATCGATCTAGCTAGGTCTCATTTGTGGGAAAATTCGTTTTTTCTATTTTCACCCGAGAGCAGCTCGGTCAACAAGATAATCCATCCGTTTTAGAACCGAGGTGTATTGAGCTCGCGAGTCGGTAAGAGATAGACAATAGAATATGTAGAACAGTTTTGGCAGATAAATATTTAGTAGGTAGTGGTGATTTATTAATCGTGATATTTAATTTTATAATAAAAAAATCAAATACAAAATTGAATAATGCCATCAAAGAGAAAGTGAAAGGACGATGCTCGTTCGACTTTTTCTGTTTGCAGAGAAACTTTTTAAACAAAATTAATTTGAACAACACCGAATAAGTGTCAGCGAAAGTCAGAGTTTAAACTCGGTAATTAATAAATCTATTTACATTAGATATCTTTTAAATTCCAATTACAATTCCATGCCTTTGGCATAGAAATTGAATTTTGACAAAATAATTACACGATTTTTAATAAGAAAATTCTCGAAATTAATTTGCATTATATTCGTGTCAAGTAGCTTTCTAGAGCCTTTTGATCCATTTAAATGTGTTAGACAGATGGAATTTCGAGAGTTTAGAACTTCTAAGGGCAGCTAATTATTAATGACTTGAATTGGAATTAATTTTAAGTAAATTATTATTGTTAAAGTACCAAATTATGAAATTACACTATTTATACAAGTAATTATATTAAAATTATTGGTATTTGCCGTTTGCTTTTTCAATGTCGACATCTGCAGATAGATAATGTTTTTTTTTGTTGGAACAACTAATTAAATTGTTATAATCATTATTTTTGTCTTTTAGGACTTAACAAAAAGCCCATAGTGCTTTGAACTTTATCAAATTCAAATTTGGGCATTCGTGTGCAGAAGTCATTAAACCGTTTACACTTAGTTGACTTCCTTCTTCACTTAAACCGTCGTCAAGCGAAGGTTTCCATGTCTAGTCTGAATAAATTGTGTAAATAATAATAATCGGAGTTTACTGGTCGTCAGGCTCCGGCTAGACTGACGACTGGCCAAACCGGTTTGTTTGTAGGTCTCATACTCTTCCGCCTCCTGCACGTGTATTACCGATGTTAGTATTACGAAATAATTCTAACTAATTGAACAAATAGTACAATATTATATTGGAGTTGTCTAACACTTGTAATAATTTATTGTAGTAATTATAATTTATGTAATCGTTACTTGTAGAGTTGATTGTGATTATTACATACCTACCTACAACGTTAATAGTGTTATATTTATATTACTGGGTTATGTGGGTTGTACACACGGCTACACATCAAGCTATACATTTCCAGTATAAACTGACCTCGCATTGTACTGAAATCTTATACAATGCGCGATCAGCATACACTGGAAATGTATAGCTTGATGAGTAGCCGTGTGTACTATAGGTACACGTACAGCTCTGCCTAACCCTTCGGGGATTACAGGCGTGTTGTTATGTACCTATGTTATGTATATTATTGTATTTATTATGACATTAAAATAATTTATCAATTTGAAAGTAGAGAAATGGATAAGTTAGAATATGTCACCATCACAAAATCTTTTAGTGGAACATTCGAGACATCGTAGGTACACACGGCTACACATCAAGCTATACATTTCCAGTTTATGCTGACCTTGCATTGTACGGAAATCCTATACAATGCGAGATCAGCCGTGTCAGATGTGTAGCCGTGTATACATTCAGATAAGTAAAGATTTAAGATAAAAAAAACCATGTGGCATTTGCATGCATGTGGAACAAGACTTACTAATAAACCTACAGTGAAGGACAAGTCAATGAGTTTAAAATTACGGCAAAATAAACGACCAAATTATGTGAAAGTGTGAGCAGTGGTGGTCCAGTGGTAACAGCCGCGATTTACGAGTTGTAGGTCGTAGGTTCGAACCCAGACAGGCGCATTTTACTTTGTGTAAATTATTTGATCACTACTGCTCTCATAACGTTGAAGGAAAACATCGTGAGGAAACCAGCATGTCCTAGAACCAAAAATTCAAAGACATGTGTCATCTACCAACCCGCACTGGGCCCGCGTGGTGGATTACGGCCCACTCCCTCTCACCGAGAGGAGGCCTGTGTCCCAGCAGTGGGAACATTACTAATATTATAGGCTAATTATGCTAAATAAGAGTCACAAGGAAATAAATAGTTCGCGAGTGAATGACTTGACGACATTACGTTCATTGATAGGAATTTTTCAGTGGCAAGACAGTACTGGATTCAATATTGATATTCTTGGTTCCTATACAAAAACATAGAATGGGGCAGCTAGCTACACTTATTGGAAGCCTTATAGCATAACGTGTAACGGCTCCGATCTATGTGGCTACAGTCTGCAGACGACAGGCCCAAACGCATATCACTCAGTCAGAAAACAGGTATACATCTTCTCATTGACATTGTAAAGTATATGTTTAATAAAAGGTTATGCCAAATGGAAGGTCAGGTTATTACCCTAATCCTCCACGCTTCGATCTGACGAACAGTTCTTTAAAATTCTAGAGATTTCAACTGACGTTCTAGTTTTGTCGGTATAACAAAATGCATGACCAGATCGGTGAAGCCAGTCTCTAAATTCATCGAAAAGTAATTCTTTCAGCAATTTATAAATATTAATAACAAAGCGATCTTTCAAGGTTTTATTACACATTAAGTATAATTATTAACTTTATACGGCGCCAGCTTTTAAAGTAGTATTATTAACCTTGGTAGTGTTGCATGTACTCTATTTTTTTTAAATAATATCTGCTTACATAATTTAGGAGGAGGCTAATTAATAACAGCTGCACGGGTCGATCCATCAGGTTAAGCTAAACTTGCCGGAGTCGGTCCGGACGCTAACCATCTTTACATACCGGGACTGCTCCGTGTTTCGAAAAGCACGTTAAGCCGTTGGCCCTGGCTCTCATTAGTGGATCTTTGACAATTGTTACGGGTCGTCAGAAGCCCGACATTCTGACAATTAGTCTTCCAAGGGGTATCGTATTAACCAGTTACTGGGTTGTGGAGGTCAGATAGGCAGTCGCTCCTTGTAAAATACTGGTATTCAGCTGCATCCGGTTAGACTGGAAGCCGACCCCAACATAGTCGGGAAAAGGGTAGGCAGAAAAGGTGAGGCGGATTAATATGCTTATGTAATTTGAAGATTGATATGTTCTGAGATGATATTAAATGCGTACATTGCCCTATTTACGAAACAGTTGATAGAAATTACAATCATATGCTACAAAGTGTTGATGTTTTAAAAAACATAAAAATACAAACACATATGTCTGTCAAAGTTGAATTTAATTCAGAAATCTACAAGAAACATTAGCCTATATCCGCTCGGCATGAAGAAAATAACACTAATGCTAATGAACTCTGAAGAAAATATCATCGTGTGTTTACCGCAGCTGTAATCTCCAGGTCTTAAATTAGAACGTCTACATTCAGGCCTTCCTCACGATTTATTGGTGGCCAGTTGAATTAATTAAGACATCGAAATTCACGTCATGCGGGAAGAGGATTATGCCTTTTGTCGAGAGATGAGAAACTGAACGGTAGAAAGGAAGATTATCGGTAGAATAAAATATGTAATGGATAACTGAGAGTTGCCAAGAATCGAGGTGAGTATGATGTGATAAGAGAGACCTATGTCCAGTAGTAGACTGCTATAGGACGATGATGATGAGGAGAAAGCGTAGGTCTTCAAGGAGAATTTAGAAAGTGTGAGTCTCTTTAAACCTGTTATAAGTGCATCTGCAAGTAAAAGGCCATGTTGTAATAAATGAGATCGTAAACAAGTCATCATAGACAGAGCATGATCAGCGAAAAAATTCACAGAATGCTTAGTAGCTATCGTTCAAATAATCCCACGCTTGATTTGTGACGATTGTTTTTGTAACAAACAGTGGGAGTTCCATTGAATTGATTTAGATCATTCGAACGTAGTAATTACTTGGGTTTAACGCCCTATCTTTGAATAAGAAAAATCTTCCATTTAAGATTTTTGTAGTATGTCATATACTACAAAAATCGTTGGTTGTTCAAGTTAACATCAAGTTTTGGATAGTAAGCTAATATTGTGAAATAAAATTTTAATGTAAACAAATAAAAACAAGTCCAATGGGCGATAAAAATGACGCGACAAGGATTAATCGATTAACACATTACGAATTGAAAATGATAACGATGTAAGTAACTGATTTAATAAAAGTCAATGAATCTAATCGCTAATCGAATAATGATGATTCATTAAGATTTGGAACTATAAAAGCGAAACATGATACTTATAAAGTCAATATCGAGAATAAATGTGTAGTAGTTAAATAATAACAGGAGCATCAATTCAGTTACGACCGACTAAATCCTAGGTTTAGAAACGCAGCACTGAATAAACACATTGAAAAATGGTTTTCGAATTTACTAGACGTGGAATGAGTCAATATTAAGAGAGTTAACAACCTCGCGTAACTTTGGGGGTTAATAGGGTGTTATTGAAAGACTCAATTCCATGCATCCCTACTGATTTCGAATCGAGTACATTCCTCCCACTTCGATATATCGGTGTATATATGGGGTGAATGAATTTGAACAAACGCAGCAATCGATTGACGACACGACGTTGGCGGGTCATTGAATCGAATCGCCGGCTCTATGCAAATTAGCTGTTTGAGTAACACGATCGTGACGGTTTTTAGATCACACACGCTTTACTATGCTTTGTGTGTTTATGAGCTGCCTTCACGTAATTAAGGCCTTCCGTTTCCAGCAACAAAATCTGTGTCGACGAAATCTTGACGGAATGCATCTGAATTTTAATGTATTGTTTCTACTCCAAGCAGTTTTAATGCTATCTCTTCTTTTCATGGTAATTCTTCTTACTCAGTTTGGATAGTAGGTAAATGTCCTCAATCATTATCAATCGGTTTGTATACATTTGTTTAAGAAACAAGTTCTTATAATGAATCATTACTGTCATAAATCAATTAATATGAGTTCGGTTACCGCAAGAAGTGTTTTTTTTCTGATTATGAAAAAGGTGCAGAAGATAATAATTTATTCCACTATAATGACTTTAAACTGGCATAAACTTTTTTCAAGGCTTCTTTCATATAAACTGACATAACAAGGTTCTTGTAGAAAAAACTTACCTACACATATTATAGTGTAAGTACCTAAGATACAATGATAGAATTTTACGTCGGTTTTCGTAACAACAACCGAGAAGAGCTTTGCGTTTGTCATTTAAAAAATAAACGTGTCTGTTTTTCGTGGGCGTCTCTTGGGCCAGATTTAAATAAGGTTATCAATCGTCACTCTGGAAAATTTTGGGCACTCACTAAGAGTCAAGATAAATCGAATTTCAAACATTTCATTTGTAGCTTTAAAATCATATTTAATGTCAGACTAAAAGCAGTAAATGAGAATGAGAGAATAATTTAATTTACAAAGCCATTGATTATATCGAGTTAAGTAGTTGGCTCTAGAATATTGAAAAACTTTTCTTTGTTCTAACTTTATAACAGATTCTTTAGCTAATGTTGTACGAATTACGAATACAAACCAGTAACAGTGACCTATTGCGTTTTATATCTGCAACGCTCCATTTAGACGAAGTGGGGACTACAGTATAGTAATTGTCAATATCAACGAATCAGAGGCGCTATCAGATTCTGAGTCCGTTCGGTTTATTCTAGATCTGTCAACCTTGTTTGAAGTACCGCCGGTTAGTGCCCCCGAAATCTTCCAGTCAACGATCCTTACTCCGTAATGTGGATGAATCATCAGATTTATATCTCGGACGTGCTGAATAAAAATATACTGGAATTTATGTTGAATTGGGCTATAATTTGAACGTCATAGTGGAAGGTATGGTTAAGTTTAGGAATCTCGCGCACGTCCACGACTCCTGCCAATCGTGGCCGTCTGGTGCTATTGTATCGTCTGCGGCTAGTTGGCCATTGCGATCTAGTGCGCGATTCGTATCGGTTTCTATAGTTTACCTAGTCGCTACGACCACTGCTGGTTGTGGTCGTGGCCGTCTAGAGCGCGAGATCCCTTACTATTTGAATTTTTTGTTGAGAAAGATGCAGTCTGTAAGCTAACTCCATTATCCAAAATCCAAATGATTTACATTATTCGGCTGCCAGCAGGTAGGTTAGTGATTATAATAATGATTAAGGACCGATGAGTGTGCTTAGGTGTACGTACCTCAGTTTTAATGAAGTTTCCTTTAATTTTTTTGTAATTTATTGAACTGCGTTGATAACTGGAAACGTAAACAAAACAAAAGATCGCATCAATAACATAAAGAAAAAAATAATGACTAATAATAGACCTGATCGTCAGCAAGTAGCAACAGACTATTATTTATTATTACGTAACACTAATTCAAGAATCTGTTGACGATGACATAAAAATAATGACAGTGATAAATTGTGTTACGTATAAATGGACTGTTGTCATAGTTGCATACAGCGGTAGCCTTCAACCACGTTGTTTGATGTACCTGTCACCACAGAAAACGGAAATAAAGATCAACTAATATTTAGAAACGACGGACAAAATTACATACTTACTTATAAAACCACATGCAGTTTATGCAGGTTGCGCCAGAAAAGTGGGTGAATACTGAGATGACTGATAGAGATGCATGGATGGAATATATTTCGTTAACTTCAAATAAATTAGGTTAAGGGCTGGATGTTAAACCAAACTACCTACTGTTAACGTGTATATAAAATTTTCAGGAAATTTAGTTTTTCGCCTGGTTTATCATGAAGTTGGACTTCTACATATATACCTCCATCATTATTTTCTTTAATAATAAAGCCCTTGTTACAACCGATAGGTCACCATCTAGCACTTCACATATCATGACACGACATTAAATATACTTCGATTTTAATAACGAAAACGTATCCTTCATTACAGGTGATAGATAATTAGGTAGGTATTACAAACGAATACATTAAGTTTTTATTCAATACTGAAGTGCTTCATTACATAACAAAGGTTAATGTAAAATATTCGGTAGGTGCAGATACTTTTTGTGTTCTTTATTCAAATAAGGATCAGGTTTACGAGGAAAAATAAAACAGACAGACAGTCGGCAGAAAATATTATAGACTACTAGAACAGTCTATATTTATTTATTTATATATACTTTATTGTACACCACAAAAATATATAACAAAAGGAAAAAACAAACACTACAAAATATATAATGGGGGCGGCCTTATTATCGCTTTCCGCGATCTCTTCCAGGCTACCTTGGAATGGACAGTGATTTGCCTGGACATAAAATGGGACTGTCGTAGGTGCCAAAAATAAGTCTATAGTAATATACTAATGTAAAATGAAGATTATAAACGAGAA
Organism: Lithophane leautieri; assembly: GCA_949152455.1. Classification (NCBI taxonomy): domain Eukaryota; kingdom Metazoa; phylum Arthropoda; class Insecta; order Lepidoptera; family Noctuidae; genus Lithophane; species Lithophane leautieri. The sequence continues at coordinate 13,784,310 of OX424476.1, read as the reverse complement.
CAACAGAACTAAAGTAATCAGAAACAACAACAAAATAAATATAAAGTGAAATCTTGAACTTTAAACATATGTCTCTTATTTTATAATTCCTAAGCTCACCAAAACAGAGCTAAGTGGGATTGCGCAATTTACAAATTGCGACAAGTCAACGTCTAGATTGCACGGTGATGAAAATTATATCAAGCGAAGTGAATTAGTGTGCAGCGAAGAATTCGAGACCCAAAGACACGAAGCAAAAGCTATTGCAAGACGAGACACTCGTAAAATGAACGCGACATCTCCAATATTTGAGAAAAACTACGTCTCAACTCAACTAACATCAAGCTACGTCTCGATGGTTGATGTATATGTATAAACATCTTGTACCTAAAGTAAAAAAAAAACATTATTTGGAAAGGAATGAATGAATGAATGAAATGCATCGATACCAGCTTGGTTTAACCAAAACTGGATAAATCGAATGAATCCTAAGATTTGCACTAGCCCCTGGAGCTTCATGTTTCATGGGGCTAAACAGAGAGGCCATGGTATATCAAGGAGTGGACCGGGTGGCGCGGTTATGGTAAGGAAGACATGCTCTTAGGATATGGAAGGATTTGCGAGCTATACCGGATATGCATCATTGAGTAGGCAATGGACTAGTGGAGAGAGAACATTATCTGGAAAGGATCTAAAGCAAGCAAGGATAAGTCTAAAAAGAGGCACGATTATACAAATAAACATGTAGATGATAACATAAAATTGACAGCAAAAACTAACAAAAGAACGATCAAAATTACCCAAGTCTAGAAAATAAATGAGGAAACTAAATACTGAAAGAGAGCAGGTAAAAAAGTTTTACAAAGAAACAATAGGGAGCGTTAAGTAATGTATGTGTAGTCTGTCCACAGTCCAAGGACTGGCTGGATATTATTACAGAAGTTAGCCGCCGGCTAGACAGGCACAATAGCCAGACATTTAAAATCACCCAAAGCTTCGTCCGTCCCGCTTTATTGCTTAAAAGTCAATACACACGTCGAGGAAGCAGAATATTATAAAAACTAAATTGAAAACTGTCCAGACGATGTCCCAACACTTTATGCTGGTGCTGCAGAAAATAAGGATCGCAATTTTGATGCAGACGGGGGAATGGGAGATTCAGTTTCAAGTTTAATGCACGCATGTCTAGACGGGAGAATGTAGAGAGAATTTATGTAACAATATTATGTAAGTACACCCCACTGACTGTCTGGGCATAAACTACTTCAATATAGATTTTACGGTAAAAATTAAATTGGTTATTCGCTGCTAGGTAATAAATGCATTTTATGTTGAAGTTTCCATTTATTTATTTTTCCAGACTACCAATCATAACGTTCTACGAACTTTTGATTCATCTACAAATTCTTGGGAACGCTTAGTATACACAACAATGAAATAAATCGCACTATTTTCAGACAGCTTTCTAATTAAAAGTGACGTCACAATCACAAGAGGCGAAGGTGCAGTTTTCAGTAAAACTAAAATGAAACAGGATTTTAAGTAAGTGACATTAGAGTGTAGACTAACGAGACTGAAATTAAATTTTATTGCAGCACTGTTTATGTATATACAGAACTGCCTAGGATTACACTTAATAAACATAGAGCATTTTCTCTAAGTATGTACAAAGACAATTTTGAAGTGGCACGGTTTAAAGATCTGAAACGCAATAGGAAAAAGTGAGTACGTAGTTACAACAAAGGGTTTCGGTATTTCAAGTCGCCTTCATGTAAATATTTTCCTTAAACTCGTTGGCTAGGAGCCAAAATTACCGAGTCGAGTTTATACCTTAAAATTGCTTTATTTAGGTGATTATTTCCTTGGCCTGCAGTGCAACGGTATCTCCGGTACCCGTTACAATAATGAAGCACCGGTTACTCGAGCAGATTTCACTTTAATTACATGAATTTACGCAGTTTGGCAATTTGTGATCAATGTCAAGTGTACCTGTAATACTCGTATTGGGAATAAGTTTAATAAGGGTCTTTTATAAGACGATTTTCTGTGTTTGTGTGATGTTGCAGTAGCTGCATTTTACTGTTGCGGAAATGATGCAGTGATTGTGTTATATTTAGGAAACTCGACATTCAGTTGCTATGTCAGCGATGAAGCCGCGTTTAAACAAAAAGTCATCGGACGAGAACCCTTGAGTGGCAACTCGTAATTTTATCGAAGTAATGACAACTTCTTCATTGTATCGATAAGTTGACACAACACGGAGTAATCTGTTACATCATTAAGTCACAACATGATACAGCATTCAGTATGCCCCTTTGTCTGCCGTCTTTCATATCCAAGGTCATCTACACCTTGAGGTGGAATATTAAAGTTTGTCTGCAATTTCGAGCTCCATTATGGTTTTTCTGCGGTTTTATAGTTGAAATAAAGTTTTTATGAAATTGTGTGCAGTTCTTGGTAGTTTGTCTTGTCTTCGTTAGCTCGTGTATCAAGGTAGTTATTTAACCTTGAGATCCACAAGGTAGAATATTCTTGTTTAGTGATTAATTCTCATAGATTTTTATAAAGTTTATAAACATCAGCTCACATTTGAGAAATGAGAAAATTGATAGAGAAACACAAGTAAAACGTCCCACGGTGAGAAAGATCACAAAGACTCATATTCGCTTCCTGGTTTATGTGTCTGAGAACCAGCCGAGCGTCTGCCAAGTGTTACTGCCAAATTACCGACTGTCTCCGCTCTGAAAGACCCTTAGTAGTCTGCTGTAGGTACTCTAAGAGATCAGTAACTCAAAGAGAGTTCACTGTCTGAGAAATTTTATAAAATTTTACGAACTATACGGTCTTAAAACTTTTTACGACTGATCTTGGTTACTTAGCTTCGAAGTAACCAAGTAATAGATCGTACACTAGTGACACAGACTACGTTAAGCTGTGTATCCACTATGCTAGCGCACGAACTGTGCTTCGAGCATCTGCTTTGTGTTTGTGAGTGCCACCAGGACCACGGTGACAAAGAAGTTGCGCGGAGCAAAATGATATTTATTTCTGTAAATTGGTTCTAACAAACAAATATTAAAACTAGATGAGGTCGGTGTTTCCAACCCGACTACTCTCAGAAGAAACACCGAAACCTCCGAAACACCGGTCTCTTTTGAAGATCATATTAGGACCATGCAGATTAGTATCTGAAATGGTCTTATGAGGAACGAACCACACAGATTTGAGTTAACCTGTCCAGTCAGTGCACGTATTTGTCAGTAATCGTGTATCTCAATTACTCAGAACTTAATGTTGGTGCGCAAAACATAGTGCATACCCAGCTTTACAGTATCTATGGTTGCACAATTTACTACAGTTAGGAGAGTAAGGATCAACAGACAAGAGGCGATCTATCGTGTAGTCGTGCGTTTCGGTCGTTTTGCTGCAGTCACGAGCTTCAGTCCAAAGATAGCTGAGATTAGCTTTGTGGTTTATTTTATGGGCCCACGAATGCATTGGATATTTTGGCTGCAATGGACTTTGTAGCATTCGCAAATGAATTTTTGTTTGTTGTGCTTTTGCAGTATGGTAAGAATGGGAACACGTCGTGTTCAGGTTTGCGACTGGTCAATCGTCATCCTGAGGATGCTTCGTTGAGGTGAAACAAGTGTCGATTTCTTACAGGGTTTTTTTATGACTCTTGAAGAATAGCTAAGCGGAATAGGTTACTAAACATATTTACGTCTATTGTATTTTATAATGAATTTCCAAGTCACGCCTGAATCAATTAACTACGTATATTAAGAATGGGACCATTTTGGTAGCCTTTGTCCGACTGTCTTCTTTACAAGTTAGTGATTTTCATTAATTTAATGAACAGTATCATTGATATAAATTACCATTCAATTCTTATCAAGAGCCTCCTCATTTAATACGTATCTACGATGAGCTGTCATAACATCGTAAATATTGCAATAATCAACTACGACACAGAAAGACAATGCACTGACAAACGTAAACAATACAAAGACAGTAACAAACAAAAAGTCCCTATGACTCATAAACGTCAAGTAAATCACCTGTAATTTCATCAAGACGTTGCAAGAATCCATTGTTGCGCGAACTCTAGTTAATTACAAAAGATTTAGTATGTTACAAAGGCGCACACGCCGTTCTCTGGATTAAAGCCAACAGCACAATAAAATGTATAAAGTAACGAACAGGAACTTTCTCTGTGAATCAGAGTTTTGTTGACCTGACCATCACTTGGTTGATCTTGAAAGATTGAAAGATTGTGTGGAGTCTGTTTATAGTGATGAGCAGTTTGAGTGTGTTGTTGGAGATGATGCAAATTTTCAGAAGCTGAGTCGTCCAGAGACTGTTGATCTACATGGAAATTAAGACGACCAAGAAATGAGAAATGCTGTCATATCTTTTGGAGTCTATACTACATCTTAGGCATTATAGGCATCTGGTGTTCGATACAAGTCTACATTATAAGAGAACTGACCATTGGATTTTTCTGTTAAGGCCGAGGCTGACGTAGGGCCTCAGATTTTATCTCGCTCGTACCATAATACTCGCGGTCTGAGTTAGAGCGAGACTGAGTGGGGTGCTGGCGGATCTCAAGCCTCGAATAGTTTAGGTAATTATTTTTACGGTGAAAATAATGGTTAAAAAATATATGTAAGACCTGCTTTATAGTTAGTTCAGTTATTATGCAAAGATTCGTGATCTAATTTCAAGTATTTATTGAATACCAGCGGTTTATAGTTCGGTTTAGAGGTAACTTTGGATTTTTTTTCTGTCGATAATATTTTATGTAGTCGTGTTTTCGCCAAACATAAGACCTAGCATCAATCCTCAACTTTAACATATATTTATTTCAAAATTAATGCTGCAGTATTTTCGGAGGATATATATTTTAGGAGGATCATGCTAAGCAATTTGAGGTAGGGTAGGGCCTTAAGCAAATTGACAGTCAATTGGCGATGAGCCCTTAATATGGTGACTCTTGGGAACAGTACTGTCATTGAGTGATCTGACTACAGTATAGTGCATGACATGAATAAATATGAGGCACCTCTTGTCTCTTTCAATTTGGATAAATTCTTTCATTACAAAATGGATACTAAACTTAACAATAATGCTAGAATGCAGATGAATTAAGAAAATTCGTTTCCTGAGAGTGAAAATCTCTCTCTATTTTAAGAAGCTTTGCATTTTCAAACTAATATTCTTTTAAAATCCAAGTAAGTTCATGGATAGTCGCCAGTACTATTACAGAAATTTTCTTTATTTCGTGTGTGGCTGGCACAACACTAATTTCGTTGAGAGCGTTATAAACTTACTGTAGTACCTAATAATACATTTGGTAGTGGTTGTAATGATGCCTGAAGTAACTGTAGAAGTTTAACTACAGTTTGAGATCGTTTTAAAGTTCCGTACTAAAGTACTAAAGAAACCTACTAAATGAGTGGACAGTTCTTTAGGGGTATGAGGAACAGGGTGTAAAGTTCACTCATCCACCATAACAAAGGGAGGATCGTCCGACCAGACGGGTGTTGAGTGTCTGGCGGGCAACTGCCCGACAATTAATTTCGGGTTCTTGTATATATGTCCATTGCACGGTAAACTTTAATTGTGCGATGCAGGATTTATGTGACGTCAGGATTTTTGTGTGACGTCAGATCTTTGATACGTAGTTCGCATGTGGCGATGTAGATACCGCCACAGTTCTGGGCGATGATGGAAAATCAAATAGTGCACAACCTCTGATTCAAAGAGTCGTGGATATCAAACATATGGATGACAGATATAGGTCGTACAAATGTTTATTTTGACGGAGGATTGAATTGGATACACTGAGAATTGAAAACAGTGCCACATCGAGCTCTACAAGTGTTGATATTAATTAATTAGCACCAGACGAAACTATACGCAGTACATTGTAGCAAACACGATAGTAAATGATAACCCTTTTTCCCTAATTGCTTTTTACAATGTCGATCTATGAAAATATATTTTTCTTTTGCTCAGTTTTCAGCATGTAAACATAGTAGCTTCTAATGCGCAGTTTCACATTATCTATTTTCCTCAACCGTACGAGAATCAGCTGACAGTTTCTTATTATTTATTTTCAAGTTCATAACATTCTCATAAACAAACTGTTTTCGCCAAAAAAACGTTATAAATTGACCCGATACTATAATGTTCATGAATATTATTCAAATACGCATTCAACTTTCACTCGAGATTATTTTTATCCGAGACGCGTATCAAAGCAATCACGGCTGCAAGAGGTCAACAGACGAGGCCGAGATAAAATTCCTTTACTGTTCAAAACCTTTTAAAACTATGGATTTTACTCAACTAAGCGTTCGAAATTACTTTTAAAGAATTTAAAGCAGCTCTTGAATGAACAGGGCACAAAAGAATTATTTAACAATAGCGAATAGGCAAACGAAATTTATTGTAAATTGTGTTAAATAGTAAAGAAAGCCTTTTGAAATACACGTAAAAGAAAGTAGCACTAAGTTTAGCTTCATTGTATGCAGATGTTTACCTGAAAAGGTCTTCAAAGACTTTAATGAGCGAGCGACAAAACTAAGTATTTTACAACTTCTGTGCAATAAGCAAAGAGCGTAGGTACCTATTGATAAAGAGCGTTTCGAGGAACTGCATTGAAATGACAAGTACTTCGCACTTATCTCTCGTTATATTATGCACATAATTATTGTAAGTGGCAAGTTCACGACTTGTAAATTATCCGATAAAAGTATAAATAAACAAAAGAGGACATTCCTTTGATGACCTCTTATTGACATTTACAGTAACATCACTGTCATTCGACACAAGGAAGACTTAACCTAGTATAGTTCTGTAAAAAGTTTGTTGACAAAAATGATATCATACCTTTGTTTACTATTAATAGTTCCTAACTGTAAGTTGACCGCATCTGTGCCATACGGTTCAGTTGACCGCAAAATTGAATCATCGTGACACTAGTAGATAATTGTTTGTGTATGTGAGAAACTACGTACGGTGCAATAAGTTTACCGTTACCCAAGAGACGAGTTACCGGGCCACCAGACGACCATAAGATACCGCTACACGCCTTCTACGGCAACCAGCCAAATTATAACTGTATCTAGTCGCAAGTCGCAACAGAAGCGGAGGATAAACGCAGTCGCAAGTTCGTCTTTAGCCGCTCGTGTGCAAGCATCTCATTTGCGGTGAAATCGTGCGGTGCCACAGTAATGACCATGTCGGTGCTCACTTTCCAATCCTCGTCCTGACTGACATTTCGCGATGATCAATCGAGTGTGTGAATAGGTATACGAACACTGATAGACCTTTGTTGTTTGTCTATATGACGACGTTATGAGCAATGCACACATTTGCATTGAAAGACGTTGATATGCTTTGATATGTATCGAGGTCTCCACTGATATTATAAATTTGCTACACTCCCGATATAAAATTATAGATTATAATCTTCCTTTGAAACACCAATCCGTGAATGGCGTATATTACGTACAATGTCCGAGAAAAATAAAAGAAAACGAATTACCTTCTGGCACAGTGGCGAATGCGTAATTTTAGATGTGGTAAAAAATCTTCAGAACCTACGCTGACGGATCAGAGCTCCACAGCACAACACTTCACAGTAATATTACGCAGAAGAGGAAAAATTCTTTAAAATAACTGCACTAAATTTAGCCGATATACGCGATAACACGATAGCTCTAAACAAAGTAAGTGTCGACGCGGTACACGTCCGTCGCGCACGAAGTCCATACGCGAATAGAACAGCTTGTTGAGTCGAGACTCGAGCACTCCGCTTGTCAACAAACAAAGAGGGCTCGATCGCGGGCGTTCTGCGCAGGCGCAACGACGCCACACGTTCACAATACAACGCGTGTGAATGAACACGTAAACATTGAGTAGATTAGTAGATTTCGCTATAAAATTGGAAGAGTCGCGCCCGACACTCCAAGCAAAATAAAACGGTTTATGGAAAAAAATTGTACCTTCCCAATCACAAGGTTATGCTATCCGGGGGCATTCTCTGAAAACGTAATTTCGATATAAGTCTTATGAGAGCGATTGTCGAAGCGAAGCGAACATGAAACGAGCAAGAGCGCATCCAAACAATAACACGGGCCTTGCCTTATCGAGGAACGCGATATGTCGATATGACAGTAAAACAAATCGTAATTACAACGAGTCTAGACTCTTCGACAGCTGATTCCACATACATAATTATGGGTAGTTTGGTAGTTAGAAAAGTAAATCGTGAAAGGTCACGAATGAATGTTCTAATGTTGGCACGCGATACGTAAATAACTGTGTAGCCATGAACCTGAAGATGTGCGTTAGAAAAAAATTCGGGCCAAACGCGGGGGCGGGCAGGTAGGGATCATAGCTCGCGAGAAATAGTGCGGACATATGGACAATTTTAAAGAGTATCTTATTTTATATAGATACAGCGAAGCACTAAAGATAAGCCTTACAATGCAAGGGGGCGTTGAAAGGTGACGACTTCGACAGTGGTCAGATTGCTAGACAATAGATATTTATGACTTTGGATACTTTTTTTGGGGTTCATCTTTGATGATTTTGATTCGGACAGTAAGGATACCGAATCTGTTTTAAAAAATAAATTAGAAATTATCCTAATTTCGAAATCATGTCCGGAGAGTACGGTTTCAGAAATTGCTTTCAATTATTTAGGGCGAATTTTATCGATAAAAACTGAAAGCAATTAGCTAGATTTAGATTATTGTTGTGGAATATTAACACTGACAGCACTTAACGCAGTTTAGATGTATCGTATATCCTAAGCAGGTACTGTTCATTTTATTCTTTTCCTATTTATTATGTACTATTTATTATGCCCCAATCATTCAACCTGACTTGATATCCGTACGTCTTTTTCGGGTGACCAATGAAAATCAGCGCTGTGCTGTAGGTCTCCCTTAGCTCAGCATCATGCTGAGTGGAAGCCTTCTTGTCATAGTCATGACGTGCAGCTGCTTTTTTTTTTAATTTATGTTCTCCTCATCTCATATTTCTATAATTTATTTATTATGATTAAGTACTGTTATCTTTTTGTATGCACGTGTTTCTGTGACAAATAAACCTATTTTGCTTTCTTTCTTTCTGATCGCATTCAGTTTCATCAGTGAAATTCACTCCTAGTATCTTAAAAATTGGGACAGTTATATTATAATGTCTCACTAGAAATCTTGGTTTCCCTATTTCGATCGTCCTACAAATACCGTCGGATAAAACTGCGCACTACAAGTCAACGACACGTGTCAACATTAGAACAAACAATATTTGATCTAGTTAGTGCAGACCTGGACGTGGAGGACCACACCTTATTGTTTTGGAGGAGGCACTTTCTACCGGGGTTGGTCCTAAGTTCCATTAAAACGACGAAATTGTCTAAGATTACGTCGCGGCGACCCCATTGAAATTAAAACCCATAGATAGATAGATAAAACGTTTATTAGAATAATCATGGGTTTTAATTTTAACGGCTTCGATTTTCCAAATAATCATCGGCGTAAGAATTGAAAATGATAATCATTATATGAGTAATTTGAGAGACAAATAAAAATCTTTGTTAATAAATAAATGTTGTTAGAAAGGACCAATTTCGAAGCTCGTAGGCCCTACGTAGCGGTTCGTAGGCCTATCGTAGAGGCTCGTAGGCCTATTGTAGATGCTCGTAGGCCTAACGTGGCGATGCGTAGGCCCGACACAGCGTCTTGAAAGACGCAAGAACCAGAATCGCAGGACCAACAATCAGACTCGAAGTTCCGACGCAGTGTCCGGAAAGTGATTTAATCAAGTCAACACACTCGAATGGACGGAGACGTATTTCAAGTTTCCAATCATTTGATAAAAAGCCTTTCTTGCGTCAATGCGACGCAAATTGTGAAACGACTGTTTACCTTTATTCAGTGACTTTATTTAGTTATTTACATCACATGGGTGGTTTTTGTGACATATATTTTACGTAGAATAATGATAATAGTGAAGGTGCCTTTCTCCGGGTTTCGTGATTCTAAATTGAAGTTACGATGTAAAAATATTCATGTTCTGTGAATGTCAAAATAAGGTGAGTTTCTTTGATATATGGGCGAACTCCGTATTCGGGGTGACAGCTAATGTCATCGCTGTGCCATTGTTTTGAAACACGGAAACACATGTTAAAAGAATGTCCGAAATCCCAATACCAATATTTTTAGTGTCGAATGAAAACACAGATGCATTTCATGACAAAAAATGTTCAAGTACATACAGATATTGCTTAATAATCCACTCACTTCGTAAATGCAGTCATGACACAAACATGCATTAACGTTGACAGATAACAAAGTACTCCGTTGCACAAATTAGTATACAGAAAATAATTTGTACGGAAAACATTGAAATCATGCATCGTTACCCGAATATTTCCAAATGACCTTAAGCAAGGACAATGCCCAGTATTCAAAGAATCAATTCGTTTCAATTAAGAATTGACTTCAAATTAAGAATAACAACCTATTTTCGATTGACGTTCTCGAGATATTTTTAAACGGGATCAATATTGAGTAGCCTGCCTACTGTTGTGTACGTCATTGTTCTGATTATTACTTATAGGAATGTGAGGAGGAGCTCGTGGCTACGTAATAACAGACGCACGGGTCGATCCATCAGGTTAAGCTACGCTTGCCGGGGTTGGTCCGTGGTTGAGTGACCATCTTTACATACCGAGACTCCTCCGTGCCCCAGAAAGCACGTTAAACCATTGGTCCCGACTGTCATTTGTGGATCTTTGACAGTTGTTACGGGTCGTCAGAAGCCTGAAAGTCTGACAACCAGTCTTACCAGGGGGTATCATATTACCCAGTTATTGGGTTGTAGAGGTCAGATAAGCAGTCACTCCTTGTAAAATACTGGTATTCAGCTGCATCTGGTTAGTCTGTACGCCGACCCCAACATAGTTGGGAAAAGGCTAGGCAGATGATTACGTGTAGGAATGTTCATACCCATGTTTAAGTGCTAAAAGACACGGTTTAGTAGTGCTTTAAATAAAGCACGGTAATCAATAATGTTACTCGTACTAATGAGTATTATTTTCTGTCCCAGAAAAAACAGCCTTCAGACTTGTTTTGTCATCTCAAGCCGGAACTGCCTAAAGTTAGTTTCGGAGACAAACTGGTTTATGGGGAGCCTGATTTTAAAGGTGCATTTAAAAGCAACTTGTTGTTTATCACTTAAATTATCAACGTTTAAGAACCTTTTTAACCAGACTTAATATTAATTAATATACTCACTATAGACCTTTGATAATCCTTGTTTTTTTTTTTCAATTTAAAACTGTTTATAACCCTTTTCTTCATAATATAATACCTCCGATTTCGGAATCGTAGTCTCTTATCTTAGTTTTTGTTTTTTCATGGAACCAATCATAGCAGCTAAACATTGATTTAAATAGTACCGGTGATATGAAATGCTATAATTTTTTTTACCCTGCTTTTTATGGTAGTTCACGCAACCCTTCACGGCAAAACCTGGCATTTTTGCTCTTATAATTCTACGACCGCTCCCGAAGACAACCGACCACCGCGCACCGATCGCGTACTAGTTCAATTCGACCGTTTTAAGACCAAGTTCGAGGCGTCATTGTAACATGCGGTCCGCCCAGTCCTTACGCAGTAATATATATGTCAATGCAGCTTAACCAATGATATGCGTATTTTGTTTATCATAAAAGTAGCTAACGCGACAGAGGTTGTCCTGTCCTCAATCTCCATACAGAAAAATTACTTTCAGTTTTCACGAATTTTCCAATTTAAAACAAAAAATAGCCTAATCGGTCCAGCCGTTCAACGAACAACATTTATTTTATTTCTATTATACAAGGTTTTCCTTTTGATGTCCATAACTCTAAGTTTATATGCTATAAGTAAAAATAGTACAAAAGTCCTAGAAAAAGGGTTCCAAAAATACTTAGTTTCGAAGATAACAGACCCTCGATGTGTGTTGCATTTAATTGATAAATGGAGCAGTGGTCAAAATCGAGCTTCCAGACACCGAGGCTAGCCTACCTAAGGGATCTCGCGCACTGGACCACGACCACGACCATTGGTCGCACCGACCAGCACCCTAATTACGTAACGCACGATCGGTCAGAATTGGAATCGATTTGAAACAAACGTCTAATCCATTGCATCATAAGTTCGAAAAAAAATCTGCTCAACAACGTAACTTACGAACTTATGAAGCAATGGATTAGACATTTGTTACGAACCGATTCCAACTCTGATTGATCATGTATTACGCAATTAGGGTGCAGGTAAAGAAAAGAAATCGATACGAATCGCGCACTTGGTCGGCTAGATGGCCGTGCGACCAATGTATAATATTAGTTGCATGTTACATAATGTAAACAAAAACAATGTGTTTGGTATTGGTAAAACGCCAATACTTTTCCTTACGTAACATAAACGTAAGCCTGTCAAACTCTATTATGAAGTTGAAGTGTTATACAATTAACTACGTCCCTTTCCTCTGTATTGTGAAGTCTGTTGCTGTCATTTACATAATTTGTTTATTTTTTCACGTTTTCAAGTCTTTTACAGACTTTTGGCAGCTTATCGTATCTACAAACTTTTTCGATGTCTCTTTAATATTATGTAGATAATAGGTCGACTTTCCATCGTTAGGAAGCATAATGTATGCCTCGACTTGTTTCCGATTTTACGCTTAGTGTTTCAAATCAAATTAAACGTTTATTTGCTAGAATGACATTGTTTTGGTACAGGTTTTTCGTCTTATAGCCTAAGTGGCATTGTATTTTTTTATTAAATTTACATAAATTCTTATTTTATTACTATTATATAATTTTTTTTTTAAATGCATATTTGAAAGATACCTGATTGAGGGTCGCATACCAGGGCAGCATGGCAAAAAGGGAGGCCTATACTCAGCTGTGGGTGGTACAAGGCTGCCCAATGATCTTATTTTCTTAGTCCCACCATCATCTGCACTCGTAGCCACCACAGGAACAGGTTTTGTCGACGGAAGAATAGACAAAATGACAGATTGTGATTGTCAATCTGTCATATTGTCTATTCTTCCGTCGACAAAACCCGTTTCTATTGTGGTCATGCTACGCGTGCTGTAGAGTTTGGTCCAATCCACACAATTATGTATGTAACTTATCGAGATACAAGAATTCATTAGAATAGAATAGAATACTCTTTATTATGTACACCATAAAAAATACAGACACAAATGTAGAAATACTCACTCACTCAGTTCATTTATACTCTTCTAAAGAAAAAAATCTCTAAGATGCTAAACCATGATTTTTAACATAAACTACTTATACAATTTTCAGTAGTCCATTATTCCACTTCGAAATTCAATTTCAGATATGCCCAGGATGCTATGAAATCAAAGCTACTATTGATACCATTATACGAGACGAATGCTCAGTATCGCAAAAAACATGAAAAATAATATATTAAGCTCGATACGGCTTGAAAGTGTCTCTATTATCTGTCTGCGTGAAAATGGGTGAACTTAAGTAGAGTATTTTACATAGTATTTACTTAGTATTTTAGTATAATAATGATGTGCTTAAGTGAAGTGTCTACGATCAATACACATAGGTACGTATGTGGTAAATGTAGAGTGTTCTAAACCAGGTATAAAGAGAGCAATTATTATTTAAAAAAATGTCTCAGAAATACTTCAAATGTTCTGTATTACTTTGCGTCGAGAGTCGAGATTTTTTTTACTAGACATGACTTGAGTTTTCGAATAGTGTCCTTTGAGTACAGAAATTCCTAAAAAAGAAAAATATTTAGAAATATTAATGAGTGCGTCGTGCACTCGTTACAGACCTTTTATGCATCATCTGCATGAAAATTGGTTTTAGTATTTACTAGCTGATGCCCGCGGCTTCGTCCGCATGACAAATTATATACTAAAACCTTCCTCGAGAAACACTCTATTCATTGGTGAAAACAGCATGAAAATCGCTGAAGTAATTTTTGAGTTTATCGCGAACAAACAGACAGACAGACGCGGCGGAGGACTTTATTTTATAATATGTAGTGATCAATAAAAAACACATGCCACTAGCTGTAAAATAACATGTGTTTTATTATCAAATACATTTTACCTGTATAAATAACATTATTATACACATAATTTTCAAATATTCGATAAGTCGAAGAAATGTTGATAATGATGAAATATTGAATTAATAGATTAACAGACGTTCTCGATTAAAAGAGAAAAAATAGAATTACTCACGTATAAATGTTTAGGTTTTCCGTCCAACATAGTAAATAAATCCACAGACTAGTACATATAAAAAGTTCTTAAAAGGTTTGTTCCACCCCCATGCTTCGTCGAACCGATGGAAATTCAGGGAAATCACCCATGAACAAATTAATTACATCAGCCAATGACGCAACGTTCGATATTTGAATATTTTCCGAATAACAGGCGGAGTCTGGAAAGGGTAAGTGGAATCACTGATTACTTTAATGGAGTAATTGGAGACTACCCACAGAATAATGTAGGTATTATGTAGAGGGTAGAATATTTCAGCGAACGTGATTGCTATAGACGTCCGTTTAAATAGAATATTTCGACCAACAAAAAATCTGGTCCTTCGAGACTTCACTTTCGAATTTGACTGGTTCAAGTTTGATCCTAAGATCCGCACTTCCGATTCTACAATCATCTTTTTTAACTAAACTACTTAATATTATAACGATGTTGTAAATAAAAACTGAAAAAATGCAAACGTATTTCTAAGTTAAGCTTTGGCACAAATTGTAACTGCTCAAGCAGACAGGATCAGAAGCGCGATTTTATGTATTTATTTATGTAAAAAGATGTTGTGTAAACCGAGGATAGAACGGAATATAATAACTTTATTCCACTTCATATTATCTGTAGGTTTTGTAAAGAATCTCTCACACTATACGCAATGAAAGGTAGCCAAGAGCTATACCTAATATTGATACTTTTAACGACATTCTTCAAAACCAAACATGTATTTCTTGCCCTATTCATTGAGAATATCTGAGCGTGTTTTGATTCCACACTCTTTGTATAATGTCACCATAATTAATCTTAAATTCAAGGTCGCTTAGCGAGCTATGGAACGAGCTATATTTGGAATATCTCTGAGGGATAGAATCCGGGACAAGGTAATTCATCAGAGAACCAAAGTTGTCGACATAGCTCACAGAATAAGCAAGCTGAAGTGGCAAGCCTTAGAACTGATGACCGTTGAGGTAAACATGTTATCGAGTGGAGACCGCAAATCGGTAAACGTAAGGTAGGACGCCATCAGGCTCGGTGGAGCGACAATCTTCGCAGGGTGGTAGCAGCTAGATGAGAGTTGCCGAGAATCGAGATGAATGGCGTGCAGCTGGAGAGGCTTATGTCCAGCAGTGGACTGGTGCTGGTGGATGATGATGAATTCATCTTAATCAAGTGCCTTATACATACTTGTGAGCGGAAAGACAGTAACGACAAATATGAAGAAATAAACTGAAACTGTCTGTAACTGAGTGTACACACGGCTACACATCAAGCTATACATTTCCAGTTTATGCTGATCTCGCATTGTTTATGATTTCCGTACAATGCGAGGTCAGCTTATACTGGAAATGTATAGCTTGATGTGTAGCCGTGTGTAAAATACACAAATAAATTTAAAAAATATATACAGGGTTACTGGTAACTCGACGTATTCCTTGCAGGACGTCATAGTAGGGTTAAAATGCAACAAATTAAGCCACCAAAATGTTCTACCGAAATTCAGTAATTTTTGAATTAGTTAAGAGTTTTAGTTTTTTAATGAAAAATCCCAGATTAAATCATTTGAAACCAATTTAAAAATGATTTACGGCGCGACTGTACTGAAATTTAAGTTATTATCATAGTTGACGCCGTAGCAGACCTTTGTTAATAATTAAAAGTTCAATAATGCCTAAAAACTTTGGCAAATATCACTAACAAAACATTAAATTTTTTGTAATTTTTGCTATTACTTCAAAAACTAAAACTCTTAACTAATTCAAAAACTACTGAATTTCGGTAGAACATTTGGTGGCTTAATTTGTTGCATTTTAACCCTACTATGACGTCCTGCAAGGAATACGTCGAGTTACCAGTAACCCTGTATATAAGACTTTTCCATATTCGACAACAGACCCTTAAAAATCCGCGGCTGATCATGAGCACGTATGTATGTGTAGACGCGTCTTTACCTCGAACTGGTATTTTACTTAATACTTTGAAGTCTTTGTGTCAAAGTGCGTAACAATGTCAAGCAGTTTTTGCTTATAACATCAACGTTGCGTACGATAGTCTGTAAATAAGATATGGGCACACAGGGGAAACCTCGCAATTTTTAAGAGATTTTTTTTACGTTCAAATATCTTTTGATATATATATATTGCTGATGATAATAGTTGAAAGCATATTCTTATAGTTTTGGTAAACATACAGAGGATTTCTTAGTGTTAGAGGAGAGAGAAAAATCCAGCTGTCTCAAAACACACTGTTCCCATACCTGCTTGCGTAACACACTTTCAATCACAATCTGCAAGATTTTGAAGGAAGGGCTAATCCATTGCTGTATTTTTGACATATCTGTCAGCCCAATAACGTAAATTACGCTACGAATGTTGTTCAACTTTCAAAATTAAAGGCATTGCCATTGTAAGTGTGTTACGCAATAACCCGGCAGGGACAGACCACCGACATTATTTCTATCAAGATTGCCTCTAAGGGCATGTATAACAAGTGTATTTTGAATCACAGCTGAAATGAATAAATCTGCATGATTCTTATTACTCTAAATCACAGTGCGGACAAAACCGATATCAACAACACAAAACAACGTCAAATCTTTCCTTGACAAGCTTTAACGAAGATTTACAAGGAAGGAAGCCCCCAATCAGTGCATCACACCTTGACCCACGGTATCAGCTGGTGAGATCTGGTTGAGTCCTTGACACGAGTAGCGTGCCAGCCAATTGTGCTGGTGTGCATAATTTGATCGATTTGTGCCGTAATGTGGCTGTACTACGGAAATTGTTGATTGACATTATTTTAATCGTGTCAAAATATTTTGTTGTTCGGGACTATAGATTTTGAGAGAGAGCACATAAAGTTCCACTATTGGTAAACGTGGTGCACTTTGTGAGGCTGTTGAAGTGTTGACCAATTGATGAAGAAACAAATAAATTATATTTCAGGCCAGTAGGACTGGGAGGGCAGTGGTGGCCCAGTGATAAAGACCCTAACTTCGAAGACATGTGACATCCACTCCCTCTCGAAGAAAGGAAGCCAGTGTCCCAGCAGTGGGAACATTAAAGGCTGATTATGTTATGGTAGGACTGCCCAAAACTTGAGCTTGAATAACTCCAAACGTCAGATAAGTGGTCCTCCCTGCTACTACCTTATGATTTAGTGGCTGGAAACTGGAAGGACCAGTGTTGAAAGTCTCTCTTAATTTTCAGATTTTCTCGTATCCAAAACAGGATTTTGTATTTCATTGAACTCAGCTATTGCTATTTTCGTGTGGTTAGTGACTAACCTGGTGTCAGAGTTTTAAAGCCGCCCATGGGCCTCTGACTTCGCTCTACATGCCGTTGAGAAATATCTTCAGGCCATGGTACGGAGCGAGAGGGCATGGGAAGCCGTCACCTCCTTCTGCGAAGCAGTAATGCTCGCGAAGGAGGAGGCGGAACGCGTGAGGGAAAGGCAAAGTTTGCGCCCTCACGCCCCTAACCGCCGCCGTTGGAGACGCCCTGGGCGTCGGGAATCCCAGGCGGATTTCCGGCCACCATAGGCGCGGGCTTGCGGACGGCGAGCAACGGGCAGCTCGCCGTCCGATAAGGACCAGGCCCGGGTCGATGGCGCGTCGTGTTCCACGCGCGCCTCAAAGAGATGTCAGCAAAAATGACGGGGTCCGCTAGGACCGATGCCTGCCAGGGTTGCGGGAAAGTCCGAAAGGGATACCGGGACCTTGGCAACAGGCAAATGAAGGAACACGGGTGGGTTTTAGTCAGTAAAAGTCTGACACGCCCTTCCGCTCCGCCCAGAGCGGGAGAAGTCATTGGATGATTTCCAACACTCAAAAAAAAAAAAAAAAAAGGCCGGTTTCCTCACGATGTTTTCTTAACTTAGCTATTATGGAATACATTATTGTCTTGGTGGTTTCCTCTGTAATAGAAGAGGTCCCGCATATAACTCTCTGAACAAGGTGCAAAATGTTAGGAATCTTTTCTAATATATAAAATTCTCGTGTCACAGTGTTAGTTGCCATACTCCTTCGAAACGGTTTGACCGATTTTTATGAAATTTTATATGTATATTTCGGTAGGTCTGAGAATCGGTCGTAATCTATTTTTCGACCCGGGATCGAGACTTACGCGGGTGAAACCGCGGGGACAGCTAGTATATTTATTGAATAATAATATATATTCATAAATAAATACATCTTTTTGTTCTTTATCTAATAGTTTATTTATGTCCATTTAGATAGAAGTCTCGAAAGCTTCATCGTGATATGATCTGAATATACTTACCAGGAATTGTAACATGGGAATTACGAGTACTTTGAAGATACTTCCTTCTCGTTAGCATTTTCTTCGTAGAATTGTAATAGTTAACAACAAGGAAAAATACAATTTTTATCTCGGAAATCAAGACAAGAATGCGACGTAGAGTTTTATGTGTGTCGCGTTGCCGCGTTGCTAGTTTTAATAATAAAGAACATGCATGACTTTAAAGTATGAAAGATTGTTCACAAAACAGAAAACGGTTTCGTTTTATTCCGAACTGAAAAATAACTGTTTGAGAACCAAAAAAGAGTAAGTAATTATAAATTATGTTATGAATTTATCGAAAATGTGAGACAAAACTCAGTTTCAAATTGAGAACAATAGAAGCAACCGTTGGTTCCACACGCAAGAGGATTACCATAATACAAAATAACACGGCAGCTATTATATTTTTTACGCGTTCGCTTTTCAAATACATAATTTAAAGACCAATGGAGGCACAAAAGAGGTTTTAATTAGACTTCATTCTCCCACAGTACAGTTACGGAATTTAAAGTTCTCGCGAAAATATTTCACAAAAAACCGTTAAACAGTTACTAAATGGATCTATGCGTAAAAACTGGGCCATGTCGAGTGCAGAACCACAATCCACATTCATATCATATCGGTCACCAGTTGTATGTTATTATGAACACTTGACCTCATTCTATGGCAACTATTCATTCAGAATTTATTTTTAGAGGTTAATTTGCATTGCGATAAAAAATAGCTGTAACAGCTAACGGTTTTTTGCGTGCTTTTGTTTTTGTTATATTATTATTACTTTTTATTAATAAGTAATGGACCATGCGTTCTTTTTATATAATCAACTGTTAGTCGTGCAAATTAATCATCATAATAATATCATCAATCAAGTCTGAATTTTCTTACTGTTTTTCCAGACGTGTTTTCCGTTCAGTTCGGTTTTTCTGCCCTCGAAATCAAAAGGGCAACCATCATTGGTGTTTGGGCACCTCGAATTTGGTCCTGGTCCTTAGGGAGGCATATGTTGAGAGCTACGTCATTAAAGACAGATTGGTCAGTTGCGTGATTGGTAGGTATAACCTTCTACTAATCGCGTTGCGTTATAAAACCTGTTTTCGTGAAGCACTGTATTTACAAATAACGGGCAAGTGTTGATTGAGAAATCAATTAAGGAAATTAAAACCGGAGTGGTAGCTTATGAGAAATTAATAAAGCGGATTGTTTTTGTACGGGGTTTTGAGTGAGAAACGAGCTCCGCTGTTTATACAGACGGCTAGGGTTAAGGCTTTCGCAAACAAGCGCGAAACGACTCTGGTGGAACAATTTCTATGAAAACTTCACGGAAATTGTTCTAATGGTGTCGGCGTCGCGCCTGTCTATGGGAGCCTTTATCCAGAGATGGACTCTGCTGATTGATTAGATATTGCTAACAGAGCAGTGTGCTGGGATACGTTACTTGATTGATTGACACAGGTCAATGAAAGTACACAAAGGTTGGATAATAGAATTATCGTGACATACGAAGTAATTAATGACTTGATAAACGCCTATAGTTTTTAGATTCATTTAGGTCTTTTGTTTCTATTAAGTCCATTAACTTTTTTGATTTATAGAAAACGTTCTTATAAGTTAGATAATTTATCAAAACATTCTAAACAAGTACATTGGAATAAAAAGGTAAGTACTCATAGTTCTCAGTCAACAATTTCTTTGGAAGAGCTTGAAAAAAACAAAGTCAAATAACTAAGCCTTATGTTTACAACGTCATGACCGACAGCCAAATTGTTTCGTCAACAAGTTTGACGTTCAAAAGTGCCTATATGAAATAAATAAATTGACTTTGACTTTAAAGTTAAAAGAAAAGTCAAGGTAGATTCTTTTTTCTATGCAAATATAGAATAACAAATATGTACTTTTTCTCAAACATGCTTGGAAATTCGAGCATTATTTTGACAACCTTCTTCGAGATAAATCAAAATTGCTGTACTAGTAAAAAACAAGTGACGATGCGGCCAGCAAAGTTACTATGAAAATCTGGCGTGTTTAGCGCCCAAATAAATTACTATGAAAACTCATATCTGACGTGTTATTTAAAAATTGAACGAACTTTTTACTTTACTTACACACGGCGACCAAGGAGGTAACTTATCAAAGATTTTATTTAAATTTCGAATTGGCTTGCAAATAGAACAAAGAAGAAACAAATGAACATATTGGCGCATGAAAAATGATAGTTGTTCGTCATTGATTCTGGAATTTCTATTTAATTTACTCAGTTTGAATTTCCGCGCGTTGTTTGAGAAAAGTACTATACAAGCCTTGGCCGCGATCAGGAATTGATGGACTCACGCATGAGTGCCTCGGCTTCGCCTCGGCCTTCATTTTCACGATCGTCCATCAATCCCCTTATTGCTAGCCGCGACAGTAATGTACTATATTTGTTTTGTTGAAGGCAAATTCATGGCCTTTGCCATAAATGTGGACACAATTACAGGCTCAATGTCTAACGGGCCTCTGCGAGTTAGCTTCGGCCTCTGGTACGCCGTCCAAAGATCCGGGTCCCGAGACATGCCAAGACATTGTGATTAACAAAAATAAATGAGATAGAATGAGAGTCATGATGAAGAATGTAAATGATAGGTAGTCGTTTTTTATTCTTTAAACAATATTCCGAAATATGTAGCAGATGTGACATGCAGTTAGTACTCGACTCAAAAAGGGCACAAGCTTTTACTGTAAAAATGAAGTTTGTCTTTGCATCCAAAATTCCAAGTCAATCCATCGAAATATAAAACCATAAATAAAATATCATTATAAAAGAAATATCATTATGAAAGCATCAAGTTTGTCAGTCATTTACAAAATACACGTGTCCAGCTTTAATGTGGACACTGGACACCAATCAATTACGTATGAAAAACTGACTACAAACTAGGACATAAATCACATCGGACTAAGCCTAATGACACGTGCTTTTTTTAACCACGGCACCAGAAATCGATGACTGACATCACACGATCGAACCACCGATATATACCATTAGTGTCTGACATGCACGACATTCCGATATGGAAATACTATCTTTTGACCGTGACTTTGCCTGCGTGGAGAACGTACTCCCGGGATAGAATCCTATGTCCCAACCCAGTTCATGGTCTATCCGTGTGCCAAACTTAATTAAAATCCGTTTAGCCGTTTAGGAGTGAAAAGGTTAACAGACAGACCGACAAACAACGAGATAGAGTTATTTTCGCATTCATAATTATACTAGCTGCATCCCACGGTTTCACCCGCAAAAGTCTCGATCCCGTGGGAATATCGGGAAAAAAAGTATCCTATGTCCTAACCCAGGTTATGGTCTACCCATGTGCCAAATTTCATCCAAATCTGTCCGGCCGTTCTAGCGTGAAAGCGTAAAAAAGAAATAAACAAACAATTTCACTTTGGCATTTATAATATTAGTTAGGATTGTTTTTGAAAAGTTTTTCTCCTCGGGTTTTCTCCCGGTGTTTTTCCTTATTCCCGCCCTGAGGGCCTCAGGGAAATGGAGGTTCAGATCCCCTGTTAATTAGTAACAAATACTGTATCCCAAGTAACTAGTACTTTGCTAAATATTTTAACTGTGTGTATTGCTGCTTCTTTCTGCATTATACATTTATATGTATGTTCTTGCATCATAAATATGCTTTTATATACAACGCGTAACGTTAAATGCGCAAAACCTGAAAATAGTTTGATTAGAATAACGAGCAGAATCAATTAAACCACTTTTTTAATATACGTCACATTTTTCAAACAATATTAATTAAAAACCGTTGCCGTGTCTATTTATTAATAGGCTAAGCCATCACATGCGCAAACCCGCCAAAATAGGTAAACAAACACAAATTGTTGTCGACCAATTTAAATTTTCTCATACGCGGGATAATAATAGCTTTTATTTCAATGCAAATACGAATCTTCCAAAACTAAAACCGCAAATAAAACCCTTACAATTTTTTTAATGATTTTTTTTCTCTCTTTATTAGGTCTGGGGGTGTCTGAGGTTTTGCGCATTTAAAGTTACACGTTGTATAACATAACATCTCGCCTGGTATCCCCAAAGGGTTGAGCAGAGGTATATCAACAATACACTCAGTTTCGCCAGTTATTTTTAAGTCCCATGTAATAGGGGGCGAGCCTATTGCCATCAACCGGGCACAAATCGACTCCGGGCTGCTACTTCTAGGATAGAAAAACCCAATAACGCCTGGGAATCGAACCCAAGACCTTTTGCTTAGATACGCGCTTGCGACCACGAGACTAACGATTATTATAGTATACAACGTGTAACGGAATAAACGCAAGAGCTCATATACACCCCACCCCAATTAGAATATTAAATTATAAGACTAAAATAATATCTGTAATTTAATTTAATTAAACCACACCTTAAATTAACTATTTTATTTAACGCGCAATACACATAGGATAGCTATGAGCGTATTACAAATTTGGTAAATAGGCTTTATTCCTTTGAGATAAGGCTTAAATTTCCTTAAATAAAATATCTTATTACCTTTGTTTTGACGCAGTGGTTCTAATTTCAGTTAAATAAAAGACTTTTTCACGAAAAATTAACATATTATATAAATAATGACGGAAATCAAATTCAGAAGCCGATTCTGAGCAACCTACTTTCAGGTCTTGCGCTTATTGTGTTACACGTTGTATATTTTAACGGGTAAAAAAAGACACCTAACGAAGCCGAAAGTCACTTTTTATTCCAGTCATTGCGATAATTTTTTTGTTCAGGACCATACCTGGGAACCTTCTGGTTACGGAGATATTGAAGGTCGAAGTTCCAACTTTCTCAGACGTTTTTTTAAGAAAGCAAGTTTTAAATGTTATAACTTAATTTTAAATACCTAATCCCACAAACCCTGAACCGTTGCATGCACATTATCGTATCGTATAGCATTTTTTTACATGAAAAATAAAAGTGGTTTCCCTCCCAGCAATTATTTTTGTTACTTAATTTGATGTACAGAATGCGTAGTTGACGGCTATGTGATGTGTCTTTTTACACCCTGTATAGTTTGGATGTGTGTAAGGGACTATTTATTTTTCAAACATGGCGAGGTAAAATACCGTATTTTGAGTTCTTTATCGGTCAGGTTTCGCACTTTGTTGGTGGCCCGAACGTGATATTTTTGTGAATTTATTCGTATAAATGGTGTTTGTTCAACTTCGGGTTCATTGCCCTTTTGGAGAGTTAAGTAACAGTTCACTTTAGATTTAGGTATACCTATGAAAGTACCGGGCGTACCTTCAATTATTACAGTTATAATGGCGCGAACAGACTTATGACTTCTTTAAAATTTTGAGTTATATGTTATATACAACTAGCTTCCGCCCACGACTTCGTCCGTGTGGTATGTCGATAAAAAGTAGCCATGTCCTTTCTCAGGCTCTAGACTATTTGTGTACCAAATTTCATTTCAATCGGTACAGTAGTTTTGGCGTGAAAGCGCGACGGACTAGACAGACAGAAGAGTTACTTTCGCATTTATAATAAGTATTAAGTAAGGATTAAATGCTATAAAAACCAAATGTTGTGAGGGATGCAATTTTGTGTTTGAGGTATATTCAATTGAAAAAGGCACCATGCAGTAGGTACCTATCTGGTTACCGAAGCTTATCAAAAACATAGTCGGTCAAATAAAAGCAGAATTAGGAATCAGTCTAATGATGGTAAGTATATATAGTTACCATCAGTATAGTTACTAATAAATAGAAGAGTAAGTTTGAAAAAAATACAGTAATTTTAATGTCTTGTTTTTTTTAAATAGAATCTGAAATTACAGTCAAATATTTTTAGAATGAAACATACTTGGCTTTCTTTCTAAAAGTTTTAAAGTAATTCAGAATTAGTCATCTCTTGCGAATTTGTATGACTCAGATATTAAGGTGTTTGTCACTTTTTTGTTTTTTTTGTCGTGTTACGCTAAATGACTTCCATTATTTTTTGTGTTGGTGTTACACACAATTCAATGTCCAGAAAATATAAATTTTGGGAAAAGGCATAACTTTGATAAATGGCGGTATAGTCATGAGATTTAATTTGGGAAAAAACGTTGCAATAGTCCTATTGTTCAAGTCTGCATCATTTTCCTGCTCTTATCCTAATTTATTTGAGGCCTGGCAACATGTAAAGAAAGAAAGAAAATACATTTATTCAGCACAGACTGAAAGGCACACAATATACATAATATACAGCAGATAACAAAATAAAATCATCATCTGCCTAGCCTTTTCCCAACTATGTTGGGGTCGGCTTCCAGTCTAACCAGATGCAGCTGAAAAGCCCGGCAAGCGTAGCTTAACCTGATGTATCGACCCGTGCGGCTGTTATTACGTAGCCACGAGCTCCTCAGATAACAAAATAAAATATAGAAACAAATAAAAAAAAGGTGTAAACGTGCGATGTAGGGGAGTGTGCCTCACGGCTGCACCAAAAAGGTTCAGTTCAGCTAAAATGCCAGACAACTATATGTACCTGACGCTGGTTTTCAACAGGACCCGAAAGTGTGAGGTCTTTTTCTTCCATAATTCTCTATTAGTCGTCATCTCGGTAGTCACCCCCTTTCTAGCCATATAATCTTTCCCACAGACCATTGATTGTTTCTTTGGTCTTCCCCGACTCTTATAGCCATTCACATTCATACTCAAAACTTCCCTGACGACATTTTCCTCAGTACCTGCTAAAAATTAAAGTTCCGACTGTCGACACAAAGAGATCTCGCGCACTAGACGGCCATGACTCCGGCCAATGTGGCCGTCTAGTGGTATTGTACGGGCAGCGGATAGTTGGCCGTTGCGATCAAGTGCGCGATTCGTATAGGATTCTATAGTTTCCCTGGTCGCTGCGACCGTTGGTGTTGGTCGTGGTCGTGTCCGTCTAGTGCGCGAGATCCCAAAATTATTCATTCGGTCGCTTACACAAGAATTGGTCTTTTGATATCTGTAAGTCAGAGTAAGACTAAACTAAAAAACTTGAACCATGAATGAATACCTACTACACTCGAGACGGAAAAACTGCTCCACTTATGTGGATTACGTTCTGTTCTTGAGAACTTTCATTAAAAAACACCTGAGCTCTGCCGCCGGTGGAAATTACCCTTAATTTCTTTAATGGCTGTTCCGCGTGCACTGTGCCTATAATTTTCCTTTCATCAAGTTATTTTTCGTGAAGTCGATTTCTTATTTCAATTTACTTTGTATCAATACTATGTTTTATGTATGTATTTATTGTATTTCAGTACATAAATGGTACATCACAGACTACCTGCAGTATTAGCAGTATTATCTCTCCTATCTCCCTTAATTCATCCAAAGGTTGTCTTTAAAAGGATCGGTTAGCGATAAGACCGCCCATTGTGTCACCCCTTGTGAAATTTCTACGTTTATATCAGATATTTTTATGGTGTACATAATAAAGAGTATAGAGTGAGGTCCGTGGATCGGTGACCATCTTTACATACCGAGACCCCTCCGTGACTCGAAGGCCCACAACCCCGGGACAAATCCCGGGGTTGTCATTCTTGGATCTTCGACGTACCAGGTCGTCAGAAACCCAAAAGTCTGACAACCAGTCTCACCAAGGGGTATCGTACCCAGTAACTAGATTGTGGAGTTCAGATAGGGAGTCGCTCTATGTAAAATACTGGTATTCATCCGGTTTGACTGGAAGCCGACCCCAAAATAGTTGGGAAAAGGCTAGGCAGATGATGACTTAATATAGAGTCTTCTATCTTCAATAGTTTGCTTACAAATATTTCTGCTATCAGCCTTTGACTCTGAATTATGCGGTGAACTATTAAAACATTTCTAGTTACTGAATTTACTAAGAACCTCACCAATGAGTTTCGAATAACTTAAGTTTAAAGTTTCTTTAAGGTTTATTTATTATTAATTTGAAAACTGAAATTGAAGTATCGGCCATCTTGTGATTATAAAGTGAATTTAGAAGAAGAAAAACAGCAATTTAAGAGGAGTTCAGCTTTACTTAGTATGTACTTTAGGATAATAATGAAATTTCTGTGGAAATGCAAAGTTTGCTTTAGTTGATTTGGCTAATTGACAGACAAAGTAAAAGGTTCTTACTGTTCACTAAATTACCTATATACCTACCTACTATGTAGCTCATTTTTAAATAAGGTAAGTAAGTAAACGGTCCACGTTTAATTTATTCCAAAGTGACCTTTTAGTTACATAATAATTTCTCATTAGTAATCTCCAAGGCAACTGAAAGTGAAAAACGTAACAAAAGATTTAATTGGAAATTGATCCCCAAATTTTCAAACAAACTTTGCCACGAGAAATTTAAACCGAACGAAACAATGTAAAACAAACTTGAACAAACGTACAAAACCGCAAAATTCTATAATAAATAAATGTTTTATTAACCCACCTCTTTGTGCGCCGGCGAAGCTAACAATCCGTCAGTGATTACACAGAACTACGAAGAAAAGCACAAACTATTTGGATGAGGGATGTTTGTGGCACTCGCGGGCGACCGACCCAGACAGGTAACGTTCACAACTGACTGTGCACAGTCCACAGTGCAATCTGCAGCCAGAGGTCCTGCACTCCGGCTCCGTTACGACACCAGACTGTGGAGTCGACCAGACACATAAATTCAACAACCTTCGCGGTACCGTCGCCCATGGAAATTATGTAAATGTCTGTCTCACTGCGCTAATGTAGGAAAATATTACTTGTTTTTATATTGTTTTGTTATATGCATATTTTTTTAAATTATGCAGTTACAGTTGTTTTAATTAGTATAGTGGAGTTATGAGTTTGTAGCTGTATGAATTAATGAGAGTGCCGCAGATGCGTCTTATGGTTCGAAAACCAGAAAAGTTTATTGTTATGAAAATAATTTGCTTCTTACAAAATTTTAATTACTATGGATAAACTATTGAGCTTTGAAATATTTTAGACTCGGTAATGTTTTCCATTAAGTAATTATTTCATCGATAATTGAAATACTCCAGCATTTTAAAAATGATGCTGTACCTACGTTGCGCGTTGCTCGTTTCGTATGAACTCATCATCTGCCTAGCCTTTTCCCAACTATGTTGGGGTCGGCTTCCAGTCTAACCGGATGCAGCTGTATACCAGTATTTTACATGGAGCGACTGCCTATCTGACCTCCACACCAGTAACTGGGTATTATGATACTTCTTGGCAAGACTATTTGTTACATTTGGGCTTCTGACGATCCGTAACGACTGTCAAAGATCCACAAATGATAGCCGGGACCAACGGCTTAACGTGCTTTCCGCGGCACGGAGGAGTTTCGCTATGTTCGTTTCGAATGAACTATTATCAAAATTAAATTATTGACGACGTTAGGTCAAAGGGCTTGTAAATAAAATGAAAGCTTTATAATTAAGTTTACGAACAATTTTATGTAACTTGTTGTTCATTCACGTAAAAAACTTCACCTAGGCATCTTTTATACTTATTTACTAAAAGTCAACTTAATTAAAAATGATCAGGCAAACTAAAAGAAGTGTAGTTTGATTTTATAAGTTTTAATTACTTAGAAAGTTTTTAACTAATTGAAACTTTAAAAATGCCTTAAAAAATTAAGGAATAATGCCCTACTAAGCAAGTTTTTAATTAATAAACGGCGACAATATAAAAATAACACGAAAAAAAAAACAATTCAAAAACCAACTGCCGCAGTAAACTACGCTCACTTCCATAATACTTCATGTTCACTGCACAGTGCAGACGGGTTGCACTGTATTCGATCGGTGCAAGACAAAGCGATGTCAACGTCCCGACGAGCGAGCGGCGAGCGATGACCGCGCAGCGGAAACGATCCAGGTAGCATACCACGCGCTGGCAAAAACTTTCAGAATGTATCAAGAGGACCAAAAGTCAAGCGACCATTGCTTTTACTACAAAAATTGTTAGAGATAGAAAAGACGGATTTCTTCGTGACGAAAGAGATGCTGGTTGTAATCAGTAATAAAAACTTTTTACAAAAAAAAAAACAACCGACTTTCTTATTTTTCACTTTTTACTTGTGGCATAACAGGTAGTTGTATTTATTTATTTATTTATTTAAACTTTTCGCACTCAAAAAAGAGGTACAAAGGCGGACTTAATGCCTTAGGCATTCTCTACCAGTCAACCAAGGGTGGTGAAGAGATTAGATGGCAGGTGCTCTGACTGTGACGAACAAAGAGAAAAAAAAAAAAAAAAAATAATATAATATTATATCATAATGCATAGATAAGACAGGTTTTACAGAATAAGAAGCTATAAACTTATGATACATTTACCTACATACTGATTCACCATATATATACCTATAATATATATATATATATATAAATATATACATTAATAATATACAAATTCTAGGGAGAGAGGTGTAGATATGACTCTACTCTATTTGTTCAGAAAAAAACTCTGCAATTTCCGCTTAAATGCATACCGACTGGTGGCCATCCTGATATCAAGAGGAAGCGCATTCCAAAGAAGAATGGACTGAATATGAAAAGAAGAATGAACGAAGTCAGAAGTATGAGAAGGACAGAGTAGGAGAAGATTGTTAGAAGAACGCAGATTCCTAGTGTGTGAAGAACATAGATATTGGAAGTGAGACACAAGATAAGAAGGAGGAGAGGGAGAATTGAGAACGGAGAAAAGCGTGGTCAAAGCACGCAAATTTCGTCTTTGGCGAATGGACATCCATTTGAGCTCAGACCTATAGCTCGACACATGATCATATTTCCTCAGGTTGAATATGAACCGGATACAGTTGTTGAGTAGTCTGTCAAGCTTATCCAGCAAAACTGCATTCAATTCAAAGTAGCACACATCACCATAGTCGATGATGGGGAAAATTAAAGTCTGCACAAGCATAGTCTTCGTCTTAGCGGGCAAAAAGTTCCTCAGACGATACAGGGATCGAAGAGTACCGCTGACCCTTTGACTAACACTAGAGACCTGGCGTTGCCAGCAAAGTGTCGAGTCCAGATGCAAACCGAGATCCTTCACAGTAGAGGTAATGTGTATTCGAATTTGAGTCGGGTAGGTCCCCACTCAAATTCGAATACCACTACCTGCTATGTAAATAACAGTGACGGAGTCAAATAAGATATCATCTACAAAGACTAAGTGGGAAAAATACATAATTATTGAAGCTAACTCAAAAACTACGCAAGCAAAGTTAATAAAATCTATATGGGACCACACGGGAAGCACCAGCTTTCAAATAAAAAGAGAATCATCAAAATCGGTTCACCCAGTCAAAAGGAATGAGGAAACAAAAAAAAAAAAAAAAACACGAACTGATAACGTCCTTCTTTTTTTGAAGTCGGTTAAAAAGTTTCAGAATGTATCAAAAAGTACCAAAAGTTAGGCATATAGTGCTTTTACTTCAGAAATGGCCTTAGTTGGGGATAGAAACAACGGATCTCTTTGTGAAGGAAATGATACAGATAGCATGGTACACTCAGGTTAAAACCTACAGAATGGACAGAGGTGTATGTGCGCTTTTGTCCTATACTATTAAATTAGTAATATTTATTTAATATTTACTTTCTCGAAAACGGTATCGAACGATTTCGATAAAAAAAATTACAAAAAAAAAAACAACCGACTTACAAAAAAAACAAAAAAATGTGAAAAATATCTTTAATTTCGGAAGTCGGTGTCTTCGCTTTTCAATTTTCATTTTTTGCCACCAACTTCCGAAATAAAACTTATTTTTCACTTATTTTGTGTTTTTTTTTAAAGTCGGTTGTTTTGTTTTTGTAAAAAGTTTTTTTTTTCACTTTTTAGTTGTGGTACCTACCCCACATAAATTCTAATACCACTACCTGCTATGTGAATAACAGTGATTGTATCAAATAAGATGTCGTCTATATAGACTAAGTGAGAAAAATACGTAATTATTGAAGCTAACTCAAAAACTACCCAAGCAAACTTAATAAAAAAAATATGGGACTACACGGGAAGCACCAGCTTTCAAATAAAAAAAGAATCATCAAAATCGGTTCACCCAGTCGAAAGTTTTAAGGTAACAAACATTTAAAAAAAAACAGACGAATTGATACGAGTAACTTCCTCCTTTTTTTGAAGTCGGTTAATAAGTTGCAAAAGGGGTTTACAAGGGCGAAAAATCGATCTAGCTAAGTCTCATATCTGGGAGAATTCGTTTTGTCTTTTTTCACTCGAGCAGAGCTCGGTCGCCCAGGTACTCATTTCTAACGTAACGATATTATCGTTAACGTCCACGTCCCTTAAATATGTATGGAAATACGTGCGCGTTATAACGTTATCGTCGACGGGAATTTAAAAGCGTCTTTATATATATCCATACATTTTACTTCCCTGTGTTATCGTGACGCCGTGACGTGGACGTCAACGATAACATCGTAAAGAAAGAAAGAAAAATTGTTTGTTCTGCACAAACAAAACGCACATTACAACAACAAAAAAAGATAAAATACGCATTTAAAATCGCCGAAAGCCTGGCATTTAACCAATAAAAGTTTGACAGTTCTGCTCATTGGTTGATTTCAAGGACAGAGACAAGACAATATTGCGTCAGGTTAGAAATTATAAAAGTGCATATTGGATGGAACCTTATGGGAATCAAATTTTAGAATCTAACAGAACCGTAACCGCCTTATGGGAATCAAACAGAACGGTAGACAGTGATGATGTCCGACTACAAGGACCAATATTGCAACCCACTTAGTCGTACCTATATTCTATTGAAGTTTTCGTAGAAATCTAGCTGGCAGAGGGTTTCAGTACCTAGTACTTAACGATCCAATCAATACAATAAATGGTCGCTTGGGAGTCGGTAACTTCAATAAGGTATCTATCGATGATGGGGTTGGAACCTTTTACCGTAACTATCGGGCAGTTCCCAATGGATGACCGTCTGACGGATGTGGTTATAGTGACTAGAAATTTAAGAACAGGTAAAAAAGGACCGCAAACTACGCCACAAGCCATAAAAAAGTAAAGCATGTCAGGAATCCATAATTTAAATCAGTATAGGTACATACGACGCGACAGCAGACGTCACTATGCATTATTTAAAATTGCAAAGATTTCATCTCCCATTGGAATTCGAAACTATGACAACAAAAAGGACAATGACCTCACGTGAAATTTTAGATAGAAAAATCTCACAAAAATGTTTGAATTCATTTCCAGAACTATGAAAAATTCAAATATGCTGTCAACAATCAGAATTTCAAATTGAATTTCGAAGCGCAAAAAGATGAATTGCGAGATCCTACGGCTTGACTCGTCAGTGTCAAAAGCGAAGATGTCCAAGCTGGTCATCCTGGTTATTCATTGGTCCATTTACCGACCAACCGTTCACGTAACCGAACAACAGTTAAATAAATTATAAAAAATATGTGTAACCGTCAGTTTCGTTTAAGAACTCACTGACGTCTGGGAAGTTTGGCGAGCCTGCGTGGAATGTTAACACGATTAGAATAATAATATGTATGTTAGGAAAAATTTTGAAAAGTAATTATATTAGGTATTTATTCCGAAACTTTTTCAGCATGATCGCATTTTAATTGTTTTTGTTGGTAAATTATAATTTTAGGTGTAACTGGACTGCCTGGTTTATTGGTCGCAAGTGCTGCTGCTGAGCATGAGGTCCTGGGTTTGAATCGCGGGTCGGTCAAAGTGTTATTGGGTTTTTCCATCTGGGATTTCTCAGTAGAAACTCGGAGTCCGGATTTGTGCCCGGTTGATGGTAATAGGCTCGCCTATTACATAGGACTAAACATAACTGGGGAAATGTGGGTGTACCTACCATAGGTACCTGCACCTCTGCCTAATCCTTCGGGGATTACTTACAGGCGTGGATGTTGTTGTTGTTGACTTTAAAAATATTTCGAAATCCTGTGTCACACAAAATCCTGCATCGCGCAATTACCGAGTTTACCGCGCGAAAGACATATACAAGATCCCGTTGGGCAGTTGCCCGCCAGACACGAAACCCCTCTGGTCGGAGGCTAAAAATCTATCAATTTACGTAAAAACTACACGTCGAAAAATCCACCCCTTTCTTTGGCTCTTGTGTACACAAACCATAACCTAAGGACCTAATATTTTCATGTAATTTGTAATTTTTTAATGACAGCTGTCAGTTACTATCTTACATGAGCCAATTTTGTGAGCGCAGATTATATTTGCAGAGACCCAACACCGATTTTATTAGATTTTTCTCACTTTGAAATAAAATTACATCAACCATATGAACAAGAATGGAGCTGACGGGAAAAATATTGAAATTGACAAGTTGCTCACTTCACGTAGAAAAGTCCTTTCGGTTCCAGAACAATTTCAAGTAATTTATATGCTCATCACGTCAAGTTCTTCGATTTTTTCAGACAAATAGGTTTACGATTCAGTTCAAGTTAGTGATTTTTTAAAGCCAGTCTTATTTTCACTTATAGCCTAACGTTATTTCATTCATTCATACCTTTTCATTCCGAGACACGACCATGACATACCTGTAACAAAAATATAAGTTTTATTATTCTACAACATTGAGATGCAAACCAAATTAACATGTACATAGAACCTATAACGCGGGCGGATCAAACATCATAAAGATTAAAAAAAAAAAATCTTAACAAATCGATCACTTATTATTGATTTACATTCGTCTGGCACTATACATCAACAGGTCAACAACCCGAAGAATGAAAAGTACATAATCCACAACATCGCCCGAAGTTCTCCGAAGTCTCCCGAATTCTCCAAAGACTCGAGAGTCGGGAGTGGATAGCCCAAGTGTTGGTATTCGATATCCTATCCATCCCGAGTGATCCCCGGGGGGTGGACAAATGGAATACACTTGCTAGTGTGATGGAAGGAGAACTGTTTATTTTCGATCTCCGGAGTTTTACTTTGAAATTTTGCGGAAAATGTAGCTTTAAGGAGAAAACTTTTCGGTGTTTTTGTTATGGGATAAGTGGTCGAGTCCCCGTAAAGGGAAACGATATTTTATGATTGGCAATAATGCTTGTAAAGTATGATTTTAAAATTACAATCTAAAGATCATAGTATTTTTCGGTCTAGTCAAAATTATTACCAGATTTTCCTTAGACATTAATTTATTTAAAGTAAAACAATTTTCATTCATACTAAAACAGCTGAACTAACTAGGCTCACTGCTGTACAAATAAACAGGCCTACTTAATTATTTGAAAATATATACATAATTATATAAAGACATTCTAACTGCATCGATGTTAGCAGAATACCGGTAGATACGCTGGCCATCCTTGTTCGGCAACAACGAAGCCAAAACGGTTACCATGGCAACGTATAAACAATCTTTTAAACCAAATCAGCTACCAACAGTTGCCATGGAAACCAGAAGGTAGAACGTCTAATATCTAGACCAGAGTGTCCCAGGCCACTCACCTAACCTTGTACATTCAACGCTTAAATATCGATATCTGTACGTATATAGTACATATCTATGAAACTTCGCCCTGACACCGATATAGAATAACGAAACATAACCAAGACTGATTCGCAGTGGCAGGGCTGGTACACGGTGATTTACTCTACCTTTTATTTTTTTATGACTAACGACCCGCCCCTGCTTCGCATGGTTTCTATGCTTTGACAAAAATCAGGAATTCTTTATTATAATATGTTACTTAAATATTAATTATATTATACACATAAACCTTCCCAAATAAATTCTATAAGTGACGTGATGTGTGTGTGTGAGTGTGTTTTTCACCATCACTTATAAACTAAGCAACAGCCTAGTTTATAAGAACAGTCACACAAACAGTCACGAAAAGCAACTAAACAGAGAAAGAACCACCGTTCTTTCTCTGTTTAAGACCAGCAAATAGACAATTTTGTGATGAATAACCAGCACTTAAAGAAACCATGGGGCTTTTAAGCCGACATTAAGGTTATAACAATCAAAAGTTTTAAAAGCACATTTTCGTTAAATCCTGGAATTAACGGAATCATCGCTTGATTCCAGGAATTATTATTATATAATTATTATTCCTGTTCTGAAGACGTATAAATAATTCATAAAAAACTCTTGTTAAAGCTAACGTAGCAGCCCTAAGTTCCACATTCGTACAAAGTCTTAAATTACACTTGATTAAATAAAAACGTGCATTGTGCCCATTTTAACTTCAAGCGTGACATAACTAACAAAGACATTGTATTACACGAAAATACTACAATAAAATCGATGGTAGGTTTTAAAATCGTCAGAACGAACTGCCCAGTTCTGTCCCAAAAAGGGAGGAATGAAATATCGTGCTCTTCTGATAGAACGTGCCAATTCACGGAGTTACGAGACTAGAACTTCAACGTCTTCAGCGCTGGCCTAACACCAGCTGGAGATCTTTTTTTTTTTTCAAATGAGATTTTTATGCTCTTTAAAGTTCTCTAGTTTTTTAATTTTTAGGGTTCCGTACCCAAAGGGTAAAACGGGACCCTATTACTAAGGCTCCGCTGTCTGTCTGTCTGTCTGTCCGTCTGTCACCAGGCTGTATCTCATGAACCGTGATAGGTAAACAGTTGAAATTTTCTCAGATTATGTATTTCTGTTGCCGCTATAACAAAAAATACAAAAAAACAGAATAAAATAAATATTTAAGGGGGTTGTCATACAAGAAACGTGACTTTTTTGCCGTTTTTATAGATAATGGTACGGAACCCTTCGTGCGCGAGTCCGACTCGCACTTGGCCGGTTTTTGTTTATTTAGTTGTCATCTAGTCACATAGGTAATGTCAAGCATCATCTTTTCGAATCGTCTCCCTTTTCCTTTACTAAAGATAGATTTTTATTCACTTAGCATTATGCTGGCATCACATCGCTCTCAGTACTGTCCCCAAAACTCCTTCTTATCGACCCGTTTTAGACTCAATTGTCTCATGCCATCCTCGGTGCTTCTTTGCTATGCAAACTAAAGAATACAAAGGACCAAAAAAAATTAGGCACAATATATTGAAATATTGCAAAACCCGTCTGGAATATTAATCATCCATAAATTCATGAATGTAATGTCAATTGGTTTTACACCACGCCGACATCCGGCCGTTCGTCACGCTGCTAAATCATTGACTGTTCCGGCAGCTGCTAGCTGGTGTGACTGCTGTCACGGTGTCACGTATTATTTGTCACGTCGTGATAGCTAGTTTAATATGTCTTCATTATGTCTTCCTAGGTCACGCAGATGGTGGACGTGCGGTAGCAAAGTGGCTTAAATTATAGAGGATATAATTAATTGCGATTGAGAATATGGCCAGTTGTACGGTCGAAACGGATCGAAGGACCAGACCTGTGGACAAAACTATGTGTAGGTAATTATGGAGATCTGGTTTAGGGTGGGTCTCGGTTTTAAACAGGTTTGTCCGAAATGAATCGAGAAAAATATTCTAAACAATCAAAACAAAATAATTGGCATTGTATATAAAAAGAAAACGGCTGAATTGCCAAGAGTAGCTTTTAATTTTAAGAAGAAACTACAGAGGATGGAAGTTAAACTCCGACAATTCCTAAAAAGATAAAAGTAGAACAATATGGCAAATTATATCAAGCATCAAAATGAAAGTCTCCTCTGAAAATAACGAGTATCATAATATTTTACTAGCTACATTCTGTGCCGAGGAAATATGTCATTGTGCTCATAACTTCAAAACTACAGATTGTGTTACTGAAGTCAGTCATAAACTCATAACAAGATTTAGTGAGAAATGGAACAATTCGCGAAAGAAGACGTAATAGACTACTATTGTTTGACGTAAGCATTCTTAAAGATTTTTTTATTTATGTGAGGAGAACTTAGAAATTTATTTATTTATTTTTATTATTTATTTAAAACACATACAACTATCATCACAGGCTTACCTAATAAAATAGTGTAGTTATATTTAAATATTAGACTTACAATTATTTATTACTACTTCGCACGGTTTTTACAACTTGAAAACATCGAGACTTCTTATAGCCATATATATAACCTTAACATTAACGTATTATACACATCAACCTTCCGTAATAAATTCTCTAAATGTAGGCGAAAACCTCATCACAAGACAAACAGACAAACACGAAAAGCGACCTTAATTTATAATGTATAGATTATGAACAACCCAGAGTTAATTTACAAAATGCGGCCCGATAATTCACTCAGAGTACAATTGAAGCTGTCGATCTGTTGTGACAACATATTGAGTGTATGCAGGGCGCGCGTTAGCGGCACGTGCGCAGCAGGTTGGTACGAGCGGGCGGCACCCACAGATATCAAACAGCAAACAGCTTTTTATACAAATGTCAAACAGCTTATTGGTGCAGCAGGAGCAGGCGCAGTGGTGGCCCAGTGGTAACTGCCGCGATGAACGAGTTTAATGTTGGTCGTAGGTTCCAACCCAGACAAGTAAATTATTTTCATCACCACTGCTCTCATAACGGTGAAGGAAAACATCGTGAGGAAACAGGCATGTCTTAAAAAAAAAATCGAAGACTTGTGACATCTACCAACCCGCACTGGGCCTGACTACGGCCCATTCCTTCTTACAGAGAGGAGGCCTGTGTTCCAGTAGTGGGAACTTTATACTCTCTGATTATGCATATTTTATTTATTTATTTATTTTATCTATTTATTTATTGAATAATAATTAAACGCTTAAAAAGTGTACATTTTAACAACAGTAAGACTTTCCACACAATTATAGTAGGTACCTAAAGATAAACTTCAACTAAAATATGATAATGCTTGATAGAAAACGTGCGATCAAGTGCAGAGGACATGTCAGTATGATATTTATTGTAGTCGGAAGTTTGTATGCTGTGCAAATCACAAGCAACAACTAGTAAAACAAGATTTCTGATAATTGAGGAAATAATTGGAGCGAAAGGAGTATGTATGGATCGTGGCAGATGACATTCTGTAGTTTCTGCCTACCCCAATGGGAAGAAGGCGTAACTTTATGTATGTATGATGAAAGAAATAAACGAGGAAGAAGACAAACAATTTCATATTACGTTACTTTACTACCAAAGAGTTAGGAATACTTGTAAACATATTAATCTCTCGGTGCAGAACGATTGGCTGTCGACACCACAAATTGCCAGTACCGATTTAGCAGTGAGCCAAAATGCATTCCTGAGAGCAGATCTCGATATTTCTTATTAACGATGGCGTCTTCATATCTATATTATGATCCTGTTCATTTCTGGTTTTTTGTTAAGAGTTATGATTATGACATTCATAATTCAATGCAGTTATTATAAGTGCACCAAACTGATGTTAATAAAGGGATGATTCTGAATTTGAAGACAATTTTCCGTTTTGTTAAGTACATGGTACTTGTTGACACGGCTGCACTGTCCTCCCATACCTATTAACAGTATAATATATGCTAGTCGCGCGGTAAACTTCGCTTGCGCGATGCAGGATTTTGCGTGACGTCAGTGTGATGCATGTGGCGATGTAGATGTAAAATACTGAGTAGTATTTTAATTTTCTCTAACGGTTCAACTTTGTTTCATTTCTAGATGAGCACAAAACTAGTACAAGTTTAACCAGAGGGTTGTTAAATTTAACCTTAAAGCTAGAGGTTAACTTCAAGGCAAGCCTTGGACCGAGGAATGGGTATAATTTCGCTATTGCAAATCTATTTCGGTTTTGCAGACAAACGTCAAGACTTGTAAATGGGCAAAATTATATCTACAGTTGAAGCTATGCCAATTGCAACCATTAAAATAGTTGAATGAAATTGCAATATGTCTGTTTGCAGTTGGCACATGAAAGTTTTCAACTTTATCTGTAAGATCGATAACATTATCGTTAATACGTAGCCTTGTCCTTCAGGTGTCAAAGTTTAACAACATATGAAGCGTGTAGTATGATATCTGGTCCTTGGAGACCAAAGATAGGTGAGCTATCCAGTTATTACAATTACCCAGTTCAATTACTTAAAGTAAAAGCTGGCAACATAATATCCATTAATGAAACATCGTTTGCAGCCAGTCTTGAATAGGGTGAAATTGAATTCATTGGCATGCTTTTATGGTGTCATTGTACTCAGAATTATGAACAACTTTCACTATGGGCCCAAGCCTGAAAACCCGAAAAAAAAAATCTGCTGTTCCCTGAAAATTTTAACGAGCTATGCGGTCAGAAATGTAGGGAACAGCAAATTTTTTTTTCTCGATTCTAACAGTGGGAACGTTATATGCTCAAACCTTAAGCTACTGTTTGTATGTTTGTTACTCAATCACGCAAAAACGGCTGAACGGATTTAGATGAAATTTGGAACACAGATAGTTTACCTACATCCTGGATTAACACATTGGATACTTGTAATCCCGATTAACACTTTTAATCGTGGCAATACGTTCCCGTGGGATATTTCTCGACAGCCACGCGGGCGAAACCGCGGGCAAAAGCTAGTGGGTAATAAAATGTCTTGACACGTAGCTGTTTAATATGCCTGTAACTGCA
The DNA here is from genome assembly GCA_949152455.1 of Lithophane leautieri. Lineage (NCBI taxonomy): Eukaryota > Metazoa > Arthropoda > Insecta > Lepidoptera > Noctuidae > Lithophane > Lithophane leautieri. The sequence goes on along the minus strand of OX424476.1, from coordinate 13,745,171 downwards.
AATCTTAAATTAAATACAAACAGCTCATAAATTAATCATCATGTTCTATAGTGACATAACTCGCAAATATAAAAAAAATAACATTTAAAACCATTCTGTATTCGTAAAATAAAATATCTATAAAAGCGAGACGAAATGATTTTACAAACGCAATCACACCGAAGTCCATAACAGATCAGCATCGGTCGGGATTCGCAGAAACACTAGTGAATAAAAAACAAAGACCTTTCAGACGTATTGTCTCTAATCAAGTGATTCACTCAATCATAATATATGAATAGTGAGGGCACAGTCAACGGGAATGTGCAGAAGGACCAAATTAATGAAGCCGACAACAATTGCGCAGTGGCTATGCGACCCTGATAGCGACCGCGAATTATCACGAGTTGAGGTCGTAAGATCGAACCCAACAGGCTATTATGTAAATTATTTCATCACCACTGCTCAAAACGGTGAAGGTACATCGTGAGGTAACCGACATTTCCTAGAACCAAAAATTCGTAGACATGTGACATATCTATCAACCCGCACTGGGCCCAAGTTAACGATTACGGCCCACTTCCTCCCACCAAAAGGAGGCCTGTATCCCAGCACTGGGAACATTATTTTAGGCTGATTATGCAATTCTAAAATTATAAGAACGTTCACATTCCAATCTCAGTCACAATCTGTCAAAAGTTTTATAGCTATTAACAAAATTTTTGACATTTGTTTGTCGCCGAGATGAGACTGCGACTGAATTTTGAACGGTTTTACTCTTAATTATGGGAATTGGCCTTCAGTTGTTTATTACAAAAATGGATACTTTCGAAGACTGCGACGGTACCCAATATGTAGAAAAAAAAATCTCGAAACGCTACAAAGACAAAATGCTGTGGAATTGTATGTTGATTTTTACAATGTGTAGACGAAATTTCATTTGTTTATTGCCAGTGAATCACACAAACTGGTCCTTCTGCTTCTCTTATTCATAATGAAGGAGGCGAGGACCTCCTGCCCTTGAGAACTGTCTCGGGTTGCGGACCAAAGGACCGGCGCGGGCGGCGGCGTGTTAATGGGTCAGCATCTGATTAACTAAACTGTTTGTTTTCCTGGAAACTTCTGATATGCATACCGACTGAGTTCAGAAAACAACGGAGTTTATTTTCGAAATTCGTTTAGAGAATAATTTCGGTGTTTGGGACTTAAAATAATGCTCTTTCAAAATTTTTCGACACAGGGGAATCATGTACTGAATCTATGGTAGGTAACAGTTTGTGCGTCGGGGTCCCTGCCAGCCTGAATACACAAACGATATATTATCTTCCATAAATTATTATTTCTCTCGCTATAAGCCTCAAGTGGCAGTGAAGATTGTATAGCATCCTCACATAATATAAAACAAAGTCCTCCGTCGCGTCTGTCTGTCTGTCGTCCTGTACGCGATAAATTCAAAAACTACTGCACCGATTTTCATGCTGTTTTCACCAATGAATAGAGTGGTCTTGAGGAAGGTTTTAGTATAATATAATAACCGACATCCACGCGGGCGAAGTCGCGGGCAACAGCTATAGTAGGATATAAAATTGAGTTGCGTTTGAGAATTCTGCCATAAGTCCTTCCAGAATTTACTTCGTATCTCCAAATATTGTAGAGCATTACAACCACCTGTTAAAGCATCATAAGCTTCAAGGCTCTCATAAATGTATAGCAATTTACTAGAACTCGGGTTCCTATGTACGTGCTGCTTTGGTTTCCAAGAGAATGGCAACGCTTCTAAATTACGGCACGCCACAAACTTTAAAGCTTATATAAACCGCTTGTAAAATAGACTTAATATAATATCTAACGTACAAACTAATTAATGTTATAGAAGGCAGAGCTAGCTAGGCTGCCAAGCGAGCGGTACTCCGTGAGTCGATTCCCGAGTCATACAAACTGTTAAACGCAGTTAAACTAGTTTTAACACACAATACACTGAAATGGAATAAATGTAGGTAAATGGGACACCCCATTTAGAGTCACCAATCATTGATGTCTACGAGTGAGGACACATAAATGATGGACAATCGGCCCCGGGCCGTTACCAAACCTGCTGAATGGCTGATCTTTTCACATTGATAAAACTAATAATAATGTGTATAACTTGTCAACTCTGGAATGACGCGCCCCTCTACCGCATTACCCATAGAAATTCGTATTACCATGTACGTAAACGCGGTAGTGGGGCGCATCATTGCAGAGTGCCAATTTTTTTTTTTTTTGATGTTGGGAAATCATCAAATGACTTCTCCCGCTCTAGGCGGAGCGGGGTGTCAGACATTTACTGACTAAATCCCACCCGTGTTCCTTCAGTTGCCTCTCTGAGTGTTGCTTATGCTTCCAACACGATAAACGAATAAAAGCATGAATTTTCCGGGTTACAAGTTTTGAAACGAAGTCCTTTAACGCGGCTTGCGATAGGAGTTGACTGGTAAAAATCGTCACGTAACGAAAAAGCGTTATGTCCAAAAATGTCAGTTTTAAGGTCTCAAGTTTCGAGTGTCAAAAGTTGTTGTTTTTTAATACAGAGCCAAATGGTTGTCCCAAGACACCTCTCGACTTTTTTTTTTCAATGCATAAACTATCCCACTGAAAAAAGGCCTCCCCAAGTCCTTCCAGGAACTCTTTTTCCGCGCCACCTCGCAACATCTCTCACGGTGCGCGACCACGTTACTAAACTAAAGACAGTAAATCCCTCAGTACGGCAACAAGTCCTATAAACTGCAATACACTTCTGTCAATCCTTGTCATGAATAAAGCAGTAATATATTGTAACACCACAACATAATTTAATTTCCAGTTAAAGACGTGAACGATACATGAGGGACAAGTCGTGCGGCAACTTATTCAAATGCGCTGAATAGATTTCTAGAGGAGCGGTTACTCAGATTTTTACGAATACTTGAATGAAATGGGGAGAATTTGCAGTGGTTTTGCAATCCTGGTAATAGAGTTTATGTAAGAATAGGGATGATGAGTAAACATTTTTATGCTCGGAATAAATGAGATAGGGCGCTTAGTTTCACAGATACTCGTAAAAAAGTTGGACCATAGTCGAACTGCCGTGGTTCGAAAAACTGCAGTCAACTCTGATTTGACAGCTGCTGTAGTACGACAACTATATCAGTGGAAGGAACAATATTGGACACGTATTTTTTCTTTTTTTACGTAATCAAAAGACTAATACGGCGATACATTGAGTTAAAATGTGTCATGACGTCTCGCCTTGTTAGATTTTATACTGGACTGTGACGTAGCGAGCCCCCACTTCCCAACTTTAATGCGTTTTATCCAAGTAATTTTTTATTACTTTATATGATAAAGCAAAATGTCTTAATATTTTTTAATTATCTGACTGACGGACTAAATAGAATTTCTTTTTATTACCCAGGCATCATCCCTGTATACTACAGGATCTAATAATTATGCTAGGCGTTTCTTGACTGGCTTGGATAGATCCTATTAAATTTGTGTTGTCTTTCTTATTCTCGGTCTGCTTGCTGCAAGACGTTAAACTTTATTATCTGTTTCACCATCTCATCAAATCAAATTCGGAACAATGATGACACAAAAATGTTGGCCAGTATGTCGGCTTCAAACCTGAATGAATGAAATGCACCGACCCCAGCGTGGCTTAACCAGACTCGATAAATCGAATGAACCCCAGGATTTGCACTAGCCTGCATAGCAGAGCCTGCATAAAAACTTTTTCTTTGACTAATCATTGTTTTAATGTTTTAAGGCCTTTTCACTTCACCCATGTAAAGTGTAAATGCTCAGTGGCTCGATCCGGGAGTGTATCTACAGCGCCTATGTTTATATAACACAATCAACCTGTAAGCACTTACAGTATAAATCTAATTAAGAACCGTAAAAATCGATATAGTAATCAATTTCCTTTTTCACTATTGGCTGCTTTCAAAATTGCGATGACACCACTTCAATATTACAATAGACTGTCGGACACGTTTTAAACATAATATATAATATATCTAAGTGAATTCCCTAAGTGCGTAATTTCGACTGGATGGTTTCAAAATTGTTCAAGTGTAAAGACTGGAATGCTAATCTTGAACAAATCTCATTTGTGTGCTAAGTTATTCACTTTAATATACGTCAGTCTTTAAAAAAATAACTTTTGCATATTCAGGCACAAAACAGCTGATCGTTGAAATTAGCTGAATCCGAACATTAGAAGGCTGGACAAGCAAATAAAATGCGTTAGCTTAGATGGACAGCATAATTGCTGCCAGACAGAAGCCTGAAACTAAAAAGTTTTCAGCTCATAGCTGCATTTATACAAAAAACCGGCCAAGTGCGTATCAGACCACGCACAATGGAGGGTTCCGTAGTTGGAAAGAATTTATGTCAAGAACAAACTTAACATTGTAGTTGAAAAACATGTTTTTGCAACTGCAAATTTAAGTTGGTCGATTATTACTCGGTAACTTGTGGAGCCTACGTAGCGGTGATAGTTTTCCTTTTAATTTCGTTATTTTACCACTTTGTCGGCGTGATTTATATGTATACCCTTATCAAATTACAGTTTTCTAGGAACAACAGTCTTTGAGCTAAGCCGCGGACAGACGGACGGACGGACAGACAGACAGACAGACGGATATAGCCTTAGTAATAGGTCTCGTTTTACCCTTTGGTTACGGAACCCTAAAAAGCTGTAAGGCATGCTATGCTACACGCGTTCGGCACAATACCGCACAGTCGGGCGGCAATGTATATTCGATTTTGTCGCCCGTCTGTGTCGATTCATTCCGACCCAAACAAAACAAGTGTTGTAATAAATAAAGCTATAAAGGCAAATTAATAAATTAACAATTCAGATGCCCATAGTGTGAAAAGGCATAAACTAGGTACACTTACATCGGTTGTAAAAAACAAACCCTTCAGTGAACTGTCATTGACATCAGACATCTTCAAGTTTTATAGCCAATTTACTGAATAAATAAAACTGCATTAGAGCACTAAAATGCTTCAAATAAATCTAGAAACCTCAACTACAATGAACCTAGGTTCTTCTACTTATCTTTATTTATTCAAAGGACTGTCTATTGATTCGTCTGAGCTGTAAAAATGTCATATCCTTTAGGGTCTTCACATACTATCGCCTGCGGGGTGGTTGGCACCGGGTACCAGGGGGCCAAGTCTACTAATTTACAAACGTGTCAATGGTCTCGCAATGATGAGTTTTTGACAGATTTTGTATGGAAAAGCTGTCAAAAACTCATTAATGAGATCATTGACACGTTTGTAAATTAGTAGACTTGGCCCCCTGTAGGTCTATTCTGAATGTGCTTGAAGTGAGCTGTCAAATAGCCTCAATCATCAGTTGGAATTACAGCTCACTTCACCTAAGTTTTCACAATAAGATTTACAGAATGTATGAGAGCTTTCATTTTAGCCTTACAGACCATTCATTATAACTTGTCCCTTGCCGTCATGTTCGCCCTATTGCTTGTCAAACTTAGTCTCAGTACTAATAGAGTTCAAAATGGCGACTGACAGACAGTGCTGCCAATTAAGTCACGGGTCAAGTTATAATGAACGCACATGTATTCTTAATTTTTAACTCGCCAGAATAAAACATGATATACAAGTGCCATTCCATTCCTACTTCAGGGAACTAACAGCAAACCGTTTAAAGATTTTCGGAGTAGTAAGAACTATTTGCAAGAGTTCGTACCAAGAATTGTCTTTAACCATACCAAGGCAAACTATTTCTCAAAAAGTTTTAAAAACTTGTGAAACTCACTAACAATATAGAACTCCTGCGTCTCCTACGTAGGTATCGTATTTGTATATTACATATGTCGCTGGGTGATTTCATCATCCGTATTTTCGCGAAAACCCTAGGGATATTGCGAAAACCGGGATAATTAGAAAATGATGAAAAACTGGGTGAAATTGGTTAGGTTAGAACTGTGTCCAACAGCGAGCGACCCGAGCGAGTGAGGTGAGCTGTGCCACGGTATTGGCCGGCGAGCGCTACTTCCAAGTAGCTCGCAGATTTTTTTCATAATTTTTTAATTTTCCGGGTTTTCGCAGTATCCCTCAGGTTTTCGCGAAAATACGAATTATCAATTCACCCTGAGACATATATAAACAACACCATTATGCAAATTAAACATTCATACAAATTATATTGTTTACAGTTTCATGAAAAATGCTCGTTGCATAAAACAGTACAAAAGATAACAATTGAATGCAAATATGTGAATATTCTTATGTTATGGAGTAGGTATTCATGTTTTGTGACCTTGTTTTGTATTAAATTAAGTTGTTTTTCTGCATTGCACTGGGTCGAGTTTTGCATAAAAACAAAAGTATTTAGCATAATATTGTTGTGAAAAAATTATGTACTAAGTAATTTAAAATCTGCGTGTCACTCATTACATAAAATGACAATTAATTTTGTGTAACTTCGCAAAAATATACTTAGTTTTTCTTATAGATTTACGTAGGTTTATTTGCACGGAAGAAAATTATTTCCTTTAAGTACTAATGTATTAGTACGAAGATGGTCAAACCAAGACATGTCAAAGCCGTTGACATTAAAAAAAAAACTTACTCGTTTTTACTTGGTCAGTCTGCCCGCAAAATTATAGTTTCATGACATATATTTTTAGCATCGTGATCACCATTTACCTAATAAAAGACGTAGTGTCCATTATTATAACAGTAGAATTGCGTTCAAAAGCTGTTCATAAAAGAAACATTAATCATGAATCATTGCAAACTTAGATTTATATTCTCGTACCAGCTGCAGCTGTAGGTACTATTCGATACGATACTCTGATCAATACTGTACGTCTGTCTGTGTGTCTGTTTCTGTCATCCAATACTGTATCAACATCAGCACAGCGGGAGTTCGCTCGACGGAGGTACACCCACCCACGCAGCTTCAATTATCTCTTTATTAGATGCAGTATTACGTGATGAATGCACTTGTGGGGTGGGTTGTTGAACTCTGACTAGGGATTGTGGGTGCACCGTTTGGCGAGATCAAAGCTTAGCTGTGCGAGGTGATTCGCTGAAAGGAGGAAAGGAACAGTTTAAGTAACTGCTAGAAAAATATTGAATGCTAGAAACGTCTGAACAATCACTTCTACAAATCTGAGACTTAACATAGAACTTTGCGTAACACACAGCAGCAATGGGTTTCATTTTGGCAATGCGAAAAAAAAATCTGCTGGTTCCTACATTTATGTTCGCATAACTCGTCAAAATGTAGGGAACAGCTGATAATTTTTCGCGATTTAGTGAAAGTTGTTCATAATGACCAGTACAATGACCCCATAAGAGGATTTAAACGACTAAAATTTAACCCTGTATACGTTGTTTAGCAGACAGATTTTTCGAACATAATATATGAAGCAATGGATTAGCAATTTCCTTCAAATTCCATCAGATTGAGATTGAGAGTGTGTTACGCAATAAGGCTGCTGTTTCACTTGATGTCTTAACTTACAAAGCTCCAAGATAACCCGACCAAAAGGAACGTAGGCGTAAACATCGTTATGCAACATAATCAACACTATAAATTACCACTTTCTAAAGATAAAATCGCGCGGACAAACCCGGTAAACGCTTGAACCGAGCCGGTTCAAACAAAGGGAGTCGAAGCATTATTTAACGTGTTATGAAACGATTTGTTGTTTACAATAAAGTCCCTCTCAACTCTACACGGACCTAACGTGTGTACATTGAGGGATGGGCCAGATAATCGTAACGAATCGAATGTGGCGCTATTGTAGGTATACCAAGCCTGCACTGGCTGCCAGTCTGACTGGCGGCCAGCGCTAGCTTCGTGTAAACCTGCCTTAAGTCTGGCCCAAAGCCCCCACTCGCTAAAAGTTGGCCAAAGCAAAGGTCAATTCAAAATTGAGTCCTATAAAAACTTTAAAATTAAAACTTTCTACATGAATTTGAATGGGCTTTATAATGACACGAAAATTGCTCAAGCCATCAGTTCAACAACAATCTGATTTCATAGTTTCGTATGAATTTCTAACAAAAGCTAACAGAACTTTTCGAAAACATTGTATAATTACGTAATTTAAATGTAAATATAACATTTCTGACGATTTGTCGTGTTGTGGACAAAAAGTTGATTTATTCGGCGAGCCCTATTACCGGCGTTGACATGCAGACGGAGTTCAGACGACAAAGGAAATTCACGACATATACGAACACCCTACTTGTATTTTTACCGACTTCAAAAAAGGAGGAGGTACTATGTTTGGATGATTGTTTTTTTTTTTTTTTTTGTGTATGTTCACCGATTACTCCGCCGTTTGTGAACCGATTTAAAAAATTCTTTTTTTGTTCAAAAGCTTATACTTCTGAGGTGGTCCCATTGTCACCAAGTCAGGATCTGATGATGGGATCCTAGAGAAATCGAGGGGAACTTTCAAAAATCGTAAGGGCAACTAGTGCATTCCTTAATTTATTCATTAAGTATTTTACAGCACTACAATTTTATGAAGGTCTGGAGTCGATCTGATGATGGAGCCGAAAGACAGTCAAGGGAACTCCTCAATGGCTTACAGCAGATACCTCGTGTTTGGGCTTGATTAATTTGTATTGATAAAAACTTTACACTTTGACGGGTTGTGACTGTCGTTAGGGGTCTGATGATGAAGACGAAAGACAGTCGAGGGAACTCCTCAGTGGTATACAGCAGATATCTTGTGTTTGGGCTTGATTAATTTGTATTGATAAGAACCTTACACTTGGATGGGTTGTGACTGTCGTTAAGGGTCTGATGATGAAGACGAAGGACGATTAACGGAACTCCTCAACGGTTCACAGTAATTACCTTGTGTTTTGACTTAATTCATTTATATTGATAAGAACTTTGCAACCATATAGGTGACATTACAGATCTGATTATGGTCACCTTATAATATGATGATGAGGGGAACTATACAGTGTAAGCAAATGTATAGTGTTCACCCTTATATTCTTGAGAAGGCACGGGAGTCTCATTAGCCAGCCGGTTTCGTATAACATCTAAACGATACTTGCGATGTTCAGACGACTCGCTACTTAATCGTTTTTGAATAAGATTGAGTCGGCAGATCTTATCATTTGGCGACTCTTGCGACAAATGAGAATGCATGTAATTTCTCATCTGAGATAACCTAGCATGAAGAGCTAACGGTGATTCTTGGGAACCGGACATAGCACTCCGTTTGCGATTCTTAGATAGGCGTTCTTTTTCAGCAGTATTAGTCTCTTTAATTCTGTTTTTCTTCATGCGGGCGGCTCCTTTAGTAGGTCTACCCATGGTGATTACAAAAATCAAATTACACAAAAAATGTAAAAATAATAAAACTTTTAAAAAAAAAATTGACCGCCTTCAAAAAAAACAAAACAAAAAAGGACTACTGTACTAAAACCAAACGACAAAAGTACTTCTTTAATAAAAAGAGAAAAAAAAAAAAAACAAAGTAACTTAAATTTCGGAAGTCGGTGGCCAAAAACTAAAATTAAAAGCAAAGACACCGACTTCCGAAATTAAAGTTATTTTTTTATTTTTCTCTTATTATTAAAGAAGTACTTCTGTCGTTTGGTTTTAGTACAGTAGTCCTTTTTTGTTTTGTTTTTTTTGAAGGCGGTCAATTTTTTTTTTTTAAGTTTTTAGTAAACATTGTTGCTAGTTGTATTTTTTTCTACACTAGACGATGTCAGTTGAGACAGAAGAGACAGTTGTTACGGGTCGTCAGAAGCCCGAAAGTCTGACAACCAGTCTTACCAAGGGGTATCGTATTGCCCAGTTACTGGGTTGTGGAGGTCAGATAGGCAGTCGCTCCGTGTAAAATACTGCTATTCAGCTGCATCCGGTTAGACTGGAAGCCGACCCCATCATAGTTGGGAAAAAGGCTAAGCAGATGAGACGATGTCAGACCTTGAATAACTGAGATTACAGATTCTTCGAAGTTACAGGTTGGTTATACCTCCTGCCACTATAAGTTAGTAAAGTATAATAAAATTATTATAGGTGTTTCAAAATTATCATTTTGCAAGCAGCTTGCCGCCCCTAAGATGACCCACTGACCGCTTGAAGAAAAACACTGCTAGAAATCCATGACTGCATGTATACCAATTTCTTCGTTTTCAGTGTATAACCCTGGGTCCTCAGTGGAGGATCTCGTGGCTAAGTAATAACAGTCGCACGGGTCGATCCATCAGGTTAAGCTACACTTGCCGGGGTTGGTCCGTGGATGGGTGACCATCTTTACATACCGAGACTCCTCCGTGCCTCGGAAAGCACGTTAAGCCGTTGGTCCTGGCTGTCATTTGTACATAGATAGATAGATAGATAGATAGATAAAACGTTTATTTGGTGCACACAAAAGACAGCACAACGTACAAAAACACGGATGTAGATCTTTGACAGTTGTTACGGGTCGTCAGAAGCCCGAAAGTCTGACAACCAGTCTTACCAAGGGGTATCGTATTGCCTAGTTACTGGGTTGTGGAGGTCAGATAGGCAGCCGCTCCATGTAAAATACTGGTATTCAGCTGCATCCGGTTAGACTGGAAGCCGACTCTAACATAGTTGGGAAAAGGTTAAGGCAGATTGATTTTTGAAGCCTGGGTGCTCAGTGCCTGCTCAGTAACCTTTCTATGGAAATCCCTACCAGGTATGCGTTACACTCCAGGCGGATTCCCGGCCAACATAGGCGCGGGCTTGCGGGCGGCGAGCAATGGGCAGCTCGCCGTCCGATAAGGACCAGGCCCGGGTCGACGGCGCGTTGTGTTCCACGGGCGCCTCAAACAGATGTCAGCACAAGTGGCGGGATCCGCTAGGACCGATGCCTGCCAGGGTTGCGGGAAAGTCCGAAAGGGATACCGGGACCTTGGCAATAGGCAACTGAAGGAACACGGGTGGGTCTTAGTCAGTAAAAGTCTGACACGCTCCGCCCAGAGCGGGAAAGTCATAGGATGATAACAAAAACTCAAAAAAAAAAAACATGCTTTACACAACAAACCAACCTACAATAGCAAAACAATCAACCTTTTACCTAAGACGCAATCCACTCCGCAAGATTTGTCGCTGCTAACAATGCGTTGATTTATTCGTCGAGATTTAGTTCCGACTACCGTTGCAAACTGCAGATGCAAGATGGCGGCCACAGAGTGCAGACAACAAAGCGACGACGTGATTAATTGACGGGGCAGGGACCTCCACACCCCCATGTTGTTAGTGAAAAGTGGAAAGAACTAGACGAATTATTAGGAAACGGTTGAATAGAATTTTAAAGGTAGCTTTTGGACACGCGCTCATTAATGAGCAGCACTGAAGGAACTGAAAACTTCTAAAGGCATGATCCATGCAACTTTATACATGCAATATCAGAAACATGTTTGGACTTGCAACTTGATCATGAATTCGTTCGTGTTAAATCGCGTAAGCGTCAAATAGAGAGCAAGTCAAAACGCGCCTGAAAGACGTACGCTCGAACTCATTATCTTGCACAAACTTGTCCACACTGACTTGCCGAGTTTTTCATCTTGTACGAACTTGAGACTTTACATTACTACAACAATGCTATTTCCTACAAAAATATTAATTATTCTTAGTACACTTAACACAACATAAACAATACAGTACCTACCTACCTATCTTGAAAGTTTTAAATAAGAACATGTGTTAATTTAATAGGGGTCGATTTTTAGACCTCGTCGACCCCCAAAATCAGTTTTCGTTTATGTCGACCCCTAGGAAACCGATATCGACCCCTTGGAGTCCTTGGGGTCCCGACCACTTTGGGAATCCCTGCTCTAGACTATCTGTGTACCAAATTTCGTTTAAATCGGTTCAGTAGTTTTTGCGTGAAAGCGCGACAACTGCCTGTTTGTCGCGCTTTCACGCAAAATCTACTGAACTTGTTGAACTGGAACTAGTTACTTTCGCATTTAGAATAATTTAGTAAGGATGAACCATTACTGGCAGACGTCATACATATCATTAAATTCCTAAATAAAATAAAAGAAGACAGCCAACACCGTAAGTCAAGATCATGAAAATGTAAAGCAATATGCGCCAAGCTAGATAGATCTTTACCAATGTTCCCGCAAAACCGCTCAAACCCATTCCATACAGTATAACACCCCTGTCAGACCAATATAGCTCTATTCACGTACATTTATGTCAACATTACAGCATTATTGGCTGCACCGGTGCAGGGTGCAGGCAGACAACAAAGGAACCAGACGGAATCGCCGACCCCACGTGATTGGCTGGCTAGACACCCAGTTATGTAGGCGAGCCACGGTTATATAAAAGCGGTAAGAGAGTGTGTAATACACTGGAGTGTTTAAGAGAATAGTTAGAAATATAATATTTTATGACAAAATTGTTTGAGGAAACCGGCATGTCCTAGAACAAAAAAATCGAATATGTGACATCTATCAACCCGCACTGGGTCCGCGTGGTGGATTACGGCCCACTCACAGAGAGGAGGCTTAAGTTCCATCAGTGGCAACATTATAAACTGATTATGCTATGATAAATTTGTGCAAGAAAAAGACAATGGAAAAAAAATTAAGTAATAAAAACTAAAACTCAATTAAGTCACACGTAATCTGTTCGATTTATTCCCCCTAACACGTGTGACTTCGGATTTTTAATTTGTCTGTCTGTGGTGTCTTGTTTATACCTTTTTAGTCGTAGTTGGGTTTTAGTTTTTATTACTTTAATTTTTTTTAATTCTTTTGGGTTTATAATAATAATATATATATTTTTGAAATGTGCTCATTAAGCCCTTTCATTTGATATCCAACATGATACGATTAAACAATTTTTTTTTTTTGAGTTCCTGACTTTATGTCCTCTAGAGGGCGCCATTTTTAATGGGACGTCACATAGCCTATAAACCAGCGGACGATCAAGAAGTTTCCAACGATACCTCATTTGTCAATTTGTGATTAGTGGTTTAGAAGATAGGAGGGAACAGATGAACATACTTACATACATACATACATACATACCGGTCAAAATCATAACCCTCCTTTTTTCTTCACCGTAGTCGGCTAAAAAAGTATGGCTCAATCGTAAAAAGAAATCGACTGCATTGTCGATCACATCGGCGGGAAATCTCCTTGCTAAGAAGGGCAGAACATAGAAACAGAACAAGAGTATTCTTATCTTGTCATTCTTGACATTATAGTATGGAAAGAGACCATAGAATGCTCTTTCCTTGTTTAACTTCAAAAACAAAATTGATAGAGTGGGGATATAATTACCATTCGCTCGTTTGATCTAGACCGACCTTAATAGAACCTAGGGATACAGGACAATAAGTAGACGCAGAAAAGTTAGTTATATGACGTTATCGATAGTGATAATTATTTGCATTATTAAGACAAAAGCAGTTGACTAAACTATGTGTTTACTACATTTACGAAATGATTTCCATCTTAGAACTTAATTTCATACAAATACAGAGTATTCTGCAAATATTCTGGCTCATTTACCCACAAAAACGTTTCCGGCACTATTTTCCTCTATAACTTCTCTCCGCATTAGTGCACAGACACAAAATATTCGTTCTCCCGCCCCTTCCCTTGTCCCATTAAGTTTCGTCTAATGGAAACCAGCAACTCTTCGTGAAATTCGTAACGTAAAGCCCATTTACACGATGCAAGTTTCGTGCCTGTGGCGTATAATAAAATTAAAGCAACAAATATCTTACATCGGTCAGTGTTTAGACTGTGCAACTTTTATTGTTGTTTTAATCTATGGGATGGGACGAGCTGGAGAGAATAAAGGTCGAAGAAGAGGTCGACGTTAACCCTGGATCGAAAGAGCTGCAAGTCATGGGGAGAGGCCTTTGTCCAGCAGTGGGATGATGCAAAGCTACCAGTCAACCTATGGTCTGCCCCAGGCAATTAAATAGCGCCGTGTAAATCAGGCTTTCTGGTAAGTTCAGTGCAGTGAAGTTTGTTTGCTACGAAAAACGTTATCATCATCATCGCCGAAAGATGTCCACTGCTGGACATGGTCTCCCTCAAGCACTGCCACCCGTATCCAGCTGATTTCTGAGGCCTATACAAGGTCATCGGTTCACGTTGTGGGTAGCCTTCCAACGCTACGTCTTCCGGTACGCGGTCGCCATTTCAGAACCTTTCGGCCCCATCGGCCAACCGTTCTGCGAGCAACGTGCCCAGCCCAGTGCCACTAAGTTTGGCAATTCAACAAAAACCGTAGCAAACATAATGACGCCTTGAGAGTGAAAACCTTGTAAGTGTAAAAGAAGTAACTTGTCAAGAGGAAGAATAAACTGCGTGCTGTAAAAAATTTGTACGGCGTCTTTTATGATTTTTTATTAAGTAATATAATATAAATTTAATTAATAATAAAAACTTTTTACAAAAAAAAAAACAACCGACTTCCAAAAAATCTTTAATTTCGGAAGTCGGTGTCTTTGCTTTTCAATTCCCGTTTTTTTCATTTCCATTTTTGTGGTACCTACCCCACACAAATTCGAATACCACTACCTGCTATGTAAATAACAGTGACGGAGTCAAATAAGATATCATCTACATAGACTAAAAACTACCCAAGCAAAATTAATAAAATTTATATGGGACCACCTCTGAAGCATGACCTATCAAACAAAAAAGAATCATCAAAATCGATTCATAATTGGCGGAGTAATCGCGTAACAAATACACAAAAAAAAAAACATACATACGAATTGAGAACTTCCTCCTTTCTGAAGAAGTCGGTTAAAAACAAGCATTACAATCACAGTTCAGCGGTAGGTGTATGATTTCAACATGTATTTATCCTGCTGACTTTCAATGCAACTGAACCTAATTTACTTGTAAACAGATTAAAATGTGTGTTTATTTATTTTATAATTATAATTCGACCTTCTTTTGTCTTCCTTCCTTCAACTGTTTACGCCGGATAAATGAATGTTAAATGTTTACCTGCAAACAAGAAACATAATATTTAATTTTAAAGCAAGATAATTATATTTGTTAGCCTAATGTGTTTTAGAAATCGAAAAGTTTGCATTTAGCTTTTTTATATTTATTTTATTTTATATTTAGCTAGCTAAACTCCGCAGCCGTGATGGGAATCGTTACCTAAACATGAAAAAAATTGCCATATAAAAACATATTACAAAAAAAAAATATTTTTCACTTTTTAGTTGTGGTACCTACCCCACACAAATTCGAATACCACTATGTAATATGTAAATAAAAGTGACGGAGTCACATAGAACGTCGTCGACATTTATATATAGTAGAAAAAATATGTAATATTGAAGCTAACTCAAAAACTACGCAAGCCAAGTTAATAAAATTTATATGGGACCACCTCGGAAGCATGACCTACCATACAAAAAAAGAACCATCAAAATCTATTCATAATTGGCGAGTAATCCCGTAACAAACATTTAAAAAAAACATACAGACGAATTGAGAACCTCCACATTTTTGAATAAGTCGGTTAAAAATTAAAAAAGGGACAAATCATTAGTATGCACGCAGCAGAGCACGAGTGCAACCGAAGTTCATGGCTGCTCATTCGATATTCAAATTACGCAAATTAAAACAGCGCGACGCTTGCGCAACACAAAAGCTTAAATAAATAAATTAAATAATCGCTCAAGGTTTACAACAAAATAGTTAAGCTTAGAAAAAAAAAGAATTGTAAGTATAATCGCTGTCGAAAGGTCATTTGTTTGTTTATGTGTTTATACAAAACATAACATTGCGCTTATATCTCCTGAAGAAGAAGGCTTTGTAGATTTGGTAACTGTAAACTGTTGTAACGCATATTTCGCCATTTAAAATCCCAAATTGTTGTTCAAATTCCAAATTATAGGGGGCGTGCCTAGAAGTTACTCGTAGAAAATTAGTTTGTTCTGTGACAAGCCCATGTCATAAGCTGAATGGTTTCAAAGAGGTTACACCAATAGGATTGCTACATAAAATTCACTTTATGTACACACATCCTTTGTATCAAAGCTATAGAATTAATATCTGGCCAGCAAGAGTACCAAATAATTCTGAAAGCAGTAGACTGGAATAGGCTTATTGGCAAGGCAATTGAGCAATCATAACACCAGGCCTGAATACCCCGAAGGATCAAACGTACGCAGAAGTGCACCCATATTTCGCTTCTGCAGATAATTATCTTTTACAGTGTGTAACACAAACCCTGTCCGATCCGAGAGGGTGTTGTTAAGAATCATACTGAGTGAATTTATGTGGTTCTTTTTAGAAAAAGGAAAAAAAAAAATCGCCGCATTTTTTTTCAATGGGGAATTTTACCGGTATTACATGAGGCGCGGGTGGCCGTAGTTTAGCGGGTGTTTACAAGTCGTAACTTATGACATCTGTAGAAAATTTTCTAATTTATTATGAAATTGGGGTATTTTTGGTACTAAAAACCTAAAAACGTGAATTTCAAATAGCAATAATGTTTATTTTTTTTTTTTTTGGTTCTTACTTTTATTGCATTTCCTGTGCCCTTTTCGGACCGAACAGGTTTTTTATTACACTCTGTATATAAGTTCTTGTTATAGAGCACGAGCCTATTGAGATTAACCGGGCAAAAATCCGAACTCCAGACTGCTACCTGCCAGGGTTGCGGGAAAGTCCGAAAGGGATACCGGGACCATTGGCAACAGGAAACTGAAGGAACACCGGCGGGTTTTAGTCGATAAAAGTCTGACACGCCCTCCCGCTCCGCCCAGAGCGGGAAAAGCCATTTGATGTATTCCAAACCTTACAAAAAAAAAAGGCTGCTGCCACACTACTGAGAAATTCCTAATGGCAAATCAAAATAACACTTCGCCTAACCTCGGGTTCGAACCCAGTGTCGCTTAGCAGTGGCACTAGACCGTAGAGGCAGTCAGACTGCATTTTTATCGAACGTTAATTTATGATCAGAAACCAGTTCGAGTATAGATTTCCTATAAAGCGCGCGTCACACCGAAGGCGAATTGGCTCCACGCCAGCGACTAGTGGCGATATTTAGTACTCCAATTGTAGAGCTCGATTTGCCAAGAAACTGCTTGGGAAAAGTGGTCCCACAGAGAACCAACAGTCGAGGTATCTGCCTGGTTTGGCGACAATTGGTTAGTATTACTATTAGTATACGTATATTGTTACTTTTTGAGGTAAGTCTGTCTTTAACTTGCACGCGTAGCGTGATGACAAAATGACAGATTGTGATTGTACATCTGTCATTTTGTCTATTCTTCCGTCGACAAAACCCGTTTCTATTGTGGTCATGCTACGCGTGTTGGAACCTGCACCCTAATTACGTAACACACGATCAATCAGAATCGGAATCAGTTTTAAACAAATGTCTAATCCATTGCTTCTAGGTTCGAAAAAAAATTCTGCTCTTCAACGTAAATAACCCAATGAATGTTGAAATGTCAAAATTAAACAAATTAGTCTTAATCGGTTACGAAAATAAGTTACGCAATTAGATAGAAATGACTACGGCAGTGCTGACTACGGTAGATTTTCCTCAGAAGCATCTTCTTCACAAGAAACTTTTATCTGCCAATACAGAAATACAGGTGCCGTATTATGAAGTATTATTGCCACCATTTTTCCAGTGTGAGAGAGAGACGGAGCTATACAAGGCCGCTAGCACCATCCCGTTTTCGCAGCGGAATAATGACGGCATTAATGCTTCATAATACTACCCCAGATCTCCATATATCATTCCTTTACAACACTCGTTATGAAAGTTAAAACAAGAAATGATCATTTAGAATCGAGGTAGATAGTATAGATGAACACGTGTTAGACTATTAAATAAATGTAGCATTACGTTGGTCATAGTAAACTTTTGACTTGCTTGCTTTGAGATTCAGAAATATTATTTTTAATACTAATTTACATAATAACCTTGATGCTGATATTCTTCATCTTAATACTACCTAGGCTATTAAACTAATTCTTAATAGTTTTAAATGCCATTTAAAATACATAAATTTTATAGAGATAATTCCACGTAAACTGTATCTAATATTATATGAAGAGGTAGGTATTGCCAAGTGTCATATTTTATGTTAAAACAATAAATTTCACGCCGACTAAGTCGCGGGCCGACACTAGTGTTTTAATATTATCAATCATGATGTAGGAATGTACCTACCACATTACATTGTTGAAAAATTTAGATCATGGACACACTTTAGAGAAGGCGTGTCGTCAGTGCAGTAGCTACTCTTTGTAAGCGACAGGCGTAGTGTTTAGCAATTCAGAAAATACCAATAACTTCATTTCTCACCAATCACTTCAAATTGTTTTCTATCCTTGATTAAAGTCGAACCGTCACACGCCATTTAACAGACAAAAAGTGCTTTTAGGAGATCGACGGCGAATTGAATTTCGATAAATCGGAATGATTGATTGAATTCGGGCCGTAGCAAGAGTAAAGAATTAAGATTGTGATGAGATAATTCAATTCATCAGTTCGAAAACGACCATTAGGTACTGAGGCCATTTCAATGAATGCTTCCATGTTGAACAAAGATTTAAATCGTTAGATGTGCCCTCACCGTACCAAGCCACGTAAAAATGCTCCATACTGAGGAGAGTACACAATAATAATGGCGTTTTCATGACAATCAAGTCAAGTCTCTGAGAAATGTCAGAGATATTTTGACGCGGTAGGAGAAATCTTACGATTTAAATCTTTAATTTTGAAAGTAATATTGCGCTCGCTGCTGTATATTATAATAGTGTAAAAATAAAACAAATTAATAAATAGTTTGAATTAATATGTAGTTCTATCGCTTAGAGAAATTAGCGTAAGTAGGTCCATAATTGCATACTACATGCTTAAGGTTCTTACACACTGGCGCGATTCGTCGCGCGACGCGAATTTTAACAAAACCATTTCTCACGGCGAACAATGCGGTGGCGTCGCGTCGCGCGACGAATCGCCCCAGTATGTAAGAGCCTTTATGCAATAATGTACAGGTGAACATTCCCACTATCTATTCAACCTATATTAGCGAAACAGAATTTGACCTGCTTCCCTGGATGCTAATTGCATCTAGCACCATAGTTGCGTAATACATATCATTCTGAATGGCAACTCCTGTCATTTTGACAGTTCAATAATATCCATTTTCCTGTTGCAGTGGATTTTGTTATTTTTCAAAAATATAAATATTTACCTAATTGTTATTTTCATTTGCGGTCACTATAATCTCAAAAAATTTAAATATTACTCTTTATTAGCCAGTAAAACGGGTGGCAAAAGACGCTTAACGAAACCCAAAGTCACTTGTTATTCCCGTCATAGTGTTTTTTTTTGTTCTGGACCATACCTGGGAACCACCTGGTTACGGAGATATTGAAGGTCAAAGTTCCAACTTTTTCAGGCGTTTTTTAAAGAAAGCCAGTTTTCAATGTTATTACTTTCACAAACCCTGAACCTTGCATGCACCCATAAACAGCGATTTTTCAGACCAAAATTAAAAGTCGTTTCCCAGCAATTATGTTTGTGCAATGTTGCTTAATTGGATGTGCAGAATGCGTAGTTGGCGGCTATGTGATGGATCTTTTTACACCCTGTATAGGTACTATCACTAATTTCTTAGTCTAATACCTACACTTTTTTTTTGTTTTTTTTCTTTTCTTTTTTTTTTTTCTTTTAGTTGTGTTGTGTCCTGTCTGTGCTAAATAAATGTATTTTCTTTCTTTCTTTTATCACAAATGACTCTCTTTTGCCACCTATCTACTAACACGTCAACATGTCGTTTGCGTATCATTAGTCAACGCTAACCTACTTGATTGACATTACAACAGTACTCGCCATTAGTCTGCTACATGTGCCGCTTACTGTCATAACTGGGTACGGTATTAGCCGACGTTAACTGAGCCTATGGCGACACGATGAGAATGTTAATGAGGCAGTAATAATAACGTAATTGGTAGAGAGTTACTATTAAAGAAAACACCTATTGACTCGGAAAATAGTGAAGAACAGCAAATAATACAAATAATAACACTTTTTACAAAAACAAAAACAACTGACCTCCGAAAACACGTCGGTGTCTTTGCTTTTCAATTTTCGTTTTTTGCCACCGACTTCGACACCGAGCTTAGTCACACTAAAAGGTTTATTTTTGCTTTTCCGTTATCTTTTTTCGTCGGTTTAATTTTTTGTAAAAAAGTTTTTTTTTTTTATCTTTTGAGTTATCCTCCACTCCAGGGTGCTCCAATAAATATATATATAACCTTTATTTCCTCTGACCTCAATATATAACACGTAATGATATTAATATGATTACTGGTAACATTTTGCCATAGGGTTGCCAACCTCACATTATCATGTATCAGCTACCAGGTAAGGCTGTCTTGCGACATAAGCCTCCTCTATTACCCTCCACTTGCTCCTGTCCCAAGCTGTTCTTCGCCAACCTTTTGGCAGATCATCCTCCCACCTTTTCACCTGTCTTCCTCTACGTCTTTTTCCGTTCATCGGGTACCATTCTGTGACTTTTTTGGTCAATTTTTCGGTCTTTGTTCTCATCATATGGCCTGTCCATTTCCATTTTATTTATTTATTTAAGACATTTAGTGTTCTTGTTTCTACTGTGACTGTGCTCCAGGGGGCTACTCCAGGTTAAAGACCTGGAGTTGATGATGAGTAGTTGTGTCATCAGAACTATGTATGTGTGCGAAATTTCAACAGAATCGGTTCACAGTTGAAAATTCAGTAGGTGAAAAATCAATCAACCCCATTTTTTCTACCCTTAGGGGTGGATTTTAGTTTTCAATTTTAAATGGGACCAATTTCGATGTAAACCCTTCTCAATAAAAAAAGAATCGTTCAAATTTGACTACTCACTAAAAAGTTGAGAGTGGTTATACATTAAAAAAATATATATATATATATACAATAAGCAACGACTTTTTTTTCCGTAGGTTAAAAAAAAAAAGTTTTAATCATACCATGTTGGATATCAAATGAAAGGGCTTAATTAGCACATTTCAAATTAGAACCCCAATAAAAATTAAATAAAAATAAAAACTATGAAAATAAAACCCAAGTACGACAATAATCGTAGTTGGGTTTTAGTTTTATAACTTTTATTTTTAAATTTATACCTCCATAATCCAGCTTTACACTTTAGCCAAATAACATTCGTACTAAAATTAAACCCGTAGTAAGTTGAGCAATTTAACGAATATGGTGTTAAAGCGGTGTGTGCTACTGAAAATAAACTCGGCATCGGTTGGCCACTGAAGTGCGGTTGTTAGATATACTGCAAGAGTTGTGATTTAATGCAGATTTTATGTGGATGGTAGGGTTTCCGTTTTTTTTTTCTCCAATTGTTTTATTTATAAACGTTGCTTAAAGTTAAGTAATGATTAGCGACTGTTTATCCATACGTTTTTGACGTTTGAACGTCACTACACTTAAAGCAACGTTTATAAAACCCTTTACTGTTTATTTTGTAATAGAGAAGTATTTAATAGTTATTTATGAGCCGAGTGTGATAATAGTATCACATGAGTGTTTTAATACCTAATTATTTACAGTTGCATACAAGACTTTATCTACACCCATGATATGAATCTTCTACAAAAGGTTTGCAATACTAATATCGAACAAAAATGGAGGGACACAACCCACGTGAATTCGAATTTTTAGAATTCGAATAAACTACAAGTTTTTTTTTAAAATGACTGAGCTTTGTTAGTGAAACGCGCCTACATGACAGCGGTTTTTATTTTAAATGAGTTGCATTATGAAATTTAGTACAACATTGTAACACCCGTTTGTATTATATAATGGTTACTATGACACGGGTTGTTTTAATGTTGGCAATAAGCTAACTGTTTCAGAAACTTTTATAGAGGATTTATAGCATGGGTGTAGATAAATGATTTTAAAACTTACAGACTTAAAATAAAAATAATTAATAATATAAACAAGTAAGTATATAAAAAAGGGAGGGAATTAATGACAGGAACTTTGTATTTATGTTTTTTTTTAAATATACTTAACATAAGATAACACCTATTATCCCCGAAGGGTTAGGCAGAGGTATACGTATAGTACACCCACATTTCACCAGTTCTGTTATATCTCATGTAATAGGAGGCGAGCCTATTGCCATCAACCATCAACCGGGCACAAATCCAGACTCCAAACTGCTGCTGAGAAATTGAGCATCGAATGCAGGCGTTCTATATGAATCTGCCAATTGCTCGCGGAGAATACAGGTGTGATGGGATACGTATTATGTTAATGTGTTTTGGAAAAATAAAATGAAAACTAAAAATAAATTTATATAAATAAAAATATTTAAGAGAAAAATTAAAACGAAATAAATTGGGCTTGTATCTATAGAGTTGAGACAAGTGAAAATATTTTACGTCTTTTCACAATGGCATTAGATAATACACTGCGCATTTTCTAAGATTAAGTAAAAGTCTAATGTAGGAGCTCGTGGCTACGTAATAACAGCCGCACGGGTCGATACATCAGGTTAAGCTACGCTTGCCGGGGTTGGTCCGTGGATGGGTGACCATCTTTACATACCGAGACTTCTCCGTGCCTCGGAAAGCACGTTAAGCCGTTGGTCCCGGCTGTCATTTGTGGATCTTTGACAGTCGTTACGGGTCGTCAGAAGCCCGAAAGTCTGACAACCAGTCTTACCAAGGGGTATCGTATTGCCCAGTTACTGGGTTGTGGAGGTCAGATAGGCAGTCGCTCCATGTAAAATACTGGTATTCAGCTGCATCCGGTTAGACCGGAAGCCGACCCCAATACAGTTGGGAAAAGGCTAGGCAGATGATGAAGTAAAAGTCTAATGTATTTTCGACGATGGCATTAGAAAATGCACAATGTTAAGAAAAAGTCTAATGTAACTACTGACAGTAACTGATTAAAACTTTTGAAATGTAAGTTGTTCCACCAATATGCAAATTCAAACTTTAAAGACCAGCAACAACAAAAATCTGTACAATGGGGGAAATCTGTATGAAAACGTTATTTTTCCCCAAGAGACTGCTCAAAACTAAGTTAGATTCTAGATATTAATTTTGTTCTCAATTATTATCAAGCAAAAACGGCACATGTCCCAAAAGTTACTAAATTCACGTTCCGAAAGCTGGGGACGTTTCGCATCCCTAGGAGACGAGGTCAACGACCTGTCTGTCCTTTGCGAGATTTTACCTACAAACCACAGGCACAGAATAAATAGGTTCAGACGGTAGGCTTCATACAATGAGCGAAAACGCATTATCACTGGGTGTGACTATTCACACTGACACACACATATACCATTCACACTGACACACACATATACCATTCACACTGACACACACATATACCATTCACACTGACACACACATATACCACAAATAACGAGTGCAAACGCGCTCGCGACTAGCATTCGTTTGAGGTTTTGAGATCTCAATACGTATGGTCTGTAACAAAATTAGAATTTCGGGTTAAAGTATTCAAATAATTAAAAATCAAAGCACTTAATTCGAAAGTAACAAAAAAAAAAAACATTCAATATTTTTCCCATCGACACGCTAAGAAGATTTGTAAGTGGCACTATAAATTAGCAACCACAGGTATTATGAAGTATTAATGCCACCATTTTTCCAGTGTGAGAGAGAGACGGAGCTAGACAAGGCCGCTAGCACCATCCCATTTTCGCAGTGGAATAATGATGGCATTAATACTTCATAATACTACCCCTGGTACGTTTTCTGATCCATTTGTTTACATTTTCATCAGATACTATTGAAACAGACCACCATACAGGTCTGCTGAGGTTGCCATGTCCAGCAGTGGACTGCCATAGGCTGATAATGATGATGATGACACAGGCATGCGTTTTCGCTCGTTGTATAGAGCTTCTGTACCTATCTATTCTGCGTCACAGGTCTATTAAAAAAATATTACAGTAACGTACATCTGCAGACTTTAGAATCTCATTAAAACTAACTTGAAATAATTTTAATGTATTTGAAAAGTTGTTTTTGAAATAATATAAAGCACTTTCTGTTCCTTTCATAATTTTAAATGTGTTTGCTGAGTGAAGTTTTTGGTGAATGACTTTTAGTGACTTTGTTTTAATTAAATGCTAGATAGTGATTAAATAACATGGCACAGGATAAATAATCACGATTATTAAGAAACTTAACCAATCCATACTAATTTTATAAATTCGAAAGTAGCTCTGTCTGCCTGTCTGTATGTTACCTTTTCACGCCTAAACCACTGAACGGATTTCGACAAAATTTGGCAAGGAGATAGATGGCACCCTTTTTTTTTTTTTTTTTGATGGTGGGAAATCATCCAATGACTTCTCCCGCTCTGGGCGGAGCGGAAGGGCGTGTCAGACTTTTACTGACTAAAACCCACCCGTGTTCCTTCATTTGCCTGTTGCCAAGGTCCCGGTATCCCTTTCGGACTTTCCCGCAACCCTGGCAGGCATCGGTCCTAGCGGACCCCGCTAATTGTGCTGACATCTCTTTGAGGCGCGCGTGGAACACGACGCGCCATCGACCCGGGCCTGGTCCTTATCGGACGGCGAGCTGCCCGTTACTCGCCGTCCGCAAGCCCGCGCCTATGGTGGCCGGGAATCCGCCTGGGATTCCCGACGCCCAGGGCGTCTTCAACGGCGGCGGTTAGGGGCGTGAGGGCGCAAACTTTGCCTTTCCCTCACGCGTTCCGCCTCCTCCTTCGCGAGCATTACTGCTTCGCAGAAGGAGGTGACGGCTTCCCATGCCCTCTCGCTCCGTACCATGGCCTGGACCAGGGCCGGACGCGAGAGGTCATTGCCGCCAATCGCTTCCGCGAGGACACGGCGGTGCTCCGCCCAAGCAGGGCATACCTCCACCGTATGCTCCACCGTGTCCTCCGGGCGATCCGCACAGTGGTGACACCCGGGCGTTTCCTCCCGCATAGATGGCACCCTGGGGACGGCACTACTTTTTAGCGACATACCGCGTGGGCGAAGCCGCATGTGGAAGCTAGTATTATAAATGCGAAAGTGAGTTTGTTGGGTTTTTTTTGTTTGCTTGCTTTCACGCTAAAACAGCTGAACGATTTTGTATGATATTTGGCACATGGGTAGACCATGACCTGGCGATGGACATAGGCTACTTCATCCTGTATTGCAGACGAAGTCGCGGATAACAGATAGTTCAGTATAAATGTGCCAGTACAAAAGATCTTTCAAATACTTTTGTTTACCCTGCCAGGGTTGCGGGAAAGTCCGAAAGGGATACCGGGACCTTGGCAACAGGCAACTGAAAGAACACGGGTGGGTTTTAGTCAGTTAAAGTCTGACACGCCTTTCCGCTCCGCCCAGAGCGGGAGAAGTCATTTGATGATTTCCCACCAACAAAAAACAAACTTTTTTACCAGATCCTTCAAATACTTTTTTCACGCACTGTTTTCAGCTGGGTGCGGTTGAGGTTTCTTCATAGACCACTATCAAATAAATGATTTACGAAATATCAAATCGCAAATCACAATTAAAATACGGCTGATATAAAAAAGTCACATAAAAACTGATATTATTACGACTAAATGCACTGTACTGCAAAGCGTTAACATTATAAATTCCGTCCGTATTTGCATTTTTATTGCGATGAAAGTAAACACAACAATATTTTACCCATTAAAACTTGGGTAAAGTTACCTCTCAAGCAAAAATAAACATTAAGTGGCAAGACACAAGAAGTTGGTGAAAATACAAACTGTAACAACAACTGGAAAGATAAAATCGTTATTTCGTATAACTGATTTATTAAAATCTGATTATGATTGCATCTCACTTACCGTGCGTTTGCACTGGCGAAACATTCAAGACAAAACATGTTGAAATCTCTAGTTCCTGTCAAAAATTCTATGGAACATTGACAGAAAATAGAGATTTCAACATGTTTTGTCGTAAATGTTTCGCCAGTGCAAACGCACGGTTACACACACGTAACGTAAAATAGATGCAAGAAATTCAAAAAACAACCGACTTTAAAAAAAAAAAAATACGGTATAATAACTTTAATTTTGGAAGTCTTTAGTTCTGTTTTTTCGTTTTTTGCCACCGACTTCTAAAATTAGAATTATAATTCACTTTTTTTTTGGAAGTCGGTTGTTTTTTTTTGTTTGCTGTTTTTATTTTTCACTATTTAGTTGGTAGTACCTACCACACATACAGTCGAATTGAGAACGTCCTACTTTCTTAAGTCGGCTAAAAATAATAATGTAGGTAATGCATTCATTTTGTATAAAGTTTGTGGTTCCATAATCATTTGCCTAGCCTTTTTCCCAACTATGTTGGGGTCGGCTTCCAGCCTAACCAGATGCAGCTGAATACCAGTATTTCACATGGAGTGACTGCTTATCTGACCTCCAGAACCCAGTTACTGAGTAACACGGATCCCTCTGGTAAAACTGTTTGTCAGTTTGAATTTGCGTAAAGACTGTCAAAGATCCACAAATGACAGCCAGAACCAACGGCTTTACGACATGCTTTCTGAACCACGGAAAGGTCTCGGTATGTAAAGATGGTCACCCATAAACGGACAGGCCTCGGCAAGCGTAGCTTATGGGGGATGCGCTATGGTAGCCCGCGAAATTCAAATTTTCTTACGTTTTTTGCAATTTGCAGGTCAGTGTCAGGTTGTATGTTGATCAAAACATGATTCGCGACCATAACAAATATGGCTTTACAGACTTATAAACATTAGAATCAGCAATACAACTCCTTAAGTTAGAATAACTGCCAAATGTCATGATTTCATGAAAACTCATTCAATACACTTATAAGAACTTAGGGAGTTGTACTGCTGATTATAATGTTTATAATTGTGTTCATCCATATTTGTTACGGTCGCGAATCATATTATAATCAACATGCAACCTAATACTGACCTGCAAATTGAAAAAAACGTAAGAAAATTTGAATTTCGCGGGCTACTCAGAAACTTTCGTCTTAACCAGATCGATCGACCCGTACGGCTGTCATTACTTAGCCACGAGCCCATCAGTTTGTGGTTCCCTCTATAATATTTTTTTATATCAGTAATTCGGGATGAATTTATCTAGTAGATAGATATCATAAATCAATAATGATAATATGGTTTGGAACGTTCCTACCTACTATTACATAAAAAAGTCTTGTTTACACTAGATTCATTAGATCAACCACGTTTCAGATTGTCTAAAGTACATAATTCTTTTATGGGGTACTGTGTAAAATGTTATAATAAAATACCACCCGATATTCTTCAACTAAATGAGAAGAAATTTAAAACATGCATTAAACTCACACTATGTAGACAAGCATATTATAAGTTGGATGATTATATCGTAGATAAAAATGCTTGGCTTAATGCTGGTCCTGCTCCACAGGCACTTGGGCTCAATAGTTAATTTTTTTTATATTTGGAAGAGTGGCTTCCCCTTATTTTTTTTATTTTTTCTGACTTTAGGAACTTAATGTTTATTTTTATTTAAATTCTATTATATTAATCTCCAAAGTACATTGCTAACTATAGTTTTGTATAATTTAGAAGCACTTTTTCAATTTTGTAAATGTGAGTACCATGGGGCCGTTTCATATGGTATCACGTTGTATGTTGACTTGAAAGAGCCTGGCAGATGAGAGTATGTCATACTCACTTAAATGTCTCGCTGATGGTGGCGCGTGTATTGGATCATTCGGTTCCCTACAAAATGGTTGAGCTGGATGGTGCTGATCCACGTGTCATGTTCGTGAACGGGCGCCGTCAGTTGAGACTGGTCATCTCTTATCTGCCAGGGCTTATTTTTAATCTTATATTTTGAATTCTTTTTGATTATTATTTTTCGTTTGACATTGTTCTCACATATAGAAGCACGAAGAATACTGTACCCAGGATTTTGTAAAATCTATATACATTTTTTAAAAAGAGTGTCCTTGGAGTTTCTTGCCCGTTCTTCTCCATAGAGATCTACGAATTTGAATGGGCAACTAGCTTCAACTTTTTGACTAACTGACCGACTCTTTGACAATTCAAAAGTGCCTGTAAATGGTTTAATTGAAATAAATGCTTTGAGTTTGAGTTTGAGTTTTGAGTTTACTACCCTGGTGATATAATGTAAAAACACATATAATTTACGACCCATAAACTAAGTCACCTCTCATGACGTGAGCGCGTTATGGTAATCTGTAATTTGCGCGTAAGAAATCCTTTTAAAATTTATTTATTCAAAAATCCATGCACAACTTTACAGAAAAAACACTCAATGATTAATAAAATAAAAAGAATAAAATACAATACAATCCTAATAAAATAAAATAATTATGAATAAACTTAAGAAATAAACTAAAGAAATTTAAGGATTACGAAGGAATATACAGGCTGACTTTGAAAACATGCGACAAAATTTAAGGGGGTGTTCTACCCATCAATATGAACAACTTTTACTATAGGACCAACTTGAATTCGCAAAAAAAAATCGACCTTCTTGTATAAAGGTATACCCGAAAAGATACTCGATTGGACCATTTTGTATAAGGTCGATTTTTTTTTTGCGAATTCTTAGTTGGTCCGATAGTAAAAGTTGTTCATATTGATGGGTAGGTAGAGCACCTCCTTAAATTTTGTCGCATGTTTTCAAAGGCAGCCTATGTAACTACCTATTTCGGCTAAAACGTTTCGGTTTTCTTAGAATTTAACACAAGAGCAATTTCTAGTCTTCCTGCGCAGTTAATTATAAATAGGTTTTATTGACACAATCTATACAAACTATTTCGTAAAAACTTAGTAGAACAAATATTTTACTCAAATTCAACCTATTTTGTCAAGTTTAACTTTCTTTTATGGTACTTTGGACTATCTTTTGTAATGCAGGGTTCACATAAATGTTTCTGTAAAGATTCAACTATAAGTACAAACGCGCGGGAAACTGCGCTGAAAACCCGTTGGCGCTTGACGCTCCTTTATAAGTGGCGTGGGCGCATGAGTGCCTAAGTTAGGTATAAGATTTATGCAATTTCAATTCAAAATTTAAGAAGAATATTTATTTATTTATTTATTTATTTATTTAGGTAACCAACAGCGATACATAAGTATATTTTACAAAATATGCGTGTTACAGTGATTATGGCCAATTATAGGTTTCCCTGTATAACTGGGATATATGTATAATACATGCGAACAAATAACACAATGAAATACAATAACTATGTCTCAGCGAAGAAATAACAAATAATAAAAAAACTTTTTAGAAAAAAACGTGAAAAATAACTTTAATTTCTGAAGTCGGTGTCTTCGCTTTTCAATTTTCGTTTTTGCCACCGACTTCCGAAATTAAAGTTTTTTTTCACTTTTTTGTGTTTTTTTTGGAAGTAGCTTGTTTTTTTTGTAAAACTTTTTTTTTGTCACTTTTTAGTTGTGGTACCTTCCCCACCTTTTTGAAGACTTGAGAACCGCCTCCTTTTTGAAGAAGTCGGTTAAAAACAGCACACGATGTGACACAATCATTGTAAATAACAAGGTTGGTATAGGATCATTACTCACAAAGCATAGCTCGGCCATTGTGGAACCGTTCTTGATTGTATCCAGATCAATTTACAGCACTTCAGAGCACTATTGTTCAGGGCTACATGACGCCCTACTAATGTCTATGATGAAATGTTACATGCTCTAACAAAGGGGCGACTGCGGAGCATGTTTTAATAGAAGTGGCACTGTGGAAAATTAAATATATTCAGCTGCTAAAGAATAGTTTTTCATCCCATCTATTCGAAGAGGACGACTTGGTTCGCCTTTAAGTGCACCCAAAGGTAGTGTTTTCTAAAATAAACTTTTAGCGGGCAGTAATGAGTTTTTTCTCAAACATGCTTGGAAATTCGTGCATTATTTTGAAAACCTTCTTCGAGATAAATCAAAATTGGTGTACTGGTAAAAAACAAGTGACGATGCGGCCAGCAAAGTTACTATGAAAATCCATATCTGGCGTGTTTAGCGGCCAAATAAATTACTATGAAAACTCATATCTGTCGTGTTATTTAAAAATGGAACGAACTTTTTACTTCAACATACGGCAACCAAGGAGGTAACTTATCAAAGATTTTATTTAAATTTCGAATTGGCTTGCAAATAGAACAAAGAAGAAACAAATTAACATATTGGCGCATGAAAAATGATAGTTATTCGTCATTGATTCTGGAATTTCTATTTAATTTACTCAGTTTGAATTTCCGCGCGTTGTTTGAGAAAAGTACTATACAAGCCTTGGCCGCAATCAGGAATTGATGGACGATCGTGAAAATGAGGGCCGAGGCGAAGCCGAGGCACTCATGCGTGAGTCCATCAATTCCCTTATTGCAGGCCGCGACAGTAATGTACTATTTAATCCTCTTTATAAGTGCGCGGCAAAGAATAAGTGCGCCGCAATTATCTTTTCCGCGCACTTTTTGAATTTGGAACATCTTAGTGTTCAGCGCCAAAGAAATCGTACACAAATATTGTTCGAATAAAGACTGGCTGGTACGACGGCCCATAGTATCACCGTGTGGGTACTGGGAAGTGTTAGGACCGATGCAAAATAAAATCAATCTGCCTAGCCTTTTCCCAACTATGTTGGGGTCGGCTTCCAGTCTAACTGGATTCAGCATTTAGAGATTGAGGAACAGGGTGGAAAGTTCACTGATCCTCTATTGAAAAGGGTGGATACTCCGACCAAACGGGTGTCTTGTCTGGCGGGCAACTGCCCAACGATTGATGTTCGAATCTTGTATAATGTTGATCGCGCGGTAAACTCCCATTGCGCGATGCAGGATTTTGTGTTATTTATTACACAAAAAGATACTAAATTTATCGGAATAATTACGACTTACGAAATTAAAGTAATTTTTCACTTTTTTGTGTTTTGTTTTGGAAGTCGGTTGTTTTTTTCTGAGTTATTTTGGACTACACTACTGACATCGGTGAGGGAAAACATGATGGGGAAACCTGAACTTGTAGTTAATAATTATAAGCCTGTAATAGCCAACCCGTCTTGATCAAGCATGGTTAAAATATGAGGCGCCTTTTATTTTCTCATAGTGGGTGATGAAAAGTAGAGTGTATCTCTCGGGCGCAAAATATATTTTTGGCTCGGGCGACGTACTTTGAATCCCTCGCTACGTTCAGGATTCTACTAAAGAACCCCTCACTTCGCTCTGGATTCAAAAAAGCGCCCTCGCCGTAAATATATTATTTTGCTCCCTTATGATACAATCTACTATTTCCGCTTATCTATTGTAGCAGAGTAACGTTAATCATTCAATATCCGAACGTAGTAAATCCACTAAAAAGTTATAGATTCCATTCTGAGCCGGAAAAGTATTGTATATGTAACCTCAGACCAAATAAAAAACCAAGACGAAGCGCTGCGAACAATACAGTGAAGCATGCTAAAACTACACCACCGCTCTGTGCATACACGCTCACACACACACATTGACAACTATTTACAATGACACTACAATCAAACTAAGTGCGCACATGTTTACGAAACCGGCCTCACGGCACTGTTGACAGCGCTGTCTTGGTTTTTTATTTGGTCTGAGTAGGTAACAGTTTAAAAAAATTATACACGAATACAATGACAAACAAAGGTTTTCCTTCTAACATCTTATTAGAATAACGTACCAAAATGTATGAGCTAATTGACATAACAATTTGCATAACTTCTTGTCATGTCATTGAACTGATCAAAGGTGTGTATCGCTTCAGTGGATGATTACCTTAGTTCATTATTCTCCTACCCTTATACCAATTAATTTGCGGTGTGCGCAATATGGCCCGGCGCACAATGGCGGCGCACATTGGCGGCGCGGCACGGCAGGGGACTTTTATGCGACGAATAGAAATGTACCTTAATAGTATGGCAACCCACATTCGTGTTTTAATACCCCTTATTATATAACAGTTGCATAACAGTACATTGTGATACAAGTGTGCTCTATTGGATATTACAGTCGAGGCGGTATTATTAGCGCGAGCCATAGGCGAGCGCAATAAGATAGCCGAGAGTGTAATGATCAATGCACACGCATTTCATACGACGTTTTTTAACACACATGCGAGGAAAAATATAGACTTGTTGTAAGAACATACGCTACAGTAACGTAATTATACAGATGACATATTTAGATTTATAAAGTTCAACTGACCTTTGTTGCCAGGTACTGACTATCCGTAGCTTCGTTTAAAAACTTTTCTACGTCTGTTGGTGACAATACTTTACATTTCGTATTTTTGATAATACATATTTAACCATACAACGAAAACAATAACAACTATAAGGAAAATGGCGCGCTGGTTGTTTTTCCATAGGTGTAAATAAAGGCATTGGCAAAACCGCTAGACAGCCTGTAGTAAAATAAACAACAAAATAATGTTTTGAATAAGACAAAATAATTACTAAACGTATGGCGGGGCAAATCTATATAATATTATTTACGTATTGCTATTCTTCCCTACGTGAAATCGACATTTTAAATATGTAATAATTAACCACACAACGAAAACGATAACAAATATTTATGGAAAATGCCGAGCTGATTTTGTTTTTACGCAGGTGTAAATATAGGCATTGGAAAACCCGCCAAACACCCTATATTAAAAAAATTGTAAACGTAAGATAGTGTTTTGAATAAGCAAATTAAGTAAAGATTTTACGAAAAATGATCTGGTTTGCCTATGGTAATTATTTTAGGTACGTAAATTATAGTGAAATAGTGCATTATGATACAAAAGTGCTGTGTTGGTCACACACTCGGCTCCCTTATCGCGCGAGCCAGTTTCATACGACGCTTTTCAATACACTTGCGAGCAAAAAAAAAAGACTTATAATGTTATTATGTTTTAATTATTGAAACAATAAGTAAAAGTACAATTCTCAAAATTATACTGAACAGTTTTTGTTGGCATTTTGGCATGATGTGTCTTTGATGAGATTGAATTAGGCGCAACTCTGCTCTTGTGAACATAGAGAATGCTTATTTAATATTATAGGATAGTTCATACTAATTCCATGTAATTATAATATCCCACTGACCTGCCCATGGGATTTTTTTTTTCTTAACTAATCGCCTTTGATTTGCCTATGGTATTAAAAAGTTTCACCAAAGTCAATTTCTATATATGTATGGTAGGTATGGAATAAGTAAATACTATAATTGGTAACATGGTATTTAATGTTGCCATGATAGTACTTACTAATTCCATACCTACTGCCATGTCATTACTCCGACTAGTAAATAGTTATCTGTGGCGCACATTACCGCACTAGTGCGGTAATGTAAAGTGAAAAGCACGCTTCCATAATACACTGCATTATGAACCTAAAAGCGGTTCAATAAGAGCTACTTTACGAGCAAGTGTGTTGAAAATAACTATTAGAAAATCCATTGATATATTTATTGAAATAATAATGAAAAGCTTGGTAATAAATAGGTCGGTGTAGGATTTTAAAACTAGATTGATGAATGAAGATGAGAAAATTGACACGACGGTATATTTCTGGTACAAGCAGAAACATAAAAACAACTAAATGTGCAGTTTTATTTTCCTGAAAAATCGTGGCCATGAATCCTTCGTCTACTTTTCTTTTCTTTATTTCTAACTCCTATCTATAGTTTCGGATTTCACCCCCATTTCAAAAATCACGCTGTATAAACTGATTTAACTCAGCTGTACATAATTTCGTTCTCCATGATATTTTCTATATAGGAGAATCTTTATGGATAGTTTTGATAATGGCCACCGGAACATAAACATAAAAGTTATAAAGCCATAAGCAGCTCATATATCCTATTTAGCGACGACTAAGTGGTACGTAGATGCATTTTGATGGAAAAAAAGACGAGCCATCTATCTATGCGTCTAAATGCACGCTCATCCAGTTAGCGAGATTAACTGGGTCAGTTTTAATGGGGACGTGTCACTGAAACCAGTTCAGTGCAGTATTTTATAATACACTCTTTTTGCTTTGAAAGCGAGACGCATCCGCAACCCGCCAAAAATACTTTTACGGAATGAAAAGCGTTTTTCATGCTCTAGTTTTTCTGCAAGGGTGTATTGAAATAGTACATTACTGTTGCGGCCAGCAACAATTCCTGATTGCGGCCAAGGCTTGTATAGTACTTTTCTCAAACAACGCGCGGAAATTCAAACTGAGTAAATCAAATAGAAATTCCAGAATCAATGACGAACAACTCATTTTTCAGGCGCCAATATATTCATTTGTTTCTTCTTTGTTCTATTTGCAAGCCAATTCGAAATTTAAATAAAATATTTGATAAGTTACCTCCTTGGTTGCCGTGTGTTGAAGTAAAAAGTTCGTTCCATTTTTAAATAACACGACAGATATGAGTTTTCATATATTTGGTCGCTAAACACGCCAGATATGGATTTTCATAGTAACTTTGCCGGCCGCATCGTCACTTGTTTTTTACCAGTACAGCAATTTTGATTTATCTCGAAGAAGGTTGTCAAAATAATGCTGGAATTTCCAAGCATGTTTGAGAAAATGATACTAATTTCATTCGACAATATTTTCAGAAGGCAGATTTTCAAATGTTTCTTTTTTTGTATCTTTTTTGTATTTTTGTATCAGGGATCATAGCAGAATAGGAAGTCGGCTTTTTATCAGCCAAAAAGGTTGTTTGATGATGATTTATTATGGATGACTGTATATTTATTTGATCCTGAACTTGAAACAATAAATTATTGCGGTATTTATCCTTGACATTCAGTTTTTCAGTTGACTCATTCAATGTGTTAGTCAATGTCAAGTCAAACGTCAACTTCAAAAATTGCATTATTTGCCAAAAAAGATGAATAATATTGAATGAACCGGAAACCGACAAACCAACATCTGGAGCCTGTGTAAATAGGTACAATTCTAAATTAAAATCATGAAAACATTGCAATAAAGAATGTTGGCAGACACGCTCGCGAATGGCGCGAGTGCGCGACCTATATTTAGCGGAGACTGTTGACCCGGTGCCCTCGCCCTGCATCTCTGTTGACGAAACTTGTCGATATACTTTCTTCAACCTATGCGAGCCTGGTACTTATTGATTTGACTCCGTCTTAAGATAGCTTTGTTCTTTTCGATTTCTTTGTGTAAGAAGCTCTTTGCTGTTTTCTTAAGGGTTGTCAGGAAAAGTATAAAAACTTATCTTAGTTTGAAAAACTAAAGCACTGTTTTATATTATCAAGTTAAGATAGTAATTTCCCGGATTTTCCTTTAAACAGTGTCACCTCTGAGTCCTATAGATTTTTCGCAATGACGAGGTTTCTAATAGTAGAACTTTTTCCTTTATCTCCATGCAAAATAAGAACTCCTACCATCTGGCCAATTCATGAAAAGTAGCAATTACACCAGCCCTCGGTCTCACCCATTCTCTAAAGCATAAACATTGCTATTTTTTATTCCGCGTAACCATAAAAATATTCAGTATTCACATTCATAAAGCAAGTGCTTCTCATTGCATTGTCTTTGAGCCGGAGTAAACGAAATCCTTGCTAGTCTGCAACCCTCGTCCGTTTGAGTCATAAAAAGACGGTTGACGCGAGGTGCTGGCTTTCACAATCGGCATAATGTTTAACAAAATAGTTGCAGTGTTTGTTGACCTCTGCATTTGACATAATTAAAAGTAGGTAACCTACCAAGCCAAGGTTATTCAGGTATTTCTGAATATACCTGAATAACTTGTCTTTGTAGATGCACGAGATCTATCGTTTAAGCCACTGAAACAGCTTAATAAAGAGCCGGTTGGAAATGAGGCGAACTCAGTCACAATAAACTTGATTTAATTCATCAGTTTGAAATGTTATAAATATTTTAAAAGACGATCTCGAAACGTAAAATCTTTGTTAGAAGAGATCAATCTAACATTCAATCTACGTTTTACTGTGGATTATATATTATATCCAGTATATTTTAACGATTTTCAAAGGATGAAGTTGTAAAAATAAATAGAATGCAACTGAGTACATTGCATATAAGCATTATACTAACAAATGCAAACAGAATTCATACAATTTTTATACCTTCTTTGTTGCATAATCTGATCACATTTTGTCTGGAACGCCCGAAGCAGTCCTTGAGCTTGAAAACATACCTGTAATAAAAACAAAATGGCAACGTTAATGATGGACGAACATTTCCGAAAATCCGCCCACACTAATAACAATCGAAACAGATATTTATTGAGCATTTCAGACTATCGTTGCCTTGTGAGCATCGTCTGTGTAATGCAGGGCGGTTTATTTTGGTAACCATCGGTACACAAGCAGTAGCCTGTGACCCAGTTAACTGGCACATGACCCCAGTTGACCTCTCGGCCTAGGTCGCCGGTCGCGCCGCCCGCGTCCCTCCTGCCACCTCCAGACCTATCTGCTCAAACCTCCAACCGTTCTTGTGATCCTGGTACTTTAGTCTGTTGGTACGACACAAATCTTTTAAGGTTGCGAGGATTTTCTGAGGTACACTTTTTTATTTCAGCTCGCTTTTTGCATAAAGGATTTTCCAGTTTCTCTATTCGATTGCATCATATTGTTTATAGAATAAGGCAAGATCTTTTATGAAATGATGTTTCAAACAAAAGCAACTTACGGATTGCTTCAACTTTAGTTTTGTATTTTATTTCCTCAACGAGTTTTCCTTTTACAGCGCCTGCGGTTTACAGGTAAAATTGCCTGAAATCTCTGTTTTACTCCCTTTAGCCTGAAGCATAAAAATCCAACCAAAGAACCAAACAGATTAATTTATCTTAGCGTTTCCTATAAAAGCTGCAAACGACGCCCCCTTTTCCAGTTTATTTACATTCCAATACCACTTAAATAATTTATCGCTGCAAGAATATTTTCGTCGTTCCCCGAACCTACTCAATATCAAGCAAGTGGTTCGCGAAACGTTCCGTTGCAAATCGCGTCCTAGTTTCCAGTACAATAGTTATTCTAGTTTGTTTTAATACTTCTATAAGCGATGATTGTACAATAGGTGTCCTCTACGTAATTGTCTGTGACGGTAAATCTCTTCATTGAAGTCGGACAGGCGAGGACGAAGGAGCATCGACCTGTATACTAGATAACTTCGACCCAGAGCAGTCGTATAACAACTAAATTGGAGTAATAAGACCCCACCCTTTATATGCTAATTTTCTTTATTATTCACCAGTTGGAGGTTCTAGTGGAAAGCGGTTTTATACAGTTGTGTTCAGTCAGTAACCGTGTTTCTACGAATCAACGACTGAAATGACAACACACAACACAAAGCAGTCCTTGCTACCCTTGATAAGTTCTTCTGTAAGGT
This sequence comes from Lithophane leautieri, assembly GCA_949152455.1. Classification (NCBI taxonomy): domain Eukaryota; kingdom Metazoa; phylum Arthropoda; class Insecta; order Lepidoptera; family Noctuidae; genus Lithophane; species Lithophane leautieri. Next base: position 13,707,793 of record OX424476.1, on the reverse strand, counting down.
AATTAGACTTAACATAAATAATACTAATTAAATAAACAAACGTATAATCAGGAATTAATTTACACATCAATATTTGCGAACAAGGAAATCTTCAGCTAAACATTTTCCTGATGTTTCTTTGTAAGATTGTAAGTTTATTTTGTTAGAACATTAATTTTAAACGATCAGTTAGTTACCGACCGACTTCCTACATATTTATGTTAGCCTAGTACCCGTCTGCTAAAAAACAATAAGATGAATGGGACGAAATTGCGTGGAAAGTTCCCATGAATTAAAAAATTGTTTACGATTACGGTGTTCCAAATAAGGCGGAATTACATAGCTGTGCCAAGACAGTTATTTCTCGGAGCTGATGACTAACACCCCTTATGTGTGGTGTAAACTGTAGGACAAAGAAACGTACGCAGCAATATATAAGTGAATCACACGATTGGCCGAGAATACTGACGACCTTGTCATTGAGGACGGGTTTTCAAACGTATTTAAAGACTTTCCGAGCAGTGGTGGCTCAGCGGCAATGGCCGCGACTTACGAGTTGTAGGTCGTGTAGGTTCGAACCCAGACGCTTTACTTTGTGTAAATAACTAATACCTACCCTACTTACCTACCAACCAATTTTCTGCGCAATTTTCTTAATTTTTCTTTCCGTAAGAACCTTCTAAAAAGTATTAAAAAACTTTAAAAAAAAGATGAATGAAATCGGTGAAGTCTTCTCAACGTGCCTAGGGAAATAGGGATTCATTTTTATTTTAAATATACACGCCTTTCCAAAACAACGGGCGGTTTTGATTTTTTTACATTATTGGTAATCATTAAGTTGTAAAGAGGCTTTAATAGCCAAAACTTTGTTACTGGCATTTAATAGTCTGGGTATGAAAAAAAAAAGTTTATTCCAAATTCGAAACTTTTGTTTAAAACAATAATAATCCCTTTTTCAGTTTGTGACTTTTACCTACTAACTTTTTGCGGGTTTGCGGTTAAAAGGTTATCCTGACAACTAAAACTAACTTCTCGTTATTTTTTGTAGAATAATTTGTTTGTCGCATAATCCAGCTTTATTGTGACTTTAAACATATATTTGTGTCGATTGTAATGGCAGAAAAGTAATAAGAACTAGTAAAATTGTAGCGCTGCTGGAAGAGGGGTGTAGCCAAAAACGATATTCTTATTGATAATAAGAAATTACTAGTCATTTATGCTAATGACATAGTAAAAATATTAATATTATCCATAGAAAAGCTAATGACTGTTAAGGTGGCCGTTTTTTTTGCAAAGGGGTTCATATAGACCTTACCCTTAATTTTCCACAAGTTTGAACTTTAATTCTGCCATCTTTTGTTTGTTGTTGAGATTGGCTCATCAAGATGATTATAGCCAGTCTGCTGAAGGATATAGAGCCAGTCTGCTGAAGGATATAGATTGCTTGCAATGAAATTGTGATTGCCAATATTTTTTTCTGGATGGACATCTTCGATTGAAAAATAATTATACAGAGTGAAATTTAATTCATGAGCATTCTCTTAAGAGGTCATTGTACTCATCATAACGAACATCTTTCACTATAAGACCAACCCTGAAATCGCGAGAAAAAAACATCAACTGTTCCCTACATTTTGACGAGCTATGCGAACATAAATGTAGGCAACAGCTAGCCATTTCAGGGTTGGTCCCATAGTAAAAATTGTTCATAATGATGAGTAAAGTCACGTGTTTAAGCATCGGTCACTAATTACCAGTCACCCTATACACAGACAGCATGACGTAAGGATGTAATCGCCAGCTAATTTATTTATGGTAACAACTACATAACAGCTGTCACACCTGTCATTCACACCTGCATCGAAGCGCATCTTCCTAACTTCTACGTTACACATTCTATAAATAACCGTACACTGCTCAAGTGGACAACAACGGCCAAGAATGCATGTAATGATACAAATTCCACTGTAGTGAGACAGGGACGTAATTGGAACGAGATTTGATTTATGCATTTAGTTGCCACGTGACTGGATGACATTTGGCACATGGGTATACTATGACCTGGGCTATGAATGGCATGGGATAAGTTTTTATCCCAGTAGTACGTTCCCGTGGGATAACTTCCACGCGGGCGAAACCGCGGGCAAAAGCTAGTAAGGTTTAAAATAGAATGAAATCAAAAAGTTTGATTTTGATCGTGAATGTACTACAACTTTAAGGTAATTTATGAGTATGTTCTATGTAGTGGAGACGGTATGGCAGTCGCCAATGTTTTTAGGTAAACAACTGCGTCAGTTCCCAGGATTATTCTCCGAGGATACAATTACTACAATTGCAATGAAAACAAGAAAGTAATGCGTAATGTATGAACCAGATTCTTAGATTTTCAAATATGTATTGTGGTCGGGGTGCGTACAGTCTTACAATCGAGTGGGCCAGATTATGGAAAGGGTGAAATTTTAATATTTGCACCGTACAGTTTATAACCCATCGGGGCCTTTTTGCAAGCTCCCGTGTCATATGTGACAATCTGTCATACCACTTGACAGACTGCCACATTAGTCTCAGCCCGTCACAGAGGTCTGTAATGACGGAGGAGTTCTTATACCGCTATAGTATTATTTATTAATTGAGGCCAAATTGTCCATAATAACCTTTATACACATCAATTGAAGGCCACTAATACCACGAATTTCACCGTTTCAATGACAGGGCCATATCACAGAATATAACATAGCTACAATATTGAAGGATGACTAACATACATATATATTTGATAGACAGAAGTGCGTCATAGACTTACTACGATTTCATCGAGTGCCTAATGATAGTTTTCTATTTCGGTTATAATGAAAGGTTAGTTCCAGGGAATTGTATATGTCACAATGTCTGTTGAAGCTACAACGCCCACAGAGCCTAAATATGTGTAATAAGTAGGTTTTCGTGTGCCGTTTTCCATTGTATCGTTTTCTTGGTGGATATATTGTTAGAAACTATATTGATTGAAGATTATTGGGTAACGTGTTTTTCTGAAGTTTGAGTTATTTTTTTATGAAATTCTTGGAAAAGAAGTCTTAAGAATATTAATTATGTGATGACATTTAAAAAAATAAGAGCTACGTATTGAATTTGGCAAATACTGCAATGAAACGCGACACTATTCGATTGAGTCCAAAATAACAAGTGACGTCATAAAATCTGTTCAATCATAAACCGAAAACTATAAGATGTGACATTAATTTGGTCCTACAAAAGGACCATACCTCATTAAAAAGTTATACGACGCTGTCAATGCGGCCCTGTTCGTCACTAATCGAGCTCAGCGCAAAATATCCTTTGAGAACTCATTACAGCTTCATGTGTATTGCTCAGCTTATATAACTGGTATATTGAATATCATTCATTTTAAAACGGATTTTGCACCGTTTCATATGAATTTCGTCTCTTTACGCCAGAATTACACGGTTCACTTGTGCTTTTCGATTTCACCAATTTGCCCCGTGTGAACATCAAATTAATTTCATCCATTCATTTTCATTAATGGTCTTTTAGTGCAATTGAATATTATATTCATATTCTCAAGAACCTTTTGGTAGGTACTCATCTTTCCGTAAGTTTATTTTTGAGTCCCAAAACTTGTTTCAACTCTCCTGGCTTTTTGCCTTTCGACTCTTTATATGTTTACTTGGACAAGAAGACATGATGAATCCTTGCTGAAAGATGAAAGCATAAAGAAACAAGTTGCTGGGTGGGTGGGTTATTGAAAATAAAAAGTAATTTTTACAAATTAAGCTAAACAGCACTTTTTGAACGTCAAAATTGTATAATAGAATCCCCCAAAACCACCACCACCACTTTCTAGTGATTTAGCTGGGAATAAAAAGTGGCGCAAAGAAGTCCCCAGCAGCACAGCGCGGCAGTCTGGATAAACTTGACATTGTTGCAAAGGTTGGCCGGCTGGTCTCTTGTCAGACAAGTCACACAAGAAAAAAATATAAAATACGCTGGACGCAGAGTGCAAGCAGCGCTTGGTGTGACAACACATCGTGTTCTGTTTTGCGACTGGTCAATCTTCATCTTGGAAAGCCTCGTTGAGAGGTGTCACACGTGTCGATTTCACAGGGTTTTTTCTGACTCATCAAGAATAGTTAAGCGGAATAGGTTACTAAATATATCTACGTCTATTGTATTTTATTTATTTAAATTTCCGCAAAGTCACGCCTAAATCAATTAACTATCAAGTCACACAAAAATTTGCTTACACCGCCAACCTGGTGTACATACCAGCCAGCTAATATGATTGATAGCCAGACCCAGGGTGGATTTTTATGTCCTAATAAGCAAAGCATAACAACGTTAACAAAGTTTTATAAACTCCTGTTCATCCATCCATTATTTCAAAAGGCTCATAAAACCATAGCATAAAAAGGAAGCCAGTCATAATTGATGGACAAGGTACACATACTTGGCTAACAAACTGGATGCGTGTTCGTAATGGCGGTGCATAATATCCTGTAACGTTCATTACCAGTGGACATTACCTCTCGTTATTTGCTTGTCGTATGATGAAACATGGCTTGTTTACAAAGACTTTGTGTCTGTACATGATATGTAGATAAGAGAGACGTGTATGGACAGTTTGAAGGCTATTTTGCGTTTCAAAGTCAAGTGAAAAGAGTTGCGTTTCAAAGTCAAGTGAAAAGAGGACATAAGATGAGATGGAGAGATTAAAAGATGGAACAGAAGAATAAAAGAAGCTGGGCTGAAAAAAGACGCGACTGGGAAAGTTTGGAGCTGAGGGGCCAATTCTCTTACTTATAAAATACGTTCACATTCAAGTCGCAATCTGTCGAACTTGTCAAAAATGATGGTAAATTTATGGTTTTTTTTACAGATTGCGAATGAGGTGCGAATGTGAACGTTCTTAAAAATAAGGAAATTGCCCCTCTGTACTTGTGTAAGAGAAAAATGATTCGATTAAACTATGGACACAGAACTATGGACAATCAACTGCAGAAGATCAGCCATGGCGCTTTAAACACTCAATAATAGAAGGAATAAAATACAATAGACGTAGATATATTTAGTAACCTATTCCGCTTAACTATTCTTGAAGAGGCATAAAAAACCCTGTAAGAAATCGACACGTGTTTCACCTCTCATCGAGGCATCCTCAGGATGACGATTGACCAATTGCAAACCAGAACACGACGTGTTGCCACACTGAGCGTTGGACGCAGAGTGAATCAAATCGCCCGTTACCCCCACTTATATAGGATTGCTGCTCGGCGCTACTCGGCTTGGATCTTTATCAGTGCGATAATCAGGGGATTTCCGCATAGTCACGCCTGAATCAATTAACTAATAGAAGGAATGTTCGCATAAACTCAAATGCAAGAAATATTTATCTTTTCTTGCATTGGAGACCTCTGCCTAAACCAACGGGCAATACAAGCGTGGTGATAAGTTATTTGTTCTTCTGGAAAATGTCTTTTAATATAGTTATGGAAGAAGAGTGAGATATACCAGCCATTGCAATAAAAAGAGGAAAACAATTTCTGCATAGTAACAGTCGCAGACTGCAAATAGATTCCATGTCAATCAATTGATTGCTTAGCGTCGCAAATCAATTAGTTGATTGATAGTGCAACTACAGGTGGGTGTAAAGATCTGGGATACTCAGAATCGATCCCATTTAATCATTTAACTGTTTAAATTAATTTATTATCTTGCTCTAGACTGACTTAAGGAAGGATATAAAGTTTATTGGCTGCTTTTTCGCAAAAGTAATTAAATGAGTTAGATTAGAGGATTAATTTAGATCTGAGTTGGGCTTATTTAAACCAAGGTCTTTGCTTTATCGAATTCAAAATGTAATTTTAATGTTTTAATTATTATACCTATCTGTATTTTTTTTCCTACATCAAAATAAATTGTCTAGAGTTTGAAAATTGACCATTATATTGTTAATTAGATTAAATTCAAGGTGAGAGCATGATGATCTGTCACACAGGGTATCTTAGTAAATAGGGTATCTTAGTCTATCAAAAAGGATCATATTTCATGCATTTTTGTCAAAACGCTATAATTCTTGTATCTATTGTATCTATATATCTATACCTTTGTGAAGCGAGAAGAAAAAAAAGAAATTTGGTGCACTGTCTTTACATTATTTGAGGGCTTCATTGAATTCATTTTGTATGTAATGGGTTTGAATTTGACACTATTATACCTAACTTTATATTTTCATGCCGCGATATATAAAAACTTATCGAGATTCGAGCTAGAGGATAACGATGTTTTTATTTGTTGTTGGACAACACTGAAACTGCCTCGTTGGTCGAGTGGTAGTGTGATTTTCCTACCGGGAATTTCTCAGTAGCAGCCCAGAGGCTAGATTTGTGCCCGGTTGATAGCAATAGGTTCGCGACCTATTACATGGGACTTAAATATAACTGGCGAAATGTGGGTGTAGGTACTATGTACGTCTTTTTTTTTTTTTTTGAGTGTGGGAAATCTTCCTATTACTTCTCCCGCTCTGGGCGGAGCGGAAGGGCGTGTCAGACTTTTACTGACTAAAACCCACCCGTGTTCCTTCATTTGCCTGTTGCCAAGGTCCCGGTATCCCTTTCGGACTTTCCCGCAACCCTGGAAGGCATCGGTCCTAGCGGAACCCGCTAATTGTGCTGACATCTCTTTGAGGCGCGCGTGGAACACGACGCGCCACCGACCCGGGCCTGGTCCTTATCGGACGGCGACCTGCCCGTTGCTCGCCGTCCGCAAGTCCGCGCCTATGGTGGCCGGGAATCCGCCTGGGATTCCCGACGTCCAGGGCGTCTCCAACGGCGGCGGTTAGGGGCGTGAGGGCGCAAACTAACACACTACACTACAACTATGTACACGTCTGATTAACCCTTTGGGAAAATCGAGCGTGATGTTATATTACAACAATAAAAATAATTTTCGGTAACGCTACAATATCTATCGATATAAAAATCCTACTATCCTACTAATATTATAAATGTGAAAGTTTGTGTGTTTGTGTGTTTCGATGTTTGTTACTCAATCACGCAAAAACGGCTGAATGGATTTGGATGAAATTTGGCAAACAGATAGTTTATAACCTGGGTTAACACATATGATACTTTTTATCCCGATATTCCCACGGGATCGACACTTACGCAGGTGAAACCGCGGGGCGCAGCTAGTTAAGTAATAAAAACTAAAACCCCACTACGACTAAAAAGGTATAAACAAGACACCACACAGACAAATTAAAAATTCGGAGTCATACGTGTTATTTATAGATCGAACAGATTACGTGTGACTCCGGATTTTTAATTTGTCTGTCTTATTTTTTTTAAATTCTTTTGGGGTTATAATATATATATTTTTGAAATGTGCTCATTAAGCCCTTTCATTTGATACCCAACATGGTACTCGTACGATTAAACAATATTTTTTTTTAAGATGTCCTTTAGAGGGCGCCATTTTTAATTAAATGTGACGTCACATAGCCAGCGAACGATCAAGACGCTTCCAACGATACCTCATTTGTCAAATTGTGATGAGTGGTTTAGAAGATAGGAGGGAACAGATGAACATACTTACATACATACCGGTCAAAATCATAACCCTCCTTTTTTCTTCGCCGTAGTCGGGTAAAAATAATTCCGCCCTTGTAACCCGAGAAGCAGAAATGATCTCTAAAAAAATATGTTACAGAAATACAAATATTTTACGTGGGATATACTTAATTCAATAAAGTGTAATAAATCTTTGTACAAGAAAGCCCGGACAAAGGTTAATACGCATCCATGTCTGTTACAGACGTTTTCCTTTTTAACCGACTTCAAAAAAAGGAGGAGGTTATCTATTCGTCGGTATTTTTTTAATTTTAATTTTTATGTTTGTTACCTCGGTAGGTACTTGCTACTGGGTGAACCGATTTTGATGATTCTTTTTTTATTTGAAAGCTGGTGCTTCCCGTGTGGTCCCATATAAATTTTATTAACTTTGCTTGAGTAGTTTTTGGTTTAGCTTCAATAATTACGTATTTTTCGCACTTAGTCTATATAGACGACATCTTAATAGATACAATCACTGTTATTTACATAGCAGGTAGTGGTATTAGAATTTGTGTGGGGTAGGTACCACAACTAAAAAGTGAAAAATAAAACAAACCGACTTCCAAAAAAACACTTAAAAAGTGAAAAATAACTTTAATTTCGGAAGTCGGTGGCAAAAAACGAAAATTGAAAAGCAAAGACACCGACTTCCGAAATTATAGTTATTTTTCACTTTTTAAGTGTTTTTTTTGGAAGTTGGTTGTTTTTGTTTTGTTAAAAGTTTTTTATCGTATTGTGGCGGTACCTACATCGCCACATTCAAACTACGCATCAAAGACCTGACGTCACACAAAAATCCTGACGTCACAAAAATCCTGCATCGCGCAATTAGAGTTTACCGTGCAGTGAAAATAATACAAAAATCCAATATCAATCATTAGGCAGTTGCCCGCCAGACACAACACCTGTCTGGTCGGAGGATCCTCCCTTTTCTATGGTGGATGAGGGAACTTTACACCCTGTTCCTCATACCCCTAAAGTATAACAACAATATTTCACAATGTATTCTATAAGATTAGATAAGTCTGTTCACGTCTATCGGAAAGTCTTCATTTACAAACGAGACAATGCGGCGGCTAAAATTAATAATATTATAATTTGTATTCGCATTATCATCTGCCTAGCCTATTCCCAACTATGTTGGGGTTGGCTTCCAATCTAACCGGATGCAGCTGAATAATACAAGTATTTTACAAGGAGTGACCGCCTATCTGACCTCTCTCTGTACACACATCGAAAGTTTAATGTTACGTTATCTTAAAAACGAATTGACGAATCGACTAATATTATATGCGAAAGTAACTCTCGTCTGTCTGTCGCGCTTTCACGCCAAAACTACTGAACAGATTCAAATGAAACGATTTAATTGGAACAGGGGTAGACCATGACCTGGAGAAGGACATAGGATACTTTTTATCCCGATATTTCCACGGGATCGAAACTTACGCGGGTGAAACCGCGGGGCGCTGCTAGTAATTTATATGCCAGTTGATTCTTTGACATGGTCTCATATGGGATTTAAAAAAAAAACACGTAAAGAAATACATATTATATCTATTAGCATACACATTAAGAGATAAAATTTTATAATACTATCATTGCTTGCTCCTTGATCGAAGGTTTTAAGAAAAACTTTGAGAAGTTAAACTAAAGATTTACAACAGTATCATTCATGAAGCAGCTAGGTGATAGAATTTTCTCGGACCATTATCCATAATAACTTTTTCCAAATACAGGTATCGGAAAGTTCTAAGGTTTATTATATTTTGCAAGACTGCCTCGTTGGTCAAGTAATCGCAACTGCTACTGGTCCTGGGTTCGTTTCCCAGGTCGGGCAAAGTGTCATTGGGTTTTTCTATCAAGAGTTTCTCAGTGGCCCCGAGTCTCGATTTGTGTCTGGTTGATGGCAATAGGTTCGCCCCCTATTACATGGGACTTAAACATAAATGGCGAAATGTGCTGGTGTACATGCTAAGGTATACCTCTGCCTACCACCTACCACCTACCACCTTTCGGAGAATTACAGGTGTGAATGTTATGTATGATATGTAAAAGAAAAATGAATTGATAGGAATTTCACAAAAATATTGTTAGAAATTTCAGAATCCGAATCAAGCACGTGTACCTTTAAGTGCCCATTATGATAACAATGTTATGGTTTGAAATAGAAAGAAATCATTCAATCGGAATATACAATGTCGCCCATGCGCATGTGACCGCCCGTAATTTTCTGAATATTTATGAAAACATATCAAAAATAAACTTCAAAAGTGGGGTCCATCTATAACATTTTTCATGTTATTCAATTTTTAACTTTTTAAGTTGAGTTTGTAGATTTGCTTTCTATTTTTTGACACATCTCCGAATTTTATGGGTCGATTTGGATTCTGTTTATTATTTCCAAAAGCTTATGAGTTATTTTAACAGGTTAATTAACATTTTACTAAAAATTATCGACAACGAAAAAAAAAAACGGAGCCGAAGTCATTTTTTCGGTAAAAAATTGTGTATTTATTTTTTTTTAAACTAGTGTAAGTCCATAAATTGTCCCCATAGCACGACTTTTTTAATAATTATTTGTAATCTACTACATTACAGCTACAAAAAAAAATGCGAAAAATGTTATAGATAGACCCCCCTTTTGAAGTTTAGTTGCGTCATTTTTTCATGAATATTCAGAAAATTGCGGGCGGTCACATGCGCATGGGCGACATTGTATAGTTAGTTACATTCATACAATTAACTAAAAATATTCAAAGCATTTTATTTACGTACACACGGCTACACATCAAGCTATAAATTTCCAGTATAAGCCGACCTCGCATTGTACAGAAATCCTATACAATGCGAGATCAACATAAACTGGAAATGTATAGCTTGATGTGTAGCCGTGTGTACCTACTAAAAAGTTATGTTGTTCTAGTATTTTTTGTAGGTGGTTTTTGTGGTTTCGACGCTTACATTCTTAATTAATCATACCAATTAAGCGATTACCAATTCACACATCAAATGTAGCGCAGTTTTCTATCCATATTACTCTATAGTCTAACTTTTCCCATTATTAGGCATGGAACAATGGTAGTAGTTCATTCAACTTTGAAAATAAAAAAAGATACAAGTGAACAATGTAATCTAAATAATCGATTTAAACTCGGATGGTTATCACAGTGATTACTACAAATTAATATTAATTGTTCGAGATAATTACAGATGACGATGACAAATGGAAATATAATGTGAATGTGCGTTGACCCTGCAGTTTCATGCCCGCATAGCATCATAGCATAATCAGCCTATGTTCCCACTGCTGGGACACAGGCTTCGAATCAGTGAGAGGGAGTGGGCCGTAATCCACCACGCGGGCCCAGTGTGGGTTGATAGATGTCACAAGACATGTCTCTTTGAATTTTTGATTCTGCAAAATATTCTTTCATACATCCTCATGCCACTGTCGGCACTGACACTGAGACACTGACAATGACAAGTGGGGATGCGTTCATAGAGAATGTATGAAAGAATATTTTGCACTGTGCCGGTACTGTATCGGAACGGTGGTGGCGTCATTGATATGTGTGAATCGACCTTTACATTATTCCAGTCCAGTGCCTGACTCATTGGTTTAGTGGTAGCAAGCGCTATTGCTGAGCATGAGGTACTGGATTCGATTCCTGAGTCGGGCAGTGTTATTGGGTTTTTCCATCAGGAATTTCTCAGCAGCAGCCCGGAGTCTGGATTTGTGCCCTGTTGATGGGAATAAGCGCGCCCCTTTAATTACATGGGACTTCTGGCGAAATGTGGGTGTACTATAGGAGCTCCTCTGCCTAACCCTTCGGGGAAAAAAGGCGTGATGTTATGTTATGCATTTCAGTGAATCACTCTAGCACTGGACTGGACTGGATATTATACACTGAATCAGTGTCATTCATTAAATATAGTAATTTAAAAAGATTTTTAATTGTAAAAGGATCACCGCAAGAAACCACAGACTCGTGGCAGCAGACTGGCTGTTTACACGATTCCAGTGGCGCTAAATTCTGTCGCTGGACTGGAATGATAACTACAGAAATAATGTCTGATCTGGTTTCGTACTAAAGTTAAATCCTTACTAATATTATAAATGCGAAAGTAACTCTGTCTGTCTGTCGCGCTTTCACGCCAAAACTACTGAACCGATTTAAATGAAATTTGGTACACAGATAGTCTAGGGCCTGAGAAAGGACATATGCTACTTTTTATCGACATACCACGCGGGCGAAGCCGCGGGCGTAAGCTAGTAAAGAATATTATTATTATTTTGGCCTGTTGCCGTCCTTGGCCTTCACTAGAGCGGAATTATATTAAAATAGCTACAGGATATTCTTTTATCGATAGCACGGTAATTCGTTTCCTGCTTACGACGGATTATTAGCCGAAGAAAAATGGGCTGGGAATTTTTGGGGCCAAATAAAATTATATTTGGACGTAGAATTAAATGGCACGTCATTGCGCTTATTTCATTGACTAACACAATATTCATACAATGCATTGCACAAAAAAAACTTGTGTGGGTTTATTTTTTATCCTACAAATTGAAGAAGATGAGAAAGACAACACGTTTATTTGAAGTAAAACATGACGTAAACAAACACCTTATCTTTTAAACATGACATTTCTGTATGAAGTTTGACATAAAACTGACATTAGACACGCGTTTAACAAGTGTCTCAGTTTTTGTGGTAAGGCCCAAAAAGAACAAACAATGCACAATTATTGAATTATACTTACCTACTCAGCTTTCATATACCTAACATAATATTCTGCATGCCTGAAAATCATAACATTGTATAGTTTTGATTGCACACAACTGCGCATGTTTTCCACGACTAAATAAAGTGATTTCCGTCTCGACACAGTATAATCTACGTATATAGAACAATATATTTACTAACAAATGTCGTGCTGTCCCTAATTGCGCCTTAACTTTTATTATCCACGCAACACCGCCATTTATTTAACTTTCCATAAAATAATGCAACAGATAAACCTCTATTTAGCATCCAATTTATCTTGACACTTCACAGCAGAACTAAATTGTTTGTAGGATCTTTTGGCGCCTGATTGACACTGACAGGGGGGCGTTGTTGGTAAACATTTAGGCGATGGACGCAGAAATCGTATCGCAAAAACAAGATGGCAGTGTTAGTTTCGATATTCGCCACGCGCCAATAAAATCTTTGTACCGTTGGCGTTGTACTTGTAAGACGACTGTCACGCAACAACGAGGAGTTAAACCAGCCGCTCTCCGGTATGACGATCGCTCAAGGTGGTGGACTGCCGCCGAACATTCAGACCGTGCTACTACTGCCCAAGAAAACCGAGAAGAAATCTTTAATTCGTCAAGGACTTTCTAATTAAATCAGGTAAGTTTTGACACACGCGCGGCCCGTCTGGTAGCTTAGCTTAAACGTGACATCTGAGTATACCTCGTTATGAAAATCCAGATCCCATTTTGAATGCAGCTATAGTTACATTAGGCGCTTTGTGCAAACATTGACACGTGCTGCCATTATCATTTTACGTCGCTTTTGCTGTGTATCATGTAAACCTGTGTTTGTAAACAATTCGCGTGATATGTCAGACTGACGTACTTATTTTATGTAGCACGCGACTGTACTGCGATGTTAGGGATCAAATCGTTACAATCGTTCAAGCAACTTTGTCTGTAAGTGCATACACAGATGTTTCTTTGCACCTTGATGTATATAAATAATAATAATTATAGATGTGGTTCTTCGTATGTCCAAATGTTTCCGATTCCCAACACGAACAAATATATCCAGCAGATTAGTTCATAAAACAGGGTCTTAAAAATCCGAATGAATGACCGACGAAGAAATTATCTCAATTTTAGTCATTAAAACGGAGTTTTAAGTCCAAAGGAAAACATGTTATCAGGCTAATACCAAAACAAATTAGACAATAGACACAGTCACAAATAAACACCAGGGTATCCAAACAAAAACACATGAACAGAGAGAACACCTACCCAGCACAGCATCACAAAGTAAACTAAGCTAAGTACAACCATATATTCGTCCTCCCACACTGAAATAAGTTTAAAGCGATAAGTACTAGCTTCTACGGTGCTAAGTAACACGAGAAGGAAAGGAACGCTTATGAAGCAGTTTACAAAGAATGGCTTTGAGAACGAAAGCGAAGCTGATTAGAGCTTATGAACGGCCACCTAGCTCTTGCAGCGAGTTAGGATCCCAATTAGTGTGGAAATATGGGAGAAATGCTCCTTTTCCTGAAGTTATAAGAAGCCTAAGGTAGGTTATTCCAGGATTGTGGGGGAATTGTATTGTAATGATGTTCTGATGCATTTGCGGAAACAGGTTAGTGCAAGTTAAATTTTTTGCGTTGATGTAATACATAAAGTGGCAACACTTCGAAGTAACCTCATGGTAGTAGACACACATAATAGCGAGTTCCGAAAACGGAAAAAAGAAAGAAAATATGTTTATTTGCGGTAAACATGACACAAAGAAAGAAAATATGTTTATTTGCGGTAAACAGGACACAAAGAAAGAAAATATGTTTATTTGCGGTAAACAGGACACAAAGAAAGAACACATGGATGAAAGACACAAAGGATGCTTGGAAAGATTTGGGGGAGGTCTTTACTCAGCAGTGGGCAGTGGGACAGCTTCAAAGACACCCCGCAATTATTCAAACGGTCTTAAAACAACTGCTGCACTGCAGTAGACCATAACATTAGAAATCCTAACAATTATTCAAACTATACGTTTGAGACTATGCTGCCCATCCGATAGCACCTGTCCCACCGCCCGGCGAGCGAGCAGAGCTAGAAACTAGAAACGATTTGAAGAGCAACGAGCAGCAAGTTTGTGATGGCAACGAGCTATTGCTCGCTGCTACACGTATGTTTGTACCAAGGGAGTCTCTTGGTGACTGTTCACTGTTCGGCCCACCAAGGAGCATCTCTGAGCGAGTACTCTTTAATACCTCTGGTCGCTAAGACAAACGAGTACCTACTCGTCTTCAGTGTGAACAGCCAGCAATCAACAATGAATGACCAAGATTATTGGTCGTCGGCAATCCATTAAGGGGATGTAGGAGAGGTCATTTACAACCAAATCACCCCTAATGACTACTATGCGAATTGCAACCATTTTAGAGTTATTTGACATTTTTTAATTTTATTACATTCATTTAAAACTATAAAATGTCAAACTACTAACTCTAAAATGCATGACATTTGCATAAGGGGACATTTGGTTGGACTTACAATCTTATGCGGATATGGCGCCGTGGAATCCCACGATCGGTAATATTGCAGACGGACACGCACGGCAGACGACCACAGACCGCCACGCACCGCGACCGAGGCGCTTCAGATGTCTGCGATACCCCGCACGTACACCTTCCCACGGTCCGTCGTCCGGGCTCGTCGGTGTCCGTCCGCAAAATCGCCGATCGTGGGATTTCGGTATTATGCGGATATGGCGCCGTGGAATCCCACGATCGGTAATATTGCAGACGGACACGCACGGCAGACGACCACAGACCGTGCGCTTTAGATGTTTGCGATACCCCGCACGTACACCTTCCCACGGTCCGTCGTCCGGGCTCGTCGGTGTCCGTCCACAAAATCGCCGATCGTAGGATCTCGGCATTAGACGTTATAAGTACTAAGCTAAAGCTGGACTATCAGTAAAGCATTCCTAGAACCACTGAATACTGAATGCCAGTTACTTATAGCGTAATAACAGCACTTTACGGCTGAAAATCAAAGGGTAAGACGATAAAGTTCAAGAGTGTTCAACTATTCATGAACATAGCTAACCTTTAGGTAAAGCTCGTCAAATACATACGTCTGTGAAAGTGGTATATGTTAAATACATGTGTTGGAGGTAATCTTACCTAATGTGCTTACCTAGTTGCTGCCAGTGGAGTGTGGGATCGAAAACCGTTCAATTGTAATGGTATAGTCGTTCATTATTGCTTCACCCCCTTTTGACAAGAATTCCCAGATGGTTAATTGACTCAGGCGTGACTTTGTGAAAATCCATTATAAAATACAATAGACGTAGATATATTTAGTAACCTATTCCGCTTAACTGTTCATCAAGAATCATAAAAAACCCTGTAAACATCATATTATCAAATGAAATACAACAAATTTACAGTAGCGCCTTATGGTGGAATCCCACGATCGGCAATATTGCAGACGGACACGCACGGCAGACGACCACAGACCGCCACGCACCTCGCACGTGGCCCTTCCGATGTCTGCGATACCCCGCACGTACACATTCCCACGGCCCGTCATCCGGGCTCGTCGGTGTCCGTCCGCAAAATCGCGGAGCGTGGGATTTCGGTATTATGTAAATAAAAGTACAGTGCGTACTTCATGTAAATCAAGTGGTGTGTTTAGCAGTTGTAACGATCTTTGCAAACACTTCTAATTTTAACTCCTTATCATTTTACTCTAATCATAGAGTAAATAGAGTGGAAGTGATCTAGTCTAGACAGTGCATGACGATGGTGCATACTGCAAAGGTACAATTTGGAATACATTTTTTAGCTTAAGTAACGTACTCTGTAACACACTTTCAATCACAATCTGAATGATACGGAAGAATATTGCCAATCCATTGCTGCAAAGATTTGTCTGCTCAACAACTTAAATAACGCAATGAATGTTGTTGAACTGTCAAAATTAAAGCCATTGCTACTGCAAGTATATTACGTAATTACTTCGCCGGTTGCTGTATGGAAAATTTCAAGTTGAGAACTTGACGAACTCAAAATTTCTGTACAAAAATCGTAATAAATTTGCGGGCTACATCTATAACTATACATCACTACATATTATAAAACAAAGTAATCCGCCCCGTCTGTCTGTCTGTTCGCGATAAACTCAAAAACTACTGCACCGCTTTTCATGCTGTTTTCACCAATGGATAGTGTTGGGGATAGCTTATGCCGGATAATTAAAACACGAATAGAACTTGTTTCTGGAGGCAAACGGCGGCGAGGAATTTCTTCGGGAGCTTTGGCAGAGTTGTTTACTCGTGGAGCGCTGGGATCGGAGTGTGTCTACTGGGCGAAACGGCCCGTCTTTTATACTCTAAATTTGCCCCCTCTGCCGTCACTTCCCCTTCCTCACCCCCGCAACTCTTATTTATCTTTATTCTAATAAATCTTGTTATTACAGTGTTTTGTTTATTACATTCCTATAGCTAATTATCTATTCTAATTAGTTACACATAAATTAGCACTCTGCGACGTCTTGTGTAGCTGTGGCGAGGGGATACACATAATTTTACCCTGCCCCCCGCCTCACTACTATAAAAGCGCGCTGTAGCGCGCCCTACCGTCTTATTCTTACTGCTGACGTCGCAGAGGCATGATAATGAAACACAAGGGTTTGTATCGCTTTATTAGACTTATTTTTCTAATTAGAATGCTACAACATTTATTTACAGCTAATTGGAAACTAATTAGACTTATTACATAACAAGATAATTACACTTTAATATCACACATTTTCTTTTGCTTATATCTGTGGATTGGTTGGGGCGATTTACATAATTCCAACGCTAAAAATGGTTTTGATAACATAGTTAATCAATACAACAAACAGTAATTAATTATCTCTTTAAACAAAAAAGTGGTTTTCAAAGTTACGTAATTTTTCATACACAAAATTTTTCTAAGTTTCTTATCAAATGAATTTAACATTACTTATCTACGTTAATATTTACATGACTAATAAGAATCTAATGAGATCATTTAAATATAATACAAATCCAACTATAATCTTATCTGATTTACAAAAAATACTCACAACTTAGTAAATCCAATTGGAAATTTCACTTTTACACATAAATCACTATGGCGTAGCGCTGCCACTTGCGCCCACGAGCGAGTTGATGTTAGGGCATCGTGCACATTCTCCCGCCGTCGCTAGGCTGCGACTCTGTTGGTAGCACGATGATCTTCTTCGTTGGTCGCCGCAGGACATGGCCGCCGCTGATGGTGACGTCCACGACTCGAACCTCTCCGTCGGCGCCTGGATACAGCTGGCTGATGCGACCTCGTGGCCAGGTGTTGCGTGGTAGGTTGCCGTCGCAGATGATGACGAGGTCACCGACCTTGGGCTGGACTCCGGTGCTGGTAGGCTCCCGCCGGTGTTGCAGCAGGGGCATGTACTCCTTGACCCACCTCCTCCAGAAGATGTCCGCCAGGGCTTGCGCCCTTTTCCATTGCTGGCGGGCTGTCACGTCTTTTTCTTCGAAGTGACCTGGTACTGGTACATGAGAGTTGGGTCCGATGAGTATGTGGTTCGGTGTCAGCGCTTCGGGTTCATGTGGGTCGACAGAGACGTGGGTGAGAGGTCGCGAGTTTACTGTGTTCTCGACCTCTGTTAACAGTGTCACCAGTGTCTCGTCGCTGGGGTATCTCTCGTTCAATGTTATTTTCAGTGCTTCTTTTACTGAACGTACCATACGTTCCCATGTTCCCCCCATGAATGGGGCTGATGGAGGGATATATTTCCAGGTGATGTGCCGACATGTAGATTCGTGTTCCAGCGCTTCGAGTGCCGCCGCGCCGAGCTCCTTATCAGCTGCTTTGAAGCACGTAGCGTTGTCGCTCCACAGCTCCTTCGGGCAGCCTCTTCTGGCCATGAATCTTCTTAGGGCCGACACCGCTGAGTCCGCACTTAGTGAGTGTACGATTTCGATGTGAATCGCTCTCGACGTCATGCAGGTGAAGAGAGCCCCGTACCTTTTCTCACGATGGCGTCCGACTGTCACTTCCATGGGGCCGAAGTAATCAAGTCCCGTGAAGGTAAACGGACGTGCGTGGTGGGCGAGGCGTGCCGGCGGTAAGTCTCCTGTGAGAGGGTTCGCTGGCTTCATTTTTCTTATGCGGCAGGGCAGACAACTCTTTATAACTCTTCTTACTGCAGGGCGTATTTTTGAGATCCACAGTCGCTGTCTTAACTCATTTACGACCATTTCCACGCCGCCATGATGAAGGCGCTCATGTACATAAGCTATGTACAGCCGTGTGTAGGTCTGCTTGCCGTCCAATATCGGAGGGTTGGACGTGTCTTCTGCTATTTCCTGTGCTGCGGTCACTCTTCCTCGTAGGCGCACGATGTCTGCAGTGTCGATGTACGTGCTGAGATGACTTAGACGATCGCTATTACTGGGCGTGCCGTTTCTCTTGATGCGTTCTATCTCAGTCTCGTAGCTCTCTTGCTGACTTGCGCGGACCCACAGCTGTTCAGCTTTTGTTAGGTATACAGTAGGTATTTCGAGGTAGTTGCGGGTTTCATTGGGCACTACCCTTTTCACCAACTTAGGCAGCGCTTTTTTAGAGTTGCGCCAACACGGATCACTTGTTTCTATTTTCTTTGTTCTTTTTCTTGTGGCTGCGACGGTATTTTTCTTCACTTTACACAAGTCTATAAATTGTAAAACTCGTGCTGTCGACCTTATTAATCGAAGCCACTTTGAGAATCTCTCGATTTTCGGCAGGTGATCTTGATTCTTTTCTTCTCGCTGACACGCATGACATTTTTCTCTTTCTTCTCCTGTGTCGTATTTTACCACGTTCTCTTCTTGTGGCCACTGTGACTCCGGTAGCATCAGGAATGAGGGTCCCTGGTACCATTGATGGGTGGCGACGAAGTTGTCGGGCGTATCACGCGTCGCGTCGTCGGCTACGTTGTCTCTGGAGGGAAGCCACCTCCACTCATTTTTCTTCGTAGTTTCTTCGATCTCCGCCAGACGATGGGCTACGAAAGACTTGTAGACGCGTGGTTCTGACCTTATCCATACCAGCGCTGTGCGTGAATCACTCCAGTAGATTTTACTCTCTGGCTTGTAGTCGTGCTCTTCCAGTACAGTCTGTGCGAGTCGTGCGCCTAATAGTGCTGCTTGAAGTTCCAGCCTGGGCATAGAGATAGGCTTGAGAGGCGTGACGCGACTCTTGGCAGCTGCTAATGACACGTGCACACTGCCGTCTTCGCGTATCGTTCTCCAGTACACTGCAGCGGCGTAGGCTTCTTCACTCGCGTCGACGAAGGTGTGCAGCTGAGTTGAGATGCTCTTCTCGTAATCGTAGCATCGTGGTATTCTCAGCTGTCTGATGGTGATGAGCGACGTGATCCACTTCTGCCACCTTTCTTGTAATTCAGCTGGTAGCGGGTCATCCCAGTCGGTCTTGTAGCGCCAGGTGTCTTGAAATATTCTCTTCGCTGGCGTGGTGATCGGTGAGATCAATCCCAGCGGGTCGAAGAGTGCCATTATGATGCTTAAAGCTTCTCTTTTCGATGGAGCTCGCCTATTTTCTTCTACTTCTTGAGGTATTTTCATAGAGTTTGTGTTGAACCCTATGCAGTTTTCTTTCACGTGCCATAGTAAACCAAGCGTCTTCTCTGCGTCTTTCCCACCCAGGCTTACTGTAGCTGAGTTATTTTCTTCTGGTGGACCAAACTCTTCTATTGTTTTCATGTCGTTTGACGTCCAGCCGCTCAGCACGAAGCCCGCCTTCTTGTGAATGAAGTCGACTGCTTGCGTTATTTCACGTGCCTCTTGAATAGTAGGGAAGCTCTGGACGTAGTCGTCCATGTAATGATTTCTTTGTATCGCTGCGGCTGCTTCTGGGTAGTCGCTTGCGAACTCACTTGCGTTCTTATTCTTGATGAATAGCGCTGTGCATGGAGATGAGGTTGCTCCAAAAATAACAGAAGTCATTCTGTACTCTTCCGGTTTGCCCTCCCGCCGTTTGCCTCTCCATAGAAATCGCAACGCGTCTCTATCTTCTTCTCTGATTTTCACTTGCATGAACATTTCTTTGATGTCCCCGCTGACTGCGTATGCATGTTGACGGAACCTCATGACGACCCCTGGTAGAGATTGCAGCAGGTCGGGTCCCGAGTACAGCATGTCATTGAGGCAGGTGCCGGCTGCTTGGGCTGATGCGTCGTGAACCAGTCTCGGAGGTTTGTGTGGCTTCGCTGGGTTGATGACCGGAAAGTGTGGTAGGTACCACGTTTTTCCTTCTGGAGCTGGAGTGGGCGCCGGCTCTGCATAACCCGACTGGAACAGATTTTCCATCCTCTCTTCGTATTTTTCTTTGAGGTATTCTTCTTTATCCAGTCTCTTCTCTAGGGAGTGCAGGCGCCGCTCAGCTGCTTTATAGTTGTTTGGTATCTGGCAATCTTTTTCTTTCCACAGCAGGCCGGTTTCGAATCTTCCCTCTGGTAATCTTCTGCTGGTTTCTTCTAATATCTGAAGAGCTTTCTGTTCAGGATCTTCTTTCGGTCTTCTTGGCTCGATGCATAGTGACTCGAGTTTGAAGTGATTCTTGATCAGCTCTTCCATTGTTGGTTCATCTTCTTTTTGTTGGAGTCTGCCACAGAACGCTACTTTGGCTGTGAGCGAACTGTGACAGCCGTGAAGAACCCAGCCCAGTTGCGTGAGGGAAGCGACTGGCTGGTTGCGACGACCGGTGCGGAGTTCTCTGGTTACAATAAGATGCCAATTGTCTTGACCAATTAACAACTTGGGTGATGCGTGTTGATAGCTGATCTTGTCCTTGATGTCGATCAGATGCTCGCATTCTTCTATATGATCGGCGTATACTGTCTCTGGTGTGAAGCTCAGTCTGTTGACAGTACGCGCAGCTTCTATTGGGTATTCTTCCTCGGCGTATTTTCCTTTGATGCTGAGACTGACGATCTTGCTGTTGTCGTGCTTCATCTCGTTGCCGATTCCCTGAATCCACATGGTATTTTCTGGCCCGTCTGCTCCGATGACCTCGGCTATCGATGCGTCGAGTAGAGTGACGGTACTGCCTTCATCTAACAGTGCGTATGTTTCAACGCTGGAGTATGGCCCCTTAAGGATTACGGGCGCTATCTTCAAATATGCACGTCGGTTGTTGCCTGGTTGCGCTGCTGATGTGACTTCTACTGTGGGTGCTGCTGTTTCTTTCTTCTCTGGTTCACTCGTGCTGCTCTGTTCTTTATCGTGGTGCAGCAGCTTGTGATGCTTCATGACGCACCCATGTCTTCCACACGGCGGCGCCTTGCATTGAAGTCGGCGATGCCTGCTTCGAAGACAGCGGTAGCAGATGTGGTTCTTCTTGGCGACCTCCCATCTTGCGTTCACGTCGAGGGCGGAGTACTGCTTGCAGTCTGGCAGCTTGTGATCTTGCTTGCAGAGAGGACATTGATCTTCTGATGAAGTCTTCTTTTCTGCGGCGAATGTGCGCTCTGCTCTTCTGTTTTTGCGTTCTCTTCCTCCGACCTCGTCGTTGGTAGCTTCTGGTAGGGCATAGGCGCCACACTTGTCTGCTTCTTCGTTCAAGAAGGTAGACATCTTCTTTAATTCAGGAGTATCTTCTTTCTTCTTTGATGCGAAGTCGTACCACTTGCTCTTCAATATAGGCGTAAGCTTCTCTGTGATGATTCGCGCCATTTCAGGACTATGCAGGTATTGCGGCTTCTTCAATGCTTCGATGGTGCCCACTATGTTTGCGACTCGCCCAGCGAAGATGCATAAGTCGCGAGGGTTGTCGCTGACCCGGTTGAGTGACTTGAGCTTCTCTAGTTCGACGTGAATGAGTGCTTCTGGTCTTCCAAATCTTCTTTCGAGTGCTTCTATGACGATCGTTGGATCCGGTTGGCTTACTAGTAGACAGCCAACAGCTTCTTTTGCAGTTCCGCGCAGGCTCCGACGTATGCGTGCTATGTTTTCATTCTGCGTGAAGTACTTGAGTGTTTCTTCGTACGCTGTCTTGAAGCCGAGCCACTCTGTGCTGCTTCCATTGAAGAGTGGCAACTCTTGAATATACTTCGGTGGTTCCCTTGTGCTTCGTACCGCTTGAGAAAGTGCGGCGGCTAGGGTAGCCACGTCTATCAGCGGCTGGCTTGTTTTCGTGCTATCTTCTTGCGTCTTCTTGCCCTCTTCTTGAAGTGATTCTTTATTCGCTGGCTGTGGTCGTTCCGGCCCGGTGTCTTTCAACCAGGTGCTGATGCGGACTGACGCCAGATCATCTTCAATTTCTTCTTCTTCTTCTTCTGAGGTGTCTGCTTCTGCTTGAAGACGCTGTACACGTAGCTGCTGTTTTTCTGTTTCAGCTTGAACCTGGGCTTGCTTCAGCTTCAGGTCGGCTAGTCGCTCTTTCGCCTCCAACTCCGCGAGGAGCTTCTTGCGGGAGGTTACGGAGCGGCGTGATCGTGCGTCTGCGGGCCTCAATGTACGCTGAGAGGTCCGCTCTTTCTGTGACGCATCGCTTGTTTCTTCTGTCCCCGTAGAAGTGCTTGCTTCTGTAGCCGTCGTCGTACTTGTTCCGCTGCTAGTGCCCGTTTTCTCGGTAGCAGCCTTCGACGTGCCCTGCGCAGGCGGTTCTTCTGGCGGAGACTCTTGACTGGCTCCGGTCGCGCTGAGCTCTTCCTGACGACGTTTCACTTGTTCTCCGTCCTTACTTCGTGTTAAAACCATCTTCTATTCTTCTAGGCGCAAGTCTTGAATCCGACGACGAAGGACCAATAATGTTGGGGATAGCTTATGCCTTATATAGCTTATTTTGATAATTAAAACACGAATAGAACTTGTTTCTGGAGGCAAACGGCGGCGAGGAATTTCTTCGGGAGCTTTGGCAGAGTTGTTTACTCGTGGAGCGCTGGGATCGGAGTGTGTCTACTGGGCGAAACGGCCCGTCTTTTATACTCTAAATTTGCCCCCTCTGCCGTCACTTCCCCTTCCTCACCCCCGCAACTCTTATTTATCTTTATTCTAATAAATCTTGTTATTACAGTGTTTTGTTTATTACATTCCTATAGCTAATTATCTATTCTAATTAGTTACACATAAATTAGCACTCTGCGACGTCTTGTGTAGCTGTGGCGAGGGGATACACATAATTTTACCCTGCCCCCCGCCTCACTACTATAAAAGCGCGCTGTAGCGCGCCCTACCGTCTTATTCTTACTGCTGACGTCGCAGAGGCATGATAATGAAACACAAGGGTTTGTATCGCTTTATTAGACTTATTTTTCTAATTAGAATGCTACAACATTTATTTACAGCTAATTGGAAACTAATTAGACTTATTACATAACAAGATAATTACACTTTAATATCACACATTTTCTTTTGCTTATATCTGTGGATTGGTTGGGGCGATTTACATAATTCCAACGCTAAAAATGGTTTTGATAACATAGTTAATCAATACAACAAACAGTAATTAATTATCTCTTTAAACAAAAAAGTGGTTTTCAAAGTTACGTAATTTTTCATACACAAAATTTTTCTAAGTTTCTTATCAAATGAATTTAACATTACTTATCTACGTTAATATTTACATGACTAATAAGAATCTAATGAGATCGTTTAAATATAATACAAATCCAACTATAATCTTATCTGATTTACAAAAAATACTCACAACTTAGTAAATCCAATTGGAAATTTCACTTTTACACATAAATCACTATGGCGTAGCGCTGCCACTTGCGCCCACGAGCGAGTTGATGTTAGGGCATCGTGCACAGATAGAGTGGTTTTCAAGGAAGGCTTTAGTACATAATTTGTCAAGCGGACGAAGCCGCGGGCATCAGCTAGTAATATTATAAATTAAAGTCGATTTTCGTTTTTGTCTGTGTGTTCGCGCTGTTCTTCTAAACTCCGCAATAAATTTTGATGAGGTTTTCACGTTTCGTTTAGAGAATTAATTCCGGAAGGTTTATATGTACAATACGTTACTATTAAAGTGTACGTAAGTTTTTCGTCTGTTTTTTAATCTCGTAGACTAATTTGAGATTTCAAGTGATAGTTGTTTGTTTTTTCCATTTGGAGTTGGACATTTGCACCAGTCAATTTAGTCTACGAGATTAAAAAACAGACTTTAGATCTAAGTCTCGAAATACTACACTTAATTATAATTAATGTACAGAAACGCCATTATTAAAAGCACTAATAGGTACCAAGGAACTCAATGTAAGCCGGATGACACGAGCCAGCCTAACTAGCATCCCGTTCCCTGATTGGCTAACGCTGATCGTCTGCGGTCGTCTAATTGGCTTAAAGCAGATCGGTTTGCTAGCGGATTGGTTAATAATGGAAGGCAGCTTGCCGTGCGTTATCTAGCAAAAGGTTGCATGTTGCATAAATGTCAAATGGGTAAGCCTGTTAATTGATACTATCGGTTCGCGTGAAACGGCAGCTGATGAATAAAATAAAACTATGAAGGGAAATTAATTAAGCTGAGTGCAAGTGACCTTCTGGGGAAGCTTAGACTATGAGTACCTATAACGTTTTTCAAATAGAACTAAATGGCATAGAAGTGAATGAGATTAACAAGCTGGCCAGTCATAAGCACCCAATCCACAATGCTCTTAGAACAGAAAGACAGTTTATAAGGTAATGTTTCAGATTATTAAAATAAAACAATTTATTTAAAAATCAAAAAACCCAACCGCAAAGTTTTTGCTGTTGGGGTTTTAGTTTTTAAATGATTTGTTTTATTTCAAGCTTTTTAGTTTTATAAATATATATTTGGAATTAACTCATTACTAGTTTTTATTTGATACCACAACGGTAGGTAATTTTTTTTTTTAAACCTTCCCCTTCATTTTTTTTTGTATTTGCAGATGAGTTGTATAAAATTATATAGCCTAAGTATGTCACTCCTACAATTAAGACGAACCTAACGACACCTCGTATGTTAAAATCCATCAAGAAGTTTAGGCTACAGAGCGTGCCAAATAGACATACAAACATACATACTCTCGAAAAACATTACCCTCCTTCTGGGGCAGTCGGGTAACTAACATCTTTTGTTCACACCAGCTACTCAACAAACAAACGCCATCAATCAACACAAGAGAATGTCAAATCGAAAATAGAAATGCAGTAAAAATATCCGAACCAACATTAAAATCACATTTATGAATGCAATGTAACTTAGCCTTGGCCTTTACCGGATCCAAGGTTTAGGCTGTACAGATACAATATAGGTATACAGGCCCGTTCGTATTCAGGCTTGACACATTGGCTTAGCTCAGCACGCGACAGATCCTGCTAGTGAGAGCCAGACTCATGGGCCAATGGTCCCTTAGCTTATATTAGTTAACAACAAAGTGCTCTGGACCCAAAGTCGAAGCATTTATTTGAATTAGACCATTTACTTTTGAATAGTTCAGTTGGTCAGAAAGTTTTATACGCAAGACTTCCATGAATTTGTCCAGAAAAGCAATCAATAATTTATTTTGTTAAAACATAGGTATGGTTACAGATAGTCTGTCTAAAATAATATGTGCACATGTTTTGCCAATATATCGCGTACAAAATTAACATGGACAAGAAATTACAATAAGGTGGCATGAAAATAGATTATATTAAAAAAAAACAATTTCAATTATGTCAGCAAACCAAAAGACAATAAAATTTGCAACAGCATTTACCGAGATCTACGAGACGTCTGTTATGATGTGCTTAAACCTCAACTATACATGATTCCATGACAAGCGGAGCTTACAGAAGAGATATCAATCTCTTGGAAACGAAATACGTGCCGCCATTATTTCATTAACCGACGAAAAAAAGGAGAAGGTCGGTGCGTTTATATTTTATTACTAGCTTTTGCCCGCGGCATCTCCCGCGTTGAGTTCGGAATCTTACTAGCGGGATAAAAAGTATCCCATGTGTTAATCCAGGTTATAAACTATCTGTGTGCCAAATTTCATCCAAATCCTATGAGTAGCATAATACTAATGATTGAAGTACTATCGTGAATTCTACGCCAGTAAAGCTTCCAGTCGGCATTAATTTTTTCCGACATCTTCAACAATCATCGTCATATTTCAGCCTATTTACAAAAAACGTTAATGAACTATACACCTAAACCTTCCTTATGAATCACTCTATTGGTGAAAACCATATGAAAATCCGTTCGGTCAGAGTAGTCCGATTTTGACGATTATTTTTTTTAAGCTGCACAGCTACAAATCCATCAATCCGCGAAACATGTCCGTCCACCGAATCCAACTTTACATATCCGGGAAAAAACGACCAAAATGGAAGTCATTCTATTTTGAAACGTGTCGGAAAAGGGAACGAACCTTCGTCAGTTTCGTCCCGTGTTGAATTATACATCGTGTTTTGGCAAGTATACAAAAGTATAGAAATAAACAGAATTTTGTTGGCCGACTTAATGGTAGATGGTTGTGATGCCAGAAAGGAGTATAGGCAAAAATTTATGGAAGCTGGTATCCGAAAACCAATGGCGGCCAATAAAAATAATAATTTATAAACAGTTTTTAAAGCTTTAATTATGTAGAACAATAGTCCTTAAGGGGGACAGTCTCGAGTTCGCTGTCCGTTCAGATATACAAGCTTCGTTCCGTCCTCAGTTGCATTTACTTGGTTTCGAGATGTTGTTGCTACAGATTTGCTGCTGTCTTATCCTTGGTCGTAAATAAATGTATTTATTTCTCTTGGTAATAAGCTTGGAACTGTTCCTTTGAATTTCTATATTTAGATCTGATTGCAATAACTGCAAGCTTAAGATCAGTTCACATAATTCTGCGAATTCTCTACTTATTTACAAGATGTTGATAAACGATTCGCATCCAGAGAAGCAATTGGATATATTTGAAAGAGCAACTGCAGTATAATTCCTTTCCTTAATCGTTCTTCATTCACCATCAAAGTTCTGGCTAAAAATACTATAGAGCAATGGCTAATACTCTTGCAAGATTTTCGCCATTTTATTTATTTTTTGCTTCCTTTTTCTTCTATAACAAATTCAAATTCTTTATTGCGAGCATTGATTATTATTCACTATTTTGTGAAATAAATTTCCTAACATTAAATTTTCGCCTTAAAGAAACACCCTCAAACAATAAATTTTGGCAGCATCAAAAGTTTTACAATTTATCGCTGTCCAAAAGCAAATAATTGAATAAACTTTCTCATTATAAATAACTAGACCGGTGAACTATCCATAAAATAGCTATGTTTCTTTAGGATCTGTAAAAGTTTCAGTAAATGAGGTCTGAAGTGAACCTAAATAACTTAGTACTTACCTTAATAGTAAATAGGTTCTGGAAAGACGCGAGATGAATTTGTAATGATGAAGATATTTTAGGTAAGAGTAAAATTTGTTGTAACCTCATAAAGTTTATTTTACCAAAGTCTAGTTTCAATTTTACAATATAAACTTATGATATAGTTATACTTACGTTCTAGATTCTAAATGACTTTGTTGACTTGTTTAGATCGAATTGAGATCATGTTCACTAACCGAAGTTTACAAGATAATAAAAGCCGTATGATCATTTTGAAATCTTATAATATAAGCCTTTCTTCAGACAGATATAAAGTATATTGTTTTTTTTTTTTTTTGCTTTGTTGTATACAATATTAATTAACTAACTGCCCCGACACTTTTGAAATCTTGCTGAGTCGTAAATACAACTATATTGAGTACAGGCATAGTTAAATACTTCATGTATTTAATCAAGTTATAGATGTGTGTAGGGTTCGATAGTGGAAGAAGAAAATGATGGATGGATAATTTGAAAGATGATACAACTAGAAAAGGGGGTTACAAGACAACTGAGATGGCGGCTGATAGAGATGTATAAAAGAAAACGATATGGTGTCCAACACCAAGCAAAGAGCAACCTGATGGCTGTGTAGCAGCTGCGCTGCTGGAGTTTGTAGCGCCACTTCTTCTTCCTATCTAAAGCACTAGAAAGTGGTGAAGGGCGGGCGTTTTGGGGGACTGTCTTAGGTAATTTTGACGTTCGAAAAGTATGATTCTCAGTCGAATTGAATAAATAGCTTTTAATTTTGACTAGTTATGACGATGATAGATATACCAAACAGTAATCTCAAAAAAACCGGTGAAGCACATAACCCTTCTTTTTTGGCTTCGCCGCAGTCGGGTAATAAGACATTTGCAATGAAAGCACAACTACACGACCTAGAAACGACGCAACTTTTCACACAAACATTTAGACGTTGCGTTTCACAATGTTTATACGCAAATGCAAATAGATACAGTGACGTGGATAATCCATCAGTTAACTGATGCGTCTAAATTGGGCCAGATGGAGCGTTGCGTGTCGAAATTCGGTCGAATACGGGTTTCGCTCCAGGCTTGCGACACCGCCTAAACGTGTGAAGTTCGCTTTAATCTGGTTATAGATTTCGTCATAGGAAGTTTGGACGGCTTGGAATAATAAATGATGTAACATTTTGGCTGTAAATGGGTTATTAGGAAGAGGATGTGTCTTCATTTAGAATTGAAGATGAAAAACGCTTGAAATTGACTGTGAAGCTTTAAGCTCTTTGTGTACGACACGGTTTCTTTACGTTACGGGGTATAAACCGCGCCGTAGAAAAACGCGTCTGTCAACAAGCTTCCATAGTGATCTTACAACACTGACGACCGTGCCTACACACGGCAAATAAACCGCGCCGTAGAAAAAACGTGACTGTCAACAAGCTTCTACTTATAGTGATCCATACAACGCTGACGACCGTGCGACACGGCGAATAAACGGCGCCGTAGAAAAAACGTGTCTATGACAAGCTTCCATAGTGATCTGTGGCGGTACCTACATCGCCACATTCGAACTACGCATCAAAAACTTGACGTCACACAAAAATTCTGACGTCACATAAATCCTGCATCGCGCAATTAAAGTTTACCGTGCAATGGACATATATACAAGAACCCGACGTCAATCGTTGGGCAGTTGCCCGCCAGACACAACACCCGTCTGGTCGGAGGATACTCCCTTTTCTATGGTGTATGAGTGAACTTTACACCCTGTTCCTCATACCCCTAAAGATCCATCCAAAACTGACGACCGTGCCCAAGCACGGCGAAAAAAAAAACCGTTGTTTTTCACGCCAAGAAAAACGTGTGTGCACATATGGTTACGTGTTGTGTGCCTTATGGTTTGAAAGGGCTATTTTTGGATTGCCGTTAGAGGTAACAGGTGATGGACGATATATTTTTGGGTTTTAATCGACGTGACAAAGACGGTGATGAAGATGAACTCTTTGAAAAGAATTCTGTTTCAGGAGGTTTTTATTGGATGTTTTTATTATTGACACGAGTAAATCTGAAGTAACAACACTGCAGAGAATCATATAAACGTCTTATTAGTACGATTTTCTTGGTACTTACTTATGCTGGGGCTACATTATCGCGTTATCACGAACTAAACTCCGCGCGCTCTCACTCGCATACAGCTAGACGTCTCGCTGAGCAACACAGAGCGCGCGAAGCATAGTTCGCAATAACGCGACAATGTAACTCCAGCATTCGTCTTTTTTACCGGTCAGAACTAAAACTAATATCAGTAATAACACGTGCACACCATCAATTAAAATCCTGTTTATTTTACGTTCACCTCAGGGCTGTAACCGCTCCTAATAACATGAATATCGGTCTTACTGATAACCTCAATCTAAAAGCTTTAAATAAAACTAATGTGCCTATTTGTACATCTCTTGATAAACACCCATTTACTAACTAGTACCTATCTAACTACGTACTCTTTTATGTAGGGCTGCCTAAGCACTGGAAACATAACATAATCAGTCTATAATGTTCACACTGCTGGGACACGGGCGTCCTCTCAGTGAGAGGGAGTGGGCCGTAATCCACCACGCGGGCCCACTGCGGCTTCATAAATGTCACATGTCTTCAAATTTTTGGTTCTAGGACATGCCGGTTTCCTCACGATGTTTTCCTTC
The DNA here is from genome assembly GCA_949152455.1 of Lithophane leautieri. Lineage (NCBI taxonomy): Eukaryota > Metazoa > Arthropoda > Insecta > Lepidoptera > Noctuidae > Lithophane > Lithophane leautieri. The sequence continues at coordinate 13,677,381 of OX424476.1, read as the reverse complement.
ACCGTTTTGAGAGCAATGGTGATGAAATTATTTACACAAAGTAAAGCGTCAGGGTTCGAACCTACGACCTACAACTCGTATGTCGCGGCTGTTACTACTGCTCTAAAGTACTCGAAAGCATGTCATTAATCGTATGAATCGGCAAAATAACATATGAACAACATCACGATAACATTTCCCTGAAGGTTTGGACAGAGGTGTACCTATAGCACACTCACATTTCGCCAGTTATGATTAACGGGTGAGCCTATTGCTATCAATCGGGCACAAATCCAGACTCCGGGCTGCTACTGAGAAATGAAAACCTCGGAAACCCCGATTAAATGTGACAATATAACTGAAATGTAAGTACACCTCTGCCTATCGCCTCGGGGATTAACAGGCGTGTGTCTGATTAATCCAATATCAGCATTTTAGAGAAAAAAAAATCGCTTTTGAATTGAATTTCTCGGCCGGAATATTTCAAAATCAATTCGCTCCGAAATATATTCAATGAAATTCTATTACAAACACACTTCACTAAAATGCACACCGCTTCGCTATTCCACAGCCTAACTTTATACAGTTGGTCAGCGCGATCGTTTGAGCAAAAGCGCTGGTTTTTCCATATACGAGATGGGTCGGGCTTATTTCCTGATATGAGGTTCCTGGCTGTGTGAGACATTCCTGTGCTTTATTCATCAATCTAACTAACCTAAGCCATTACGGATGAAATGGAAATATAACAGACTAGCTTCCACCAGCGGCTTCGTCAGCGTGATGTCGTTATAAATTATAGCCTATGTTACCCAGTGATAATATAGCAATATACTGGTGAAACAATGTTTAAAATCGGTCCAGTAGTTTTTGAGTTTATTCATTACAAACAAAAACACATTTTAATATTTTTCTCTTTATAATAATTAGTGTAGATGAAGGTAGATCGATGCTAGTATCGACAATAGAACATATCCTTACATATTATAAAACAAAGTCCTCCGCCGCGTCTGTGTCTGTTCGCGATAAACTCAAAAACTGCTGAACCGATTTTCATGCTGTTTTCACTAATGGATAGAGTGGTTCTCGAGGAAGGTTTTAGTATATAATAACCAACATCCACGAGGGCGAAGCCGCGGACAAAGTGCTGGTATAAAATAAAAAGTAAATCTGTCGAAGGCAATGACCCAGTGAGCAACTGAGCAGTGCATGGAGAAACCCAAAACTGCAGGAAATTGCTCTGTGGTAACATTGTTACGCAGATACGTAAACATCTGGCAACCCTGTGTATGTAGGACATCTAATCTGTGAGTTCCTCTTGCAACACAGTCAAGCTTGGTTACCACAGTTAGTATACAAGCAGTCGTAAAATTTCGTGTGATTTAATAGCCTTGTGGGTGTAAAGTAGCCGCTAGTTGCTACGCACGTAGATTATATAGCTACTATGTATGAGGTTGAATAATCTTTCGATCCAGCCTGTCCCAACAACTTGCTGTCCCCCCGCCAGTGATGTCGCCCTAAGCCGAGGTTTGTACCCCACAGGGGGTGCCCTTAGCGAGCGCACACTTAATTTTAATTTAGAGTAGTTTATATGCCCCTGGCTGGAGGCCCTGAGTGTAGAAGCTTAAGGCAGCCACAGGAAAGTCCGGTTAAGAAGTCATGATTTCCGAAATCAAACTTCAAGATGCCATAGTTAAAAAAAAAAAAAAAAAAGGTTGAATAATGTAAAGATTTAACTTACAAGTTATAGAGGAGAAGGCTCGGCAATCTTTTTTTGGGTTCTGTACCTCAAAAGGAAAAAACGAAACCCTTATAGCATCACTCGTGTGTCGGTCTGTCTGCCTAGCCTACTGGACCAATTAACTTGGGTACACATATGGAGGACAGGTTTTCAACTATAATGATAAATTTTTTCTTGGGATAAATTCATTCTAAGTACGGAACCGTTCATTGTGCGTGGTCCGACACGCACTTAGCCGTTTATTTTTCTTATTTATTGCTCATTACAACTAGATGTCAAACAAACATCAATCGGCCTAGCCTTTTCCTAACTAAGTTAGGGCACGTTAGGGACGACTCCTAGTTTACCCGGATGTAGCTGAATACCAGTATTTTACTACCTACGTAATGGATGGTTACCCATCCACGTAAGCGTAGCTTAACCTACGATCGACACGTGGGGCTGTTATTATTTGGCATGAGTCTCCATATCGAATTTAATAAGTATCTCAGTTTTTAGATCATACTGTGCCAATGGAGACGCCACAGTTGCTATAGTATCGGTTATCGTTCAATTTGCGGACGAGTTTGAGCCAATTGGCATCGGTCAGCTGATTAGTACGTATGACGTTAGGCAGGCGCGGGCGCACGATGCAGTTTGAAAGGACAGCTCTGTTTGATTTGCGATTAGGTACTCACTGTTGGGATGGAACTAATCAAACCGCGTGTCTTGTCATGTTTGAGTAAATGGTCCTATTATTTTCTTGGTTGTATAATAATTGGTAGGTACCTGGGTGACCGAGTTCTGCTCGGGTGATAATAGAGAAAACGAATTTTACCAGATATTATGTATATCACCTAGCTAGATCGATTTTTCGCCCCCGTAAACACCTATGTTGCAACTTTCATCAAAATCGAGCCGTTTTCGAGAACTTCATTACAAATATACAGGGTTACTGGTAACTCGACGTATTCCTTGCAGGACGTCATAGAAGGGTTAAAGTGCAACAAATTAAGCCACCAAATGTTCTACCGAAATTCAGTAGTTTTTGAATTAGTTAAGTTAATTAGTTAGTTAACTAATTCAAAAACTACTGAATTTCGGTAGAACATTTGGTGGCTTAATTTGTTGCATTTTAACCCTACTATGACGTCCTGCAAGGAATACGTCGAGTTACCAGTAACCCTGTATATTTATATAGTTTGGTTTGTTGTATATTTGTATATAAACATTACTCATTTAATAGTATAGGATTAAATTACCTTGGGAAGTTTTCGAGTTAGCAATACCTATGTAATACGTATTTTTCCCACTTAATCTATGTGGATGATGTTATAATAAGTTTCTGTCACTGTTATTTTTAACGTTACATTCGTTTTTGTGATAATTGGAATCAAAATTCATGTTTCCTTACAAAGGAGGTTAGTGAATGTAGAACCATTCGCAGAGATGCGATGAAGGATACTTAAGTACCTATGATGAAAACTTTTGAATCTCATATTGATCCTTAGGGCAGATAAAGTATGCCCATGGTAATAGCCGCTTTAATGGTGACTTTAATTTAACACACTTATACGATTTCGCGTATTCGTTTTATGAAAATATTTTAATTTCATTAAATGTTATTATTTATTGATTTAATTTAAATTTTCTAAATTACCATTAGCGAAGAGGTTATTTGCCGGGGTCACGGCTCATAAGTAGGCGAAGCTGAGTAGCGTCATCAATGAATCTTTTACACAGAAAGATCTCAATTTTGATTATGTTTTTACCCGACTACGGCGAAGAAAAAAGGAGGGTTATGATTTTGACCGGTATGTATGTAAGTATGTATGTATGTAAGTATGTTCATCTGTTCCCTCCTATCTTCTAAACCACTCATCACAATTTGACAAATGAGGTATCGTTGGAAGCGTCTTGATCGTCCGCTGACTATGTGACATCACATTTAATTAAAAATTGTGCCCTCTAGAGGACAAAGAGGCAGGAACTTTTAAAAAAATATTGTCTAATCGTGGGTATCGTATCTAATGTTGGGTATCAAATGAAAGGGCTTAATGAGCACATTTCAAAAATATATATATTATAACCCCAAAAGAATTAAAAAAAAAAAAAAAGTAATAAAATCTATAACCCAACTACGACTAAAAAGGTAGAAACAAGACACCACAGACAGACAAATTAAAAATCCGGAGTCACACGTAATCTGTTCGATTTATATATAATTGTAGTTGGGTTATAGTTTTTATTACTTTTTTTATTTTTATTATTTAGTTTGTTTGAAATTTTTCAAATTTACGAATCATTTTATTTTATTATAATTTTTATGATTACTGGCCACTAGCCCTACCCGTGTGTTAAATTAATGTCCCCATTGTAGCGGCACGTTGTATATTAGGGAGGTTCTGTTAGAAGCGAGGTCTAACAATATATTCCTACTTAGGGAACACCCCAAAACCCTCAACAAATTGTTGCTCATTATTATAGCTCGTGAGCAGTGATGGCCCAGTGGTAACGGCCGCGACTTACAAATTGTATTGGTTCGAACCCGAACCTTTACTTTGTGTAAATTATTTCATTATACCGCTCTCAAAACGGTGCAGGAAAACATCGTGAGAAAACCGGCATGTCCCAGAACTAAGAAATCGAAGACATGACATCTACCAACCCGCACTTGGCCCGCGTGTTGCATTATGGCCCACTGCCTCTCACCGGGAGGAGGCCTGTGTCCCAGCAGTGGGAACAATATAAGCTGATTATGCTTATGGTAATTTTAGCTCTGCAGGAGTTTTTGTTCTAAGAACGGATTGTCAATTACCATTTTAGGACTAGTAACTATAACAGGCTCATTATGTTCATTTGTTTTTTAGTTCGTTTTATTGTCTCTTAACTTATATATATCCATACTATATACTATCCATACTAATATTATAAATGCGAAAGGAACTCTGTCTGTCTGTATGTTACCTTTTCACGCCTAAATCACTGAATGGATTTGGACAAAATTTGGCAAGGAGATAAATGGCATTCCGGAGAAGGACATAGGCTACTTTTTATAGACATACCACGCGGGCGAATCCGCGGGCGGAGGCTAGTAATATTATAGATGCGAAAGTGTGTTTGTTTGTTACGCTTCCACGCTAAAACGGCTGAAAGGATCTAGATGAAATGTGGCACATGGGTAGACTATGATCTGGAATAGGACATAGGATACTTTATATCGCAATATTCCCACGGGATCGAGACTTACGCGAGTGAAACCGCGGGGAGCAGCTTGTAAAAAAAGGCGTGAATTGTCACCAGTCTTTCGATGACCATGGCCCTGAAAAGCTAATTTATATTAATACCTCCATGTAAAGATTTCAATATTACTGATATTACTATTGTAATAACGCTATTAACTGTAATGCTATGACATATGCGTGATAAGTGCCGGACTACTATTAATATTGGAAGTGTTTTCATGGAAAACTTATTTGAAATAGATCTGATATAACATATCTACTGAGTACATACCTGCTAACATAATTAGTTGTATAATTATAATTGACTACCTATACTTACTGTACTTTCAGTGACCAGCACCCTTATTGTGTAACACAATTTCAATCTTAATCTGAATCATTTTGAAGCCAATCCAATCCATTGAAAAAAAACCGGTCATGTGCATGTCGAACCACGCACAATGAAGGGTGCCGTAGTTGGGATGAATTTATCCAACAAACTTAACATTGTAGTTGAAAAACTTGTTCTGAACATGTTTTATTGCAACTGAAAATTTAAGTTGGTCGATTATTACTCGGTAACTTGTGGAGCCTACGTAGCGGTGATAGTTTCACTTTTAATTACGCTATATACTACTGCCGTGATTTTTTTCACATATCCAAAACCAACCATTTATCTGGCAGGGTCACTTGACACACAGGTCACTTGACTCTAACAAAAAAACTTTTTTACAAAAAATTAAACCGACGAAAAAAGAACTGAAAAGCGAAAAATAAATAACTTTAATTTCGGAAGTCGGTGTCTTCGCTTTTCAATTTTCGTTTTTTGCCACCGACTTCCGAAATTAAAGTTATTTATTTTTCGCTTTTCAGTTCTTTTTTCGTCGGTTTAATTTTTTGTAAAAAAGTTTTTTATTTTTCGCTTTTGAGTTACCATCCACTCCAGGGTACTCCAGGGGGTTACTCCAGGTTAAAGACCTGGAGTTGATGATGAGTTGTTGTGTCATCAGAACTATGTATGTGTGCGAAATTTCAACAGAATCGGTTCACAGTTGAAAATTCAGTTGGTGATAAATCAATCAACCCCATTTTTTGTACCTTTAGGGGTAGATTATAGTTTCCAATTTTAAATGGGACCAACTTTGAGGTATACCCTTCCCAATAAAAAAAGAATTTTTCAAATCGGACTACTCACTAAAAAGTTATGCGTGGTCATACATAAAAAAAAAAAAAAAATTACGTGTCGACTTAAGGACCTCCTCTTTTTTTTTTCGTCGGTTAAAAAATTAGAAAGAAAGAAAGAAGGAACGAAAAATATTTTATTTGGGACACGCACAGGAAATATAACAATAAAAACAAACATTAAAACTAACAAAATTAATAAAATAAAATAAAACAATGTGTAGAAAACAAACCCGTGCGAGGCCAAAAAGGCTCCTATCTCAGCATAATGCTACGATATTTGAGAAATAAACAAATATCGTAGCGCTGGTATTAGTTTACGTAGTTCAATTAGGACTTTAAAGCTTAATATTTCGCAAACGGATCTCTGAATCCAAAAACGCTTTTCCCAAACTCACATTATTTTTAAACGAACTTTCCAACAATACCCCACACCATGGTATTGGCAAGAAAAAAAACAATACTTACATTACGTGTAGGGAAAAAAAAAAAAATTACGAAATTTTTTACGATTTTTTTTTACCGCTTTGTCGGCGTGATTTATACGTATACTCATACCAAATTATAGCTTTCTAGTACCAACAGTCTCTAAGCTAAGCCGCGGACAGATGGCCGGACAGACAGACAGACAATACGGACATAGCCTTAGTTATAGGGTCTCGTTTGGCCCTTTGACCGAAATATGAAAGCTTCGGCTTCTGAACTACATACCAAGTAGAAGGTGTAAAGTTCCTATTATCCAACCATTTCTCTAATCAACAAATTCCTAGTAAATATTAGTAAGTAATTAATTCCCGAACGCCTACTAGATGTCGGTACCAAGAACTGATATCATATCAGTTCCTGTTACTCACACTGTTGCATTTCTAATGAATACTTTACTAGTTTCAAATTAATTTATGTAACAGGAAACCATTCATTTCCACTTCAAGTCAAAATGTTGTTTCAAGCTATTAGTAAGATAATTCTGTCACTTCTGAAATAGTAACTAAGTAAGGAAGTGGTGTTTACTATGATAAGTTTCAATGTTGCTCCGTTAACAAAATGTCTCAAAACTACAGGGTCACATAAAATTAGCCAGCGAAACTCCGTAGACGTAATGGGTATCAATATGTTGAGACGATAAAATAAAAATAAAAAAGAGACACTAGTGCGAAAAAATCACGTACTTGTCAAGCAATTTTGACCGTCTAGGACTTTCACCTGCACCCCATTAGGACTTTCCGACCGAAGTCGGTCGTAAAACGATCGCTATCGAGACTCTGTATTATAAAAGCAGAGAAACCATTCAACAGGGTTTGAGATAGGTTCATTTCTAACTGTAGGTCGACAAAATATTGATAACCGTAGACTCAATAGCACGCAGTGATTTATTAATGCATTCTTCAATTAAATAAAACCATTAAGGAAACACCTCATCCTTTCTCCATATACGTGTCATATTCGCTAATAACCGTGCCATTATCAACAAAGCATCAAAGCACCACTTACTCCCCTTTTCTTTTTCTGCCCTCATAGACAGCCAGACAAAGGACATTGGCACGACCCGTGTCACTGACAATTGACTATGTTGCACAACGACTGACTTATGACGTCACAGACCGGTGCGTGTGCACCTGCCTTTATGAGCGTGGTTTATATCTACTTCTATTGTTCTCAATGGATGTTTTGTCTTAGCCTGTGGTGGGCACGAGTGGAAATATTTTGATGGGAGGAAGGATAGATTTAATTATAATTAGGTAGAACACCGGTACAAATGGACTTTATAATAAATATAAGATTTTAATAAGTCACGGCAATGCAGAAAAGTGTGACTCCAACCATACCTGACAAACTATAACCTCAAAAGATAATTTCCCAAACCAATAAGCAGCCAGAAGATAAGATAAACCATAGATAAACAAACAGACAACGAAAACCATACACGAAAAGTACACCACTGGATGAAACTTACCATAAACTATAAAATACAAAGTAACCGTAAACCCAATAAGATAATTTCAGCTCTCCTCTTTCCGGCAGACGAGTAAAGTTAGCTAGTACAGTCTCCAGCCAAGTATTATATCCAGCCAGTATTGTCCCATTGTCAGTCGAGCCGCCAAGAGCTAGTCCCCCACCATTCCGTATTGTTGGCTTGGGGCCATTCTTTGTTCAAGGTGTCGAGCTGTCGACGGGAAAGTTGGGAAAAATATTTTTATGATAGAGAAATGTGAGTTTTTAATTCTTTACTCTTTACGTACCTTGAGCTTGTATTTCCTGGAAAAGCGGTTCCGTCATTTTAAATTTTAAAACGGCCGTCAAGAAAATCTGTCATTTTCACCAGTATTTGACATTAAGATGTCAAAAAACGCTCTGTATTTGGACCATAGATATAAGTTTTAAATAATATGCATGAGGAACAGGGTGCAAAGTTCATTCATCCTGTACAGAAAAGGGAGGATCCTCCGACCAGACGGGTGTTGTCTGGCGGGCTACTGCCCAACGATTGATGTCGGAATCTTATACAGGGTGAAATTGAATTCATGGGCATCCTCATACGGGGTCATTGTACTCATCATTATGAACAACTTTCACTATGGGAACAACGCTGAAATCGCGAAAAAAAATCAACTGTTCCCTACATTTATTGTTCGCATAGCTCGTCAAAATGTAGGGAACAGCAGATTTTGTTTTCGCAATTTCAGAGTTGGTCCCATAGTGAAAGTTGTTCATAATGATTAGTATAATGACCCCGTATGAGGATGCCCATGAATTCAATTTCACCCTGTATATGTGTCCATCGCGCGACAAACTCTAATTGTGAGATGCAGGATTTTGTGTGACGTCAGGTCTTTGACGCGTAGTTCGCATGTGGCGATGGAGATGCCGCCACAATACGTATGAATGACATACTTTCCAGTACTTAGGCTTAATCTATTGAATAAACGTGTGACCGTTCACCGCTTTCTTATGAAACCAAAGCTTGAGTAAGGATTTGTTTCGGGAAAACTAATATATCTATGATGATAGAGACTAGAGTTATGCACAGGAAATCCCCAAAATGAAGAAGACATTGGAAGGGTAGATTTAGTAGTAACAAAATACAAAATAAACAAAATGTGTAGAACAAAAGGTTCAGCAGAAAGTTGCGTGTACCAAGCAAATCCCAAAAGATAAATAATATGGCAGACGGAGAAGAAGACAAGAAACGGAATATTATACTTATCTATACTTACATTTATTAAAAATTAAAGTCGCTTTTCGTGTATGTTTGTGTGACGTTTCGTGTAAACTGCGGTTTTCAATTTTATTTAGTTACAGAATTTATTCTGGAAGGTAATACATTAATAATCCTTACATATTATAAAACAAAGTCCTCCGCTGCGTCTGTCTGTCGTCCTGTACGCGATAAACTCAAAAACTATTGCGCCGATTTTCATGCTGTGTTCACCAATGGTTAGAGTGGTTCTAGAGTAAGTAAGGTTTTAGTATATAATAACCGATATCGACGCGGACGAAGTCTCGGGCATCAGCTATTTAATATTAAATGTAGATATTGCACAGATATTTTCCAGTCTGGCTAAGCACTGATGTTCTGATATTTATGTCGCCAGTGCGAAGCAAAGGCGGGTCGGTCGGTAGTATACTTATAACGAATCTAAACTATACAAGCAACTGAAAAGTAAATTGTCATAGCATAGCATATCACCCGACCGCCTGAAGACCGCTGTCAAAGCGATTTGTATTACCAATATACGTCTGAGTTCAGACTGACTGACTGGCTAATCATGTTTCTTGAATGGCGATCGAAATCGGTTTCATTTGGCCTTTGAAAACGACAAAATGGAACCGATTCCAATTATAACTGGAGTTACACGGTGGAGTGGAGACTGTTTGAAACGATTGTGAGTGCAATGTGTTTTTGGTAGTTAGATTTTTTGTCTTTTAGTACTTGCGATCCAGGGATAATGTGGACCACTGGTGGTTTTGTTTTGCGACCTCGTTCCGCTATGTTCTACGGGGCTTCCCGCGACGCCTTATAGCTGTCTCAGGGCTCCAAATAGTGACTGATTTGGCTCACAGCTCATTGGGACTGCGACAAACGTGGGCAGCCCAGTTCTACTTCAACATTGCGACTTTCGAGTTTAATTTTTTTCGTTAAAACGTAATCTGCGATGGTTTTGGCACTAGGAAGTCATTCAACATTACATCAAATATGTGGGAACTTACACCTGGATGCAAATACCCCAGAACCGAAGTAGACAGTTTGCAATGGAATTCTCATTGTTCTTTATGAATTACATTTATAGAAACATGATTCAACTGCAAAACTTTGTACTATTTTAGCAAATTGTCGGATGCCCACTCAAAGAACTATCATGCGCAGACACGGCTTGACTGGCATGCCAACATAATTATGACTAGCATGCCAACGTCATTTACTGGCAGTATACATTATAACCCGGCAGGTGACACTGGCATCGTGACTAGTCGAGTGTGAATCAAACTTTATTTTTGTATCAGATGTAACTTTGTGGACGTGATTTTCGTCGCGATTTCCACCCGGAAATATCTGAGAACTGAGCAAATAACGCCTTTGGGACTGCTAATTAGTTACTTTCTTGTTCTCGGGAATACTACATCCATGATATGATTGGGCGAAAGTCGATATTATCTTTGCTTTGGAATTTTGGAAATTATAAAAGCAAAAATGGGTCACACTGTTACAAGTCTTTGACAGGAGGACTTTGTTTTATAATATGTAAGGTGTAACCCACCTTACATATTATAAAACAAAGTCCTCCGCCGGGTCTGTTTGTCGTCCTGTACGCGATAAACTCAAAAACTACTGCACCGATTTTCATGCTGTTTTCACCAATGAATAGAGTGGTTCTCGAGTAAGGTTTTAGTATATAATAACCGACATCCACGCGGGCGAAGTCGCGGGCATCAGCTAGTACTAATTAAAACACAAAATGAAAATATCATACTCAGTTCCAAGTTAACAAAAAAAAAAAAAACAATCAATTTTCTTCCAACACAGTCGAAATAATTTTCACCAAAAATTCAAAACAAAGGGCGACTACACACTATCAGCGTAATGCCCACTACACACCCACGATTAAACTTGTAACGGTCCCCTGCAATGTGAATATTCTGAATTCAAATGCAGATTTTAGCCACACACAAAAAAAATGGATTAGAGTATTCTGTGTCTCTGGATTCTTTTTTCCTTTTCTATAAAGGGTTAATGGTCTTTCTTTGCATTTTCTTTCCAGTGTCTGTTACGTCGAAGGGTTTTTTAGTGTTATTTGCGAAGTTAAGCGGGACGGGAATGCATTTTCTTTTGGTATTTTCAGATACACGGACGGTCGATGAGAGCATTCTGAATTCTATGAAGACGAAGCCGAGCTTCTAAAAGTTTCTAGCCCGGGAAATTGCTAAAATAGCTCGGAATCTTAAATGGAAACAGCTTTGTTACGAGAGTTCTCTTTTTCTCACAAACCGAAGTATCGTTCCGTCAATATTGTCCACTTTTCCATTCAATTTCACATCAAAACACTTGAGCATCGCCGCTTGTAATCTCTCAGCCAAGATAGAAGACGATAAGCCTCGATATATAGCCTCCGTCACAGGCTTTGAGGGATTATCTATCTAAAGTTTGCAGCCAGGCCACTGCATCATAATACACTACAAGACAACGGCAGAATAATGAAATCGCAACACTTGTGCTGTTTTGTTTTCATGCTACGGTTTTTGCACCAAGGAGGTTGAATGCGTTTTAAGATTTTTCCGGACCTTTTTGGTCAAAAGACTTTAATTTATTTAGGACTGAAGGCGGATTTAAGGTCAAATTAAAAATAAATAACCTTTATTTTTTTGTTATAAGTAACAAATTCAACAATGCGGACCATAAATAAATTTTATAGTTAACATTGTTTAAAGGAAGCCTGAGGCTGCATACTTCTTTGTCTGTGGCAAAACGCGATTGTTCTCTTTTTTTTTTTTTGTTATTTCCGAATAACTTTAAGTGCACATGGCTACACATCAAGCTATACATTTCCAGTATAAGCTGACCTCGCATTGTACGGAAATTCTATACAATGCGAGATCAGCATAAACTGGACACGCTTGATGTCAAATCAAATCAAATCAAAATATTTTGATTTGATTATGATGTGTAGCCGTGTGTACCATAAATGATTTGAATTCGGAGGTGAATTAAATGATAAGTTATCCAGTTTATTACCAAGATGTTTCAGTTTTTCTGATCAATAAAAATGTCATATTGTAATGTTGAAATATCTTTTTGGAAAAACTGAAGGACATAATAGTGACTTTATTGGTGATGTTCTTGAACAAGTTAAATTAAATTTAAAAAACCCCCGACATTAACAAAGCATCTAATAAAAGTTTTTTTGATTTTTATATAGCTAAGAACTCTCTCGATCAAGTCACCTTTCAAAGAAAACCAAAAAAATCAAAATCGGTTCAGCCGTTTGGCAGCTACGATGGCGCAGACAGACACACAGATACACACGTTAAACTTATATCAAACCCCCTTCTTTTTCCGTCGGAGGTTAAAAAGGTCAGGTGCGTAGTACTGGAAACAGACTTTCGTGTATGACCATACGTAAACTAAGCAAAAAGAGAATGTAAGCATCGTACATCGCGTTCTGTAGTTTCTGCCTACCCCCATAAGAAGAAGCGTGGGTTTCTTTATGTGTACCGTGAGTCATTAGAACTCGGAGCATTGAGTAAATTATGCAAATTCCTGTTTGTTTCTGTAGCAACAGAGTAAAAAATTACTATGATCGTAGACAAACACGCGAAGAGTAACCTTTGAATTAAGTAATTAAAACTTAATTGTAGAGTCAGTCCAACTATCAGAAGTTATTTACGGGATATTTGAATTATAGTTTTTACTGTAGGTAACAGTACATTTTTTTCTCAAGTCGTCTAAAAATCGTGCAAAGCACGAGCCGATCGCTAGTATAAAATAATAGACGATCCAAGTCCAATCTTATTGTAAGTTCAATCCTATTGACAGCCATTACATCGCCTGCGCTCGCGTCCCCTCGTTTGTCATAGACTATATAAATTTGTTTGTAGCATAGACAAGCGATGCTGGAGCGTCGAGTGTGGGTCGACCATATTCATCGGCTTACAAAGTTTTACTTTTATATTTATTTCATTATATTTTACTGTATCCTTTATATTTATTACTAACTTTATTTTGAATTTTTTTATTTTACTATTTATTTATCGATTTATTTTATGTCCGTAGGTGTGTCCGTGGCATCACAGTGGGCCCTATCAGAATACCAGCGCTGCGATATTTGTTTATTTTTTCTCAAATATCGTAGCATTATGCTGAGATAGGAGCCTTTTTGGCCTCGCACGGGTTTAGTTTTCTACACGTTGTTTTATTTTATTTTATTAATTTTGTTAGTTTTAATGTTTGTTTGTTTTTATTGTTATATTTCCTGTGCGTGTCCCAAATAAAATATTTTTCTTTCTTTCTTTCTTTCTTTCAATCTTTGCTCACAAACGTTTTTGTACTAAAGAAATTCTCGTTGTGGCACGGATGTTAAAGGAAACGCTTCCTAAACGCTGGGCTGGAAGACTCACGACATACCTCCCTCTTAAATCCATCAGTAGACACCAAAAGAAAAACTATAAAAAAATATTTTCAACCAGTGATTGACAGCAAAAAAAATAACCCTTCAAACTCTACGTGCCACCAATCATGAATATAACAACCCTTTACACCCCGATTGACTTTCCCCTATCGCTGGCTGCATCTCCGCATCGTGACGTCATGCCCTACATAGCCGGTCCGGGTCAAATGAGTTGCAGCCCGGTATTTGGGTTACAGTAAGGTTGAAATCTGTGCCTTAGTTTCTGTAACGATGAAAGTTCCCAACTTTCGCTCGGGTATTTTTGGAGGGTAGTTTTTGTTTGGGTGCATTTGTGTGATGAGAAAATGTTTATAAATGTCTAGGTAAGTATTCCATTTTTTACCTTTATTATCAACGATATCGCTTTTATAAAACTTCTTAAATAATTAGAGATTTAATTTTTAGGGTTTTTTTCCAGATTGCTATGGCTGGCGCCTTTGTTTTGTACAGTGTGATGAAAGTATTGGCGTAGTTTGCTTGATGTTATAAATACCCAAGACCTAATCTGCACTCTAATTGCGTCATATATGATCAATAAAAAAAAACTGTTCAAAAAAAAAACTGCTCTGTAACGTAAATAACGCAATGAATTTGGTTGAACTGTCAAAATGAAACAGATTAGTCTTATCGGTAGCAATAAATTAGAAGGGCAAGAGAATAATTATGACGATGGTCTTCACTTCAAACTTCGGTCGTCCAAAAATGTTCCAACTCCGTATGTCTGGGAGCATAGAAATCCCTCTTACTTACAGCATCAGATGTCCAAAATCCAAAAGTGTACCACCCCTCGGCAATTATACGCCCTCCAGTGATGACCCCCAAAATTATACAATCTTTTCCCCGCAATTATTATGAAATTCTTTTCCTGGTCTATCCATTCACATCTTCGCTTATAAAACAGTTCGTTTTCATCTTCATTTATCACTTCTGTTGCGACGGCGTTTATTGCAGATTCTTTTGAGACAGGCGCTACAAATGTTTTAACAGAAACATTCATAAAATCATTGTGGCTAAAGGAAAGCTGTTGATTTTGATTTTTCCATTAAATCATCTGTAGGAATTTATTTTAGCGCTGTTTTGTTTTACATCCTTGAGTGTCTATGCGGGTAAGTGTTAATAAAGGGGTGAAAGTTTTATTTATTTTTCTCAGTCAGAATACTTAAATTACTTTTTCATACTTATATATTTTTTAACATCAGCCCTGTCCTTAAGGGTCTACTTATGCTTTAAATTCTCCATGATTCGAGAATAAAGACCCAATCAACAATTGGACAGGACTTCCAAGTTACGCCTTATTTTTTGCAAGTACCTTTTCATATCTGACTAAATAGTGAATTAAGTAACCAAGGTAGGATTACTCACTTTTCAGGCAAAAATTTTTAAAATGTTTCTTTCTCTCTCCATCGGCACAAAACTAGCTATTCTTCAGTAGCTCATGTCAAGGTTTAAGGCAAGTCAGCCAAGGTGGTGGCGGGACTGACTGTCCAGTTGCGCAAGAGGGTACTTCGATAATAAAGAAGCGAGTTTTTCAGTAGTATAAATAAATCACTGCAGGTGGATCTACGGAATTATAATATTTTACGTGTTTCTATATGTGTGAGCGCATTTGACATGAAGATATAGAGAAAGAGAGCAGAACCAAGGTAACGGACATAGTACGAAGAATTGCCAAACTAAGGCACAGTGGGCAGGGAACATTGCTCGTAGAACAGATGGCCAATGGGGCCGAAAGGTTCTGGAGTGGCGCCCGCGTACCGGAAGACGTAGCGCTGAAAAGCCCACAAGGTGGACCGATGAACTTGTGAAGGCCGCAGAAATCCGTTGGATGCGGGGAGTACAGAACCAGTCGAAGTGTCGGTGCTCGTGGGAGGCCTACGTCCAGCAGTGGAGGTCTTTCGGCTGAAATGCGAGGCTATTTTACCCGCACCGCTTGGTACCGACTTGTCCTTACCAGGAACCTGTGTCTTGTTATTTTCGTATATTTTTTTGTCCTGTTAGCGTCATGTTTGCCGCAAATAAACGTATTTTCTTTCTTTCTTTCTTTATGCAAGCACGCTACTTTTAGTAGGTATAGACACACGTAGAACGCTTTTGAAACCGATAAGACTTCTTTTAAACTGGCCATAAAACCTTATTTCACTCCAACCTACAAAAGTTTTAAACATTGGCAAAGGAAAGCTCTCAGACTGCTAGTTGAGTGTGTACTGGAAGAAACAGCCACACAGGCCATTGTTTCAACTACCCTTTACACTGCAAAGTCTTTGACTTAGAAACTTGATATTTTCGAGATCTAGAACTTGTGCTACTTTCATCCTTGTTTTTACGGGTTTTTAATTATAAAAATGTAGGTATTAATGTAAGGCAGCCCGCACAATACAACATTTTGGTGGGGTTGGACAAGCTATTAGTCCCGGCTGTCATTCGTGGATCTTTGACAGTCGTTACGGGTCGTCAGAAGCCCGAAAATCTGACAACCAGTCTTACGAAGGGGTATTGTATTACCCAGTTACTAGGTTGTGAAGGTCAGATAGGCATTCACTTCTGCACCAAGTTTGGAACTGCCAAGTTATATCGGCCGTATTGTAAATTGATAAAGCTTTCAGTATCTATCTGGTTATGCTGAAAGTTATCATTATCTTTGAAGGAGGAGCTACCATCTACTGACGATGACGTCACCAACACAACAGCCTATTGAAGAATCTCCTGTCCAATATCAATAACGATACCTATAAAATCTAAAGAGTTATGTTCATAAAATAAAACTGTATGATTTGAGTACTCTATGGGCTGATAGTAATAAAATTACGATTTATTAGCAAGCCATTTTACGTCTTATTTACATTTTTATACGAGTTTTATTTTCTCAAATATTCAGATTTTTTTTGCGTGAATTTTACGGCGAATCTTTATGATGTTTACAATTATTATTTTTTGAGTACTTATCTACTTAAAGCAATAAAAAATACCGTTCTTAAAAATGAGAACATACAAGAATGAAAATCTTTGGCTAAGAAAAACAACCAGCGTACTTTCTAAGCTAAAAAAAACATAATCTGGCGGCTTTACACCTATAGGCACAGTTCTGCTTGTTCACGTAACAACTTACATATATATTTGAAAACCCACGCTTTCGTCCCATGGGGGTAGGCAGTAGGCAGAACGTAGACAGAGGCAGAAACTATAGAACGTCATATGCTACGATCCTTACATCTTTCGGTCAAGTCATCATGATCATCATCAGCCTATAGCAGTCCACTGCTGGACATAGGCCTCTCCAATTACACGCCATTCAGCTCGATTCTCGGCAGCTCTCATCCAGCTGCTACCAGCCACCCTGCGAAGATCGTCGCTCCACCTAGCCTGAGGGTGAGGGCATCCTACCTTACGTTTGCCGATTCGCGGTCTCCACTCAAGAACACGTCTACCCCAACGGTCATAGGTTCTACGGCTAATATGACCGGCCCATTGCCACTTCAGCTTGCTTATTCGTTGAGCTATGTCGACAAATTTGGTTCTCTGCCGGATTACCTCATTCGGGATTCTATCTCTCAGAGATACTCCAAGCATAGCTCGTTCCATAGCTCGGTCAGGTGCGTAGTACTTAAACGCAACCGGTGTGCTTGTATGACCAGCACTATAATTGCTTAACACATGATTAATCATAATAAGAACGATTTTGAAGGAAATTGCTAGTCATAATTATGTTCGAATTTGTCTGCTCAACAACGTAAATAATGCAATGAATGTTGTTGAACTGTCAAAATGAAACAGATTGTGATTGATCAAGATGTATGAACATAACCGAATAGAATAGAATGCGAAAACGAAGCAGTGGCCCTCGACAAAGTGACATACTATCAGCGATAACATGGCGATAACGATGATGGAAAAGGCAAAATGTATAGAACTGACATAAGCTATCGAAAAGCTTATGTCAATCCTGTTGAAAGTCGTTGTAGAAATACGAAACGCTTTCGAAGCGATTGTCACTTGTCTAGGCCCTCAGAAGACCACTCACAACACAAGCAATTACTTACTCAAACCCAAAACATAACATCGGACCATGTTGACATCGTAAACGACATGAAGACGGAGACGAGCTACTTTCACAAACTTTTTAACAAGCTGAACGATAACATTTTCTTTTACAACACTTGTTCATTTTATCGCTCATCTCATCGCTCACTTCAAGGCCCACGGTAACAAGAGGTTCATCGACCATTACTAAGAAGTTATGTCTTTCGCCAGTTATGCTTTAAGCTCAAAACACACAAGGCGGGTGCGTGTCGGGAGCGGGTAGGGCGCGGGAGTACGGCGGGCATAATAAATTGTAATTCATGGAAT
The DNA here is from genome assembly GCA_949152455.1 of Lithophane leautieri. Classification (NCBI taxonomy): domain Eukaryota; kingdom Metazoa; phylum Arthropoda; class Insecta; order Lepidoptera; family Noctuidae; genus Lithophane; species Lithophane leautieri. Next base: position 13,659,274 of record OX424476.1, on the reverse strand, counting down.
TATATGGATGTCATCACACTGAATGAGTGCACGGGTCGGGTGCGGAGCGGGACGGAAGCGGGTCGGGCGCGGGGGCTCATCACATACCAGGCCAAATGGTTACCTTTCAACTTTTCTGTCACTGGCGCCACTATTAACGCAACACGTTTTATCATTGAAAAAATTTACAACCCTGCACCCCAACTGCTTAGTGCCTGGTTTATACGATGGCAGTAACTGGACCCAGTGACTCAGAATTTCGGACTCAGTCAGTGGGTTCATGTAGACCAGATCGGGAGTAAGTTAGGCGGGGGAAGGTACTGCTTATGCTTGTATTCTCTACCGAAAAAGAACAAAAGAAGAAAACAGCAGATGCTAAAAATGTATTAAGTTATGCCATAATCCTGAAAAACACAAAAAAACTAAAATCAACAAAAAAATCATGACAAATAAACACCGAATAAGTACACCATTTACATCGCACAGGTTTCGCCATTATATATTGTTATGGAAATATTCAAGCATATCGCATCGAAGCAGAATTCACAAATTGCTGCAGTTTCCAACTTTTCACAACTTTATGCTTCTTTATATTCCACGCGAATTCTTCACTCGTATGAAAACTTGGTCACGATTCTGGCACCTTACAAACTTTGCAATAAAATGACGGAAATAAAACTTTCGAGAGACACATTAGAGGACCTCTAGAGCTAACTATGCTTCATCAATAATGAGGTTCTGGCACAAAAAAGTCGGAGTGGAAAGATAATCTAATAAAAACTTCTCGTCTTATCTAGTACTTTCAACTTTGCAAGCAGACCAAGGATTTAAAATTGGAACGTCAATTTCAATTTGACATTTTCTGAACCTTTTTTGTTTTTACCCCATCATATGAATTTCCGTAGAAATTCCGTATTACTAACGGCCAGTTTTAACAAAAGTAACAGCCAAAGTAACCGTCAACTGTTCTTTTGGACTGTTCTATTTTCAATCTTCGGCGGTGAGGCGAGGGTTGTAAATCCAACAACGCGGAAGAACAGTTGACTGTTACTTTTGATGAAGAAACTGGCCGTGAGTCTGTGGGAAATTCTAAGGTTCAATGACCTGTTCCTAGACGTATGCACAAAACCACCGAATCACAAATTCGAACTCCAGATTGCTAAACCGCAACCAACGAAGCTGTAGGATCAGTCCAACGACATTTAATACTGACGCAGCAGAGCGATGCACACACAATACTATCAAACAGAAATAGTTCCATACAGAAAAGGCTGTTGCACTTTCTACAACAAGTGCTGGTAACAATAAAAGTGTTTATTGCGGGTAATCTGAGATGACGTGCGTGCTTTCAAATGCTGGGGTAACTGCGGTTGCAGCTAACCACAGAACATTCATTGTGAATTCAAACATTTTGCGGGACATTTAATTCGTGGGCGGGGTTCTAATTTCTGTGGTGGAAGATCGCGGTGGCAAGTGCCTGATGCTGTTGTAGAAAAACGTGGAAGATTTGTTCATGCGCGACAATGACGGTTTTTTTTAAAGAGGTTTAACATACTTAGGGCGAATTTCACAAATCAAACTGAACGCGATCAGTACATTTAAACCTCGTTCAAGAGTTATCAGTGGCAATATTGCACCACAATGATGAGACTGGTCACTGGCCAAATTGACCCTTCTTTGTTTTGTACAAGAACGATGCTTGTAAAAAAAAAACCCTTCCTTGTCAGTCGGGTAAAAAGGTAAGTTAAGAATACATAACAAGTACGGAAATTGAAATTTATACTTATACTGTATAACTGTAGAAGCATGTACGAACCAAAATCTGAAAGAAAAAAAGTCTAGAACATAGAAAACAATTATTGACTGGTGGCTCGAAAATTGAAGTTAACCTGTACCTATCTGCTGTATCCAGCAGAAGAAAACAGGCAACTTAAAAACAATATTTTCTAACGCACGATTGCTCAAATTCACATCATTTGATTTGTTCGACTCCTGCGTATGAACGATGATGGCCTATAAAATGTAATAGTCTATCATATTTCATAGTTTCTCGTTCCTTTTGCCTAAGGCCCCATCTTCGATATTGTTACGTACAAAGTTGTTTCTTGCCAAGTTAAAGCTGGAAGTCTACCAAGATTAAGGAAATTTTATTGTTTCGCTTAGTTATGGGATTCAGTACCTTTGTCTTTTGACTTTATATACTTATGGTTTCCTGTATTTCATTATTTGTCTATACATCTCTATATATTATGTAGGTACCTACTCTTCATTTGATTTGAGTTTTCGATGTTAAGGCAATGTTACCAGCACCTTATTTTTTTAATGCTGTGGTTATGGCTATAAGTAATTGTAACTATATGTAGAGTATTATATTTTTTATTACAGCTACGTTGAACTGGTCAGTGGGACAATTAATGATAAATTGTGAGAGACTACGTAATATTTTTTTTCACACAGAAAAAACACCAGCTGTCTACCTTCATTTTAACTCTACCAAACACGATTCAATCAATCTGCCTAGCCTTTTTCCAGCTATGTTGGGGTCGGCTTCCAGTCTATCCAGTCCGGATACAGCTGAATCCCAGTACCTATTTTACAAGGAGCGAACGCCTATCTGACCTCCACAGTCCAGTAACTGGGTAATACTAGAGAGACGCCCCCAGTATTACCTCTTGAAATAAGACTGGATGTCAGATTTTCTGGATTCTGACAACCCGTAACGACTGTCAAAGATCCACGAATGACAGCCGGGACCAACGGCTTAACGATATAAAAACAACCAAACACGACTAATACTTAGACCAAAACGACAAACAACCGAAATGTATCATTATAATATATCAATGCTAGTTGCTACCCCAAATGAACTAATGTCGAAACTCCGGAGACAGGCTAATACAAACTAATACCAAGCTATTACAAGTATTAATAGCTAGTTCTGCAGTCAGGTGCAGTGCTACGGACAGAACTAGGTTATCCCAGTGTTGCTAACCCTACCAAACTAGGAAACAGTAAATCAACCATAAATAAAACAGTAAATAGTAATTTCAGAACAGTAATTCTGAATTTAAAAAGTTTGAAAATCCGAAAATACTTTCAGCACTTAGGAGTACTTACTTATTGTTAAGTCAGGTAGGACGGTACCCACACAAAAAGCAATAAACAAGCATTTTGGATTTTTTGCTTCAGTTGGCGCCTGAAGTACAAACATTACATGCTGTAATCCCGAAGGGCTAGGCAGAGGTGTACCTATAGCACACCCACATTTCGCCAGTTATGTTTAAGTCCCATGTAATAGGGGCAGGGGGCGAGCCTATTGCCATCAACCGGGCACAAATCCAAGCTCCGGGCTGCTACTGAGAAATTTCATGGAAAAACCCAATTACACTTCTCCCGACCTGGGAATCGAACCCAGGACCTCATGCTCAGCAGTAGCCAGTAGCGCTTGTGACCACTAGACCAACGAGGTAGTTCCGAAAGTACAGAAAAACTGTAGAAATATGGACTAAAACAGAAAATAGGGATGCCATTGAAAAAACAGTAGATCCACTGTTAACAAACCGTATAGGGTTGGCAACACTGCCTTAGCTCACTAATCTCATATACCAGTGACAAGGAAGTACGCTGACAGGCTGACATAATGGCTTTACCTATATAATGACGTCACAAGTCGGTGTATCTCATTACTGTCCGTTATGGAAGCCCGAGCGATGCATACTTATTATGAGGCGGCTTCTGTAATATGCATTTGTTGGATCTTGTTTCTATGCAGATTAGTCGTAATTCCTCGGTGAGCATTATGTAGGCCAGTAGTTAACTAGTGTTGGTGTCAAAATTGTGATTTGGTTAGAAATTTGGTTTCCCCAGTAGCGTTTACTCTCACCATCTTAGTTTTACAGTCAAATACTGAATTTCTGTTCGAAAAGAATAGTAAAGAACAGTCTTTGCTACTCTTTTCGAGTAAAGACTCACCTTCACCATAGTGTACGAACCCCTCCGTCCTCTCTGTGGCGAACTGTCACTAACGACAGATATGACAGGGCCTGTCAAGAGGCCGCGACCAGCACGTATTGTTGTAAAATGTGTGGCAAATATAAACTAGCTTTCAAAGGAAGCACTTTTCTTTAACCTGACCCACACAGACCTAGGTAGACAGACTAAGTATTCCTCCTAAACTATGGTGAAGGAGACGCTTTGGGGGATTGTCTTACTTATGTAATTTTGACGTTCAAAAAGTAACAGTCAACTGTTCTTCCGCGCTGTTGGATTTACAACCCTCGCCTCAGCGCCGAGGATTGAAAATACAACAGTGCAAAAGAACAGTTGACTGATACTTTGGCTATTACTCTTGATGAAGAAACTGGCCGTTAAAGGTGTTAAACTTAAAATAGACGTGTAGAACACGTGCACGTTCCTCTTAGATAAGATGAGAAGTTGATTGGAAAGTAACTCTGTCTGTCTGTATGTTACCTTTTCACGCCTAAACCACTGAACGGATTTCGGCAAAATTTGGCAAGGAGATAGATGGCATCCTGGGGAAGGACATAAGGTACTTTTTATCGACATTCCACGCGGGCGAAGCCGCGGGTGGAAGCTAGTAATATTATCAATTCCAAAGTAAGTTTGTTTCGCTTTCAAGCTAAAACGGCTGAACGGATTTAGATTAAATTTGGCACATGGGTAGACTATGACCTGGAATAGGACATAGGATACTTTCTATCCCGATATTCTCACGGGGTCGAGACTAGTTTACGCGGGTCAAAACGCGGGGCGCAGCTAGTATAAATGTATAAGTAAATTGATGATGTACTATCGAAGAACTTCATATCTTTGCAGTTTTAAAACAAAATCCCGTGAACACGATGACCACATCTGTTACCGCCCCGGCTCCATAACGGCCGAGCGCTGCAAGCAGAAATAGTCCTTACGGTGCATAGATATGAACTTCTTCGATGGTACCTATTACTCTACACCCACACAATCTTGGTCTACATCTCACGCTCTTCAAGCGCTACCAGTACCTACTTAGGTACCTACATCCTTATCCTTACTAATATTATAAATGCGAAAGTAACTCGTCTGTCTGTAGCGCTTTCACGCCAAAACGACTGAACCGATTTAAATGAAATTTGGTACACAGATAGTCTAGAGCCTGAGAAAGGACATAGGCTACTTTTTATCTACATACCACGCGGGCGAAACCGCGGGCGGAAGCTAGTAATGAAATAAAACAAACGACCAACTTCAGAAGTAAACGCGCGTATCATTTCACTCCAGGACCGCGGCGAATAGAACAATGGATCTAACTTTCGCGATACAAGCTCAAGCTTAGTCCGTGGCTTTGTTGGTTACATCCTGTCTAGTTAAATGGACGATGGTGGCTTATTACCAGACAATATAGTTTCAAATTGATGAGCATCTTCTTGTCATTGTACCTAGGTAGGTAACTCGTCTAAAAGGCATGTAGACGGCTCTCTGTAGATGGTTCTCTAAGACCATTGTGTCTCGTATAACAAAGGTACGCACAATCAATTCTTGTCTAGTATCGGTAGTCTAGGTAGGTATACAAGGACGAATTAAATTCGGCAGCAAAACGCCGCAGACGTGATGGATACGAATCAATAACTAAACATGAAAAAACAAAAAAATGACGTTCTTTTTTTGGTGTCAATCACTGTAAATGCTGTTATTGTAGGTAGTGAAGTGGAGTGAAAACAAAAAAAAAATCTTTACTCATGCTCTTTATTTTGTTTTTTAATCTCGTAGACTATTTTGACATTTCGATTCATTGTTGTTTGTTTTTACATTATGGAGTTTGACATTTGCACCTGTCAAATTAGTCTACGAGATTAAAAAACAGACTATACTAAACATGAGTACCTAAACAAGTATTATTCTTGGTTTTACTTACTTCGTTAGCTAATTTAATTTAACCCTGTAGTATTATAATATTATGAAAATAGCTCATGTCGTCATGAAATATTCGTCAGTCAGCAGGGTAGTAGTGTGGCTGACTGCCAAGGGGCCAAAGGCACTGTCAAACTAGGTACCTAGATTCTCAGCCCTGCACGAGTAGCATGACCATAATAGAAACGGGTTTTGTCGACGGAAGAATAGACAAAATGACAGGTTCTGATTGTTTATGTCATTTTGTCTATTCTCCCGTCGACAAAACCCGTTTTTATGGTCACCGTGGTAACCGTGGTCATGTTAAGCGTGCAGGTCAGACAGGATTTGGTTCAGGTTTTTTTTTATAGCCAGTAAATGGTTATTTATGGGTAAGTTCTAACTAAAGGTCATAAAGAAAGACACTGAAAGGAACCAGATCAAGGTTTTCCACAAAATGCAAGGCAATCCTTAGATAAGATCTTATAATCAGTTCCATAAAATTGTTCGATTACATAATAATTTATGAATGTTTCGACTATCTTATTTAGAGAACAAGTAAAGCTCAAACCGACATTTTTTTTATTCATTCAAACGAGATTCGAATAAAGTCGCCCAGTGTGTTGAGGTCACAATAATTCAATACTTATGAAGCGCTTCAACAAATATTCATGCTTTTTGCGTGCATTTAGTGTTGTTGGCAAGGCCCCAGCTTTTCCTAAACGTTGTGTAGGTACCTACTACAGATATGTACAATCTATACCTACCGCTGGAAGGTTACAAAGTAATTCGCGGTACCTGTTTTAAATCAGAAACTGCTTCATAAATATGAATTGATAGCCTCGCGTGTTCTTTGATGTCATTCTTTGTGTACAAAATAATCCTTTGACCATTAATTTGCCTACTAAAGGGGTTTGTTCAAAAGCAAGCGTGTTTTGCAAACGGGAGGGTCGGACGGCACGGGTATAATGCAATGCAAGGCGCGCGCGCGGTACCAGTCCGACCAGTTGCTCGCTCCGCCCCGCGCTCCCCTCGCGAACAGCTGACAGATCCGACAACAAAGAACATCAACCCAACCCAAACATAACACGCTAGGTACGCACACAACCACGACACATTATTATTATTTTCAACCGTACCTACACGCGACTGTACCTATTGATTGAAGCCCTTCAACTACCTACGCCAATAATTATAACGTTTATCAGTCGATATTTTACAAAACGACACCAAATTGGTTATTTTTGAAGCCAAACACTCGATAAATCAAGGCTTGACGTCGCAATCTAATATTATTATAGCGCAGCTACATGACAAGGGGCTCAAGTATTGAGTAAACAGTGCTGACCATGAATACCAGGCCCTCCTACGTGAAAGGTGAATACATACGACCTAACAAAGGGCAACTTGGTACTTGCCTTTCTGTGCATCCAATACACGAAGGGCCGCGAGATGTGGCACTCCGGTGAACAAGAGTCTCTTTACAAAACAAGATAGTCTGTTTATTATGATGATTTATCACGGCATCATTGTGTAAAACGCGACGGTCACTTATGTCGTAGTTTTTCACTGTTCGGTTGCTATGGTGCTGTGACTTATCACGACACTTAACTCCCGAGTCTCTTTTCATCCAAATCAGTTGTCGTAAGTACTTTACGTGATCAATGTTTACGATATATTACGTTTTATGTGTTATTTACATCACTATTTAGAGGCCTGCGAACGTTATAATCGTTGCACTGCCTGCGCACTTTATTTGCTGCGCTTCTGCGTCAACAAAACAGTCTCTCGGCACTCAATGTCGGGCGAAATCGCCGCCTCGTTCGGCGGAGGTCTGCCCTCTCATTCGCAAGCCTAGGAAACCTCGCGGTTTTGTCCCACTCTCACATTTGACGTTTTACCGGCTGGGTTGCACCATTCTAATTTCGTATCAGAAGGTATTTCTTATAAAATCATACCATCATACCTTAACTTCATTTCATAATATGTTTCGTTCACAATAAGTTAAAAGCCACCTCAGATGGCATGATCAACTCTAATAAAAATAAAAAAAGCGCCTGCTAATATAATTTAGCAAAGTCGCAGCTATGATTTTACGTGCATGCTATGTTCACAAAGGCATATCACGTCTTGCCCTCTACTCTACTAACTATGGAGCGTAAATATCGAGATAGGAAAACAATATATTGTAACTGTTCTGAAACTAATTACGAGCAGTTACGTCACCTCTTCACCGGAAAAAACGTACAAATACCAAAACAGTAGAAGTGTGGTTAGCTTTCTTTTGACCTTTCACATTTCGTCATAGACGACTGCTAACTTCATAGACAACGCTTTTCTAGCTTGAACTTTTTTCCAATCATCTTCTGAGCGAAGGTCAACTGCCTTTGGTGCAGAACAACCTTCAGTTCTCACCAAATATTAGTTTTAAAAAAATGTTCACTACTTTTTGAAGAGAAACTAAACATCAAGAGCATACTTAGAGTTTATTAACAGTATCACAAAAATTACAATATTATTTTAAATATCTATGATTCCAGGTTGGCAGTTATGTGTTCTTCTGCCAGAACTTGGCGGCGTTGCGGGGCGTTTTGCCTTTGCCGGAATTCTTTTTCGGCGCGGAATGGGTCTCGCTACCGCCGCCCGTGGCAGACTCGTCGTTCTCTGCTTGCGATTTCAAAGTTTTCTTTATGTACAGTATCTGAAAACAGATTGGAATATTTGTAAGATGTGTACTGTACTTTCATTTAAAGAACTTTACAGTTTTTCAATAGACTACACTTTATTCTAAATTGGATTTATTTTTAGTATAAAATCTTACAGTCACAGATTATAAGGAAAGCTAAGGGAGGCTTTACCTAGCAGTGATATACCTGCCTCAGTCCAAATAAAATGGTCTGAGATACCTGCTAAATCACAGTTCTGAAACATTTTCCAAAATACCTGACAGTAAGTTGAAACAAATATCTGACAGTTGACCTCATCATTCCAATGGTGGAATCCCACGATCGACAATATTGCAGACAGACACGCACGGCAGACGACCACAGATCGTCACGCACCGCGCACCGAACACCTACCCATGGTCCGTCATCCGGGCTCATGGAAGTCCGTCCGCAAAATCGCTGATCGTGGGATTTCGGTATCATAAGCATTCCTAAAGAGAGGTTGGCCTGTTCCACATGACTAAATTCTTGTGCCTGCTCAGAGCCAGAAACCACAGAAAAGCAGCTTTTATATTAGAGAGCCCACTTTTGACCTCCATCCTTGATTAAAAGCAAGGAGGTTTCGATTGGAACAATCATGACATCAAAATGCACAAACCTCCTGCTCAATCGCCTGTTGATGCCTAATAGCCCTTGTCTTATGGTGATTGGCCCTCTGTATGTGCCTATCAACTGAGCTGAGGACTTGCTCACAAGCATTACACCAGTCGGCTAGAACATCGGCGATTGCAGAGGCGTCTTCGAGGCGCGCGTCGCGACCCAAAGCGACGTCGACTTCAACTCGCTTGCATTCCTGATCCAACTTCCCGTGGATAATGTCTGGAATGTGAAAGGAGTAAAGATGTAAGTAATAGTGATATTTTCAAATAATAATAGTTTCTTGGTATTCATTATTTCGTATTTTGTAGATAACTAATTTAAAACTAAATTAATTTAATCAGAATGTTCAGGTTTTGAATTTGCAGTTTGAATGTAAACAATGTAGTTTTTGCCTTCATCCATGGGAAGAAGAGGTATGTACATGTATGTAGTTTAATTATTATTTTTGTAGAACTTTATGCATGCTAAGTTTGCCTGCAAGCGATTGTTGTACTGTTGCAAATACATTTTGTATGTTCTATGGCATAAAACCAGTGTGGACAACTGTTGGTAAAACCATAAAATAAAAGTAAGTTTATGCTATCTGTATGCACATTACTGTTTAGGCCTCTGTATTGTGCGTCTCATCAAATAGTTCTCATGCCATAATGTTGGCTGCCGGGTTGTAGGACAAACAAAAATATGCTACGGCTCTACCTAATAGGTCCGTTGAGCCAACATTACGGCATAACTGTGAGACCAAACGCACTCTATCTGAAGTTTTGCAGTGGAGAGATGACACAGCATTGGCAGCTTAAAGATTAAATTCAAACCTGTTTTAATAAAGCAAAAGGTCTGTGGCATTAAAAGAACGAATAGAGGACAAGTTGACTGGTTATTTAATATTTAGACTAAATTAGATTAGAAAGTAGTAGAAAAAAAAATGTTAGAAATACAGTATCACAACATATTATAAAACGTCCTCTGCCGCGTCTGTCTGTTCGCAAATACCTCGAAAACTACTGCACCGATTTTCATGCTGTTATCACCAATGGATAGAGTGGTTCTCAAAGATTTTAGTATATAACGACCGCCATCCAAGGCGGGCGAAGCCGCGGGCATCAGCTAGTATGCACTAACACTACAATATTTCAAATTTTCTCTTTTTCTTTAGGTTTCTTGAGCTATTATCTCCGATGGTTATGAAAACTATGGTAACTAGGTCAGTTTTACTGTTTATATCAAACAAAAACAAAATCAACATAATCTGTCAAGAACAACCTTAGACTCAATCAATCTAATACTGGTTGAAAATGCCTATGGCATGCCTCTGTACATTTGTGTGCTTGAAGTATTAAATAAATAAATAAATCTCACCTGCATAAATAGCTTCTATAATAAGATCCTCTAAATCCCTCACATTTTTTATATCTAATTCTTGCAACAGTACACTATATGGGATACATTTTTCCTGTGTGGCCAGTGATGCAATTGTCAGGTGTTGCAATTTCTTGCATTGAGCTGGAGTCAGTTCTAGGTAATCAGACTTGTTCTCAAGATACTCCTTGTATGTGCCATAAGCAAATAGATTTAGAGTCTTCAGGTGAGTAGCATAGGGTCCAGTTTCCAACTGAAATGATACATTGCATAATGGCATAAGTTTTAAAAACGAAACTGTTATTAAAAAAAATCAGAAAGGAACATCACTATGACATGTAGCTTTTGTTTTCTGCTTGGAGGTACCTTCACTACAAGTACTTAAAACTGAAAGCAGTTCTTAGATAGTACCTTCACCTGCCAAGGTTGCGGGAAAGTCCGAAAGGGATACCGGGACCTTGGCAACAGGCAAATGAAGGAACACGGGTGGGTTTTAGTCAGTAAAAGTCTGACACGCCCTTCCGCTCCGCCCAGTGCGGGAGAAGTCATTGGATGATTTACCAACCTCAAAAAAAAAAAAAAAAAAAAAAGATAGTACCTTCAATATTCAAATTAGCAATTTTGATTCAATCATCATAACATACAAATTGTTGAAAACAAAATTTATCGACAGGTTCTTATTCATTCGCAGAATTTGTACAGCATGGTACAGGAATGAAAAGAATGGCTTCTAACCTCTTTTATATTCGGCATTTCAAGAAGTTCGCCGAATACATGAACTCCTGGTGCTTCCAACACCTGTTTGATGAGTTCTGCACATGCTGATCCCTTGGCTCCTTTGGCTAACAACACGAACTGCTCCAAAGGATGGTTGGTGGAAAACGACAACAATGAAGAAGGTTCATCTCTGTCCATTGACATAGGATTCATGGTGAATGTTTCAAAATGATTAAATTTCTTACGTAAGTTACACGGTTATCGGTTTCTAAAAGCACTACCTAAGTAAATAATGCACAAACTTGATAAATATCCTTTACTGAATTACGACGATTCATGAATTTACAATTTGATTGATGTGATCAGTCAGTGATTGTCAAATTCGACAATTTATTTTATTTTGACACATAGTATTGCGTTTTGTTAATTTGTTCGCGAGGTATTGGATTACTTTTCCGGACCGGTCTTTAGGTTTGTTTAAAAGAAATAATATGCTCCTTCTATTTTTCAAAGCTATTCGAAAAGTGAAAGTGTTTCTATTTTCAGATAGTGTTTTTTTACGAAACTCTATTTTTCATTCTTACATTGTGCACAAACAAAACGTTTTGAATACCCTACCTACCATAGATCTTTACTTTTTTGTTTTCTACCTGGGTCAGAATTTTTTTTTACTTTAGTCACTTTTCCAATGTATTTTACATAATAATAAAACATTTCAACAACAGATTTGCTAAAAATGACAAAAATAATTATTTGACATAACCAAAAAGGAATATTTTGGACAATACATTGTATGATTTATCATTGCTACGTGAATGAGTTGAATTTAAAACCCATAATTGACCATAAACAATAAAATGGCGTCCGGTTTTTTGTGTGTGCGATAAAATTATTGTTTTCATGAAATCATGAGATTTATCTAAGTTTTGGCTATAAAATCATGTTTATTGGTATTTAAACACAAATATGAGTAGTTATAAAGTGTCTAATAAACTAAATCACGCATCGTTTGTTGAAAATAATGTGCGTGTCAATCCTGCTCATAGCGTCGTTGTCCTATGCCGCCTTTTATATTGAGTTGATTAGACTAATTTACGAAGATTTCTTCGTGTAGACTGGTGTTCGTCAGTCAATAAAAGCATCGCTAACTATGAATTTACATGGATAGTACGTTTTTGTCGGCATTGTGATCGATGAGTGCGTTGTGCGTTTGTAGTTGTGAAAGCGTACATACATGTTCGCAATGATAAAACTGTCATGAGGACTCTTGTTTACTATCAAATAGCGAATTTGTGTTAGTGAATTAGTTTGTGTAATTGTAATGAAATATATTTGTTGTTAAAAATGTGTATGCCAACTCCTAACAATGTTTCGGGCTTCGGTTACTCGTGGGGCTTCACGAGTTCTGCGGACCTTACGAAGGGTGAGGTGGAAACACCGAGTAGTCTGAGCTATACTTTGGGAAATACGGTATGTTTCTATGTAACAATGAAATTGACACTTTCGCTGTCCCATGAATGACAGGGTTCAGGGCAATTGTTTAACTATTAACTGTTGTCTGCTTTGCGGACAGCGAAGGTGTTCAAGTTTTAATGTCGCCGGAACTCCTTACAAAGTGAAATATATGCATAATAATTAACCAGAGTACAATAGAACTCCTAATGTGTTTTGATGCAATCTATGTTCAATAGTAAATTTATTTGTCACAGTCATAGGAATTTAGTTCCAATTAGATATCGAAAAACCGCAATGTTTACATGTTATTGTTACATCATATTGTTATTTTCCACTTAAAACATGAAACAGAAACCATGCATCTACTTCATACATTAATCTGGTTGACTGACACTGATGTTTCTGTCCTTTTTTATGTAATTTAATGTAATATAAACTTAATCTGAAAACCTTAAACATTAATTGCTACTATGTTTAAAAATCCTGTTTGGTTAACCTTATGGCTGACACATGCTGTGGTTATCTTTTATTTCGGTGTGTTTTGTGACAATAAAGTTTAGCATATTTGAATACAGTTTTTGTTACAAGTGATTCATAGTTAGACAGAAAAGAATGAAGTGGTGTTTAACATCTTTGATTACAAATTGTAAGATTATAAATTGTTACAAAAAGATGACTGTTCAACCAACAGTTGTTGTAAAGTATATTTTTAAACTTACATCTTAATAATAATGTTTCTTTTACTCCAAGCAACCACAAAATCATCAATAAAGAATGATTATGTAAACTGCACACAGAAATATCATTGGACTGTATTTGAATAAAATATTTAAGAATAAGACATAAGTATCTATAATGCAACTATACTAAGTTAAGCAATGGATGACTGTCCATTCCTTTCTAGTTAAGACAATTTAGTGCTCCAGAGTTTACAAATACCACGTAATATAAAACTTACTTTACTTACTTCTTAAACTTATCTTTAACTTTTACACCAATAAATTGTTTCTAACTTATTTCTTACAGGTTTCCCCAGAAACGACACTGACTGTTATGTCCCACAAGACACCACAAGTGCAAGAAAAAGTGGGTGCAGTCACAGTAGCAGTCTCAAACGCAGGTGCACAACTGACGAGAGTGGTAACTACAGGCACACCGGTCTCTGGAAGACGGATGTTTGTAGTGAACGATGCCGCTGCGCATACGTTGAACAGGGTGTCGCAGCAGAATCAGACCACTACTATACATAGTGAGTGTAAAGATCTATGCCTAGTTGTTTACTTGATATTTTTTAAATCTTCAAATAGGATGCAAAAAATGTTGCAGAAATGTGCAATATTTAATTCTCTTAATAAGTCATACCACCTGGCGGTCAGTCATATCAAAGGCCAGTATACCAGCCCAGTAATGTGACAATGCAGTAACACCATCCATCCAGCACTGACTACAACTGGGCCAGTGTACACACTAATTTCAACCCAGTCCAGTGCTGACTTCGCATCCTCAAGTCAGTCTAGTTGACTGTCTATTTTCGGGCCCAGTAGCTTCCCATGCGTGATTTACTGCCAATCACATCTACATGAACCCACGGACTGGATCCAAAATTCCGAGTCACTGGGTCCAGTCATCAGGCTTTCCGTGGTATAAACCAGACTTTAATCCTTTGAAACAAGAAAACAATAATGTGACAGCTTCTTTTGTTCTCCTGCCCTCAGCAGCATTGAGTTATAAATCTGTTTATGTATGCATTTAAATTGCAAAGAAATTGTGGAACTTCTTAGTGATGGATCATCCTTCATCTATCCTCCTTCTGTGTCCTCTATTGAGATTTGAATTTTTAACTAAAGAACAAGACTAGTATAGAAGGATATGGTCTGTTCCTACCTTTGGAACAGACCATATCCTTGTATCATTTGCACTTCTTTCAATCTTGTCCTTAAGCTTAAGCTCAGTTAATATCGTGAACTGTATCCATTCCGTCACTGATCTAAAAAAAAAAATATTATGAAACAGAATTTTTCAAAATTCATTCAGCACCCTAATTGCGTAATACACGATCAATCAGAATTGGAATCGGTTTGACACAAATGTCTAATCCATTGCTTCATAAGTTCGAAAAAAAAATCTGCTCAACAACGTAAATAACGCAATGCATGTTGTTGAACTGTCAAAATGAAACCAATTGGTCATAATCGGTTACGAAAATAAGTTACGCAATTAGATAGCTGCTGTCATATTTGGGTTGGTTTAAGAATTCAACTTATAATTTTGCCAGACATTTGTCAGAAGACTAAGCTGAATAGTTTCACTATCTTCACCATACCGACTCATTTAGTTAATAAAACCTCGAAACAAAAATACAAATAATATCGAGCATGTATCATTTACAGCGAACTTAGCAGCTAAGCCGTTTATGACACCAATAGGTCCCATCCAGTTAACGGCGGAAGAATGCAACGAGATTTTGATGAAGCGGGCTCTTCAGGCTCAAGGCATCGCGACCCCGGTCATAGACGCTTCGCAACTCAACCACACGTTACTAAACGGGGGCCTGAAGAGTCTAGCGGAGGCGACGGCTCAGCAGACGCAGGCGGAAACCATTCAGACGACTACAGTACATCAGCATCATTTGTTACATACAAAACAGGAGCCGGGGACTACGAATAATTCGCCCAAGGTAAGTGTTTTTGTTTGAAGCACAGAACCGGTCGAAGTGGCGGTGCTTGGGAAAGGCCTATGTCCAGCAGTAGATGTCTTTCGGCTGAAATGATGATGATGATGACGATGAAGTGTTTTTGTGGCGGTATCTACATCACCACATGCGAACTACGCATCAAAGACCTGACTTCACACAAAAATCCTGAAGTGTCATAAATTCTGCATCGCGCAATTAAAGTTTACCGTGCAATGGATATATATACAAGAATCTGACATCAATCGTTGGGCAATTGCCCGCCAGACACAAAAATCGTCTGGTCGGTGGATCCTCCCTTTTCTATGGTGGATGAGTGAACTTTACACCCTGTTCCTCATACCCCTAAAATATTTGAGTTATGATAGTGCTTTCGATAATATGGATATTGAATTTAAATTTGGTTTCTGCACGAAGTCAATTTGTCGTACGCGTTTTTCTTGTCTGTCCACTAACAGCTTCACTAGTAGATAACTTCAAGTTGAAGAGTAACATCAACCCAACTGTATTCCAAGTTGATTCGAGGACTATTCAAATCAAGTCATTTATTCAAATTAGGCTGACAATTAGCACTTTTCGAACGACAAAATTACTTAAGACAGTCTCCCAAAACGCCCGCCCTTCACCACTTCCTAGTGCTTTAGCTGGGAAGAACAAGTGCCGCAACAAACTCCCCAGCAGCACAGCTGTCTGTTTAGTTAGAAAACTTGATTCTAAGGTTCTCCATCAGATAGCGGAAGAAATATTAGCTGAAAATAGGGCATCTTCCAAAAACTGAAGGTGAAGAATTACATGCTTCTTATTTTGCCCTTTGGGCAAAGATTTCACAGTCGTTTCAATCGAAGCTGGATGCTACGCTTTTAAACCCTGACATCGTTAACTTCGTACTGAAAACACAGGTATCACATAATAACGTGTGGTTAGACGGTATATTCGCAGACGGAGCTGATGAATACCAACTCGGTGATGACGACGGCACCGCCCGCCGCGGTGAAGGAGCGCCCTTACGGCTGCGACGAGTGTGGCAAGTCCTTCTTGCTCAAACATCATCTTACGACGCATGCGAGAGTTCATACAGGTTGGTGAAAATCATGTTCTATGTTTGAAGTGAAAACTTCGTTGGCGCACTTTGCGCTCTTTCTGAACAGTGAACTAAACTGACCCGTCACGCTGGGGTCAGTGAGGCTGAATCGCGTATACTCGACTCCAGTCGTAAGTTTTTACTTCTATCGTGTGTTGAAAACACACCCTCTTTTTTTGTATTGTGAAAAGAAATCGTATGTATATTAATGTCGACGATTTTATAGACGTGGTTTTTTTTTTTCGGGTTTGTTTTACTGAATAGTTCCCTTTGTAACGACGTCTCGCGTGCAAGATGAACTTATGAATGAGGGCCAGTGCAGAAAAAACGGGGATGTTCTTTACTGTCACGTTTTGAGTAAAAATATACGCGAGCATGCTCGAACACACACCTTAGAGAATCATCTCTTGCACGCTATTTTGAACTTCGTTGCATTTGTGAATAAGTTCATTATCAATGAAAAACTGCTCGAGCATTTTGCTGTTTTGTCTGCGCTGGTCCTAAGCACTGTTTGAGTTTGATACTACTACCAGGCAGCTCTTTTATTTCAAATTCCAAAATACACAAATATAAAGAGCATAAGTGAAACCACAGGAAAATTTAAATAAAAATAATTCGTGCGGTGCGGGCGTTCTAGGTGATAAAACGTGATTTACAAACATGAACTAATTTAGACCGATAGTAGGTAATACAACAGTAGCTTAGACATTATTTATTTAACATTAGCTTAGACCACATAAAAAAATAAAATGACATTTGGTATTACAAGGCTTGTAAGTTTTGATAAACAGGGCCCTGGTCTCCTATAACCAGTGATCGGAATAGGTAGAGTATATTTACCTAAAGTTCGAAAAAGAACAGAGACAAAGTGGAGACGCCTTACGACAAAATATTTTTTCGGGACTAATGTCCCGGGTTTCAGAACATTACTTAAGTACAACTAAAATTAATAAAGTAAAACAACTATCGAATTAATTTCCTGTTTCTGTTTAAAAAAAAAGTATGCACGATTTCTATTGTTTAAAAAAAAATAAGGTAATCTCCTAATAATCTAATATTCGTTTGAACGATGTAAGTAAGCGCAGAAGCTAATGTTATTTACATAACAGTTTTAATAATAATTTATGTGATGTCCCGAAATCCCGACATTAGTCCCGAAAAAATATTTTAGTCGTAAGGAAGTCTCCACTTTTTTGTCTCTGTTCTTTGAACTTTAGGTAGATTAGCTCTACCTATTCCGATCACTGCCTATAACACAGAGATTCGTTTATTAATACTTCATTAAATTAACACCATTAATGTAATAACCAACACTAAAAATACCAGTTTATTGACATCAGAATTAGCATAATTTTCTAGTTTTGCGTCTTTTTTCCTCAAAGATAAGCTAAGGTATGTTTCACTCAATATAAATTTTGTAGAATCTTGCAAACGCTGTGTGAGGTCGCAAACGGCTCTGACGAGCCTGAGGTCCTGGGTTCGATTCACAGGCTGGGTAAAGTGTTATTGGGTTTTCCCATCTGGAATTTCTCAGCAACAGTCCGGAGTCTGGATTTGTGCCCGGTTGATGGCAATAGGCTCAGCCCATTTTACATGGGACTTTAAAATAACTAGCACAATGTGGGTGTACACCTCTGCCTAATCTTTCGGGGAAACAAGGCGTGATGTTATGTATTTTACGTTTAGATTGTGTTAGTTTATAGGCAAAGTCTAATAGTGAAATTTGCCTATAGGCCTATATTATGTATTTTATTCAATTCCAACTATCTATGGCTGTCCTTCGGTTGGTCCTAATTTGCGTCTGTTTCTCGACTTAATCTTTATTTCATACCTTCAGTTTTCTTGCATTCTAAGTAACTACGTCATGTTATTTACACTGAAGTGTGCATTTAAAAATCCTATGTTGTTCTTTTGGTCGTGCTTAAGCTCTGTGCCAAATTTCTTCGAAATTGGTTCAGCAGGTCAGGGGTGAAGAAGTAACAAATATACAAACACTTGCAGATTTATTATTTTAGTGAAGCAATTGTCTTCATTGTACTTAATGAGTCTGATGCATGTTTTTATAGCTGCATAAAACTCCCAACAGAGCGCAGACGAATTTACGAGTTATATTTAGACAAAGTAATAAATACCCGTATTACTTTCGACAGACAGACACACATCAAGCAACGATCCAATTATTTTTATGAGTTGACTAATATGTTGCTTTAAGAAGTCTATGCCTTTTACATTTGTGTGCCGAACATGGAGATTTTGTGAGGACTGAAGGTCATCAGAAAAGACAATTATTCCTTTTCCACAATTTTTTAGCGATCGTACCAGAACCGGCTGGTCAAACTTATCAGTATTCAGTAGGTACTTTATAGGTCTTTCCGGTTGATAAGTCAAACGATCCTAACTATATCCATACTAAGTATACACTATATCTATACTTATATTCTAAATTTGAAAGTAACTGTCTGTCTGTACGCCTAAACCACTGAACGGATTTTGACAAAAATCAATTTTGGCAAGAATCTCTTCTTGCCAAAATTGATTTTTGTCAAAATCCGTTGTGGCACGATGGCACCCTAGGGAAGTACATAAGCTACTTTTTATCGACATACCGCGCGGGCGAAGGTGCGAGCGGTAGCTAGTATATATATGTATATAATATTATAAATGCGAAAGTAAGTTTTGTTTGTTACGCTTTCACGCTAAAACGGCTGAACGGATTTGGATGAAATTTGGCACATGGTTCGACCATGACCCGAAGAAGGACATAGGATACTTTTCATCTTGGGTCGCAGACGAAGTCGCTGGCAATAGGTAGTAGGTTATAATTGGTTGGAGTCGCAGTATAATGAACAACTATCTCTAAAATATTAAATTGATACGGAAAAGAAACACTATGTACACGCACACTGGTCACACTTACCTTTCTACGTTGAAATAAAAGTGTGCGTGTACAGTGATTAAAAGAAACACTCTGTACACGCACACTTGGCAAAGGACAAGTTTTTTTTACTTTGTTTTTTTTTTTTAAATCATGTATGGACGCTAATGCTATTGCAGGTAAACGGGAAAGCCCTTTGCTAGTTAACATACTGTATACAAAGTTGATTCATTATTATTTTCTAGCTGTAGGCCGTTAAAAATACGTCTGAATTTTACATATCTCCTGTACCCTTTTAAACTATACTTTTTTTAAATCAATTTTTCTGTGTCGGCGACGACAAAGGTCGATATAATAACCGGTCAGACTTACAATTCGTTTAAATGTCATGTTCCATTTTCGTTCAACAAAAAGCACGTTTCGCCTCTAAAACAACATTTATTACGGTGTGCTAATTCAGAGCATGAATGACTTCTCTGAATCCGTGTTTTTTCTCAATGATTACAGCGCAGGATACATAAAACGTATCGTCAAAGCAACACAGTTGTTACTGACATAGAAGCTAAAATGTTGCTGTAAAACACGTGGCAATGTAACTATTTACTTTTTATGTAAATGTAGTTGTAAGTACTGTTTTCAAGGCGGTTACATTAATTCGATAAAGTTGATTAATTATAATTATCGGTTATATGACAAGTTTTATTATTATTAGTCTATAAAATTTTCTTAACTGTCGTGGAACCTGTGTATGTATGTAAGGTGTTGCTATATTCAATACTCAAAAATCGAAAATTTATTCCATTCCACAATTTGTACAAAATTTATTAAATTACGAACGTGAAATATGAAACTACCTCCATTACACTCCAAGTTAATATCATCATCATCATAACATCACGCCAGTAATCCCCGAAGATTTAGGCAGAGACACCTATAGTACACCCACATTTCGCCAGTTATGTTTAAGTCCCATGTAATAGGGGGCGAGCCAATTTCCATAAACTGAACATTAATCCAGACTTCGGGCTGCTACTGAGAAATTACAGATATAAACACTCAAAAACAGTTTGCCCAACTTTGCAATCGAACACAGGACCTCATGCTCAGAAGAAGTGCTTGCGACCACAAGACCAATGATGCAGTCAAGTTACTACTTTGTATAGTTTGAATACTCTATATGAATGGTTGGTAAAATACAGTGTCTTGCCACTACTAACCACTAACCATTACTTGCCTGGAGATGGCAATGGCCTGAAATGGCTTTAAGGGCTAGGATTTATTGACAATACCTCAGGATGCTGAGAACGCCGTATACCTGTCCACACAGCCTATAGCAGTCCACTGCTGGACATACCCTCTCCCAAGTTCAGCAACAACACCCGGTTCTCCATTCAACCCTTCCGTGCCGTCCCCAAATATTACTAGTCAGTAGAGTTCTAAAGGGGCTCCTAAGCGGACAATACTTTTAATGCAGCATGCAACACGTAGCTGTAAGCCTTTCGAGTATGGCAACATTTTTACTGCAGAAAATATACAAATAACAAAAAATCATAATGAAATGTTTCACGGCAAAGGTCTCATAAAGAGGAGGCATGAGGAACATTGATCACCATACTTGCTCGAGACGGGTTGGCGATTTCGAAAATATATTGCTCGGTAATATTTTCACAACAGTATGGCCTGTAGTAGGTATCTGCGTTTACACCAGCAGCACTGGCTGACGAAATAGTTTTAAAAAGTGTTGCAACACTTGCAATAGTAGTAAATATTGCAGAGTATTGCAGCAATATTTTAAGTATTGCCAGGCCCCCTGCCAGGGTTGCGGGAAAGTCCGAAAGGGATACCGGGACCTTGGCAACAGGCAACTGAAGGAACACGGGTGGGTTTTAGTCAGTAAACTGACATGCTCCGCCCAGAGCGGGAGAAGTCATTTGATGACATCCCACCCTCAAAAAAAAAAAAAGTATTGCCAGGCCCCACCTTGCTGGCTATGTGTTGCAGCCACAAAATATGGCTCGTTAAGAAGCCTCTTTGGTAGTCGCGAAGTGCACGTACCGATGCGGTTCGCTCTGTTTCAGGTGAGCGACCGCACGCGTGCGTTCACTGCGCCAAGACATTCGCGCACAAGCATTGCCTCAACACCCACCTCTTACTGCACACTTCTAACCGCCCGTACCGCTGCCCCGAATGCAAGAAAACCTTCACGCTCAAACACCACCTACTCACACACTCACGGGTAATAAATAATAATTATTTTTTCAAATTAACGTTTCATAGGTGAACGGCCGCATGTGTGCGCGCATTGTGGGAAAGCGTTCGCGAGGAAGCACTGTCTCAACACGCATTTGTTGCTGCACTCGGCGGAGAGGCCGTATAGGTGCCACGAGTGTAAGATGGCGTTTACGTTGAAACATCATCTTGTTACGCATTCGAGGGTGAGTTTCTTTTAGTTATGTTGATAAAAATGCATGGTAATCACGAGCTGTTTGAACCGTAACAATGTAAACAAGTCCAGTCCTTCAAACATTATATATTTATAAGAATTATGAGCCTCCAACGTCGTAAACTAACGCCCTGCGTTTACTGCGTTTCGCGGTTCTGACAGGGACCATGAAGTTTTTGACATAAACAGTATCGAGTCAGTATTTCTGAGATAACCTTCTAGAAACATACAAACGGCTACGACTTTTTAATAGACAAGACAACTCTCTAACAAGCCTTCTTGAAATGAGAAACCTCACATATTCCCCACATAAACACCGTACTTCAACATCCTCAATATTGTTTCAGGTACATAGTCGAGAGCGTCCCTTCGTATGTAACGAGTGCGGTCGCGGGTTCCCTCTGAAGCGACACCTGGTGACGCACAGCAAGTACCACGCGGGCGAGCGGCCCTACGTCTGTAGCGATTGTGGAGAGAGCTTCGCGCAGAAGGTACGTGTTCTCTGAAGCAAGTAATAGGTCAATTCCTAAAATGACAGTTTGTCACTTTCGATCCATGTTGACCTGATTGTGGTCCTGTTTGGGGCTCGTTCAAATTCACTTTTAAGGAAACTTACTATTTCTTGTCAGTCTGTTATGGCAAAATCAAATTATTCCAGAGCTTGCGTATTACAGACTAAAGTTACAAAGTTACAAAACGCTTTAGAACTGCTCCTACACCATTTATGTTGCACGGATTGCTCTTTAAACGCGCACAGGAGCAGAGAAATCGATCATAGTGCTCTAGTATTCAACTTCATAATTTAAACTTTTATTTTTTCTCTTGCATACTAACTAACTGCATACTCTAATGTTTCAGGAGCACCTAGTGATGCACAGTCGTTTCCACGGCTCCCTCTCCCCCTACGTGTGTCCGGACTGCGGCGTGACGTTTGCACGCAAGTTCCAACTCGTGAACCACGGGCGAGTGCACGGGAGAGTGCCTCACGCGTGTCCCGTGTGCGGCAAGGAGTTCCTACAGAAGAGAACACTAGTCGCGCATATGAAGTGAGTAAAATGCTTATCGACTGTCAACTCGGCTTATCACAGTCCACAACTGCACGTGTAGCATGACCACTATAGAAACAGGTTTTGTCGACGGACGGAAGAATAGACAAAATGACAGATTGTGATTGTTTATCTGTCATTTTGTCTGTTCTATTAATATATATTCGTCGACAAAACCCGTTTCTACGGTGATCATGCCACGGGTCTTCACTGGGTCGTCAGTCCACTTTGTACCCATTGGTAGTGGAGTCTAACCCTCGGGGCATAGCGACCATTTACATACACAACAAAAAAAAACTCGTTAGTTATAAAAAAATCTCCATCTTCGTTCCTTCAGATCCAGTCTTTGAATAACATTTTCTCTGTTTATCTATCTTTCAGAATACATACAGGGGAAGGTGCAGTTGCATGTTTAGAATGCGGCGAAGCCTTCAAATGCAAGTCAGAGTTGCAGCAACATTGCAAAATGACACGGCACTGTCTACAATCCACGCAGTCTCAACAACAGCAACAACAACAACAGCAACAACAACAGCAACAGCAGCAGCAACAACAACAGGTTAGAGCCTTACTGAAACTCAAATATTTTATTGCACTCATTTGAAAAGCATCTTTCTTTCTTTTTCGTGTGGTTAGTGAGTCACTAATAGTGACTAACCTGGTGTCAGAGTTTTTATGCCGCCCAAGGGCCTCTGACTTGACTTCACATGCCGTCGAATAATATCTCTCAGGCATGCCGGTTTCCTCACGATGTTTTCCTTCACCGTTATTGAAGTAAGTCATAATTATACAATACGCACATGAATTCGAAAAGTCAGAGGTGCGTGCGTGTGTTATAGTAGTTTGAAAAGCATGAATTACATGAATTCTGAAAGAACACATAAATTTTTACATTATTAGAATGACATTAACCTAAGGTTATTTTTGATGTAATTATATGTTGATAAGAATGAAAAAATCATGTATATATGTAGGATAAAAATTACAATTTGCAAGCAATTATGATATATTTTCTGTTTTGGAAGGACAAAAAGGCGCTCTTTTTTGTAAAATTTAATGGTTTTTCTTTTGCACACTGTTGGGATAAGGGCTAGAAAATGATTACTGCAATAAATACTTCTTTATCATGTCTAACAGCAACAACAAGCGCAACAACAAGCACAACAACAGGCGCAACAACAAGCACAGCAACAAGCGCAGCAACAAGCACAACAACAACAGCAACAACAACAACAACAGCAACAACAAGCAACTGTGATAAAACAAGATGATTTTAAACCACAAATTGTACAGGTAAACTTATCCTCCTGTCTTAGAGATGCATATTGGTTTTACTTTTGTTAGCTTCAATTAATGATGCAATTTTTTCCTCATGTCTTTTGAAGGCAAATTTCGACAAAAAACAGGGTTTATTTTGGTATAAAAATTTACCATAGTCATTTAAAATAAGATTAGACATTTAAATAAGCCTTTTTTACAGTCCGTTCAACCGATTTTGACGATTTTGTTTCTCAAGATTATGTGATACCGGCCCCGAAATGAAACGAAATCTTTATTCATTAGCCCATCATGAGGCATCACAATTTTATTTCTATTCCGAATTCTGTACAATCTGATTTTCTTGTCAGGTTATTGGTGCCGACGGTCAAATAGTATCGGAGAAGACGACGCCGGGATATGCGTGTCCAGAGTGTGGTTCCTGTTTCAATACCAAGGTGAGCGCAATTTGATAAGCAAGTAAATAGTAAAGTTATTTAATTTTTAATTCGTTTGTTATTAGTCATGACTTCATGAGCGGTCAAACCAACTAAAGAGAGATTTTGCTTGATTTTTATGCTTCCTTGAATAACGTCTGCTGTAACATTATGCTGACCCGTGGTCGTGTCCCCAGGAGGCGCTGTCCCTGCACGTGCGCCTGCACGCGGGCGACCGCACGTGCGTCACGGACCTGTGCGCGCTCACGGCCGCGCTGCAGCCCGGCCTCGTCGCCGCCGCGCACACGCAGCACAGTACGACACACTCACTGTTACTATAGCTATACTCTGTGCGACCGCACGTGCGTCACGGACCTGTGCGCGCTCACGGCCGCGCTGCAGCCCGGCCTCGTCGCCGCCGCGCACACGCAGCACAGTACGACACACTCACTGTTACTATAGCTATACTCTGTGCGACCGCACGTGCGTCACGGACCTGTGCGCGCTCACGGCCGCGCTGCAGCCCGGCCTCGTCGCCGCCGCGCACACGCAGCACAGTACGACACACTCACTGTTACTATAGCTATACTCTGTGCGACCGCACGTGCGTCACGGACCTGTGCGCGCTCACGGCCGCGCTGCAGCCCGGCCTCGTCGCCGCCGCGCACACGCAGCACAGTACGACACACTCACTGTTACTATAGCTATACTCTGTGCGACCGCACGTGCGTCACGGACCTGTGCGCGCTCACGGCCGCGCTGCAGCCCGGCCTCGTCGCCGCCGCGCACACGCAGCACAGTACGACACACTCACTGTTACTATAGCTATACTCTGTGCGACCGCACGTGCGTCACGGACCTGTGCGCGCTCACGGCCGCGCTGCAGCCCGGCCTCGTCGCCGCCGCGCACACGCAGCACAGTACGACACACTCACTGTTACTATAGCTATACTCTGTGCGACCGCACGTGCGTCACGGACCTGTGCGCGCTCACGGCCGCGCTGCAGCCCGGCCTCGTCGCCGCCGCGCACACGCAGCACAGTACGACACACTCACTGTTACTATAGCTATACTCTGTGCGACCGCACGTGCGTCACGGACCTGTGCGCGCTCACGGCCGCGCTGCAGCCCGGCCTCGTCGCCGCCGCGCACACGCAGCACAGTACGACACACTCACTGTTACTATAGCTATACTCTGTGCGACCGCACGTGCGTCACGGACCTGTGCGCGCTCACGGCCGCGCTGCAGCCCGGCCTCGTCGCCGCCGCGCACACGCAGCACAGTACGACACACTCACTGTTACTATAGCTATACTCTGTGCGACCGCACGTGCGTCACGGACCTGTGCTAACTCAAGACAAACTATCCAATTGCGAAATTATTCACTTAAACCAAATAGAGAAGCTACTTGACTTCTCATTAAAAAATCTCAAACAATAAGTTCACAAATTCGCGTTTAGGCTTGGGCCATATTTACTACCGCTAAGCATACTTTGTGCTTTCCCCAGAACTTGTACCAGCAAAACAACCCTTAGTGCTACGAAATAAAGTTGTCATCAATGTCAATTTGTTACCATGGACGCACCGAAACACACACCTTCTGTTCTGCTCACACATGTATGCATTCACGATACAGTTTATAACATATTTGGGCTGGACTCATCAACGTGTTATCAACCGAAAACGTCTACAGCTGTATATAAGTTTCACCTGACTTGGGGACGCAGGATAGGTCGTTGTGGCGATGTTTGGAAGTTCCTAAAATAGCCATTACGACCTGTCTTGTGCTTCCCGCTCCCAGCGGATGCAGCACGTCGTGGGTATACGAAGCAGGAAGGATATTCGCCATTCTAGCCGGATACTCTCCATTCTACGAACGCCAGATATTCGCCATTTTGTGTTGGCGCGGTACTTCTTTTATCTTCCATACATGAAGCATCAGCCCACATCTCCGTGTTCCGTGCACATCTTTGTTTCTTGTAATATGCGTATAAACTTTTTCTTGTGTTCATTAATTAAAAGTTTTCAATAATTTTCAGGTTTCATTATTCCAGATCAGCCTAATATACAGATAATTTCGTCGAACGCTAACAACGTTGGCCATGCGCAAGTTATAGCGGCGGTGAGTTTTTATATTTTAATTGTTGCATGACCTATATAAGTATCCGTACTCGTTAGTGACAGTGACGTTCAGTGTTGTCAGTGCTGCGCTGTCACTGACGAGTACGGATAGCGTCGTACAAAATGTATGTTATAATATTATATTTCACTGACACTTATCGATACGTTACTGATCGGCACGTGTCGGCACTGTTGTATGCGGATAGGCCTTAATACCATGTTTCTTGTTACATTGCAGAATCATCAAATATCAGCTCCCAGACCGAAGGTTCACTTTTGTGGCGATTGTGGGAAAGGGTTCGCGGCTAAACATGGTTTATTGGCGCATCAAAGAAGGTATGATACAAGTTTTTTGATTCAGATAACATCACGCCTTGTTTCCTCAAAGGGTTAGTAGGTAGAGGTACCCATAGTAGGCACACCCACATTTCGCCAGTTATGTTTAAGTCCCATCTAAAAGGCGGTGAGCTATCAATCGGGCACAAATCCAGACTCCGGGCTGCTATTGAGAAATTCCTAATGGAAAAACCCAATAACACTTTGCCCAACTTGGGAATCCATCCCAGGACCTCATGCTCCTCGCCCGGAGGTCACAGTGGAGCATACGGTGGAGGTATGCCCTGCTTGGGCGGAGCACCGCCGTGTCCTCGCGGAGGCGATTGGCGGCAATGACCTCTCGCGTCCGGCCCTGGTCCAGGCCATGGTACGGAGTGAGAGGGCATGGGAAGCCGTCACCTCCTTCTGCGAAGTAGTAATGCTCGCGAAGGAGGAGGCGGAACGCGTGAGGGAAAGGCAAAGTTTGCGCCCTCACGCCCCTAACCGCCGCCGTTGGAGACGCCCTGGGCGTCGGGAATCCCAGGCGGATTCCCGGCCACCATAGGCGCGGGCTTGCGGACGGCGAGCTGCCCGTTGCTCGCCGTCCGATAAGGACCAGGCCCGGGTCGATGGCGCGTCGTGTTCCACGCGCGCCTCAAAGAGATGTCAGCACAATTGGCGGGGTCCGCTAGGACCGATGCCTGCCAGGGTTGCGGGAAAGTCCGAAAGGGATACCGGGACCTTGGCAACAGGCAAATGAAGGAACACGGGTGTGTTTTAGTCAGTAAAAGTCTGACACGCCCTTCCGCTCCGCCCAGAGCGGGTGAAGTCATTGGATGATTTCACACCCTCAAAAAAAAAAAAAAAAAAGGGCCTCATGCTCAGCAGTAGCGCTAGCGACCAGTAGACCAACGAAGCAGTCTTCAGCCCGTGACTTCATTCGCGTGGAAGTTTGAATGTTCTATGGCACTGCCATAGTGTAGCTTTATATCAGAGAATTTTTTTTTTAATCGGATGAATTGTTTCGTAAATTACATCCTAAATTCAAACTACTACTGTCTTCCGATAAAAGTCTAATTTGTTAGTTATCAGACCTCTATTGGCCGTTGGTTGCATTAAGTTAAATAATTACGTGCATAACAAAGCCTCATCTTTCAGACATCCTGACGGCAGCTGTACATTACGTACCCACGTATGCGATCAGTGTGGCAAGGCATTCTTCCAGAAGAACCACCTCATGCTGCATCAGAGACAACACATGGACCTGCCACCCCGAAGTGTAAGCAAATACCCTAACCTTTACGCCTCTGCCCCCGCCAAGGTAAGCAGAGATGTATGCAACATATACACGGTGGAAGGGACATCCTAATGAAAATATATACTTATTATGATATTTTATTAAACTAATAAAAAATTGCCAATTTGGTGGGTTTAGAATCATGTACCGAATCCATGCTAGAACTTTTCCATAAGATGTATCTTCCACTGTGTACAGTATCTGGCCGTTAATATGGAACATTTGAGTTTGGCTTTATAAATCTTTACTCTCATACTCGTGTCGTTACCTCTCATACCCGTGTCGTTACCTGTCATACCCGTGTATTTACCTCTCATACCCGTGTCTTTACCTCTCATACCCATGTCGTTACCTCTCATACCCGTGTCTTTACCTCACATACTCGTGTCGTTACCTTTCATACCCGTATCGTTACCTCTCATACCCCGTGTCTTTACCTCTCATACCCATGTCTTTACCTCTCATACCCGTGTCTTTACCTCTCATACCCGTGTCTTTACTTCTCATACCCATGTCTTTACCTCTCATACTCGTGTCGTTACCTCTCATACCCGTGTCGTTACCTCTCATACCCGTGTCTTTACCTCTCATGACCAAGTCGTTACCTGTCATAACCGTGTCGTTACCTCTCATACCCGTGTCTTTACCTCTCATACCCATGTCGTTACCTCTCATACACGTGTCTTTACCTCTCATGCCCAAGTCGTTACCTGTCATAACCGTGTCGTTACCTCTCATACCCGTGTCTTTACCTCTCATACCCGTGTCTTTACCTCTCATACCCATGTCGTTACCTCTCATTCTCGTGTCGTTACCTCTCATACCCATGTCGTTACCTCTCATACCCGTGTCTTTACCTCTCATACTCATGTCGTTACCTCTCATACCCATGTCGTTACCTCTTATACCCATGTCGTTACCTTACCTCTCATACCCGTGTCTTTACCTCTCATACCCATGTCGTTACCTCTCATACCCATGTCGTTACCTCTCATACCCATGTCGTTACCTCTCATACCCGTGTCTTTACCTCTCATGCCCATGTCGTTACCTCTCATACCCGTGTCTTTACCTCTCATACCCATGTCGTTACCTCTCATACCCGTGTCATTACCTCTCATACCCATGTCGTTACCTCTCATACCCATGTCGTTACCTCTCATACCCATGTCGTTACCTCTTATACCCGTGTCTTTACCTCTCATGCCCGTGTCTTTACCTCATAGCCTCATACCCGTATCTTTCGAAAGCTCAATGAGCAACATTAACGCACGGATACTGCACTAAAGTTAAAATTATTGGCTATTATACACCGAAAAGCAGTGATAGCCCAGTGTTAACGGCCGAGACGTAAGTCTCGAGTTATGGGTTCGCACCTAGACAGGCGCTTTACTTTGTGTAAATATTTCATGACTACTGCTCTCAAACCGTTGAAGGAAAACATTGTGAGGAAACCGGTGTTCTAGAACCAACAAATCTTAGACATGTGAGATCTGCCAACCCGCACTGGGCCCGCGCGGTGAATTACGGCCCACTCGCTCTCACCGAGAGGAGGCCTGAGTCCCAGCAGTGGGAACGTTATAGGCTGATTAAGCTATACACCGAAATAATTAGTTAGTTGTGTTAGTTTCTTTTTTTTGTTATTTATTTTTGTGGTATACAATAAAGTATATATAAATAAATAAATAAATATCAAGTCGACTAAACTCGGGAAGCATTGACGCATTGCCGAGCTGTGTTGTGGTTGAATTTGCTTCCGTGAAACAATTCAAGAATTCAAGTAAAAGGTTTACGCGCTTCCTAAATATCCCACAAAATAAATGGCTACTTATATGTCTTCTCATGCTTCTCATTTGCCTGATTCTATTTAGTACATAATGAGTTTGTTTTTTTTTGTAATGTGTGTCTTTAAAATACCCTGTTGTGTTGTGGAGGTCAGATAGGCAGTCGCTCCATATAAAATACTTGTATTCAGCTGCATCTAGTTAGACGGGAACCGACCCCAACATAGTTGGGAAAAGGCTAGGCAAATTGATTTTGCTGTTGTTTTTGTTGAAAACCTGATAATTATAACAAATCACTCCCAATTTTCACAACAGTAAACCCTTTACATTCACACACATTGCCAGTCCCATGCAATTGCCTATATTCAACTAGAAGTAGCAAGTAAAATGCATTCGAATCCGGAACGACGGAATCTTCGATTTAAGTCGATCCGGAACGATTGTGTTGATATGTAATACCTGGTGCCGCTTTTGTACATGGTGCCAGAGCCGGAAGTGCAGTCGGAAGTTAAATAAATAATTGTAGGTAAAGGTTATCCAAAAATTACTGAATTACATCTGGTCCAAAAATGTACTTGCAGCAGAGTCAAGCCAACAATGCCGTAACGCAACAAGCCGCGCAACAGGCAGCGCAACAAGCCGCGCAACAAGCGCAACAGGTGCAACGACAAGTGGTGCAACAGCAAGTGCAACAACACCAGCAACAGGTGCAGCATCAGAACAGTCTGGAGCTGGACCAGCAGGACCATCAGCAGGCTACGCATATACAAGTTGTAAGTTCAGAACAGAAATTAATGAAATTAGACGAAGAAGCAGCTCGTGGCTAAGTAATAACAACCACACGGTCGATTTGTCAGGTTGAGCTACGCTTGCCGGGGTTGGTCCGTGGATGGGTGACCATCTTTATATACCGAGACTCGTCCGTGCAAAGCACGTTAAGCCGTTGGTCCCGGCTGTCATTCGTGGATCTTTGGGAGTCGTTACGGGTCGTCAGAAGCCCGAAAGTCTGACAACCAGTCTTACCAAGGGGTATCGTATTACCCAGTTACTGGGTTCTGGAGGTCCGAAGGCAGTCGCTCCATGTAAAATACTGGTATTCAGCTGCATCCGGTTAGAATGGAAGCCGACCTAAACATAGTCTGGAAGTTTTTTTTTCGATTGTGCATCAAATAACATCATGCTTGTTTCTCCAAAGGATTGGGCAGAGGTGTTCTCATAGTAGACCCACATTTTGTCAGTTATGTTTAAGTCCCATGTAATATGAGGCGAGCCTATTGCCACAATCGGGCACAGACTGTGTATCAAGTATAGGTAAAGTCATTATTTTAACTTGAGACCTTTTTTTGCATGTGGCTCTTTACACTTTTTGACATCAATATTGTGATTGGTTCTTCCGGCTTCAAAGTTCGCTGAACCCTGGCCTAATCTAGTACTTAATAACGTCCAGATCAAGTTCGAAAGAGTCAATTGAAAATTCAAATGGCTGTAAATACGAGTGGAGAAGAATTCGTAAGAATGTAATATAATATTCTTCTTTAGTTAGTTGTGATAGTGGTAATTTTAATCTGTAGCTAAATGTATGAGTAGTAATTTTATTTAGTTAAATTGGATATTTCATGGGATTATGTTATTATTGTATTGGGTCCGTCAGAAGCCCGAAAGTCTAACAACCAGTCGTACCAAGGGGTATTGCAGTTAATTGATTCAAGTGTGACTTTGTGGAAATCCATTATAAAATACAATAGAATTAATGCTTAAGTTACAATAGAATAGAATTGTGGAATAGTTAAGCGGAATAGATTACTAAATATATCTACGTCTATTGTAGTTTTAGGGGGTATTAAGTTACCCAGTAACTGGGTTGTGGAAGTCAAATAGGCAGTCGCTCCATGTAAAATATATTCAGCTGCATCCGGTTAGACTGGAAGTCGACCCCAATATAGTTGGGAAAAGGCAAGGCAGATTTGATGAGGTTATTATTGTAACGGAACATTTACAATGAACGAAAGTCGATTGTAGTTATTTCGCTAATTTAATTTAATTTAATTGTATATAGTCTATGTAGAAGTTACGAAAGCAGAAAAAAAAATCCTAGTAGTATTTAAGTAATTACATTAGTATTATTCACGTATAAACTAGTAATTTTAATAGTTATAGAGCTCTATCTGAAGGAGTTCGTCTTATAAAGTACAGTTCGATTCAAACTTAATGGCGACTCGGAAGTTAGCTTTTCGCTGCGCAATACCGCACCCCTCACACCCGCTGACACACGAAATTGTTACTGCGCAGCGACTCGCCTCATGTTCCGACCCGCCATTAAGTTTAAATCGAACTGTATTACTATTTCTTCCGCCAATTAGTATTGCTAGATTCCCATTTGAAGGCATCTGCCATCCATGCGGTGCCAGGCTCATGAGTTGTCTCTGGGTTAACAACGCATCTTCGATTCCTCTGTTGCAACTTCGCAAGGTACGTGGTCATCCTAGAGACAAAAGTGATAAGTCTTCTCAAAGGATGTTAGTAACAGATAGGCCACTTCTCCGCCACCTAGTAACATAAAACGCATTTTTTATAGGTAACGAACAGATCAGGTCAAGTAATCGGCAATCAGATCGTCGTGGGCTCGCTGGGCGGCACGAGGCGACTGGTGGCGCCGCTACATATTGTCGGGAGGGATATCAAACCGAACATCGCGCATCTCACGCACAAACACCATGCGAGGCAACATACTACCAGGTACTAACATGCTCAAAAGAGACATCACTGACCAAAGTCACACTACAGATTAATTGTATAACTTCCAGTAACCTAGACAAGACATCCCTTTCATGTGATGTTTCCTTATAAGTGTGTGATGCAACTTACAAATGCTTACCTACCGTCTTTTGGGACACCATAAAACTAACTAAAAGAAAACGTGTAACCTTCGTTGAAAAAAAAAAATGTTATAAAATTAAAACCGAACTACGACAAAAAGTCAATCAACTAAAAAGGTATAAACAAGACATCACAGACAGACAAATTAGAAATCCGGAGCCACACGTGTTAGGGCTATAAATCGAACAGATTACATGTGACTTTGGATTTTTTATTTACTTGCCGTAGTCGGGTAATAAAAAAAACAAGTTTTTCTCGGCGTTTTTTCGTAAAAGAGGCTATAGTAAATTACACATTGAAAATTTCAACTGGCTAAGTATTATGATTAAAAAATGTACAGCCCTGTGACAGACAGACGACGTAGGCTTAGTAATAAGGTCCCGTTGGCACCCTGTGGGTACGGAACCCTATTACAAGAATACTCTGAAACGACATTACACATCAATATAAACAGACATAACTAACAAACCTCATTTCTCCCACAGCGGTGACGCTAAAGAAGTCGGTGGCTTGGTCCTATCAGCAGGTCGAACAGGCCTCATAAAGTACGAGATCTCCCTCCCTCAGCCTACTTCAGTGGTCCAAGTGCAACAGCTGGACTGAGTGAAACGAGAACCAGACGATTCTATGGTCGTCTGGCTCAAGAAGTGATAATGTGACACTCTAGTGATATGTGTGCATAGTATGCTTGTACGGGCTAACGGAGAAAGTGCGTGCAGGAATATTCAAAGTCGCAATGTGGTGTAAATTGATAGTTGACAAGTCTAAGGTGAAATACAATAGACGTAGATATATTTAGTAACCTATTCCGCTTAACTATTCTTCAAGAGTCATAAAAAACCCTGTAAGAAATCGACACGTGTTTCACCTCTCAACGAGGCATCCTCAGGATGACGATTGACCAATTGCAAACCAGAACACGACGTGTTGCCACAACGAGCGCTGGACGCTGCGCGTCATCCTGAGGATGCCTCGTTGAGAGGTGAAACACGTGTCGATTTCTTACAGGGTTTTTTATGATTCTTAAGGAATAGTTAAGCGGAATAGGTTACTAAATATATCTACGTCTATTGTATTTTATAATGGATTTCCGCAAAGTCACGCCTGAATCAATTAACAGTCTAAGTTGTGTAATTGAATGCATTTTTTATTGTGTGTGTTGTAAACATAGAGATATAATTAAAGTATAGAGTGCGCGCAACAAACTATAAACAGTAGACACGGGTTTGAACAACACGACGTTCCTCACCACACTCACTCACTTGTCAGTTCGAGATTCATTCATTTGTATGTCACAGTGAAGCGGTACAAAATGTCATTTTAAGATGTTGGGGCATTCAATCGTTTTATATGGGACATTTGAAGTGCCTGTTGTATGTCCTACCCAACACTAATCTACTTACTTACTCTAATATCTCACTTGTCTACGATGCGCACTAAGCGATTTGTGCAATTCGCGCACTCTATGAAATATTATATCTCTATGGTTTTTATCCTATTCTAATTATTGGAAACGAAATCCAATAATCGTGATCGCTATTGAAATGTGTAGCCAATTATGCACCTTACGCTAAGGAGGCGATTACATTGGTAAATTTACGACGATAGGTAGAAAAGTCATTGTTTATGGCATTCGTAAATCGTTCACTGCCATAAGCATAAACAAATTTCCAGTAGTCCTGATAACTGTAGATCTACCAATGTAACCTCAGTCAAAAGTATAGAAAAATCACTGCCATGTTAATTGTGATACAGAAATTGTAAAATAAATGTTGTAAATAGTTCAGATTGCCTTCAAAAGTCGAGAAACGCTAGTCTTAAACTATCATTGAAGGTAATATTAGTTAGTTGGCCAACATAAGTACAATTCGGCAGTTAGATTTTCATTCAACTACAAAACTGACTTCGAAAGCATGTACATTTCTCAAGCAACTTTAAACCGTATTGCCAACCTCATAAAGATTAAATTTAAGGTCCGTCGACAGTTTTGAGACCAATGTCCTGCTATTTGATCTTTATGCAGTTAAAAATAAAGTATAAAGTTTGTGAAATGTGTTTGCTTTTTCATGAAACCGCGCACTGTGGGCAGACTACAAATAAAGGAAGATAAAATTAATGAATTATACATTCATTAGAAGTTTTATTTTGAAGTAATATTTAAGCATAAAAGTTCCAACAAATAATATGTACAAGCATACTTGACACACAAAAAATAAATATTCGTACATTTTGTATAGTGAAAGAAAAATGGTGCGACTGATCGCGAGTGTAAATACAGTGAACGTGCAATGAACAGCGCTGGGTTGTTATTGGATCATTTCGGTTACGACTCTGTGGTGCAGGTGATGCCCGGTTTTTGTATGTGTGAATTTTGCGCAGTTGATTTAATGTTCTACCTGGGCAGAAGAAGATTGTCAGAAATATTGAAGCAAATGGTTGCCCATAATTAAGTACAAATGCAATTGAAACCTGATAAGTCTTTCAGTTAATCAGCTGCCAAATATAATGATAGTTGTTTGTGAATGGTTGACCAAAGTAAACTCAACCAATCATTATAAATTGACATAGCAGATACAATTGGATAATGTTTTCAGAAACTGAAGTGTCTTCCAGGGTTTGCATAGATATAATTATGTCCTGTCATAGTAACGCTCAAAAGTTTTACATAAAACTTCTAATATTCACACATACCAAAGCCAAAATATCCTTTGCCAACATATTGGACTAAAGAACTAAGCCTAAACTAAAAAAATATAATGCCAATAGATTGGAAAGCTTTATTTAATGTTTAGAGGTCTGCCTTACAATAGAGCCTTAATTTTATCGTTCTTTGTCATAGATATAGAGAACTCGGGAACTACTTAATTTCGATGGCAATAAAGAAAACTGATCGATTCACTTGTGTATAAATAGTTATAGTGAATGTTCTAAAATTTAGGACATTGGTGTGTAAAAAGACAAGGGTATAGGAACCATGTTTTTGTGTATAATAGTCTAGTTGTAAAGGCAACTTACTAAAGTTAGTCATTTCTTGTACATATCAACGTTTTTACGACACTGAGCGGCAGATTTTGTAATAAAATGTACAATCTCTTTGTAGGTTCCAGCATTTAAGTTTTTGGTTAGTTTGTTTCTTATTTATCAGTTATGTTACTGGTTATTGAAGAAAGTTTTGTTGCATAAGTTATGTTTTTTTTGTCCTGGTAAGCAAAGTCCTCTGCCAAAGCTTTTGTATCCCACTCCAGCGCGGCGAGCACGGCCTTGTGACATAGCTTGAGTCACACATTTTATCACAGTTTAGTCATATAAAATGTGATTATAATAAATAAATAAAGTGAAGTCCGATTCCTAGAACTATTGTTGTATATCTGCGCACAAACCTTAGGGATTAATAAAAATATTGGTAAGTAATGAAAAGTGCTACCTATTTTTAATTATTCCATTCATCATTCATTTAATATGCTGTAATTATTTAATGCCCGATAACATTACTGATACATATGATTCAGTCGTTATTATATTTTAGGCGTCACGTCGGTTAAGCTTCCTTTAAGTACATATAAATAATCAGTTTATTTTCCTTTTTTTTGTAAAGTTATGGCAGTATGGGGGGCGTGTAATGTGCAATCAAAATTCAAGATTAGAATGATATTATAGATCTGAGTTTTTATTTTAAAATATCAAACGAACCCTTTTGATGTAACTCACAGGTTCTCTCTACACTGGTGTTGTAGAATATTAGTGTTGATTGCTAATTTACGAGTAACTGAGTTGGCCAAGTTGCATCATGAGTGGTCAAACGAAAATAGACTGTAAGCAGTGCTGTTTAAAGTTCCGATTGTATTTGATGTATCACAGAACTAAGGATACCCAAGTTTCATTGGAAAATTAATTTCAGGAGGGACAGTCATATGAATTCTATTTTTATATTTTTGTAATGTGGAAATTTTTTCAATGAGTTTTGTTTTTAAACTTAATTTTAGTCAAATTCAAGACGTTGAAAACTGTACTTAATGGTTTGGAGGTCTTTAGTCCAAAAGATGACGTTTTGCCTGGTGCTTTCCAATAAAAAATGGGTGCAAGTGATGCAAAGTCTTCCATAACTGTTGGAACCGTAAACAACATTGCAATACCAGAAAAATATTCTAATAGAAGTGTCTATTATTATTGGTATCTAAATGGAGTACCTAGTCTGTCATAGGGAATGTTTATTTCTGTCCGTAAAATGTCTTACCCTGCGTCCTATTTAAAAGCGATCGTCGCGCGAATACACGAGCTTTCGAGCTTTTGGTTCGGTGAACGTGAACGCGTGGTCGCGCTCTGTCAGAGCGCTTTCCAGTTTTCCGAACAAAAAGTGACACATGCACGCGACCGACCGCGTATTCGCGCGACGACCGGTTTTAAATAGGACACGGCCTTGCGCAGATATAATTTAACTAATAAATATCAGTTAAATTTTATCTGGCAGATAAATCCAAATCTGGTAGATAGTGGCTACATAGTAAAACTGGGCCTTATTGTTATATTTTTTACTTCTACTAATGCA
Source organism: Lithophane leautieri (assembly GCA_949152455.1). NCBI lineage: Eukaryota > Metazoa > Arthropoda > Insecta > Lepidoptera > Noctuidae > Lithophane > Lithophane leautieri. Next base: position 13,621,783 of record OX424476.1, on the reverse strand, counting down.
AAAATAATCAAATTCGATTTATCTTTAATGAGATACTTAAACGATTTACTTATTATTTACTTACTTACACGATGTTTTTATTTTATACGATGCGATATCTCAGACCGCAAAAAACCCAAGACAGAGCCACAACAGAGCGCTGCGAACATTATAGTGAAGCATCCCAAAACTACACCTCACTAAATGCACACATGTTTACGAAACCGGTCTCACGTCACTGTTGACAGTGCTCTAACCTGGTTTTTTATTTGGTCTGAGTACGATAGCTTGTTGGAAATTGTTCATAGACACTTTACGAGAAAAACTAGTCCGAAACGATTCATTATGGCGTGTCTGTAATTCCTGAACAAGGCAAACTAAAATCATGATGCATGTTAAGACCTTAGACCAAATAAAAAATTCAAGATAAAGCGCTGCGAACAATACAGTGAAGCATGCTAAAACAGGGGTGAGGGCAGCGAGTAGCTAATTTCCGAGCCGCCATTAAGTTTGAATCGCACTCTAATTGTTAACTATTTCATCTCATAATCTTCCATTTTTACGACTTCCATTTAAGAATTAATTTTACCTTTCAATATAATGTTTTATAAAAAATTAATCCGGCATTTTACGGACAGTATTATGTTCATGTCTGCTTAAAGTTTTTATGTACACAGTATTATGTATAGAAAACAAGTTAAAACATGAAAAAATCTGGCAACCCAGAGTGACTACTTCCACATAATGTATGTTTTTTTTAATATTTTAAATCTTGACAAGTTGTTTGCCATTAACTTACATGTAAATATTATAGTGGATATCTATAATTTTTATATTAAATGAGAATATACATACCGTAATCAAGTTTTTGTATTATTTTATTATATTAATGAGTTACCTTACCTTACATCTCCCTTTAAAGGCAATGCATCAACGGGTAATAAGCGGCGTTTGTTGGCTATCAGATGACCAGCATGATCGTCTTCTTCCAATTAGAGATGTAACCGAGGCAATGTTAGCGGAGGCTGAGGCGGATGTGGAAAAATAAAGAAAAAAAAAACTTTTTGTAGAAGGGGCAAAATAAGTATTACACAAAAAGAAAAAATATACCCTTGATAGAAGTGAAACTTCTGTAAAAATTAAGTATATAGAATTACATCTTTTTCTCTCTCATATATCGAAATGTGTCTAAAGGTGACGTGTCCATGAAATTTCACTGTCAATATTGTCGTCCAATTATCGAATCAGCGCGGTGCATACACAAAAAGCGAGTTGAGCGGGCGTTGCGCCGCTTCTTTCATATTTTGTACAAAATGTATAGGAGCGACGAGGCGCGGGACATACACAGACGGCGCGGGTGGGTTGCGGGCCATCACTTCTATACATTTTGTATGAAATGTAGCAACTAACAAATCTGAATAAATATCATGTCCACAAAAGAGTTGAAATTAAATTGTATTAAAAAATGTCAAATAGATCTTTCGATCACACTACGCTGAAATTGGATTACCTGCTTACACCTTTACACCCAAGCGAGCAAAATTTGTTCTAACCACCTAGTTCTTCAATGGAACAGAGAAAAATGTGGTCCGTTGGTTGAGTAAGAACTATGGACAGTAGAATTGCCAATTTAAATTACACGAAGGAACTGTAATTTATAACCACTCACACATAATACCTCTATGTACTTAAGTAATTCGTTTTCTTTTACGACCTACCGGGAAATATTTCCGAGTTGAAAGCTAAAAAATTAATATAAAGCCTGCCTCTCACGTAGTCAATAGAATGACTTGGCTTGACCTTTAAGCCATTAGGCTAAGGGTTGAACATTTTCAAATATCCCTCGAGATCCCAGGGGGCTCTAAAAAGAGGTCTTTTTACCGACGAAATAAGTTTCTGAAGTGTGCAACATTCTGGGGACGCTTGAGGACATATATTTTTCAAAAAGTTCGACTCGTCCACGTTCTACCCACTAGGGTCCTATAACGTTGGAGTATATTCAGTTGTCCAAATTGTTTCGTCCCTTTAGTACGTTTGGCGAGATTGCCAGCGTTTTATGAAGGATGGTAAATTGGTGCGCAGTGAATGTCTGTAGAGAATTGTAACTCTTGTACCTCACATACGTCGATATAACGTAGATTGTATGGATGCGATTGATTTTGTAGTGGAACTGGTTCGTTAATAGAATGTTTATTTTTGATTAAGGGAAAAAAATGCTATGTTGCTATGGAGGAATGCTGCTGAAAGATGCTCCTGTTAATCTCAGGAGGGTGAAGGAAGATACGAAACTTTTACTTCGGATCAGTATGTACGTAGGTATGGTTAGAGGGCAGAGAACGTGTCAAATAAAAAACCATAACTATCATCTACATTTTATAATGCCGAAATTGGGATGACATTTACCTACTACCTACTGTTTTTTTTTATGGGTAAAGATACCCATTATTCCCATCATAGTGATCATTTTTTTTTGTTCTGGATCAGACCTAGATATTGAGGGTCAAAGTTCCAACTGTTTCAGACGTTTTTTAAAGAAAGCAAGTTTTACATGCTGTAGGTACTTACTGTTCCGCTGCTCAGCCCAACCCTTGCATAGGTACAGGGGAGATGTTGATGTAGGTACTTATGTAAATAATATGATATCTAAAACCTGCATTCCTGTGAGGCGCACGGATCGAAGTAAACCGAACACATTGACCATCTTACTAGAAGATATCCAACGTCACTCGTCAAAGGAATCATTCGGAACTCCGTAAATAAAGTGATCCGACCGATACAAGACGACTCTCTTGATCTCTAGTACCGAGGAGACGTCTTAAGGGGTCAGAATCAGAATAAAAAGAAACCTTGTTTATGGGCGAGGATATTTTACTATGTGGGACCATAGAAATCTTCTTTCATAAAATATGTGTGGGACTATAATGCAATGCAGGGACGTATTTAAGGATCCTGGATCGTGATCGAAGTCGTTATGATTTTGGGAAGAGCAATTCTAATAAGCGCTGGAGTTATAAATGTGAATTTTAATGAAAACCAAAGGTAAAGTTTTAGGTACTTAACTACTATTATAAAATAACATGACGTCTGTAATTCCCGAAGGGAAAGGCAGAGGTGTATCCTCAGACTAAATAATAAAAACTGGCCAAGTGCATGTCGAACCACGCACAATGAAGGGTTCCGTAGTTGGGATGAATTTATCCAACAAACTTAACATTGTAGTTGAAAAACTAGTTCTCCGATACAGAATGTATGGGAGAACATGTTTTTGCAACTGCAAATTAAAGTAGGAAGATTATTACTCGGTAAATGGTAGAGCCTTCGTAGCGGTGATAGTTTTCCTTTTAATTTCGTTATATATACTACTGCCGTGAATTTTTTCACATTTCCAAACCCACCTATTTAGCTGGCAGGGGGGGGGGGACACTTGACTCTAACAAAAATTTGCACTTTAAAGCTTAATATTCCGCAAACGGATCCCTGAATCTAAAAATGGTTTCCACAAACTCACATTATTTTTAAACGACCTTTCCAATGATACCCTCGCCATGGGATTGACGAGAGAAAAAAAAACAATCCCCAATTTAAATGTAGGGGTAGAGGTACCCTAAAAAAAAAAAATATTTTTTACAATTTTTTTTTATCACTTTGTCGGCGTCGTTTATATGTATATCCATACCAAATTACAGCTTTCTAGTACTAACGGTCTTTGAGCTAAGCCGCGGACAGACGGACGGACAGACGGACAGACAGACGGACATGGCGAAACTATAAGGGTTCCTTGTTGACTACGGAACCCTAAAAACCAAGACGGAGCGCAGCGAAAAATACAGTGAAGCATGCTAAAACTACAACAAAGCTCTGTGCATACACGCTCACACACACACACACATTTACAACTATTTACAATTACACTACAATCAAACTACACCAAACTAAGTGCACACATGTTTACGAAACCGGCCTCACGTCACTGTTGACAGCGCTCTGTCTTGGTTTTTTATTTGGTCTGAGGGTGTACCTCCCTAGGCAAAGGCAAGGCTAAGTATCTACCTACCTACACATTACCCCGTCAACATAAATAGTTAGTTTTTAAAAGTGGGTAGATATAAGGCTATAATAACCTGCTTATTAATTAGCCACCCGCCTACCTTTAAGCCTAATTTAATTAGTCTCAAAGATTAAAAGCAGAGGTACTATCGAAGAACTTCATATCTTAGCAGTTTCAAAACAAAATCCCGTGAGCACGATGACCACGTCTGTTACCACCCCGGTTCTATAACGGCCGAGCGCTGCAAGCAGAAATAGTCCTTACGGTGCATAGATATGAACTTCTTAATAAAATTACCCTTTTATATTCAGCTTACGAAAGCCAAAAAATGCGATTTATTTTCCCGACATTATCAGTGTCCAATGTCCTTAAAATATTAGCGGAGTTATTTAAAATGTCTCGGAATAATGGACTTAGAACAAAGGAACATGAAGGACAAAAAGTTTTGCTGAAGAATGTTCGAAAAATAAGGACAAAGGGATGAAGGGTTGGTTTTGTCTTGACGCGTCGAGGACAACCGTAATGAGTTTTGGCGAGAGATAGCGTAACCAGAAGGAAGGGTTTATGTCGTAAATTCAGTAGATACCAAGGTATTTCCTTTACCTATAAATATAGTCCTTACTATACTAATATATGTTTCCATATTAAGCTCGGTGAACTACTCTACTAAAAAGCTTGCTTCACTAAATGTGAAATAATTTTGACCAAGACAAGACTTAGGTACTTTTTGATTTGTAGAAGGGCATTTCCAAGTTTCCGGGTGAAAAGTGATGACTAGACCAAGACAAGACTTAGGTACTTTTTGATTTGTAGAAGGGCATTTCCAAGTTTCCGGGTGAAAAGTGATGACTAGATAACTAAGTACTTAATGGTATCGGATTCCAACCTTATAATATACAGGGTCAAATGAAATTAGCTAGCGACACTGCGTAGATGAGATTGTTATCGCTTAATACGATAAAACAAAAAAAAAAAAACAACAGACTTTGTAAAAAAAAAAAACAAAAAAAGTGAAAAATTACTTTAATTTCAGAAGTCGCTGTGTCTTCGGTTCTCAACTTTCATTTTAAGCCACCGACTTCCGAAATTAAACTTATTTTTCACTTTTGTAGTGTTTTTTTGGAAGTCGGTTGGTATTTTTTTTCTAAAAAGTTTTTATTTTTCACTTTTTAGTTGTGGTACCTAACCTCACACAAATTCGAATACCTCTACCTGCTACCTATGTAAATATCATTGACGAAGTAACTTAAAACATCGTCTATATAGATTAAGTAGGAAAAATACGTAATATTGAAGCTAACTCATAAACTACGCTAGCATAGTTAATAAAATTTATATTGGACCACCTATGAAGCATGACCTACTAAACAAAAAAGAATCATCAAAATCAATTCATAATTGACGGAGTAATCGCGTAACAAACACACAAAAAAAAACATACTGACGAATTGAGAACCTCCGCCTTTTAGAAGTCGTTTAAAAAGAAAAGAATTTGATGTTTTTTATTTTTTTTGAGAATATTGATCACTGGCTGTTTAGTTACTTGAAGTACCCAGGTACTTACTGCGTGTCCCAAATAAAATATTTTTCTTTTCTTTCTTTCTTTCTTTCTTATGAGTTGAGAAAATCTGTTCTCTTTTTGTTTTAACGTGTTGAGATAATATCGATATCGATATGGATACCCATCACGTCTGTGTAGTTTCGCTAGCTAATTTAATTTGACTCTGTATAAAGAAAAAAAACGAAAAAAGGAGAGAAAATACCTATATTTATTTAGCACAACTATAAGGCACACAACACAACGTAACTACAAGCTACTACTAGGTATACCCTGTATAAATATCTTTATAAACATAATATGGAAATTTCCTACTTTTAGATTTCTTTTTTATTTATCACATGATTTAATTCACTCGCTTCGCTCGTGGCTAAGTTATAACAGCCGCACGGGTCGATCCATCAGGTTAAGCTACGCTTGCCGGGGTTGGTCCGTGGATGGGTGACCATCTTTACATACCGAGACTCCCCCGTGCCTCGGAAAGCACGTTAAGCCGTTGGTCCCGGCTGTCAATCGTGGATCTTTGACAGTCGTTACGGGTCGTCAGAAGCCCGAAAGTTTGACAACCAGTGTTACCAAGGGGTATCGTATTACCCAGTTACTGGGTTGTGGAGGTCAGATAGGCAGTCGCTTCATGTAAAATACTGGTATTCAGCTGCATCCGGTTAGACTGACAGCCGACCCCAACATAGTTGGGAAAAGGCTAGGGAGATTGATTGATTTCATTCACCATTTCCTGAAGCTTGGTCGGTAGGTACTTATACCTACAAAACTTTAACTCAAACTACCATACGCCTCATCGTAAATGCTTCCACTCAACCTTCTCATTCAATTCACTACAAACTGATCGCGTCTCCAGCAGCTCGCATTTAGAACCGCTCGTCATCCATTTGGTAAAGCGCAGTTTTTGTGATTAATGACGTCACAGGTTTGGTTGGAGTAGAAGATGCCGCCCTCATCCGCCTATTGTCGTATAATCTTTTTATTCACGAAGAAAGGACACATTAGGGAAGTCCCTAACTGAATGCGTTGTAATGTGAGTGAGCTTGCGATTTGTTTGGAGCTTGGCTATGTTTGGGTCATTAATTTTTTAAGGATATATTTATACTCGTAAGAGTGTCCCTCCCTAAAGTAAAATTGAATTTCAAGGTTCATTAATTTTCATTTAAAATTATTCTCAGGATTTTCTTCATCGAAAACGGACTCTTAATTATTAAGTTCAAAGCTCGGTTTATCAAGCAAGCATTGTCATGAATACCAATGTTTATCTATCTACCATCGATTTCCTGACCTGCCTAGAATGTGGTGGTTTTGGTTTATGTTTACCTACGTTTAGTTTTCTATGATAAAGAAACAGATAAGTTTACCTACCTTTTTACGTACAATCTAGCTCATTACCAAGAAACGTCTCATTATAATTAATCTAAAAAAAAAATTAGTTTAGGTTTTTAGTTAATTTAGTATAATAAGTTACATAATGTAAATGTTAATTAATAAATTAGGTAATCCAATAAACCGACAACTAATAACCTCTCAGAATATTATTTTATACGTTTTCTCTAATATAGTTCTAGTGTTTTAGTAATAAATAACTCACGCAGTGACAAGACGCCTCCAAGAATTAATTTCGCCGCTAATATCCAGTCGCTGGGTTATAGATAGGAAAATCTTTAATGAATAATAAGACAAGCTATCTTTTCTATATACGGTGGTTTACTTAGGATTCTAGGTACTTACATATATTTTGATGAAAGTTGTAACTATTACCACCGATTCCTATTATAAATTTTGAATTTAGAACAGATTTGTGACACTAGGTACGTTACCAAAATTACCATAGACAAAGAACTATGAGCATTCTGAGGAGCATTATTAACGGCCAGTAAATTACGAACATATTCTCATTTTAAACCTCTTTAACATACTCGAAAAGGCTCTAAACCACTAAAAACACATCAGTTACATAGTTTTAGTTTCCCGTTAACCATTGAACCCAAAAGTTTCAAACTGTTTGCAACAAATTGACTCTGCTTTTAAATTGTAGTAAAGGAAAAGAGGCGTTGTTTCAAATTATTCACGGTTTACTTTTTTTGTTTACTGAACAAACATCAATATTCTCTGTTTTTGTCTGATAAATTATAAGTAGTGTCGGTAGTAAATGGTTTAAAAAGGTAATCGTTTTTGAGTTGATTGGTTACCTATTGTTAGCTACGAATGTCTTATTTAATCAATCAATCAACTCAGCCTATCGCAGTCCACAGCTGGACACACAACACTCGGACCAGGTCCTCCGCTTCCTGCATCCAGTCTGTCCCAGCCTTAGAAATATATCTTATTATATCTATGGTCCCAGCCAACTTTTTAAGGTCGTCGGTCCATCGTCTCTGGGGGGCGTCTCACGGTACGCTTGCCCACAGTACGCTTGCCGCTATGCTGTTTCCACTCCAGGACTATCGTCTGCTCCACCGGCCATTGGTCCTTCGACAAATATGGCCAACCCACTGCCACTTCAGCTTGCTTAGAAGCTATTTTTAACCGACTTCTTCGAAAGGGAGGAGGTTCTCTATTTGTCAGTATGATTTTTTTTTTCTTTTTTTTTGTATATTTGTTACGCGATTACGCCGCCAATTATGAATCGATTTTGATAATTATTTTTTTGTTTGGTAGATCATGCTTCCGAGGTGGCCCCATATAAATTTTATTAACTTTGCTTGCATAGTTATTGAGTTAGCTTCAATATTACGTATTTTTTTCCCACTTAATTTATCTCGACGACATTTTAAGTGACTCCGTCACTGTTATTTACATAGCAGGTAGTGGTATTCGAATTTGTGTGGGGTAGGTACCACAACTAAAAAGTGAAAAATAGAAATATAATTTTTTTTTTAAAACCGACTTCCAAAAAATCCCTAACAAGTGAAAAATAACTTTAATTTCGGAAGTCGGTGGCAAAAAACGAAAATTGAAAAGCAAAGACTTCCGAAATTAAAGTTATTTTTCACTTATTAGTATCTTTTTGGAAGTCGGTTTTTTTTTGGTACATCAAGTTCTTTTTCGTGTAATTTATATTCAATGCGTAGTAAAATTCAAGATAAATTTGAAGATTGAATTAAAACAGATGGTAAGGCAGTTGAGTACTAAATGAAACACGTTTTCCATGTATGTACCAACTCTATATTAATATATAATAGCACTTCATTGTATCCTTAGGACATTAACTTTTCATATCATTAGTTAGTACCTAATTACGTACGATGCTTAATTATAAAAATCTTACTAAACAAAAATAAAATACATTCTTAATAAGGAACTTTTATTAATATTAAACCATAACATAATTTTAAATACAATAATCTTATCTTATATTACAAAACAAGCACAAACGATACTGAAAAATATATACTTTACGAAATATCTTTTACCCTATCAAAGTTAGGATTCTCTTGACTTACTTAGTCACTTAGTAATCTAGAACACTTTTAAGTTCTTTACTTGAGTAGGCGATTAATCTTTTGTTGCTCGTTTAAAATCTGTCTTAATCAGGACATCGCTGAACTGAAAGGGTCGGCTTCCATTGAGGCGTAATATGATTGATTGGCTCCCGAAATTACACGTCGATTTTAGAGAAAAGGTGACTAAGCTTAATGAGACATATATTCATAGGTTCATAGATTTTATATTCGAGTTAATGGAAAGTAATTTTTTAAGATGTTATTGAGGGATATTATTAATACTTAATCCCGCGGCACTGCAGATCACTAAATAGGTACATTTAGCGCTAAATTAATTTAAAACACCATTTGTTTCTGAAAATCGTTTGAAGATAACAGAGACTGAGTGATGTTTTAAATGTATTATGCTTAGCGTTTTAAATGTAAGCATTTAGTGATTGGTGGTGCCCTATCAATGAATTTAGGCTCGTGCGAACTGGCGCGATATCGCGGGCGTGACAGGCAGCGCTAGCCTTGTCGCGCCCGCGATATCGCGCCTGTTTGTTAGCCTTTCGTCGTCATAGGTTTTGAGTTTGAACTTTAGACACGAACCTCGGATTCATGTGCGTATTGTATACTTATCACTTGCTTAAAATACGGTGAAGGAAAACATCGTGAGGAAACCTAATATACCTGAGAGATTTCTCGACGGCATGTGAAGCCAAGTCAGAAGCATATGGGCGGCATAAAAACTCTGACACCACCTTAGACACTAACCACACGAAAAAGAAAGAAAGATCAATTAATTGATCCATATGCTATGTGGAAAACCATGGGAAAACCAAAAAAACAGGGTGACATTATAAAAGTAGGCGGAATCAAACCCAATTTTTGCAGGCAATTGAAAACTATTATAGAAAACTTTAACTGTCTCATTAAAAAACGAGTAACTTTGGTCCCAGCCCTGACATTCGAGCTTGTTGTTGTATTTTGAGCCTGTTACTTTATTCCGACAGGAGATTCTTGTCAGTTCTTCTCCATAGGAACCTAATACGCTTTGGAATAGTCATCTTTCTGACAGACCGACTTGACAATTCAAATGAAATAAATGTTTTGAGTTTGAGTTCGGTAAAGTTTTTAATGTCAAAAAATGAGTTTAGAACCTAGGCTAATTTATCAATTTTTATAAAGAACTTTACAAATTAACTAAACACGTTAACTTTACATAAACGTATTTTCTTTCTTTCTTTTCTTCTACATGTCGGAATTAAGTTTAAAATGCAATAACTCGTTCGAAGGTTTAAAATTGAACTAATTAGTCAATAACTTCAACTACTAGTTAGAATTCGTTTTGTATTAAGACAGGACAGTTTAAGTTCCAGACATTTTGTTTTGTTTTGAATGGGATTTCAAATTATATTCATAAATCACTGGTTTTTACTACCTCAACAGACAAAAACTTAAATCTAACTTAACCTTAAAATATCACATTGAAATTCAAGCAGCGTTCTGCATTACGAAGTAATAAGGGGGATGCAATCTGTTAACTCCTACTGTGGCCATAGTGGGCATCGGTCCGTGCCACTCTAGCCTGTACTTATCTAAGACCCTGGTAGTTAGTGATCCCAGCATATGCCCGACTATTCCAGTACCTGAAAAAAAAAAACTATAATGTATTTGCAAAGAGCGTACCGCTATATCGCAAAAAAATCAATCTGCCTAGCCTTTTCCCAACTATGTTGGAGTCGGCTTCCAGTCTAACCGGATGCAGCTGAATACCAGTATTTTACATGAAGCGACTGCCTATCTGACCTCCACAATCCAGTAACTGGGTAATACGATACCCCTTGGTAAGACTGGTTTTGTCAGACTTTCGGCTTTCCGCTATATCTACTTTATTAAGCACTTATTGTAAAAAAGACCTAGCCTATTGCTACACTGTTCCGCGTGTTACTGCTGATAAATTACTAAAGGCCCGGCCCACTGGCGGCTCGGCACGGCAAGGGATTTTTATGCGACGGATAGAAATGTAACTTAACGGTATGACAATAAAATTGAAATTTAAACGGCAACGATACTGCGGTATCCTAATGCCGTGACGTCCTTAGGCATTACCATTGAAATTTCAACTTTCAATCCATACAATAAGGTTATATTTTTATTCGTCGCCTAAAAATACCTTGCCATGCCGTGCCACCAACGGGCGCCGGACCTAGCGGGGAAAAACCTAATAACACTGCCCGCTCTGGGGATCGAACCCAAGACCCCAAGTTTAATTGCAGTCGCGATTGTGACTTCGCGATTCGCTTTTGTCGATACCTATATTTTTCACAACGAAGAAAAATCGCGTATAAGTTTATTACAGTCACAAACCAGTATAAAACCATTTACTGAAAGTAGCATTCAAAACCAGTGAACACCTACATAAAAAAACCGGCCAAGTGCGAGTCGGACTCGCGCACGTAGGGTCCCCTACCATTATCTATAAAAACTGCAAAAAAAGCCTTAGTAATAGTGTCCCGTTTTAACCTTTGGGTACGGAACCCGAAAAAATGAGTGAAGATAATAAAATACCTGGGCAGGCTTCTCCAAAAGGCAGGGAAGCCAAAGGATGGGCTCTCGAAGCTTTCAGAGGCTCCCAACCTTCGCTGCACCATCGTTCAGGAACGAAGGCTTCTGCTCGACCCCATTGATTCTCTGATTTACTGGTAATGCCGTGGGCCAGGACTATGTCCACCTGTGGAAGGAAATGTAGTGTTAGTTTGGTTGTAAATGTAAAGAAGATTTTTCGGAACTAAAGTTATTGTAGGTATTTAATATCACACCTATATTTTCATAAGGGTTAGTAGTCTATGGTAAACCCTCTCGTCAGTAATGTTTTTGATGCCAATTTAATAGGAGGAAATTAAGCCGTCACTTGGTCATTTACCGGTCTCTGGGCTGCTACAGAAAATTTCCTAATAATATTTTGCAAAAACTCTACGCTCAGTAGACCTGCTGCGTACACGAAAACCAAAATAATTGAAAAAAAAAAAATGTTTTTTCAATTACTTCCTACCCGTCAGGAACTCGTTCCTTCTCAAGTATGATTATGTAAAACAAAAATGAAAACTTTTGACACTTGAAACTTGTTGAAACTGGCTTTTTTTTCCAAGTCGCTTTTAGCTCACTTAGCTTGCTTTATTCACACACCAGAAGAAGGTTGGCTCTGTATTAAATTCTCACTTTTTCTATTACTTATTTAGAATAAAAAAGAGAGAGAGAGAGCAAGTCGCATGGAGGGGACATAAAGGCTCTTACTTACTAGCGCGACTTGTCGCGCGACGTGACGCCGCCGCATTGTTCGCCGTAAAGTTTTCTCAGAAATTGTTTTGCTAAAAGTCGCGTCGCGCGACAAGTCGCCAGTATGTATGCCTTAACACTTTTTCCTCAAGTAAAGGTTTCTACCAGTCGACTTTTACCTCGTTTCAATCATTTTTATTAGTAGCCTAGCTTTTTTACCAACTTTGAAACAGATGCATGAATGAATATTCTGTAATAATGTTTTCACTGGTTCCCAGAATCAATTAATAAATTGCTTTTCCAATTGAATTTTGAATTTTCGTTAAAAACACAGTACCTCGTTGTGGAATATAAAATGAAACAACCATTTCTCTGTTATCTTTCATAACATAAATAAAGCAGGAGAACCGTAATTTAGGGAAGATTGTTTGAACGTCGGTCGCAGAGTTCGAAGTCTGGTTCAGTTAGTTAAATTGCAACGTTGTTCATTATGCACTGAGTCGAAATACAAAGCTTGAAATAATAATGTTGTTTTATTAAGAAATGAAGGAGAATCTTCATCCTTTGTATGAAGAATGAGATCACTTGAGACCATATCTTAGAAAGCCAAAGCCACTAATGAGGATAAGAGAAATAACCATAAATATAAGTAAAAAACAGTCTTCAGAATGTAGTTACACTGGATGATTAATCATCATAACAACTTTAGAAGCAGTAATTTTATTTTCTCTAAAACACTAACCAATGTAGTGTTTAAGCGAAGAAAAGCGACCTTCGGAGTTCCGGGCCCTGCTGAGACTGAGAGTTTAGCGGTATGAGGAACAGGGTGTAAAGTTCACTTATCCACCATAGAAAAGAGAGGATCCTCCGACCAGACGGGTGTTGTGTCTGGTGAGCAACTGCCCAACAATTGATGTCGGGTTCTTGTATATATGTCCATTGCACGGTAACTACGGTGACTTCAGGTCTTTGATGTGTAGTTCGCATGTGGCGATGGAGTTACCGCTACAAGAGCACTGGTGTGCCTTTACAAAAATTTGGAATCTATAAAGAGTTTTTATACAAACAGCATTCAACTCACCCCAGCCGGTATCTCATAACCACCAACAACTATATCTTTTCTATTTCGTCTGACGACTCCTCCCGTGGCAGGATGCAGCCTCATTGCTTCTCTGGCACAGGCAGCCACATAGGGCAGCTCTGAGCAATCAGCCCCGGCCTCCCTGGAGGCTATGGACCAGTGGACTTCGTCGTGGGCTCGTTGTTGGCGAGCCGCGTGCAGGGAGAGTTGGTAGAACATGTTGATGGCTGTTTGGGCAAGCTGTTGGAGAAGAAGTGGGTTGGTTGAAGATTTGATAATAAACGATTTAAAAGAGTTGGAAACTAGCACAAATTAGCTAGCGAAACTCCATGTTATCCGATGGGAATCAAGATCTAAACATAAACAAAAAAAAAAAACATAATATTAGAGTGTTTTTATAAGGTACATAACCATAGATATTTTAAGTCACTTGAAATAGCAGTTTAAAAAATCAGTTTTTTTGTGTATATTTCACAAACGTGATGGGTATCGATGTCGATATATAAACATGATAAAACAAAAGAACACAGATTTTCTCATCTCATACTTTACGTAAGTAACAACACTAGCGGTCGTTTAAAAGAGGAGAAAACTAGCATAAATTAGCTTGCAAAATTCCGTGATATACGATGGGAATCGATATCTAAGCATAAACAAAAAAAAAATTACACAATATTCGTTTTTTTTTTAAGATCATCAACCGCAGTTAGTTCAAGTCACTTGAAATAGCCGTTTAAAAAATCAGTTTTTTTTGTGTATATTTCACAAACGTGATGGGTATCGATGTCGATATATAAACATGATAAAACAAAAGAACGTAAGTAAAAACACTAGCGTCGTTGTATTGTGAATGTATCTAACTGCTGTTCTTTTCATAATGATGCCGTAACCAAAAGGTAATTGAATGATATTTCTTACAAAGCCTTCCCTAGCCTAGAATGTACAATATTGTTATTATTATTTTTTCCATTTCTAGGTCGTGATGAATGTTCGTGCCTTTGATATAAATACATCATTTTTGCTCATGACTTTCCTGATAATTATAGAGTTATGAACATAAAAAACCCATAGATGAGTCAAAAGGTACTTGGGTAAGCTACAGCTTGCAAGGTACGAGTAGGTAGGACCATTGAAAGAAACGTATACAAAGGAGAAAAATAAAGTGTGATGTTGAAAACGATGAAATAATAAAAGGGTTCCGTACCATTATCTATAAAAACGGCAAAAAAATCACGTTTGTGGTATGGGAGCCCCCTTAAATATTAATTTTATTCTGTTTTTTAGTATTTGTTGATATAGCGGCAACAGAAATACATCCTCTGTGAAAGTTTCAACTGTCTAACTATCACGGTTCATGAGATACAGCCTGGTGACAGACGGTCAGACGGACAGACAGACAGACAGACAGACAGGCGGACGGACAGACGGACGGACAGCAGAGTCTTAGTAATAGGATCCCGTTTTATCCTATGGGTACGGCACCCTAAAAACCAAGACAGAGCGCTGCAAACAACACAGTGAATCATGCCAAAACTACACCTCCGCTTTGTGCATACACGCTCACATTTAAAACCAGTCACAATCAAACTACAATTAAACTACACCTCAATAAGTGCACACATTTCTCTGTCTTGGTTTTTTTATTTGGTCTGAGCATCAATCAATCTGCCTATCCTTTTCCCAACTATGTTGGGGTCGGCTTCCAGTCTTACCGAATGTAGCTGAATACCAGTATTTTACATGGAGCGACTGCCTATCTGACCTCCACAACCCAGTAACTGGGTAATACGATACCCCTTGGTAAGACTGGTTGTCAGACTTTCGGGCTTCTGACGACCCGTAACGACTGTCAAAGATCCACGAATGACAGCCAGGACCAACGGCTTAACGTGCTTTCCGAGGCACGGAGGAGTCTCGGTATGTAAAGATGGTCACCCATCCACGGACCAACCCCGGCAAGCGTAGCTTAACATGAAAGATCGACCCGGTGCGGCTGTTACTACTTAGCCACGGTCTGAGCATGGAATCATCTAAATATGTTTGGGCATGCCGTTAAAAACCGGATCTAAATAATTAAGAGGTCGCGGACCTCCTTACTTTTATATGGTAACCTGAAAATGGGGGGAGGGGTAAAAAAATTAAGATTACTTACAGGATGAACCCCAGCCAGTAGAATGTCGGTAGCGAGTGGTAAGATCCGCCTCTGTAGCGGCCTCAGTTTGTCCAGCAACGCCTGTTCCGGCCTCAGCTCACCCGAGTTTAGTGAGTCCAGTGCTTTCAGCAGGAAGTGTTCTGTGAGACTGCAAGGGAGATAGAAATGAGTCATCATTATCAACTTTGTTGGGGTTGGCTCCCAGTCTAACATGATGCAGCTGAATACAGTATTTTACATGGAGCGACTGTCTATCTGACCTCCATCCTCCATAACAGGGGGCTTAAAACAGTCACTTTGGCAGAATCATAAAGGGAACATATTATGAATCATCGTAAAATGTCACAAACTGACAATTCATAATATGATCTGCGTGCGATTCATATTACGAAAGAATTCATCTGTTTGACAGTTTTCTATGGAGATTTATAGAATGGTCCACTTAATATGAATTGCTTTTGTGTCAAATAAGAGGAATTGCTAATGACAGCTGGAAATTCAGGAAATGAAATTCTTTTAGAGGAATTGCTAATGTGGCCGGTTTAGGCCCCCAGATCTCCTGTTACCCTGTTACTTAATATGCCCTGTAAAACACAAATGAGCACAAGTACGCTATGACGTTATATAATGATTTGTGTTTTTATTAATTTTAGAAGTAGTGACTAATCAATTAACAAAAATACGAGTACCTAAATAAAATGAAAAGTCGAGAGGTGTCCTGGGACACGCGGTTGGAACGAAGAACCTTTCGCTGTTTAATAAGTAGGTACTAACAGAGCCCTAGTAAGTCTCAAGTTAGTAGCTTTTGACTTGAAATTGACTTTTTCTGGCATAACGGTTTTTCGTGACATGACGATTTCTGCCTGTTTACTGCTACCGCAAGCCGCGTTAGAACTTCGTTACAAACACATAACTTCCTATACCTAGTACACACGGCTACACATCAAGCTATACATTTCCAGTTTATGCGGATCTCGCATTGTATAGGATTTCCGCGCAATGCGAGGTCAGCTTATACTAGAAATGTATAGCTTGATGTGTAGCCGTGTGTACCTACTTCAGGACAGAATATTTCGATGCATGTATAAAATGTTGTATATGTACTAAACTTTTCACGAGCAGATATATAAAGGCTTGCATGGAGAAAGTTGTCCATTATGACGAGTCGGTATTAGATGATTATCGTCAAACTATAAATACGTAATAGGTACTTGACAGTTGTCTAAGTTACCGCTTCACAAGGTTCCCGGTGATTTAAATACATGATAATAAATATTGTTTTATTAATTCGGTACCTATTCACGCCATCGTCAAAGTTTACTTAACTTATCGGGTAATTATATAAATAAATGTCCTTGGCATTATGTATATCACTAGTTCATTACAGACATGATTATTAATTTTATTGTTCAAGTAACCGATGTTAGTAAACATCATTTACAATTGGTAAGCCGGTTTAAATAAATTTGAACGTAGTTCGAACTGGACTACTAAGAATTAAAAGAGATGGTACAATGCCTACCTCCCTTTTTTTTGAGTAGGAAATTATCAAATAACTTCTCTCGCTCTGGGCTGATTGATATGATATATATGATATGATATGATATGATTTTGGTACCTTCACGAATACTAACTTGTGCCGATACTCGTTAAATACTATTTCCTTAGATTATTTTATAATCTAAGACTATTTCCGTATTAGTACTTAATGTACAAAGCAAAGTCCTATGAAACTTCTCTCACACAAACGTCTCACACACAAGCTAAAGCCATAGGACGGCGAGATTAGCCAGCCAAAAAACTGGGTTACACAGGTCTCATTAGCACGAGTGGGCCGGCCATGATCATCAATCGTGGCCATTGTATAGAATAGAACATTATATTATAATATCTTCAACAAGAGATATTAAGATTATCCTTCCTTTGTCCGTTTCGTATAATAGTCTCATTTAGGTTATGTTTCATCCAAAATTTCTGCCTATTACCTTGTTCTGGGTACCTACGGTAAGTACTATGGTAATTTCATTACGGGGCCGCTTTAAAAAACATCTGGTTTTTGTTGGGCTTATCATAACGGTGTATTTTAATTTGCATTTAAATCTTATTTAGGTCGTTTTTTGTTTTTTTTTGTTTTATAATATCACGGAACAGCACTTTTAGGCTTGCCAAAAGGTCTCGTTTTTGCGGTATACTCTTGCAAAAAGATGCTGCTGCATTTGTCTTTTGGCAAAAATGTCTGTCAACAGGCTCTTCATACGTTGGTTAAGGCTTTAGTTTTTCCTATTTTGTGAATATGAGAACGTCGTATGCCTTGTAGACACGCAGGTGATTGGATCTGTTGACCGTTTTCTATTTTGTTAAGTAGGTACGTACGTGGAGTGCTATTCTGTAAAATTCTCACCGTAAAAACTTAGGTGAAGTGAACTGTCATTCTATTGAGCAATTGACACTACTTATTGACAGCTCAGTTCACTTAATTTTACACTGTGAAATTTTAACAAAAGACATCAGCTGTTACTTTTTGACAGGCCTACACCGTCGGGCGTCCTCCCATACTTTTTACCGACTTCAAAAAAGGAGGAGGTACTATGTTATGTTCGGATGATTGATTTTTTTTTTTTTTTTTTTTTTTATGTGTGTTCTCCGATTACTCCGCCGTTCGTGAACCGATTTCAAAAATTCTTTTTTTGTTCAAAAGCTTATACTTCTGAGGTGGTCCCATTGTCACCAAGTCAGGATCTGATGATGGGATCCTAGAGAAATCGAGGGGAACTTTCAAAAATCGTAAGGGCAACTAGTGCATTCCTTAATTTATTCATTAAGTATTTTACAGCACTACAATTTTATGAAGGTCTGTAGTCGATTTGATGATGGAGCCGAAAGACAGTCAAGGGAACTCCTCAATGGTTTACAGCAGATACCTCGTGTTTGGACTTGATTAATTTGTATTGATAAAAACTTTACACTTTGATGGGTTGTGACTGTCGTTAGGGGTCTGATGATGAAGACGAAAGACAGTCGAGGGAACTCATCAGTGGTTTACAGCCAATGACTATATAACCTCTTGACTGCTCATGCGGGCGACTCAGGCTCACGACACATATGATGAATAGCACTGATACTAGATGGAAATACGAGTGGCCATTTTAGTTTTGACCAGTTATTGGATCTCTGCACACGCCGATGCCGCCGATGACGCCGTGCGATCTGTGCGTATTTTGATACATTTTAAAACATTTCTGCATAAATAAAAACAATTATGAGTTCCTGTTCAATTAAATGGTGTAGGAAATTCTCTAGAACATCCAGCTATAAAAAGATTGCATTACTTTTCATCGGTAAGTAAAATAAATATTTTATTAAGAATAATTGCAGGGCTCAAGCTAAACTGGTTGATTACGTAAATGGCACAAAAAATGTACACCGCGTTGATGTCTTTTTGAAGAGTCCCTTTCTCTCACTAGGGTATTGCAATAAGTCTGTTCCTTTCTATGTGCACTTATACTGTAGAGTGTTGTGACAACTTCAAAATAAAGTCTATCTAAGTCGATAAAAATTATGATGTTTCCTAATGGTAAAAAAGTAACATTAAGTACTTAATGTTTACATTTTAGATTTCAAAATGTTCCGTAACTGAAAGAAAAGTGGATTAATGCAGTTCACAGGGAAAATTGGTTTCCAAATAAATATAGCATTGTTTGTTTAAGGCATTTCACAGCAGATTAAAAATAAGTAATAGCAATGTCAATCCCTGTCGGATAGAACAATAAATTCTCTTAAGGGGTCGGCGGAGCTTCGATTGCAACTACGAATCAAGTGCTACAAATGTTGCGCTAGTGTGCCTGTCGGAGCGATACACACAGCTACCGTGAACTGTACGACCACGCACACATTTTCATTGACATGACATTTGCTTGACGCGATAGCACTACTGGCTATTGAAAATTTATGATAAATTTGGGTGTGTTCCGTAATACCAAAAATGATGAATGAAAACTTAATGTTTTTCCATTTTTTTTTCGATAATTTGTAACTTGATAATATAGGCTATGTTTCTGCTGAAACAATATCACAAGTATTGTTGTTTATAATACAGAAAAAACAACATGAAAACATGTCATTTACGCTGTAAAAATGTGTGAAATTCAATTCGCTGCAACTTCATTTTAGTTCATTTTTGGAAAAAAAAAAGATGTAGGAACCTAGATAAATACTGTCTCAATCCGAATAACAACACATTATGGTGAAAATATGCTCAAATTGCAAATGATTTAGGTATTACGTTTGTATGGAGAATTCATCCGTCGCCGTGTTCTTAAGTGAAATTCAAATTTAAATAATTTATTGTTCAATTAGGATTGTAGACGTCGATTTTATCGATATCGATATTATTGTTGCAAAACTGACTTGTGCATCACTATGTTTGGAACTTTCGTCCTAACATTGTTGCATCGGCCAATCACAACCGCTTTAATTTCTTCGTCCCCCGGCCCGCAGTGGTGAGTCGTGTGCCTAGACGAAATCGGTCTATCAGCTCTCAAGTGGTTTAATTCTCTTTGTTTACAGCAGATATGTTGTGTTTGGGCTTGATTAATTTGTATTGATAAGAACCTTACACTTGGATGGGTTGTGACTGTCGTTAAGGGTCTGATGATGAAGACGAAGGGCGATTAACGGAACTCCTCAACGGTTCACAGTAATTACTTTGTGTTTGGACTTAATTCATTTATATTGATAAGAACTTTGCAACCATATAGGTTGTAAGTGACATTACAGATCTGATTATGGTCACCTTATAATATGATGATGAGGGGAACTATACAGTGTAAGCAAATGTATAGTGTTCACCCTTATATTCTTGAGAAGGCACGGGAGTCTCATTAGCCAGCCGGTTTCGTATAACATCTAAACGATACTTGCGCTGTTCAGACGACTCGCCACTAAATCGTTTTTGAATAAGATTGAGTCGGCAGATCTTATCATTTATCATTTGGCGACTCCTGTGACAAATGAGAATGCATGTAATTTCTCATCTGAGATAACCTAGCATGACAAGCTAACGGTGATTCTTGGGAACCGCACATAGCACTCCGTTTACGATTCTTAGATAGACATTCTTTTTCAGCAGTATTAGTCTCTTTAATTCTGTTTTTCTTCATGCGGTCGGCTTCTTTAGTTGGTCTACCCATGGTGATTTCAAAAATCAAATTACACAAAAAATGGAAAAATAATAAAACTTAAAAAAAAAAAATTGACCGACTTCAAAAAAAACAAAACAAAAAGGACTACTGTACTAAAACCAAACGATAAAAGTACTTCTTTAATAATAAGAGAAAAATAAAAAAATAACTTTAATTTCGGAAGTCGGTGGCCAAAAACTAAAATTAAAAGCAAAGACACCGACTTCCGAAATTAAAGTAATTTTTTTTTTTTTCTCTTATTATTAAAGAAGTACTTTTATCGTTTGGTTTTAGTACAGTAGTCCTTTTTGTTTTGTTTTTTTTGAAGTCGGTCAATTTTTTTTTTAAAAGTTTTATTTTTTTTTACACTGTAATTTAGCCAATTACGAGTATTCTTAAAGAGTAACCGCGGAGTTTCTTGCCGGCTCTTCTCCATAGGAAACGACCAATTGGAACCGTGCACCTAGCTTCTGACGTTTCATAAGTGGCCATGTAGGTTTATGTTTCAAGTGGTGGGTTTATGTGAAATAATATATTTTGATTTGGAAAGTTCTATCGGCACAAAGAATGCTGAGCCCATTAATAGCAAAACTCGACAGTCGAAGAGACTGTCGAGTATTGCTATAACCATGGCATCAGGGCCTTCTTTAATTTAAAACAGACGTGAGGGATACATAAATCTGTTTAGTTTTGCCAATTAATTATTTAAAAACGCCCTTGTACATATATACGTAATGAATTTACCATAACAATAGAAGACGCACCATACAGGAAATAAATACAATAATCCAAACAAGACTTTTATTGGTTTTAATTTACTAACTGATTATTATCTCAAAAACCGACCAATATGTGTAAAAATATGTAAATTATGATTAGTAACTTAATCAAGGTTGCCGAAATTAACAATATTCAGTTGTATGTGCACGTGCTAAGCTCACCTAGACACGTGTATGCTAATCTGCTGACCCTGAATCGTGATGCCTGCAGTGAATGTGATCACGAGCCTAATGGATGATACAGACAAATTCATACTCAATAATGTATTCAAAGCCGTACGCTTTGACGTAGAGTTTCGGAAACCAGCCAGTTTGACCTTTGTATACAATATTATACAAAGTTAAGGTAGTAAGTACAATGGACTTCTTTCGGCTGATATGATGATGATTATGATTCCTTAACAATTTTTTCTATTAATCTCAAAAGTATCTAAAGAAACTCACCTAAAATGTCTGTCAAAGGCCTTGAGCGCACTGTTGAAGGTCGAACTCTCCGGGGTGAGAGTGCCCTCGCTCCGCACCAGGTAGCTTCCATCAGCGATGTCTCGACTGACACGGACCAGACGTTCTGCTGGAGTTAGCTCCTCGAGGGAACGCTTGGAGAGGGAGCAGAGGTCGTGGATCTCATCGTCTAGGGAGGTTTTTTCTGGTTTTCTAAGTAAAAAGAGACATGGAAGATAATAATAATTTTTCTGAATGATTTAGTCATGCAGGTATACTACAGGCAAAATAAAAATCTCAAGAAATTAGGAATGTTTAGTTAGTAAAGAAATATACGACAGTTGTTTGTGATAAATTTTCGCCTGCCTAGACATATTAAGACACATAGACATATTGACCATTTGTTCATGCATGGAATGATATATTTATTAGTTTCAAATGCCGAAAAATAAGGTCACATCAATACTACCAATTTAGCTAACCTTGTCATTATACGCTAACATTGTAGAGGTCAAAACCCATACAACCATGGATTATGGAATAATTAATGAGTAGGTAATTTCTGATTACGACCTTTGGGGAGAAGACGTTGGGTATATTTATGGTTTTTATTTTTATTATTAGATTCATTGCAGTTGTAGAATTATCAAGCAACTTACTGGTTGTCAGCGGTAGGCATATGCACAGGTCCGTCGAGGCAGCCCAGTCGGATGCCGAAGATCATCATACCGATAGTCTCGATGGCCCAGCGATAGATCTCTGTTTCCAATTCATCATTCAAAGCGTTCTCTGCGTGACGTAAGTCTCCCAATCTGTGATGAAAGATGATATACACCATAAATGAAAAGACGTGTGGTGTCATAGATCTACAATGTCAGAACATGTCTCACAGACATGTCTGTCTGACGAATTCCCTATTCAAAGTTGTTTAAATAGTTTGTAATTGCAGACCAACCCGCACTCGGCTCGCGTGGTGGAATACGGCCCGTTCTCTCTCACAGAGACGAGGCCTGTGTCCCAGCAGTGGGAACATTATAGGATGATTATGTTATGCTTCTGCTAATTGCAGATGTAGAGCATATATAAGAATCATAGACCATGCTAGCCGTCATGTTTGCTTGCAGTAGCTCGTGTAGATCGCCTCCATTTAATGTTAGCTGTAAGAGTAGGTAAGGATTTTGGTTTCATTTTAATGACCGTTATGACACGAAACTAACCCAAAACACTCAGACAAAAATATTGACTAAGTACATAGAGTTTCATTGTGCAAATAAAAGATCATGATTTATCTCTGTACGAATATAATGCTGGGAAGTGTGAAGTTGTCTATAAATTATCAGATTTTTGCTATATTAAGTACACATTTAATCACGATCATGTTAATACCAAACAGCTTAAAGAGATAAATTATCTGTAAAATATTATGACTTTTATTCATCCTTTAAAATAAAACAGTTTTACTTTGTTGACCAGTTCTAGCTCAAGAATAAGTAATCCGTGCAAGTCCGTAATCCGTTACTATATTCTAAAACTCAATGATTTCTATATGCTAAACCTCTATTCAGAAACGAACACGTGAATAAACAATAATCAACATTAATGACACTGTTTACTGTTTTGTCTAGGTCGTGCATGCATTTATTTGCACAGTTCAGTCATCTCTGTGTGTCAGTAATATAAATATGAATAAAAACTGTTTAGTCGATCAATGACCTATGGAACCACATAATGATTATACTTTGTTTTCTTTTATTTACCGTTTTTGGGTTAAATATTTTTGTCTTTTGTTTGAAATGTTGGAGGAAGGTCGTTGTAATCTATCTATGTATCTAATATACCTATATAAAAATCAATTGCCGTGCATTATTTTCGCAAAAATTCGAAAATGGCTTGATCGATTTGTTTATTTTTGTTGTTCGCCTCAATACAGGTGTGATTTAGGAAAAACCCAATGGAATAGCCGAAAAATCGAAATTGAAACTTTGACAAGACAACGTCTGACGGATCAGTTAGTCTAAGATATTTGGTTGCTTTTTTCGGTACCTACCTAAGATCAAGGTCATTTTGTTATCGTCTAGACAAACCATTTAGCATTTTTTGTGTGATCATGGATCAAGGAAGAGTGTGTAAAACACCGCATCCTGTTCTTATTACTCGACTGCGTGACAGCAAAGAAAGGGTTTTGTTTTTGGTAATGTTCTCTCATCTAAGCTGAAGTATTCCCAACTGGCGCACTATTAAAGCTCACAACTTAGTCAAAAGTTACTAGTGCAAGTGGCAATAAACGAATCGGTCAATATCCTAACTTAATAACTTAGGTGTTACTTGGCGCTCCGGCCGGTTGTTTAGAGGTCACAACCATTGACAATGATTAAAATTTTACCTTCTGGTGGTGTCAGCCGCAATATCGTCAAAGGCCTGGTCGT
Organism: Lithophane leautieri; assembly: GCA_949152455.1. Lineage (NCBI taxonomy): Eukaryota > Metazoa > Arthropoda > Insecta > Lepidoptera > Noctuidae > Lithophane > Lithophane leautieri. The sequence continues at coordinate 13,597,426 of OX424476.1, read as the reverse complement.
AGCACTTCAGAAGACTGCCGTCTTGCAGGAGAGCACGGATCGCAGCCCATATCGCTTTGGATTCGTCACTGTAAAGAAAATTCTTGTAAATATGGCTGAAACAATCTTCTTTTTCACTCCAGCGTGATTACTAGAGTGATTACTAATATTGAGTTTGTAGCCAGATAAGGCAGGGTTTTGAATACTGGAATAACCATAAAGGACGGCGAAATTCAAAACTTTTTAGTCAGAAAATCGGATCTATATTAAACATTACTTGCCTGGTTTCAGAATTAAACATGACATTTAGTTTTTATCGATTTCTTGTCAAAACATACATCCTACGATAACAGGCGTAAATCCTCGTTATCGAAAACAATTCGGTAGTTTAATGCACCTCTAATCTTGTGATAAGTAAATGGACACTTTGTACAATAATACCGATGATAAATGGATAGATATTACATTTATTGATAGTAAACACGTTTGATTAGAGTGGTTCTCACGCCGTCTGAACGTAGTATACAATCATACAATGCATGTCTGACATACCTCTGCTAAAAAATCGTGTCATTGTACTCAGGTACAAATCGCACCTTCGGGGCAACAAAGTCACAATTCAGTACACTTTTTTTTGTTATGTCTTTTATTAGGATTTTTGATAATTCAATATAAGATTTTTAACTTAAAACTATAGCAAACAAAATAAACGATTAATTTTATAAAGATTTCAAACCTACTATAAATAGTAATCCAGAAATGAGGAAATAAATGCGAAAAAAATATTAAAAGTCCTCTCCTGTAAAATTAAAAAATGAGCTGTTGTGACTTTGTTGCACCGAAGCGCGAAGGTGCGAAATGTTGATTGTAGGTAAATGTTTTGACTTGGCTGATTCTTTTTTAGTGTAACGCGTCACGTAGATTTGTGAGGCAAGTTGCTATAATATGGAATATTAGCCAGAAAAATAATTTTGGTAAAAAAAAAAAATTACGGCAAAAGTATAAAGTAGTCATACGAAAAATTCCTCAATAAGAAATGTTGTACATGAAACAATGGCATTTTTTTTTTATTTTCAGGTTTTTTAACCAAGCCGTCAGTGAGGAGTAAGCTTTTTTTATAGTGAGTTTTTTTACTCATCGAGAGTAAGGCCCTACTTCTACACGGCTTTGATGTTCGGAAATATTTTTTTCTCAAACATGCTTGGAAATTCGAGCATTATTTTGACAACCTTCTTCGAGATAAATCAAAATTGCTGTACTGGTAAAAAACAAGTGACGATGCGGCCAGCAAAGTTACTATGAAAATCCATATCGGGCGTGTTTAGCGGCCAAATAAATTACTATGAAAACTCATATCTGTCGTGTTATTTAAAAATGGAACGAACTTTTTACTTCAACACACGGCAACCAAGGAGGTAACTTATCAAAGATTTTATTTAAATTTCGAATTAGTTTGCAAATAGAACAAAGAAGAAACAAATTAACATATTGGCGCATGAAAAATGATAGTTATTCGTCATTGATTCTGGAATTTCTATTTAATTTACTCAGTTTGAATTTCCGCGCGTTGTTTGAGAAAAGTACTATACAAGCCTTGGCCGCAATCAGGAATTGATGGACTCGCATGGCCCCCTCGGCTTCGCCTTGGCCCTCATTTTCACGATCGTCCATCAATTCCCTTATTGCAGGCCTCGACAGTAATGTAAAATACACTGAAAAATTGATGGTTAGAGGTACTACAGATTTTTGTAAAGCATTTGTAAAACAATCAATATTTTCAAAGAAAATGACCCCATTTAGAGATACAGGTTCAGAGTCTCCGGTTTGGCTACACAAATATTTATAGAAAAAGTATGCACATTAATATTTGCACAAATTTTTAAATTATTTAATACTAGCTGCGATCCGCGGTTTCACCCGCGTAAGTCTCGATCCCGTAGGAATATCGGGATAAAAAATATTCTATGTTAATCCCGGATATAAATTATCTGTTTGCCAAATTTCATCCAAATCCATTAAGCCGTTTTTGCGTGATTGAGTAACAAACATCCAAACACACAAACTTTCACATTTATAATATTAATAGGATAATTAATATATCGATGGCGAAAGGCGTCAATTATCTGTCGGCTGCATGAAATTTCTATTTTGTGATTGCTAGCTTCGCCTAGCTTCGGTGTTACGAAGTAGTTTCTTATCTTTTTTTTCTTTTCAGTGGACCAAATAAAACAAGCCATTAATGAATTTTTCTTCTTAAACTTAAACGAACAAGTTCCTTTTAAATTTAAATTTTATACACAACACGGACGCTTTTGGCCTGCATTTGCGTTGGCAAGCGACGATCAGGCTGAAGGTGGAAGCGAGCTTCACCCAGAATCTTCAACCACAGAGGAACTAGCTATCTTACCTCTGAATGCCGAGACATACAATGCTGTGAACATTTTTGTTATGGCAACAGACTTGGATAAGATGGTAGTAGCTAGCCAGGCGGACTTAGAACAAGCCCTACCACCAACCAAACCGATCAGAAAATTTTGGCCAAGCTGGAAATCGAACCCGGGACCTCTAGGTCTGAGACAGGTGGTCTATCACCACTAGGCCACAGAGGCAGTTAAAAATAAGTAAAATAATTCTGAAAGTTTTTATAGGATGAATATTCCACATTATTTAATCCACGGTTCTAGATTGCATGTATAAAATAAACAATCATCCGAACATAGTACCTCCTCCTTTTTTGAAGTCGGTAAAAATAGAGGCATTGTAAACAAACCCGTGCACCGGACAGTGGCCCACTCCCTTCCTATGTTGATACAGCGGAGATTTTTCGAAGCGAGGCGGTTCGGTTGAATAACTTTCATAAACCTGTAACAATACAAACATGACGTGTTTAAAACTTTGCTTTGCTCCTAAAACAAGTGACTACATGGCCAAATAATTTCCTATGAAAACTCATATCTGTCGTGTTATTTAAAAATGGAACGAACTTTTTACGTCAACACAATGGCAACCAAGGAGGTAACTTATCAAAGATTTTATTTAAATTTCGATTTGGCTTGCAAATAGAGCTGTTTGGACTTTAGTAAGTACGAAACAAATTAACATATTGGCGCGTGAAAAATTATCGTTGTTCGTCATTGATTCTGGAATTTCCAATTAATTTAGTCAGTTAGAATTTCCGCGCATTATTTGAGAAAAGTAATATACAAGCCTTGGCCGCAACCAGGCATTGATGGACTCACGTATGTGTTCCTTGGCTTTGCCTCGGCCCAAATTTTCACGATCGTCCCACGAAGGCCCCAGTTGCAGGCCGCGACGTAATGTATTATTTCTGGATGGGCTTCTACAGAATAATGTTTTTTTAATACGGAAGTCCTGAGTGACTATTAGCGAATTCCACCAATGACATTATACAATCACTAATATATCTAAACCGCGTTCAAGAGCAGTGTCAATATTCCACGACAATGCGGCACTGACAGGTTTTGAAGGTGGTTTAGTATGTTATGTACGAAGGATCTAGATTATATAATAAATTACCCAAATGCATCACAGAATCCAAATCCATGACTACCTTTAAAAAGATACTCAAACAGTACATCATAAAAAATTCACATTCCTTACAATAATTTCGAGCCACATCCAGCTACGCTTATCTGTGTTGGACGGATACTTGTTTACTTTTGTTGTATTTGATGTATCGAGCGAACATTCATGTTTTTTCTGAATCTACCCACAAAAAATAATTCTACAAATGTCTAGTTTTTGTAAAACACCCAGCATTATTGACATTATGTTTTAGTTTTAATTTCTCATGTAAGTGAATTATTGTATTCTTATGAGAATAAATTTATCTCAAACCACCAATCGTAGAAATCCAAGTTTTAAAGATAAACTTCTTGAATTTCATTGGCTATGGTGCGTACTTAGTAACTTGAAATAGATTAAGAACATTGGGGACTATCTATTGGTACTGACGGAAACCACACGATAGCTGTCTTCAACCTCAGCACATATGAAATGTAAAAAATGGGGCTCCACGATCTCCAGTAAAAAGTGATGATACAGTAGGTACATACTCAGAATGCAGGACTTACTTAGGTACATAATATAACTTCAATTGAATCTACAGGCTCCATTTTATCTAACGAAGCAGTCGAAGCGTGCAAATGGTCCTTCGAGCCGGATAATAAAATTGAATAGTTACGGTGGACCCTTGCAATGCCTAGAGGAATACTTATGAATACGATGATTTTCAATCAGTAGATTCCTGGAATTGCTTTCAAAACTGAGGGTGGAACCCTTGCTCTCTGTCTTTGTAATTTAATAAACTTAGGTACATGAAACCTTTGTAAATCTTGCTTATACAGGAAGCTATCAACTATTCAGTAGGACGGGTAAATAACGGGTGCCTACGTTTGCCATCTGTTCTGTCAAGGTGGGTCATTGTTACCGTAATTCGTAAAGTTGGTAAGTAAGCTAAACATTCGTTGTGAAACCATTAAATATTAATTGAGACATTGTGTGTAGGACGTGGTAAGTCTTTGACCTTGAGTGCAGTCCTTAGGTCCGGCACGTAAAGAGTCCTTAGTAGTCCTGTCACATGCAATTTGTTATCATTGCGTCGCCGGCGCCGATTCTATGGCGCCATACTGGACTACATAGAGAACGAGTTATGCAGAGGCAGTTGTATCAACTTTATCTGTAATTATATCAGTAGGTTTCTTCGACTTTGATAGTTCTTTTTACCCGACTGCCACAAGAGGAAGGTAATGTTTTTCTGTATTTGTCACACCACATTCTTGGTGTAACATTGTTACACGAACATCTGTTCGCGCGAGGAGGACCGTTGTGTGTACGGTAACACAAACATTACTTGCGGAACAATGACACATAAATCGAGATAAGTCAACATATAACCGCACGTGGTAGCGGCGTGCAACTGTCCGCCTGTTACACCGTTACGTAACTTTGTTGTGAGTTCCTTATCCGTACGTGATTATTGTAAGTAAAATATTGTACTTAGATAGTGGTATTGTTGTGAAAAGTATTATTTTTTATCTTGAACTTAACTAATTAATTTTGTTTTTGATCTTTTTAATGAGTATTAAAAAGACTTACTTTTTAATGAGTATTAAAAAGTAAGTCTTTAGGTATGCAGATCTAAGTCAAAATTATCAAGACAACTGTCAAAAATTATGTTAATAATTACTGCAAAAAAAAAATAGTTTTATCTCAAAAGAAATTAGAACAAACTGTTTAAAATTGTTTTGACTAGGTCTACACACTGCCATAGATTTCTGATAAATCTGATGTTATTAAAAACATAACATCACGTAGGTATGTATTTAACCTGTATGACCGCGGACGGGCCGCGCGCGGACCAAAAACTATTATAGTTAATTAGAAAGTCCTTGAAGAATTAGTCCAAATCATGGATAGTTTATTCAAATACAAAAGTCACGAGCATCACAATCTACCTACTTAAAAAAATTATAAACACAAAAATCTTATCCATGCATACAATTTGCAAGTCAACTGAGGTTACATTATCATTTGAATTTGACCCACATTATCGCGCACAGCCATAATTTAGTCATAAAATTATATTTGTTAATAGATAACACGGTGTGAGAGAGTGATATGCAAACGTCAACAAACCAGTAATGGGCTTTGGTATATTTAGATTGGCCAAAATATGACATTTTGTTTGCCACTGTTACATAATTTAGACATAATTATATATTGTGATAATAATACTTGACCAAAAAAAACCAAACCAAATAACGAGAAAAAAAAAAGAAAAAAAAATGGAAATTTACCAAAAAACTGGTTTGTTTAACGTTTATTGTCGTGTTAAGGTCATAATTATGTGCTTTAAATTTTCGAAATACACTCTGCCGGTGTAAGGTGTGGCACAAAGATCAGTCTGACGAATAGATTTTCATGATTGATCCCGACATTTCTCAGGCGAAAACAGAAAAGATACGGAGGTAAGCTATAGCTTTTAATTTTCCCTAAGATCTATAACTTCGGTTAAATTATCAACATCGTCCTCCATAGTTGTAGATCTCAGTATTTACCTCAACCCCTTTTTAGCCGTATCATATCCTTAGTTTCTTTAATCTCTCCTTAATGAAATAAAATTTATTTTTGCAAGAATTGTAGTACATTACAGATGGTCGGGTTTTTTAAATAAAAACTTCAATTAATGGCTGGACAAGACGAGACGCGCGACTTTGCGCCGCGATTTTGGTAGAAAAATGTCCATGAAGTTTTCATAAAAATTGTTCTACTAGAGACGCGACGCGCCGTTGTTGCGTCGCGCCTGTCTGTCGGGAGCCTTAAAGCTAATGTGACTTAAGCCTTTCACAGATGTGATAAGAATCCTTGTTCGTTGTGATTCAAGTCATGGATGTGTGTTATGTGATGATAAGTCTAGACGGTGTATGTAATTTGTTACCGGAGTGATAATAACAACACCTCATCCGGAGTATCGCGTTGCACACAATTATAAAGACAATGAGTTGGCACTGACAGACTGTTTATCTTTTTATTATTACGTACATACTTACTTCGTGGGATTCCATTATGGGTAGTGTTCCAGAAAACGCAGTCGTTTATGTATTGACGGGCTAATACGGGGTTTTTTGACGTTTGGCAAAAAAGGCTGTCTTTGTAAATTGCTGAAAATGCAGTTAGCATCCTCATAAATTGATAATATTGAGGAGTTTGGTCATTTGCCAATGTCGCAACAGTAATTAGGCGATGTAAATTGCCTTTGGTCCCTGGCCCTGATATCAAGCAATGAACAAAATGGACAAACTTTTATTGTTTCAATATTAAGCTTTTGGCTACTCTGTATGTGTGTGTATACTATATTGTCTTTTTTTGTAATAAAAAATAAATTAAACACCTTTTATTTTCTTTCTTTTCATTAATATGCGTTTTGTTTGTGCAGAATAAACAATTTGTCTTTCTTTATAATTCACATGAATTTCCAATGAGTTCGTGCGATTTTATGACGCTAAAATACATAAACTGTTCATACAGTGACCACTACTATTTTATTTCAGCTACACTTTTTAATACCTTTCTGAAACTTCGAATTGCCTGAGAGGACGAAGCTGGCGTGCCTATAGAATTTAATAAATCGTGGATCAAAAACAGCCTTGGAAACTCAACGTCAAAGATTCTACAAAGACGAGTCACAATATCATGACATACTAGGGATAAGTAGTAGGGCAATGGAGAGGGCTATGCTTGGAGTTTCCCTACGTGATAGAATCAGAAATGAAGAGATCCGTAGAAGAATCAAGGTGACCGACATAGCCCGAAGAATTGCCAAACTTAAGTGGCAGTGGGCAGGGCACATTGCTCGCAGAACAGATGGCCGATGGGGCCGAAAGATTCTTGAGTGGCGATCGCGTATCAGAAGACGCACGTAGAGTTGGAAGCCTATGACCTGGTGAAGGTTAATAATCCCTAACTAAGTCACTAATGATAGATAATAAACAAAAATAGATATTTTATATAATATTTTTATCTATCTAAAGCCCGGGATTATAAGTTATATAACTGATATGACATTATCACTTCGGATTTAAATTGTTCAACTTATGTCTGTGTAATAAAATTAAATACTTATATTGTTCATACTTACATATATATATATTTTTGCATAAAATATGGTACATAAAAGGTCTTAAATATTATAAGTTCCACATATTTTGCTTACTTATACATTTCAGCATGCAAAAAATACCTTATAAGTAATAAAATAATACTTATACAAAAAACAGTTGTTGCTATTGAGATCATGACAATGAGGCAAAAAATTAAAATCTTTAAAATTACATTCTATTTCTATTACTAGTGAGATCATATTTCAAATTTTGCTTATAATTTAAGAATTCATCTATAGTATAGAACGCATTATAATACAGCCATTTCTTAAGTTTGTTTTTAAAGTGATTTACAACGTGTTTCGTTGTGAATAATTATCGTCAGTTGATTTATATCTCATTGTTAAGTAGTTTTACATTATATCGGGGATCTTTTAAGCTAATGTGATACATATTATGTATTGTACTTTATAACTTTATTGTTTACAGTAGCATTCGGTTCATGCATGATCTTTAAAGTTATCTGGAAATGATAATTATCATTTCTTTTTTCTGACGTTTTATGTAGTAATCTCTAGCTTTTGTCCGCGGCTTCGCCTGTGTGGAGATAGACCGTGACCAGGATTAGGACATAGTATACTTTTAATCGCGGGAGTACGATGCCAAGGGATAACTTCCGACCTCTATGCGGGTGAAGCCGCGAGCAAAAGCTAGTTTACCATAAAATTCATGTTAAAACACCCGTCAGCAATTTCACTATTACGACCCCGTTATGCAGGATGTTTTAGAGGTATGAGGAACAGGGTGTTCACTCATCCTCTATACAGGGTGAAATTGAATTCATGGGCATTCTTTTAAAGGGTCATTATACTAATCATTATGAACAACTTTCACTATGGGACCAACTCTGAAATCGCGAAAACAAAATCTGCTGTTCCCTACATTTTGACGAGCTATGCGAACAATAAATGTAGGGAACGGTTGATTTTTTTTCGCGATTTCAGCGTTGTTCCCATAGTGAAAGTTGTTCATAATGATGAGTACAATGACCCCGTATGAGGATGCCCATGAATTCAATTTCACCCTGTATAATAGAAAAGGGAGGATCTTCCGACTAGGCGGTTGTCGTGCCTGGCGGGCAATTGCCCAACGATTGATTTTGGGATCTTTGTATATATGTTGATCTCGCGGTAAATTATAATTGCGCGATGCAGGATTTTGTGTGACATCAGGTCTTTTGACGGTAGTTCGCATGTGGCGATTTAAATGTTGCCACAATGTTCTAGTTCAGAGACCTCATTGATGTATTGTATACTGAAGTTTAGAAATAAAATTACTATTATTATCATACATTTCTCATGTCTAGCATGGAAGTATTGGTAGCTAAATTTTCGGTAATAATTCCTACATTTGGTACGATAGTCGTTAATACTCGTATCTTAGTGAGTATAATTGTAGTGACCTTTGCGTGCGTCATTGATATTACGGTTTTGTATCAATAGTTCGGTGATAATGGAAAAAATATGTACTGGCTTTTTCATGTTTATTATAATGGCTGTCCGTTGACTTTCCTTAGAAATTGTTCAAGATTGCTTACTTAGGTTCCTACTGTCTGGTGATCACACAGTCTTTTGTTTTACAAACTAGAATCTACATTCATAGATAAAGCACAGACTAAACCACTGGGTCTGGTCTATACTCCATTTGAAATAAGATTAGACATTTAAATAAGCCTTTTTTACAGTCCGTTCAACCGATTTTGACTTCTATTGCATTGGTGGCATGACAAAGGGCAGCTGTAGTAAACAGTTGGTATTGTGTAACGTTTTTTACTTTTAATGCCATCCTTATGCCTACGGTATAGAAGCCAAAACCGTTTGAACGGACTGTAAAAAGGTTTGTTTAAATGTCTAATCTTATTTCTTTTGCACAAGAGTACTAAGGAAAGATTTTTGATAAGTAATTCATTCCTTATAGGGGATAATAATAAAGGGATGAAAGTAAATGTGGATTTTTGTCATTTTTGCCAATGCGAAATCCCATCAGGCACGCGACTTCTAAATACCTAAAAACTTATTTTAGTGCATCAACGAAAAATATTAGTTTCATAACATTAATGTAAAATCTCGCTTCTTTTTCGAAGTTAAACTTTTCTACTTCAGAGAGTTCTAAGTGTCCCAACGATGTATTAGTAAAAGTGTTGGTATTAGCCCGGCCACATACATACAGAATTCCGTTTCGAAATATCGATTCGAAATTTCGACATCAGCAAATCCATACAAAAGGCCGGTCACATGTAGACGGAATTCCGTTTCGGAATTTCGAACGAAAAAAACTACTGTAAGTGTACATGTGTGATCACAGAACTCTGTTCTGTGTGTGTCCCTGTGCTGCCCTCGAAATTCAGAATCGGTATATCGAAACGGAATCCTATTTCGGAATTCCGTATGTATGTGGCTGGCCTTAGTTTCTAGTTTCTGAAACTTTAATAAATCTTGAGAGCTTCTAAAAGAAAATGTTTACTTTGAATCGGTTAAGGTTCGACCAATCACAATTTGGAAGCAAGTTTTAAAAGGCCAACGTGTAGAACCAATGGATAGTTTAAAAGCTCGTGTAGATGGTACGTGCCTCTTTGATACACTTACATACAGACTTGTAGCGCCGCATTTAAAAGAAATGGGAGCTGATTTGATAGTTCGGAAATGGCCGGTAATATGCTACCTGAGAAAATTAAAGAGGCATTGAAAAGTCTCTGCTAGAGACAATATCCGGAGCACTTTAAGCAGTGTACACCCGTTATATACTTTTTTTTTTTTAATGGACTTTTCTTAGTAGCTAATCTCGCTCAAAAGCTCAGACTGGCGCGACGCTACTCTGGAACAGTTTCTATGAAAACTTCACGGAAATTTTTCTAACGGTGTCGGTCCGCGCCTATCTGCGGGAGCCTTTACTTACACAAAAGAAGAGAACCAGCATTTAATTAGAAATGATAAAGCGGATAACAGTAACTATGCAGACGTACATACGAGTATGCATATAAAATATAGGTGCATCTAAGTCCGGGTTCTATAAACGTTAGTACGTAAGTACTTTCAATTTGGTTTCGCACGAATTTTCTCACTGGAAAACGGGCGAATCGAACCTTTTAAATAATATAATTTATTCTTGAGGTGATTCGCAAGAAGTTTATTAATTTTTCAGTGAATCGACAACTCTAGAAATCGATTCACCTTCAAATAAATTAACTTGATGCGAATTTTTGGGCGAGTAAATTCGTGCGAGTCGCCAATAAGCCACATGTTCTCGTCTTTTTCTTGGATTTGTAGTTTGACAGTTGTGCGACAGTGACAAGAATACTTAACACTTAGACAAGTAGGTCTCGGACTAATGCACATCACATGCTTACTTGTGACTTTGCGTTGGTTTGAAAGTGAATATGTACCGTTTGGCAAGTGACCTCGAATCTAGCCAAATTTTTCGCCTCTGTTACAATATGAGATCTGTCTGTTTACTTTCTAACTTGTAATAGAAAGTTTATGCGGGCAGCCACATTGCTCGCAAAACAGATGGCCGATGAGGCCGAAAGGTTCTGTAGTGGCGACCGAGTACCGGAAGACGTAGCGTTGGAAGGCCCCCCACAAGGTGGACCGATGATCTGGTGAAGGTCGCCGGAACGCTGGATGCGAGAAGCACAGAACCAGTCGAAGTTACGGTACTTGGGGGAGACCTATATCCAGTAGTGAACGTCTTTCGGCTGAAATGATGATGCGGGGAGCAGTCAGGACCTACCAAACTACGTGATATAAGTAGTATGTTATTCATTATCTAACAATACGTCGTTGGTCTAGTGGGCGCAAGCGGTCCTCATGAGCATGAGGACCTGGGTTCGTTCCCGGGTCGGGCAAAGTGTTTTTTCCATCTGGAATTTCTCAGTAGCAGCCCGGAGTCTAGACTTGTGCCCGGTTGGTGGCAATAGTCTCGCCCCCTATCACCTACATGGGAATTAAATATAACTGGCGAAATGTGGGTGTAACTCTGCTTAACCCTTCAGGAATAGCTTTATACATTTCTGCCTACCCTTTGGAGTAATTCAGGCGTGATGTTATGCTATGTAATGGTTTAATAACAGTAGCAACACGGAAACATCGAAATTGAAAACGAATTATATGGGAATTCAATCCGTTTTCAATTTCAATGTTTGTTCGAAATTGATAAAAAAGTTATGGTGGAACCAAAAAACTCACACCCAACACATTACACTCCTTTTTGGGCAGTCGTGTAAAAATAACGGTGGTTTAGAAACTGTACAATTTTAGCACATTTACGTACGTCACACATAGCCTTTACCAATCAATCGGCCTTTTCCCAACTATTTTGGGGTCAGCTTCCAGTCTATCCGGATACCTCTGAATACCAGTATTTTACATGGAGCGACTGTCTATCTTACCTCCACAACCCAATTACTGGGTAGCATGATGACCCCTTGGTAAGACTGGTTGTCAGACTTTTGGGCTTCAACTACCCGTAACGACTGTCAAAGTTGTACGAATGATAGCCGGGACCAAGGGCTTCACGTGCTTTCCGAGGCACAGAGGGATCTCGATATGTACTGGATGGTCACCCATTCACGAACCGACCGCGGCGAGCGTAACTTAACCTTCGATCGACCCGTGCTGTTATCATTTAGCCGCAAAATGATAAAGGCTCGTTCCTTTACCACTTAAAATAATAAATTGTTCGTGAATTTAAGTATGTAAGTAGGCAGATATGTAAATATGATTATTCAGACACGACTCAAGAAATTAAAGTGTTCAGGTTAGGAGCAAAATGCTATGATATGAGACGAGACGCAATGTAGACAAGACGATTTGAAATGAGGTCAAAATGTTGAGAGCAAAAAATCTGTCAACATTATAGTCACGCGCCGACGCCTGTGAAACTATATAATTGGTCTAGTTTTAAATAGTTTTTTTATGTCTACCGTAATAGAGAAAGTAAGTAGGTTTTATGAAGAATAATTTTATTGTTTCGGGTTCACACGGAGGTGAAGTTTCTTTAATAATCACTAGCTGATTGCCCGCGACTTCGCCCGCGTGGATGTCGGTTATTATATACTAAAACCTTACACGAGAACCACTCTATCCATTGATGAAAACAGCATGAAAATCGGTGCAGAAGTTTTGAGTTTATCGCGTACAGGACGACAGACAGACGCTGCGGAGGACTGTGTTTTATTATATGTAAGGATTAACGGTCTCCCAAATACAAAATTAACAGGAGTTACGACAGAGCACACATGAGACTTGACAACAGATTTGAAATTAGAATCAGATTTCTGTTAGCCACCTGCCCCAACGCCCGATTAGCGAGAAGTGGGTTCCTAACCTAGCAACAAAAAACAAGTTGGCGAGCAAAGAGCAACGAGTTTGCGACGGCGACGAGCGCTCGACTCGCTGCGCTGGTATGCGCGTGTACCAAGCATGAGTCTCTTGGCGATGGCGAGTATTCTGCCCACTAAGCGAGTGTCGCTGAGCAAGCACTCTATTATATAGCAAAGGTCTCTGCAACAAACGAGTACTCGCCGGCAGTGTGAACAGTCAGCTATTAACTATTAATATATCTATATTTTTAATTACACGGGACCTACAATCTTTTGTACGTTTCTAGACCGAGAAAATCGTTAATAGCTATAGTCGCTTTCTCGTCGTTGGTGGGACAGCTGCCTTGAAAATTGGTTTCAGTTACACGAGCTTTGATGATGAATAGTCGCGCACAAAAAATGACTGTTAGTCCAAATAGACTAAGTACCTAGCTGATGAAAGTTTTATGAAATTTCCAAACGGCTATTTGACACTTCCCGTGACCCAAGGGCTGGCTTTTACCTTGGTCAGAGGATAAGCATTGCCATACAACGTGGCAATGCCGCCAGTCTCTTGGGTACATTACCAGCCGACAGCGATGCGGAGGAATTTTTCGACGCTATATTCTAGTTTATTGTTTATTTGTATAGTTACTTTTAACTAAGAGAGTTGTATATATGTATATAAATAGTTAGTCTGTACATTAAAAAAAAAATGTATGTAGGTATATATTGAAAATTGAACTTGAATTAATTAATAAAAAAGTACCTAGCTAGTCTAAAGACAAACCCCCAAAACCTAGATCTCCGAAAACGAATGTAATTTATACAGCTTAAAATAGAAAACTAGTTTTCAATCAAATTATTATTAGTATTACCAATAAGTACCAAAATAACAACTTTGATATTTTGTCGCACATATTTACATTTGCAAGCCAGTCACAGTTGTTGATAAAAATTATTCACGTGATCAAAGCATGGAGTCCTGAACTGCGTAGTTGCTGTAATAACAACTTGTCGAGCCCAACTGCATATTAAGTAATTGCAATTAATTAAAGGTGTAATAAATATGACCTATGTAATGTTTTCCTGGACGTTTAACAATGTAGTGCGGATTAAACTGGCTCGGCAAAGCGCCAGTAAACGTTCATTACCTTAGATAAAGCCACTGATAGAATTGATATTTTTTCATGCTCTCTATACTCCATTTGGAATAAGATTCGACATTTGGAATAAGATTCGACATTTGGAATAAGATTCGACATTTGGAATAAGATTCGACATTTACTTTCATCCCTTTCTTATTATCCCCTATAAGGAATGAATTATCAAAAATCTTTCCTTAGTACTCTTGTGCAAAATTTCGTGCATCTATACTCCATTTGAAATAAGATTAGACATTTAAACAAACCTTTTTACAGTCCGTTCAACCGATTTTGACTTCTATACCGCAGGTATAAGGATGGCATTAAAAGCAAAAAAGATTACACAAAACCACTGTCTACTGCAGCTGCCATTTGTCATGCCACCAACGCAATAAAAGTCAAAATGGGTTGAACGGACTGTAAAAAAGGCTTATTTAAATATCTCATCTTATTTCAAATGGGGTATTGGTTAACTCAGCCTCTCGCAGTCCAATGCTGGACATTGACTGGCCAAGCTGCACCACAATGCCCCCCCGCTCTATAGGTATTTTTCACAAAAATAACACTACCAAAAATAATAACTAAGGGCGCTCTTACCTTTTAAGTTACTAATCTGACATGTTACGAGCTTTTGTGGATTAAATATTAGGAATGAAGCTATACCATCCAAGTTAACCTAAACTGCACCCTAATTGTGTAATGCACGATGGGTCAGAAGTCGAATTGGTTTGAAACGAATGTCTAATCCATAGCTTCATAAGTTCGAAAAAAAATCTACTCAACAACTTAACTTATGAAGCAATAGATTAGATTTGTTTCGAACCGCTTCCAATTCTGATTGATCATTGTATTACGCAATTAGGGGGCAGTAGGCCGATGAAGAATGTTCCCAGCAACTCCCTGAGAGCAAAAGGTTACAACCAGCTATGTATGTATGTGAGCTATGGATTTGGCTTGTAGATTTGTTGACAATTTTCTATTTTGTTAAGTACCTGGTACTTGTTGACAGGCCTACACTGTTCATCCATATCTATCAACACTGCAATTTGAAAACATTATAAAAGCCAATTATTTTTAAAAGAGTAACCGTGGAGTTTCTTTTCTGCTCTTCTGCATAGGAAGTTACCAATTAGAACCGTGCACCTAGCTTCTGACGTTTTACAAGTAATCATGTAAGTTTATGTGAAAAAAAATATTTTGATTTTGATTATGTACTTTTTGAGAACTAACTTTGCCATATAGGTATAACAGTGCAGTGAAAAATATGCTCTGAATAACGTAAAATCGTCTAGAAAACAATACTGACTGCGCAGTTGGTCTGCACTCGGTGAGTCAGACTGCGTATAAATTAAAAGTGCACTAA
Source organism: Lithophane leautieri (assembly GCA_949152455.1). Taxonomy (NCBI): domain Eukaryota; kingdom Metazoa; phylum Arthropoda; class Insecta; order Lepidoptera; family Noctuidae; genus Lithophane; species Lithophane leautieri. Next base: position 13,581,958 of record OX424476.1, on the reverse strand, counting down.
ACGTGATCTACGGCGCTCTCAGAAGGCATGCTGTTGGAATTGATTAGAATTTATTTATCTCAACACACTGTGTGCCTGGCCCTGCCTCCTCGTCACCCTCCTCGCTAACTGTCGTAACTAGCTATTGATGTTTTTCCAGGGCAACGGTTTTTCGGTCGGGCGCTACAATCATGTTACTGTAGTGGCGTTACTAAATACGTGATTATCTTCTAAACGGTAAACAACACAGATCCGACGATTAGAGAGAACTTATTCGGAACAAGGTTTTGAACTCGTAGGTAATGTCAGTGCAGATACGACAGTTTGTGAGATACGACAGTTAGCGGGGAGGGTGACGTCCTGTCTGCATCGAGTTATATTTTATTTTCTATCCTCCTACAAAATTAAATATACACCTAAGTACAATTAAGGGTCGTCCATTGCATGTAAGTATAGTTTATTTAATTAATCAGTCTCATAATCAACTAACCATGTCAATTTATTATATTTCGCTGACGCATTCGGAAAATTGTAGACTTTTTTCTAGGATGCACTTAAATTCTCAGAAATGACTTCTTCATTATAATTTTTTCAACAAATTGGTTACTTTTTTTCTAGGATGCACTTAAATTCTCAGAAATGACTTCTTCATTATATTTTTTTCGACAAATTGGTTACATTCCAATTATCAAAACCGATGCGTCTCTGTGTATGCCCGAGTCTGTTCATGTGTTACAGTAAGTTGTATTTATATTACCGAGAATTCTAAGAAGTAGAACATACCTCTCTCATCATCTCAGGATCGAAGACGTACAGCACTGGCCGTGACCTGGACGCCTTTGCCAGTCGCACCAGATCGCCATACTTCTCGTGAAGACCTTCCAGTAAGCCAAGACCTACAGTATGGTGGTAGCTCCCTGTTGAAAAGAAAAAGATTTGGTTGATATTGCATGTATGTATTATTTGGGTGTACCTCATTATTGCGAAGTTCATTACAGGGATGTACGTTACTACGAAAGTACGTGATTACGATGTACGTTGTAGCGAAAGTACGTGATTGCGATGTACGTTGTAGCGAAAGTACGTGATTGCGATGTACGTTACTGCGAAAATACGTGATTGCGATGTACGTTACTGCGAAAGTACGTGATTGCGATATACGTTACTGCGAAAGTACGTGATTGCGATGTACGTTACTGCGAAAGTACGTGATTGCGATGTACGTTGTTGCGAAAGTACGTGATTGCGATGTACGTTACTGCGAAAGTACGTGATTGCGATGTACGTTACTGCGAAAGCACGTGATTGCGATGTACGTTAGCTGTTTATGTTTTAATTCTGTATGTATACACATTTTTATGTATACATACAGAATTTATATCTTTCTTTCTTCTTTTTTTCTTATTCTATTAGTCGCTTTAGTCGAGATCTCAGTGGTTACCCCTTTCTATCCGTATCATCTTTCATACCGTTTCTCTGTGATTTCTTAAATAAAACTGCTATCCATGTCAGGCCTTAAATTTTTATTTTTCTATTATAAAAATATCAAAAGTTGTTCAGGCTTCAGAATAGGCTCGACCTTAATAGAGGTCATCGCTCTTTCGTTGGTTGCTTCAACACTTGAGTATTACCGGCCATGAAATATTTCAGCTGTTGCCTCTATTTTGTGTTTAGTAAGTGTTAATTTCTAAAACCTTGTTACGTCTGAAAATTGCAGAAACTGTTATAAGAAGTTAAACTTCTCTTCACGTCTCCTTATTAGTGTACATATGTGTTCAAACGTGCAATGTTTGATATGTGGTTCCGAGGTGCGAAAGTTACCTCAGATAGAGTAAGTACTCTTAGCATGTAGTTGCTGAGTTTATACGTGCTTGAAGGCCTTAATTAATTAAGGCACTACAGGATAGTCCGGTTTAGTAGCCGAGTACTGGAGGTAGTCGGCTTGAATTGTGAGCTACCTAAAAAAACCGGCCAAGTGCGAGTCGGACTCGCGTACGAAGGGTTCCGTACCAATATCTATAAAAACGACAAAAAAGGTCACGTTTGTTGTATGGAAGCCCCCTTAAATATTTATTATATTCTGTTTTTTAGTATTTGTTGTTATAGCGGCAACAGAAATACATCATCTGTGAAAATTTCAACTGTCTAACTATCACGGTTCATGAAATACAGCTTGGTGACCGATGAACAGACAGACGGACTGACAGCGGAGTCTTAGCAATAGGGTCCCGGTTTACCCTTTGGGTACGGTACCCTAAAAAGGTGCGAGAGCTTTGTACCTACGACTTTTGTGACTGATCCTATTATACCTACAAACTTTCAAGACTTGGTTCTTATTTTAATAGTTTCGTATCATAGAAACGGGTTAGGGAAAGACAACAGATTCACAATCACAATCTGTCATTTTGTCTATTCTTCCGTCGACAAAACCCGTTTTTACTGTTGTCTATTGGTCATACTACGCGTGGGTATCGTTCACTTCCTATCTACTCATATATTGTACAGAATATATGAATCTATCAAGTGGCGTAAACGATATAAACTGGAATGAAAGTAGGTCCAAGTCTATATTTATACTGAGCGAAAGTACGTCTGGGATTGGTACTAGATTTATCGCTATTTGGGTCCATAAAGTTATATAAATGTTAGAAACATTGCACGTATAATTCAGTATTAAGTAGGATATAAAATACAAACATTCATTAGGTACCTAGATATAATTAGTTTTGTGTTCACAAAAATGTGTTCATAAAATAGAAGTGAGAGAGAAACTGTGTGTCGCTAACTGTTCCAGCAGTGTAGGTTTTGTGATTCTTAAACGATTCTTGTACGACACAAAAACATAATTATAATTTTAAAAAACTAAAGGAAATGAAATTGAATAAGTTAATGGTCATAATGATGCCGACATGTTGCATAATAATTATCGGAGGGAATGAAATATTTTAGGCTCTCAGACTAAATAAAAAACCAAGACAGAGCGCTGTCAACAGTGACGTGAGACCGGTTTTGTAAACATGTGTGCACTTAGTTTGGTGTAGTTTGATTGTAGTGTCATTTTATATAATTGTAAATGTGTGTGTGTGAGCGTGTATGCACAGAGCGGTGGTGTAGTTTTAGCATGCTTCACTGTATTGTTCGCAGCGCTCCGTCGTGGTTTTTTATTTGATCTGAGTTTAGACTATAATTTTTCATCGGACGAACACCTCCGTGATTAGAACCAAAAGTTCTAGAGCTACGTGCTCGCAAGCGTTACTGCTGAGCATGAGGTCCTGTTTTCGATTCCCGGGCAAAGTGTGTGAGAGTGGGTTTTGCCATCTGGAATTTCTCAGAAGTAGCCCAGAGTCTGGATTTGTGCCCGTTTGATAGCAATAGGCTCGCTCCCTTGTAAATTGGACTTAAACATAACTGGCGAAATGTGGGTGTGCATCTCTGTCTAAGCCTTCGGGGAAACAAGGCGTGATATTATGTGTAATTCCAAATTTACTGTCTACTTCTTTGGAAATAAGATCTCAGTGATTCAATAGACGAGCAATGCAACAAATCCACCCAAGCCGACAGAGTGTCCGATTGTTTTATCTATAAACATTATTCGCGGACCGCGGTTACTCGGTAATGAAACTTATTATACTCATGCTTAGTCCTCGATAATTATCCTGATTTACTATGTAGTCCCACTATATTCCATTGTGTACACGCGAATATTCAGAGAATAAATCCTGCAAAAAAAAACTTTTACGCTGGCAACTATAACCAGCTAATGTCATTCACTATTTTCGCGTCGTGTAGCGCACGTTACTTTAAGAAAATTATTTAATTTTCTCATAAAAACTTATTACTTTTGATTATTATCAACAACAAATAATGCCAGTCAACAAAATGTGGACAAAAATTGGAAAGAAACCGCTTAGGCGAGTTCGAGGGCGACTTCGGCTATAGTCGTCGTCGGCGTCCTTTTTTGAAGTCAATAATACAGGTCGATCAACAAAAGACGATTATTGTTGTAATTATTCGTAATCGAAGAAGAAAACAGGTATGTATGTGTGGAAAAAATTTCAGGGATTACGATTGATCGATTTGGATTGCAAAGCAGCAGAGGCTTATAATAATTATCCGCCATAATGCCAGTGCTCGGTCCATCCGTTCTTGTAAATTGTAACATGAAGTTCGTGTTACAACACAGTATAGTGCTCTGTGCAACATGCAACAGGACCTCGGGACTTGATCTCGAACCTCAAGTTGAGGAAAAAAGCACAAATATAATGTATACCTAGAAGTTCTATGGTATGCACTGCCTATCCACGACATAATGTTGTCTCTCGTGAAAAATTATTATTACAATAAGGCAGGAGCTCGAGCCTAGATCTCGAAACCTCAAGTTGAGGACAAAAGCACAAAATATAAATGTATACCTAGAAGTTCTATGATATGCACTCAAGAAAAATTATTATTACAATAAGGCAGGAGCTCGAGCCTAGATCTCGAAACCTCAAGTTGAGGACAAAAGCACAAAATATAAATGTATACCTAGAAGTTCTATGATATGCACTCAAGAAAAATTATTATTACAATAAGGCAGGAGCTCGAGCCTAGATCTCGAAACCTCAAGTTGAGGACAAAAGCACAAAATATAAATGTATATCTAGAAGTTCTATGATATGCACTCAATATTGTTCTCTCGTGAGAAGTTATTATTATTACAATATTGATAAAGCATCAGTTCTGTACACTTAGCATCATCAGACTTAGTTAGTCTATTGTGTGCATTGTAAATCATATCCAAGAACTAAAGGATAGTTCTATGAAATTGTATGAAGCAATGATAATGGCCTTGGGAAACCCGTCCAGCTCCAAGAAAACCTAAATGTTTTTACTTTCATAAAAATCATCTAAGATGACTAAGATTTAATAATGGTCAAGAAAGAAGATTTACTTACATAATGTAAAATGCATTTAATACTAGTAAACAGAATTTACTATGGCCGGATGCTTCAAAATTGAACATGAAATTTAGACAGCTAAGTGACCCAATTAAGGAAAACAACCAGAAGTTGGAAGACCACCACAGTAACTTGGAATTGCATTACCGCAGTGTAAACAGTATCTATAATTTGATAAAAAACAATCAGAACACAACGAATATTAAAATTCTCACTGATGTTTCCACAATTATTAAGCAACTTACTTTAATGATACCAGTTAAACTAGATAACAATCATGATTAAAACAACAGCCACATCTAAACGGGACAGTTTCCTGTTTGGTGAAAAGTTTATTATTGAACATGTCAAGTCTGGGTGATTAACAAGGCAGCTACAACTACATTGTTAAGTAAATGTAAGGGAATCTCCAATGCCCCCTTCACACTTGAGTCAAGCTGGGGGGGGGGGCAAGTACCAACCTAGGATCATGGGAAGCACCAACAGCAGAGGATTTCATCAGTCAAGACATACTGACAAACCTATATGTCAATTATAGAGGTAACGACAAATGCATGTCGCCTTAAATATTTTTTACTCTTGTTGGCCGTGATCTTTTTCACACTAGATAAAGTTATCTGGTCATGTTTGAAGGGATATAGAATTCCATTTAAGGACATTCCTACACAACATAACACCTATAAATTGTGCATTTTCAGAGTCTGAATATGTATTTAATACAACAAAATAAATTAGTAAGTTGTTACATTTGAGTGTTATTAATAAGTGTGCAGTGCGCACCTATCAGTGGACAATTTTATTTTTATTTTATTTTTTTAATCAAAAATGGTACACAAACTAAATGGAGGTACCAGTAAATCCAAAATGCCTGAATAAAATTTATCCATACACAACAGTTTAAAAAGAAAAACATAAGGAGTTTATGTAAAATGATCACTTGGGCACAATTGATTTATAAGATGTCTATTTTTTAATATCAGTGACCACTGGTGACTAAACATATTTGAGGGTTTATTGTAAAAACAATGAATTCAATTGTTTGTGCTTTGGCTTGTGTACTGCCCCACATCAGTAATATCTTACATTGATAATTTAATGAGGATAAAAATCTGTGTTTTATCATGAGGATTTTACTTGGATTGGAGAATTCTTTTAAGAATATTTAGAAAATTTTAGTAAAAGTATCAGGTTTTTGGAGTGTCATGGTTGTTGCATAATAATAAGGTTAAAACTAATCCAAAACCCAATCAAGTTACTGATTACGTAGGATTTGTGATTGATACAAAGTATATTATGACATTGTCAGTGACAGATATAAAGAGATGTTCATCTATTATTTTACACCTTATCCTATCAGCTTGTTGTCCAGTTCTGAGTTTTTTGGTTTTCTATATTTAAGTACCTACACTAGAATTTGGGAAAATCTAAAATGTGCAAAGTTAGTTTACCACAGTGACTTTGATTTAATTATGATAAATATGGAATGTATGAAAGATTTACTACAGTGGTGCATAATGTATAAAAACCCTGTAAAAATTGTCAAAATGAGATTGAAATTATTCAGATGCATCTCACACTTGTTGAGAAATATTTGTTTTGACAGTCGGATAGCAAATGGGGTTTGGAAAGACAAGGAAAATCATTTAAGTTTTATGGAACATTTTTGCTGCTTTTCTTGGTCTAGAATATTTTACTGAATACTTAAATGTATGCCAATTTTTAAGTTCAAACAATACTACAACCATAGATTATAATGGGTCAATTTAATAATCTTAATTGCCTGGCTAGGCATAATATGGCAGTGGTGTAAAGCCCGAAAAATGTGGATATCTGCATTTTATGTATAATCTAAAGACAGCATAGAAGCTGATCTTGAGTCTAGAAATAAAAACATTGATTGTGTGTCTGGGTCCTGCAGCAATTCAGGACATAGTGAGATCTTTTGGAACTCCTTTCTATTGATCTACATATTCGCTCCTAGAGCTGTAAGTAAGTGAGTGTAAGTGTGATAGATATGAGATATCTGTCCTGGCTTAGGGATCCACTTGTAGAAAATATAGATGCATTTACAGTAAATTGGGATTATTACCCATTATTTATGCATTACCACCATTTGCATTAACTTCAAAAACTATTCAAGAAGTAATGATGATGTTGTTTTTTGGCATCTTACTTTCTCCTATGAGACCATCACAACCTTGGTATCCATTTATTAATTTCATGGATAAATCACAGATTACAATATATAGTTTGAACCATCAAACCAATTATTGTTGTCACCTTCCAAAATGCTCCATCCTTTGCACTGCAGCTCTTTTCCCTGGAGGCCTGCATATTGTCAGGGAAACGTGTAAGAAGCAAATGATACCACATGACACCATTAAGGTCATGATATCTACAGTGTCAGACGGTACTCAGTAGCACTACAAAGTGGTGGATTTTTTGTATTGGAAAAAATATTCACGATTTTTCAATCACTAAAATATTAGAGTTTCTTACACAACAATTCAATAACGGCAGTTCATGTACTTCACTCAGCTCTAATAGATTTGCATTGTTATTGATCATAAATGCTGATGTAGGAACTGATCCTCTAATTAAGAGGTTCTATAGAGGTATCTTCATATTACGAGCAAGTCGCCCTAACTACAGTGATATGTGAGATCCATCAATGGTACTGAATTTTATACAATGATGGTACCCATTACAGCAATTATCACTTGACAAAGTAACCACATAGTAGGTAAAAATTATTTCAGGTCTTACTAGGGCTCAAAGAATATAACTTATCTGTAATTGAGACTTCATAACATCCAAATTATTGATTCAGGTGTTAACATAAAAATCACTGATTTGTTAAAAACATCTAAGACAGGAAAATGGCATCATATAAATAATTATTATGTTACCCTACTTTTCATATGAAACCTGACATTTGTCCTGTGATTGCATTACAATATTATATAAATTCTACGCACAAATTCTGAAAGTCAGAGTTAGGTAATACAAGAAAATTATTAATGCTTCATAATTATGTTAGGTAGCCAAACAATTAGTTATTGGATTAAACAAACAATGATGGACAGTGGCATAGATATCAAGATATTTATTCCTCATTCCACACGTCATGCTTCAATAGCGACTAGAGGTGTGTCAGAAGATAATCAGTATTTTTAAATCGGTTGTTTGGTCCATAGGATCAAAAGTTTTTTGCAAATCAGACCTTTGATTAGAGAAAATGACAAGTATATTTTTGCCAAGACTGTTGGTAATGTTGAGACTTGATGTAATTATTTCATAAATTACAATTAAGCCAAAGGAGTATACTAAATAAATACTTGGTTGTTGATAATTCGAATTAGAAGAGAATTAATTGAAAATGTTGAAAAGTTTTTTCCACTTACAATATAAGATTGATTTTATGTTATTTGAATGTTTTAGTGTGAAACAAATGTTTGTAATTTCCAACTTCATCTCTCTAAACATCTACATAGTAAATCAGGATAATTATCGAGGACTAAGCATGAGTATAATTACTAAATTAAACGAACTTACCTAAGTGAAGTTCTATTGTAATTATACGAAATGCTTAGTCCTCGATACTATGTTCCCTCCCAAGCCCTGAACAAGACCATAGTTTGTTTCTTGACCCTGGGATTGAAGTTGGGGAATTACTGTCTGTTAATTTTAATTCTCTCATTGCAGATTACTCTAAATAGAATGACATTAGCTGGTTATAGTTGCCAGCGTAAAAGTTTTTTTTTGCAGGATTTATTCTCTGAATATTCGCGTGTACACAATGGAATATAGTGGGACTACATAGTAAATCAGGATAATTATCGAGGACTAAGCATTTCGTATAATTACAATAGAACTTCACTTAGGTAAGTTCGTTTAATTTAGTAAATGTGAGTCATTCTCAGTGCGGCTGAGAAACTTACCGGACGTGTTGACGCGATTTATCGCAGACTTTAGTTTAAACGAGCTTCATGTTTGGAATTAATTGAGAGTTTGTTTTAAATGTCTTGCTATTTTGATACGCACAAAGAGATAGCTACCCCTTCATAATTTTCCTTTTGGTGTTATCTACTTAGTTTATTTGGATTTACTTAGTTCAGTTTATCGCTAATATAATTACATTTTTTAGGGTGGGCGCAGTATCTTTTTGATCGACTTCTAAAAGGACGAGGTTATCAATTCGGATGTTTATATTTTTTTGTTATGTTTGTTCCAAACATACTTCATCTTAGAATCCATTTCCTTCTTAGCTATTTACGCAATTCATCCATTTTTTTACCGACTTCTAAAAAGGAAAAGGTTCTCTGTTCGACTTTATGTATGTTTTTTTAATTAATTTATGTTCATCGATATTTTCGTCAATTATGGACCGATTTTGAAAATTATTTTTTCATTTGGAAGAGGAAGCTTGCGCGGTGGTCTCATATAAATAATATAAATCAACATTTATTTCAGAACCACTTCCATATTTGTTAGTAATAATGTAAACTTAACATATAAATGCAACTTATAAATTATTAACTTATTAATTATTAACTTTGCTCGGGTACTTTTTGAGTAAGCTTCAATAATATGTATTTTTACCACTTGGTCTATATAGATGATATTTTAAGTTCCTGTCACTGTTATTTACATCAAGTAGTGGTATTCGAATTTGTGTGGGGTAGGTACCACAACAAAAAAGTGAAAAACAAAAAAAAATAACCACTGCCAAGAAAAACACTACAACTTTAATTTTGGAAGACGGTGGCAAAACGAACATTCAAAACCTTTTTGTAAAAAGTTTTTTTGGTATAGTCTCTTTCAGTGAGTCAGTATTAAATCAAAATGAACCCCATGATAAAATTACTTCAATGTTTTGTCTTGCGTTTCCTCTGTATGTAAACCATTTGGAAGTCATTCACCCTGAACGTTGTTTGATTTGACACAATGAGGAGGTCGAGAGTCGCTTTCCCAATTATTGGTCTAAATGGCGTACCTAGTAAATTGTTTTGTAAAAGCTTTTAGAAACATTTAGTATATAAATTCTATCAGTGAAATGATTTCTCGTAAAAATTGTATTGAAATGTTTCTTTAGTTTTTGGGCAGCATCACCTAAAGAGACATTTAAAAAGTTTGGAACATCCCAAATTATTATTAAAAATTAAAAAAAAAAAAAAAAAATTAAATTTTTTTTTTTTTTTATGTTATTATTTGAGAATCTAAAGTTATTCTTGGATTGGATTAAAAATATACATGCGTAGATATCTACTACAAATATTAATTTGATAAGTACCCTAAATAGGTCCGAAACAATTATAGGTTTTTAGTAGAAAAATTAACTAAGGTGGAAAAACTTGTATCTAATAGAACTTTAGGAACCGCCTATTCTATGCAAGTGAATTGTTACATATTTAAAGCATTTCTTAAGAGTTGCCTAGTATGACACAAGTGCAAATGGTTTAAATACTTAGTAGTTCTTTATTTATGCAAATTAATGATAAATCGAAAGTAGTTCTAATTTGCAAGTATGGCGGAAGCTGGCGCGCCTGGCGACGACGCGACCGACATAAGCGGCGCCTGCGCCCGCGCAAACCACCGTAAAAGGATGCGAATACACAGTCGGGTTCCCATAAAACGGGTATTGGGTCCTGGTTTTATTTTTGGCCATAAATTGGTTGCCATGGGACGTTAACTGTTACTGTTTGCAATTATGTGTATGCTGGATGTCATTTTGAGTTAGTTGCCATCTTGCCATTTAATTTGTTTGGGAATGTATCTGCCTGGCTACTGCTATGAATACTTTGAGCATATTCTAGCTTAGCCTGCTCTTAGCCAATGCAACCTGCACCCAAATTGTGTAACACACTTTCAATCACAATGTGAATGTTTTTGACGTAAATTCGTAATACATTGCTTCATAGGGTTGAAAAATAGTTTGCTCAATAACGTATTGAATGTCGTTGAACTGTCAAAATAAAAAGCATTGCCATTCTTAACGTGTTACGTACCTCACAGGTAGGCCTAATCAATTAATTTGGCTGCAATTGCTAGGTAAGAAAGAAAGAAAGTAAGACAAATATTTTATGTGGGACACGCACAGGAAAATTCAAAGAATAATAAAAACTAAAAAGCAAAACTAAATTTTAAAATTTAAAAAACCCCCGACAAAAACAACGCATCTAATAAATTACTTTTTGTATAGCTAAGAACACTCTCGATCAAGTCACCTTTCAAACAAAACCACAAAAATCAAAATCGGTTCAGCTGTTTGGCAGCTACGATGGCGCAGACAGACACACAGATACACACGTTAAACTTATACCACCCCTCTTTTTCCGTCGGGGGTTAAAAAGGAGCATTTAAACTAAATAATAAAAAAAAACAATGACCTGTGCGAGGCCAAAAAGGCACTTATCTCAGCATATGCTGCAGTTTTTAATAAAGGCCAAAGTCCCGGGGTAAACGCTGAAATTCTAGATCTGACTTTGTGTGAAAAAAGACTGACTGCTTCCCTTTCTCATGGTGATTGTTGCTTTTATTTTTCTTAAAAAAAAAAGTCCAGTTTAAGTCTGGCCTTGTAAGTGCGTTATTTTTAGAACAAAGATACCTAATAAAGGCCTGAGACGAAACAATAGCTGCAGTGTTTTTCATTCTCTTTATAGGTATTTATAGGGTTTCTTGCCAGCCTGATGTTAATTAAAAACCTAACTGGTTTCAATGCACATAATACTTGTATTATGTGCATGCAATTATAAGCGCCAATCATAATGTCGTAGCCAGTTGCCAATTATACAGTGATTATACCAACAAGGACGTAAGCGCATCGTAGGTAATCATGTTATTACCACATAACTGCGGTTTGTTGACTTCAAGTTACGCGTAACTATAAACATTTGTGTATAAATAACTTAATAAATACAAGGCTAATTTAGAGAGATCATTAAGTTTTGTTTTAAGACAGAAATTATCGGGTTTTTAAAATCCTAGTTTTAAATCAAATAAGTATTTAAGGCGAAACCTTCAGGGTAGCTCGCGAAATTCAAATTTTCTTACGTTTTTTGCTATTTACAGGTCGGTATCGGGTTTTATGTAGAATAAAATATGATTCGCGACCGTAAAAAATATGGATTTACAGAATTAAAAGCATTAGAATCAGCAATATAACTTTTTTGTGACTTATATGTATAGGTAAATGCTTAATTATATACTAAAAGTATACATAATTAAAATTAAATAAACAACATTTTCCTGTATTCCATGATATCAATTTCATGTAAACAGTTCAATTATTACAAGAAAAACAATACATGATCTATACATGGTATTTGTTGTTCCCAGCAAATGGAACACGGACATGGGTCATTATGGTGTCACAAGGGAAGAGTTATCTATTAAACTAGTTTATACTAGTAAATAGTTGTGAACTTGTGTTAACCTATACTTGGTGAAGTGATAAGAATTCTGCTAAGCGAGTTTGCTGGGGGCATACCTACTGTAATATAACAAGAACAATGTTTGATAAACAAACAACTTTAAAAAAAAAAAAAAACTTAAATTTCGAAAGTCGGTGTCTTTACGTTTTATATTATCGTTTTTTGCCACCGACTTAAATATTAAAGTGATTTTTCTCTTTGTTACTTATTGTTATTTTTTGTAAAAAAATTTTTTTTTCACTTTTTTATTGCGGTAAAATCATATACCACTACTTGCTATGTAAACAACAGAGGCAAGAAGTATGATAACCGAGTGAATTAAATAATACCATTGAAGCTAACCCAAAAACTATAACCCAAGCAATGTTAATACATATTTATAGGAACTCGGCAAAATACTCTTTCGACCAAAAAAGAATCATCGAATCAGTTTACATCGCAGAGTATTAAATAAGGTCTAAGGTTTACATACATAAAGACGAATATAGAATATCTTCGTTTTTTGAAGTCGGATAAAAGGAGGAACTGAATTTGGAATACCAGCCTTTCTTATGTGCCAGGCCTATTCGCTAACCCAGCCAGCAACATTTTCCATTCAATAAAACCTTTTCATTTCAAACTTGCATTTTTATTCGACAATAAAAATAATACCTAGCTACACGTGCTCATAATTTTTCAACATACTTTGTAATGATAATCTTGTTTATTTATCTGGTTTATATGTCAGTTACGTTACAAAGTAACGTTTAACGCTGCAATCTTGATACCCAGGGGCATTCCAGTCAAGGCCTGTTATCAGTTCAGGAATGTGAACACAGAGGTACTGATTCTGCAATTCTCCGATGTAGGTCTAGCTTGCCAGCAATTTTACATTTATGCAATATCTACTACCCACACGGTTACATATGGCCCACATGCTCTTAGATACCTAGATACCTACCACATACCTTTTTATCTAGTAAATTGTAGGTATGTTCTGTTAAAAATAGAAAAACTAAAATTGATATTAGTAAACTAAGCTTTTGCTCTCATCTTCGCCCGCGTGGATGTCGGAAATTATCCCACGGGAACGAACAAATCTAGATCATGGTTTATCCGTGTGCCAAATTTCATCCAAATCCGTTTAGCCGTTAAGGCGTAAGGTAACAGACACACAGACAGAGTTACTTACGCATTCTTAAATTATAAAGGACTAGCTACGCCCCACGGTTTCACCCGTTAAGTCTCGATATCGTGGGAATATCGGGGTATAAAGTATGCAATGTCATGGTCTACCCATGTGCCAAATTTCATCCAAATCCGTTCAGCCGTTTTAGCGTGAAAGCGGAACAAATAAACTCACTTTCGCATTTATAATATTACTAGCTGTTGCCCGCGACTTCTTCTGCAATCCAGGATGAAAAGTAGCCTATATCGTTTTCCAGATCAAGGTCCACCTCTGGGCAAAATTTCATCAAAATCCGTTCAGCCGTTTTAGCGTGAAAGCGTAACAAATAAACAAACAAACTCACTTTCGCATTTATAATTAGGATGAAAGGATTGAATTCACTCACCAATCCTAGGCAGCACATGCGCTGAATGCCTCAGCATGGGCAAGGCGATGGGTCCCGGGATCTCGTTAAAAGGCCTGGCAGCAGCCGTGACCAGCTTCGGAGCGGTCACATTCCGTCGCTGTGGTGACGTCGACGTCTGCTGTGATGATGACCCGGCGATGTGCCGTCGTTGGCGGTTTAAACTAGAGACAAAGAATAATAGGTGTTGTTAAAAAAATCATCAAAACCGGTTCACCCAGTCGAAAGAGGTTGAAAGAAATTGAAATTGAGAACTCTTGAAGCTTTGAAGAACTCGGTTAAAACGCGTCTATTTTTAACCGAGTTCCAAAAGGAGGACGTTCTCAATTCGACTGTGTGTTTTTTTTGTATGTTTTTTACGCGAATACTCCGTCAGTTACGAATTGATTTTGATGATTCTTATTTTGTTTGGTAGGTCATCCTTCAGAGGTGGTCCCATATAAATATTAACTTTGCTTGCGTAGTTTTTGAGTTAGCTTAACGTATGTTTCCCACTTAAGCTATATGGATGATGTTTTAAGTTCCTTTCACTGTTATTTACATAGCAGGTATATGCAGGTATAGCAGGTGTGGTATATTCGAATTTGTGTGAGGTAAGTACCACAACGAAAAACAATTACAATAAAAAACCGACTTCCAAAAAAAACACTACAATGTGAAACATTGGTAACTAATTTTGAAAGTACGTGGCAAAAAACGAAAATTCAATACCAAAGACACCCGACTTCCAAATTTAGTTACACTTTGTAGTGTTTTTTTTGGAAGACTGTCCTTTTTTTTTTGTAAAAAGTTTTTTGTGCAAGCTTTTCAGGGACTTGAAGTGACTTGAAGTGTCTGAAATTATGGTAAAACTCTCAGTCCCAGATACCGCCAGTGTGTTCAGCATATCCCAAGATTCTTCAAAATCGATTGGCGACAAGTGCGTGAGGCTGATGCTTTAGTATTGGTTGGTAATATTCTCCAAATTCTGTGGGTGAAATATATTTATTGTTATTGGCTAGAGTGCCTATCTGTATGCACGCCTTTTAGGAGCTTTATGGAATGTCAAGAAAATATGGTAAAATCATATGGTAAAGTCACAGTGCCCAATATGTTGGATCGTGTGTTAGCATTAATCGCGATTCATAAAACTGGCGAGATGTCGTAGCTTTTAATGCCAGATGTAACAATCCTTTCCGAGCTGTGCCAGTGAAGTAACCTTAAAACATTTTAATCTAATAGGTAGTTCCGCTGTATGGCGAAAACATTACTTATCTAAGCTAATCTAAGTACCTAACCGTCGGGCCACTTTGACTTACTAATGAAATTGCTATTACTTGAATTCGAATTTTAATCACAAGTTCGTGACATTTTGTCACGGTTATGGCACTCGTAACAGAGACTAGACGTCTTCATTATACAACTTACAAGCCTATACCACCTCAGCTGAAAGTATCGCGCTAGTTTTATCGCGCTCGCACCATACTGCTCGCGGACTGAGTGAGAGCGAAACGGAGTGGGGTGCTGGCGGCTCCAAGTCTCGAATAGTTTAGGTAGTAGCTTATTACGTTCAACCTAAAGGTAATTTAAAAAAAACGTAGTTATTATGCAGTTTCATGATCTAATATGAAGTATTTTTTTTAATACCTGCCGCGGTTTATTGTTCTTAACATTAAACCTCAACTCTATCATATTATTATTTTATAGTTATTTCAAAACTAGTGCTGCAGTATTTTCGATATAACGGAGGATCATGCTAAGCAATTTGAGGTAGTATAGGCACTTAATTTTGTTATTTCCGCTCATTGTAAGGTTCACTTATAATAATCATACGCGTGATAAGATCATAACGTTTTAATTGCAGTCAGGAGATGCTGATTTTCCACAGTGTCTTGTGTTTTGAAGTTTTCGACCCATAGGAAATTAATTTAATCCAAGTGGTAAATGCGACCTGTGCGAGGCCAAAAAGGCTCCTACATAAGCAAAATGCTGCGGTATTTAAAAAAATAACAGCCGCACGGGTCGATCCGTCAGGATAAGCTACGGGGTTGGTCCGTGGATGAGTGACCATCTTTACATACCGAGACTCCTCCGTGCCTCAGAAAGCACGTTAAGCCGTTGGTCCTGGCTGTCATTTGTGGATCTTCGACATTCGTTGCGGGTCGTCAGAAGTCCGAAAGTCTGACAACCAGTCTTGCCAAGGGGTATCGTATTACCCAGATAATGGGTTGTGGAGGTCATATAGGCAGTCGCTCCATGTAAAATACTGGTATTCAGCTGCATCCGGTTAGACTGGAAGCCGACCCCAACATAGTTGGGAAAAGGCTAGGCAGATTGACTGGTCAATGAGGATCTTTGTACCTACATACATTAATGGAACAGTCCCGTGACTAACAGACTATGCAATAAACTACTGCAAATTGAATCCTTACTAATATTATTATTATTAATAATATATATGTTTAAATATCTCGGGACCATGGGGTCCCGGTCTTTTGGAAGGCGTGCGATGGGCCGAAGCCAACTCGCAGAGGCCCCTTAGACAATTTTAAATGGGATGAGGCACAAACCGACGATTATCCCTGTATACACTATGAAAGTACACCCAAGGGTAACCCCCGGATGGTGTAGGACTGTTGCAGAACATGGAAACAAAACATATTGGGCTATGGGTTTGGGTGGCTATAGTGGACTGGTTACCTAAAACTATTATTAATAATATATATTATTATTATAAATGGGAAAGTGAGTTTGTGTGTTTGTTACGCGTTCACGCTAAAACGGTTGAACAGATTTGGATGAAATTTGGCACATGGGTAGACCATGACCTGGAGAAGGAAATTCGCTACTTTTCATCCTGGATTACAGACGAAGTCGCGGGCAGCAGCTAGTAAATAATATTCTTAATACGTATGGATTATGAATATTATTTAGATTACGATTACTAAGTACACACGCTACACATCAAGCTATGAATTTCCAGTTTATGCGGATCTCGCATTGGATAAGGTTTCCGTACAATGCGAGGCCAGCTTATACTGGAATTGTATAGCTTGATGTGTAGCCGTGTGTACATACAAAATATACAAATAAATAAATTGAAATGTCTGTTTTACGAACAGACATTTCTGTCTAAATAACAGATTTTTACTAAATGCAATATGAAAGTAAACTGTACATATGTATAACAATAAAACAATTTTTGTCTTTCTGTCTGTCTATTTGTTTTGGCTAAAATTCGAAACGGCTGGTCCGATTTTGACGGGAACTTAACTGGAAAATAGCTAAGATGTTATAAAGAGTAACTTATGCTTTAACTTACTTTTATTTTAGAAAAAGCATTAGGGTCTACTAATTTCGTCTATTCTTCCGTCGACAAAACCAGTTTCTACGGTGGTCATGCTACGCGTGCAGGGCGAAGCCGCAGCCAGCAGTAGTAAATAATATAAAATAACACATATATTCCTTCTCCAAAACTTAAACTATTCAAAGAAGAGACGAAGTTTTTGTACAAACGGAGTCGGACTCAAAAACGATACTAATGTGAATGAAATAATTTTGTTTGTGCATAATTAAGAACCTGACTTCATTACTAATGAAGCAATTAAACATGGATGTGAAATACTAGCATCAGCACTGGCCTCATTATTTAATTTAATACTTAAAACTGCGAACACACCTGCACAATGGTCAGAATCCATTATAATCTTGCTCTATAAAAAAGGAAATCCTAATGACATTGGCAATTACAGGCCAATAAGCCTTCAACCAACTGTTTACAAACTCTTTTCTTCCATAATTAATCGAAGAATATCTGAAAAAGAGACAGCCCATAGAGCAAGCTGCCTTTCGTAAGGGATATTCAACCATAGACCACATACACACTCTGGAACGTATTATTGAAAAATACCAAGAGAACCGAAGACCGCTCTACATAGCCTTCATAGATTACCAGAAGGCTTTTGACACAATTCCTCACACAAGTATATGGAAAGCATTAAGTAAGCAAGGAGTAGAAAATGAGCATATAAAAGTAATAAAAAGTGTATATAACAAAAGCGTCAGTAAAGTTAAACTGGAATCAACTGGCCCCGATTTCAACATCAATAGAGGAGTGAGACAAGGGGACCCAATACCTCCAAAACTATTTATTGCAATATTGGAATCAATTATAAATCAATTAGACTGGAAAGAGTACGGCTTGTACATCAAAGCAGAATATTTGAGTCATTTAAGGTTCGCGGATGACTTGGTATTGCTATCTGAAACCGGTGGCAACTTAGAGCGCATGATACAGTCATTACACGAAGCTAGCAGACAAGACGGATTATAAATAAATTTGACAAAAACAAACACCATGACAAACAGTTATAAAAGAACCATCTCATTAGAAAACAAACCATTACGGTACGTGGAACAATATATCTACTTGGGAAAGCAGATAGCATTGGACAGCAATAGCAACGAACTAGAGGTGGAGCAGAGCAAGAATTACGTGAAATAAGTTCTGGAGCTACAGAATAGTAATGAAAAGTAACATGCCCACCGAAGTGAAAAAGAAAATGATGGACACTTGCATTTTACCATGTCTTACATATGCTTTGCCAGACGTGGAAATTAACGAATAAAATCAAGAAAAAAAAAAAACTTTTTTACAAAAAATTACACCGACGAAAAAAGAACTGAAAAGCGAAAAATAATAAACGTTATAGTGTAACTAAGCTCCTAAACTGATTAAAGTAACAAATTTTGAGGCGGCGCCAAACAAACAAACAAATTAATTACATAATTCTAGCGTGTATTAGGTTAAAGACCTGGAGTTGATGATGAGTGGTTGTGTCATCAGAACTATGTATGTGTGCGAAATTTCAACAGAATCGGTTCACAGTTGAAAATCCAGTTGGTGAAAAATAAATCAACCCCATTTTTTCTACCTTTAGGGGTGGATGTATAGTTTCCGATTTTAAATGGGACCAATTTCGAGGTATAGCCTTCCCAATAAAAAAATAATTTTTCAAATCGGACAACTCACTACAAAGTTATGCGTGGTCATACATAAAAAAACAAAAACAAAAAAAATATACGGGTCGACTTGAGAACCTCCCCCTTTTTTTTCGTCGGTTAATAATAACGTGCCAGAGGGGAATGGAACGTAGCATGCTCAATATAAGAAAAACACACAGAATCCGTCATACAAAGATAAGAAGCATAACCAAAACAGTAGATGCGCTCAAATATGCTCAAAGATTGAAATTCAAGTGGGCTGGCCACGTAGCGCGACTTAAAGATGAGAGATGGACATCTAAAGTAACTACATGGGAAGGTCCACAGGGCAAGCGGCGCGTCGGTAGACCGTACACGCGCTGGGAGGACGACATTAGAAAAGTCGCTGGACCGCACAGGATTTATGTCGCCAGAGACAGAGACAAATGGAAATCTTTGGAGGAGGCCTTCAACTGAGAGGGATCCATGCATATAAAAATTAAATTAATAACTTGAATATCCTAAAAATAACAATAATTTACCAATAATTATGATATATTTGAGTATTCCAATTTTTCTATTCTATTTTTTGTAATATTTCAAAGGAAGATAATAATAGTCAAGCATGTGATTTAAAATTAATTATTGTAAATTATTTTGTAAAGGCATGGAATAAAAGGTTTTTTTTTTTTTTAAATGTTTGTAATTAAGAACTTGCTGTTCATTAAAAGTTTACTTACTACATTTTCTTCATTCTTTTAACAAGTTAGGTGTTCGTGACAGCTAAAAATAATTACGAATTTAATTTAATATAACGAGGCCACCTCAAGACAATAGTAAGAAAAACCGGCCAAGTGCATGTCGAACCACGCACAATGAAGGGTTCCGTAGTTGGGATGAATTTATCCAACAAACTTAACATTGTAGTTGAAAAACTTGTTCTCCCATACAAAATGTATGGCAGAACATGTTTTTGCAACTGCAAATTAAAGTTGGTCGATTATTACTCTGTAACTGGTGGAGCCTTCGTAGCGGTGATAGCTTTTCTTTTAATTTCGTTATAGTATACTGCCGTGAATATTTTCACATTTCCAAACGCAACCATTTAGCTGGCAGGGGGGGGGGTACACTTGACTCTAACAAAAATTTGCACTTTAAAGCTTAATATTCCGCAAACGGATCCCAGAATCCAAAAATGGCTTTCACAAACTCCCATTATTTTTAAACGACCTTTCCAACCATAACCCACACCATGGGATTGACGAGAAAATAAAAAACAATCCCCACATAAAATGCTGGGGAGTCACCCAAAAAAAAAATTTTTTTTTACCACTTCCGGCGTGTTTTATATGTATATACATACCAAATTACAGCTTTCTAGTACCAACGGTCTTTGAGCTAAGCCGCGGACAGACGGACATGGCGAAACTATAAGGGTTCCTTGCTGACTACGGAACCCTAAAAAGGAATACATTTCAATTTTAATCAGCTGCTCCATTTCATATTTTTTGTTGGTCTTCGTTATTATAATTATGGTTTTATTTGCATTTGATGTTGTCTGCCGCATATCGAATGAGTCATGGACCACCATGTGGGTCCCAGAAAACTAGAATTTTTTGATCTTATGAAGCAATGGATTAGACATTTGCTTCAAACCATTCAAATTCTGATTGATCGTGTATTATACGCAATTATGGTGCTGTTTCATAACCAGACAGACTGTAGATTCTAAAAACCAACATTTGAAACAGGTTGCAGTAAAGAAATATGTAAGTAGGTACTCATTTACATAATAAAATGCGATTCAATAAAGCAGCCAAAATTTTACATAACCTGGTAAACTGAATTGGGTCAATGTCCACAATATGTCACGAACAGCGGTCTGCAAGTCTGCAAGCGATTGAATTAAAACAACCGGGTTTTAATCAGGGCTAAAAATAAATGCAGTCTTGTGCACTTAGTCACGTCTGTAAATATATTTGTTATGGGTGCAGTTGCACTTTATATTCATTATATCATATTATATATTATATTATTATTATTATTTATTCATTTTTTTTATAGTCATCATCCTGTCAGCCGAAAGACGTCCAATGCTGGACATATGTCTCCACTAAGCACCGGCACTTCGACCGGTTCTGTTCTTGTCTCATCTATCGGATTTCTGCTGCCTTCACCAGGTCTTCCGACCTCCTTGTGGGAGGCCATGTAAGGCTACATCTTCCGGTCGCGACTCCAGAACCTTTCGGCCCCATCGGCCATTTGTTTTGGAAGCAAAATGCGCTGCCCATAGCCACTTAAGTTTGACATTTCTTTGGGCTATGTCATTTACCTTGATTGACTCCAGTTCTCTTTATTTCTAATTCTATCACGTAGGGAACAAGTTTTTTTGAAAATAAAAATTCTTGGTTTTTAATACACTAATAAATCTTGTTAAAATATACAACAGATTTTATTTTCACAGTTTACAATGCTGTATTCGTTATGAAAAACCTACATTTAATGTGAACCCTCCGGGAGGGCTTCCTGTACTCAAACTCAAACTCAAACTCAAAGCATTTATTTCAATTAAACCATTCACAGGCACTTTTGAATTGTCAAGGAGTCGTGTACCCTACTGAACGTGTTACCGTTGTACCGTAGTACCCACTGCTATGATAATTACGAGTAAAGTTATCAACTTTCAAGTCTAGTTATCTAGTCGTCTAGCAGACCTCCAAACTTCGGAAGTACGTACAGATAAAAATCTATTAGCATGTATAGGAAGTACATTAAATACCTATGTAAAAGCCGAAGACTGATACCTAGTAGATTAGATATTAATGATCTTAGAAGCCACAAAAAATTAGCTAGACTATTCTGTTATGGAGCAATTTTGTTTTTTCTGGTATCAATTCAAAGTCACTATGCAAAACGGTCCGCTGGTCAATGACCTATTAAAAACTAATGTCTGAAATCTCCGAGCTAGACACAAAAAGGTAAATAAGAACTAAAGATTCAGGGTCACAGGAATTTAGGAGTAATGATTGTTTAGAAGTACACACCCAAAATGTTGGCTAATTCTATCTATTATAAGATTTACAAGCCATGTGGCTAAGAAATGACAGCCGCACGGGTCGATCCATCAGGTTAAGCTGCGCTTGCCGGGGTTGGTCCGTGGATGGGTGACCATCTTTACATATCGAGATTCCTCCGTGCCTCGGAAAGCACGTTAAGCCGTTGGTCCCGGCTGTCAATCGTGGATCTTTGACAGTCGTTACGGGTCGTCACAAGCCCGAAAGTCTGACAATCAATCTTGTCAAGGGGTATCGTATTACCCAGTAACTGGGTTGTGGAGGTCAGATAGGCAGTCGCTCCATGTAAAATACTGGTATTCTGCTGCATCCGGTTAGACTGGAAGCTGACCCCAACATGGTTGGGAAAAGGGTAGACAGATGATGATGGATCATTTCAGCCGAAAGACGTCCAATGCTGGACATAGGTCTCTACTAAGCACCGGCACTTCGACCGGTTCTGTTTTTGTCACATCTATCGGATTTCTGCTGCCTTCACCAGGTCTTCCGACCTCCTTGTGGGAGGCCATCTTCCGGTACGCGGTCGCGACTCCATAAACTTTCGTCCCCATCGGCCATTTGTTTTGGAAGCAAAATGCGCTGCCCACAGCCACTTAAGTTTGGCATTTCTTCGGGCTATGTCATTTACCTTGGTTGACTCCAGTTCTCTTTATTTCTAATTCTATCACGTAGGGAACAAGTTTTTTTGAAAATAAAAATTCTTGGTTTTTAATACACTAATAAATCTTGTTAAAATATACAACAGATTTTATTTTCACAGTTTACAATGCTGTATTCGTTATGAAAAACCTACATTTAATGTGAACCCTCCGGGAGGGCTTCCTGTACTGAACGTATTACCGTTGTACCGTAGTACCCACTGCTATGATAATTACGAGTAAAGTTATCAACTTTCAAGTCTAGTTGTCTAGTCGTCTAGCAGACCTCCAAACTTCGGAAGTACGTACAGATAAAAATCTATTAGCATGTATAGGAAGTACATTAAATACCTATGTAAAAGCCGAAGACTGATACCCAGTAGATTCGATAATAATGATCTTAGAGCCAAAAAAAATTAGCTAGACTATTCTGTTATCGAGCAATTTTGTTTTTCTGGTAACAATTCAAAGTCACTATGCAAAACGGTCCGCTGGTCAATGACCTATTAAAAACTAATGTCTGAAATCTCCTAGCTAGACACAAAAAGGTACTAAACAAGAACTAAAGATTCAGGGTCACAGGAATTTACGAGTAATGATTGTTTAGAAGTACACACCCAAAATGTTGGGTAATTCTATCTATTACAAGATTTACAAGCCATGTGGCTAAGTAATGACAGCCGTACGGGTCGATCCATCAGGTTAAGCTGCGCTTGCCGGGGTTGGTCCGT
The DNA here is from genome assembly GCA_949152455.1 of Lithophane leautieri. Taxonomy (NCBI): domain Eukaryota; kingdom Metazoa; phylum Arthropoda; class Insecta; order Lepidoptera; family Noctuidae; genus Lithophane; species Lithophane leautieri. The sequence continues at coordinate 13,558,630 of OX424476.1, read as the reverse complement.
GGATGGGTGACCATCTTTACATATCGAGACTCTTCCGTGCCTCGGAAAGCACGTTAAACCGTTGGTCCCGGCAGTCATTTGTGGATCTTTGACAGTCGTTACGGGTCGTCAGAAGCCCAAAAGTCTGACAACCAATCTTGCTAAGGGGTATCGTATTACATAGTTACTGGGTTGTGGAGGTCAGATAGGCACTTGCTCCATGTAAAATACTGATATTCAGCTGCATCCGGTTAGACTGGAAGCCGACCCCAATATGGTTGGGAAAACGCTAGGCAGATGATGTGCCCTACGGGGGACGGGTAGGATGAATTTTCAAAAATCCTTCCTTTATGCTCACCCTGTATAAGGAACTCTTGTGCAAAATTTCATGCTTTTAGACCTAGCTGTTTAGGCTGTGCGTTGTCTGTCATTGAATATAAGATTTTGGCGTGTCTCATTGTCTTCAGAAGATTTGTCACAATAGAGTTTTGTTCAGATTATTATGACAAATCTTTGTCTTTCTAGAACGCTATCTCTGCTCGCTTGCTCTTTCTGCTTTTCAGGTTTACAGAAAAAGTATTATTTTTGACAACTTCTGTAATGAACATTTTATTAAGTACATAACAGAAGTTTTATGCAAGCATATTTATTTATATCGTCGGTTCCATTTACGAGGCGATTCTGTTTTGTTTTATTTTTCGGAAACCAGTTTTATTTCGTAACATCATTTGGTTCGTGTTTACATTATAACGACTTCTTATATTGACCTTTATTCCCCGAAAATAAAATCTGTTTTGGTTCGCAATGGTGTATATGCATATGCCCTTTTGGTTTATTGTGGAATTTGCGAGAATGCGGCTGGAGCATAAAACGAACTTGATGCAAAACGCACCCACGAACACAAGTTCAAGGGCAGTAACGTACAGTTGCGACTGCAATACGATAGTAGGTATCAATTAACGTTTATGTTGGTAATTATATAAGGAATTTGAATAAGTCTGGAGTTAAACCAGCGATGTATAACATTGTACAGCGATAGAACAGCTTTATGAAGTCAGATCGCATTCAGATTTTGAATAAGGAAGGAGTTTTGTTCTTTATTTAGAAGATTGATTATTTTTAAAAGCAGGTTTTACTGTATTCTCATAATTACGTAAAAGTTTTTAATTTGCATTGCTAATCGGTCCTTTGTGGTTTTTGTTTCATAAAATGGTGACGCAGCAGTCTTGTATACATTTAATTTCCGAGTATTAGAAAGTAACATTGTGGTAAACTGGATTTGAGAAAGTATTTACTTGGGTTTGCACTTCGGTTTTGCAGTTGCTCACATGCAAAACAAATTACAAGTTATGTAGGAAAGAAATGATTGCTTCATTACTAAATTGCATTAAAGCAGGCTTTTTATAACCCATTCAATTGGAAGGAAAAATAATTAGTAAAAGAGGTAAAAGTTTTGGAAGTAGTTTTAAGCATTTGACTAATTATTGCACTGCACTGCTTTGTAATTAGTTAAAATGGAAAAAAAAAAAAAAACAATAATGAAACAATAATTTTCGGCCAGTGTGCCAAGGTTCTTCACCATTGTTTATTTAAAATCTCTAAGGAGGTTCACATACAGAAAATGTAAACGTCGGTGCACTGGGATTATAAATAGTTTACGAAGGAACAATGATAGCAATGATAATAAAAAACAAAAGACGTAGACAGGTTACCTACTCAACATTCGATCTTCAAAAAACGGCACAATGTCACAGTATTAGATGACACGTGGAAGCAGGATGGCATGTCGTAATTATCGGTAGCGAAAAGAGAAAAAACGAAGAAAATGTAGCTACTTAGCCTTTGGACGCCACTTGCGGAGCATTTATAAACTATCTACCTCTTTTTTCCCGGACTGCCAAGGAAGGGTTATGTTTCATTGGTTATACGTATGTAAATGACATAGCATCACTGTCTGCTACCTTGGTCTCCTTAGTTGAGCTGGAACTTAATTAAATTTTAGTTCAGCGACTGTAGCAGAATTTTAGCGTAACGAAACAGCTGCATCTAGTTGCTGTACCTACCAACATAAAGGTGATTGACTGTAAGCAGGCCCACGTTATGGTACCGTATCAAGACTATTTATCAATCAAAAATCAAAATCAAAATGTTTTATTTCGCATTAGCCTACCTGGGCAGTTATGAAACGTCAGAAGCTAGGTGCAGGGTTCCAATTGGTCGTTTCCTATGGAGAAGAGCCGGCAAGAAACTCTACGGTTACTCTTTTAAAAATAATTGGCTGTTACAATATTTTCGTATTACAGTGGGAGGACAGTGTAGGCCTTTCAACAAGTACCAGGTAGGTACTTAACAAAATAGAAAATATTCAACAAATCTACAGTGCACTAAGCCTACAACGTCCTCACATTGACAAGATAGAAAGGATCTTTATAAAAGATAAATAAGATAATAAAGATAAAAACTTATTTAAACCAAATGACATGATTGCCATTACAAAAATTCATATAAGTATAGGTAAATATCAATAAATCAATATTTATACATCAATAATCTGGATAGGGCCAGAATCAAAGACATGAATCACGATATTGTGAGCAGCAGGATTTAGTGTACACACGGCTACACATCAAGCTATACATTTCCAGTATAAGCTGACCTCGCATTGTACGGAAATCCTATACAATGCGAGATCAGCATAAGCTGGAAATGTAAAGCTATACATTTCCAGTCATGATTCATGTCGTTGATTCTGGCCATAACCAGATTAATCAATAATTATGTACACACGTGTGTACATAATTATTGATAAGTGAGCAAAATAGGACAAATCCTTTACAGAGCATCATTGCTTATTATTGCAGTTTCGTGGGAAAGTGTACAGTATACCTACGCAGCGGTCATCTCATAACATGACTATGTTATGAGAATAGAGACCATGACTGTATTATGAAAAGGAAGCTGTGGACTTTTTATATTATACTAGGTGATGCCCGCGGCTTCACCCACGAGGATGTCGGTTATTTTATACTAAAACCTTTCTCGAGAACCACTCTATCCATTGGTGAAAACAACATGAAAATCAGTGCAGTTGTTTTTGAGTTTATCGCGAACAGACAGACAGACAGACGGACGCGGCGGAGGACTTTGTAATATGTAGTGATGGATGTCGGTTATTATATACTAAAACCTTAATCGAGATCCACTCTTTTCATTTGGTGACTACAGCATGAAAGTCGGTGCAGTAGTTTTTGAGTTTATCGCGAGTAGACAGACTGACAGACGCGGAGGAGGACTTTGACTTCAAAAAAAGGAGGAGCTGATCCTATTTGAAAGCTGATTTTTATTAACTTTGCTTGCGTAGTTTTTGAGTTAGCTTCAATAATTACCTACGTATTTTTTTCTCTCAGTCTATGTAGACGATATGTTATTTGACACAATCACTGTTATTTACAATAAGAATTTGTGTGGGGTACCTACCCCACACAAATTGAAAAGACTTGAAGAGCAAAGACACCGACTTCCGAAATTAAAGTTGTTTTTCACATTGTAAGAGTTTTTTTTTGGAAGTCGGTTGTTTTTTTTTTTGTAATATAATATGTAGTGATGGGGAAATTTTGGTACTCTACCTACGATTTGTATTTTTGTTGTAGTATTTTCTACTCAGGTGACATAACATTACATAATATTTTACCGACTTAGTATTCGGCACACCTATTAGGCATATAAGTGCGAAAAAACTTGTTTATCAAATCAGGTTTTGGAATGTAGACGCAATAGAGCAACGTAAACATAGCTAGGTAATTTATTCGCGAATTTTAAATAACTTTTTAAAGGGTTAGGCAATTATAATGGGATAGATAAATGCCCACAGTTCGCCCGAGACAGGTATACAAGGATAAAAAAGGATTCACTAATATAACAACAGACAACTCAGAATTTTGTTGTTTTTCTTTTGTTAAAGTTGAATGAAATTATAAATAAAACATGCCTGACCTAAAAATGAATAAATATCTCAAGTTCACCGCTGCGTGCATTGCCCTTGTCCAACTAATAAATGTAGGTATGTGTTTAGATAACTCCACTGTTTTTTTACTTGTACACACAAAAAAGTAGTAGGTATGCAAAAGGCACGTGTTGTTTTTATTGTGCTACCAGCTGCTAACAACCCGTACTGGGCCTGTGTGGTGGATTACGGCCCACTCCCTCTCACCGAGAGCAGGCCTGTGTCCCAGCAGTGGGAACATTATAGGCTGATTATGCTATGGGTCGATTCATCAGGTTAAGCTTCGCTTGCCGGAGTTGGTCCGTGAATGGGTGACCATCTTCACATACCGAGACTCCTCCGTGACTCGTGAAACACGTTAAGCCGTTGGTCTCGGCTGTCATTCGTGGATCTTTGACAGTTTTTACGGGTATTCTCGTTCTGATAGTAGATAATCTGCAGAATTCAGCCCGAAGCGTCTCCGTGCGATACACTTTTGAAAAGACGAATCTGATCGGCGTAGACGTAAATTGGACTTAAGTCAGACTTATTAATTCCATATCCTTACATGTTATAAAACAAAGTCCGCCGCTTCGTCTGTCTGTCGTCCTGTACGCGATAAACTCAAAAACGACTGCACCGATTTTCATGCTGATTTCACTAATGGATAGAGTGGTTCTCGAGTAAGGTTTTAATATATAATAACCGACATCCACGCGGGCGAAGTCGCGGGCATCAGTTGGTTTAAATATAAACGGAGTCAGAAAGATCACTTAGTCAGTTATGTGTGACGAATCAACCAACAATACTCGAGCGAGCAATGTGTTTGATCCATAAAGAGGACACAAGACACAATACATGCACTTTGGACTTCAGTCAAGCATGCCAATTCCGAATCAAATAAGTAAGTACCCGGGTGGAACCGTTAAGTGCAGGAGATTAATAAATCAATGTGTCATTGGGTTTTTCCATCAGGAATTTCTTAGGAGCCTTGATTTGTGCCCGGTTCATGGCAATAGGCTCGCCCCCTATAAAACTGGCTACACTACTGGCTATATATTTTTTATTTTATTTTATTTATTAGGGACAAAAAACAGTTACATGTTAAGGTTAAAAATTATGAGCTGTAACACAAATAGGTAAACATATAACCCACACCATTGTCCACGAGTTAATAGATGAATAAATCAGGAACGGAAATGTATTTACAATATTATCTTATTATATTTAATTGAATTTAAAAATTATTGATAGGTTAAGATTGTGGTGAAAGAGTATTTATAGCTAGAGTTTTAAATTTTTTACTTGAAAGAGAGAAGACATCTATGTCCATGAAGTGCGTGTTATAGGTTTCAACAAGTTGATATAGGGGTATATGTGGGTGTACTATAGGTACATCTCTGCTTAATCCTTCGAGGATTACAGGCATGATATTATGTCTTATGAATAAATAATGTAAATATGGTTTTATGTGCATATACAAGTAGTAGAACTAGGAGCTTATAGGTAATTAGTATCCCATAGTTGGGACCTATAGACTGGGGACCTCCAATATAAAGAACCTATCGAGTGGTACTCAATAAACGCACATTGGACTCTAGCCAGACACAATAACTTCTTATTTCATTAACAAGCTAACTGCTGGAACTATTTAAATGACCATTCGACAATCGCTGCATATACATATAATGTTGTTCAAGAAGTTGGAGACCATATACATAACTTCGGATAGATAGATAGAATATTCTCTATTATGTAAACTATAAAATTTCGGAATATACATTCAGAAACTGTACTTGGACTGTAGCCAAACAAGCTAACTTCGCCAAAGAGGTGTTACCCACATGTTCATGTTCATTTGTTGACATTCAGCGATTCGACAGTATTTGTTGAACAACAAAGTCGACCCGAAGTAAATACTAGACATATTTGGCAAACTTCGTGCGGCATTTCGGGTCGGCTCGGCACAATTCGAGCTATACCGAGCGGGTTTCTCCTGAATATAATATCTACATCTTCGAATTTGCCGTCCTGTTCGTGCCGAGCCGAACATGTGTACAGCAGCCATCACTGTTAAGTGTGAGCGACAAATCCTAAAATTCAGCCTATCGCAGTCCACTGCTGGACATAGGCCTCTCCCAGGGTGCGCCACAACACTGTCCTCCGCCTTTTGCATCCAGTCTGTCCCAACTCCCAGCAACCTTTTTAAGGTCGTCGATCCATCTAGTTGGGGGATTCCCACACTGCACTCGCTGATACGAGGTCTCCACTCCAGGACTCGTCTGCTCCATCGGCCATCGGTCCTTCGACAAGCATGGCCAGCCTACTGCCACGTCACCTTGGTTCTCTGCAAGCTATCGTAACTCTGGTTCTTATCCGGATAATTTCATTCCTGATTTTATCCTTCAAAGAAACTCCAAACATTGCCCGCTCCATAGCACGCTGAGCGACCTTAAATTTGTTGATCAGCCTGACTGTCAGTGTCCACGCGTCGGTACTGTAACGCTTGGGAGCGTTATCTAGGTGTGAGGGTGTGTGTGAGGTGGCAAATCCAAAGACGGCGAGGGTTCCAAGGGGGTTTATTATAATATTTAATTTATAAGAGACGCGTACACTGTTCGGTAGCTAAGCTAGACTCATCAACTAAAACAAAATGCATTCCTAACATATTTTAATCTGAATTGTTGGAACGTTCGAAAAACAGGGCTGCCCTCTAGCCAGCCTGTACCACGCGAGGTTGCGTCTCGCATCCGAACTCCTTACATGAGCTACGCCCACCCTTGAATAAAAGGATTGGCGTAGTCTGAAAAACAAGACTTTTATTCATAACGTTCAAACAATCAGGCCCTTCCTACCTATGCCTATCAGAAAAATTACCTAACGCCAGGAAAACACACACACACGGGTGAGGTCTTTCTTTTGCAGAAGAAGGCTTAACTCAGGACGAACGATAAACACCCCGACGCGTGCCAATTAAATTGAAAGTTAACATGTGCCATAATGCACCCATAATAGCAAACGTCGTCATGTTTAAACCTCGTCATACCAAAACTGGCGAAAAAGATATGACGAAGCCTCAAGAAGGAAACACGATGTGATAATTCACATCTACCCGGAAGGGGTTTATAAAAACATGAAAACAACATCAAAAACTTTTAAACCATCAGACGCAAATGAGCCCAAGGGAATGAAAGGTTCAGATGAATGCCTTCAACAAATTAAATTAAATTCATGCTCGCACTCCAGAGAGACAAAAATATAAAAACCTTACTATAACCCATTAGCATATTAAAAACCAAATTGTGGGTCCTCAACCAAAAGTTGTACCATGAGTATTTATCAAATACCCCCCGCGAAGGAGCTACGCCTATAAACGGAGTTGGTAACAACACGACAGCAACTCGGACAGAGTGCCATCCCCCCCTTTCTATGAGAGACCCTGGTTGGTTTACCCCTTAAATTCTCTGGAGCACATTCATGCTACAATAGCCTAACGAAGATTTTTGAAGACGAAGGCATTTGTTCATTCCGTCAAGCCTCGCGGCGAAGTGGCGTGCAGGCGACGCCCCATTCGCACCCGGCCGGCGCGGCGGCCGCGTCCGATGTTCGTTCTCCGCAATATGAAATAAACACAAATAAATATCCATTAATATTACACTATATTCATCACTAATCTTTGCGATGTTTACATCAATGTGACATTGACATGACAATTAAAATAAGTGACGTTTAAAAAAAAAACAATTAATTATATCCTACTAAGAAAAGGTTTTAATAAAAAAACATATACAAAATCCCTGACTTGCCTATTATTTAATTTCGAAAAACTTGTATTTTAAAAATGAAAACTTCTTTATAAAAATCCTATTATATTTGAACCTTCTTTTAAATTTAAACATATTCGGTTCAAAGTTTTTAAATTTGGACTTTTTAACACGCGCGATCTTTTCTTTTATTGGTGCTTTTGTTAAATTGTTTACAGCACCCTTTTGTCGTACCGTGAAATTAACACAATAGAATGGAAAAGATAAAAACAATAATAGGAAACTTAATTTTATGGGGGACCTAGTTAATTTATTTCTATTACAAGAATCAATAACGGGCAAATCAACACCTATAGTCTTGACCGTTTGAAGATTTCTGACATATTTGTCTATAATAGCTTCTACGTCAATCCTAACGTCATTCTCCAGGTGTCCGACCACACATGACTCCGTGACAACCTTAGCTAAAATATTGTCACCTTCATCTAAAACTGTTTCACCTTCGTCCTTGTCTACAACAGCTTTCGTTTCAAAAATTTCGACTGGAGACAAAGATGACTGGTCAACCTCTTTTATTTCGGTTGGTAATAAGAACTGGTCATTCTCCTTTGATTCGGAGAAATTTTTACAAAAATCGTTTTCACCAATTTGATCTACGGTGATGTTATTGTTATTAGTTTCATCGTCGTGATCATCATTTTCCTCTGTCAAGGACATATTCTGAACATCTGAAACACTGCTGAAAAAAGGAATAAACGGACTGGACTGACCCGATTCAACTTCCTCGTGTTCATCCGCGAACACATCAATCGGCTCGTCCACATCGTGCGCCAGGCTGCGCTCGTCATCATCATCATCTCTGCACTCCCGGCAGCTTTGCTCAACAACATCAACATCTAGTGGGACCTCCTGTCTTCCGCTAGAAAATAAATTAGCATGAACATCTACATTCGCCACATTTTGTTGTCCGCCTTCATCAGACAATACTTGTGCAATCTCCTCTACTTGCACCTTATGAAAATCTCTGTGGCACTTGCACGGGAACTCTGCCCATAGCGCGTCACACATCGACTCGAAGCTCATACCCTCGCGGTATGTATAATTATGGAAAGATTTCGTAGGACCCACAAAATATGCACTAATAATCAGCGCCCAATCGCTCTCTCGCCATTCGTAGTAGATGGCCAAGGTTTTAAATTCATTTATAAAATGTTCTAGGCATTTGCCATCTATGCCAGAGAAGTATTCCATCTCGCACTTTAAAAAAAAATTAGTCAAACACTACTTAGCTTTATTCCGGCGTCGCGTCGCCGTGGCGTCTTCTTCACTATTCTTGCGCACCTTTCAGCCGTTTGATCACCCTCACAATTTTTTTAATTTTATGAACTTTTACTTTTTTATATTGAAATCTTGCAGGCTACCCGGCGCCTCCACCACTGTAACGCTTGGGAGCGTTATCTAGGTGTGAGGGTGTGTGTGAGGTGGCAAATCCAAAGACGGCGAGGGTTCCAAGGGGGTTTATTATAATATTTAATTTATAAGAGACGCGTACACTGTTCGGTAGCTAAGCTAGACTCATCAACTAAAACAAAATGCATTCCTAACATATTTTAATCTGAATTGTTGGAACGTTCGAAAAACAGGGCTGCCCTCTAGCCAGCCTGTACCACGCGAGGTTGCGTCTCGCATCCGAACTCCTTACAGTACCATATATCTTAACGGGCAGGACGCACTGGTTGAAGACCTTAGTCTTCAAACATTGCGGGATAGGCGACGAAAAGACTTGACGGAGTTTTCCAAATACTGCCCAACCCAACAGTATGCTCTTGTCTCAGTTGTGTCTACCAGGCTGGTGACTTGCCTTAGGTACACATACTCCTTCACAACTTCGAGAAGCGACACTTCAACCATCAACCATCAGTATTTATAGTAGACTGTTAGTTAATCGATCATACCCAAGCACCTAGTAAGAGTCTGTAAATTGTGACCGGTAGGACGCAATGGACTTTAGTTAGACCTACTCGTATTTCCCATTCCAATAAGCCAATTCAGTTGTAACGGTATTTTGAATTTGGGTGACGAATCAGTCATAATTTGATCCGTATCTAAATTGTAGAGAGTACCCATGAAATCGGTTAGATGTGAATAACATATTACCCGTGACATAAAGTTGAAAGTTACAACTGTTATAAAACATAGAGTGATAAGAAAAGTAATGTCAAAATAATGTGACTGATAAGGAAAGTAATGTATAAAAAAGTTTGATTCGAAAATACTCTGTTCGTTTTTTGCAAAATGAAAAAAGAAATGTTGACAGCAATAGTATTTTTTTGTAAAAAGTATGATTGTCTTTACCTGCTTACATAATTTCCTTTATTTAATTTTGAATACATATTATTAACATTTTTTAATATTTTTTAAACTTTAAAAAAAACATTTTAAAATATAAAAAACGACTTATTATTATTATTATTTGAAATAACTGCGCTGCGGATTTTGGTGCGGTTTACACCATCATTTATATATACAATTAATACCAGAAAGTTTGTGTTAATAAAGCAATCTATTTTGAAAAAAGATTTCGATTTAGCGAAGCAGGGGCGGGTCACTAGTATACATATTTATATTTTTAAACAAAGGAACTGAAAATGTTTTTAACAAGACGATTGACCTGAAACGTGAATGAATAATCTTAAATCTCGCTGTATCTAATCTTATAAAGGTCATCGGAGTTATTGTCATGTTTAAGTTATTGTTTTAGTGTTGGTTATTTTGAGAAAACATATATTTTAGAGAACAGTTAATATTATAACTTCAGATTTTTCAGGAGAGTAGGTATACTAGACCTCATAATTGCTTTGACACCCTAACTGCTTTATGACACTTGGACGTCAAACGACAAGGTATTGTTTGTCTATGTGACAGTCAGTTTCAATCTTAGGTTTAATTTAGATTGCCACGGAACTTTTTTTGTAGAAAGCATAACGAATTTGATGTCAATAGTGTAACGCACAAGCTAGATACGAGCCAAATAACAGGACCCGTGTCTTCTGGAGAATTCTCGCGCATTCTCGGGAATTCCCGCAGTAACAAGCTCGTAGGTATCTAGTTAGTACGTTAGACAATTGACTTAAAGTTCATTTTGCTATGTTCAATATCGTTACAAAAACTCATTTCCAGTCCATTCCGCGGAAATGTAAATTGAGCCCTACTGAAGTTTCAATTTTCTGGGAATTGTTGTCAAAAGTGGTAAAAATATTGCGAGGTCGATTACACAAGATTTTTTAAGGAATGTTACCAATGTAGAATTTTGTTTGCTAGGAGTGGGTTCATTTGATTGTGAAGCAGGTGGGAACCGAACTCAACAATCGAACTAAATTTATCTATGATCGTTTATTTTCTCAGTTGCAAAACACTTCCTTATGCAATAGGTAACAACTTCCTATGTGAGCGGATAGCGGATATTTAACCATCATTTATAGATGTGGTTAATTAATAAAAAACATCCTTACGACATGTTTTCATTTTCGTAAAACTGCGTTCATCCGATGTTTTGATAAACATCGGCGTAAGTATGTGTTATAATAACAGTTTTATAAGACTTTAGATATGAAAATATCCCATTCCAGCCATTACGTTTTTTTATTGTTGCTAGAATAAACAATGGAGAAAATATTTCTTTTTTGTAAAAATAAACAAAGGTTTTGCGTTTGAATTGCGTTTTTATTTTACACAAGTACCTATATTTTACGAAGATTTGTATTTATTTTACGTAGATTTTTGTTAATTTAGCTGAGTTAGGATTTTTTTGAATTATTTTACTTTTATTTATATTTATATGTAATTAGAGTTACATTCGTACCTCACTTTTTGCATCTTACAAGTTCGATTCCAGATCAAGGTACAGTATCCAATATTAAAGAAAGGCATTCAATGCATCTTAATGACATCTTTTACGACTGTTGGAGACTGGATCCCCAGCAATTAAAATTGCATACAGTAATAAAACTGGAATCGAACAGCGCGTAATTACGCGCACGACGGTAACTTGGTATGAAGTATCTTATATCTACATCACTTAGATTAATTTGCTTTAAAACATAATTAAAGTACTTATTCACTTTATTCAAGTTAATGAAATATATTTTATTTTTTTGTTAATGTTGGGTACCACTTTTTAATAAAAATTAAAAAAACTTTAAATTTCCTACCTAACTTTTATGAAAACTATTGTCTAGTTGGGTATTCTTTTTTAATATTTTTTATTCATGCAAGTATTTCAGTCGGATGCATAAATGGCGGAATTTTAATGAAATTATGAAAGGCGACCAAACTTTTCAGCGTAACGTATTGACAAATTGAAATAAAAATAACAATGTCGGTAGAAATAAAATAATAAAATAACGAAAATAAATTAAAATTATAAACAAAAATACTCACAGAGATTGACGAATCAAAATAGTTGATTTAGACATTTTGAAACAAAACACTTTCACTCAATAAAAAGAAAAACCAAAAAAAAAAAATTGTTACAAAAGTCACTTCACACGTTCGCAAACATTTTGTTAACACAGATTAAAAACACAATTTTGTTTTTTAAAACTTTTATTGACGAAGGACAGTGTTGTCGTATGCCCGAGCTAGTCGATAATGCATTCAGAGATCGTACAGCCGGCGTCTATACGATACTGGTTTGCGTAGTGATGTTCCGCAACGTCGATAAACTGTATATTTTTATGGAGTCAATGTACTTGCATGTTGTACTTACGTGAGCGTAAATGCGTTTGAAGTTTTTGTAATGTAATTAATAATTTTAAAACCGATTGTTTTGTAGTTTATTATTAATAAAATGTTGCAGCTAAAGTGTAATTTGAAGAAATTATAAAGAATAATAAAGATTCACAATTTATTCAGAAATGAAAGATTATTTCACATAAACTTTCCTTAATTATTGAGCTATTGTTTAAGTGTAATAAGTTAGTGAGTACTTTTAATTAAGAGTTTATTACTGAAATTCTAGAAAATTCAAAAGATGTAACGTATTCTTATCAGTGCAAGAACTGTAGGTACATTTTATCGTAAATTGTGAATTTTATTAATTATTAAGTATATGATTTCTTATCTGTCATTGTTAAGGTTTATTTTATAAATAACTGAAAGTAGAATCTTGAATTATCTATGCAATCATTAAAAATAATTACACATTGTCTTTCAAAGTTGAATATTTTCACAACTGTAATTTGTAATTAAATAGGTACCAATAAAATGTTTTGCAATTAGAGTCTTTTGTTATTATCGACATTATATTATTATAGTAGAATAATGTTGTGAGCACAACACTGTACTACGAATTCTTTGGGTCAACATTGTTTACTTTTGACTCAACAGCTGTCTCTATCATTTGGCACAGTGTACTTACTTAATTTTATTGTGTTTCTTATAAGATATCTCATTTCGCTAAGTATGTTCTTTTGTGCCAATGTTGGGGTCATTTTGCTTATCAGTTACTTTTTTTTGATTATGTATGATGATAAATCCGTAGTATCTTAATGTTATTTAATTCTGCTAGTGAGTTTCGATAGTAAGAATAAGATTGTATCAATTAAGTATCATTTTACATTATTTGTCAAATAAATCATTTGAAGATTTTAGTACAAAGTCAATGCTATTATTGCATTTTTAGTACAAAGTCAATGCTATTATAGCATGACTCAACTGATGTACGGGCGATATCGATATGTAAACAAACCAGGTTGATAAACTCATCACTAACGTCTGACCTTTGCGTTGAATTTTGTTAACGATTGGTTCAGCCTTAGAATACCAAATAGAAAAATTGCGTGACAAATCACCTGTACTCACGTGACGCCAAACATTTACATTAGGTTTATAACGGTAGCATGTGATACTTGAATGTGCGCCCGGCGCAATCTGGGCAGTCAGATCCGCTACCACCTAGCTGACTGGATTACTTGTGTGATTGGGTTGATTACCATAGCGTTAGATATGTAAATAAAACAGCTAAAAAAAAATCGCAATGGATTTTAAAATACTATAGCGACCGACGCGTGATGTCAGAATTTACATTGATAAATAAAGTGGCGCGAGCGCGCATCCCCCGCAACGGGAGTTGCGGCTACGTCTGTTTTAACACGGTAACGATACATTGCGTGTCATATTATAAAACAAATCAGGTTTATTGGATTCCCATAACGTTCCTGAAGAAATAATTTCATGTGCCGGTTGTCTTAGTATGACATATTATGCAGAATTCATCCCATCAGTCTGCGGAGGGCTGTCCCTTACACCCTTTATATTTTTATATAATTCTTGCCGATATAAGTAAATAAGGCTAATAACCTATTAAAAATGAGTGAAATTAAGGTACCACTTTTTTTTTTCACTTACCATTTTTCTAATGTTTTTCTGATAACATAGCTATTTAATTAATACCTACATTATATATTTTTTGTCAATTTAAAGCCTATATTAAACATTGTCATCTTTTTTAGATCACAACAATCGTTCATTGCAGTAACAGTGTGCCGTAAACGCACGTGCTTATAAAATATCGATATGTAAACAACACGAGCAAGATAATCACATCACTACGGTACAAACTGCTCTCCATCTTTGTTTACGTCCAACTCGGCCATTGATTGAACAATTGAATTCAAGGATGAAATCAATTTGCAAATTGTATAAAATTTGTATCATCGGCATTGTTGATCGTTTCTTTGATAACGTTATAAGTAGTGCCTAATTAGAATTGGATTGGGACAGATCATAGAATAGTGCCTTTTGTACCTACTCTCCAGCAAATTCAGGGGAATAAAAAAAATGTTTTTTTTTTTTTTAATCAATAAATATACATTCCAAGAATCAACTATTTTGTTGAAATACTTTTTCGTTTATTTTTCATATGTCATCGCCTTGAGTACAGTAGGTAACTATGTAGTTAACTAACCTACTTTCTCTGGAATGGTAACTTATTTAGGTACCGACTTATACAATTTTTTTTGTATTTCGAACGCTCAGAACTTACACAATTTTTTTTAAATAGTACTTTCCTATTTCGACCTCTCATTACATAAACAAGAAACCACAGACAGACAAATTAATAATCCGGAGTCACACGTGTTATATAAATCAAACAGATTACGTGTGACTCCGGATTTTTAATTTGTCTGTCTGTCGTGTCTTGTTTATAAATACCTTTTTAGTCGTAGTTGGGTTATAGTTTTTATTACTTAATTTTTTTTTTAAATTCTTCTTGGCTTATAATCAGTGATCGGAGTAAATGCACACAGAAAGAGTAACAGGGATAAGCCATTTTTCCGGAAAGTAATTCCGGTATTTCCGGATTCAAGTAAATATTGTTAATGTTGGTAGTGATATTATTACTAATCAATTCAAAATTTAAAGGAAGGTATCAAAACTAAATTAATTCATTATTTATTTGCTATTTTATTTATTTGCTCATTTTATTACAATTCCTACCTTTTTTTTTTGAGGATGGCAAATCATCAAATGACTCCTTCCACTCTGGCACAATACAATTCCTACATAAGTTCCCGTTTTTTTTAAATAATCCACCAATTCCGGAGGAATGTCCATATTGATATATACGTTTCGGAGCAATGGCCCCAGTTCAATCTACCTACTCCGATCACTGCTTATAATATATGTATTTTTGAAATGTGCTCATTAAGCCCATTCATTTGATACCCAACATGGTACGATTAAACAATATTTTTTTTTAGTTCCTGACTTGTTATCTTCTAGAGGGCGCTATTTTTACCAGCGGACGATCAAGACGCTTCCAACGATACCTCATTTGTCATATTGTGATGAGTGGTTTAGAAGATAGAAAGGAACAGATGAACATACTTGGATACATACATACATACCGGTCAAAATCATAACCCTCCTTTTTTCTTCGCCGCAGTCGAGTAAAAATATGTTAGCAGCTCCTTTGAACCACAATCACCTTATTCAAATTCACAGTATTAAACTAAAATAAGTACGTAATAATTGACCTTTTTTCACAGAATGCACTATGTGACGACAGTAACGCAGTACCTATCTTTGGTTCTAAGAAATATGATGTGTGTATGTGAGCCAGATCGCGTTCGTCGGTAAAAGAATTTTGGGAACGGAGTGCGTACGTGAGATGTTGAGCGTAGTAGCTGAGTATGTACTTAAGAAGTGAAAGTACCAGTTTATAATTATGATTAATTTTAAGTTGCATAGATAATAACTGCAATTTTTTATGTTTTTATTAAGAATACTGTTATTTTATTAAAATAAAATATTGTTTTAAATGCATCAATTATGACGTTTATGATAAATAATCCGTAAAATTTTGCATATAGAATATTGAAATTAATGACTTGTAAAATGTAAGAAAGTCGCACATTATATTGATGTAGAAACCATCTTCGACAATTAGAAAATAATCAATCATACCATAGAAAGTTTTACTTACCAAACAATAAACGATCAATCATGCTTATACTTTAATGCAGGATCATTGTCATTTCATTCATTGAAGTTTTTATTCGAACATCGACATTCTAATTCGATTATATGAACCTCCCAATTACAAAAAAAAAAAAAAAATATTTCCAAAAAAAAAAACAACCTACTTACTTCCAAAAAAAACAATAAAAAGTGAAAAATTACTTTAATCTCGGAAGTACGGTGTCTTTGCTTTTCAGTTTTCGTTTTTTGCTACTTTTAATTTTTTTGTGTGGTACCAACCCCACGCTAATTCGAATACCATTACCTGTTATGTAAATAACAGTGATGGAGTCACATAGAACATCGTCTTCATAATATACTAAGTGGGAAAAAAATACGTAATATTGAAGCGAACTCAAAAACTACGTAAGCAAAGTAAATAAAATTTATATGGGACCGCCTCTCAAGCATGACCTATCAATCAAAAAAAGAATCATCAAAATGGATTCATATTTGGCGGAGTAATTCCGTAAAATACAAACAAAAAAAAAACATACAGACGAATTGAGAACCTCCTCCTTTTTGAAGAAGACGGTTAAAAATTACGGGCATTTGTCATAATTGACATCTCCAAACAGTAGACAAATAATTCCAGATTTGAATTTTCGAACACCATTCTCAATGTGTCAGTGTTATTGAATAGAAACAACACAGAATGTGACAGAATGTTACTTCTATTTGATACAGTTAACATTGGTGTCATTGGCCCTGCAAGGCTGCAACCAATGCAACATGCGTACGTGAGGTATCATCACGGACTAAGTACCACTGTGTGCAGTAACCTTTACCTTGCGTCCTGTTGTTTCATTGCCTTTATTCACCGAAATACAATACTTACAGCTGTTTTTTTATATTTTTTTTATTCATTTTACTGCAATATTATATCAATGATAAATTAATGTATTTTTTAAACAGGCTTTGACGTTAAAATACTCCTTTGTAAACAGTGTTTGTCTGATCTGAGGAAAAATCTAAGTCTTTTCAGTAAAAGAGGTGAAAGACACAATTATAGGACTAGAAGTAGGGACCAATTAGTTCAACCGGGCTTCAGACTGGCTAAAGTAGACTCATCCTTCATGGGGTACTGTTTAAAATGTTATAATAAATTACCTCTCCACATACTCCAACTGAATGAAACAAAATTTAAATCTTGTATAAAACGCACACTATGCCGCCAAGCATATTATAAATTAGGGGATTACATTACGGATAAAAATGCTTGGCTCAGCGCTGGTCTAGCTCCACAGGGCGCATAAACTAATTGATTAGCATTCGAAATAATTGTTGGAGCTGCTGAAGATTGTAAAAACTTTAATTATTTACATTGTATAAATTCAATCTCCTAGTTTTGTATAACTGCATAGCACATGTGTGTGAGCACTATGTACTTACCTAAGTACTTTAAAGCTACCATTTACTAGGTACGTCTTTCATTGACTTGAATGTGCCCTGGCGACTGAGAGTATGTCATGCTCACTTTAATGTCTCGCTGGTGGTGGCGTGTGTCTTGGATCATTAAGTTCCCTTCAAAATGGTTGAGCTGAATGGTGCTGATCCATGCGTCATGTTCGTGAACGGGCGCCATCAGTAGGGACTGGTCATCTCTTAGCTGCCACGGCTTATTTTAATTTATTTTAATTTTTGAATTGTTTTGTTTCTTTTTTATCTTTTTACGGACGGACATTGTTCTCACATGTATAATTTCAACATGAATGATGTAACCAATATATTGTAATAATATTCTGATTCAAAAGAGTGTCCGTGGAGTTTCTTGCCCGTTCTTCTCCATAGGAACCTACGCTTTGGAATGGGCAACTAGCTTCATCTTTCTGACTGACCGACCCCTTGACAATTCAAAAGAGCCTGTAATTGGTTTATTTGAAATAAATGCTTTGAGTTTGAGTTTGAGTTTGATCATCATTAAGTCCCGTGTCAAGTCATAGGTCTCGCGTTCGAACCCAAGCCACGCACCTCTGACTTTTCGGATTCATGTGCGTATTGTATGATTATCAGTAGTTTCATAAACGGTGAAGGAAAAGTGGAAAACATCGTGAGGAAACCGGCATGCCTGAGAGATATTTCTCGACGGCATGTGTAGCCAAGAAAGAGGCCCATGGGCGGCTTTAAAACTCTGACATTAGGTTAGTCACTAACCACACGAAAAGTAGAAGATTTAGGGCGAATTTCATCAGTAAAACTGAACGCGATCAGCACATTTAAAACGCGCTCAAGAGCTGTCTTTGGTGCCGATTTTCTTTCTATTTCATTAAGAAAAGGACAGAAGATAAATTTTAGTTTAGTCCTGTCAAATTAATCAGCGCCTGTCATTTACTGGCGCCTGCCTATTATGGTTCATGTGATGCAGCCCGCTGACAGACAGACGAACGGACGGACGGACAGCGGAGGCTTAGGAATAGGGTTCCGTTTGGCACCCTTCAGGTACGGAACTCTAAAAAGGAAAAGACAATTAAATATTGTTTATCACGTGATAAACATGCGGCATTGTCGTGCTTCATTCCTTGGTACGTACTATCGAAGAACTTCATATCTTAGCAGTTTCAAAACTAAATCCCGTGAACACGATGACCACATCTGTTACCGCCCCGGTTCTATAACGGTCGAGCGTTGCAAGCAGAAATAGTCCTTACGGTGCATAGATATGAACTTCTTCGATGGTACGTAAGTACTTGTACACCAATTAAGCAATACTTAAACAATAGATCTTATATCATCTGAACTCCTAAATGTCCATACTTAATAGTCACAAACAAAGCACGGTCATCTTTAAGCTTGGCAGATGGATTACTGATTTGCAATTTGCTAAATTATTGTCGTTTGCAGACACGAGGATTTATTTACCCACGCAAAATACCTACCAACATCCTTTATTTAATACTTTATTCCGCATAAAGGAAGGGTTGTCTCAAGAGATGAAACCTACATAGAACATACGAGGCCTTTTGATAAAAGAATTTTGTGCGAAAATATCCGCCACACTGGTTGGTTAATCCCTAGTGAGATATTATTAACGGGTATGATCAAACAAGCTTAATTTCAAACGCTGGCTAGCTACTAAAATAATACACAATATAAAACTTTGGAAGCTAACCTTAGCAAAACGAATGTTAATCGTTGTATGTTGCTCTAACTAAGCCCATAGAAAAACTGGTGGGGATATTATCGCAATTGCGTAAAACATCTAATGGCAATGCCGTTCATTTTGAAAATTCAATAACATTCATGGCCAATGAATGACCATAATGCCTTGGAAGTTGAGTAGGCCTTTGGTGTGGGATGCAATCTGTGTCGACACCCTCGCGCGGCTGTGTTGGGGCGGCTGCTGCAAGTGCAGAATACCTTAAACAAACCTTATTGGTAGCTATATCTTATAGCCGTTTGGGGTTGAAACACTAGGTCCGAGTGCTCATCGAGTACTTCGGGACATCTCCCAACGGTTGGTCGACTCTTCACGTGACCAGAGGGCTGGTCAATTTCTAGGTCAAAGAATCAGCATTGCCATCGAACGTGGCAATGCTGCCAGCCTTTTGGGCACTTTTCCCATTGACAGCGATGTGGATGAATTTTTTGTTGCCCTATGAGCTCTTCCTTTATATTTTTTTTTTTCCCTTTGTACATAATGTTAGCGTTTGATTGTATATTTTATTTAAAATTGTCAATTAAATATTAGTTACAACATTCATTACGTAATTAAGGTTGTCGAGCATAAGAATTTTTTCAAAAGTATGAAGTAATGGATTACCAATTTTCCTTCAAAATCTTGTGGGGTATGATTGACAGTGTGTTACGCTTTTGGGGGTGATGGGTACGCACGAGCGGAAAGAGCATTGCCAACACATTTGGTGCAGTCTTTATACTAGCGTAGATACGATATAAGTATGCCTTGTCTCATGAATACTCCAAGCGCTGCGCGTTGGATTTATCAAGGCAGGCAAACAAAACGGTATTGTCCTGCAAATGCCTGTGATACAGACTGTAAGGGACTATTATCATCACTATGCAAACGCTTAAGAGAATTCGAGATGAATTTATTTAAGCGAGGGGTTCGGTAAGGTTCCAGAGCCAGCGAGTCTGATCTAAAAAGTCTATACCTTGCGGAATTACGACGAGCTTTAAGGTCTATTATATGCACATAATAACATACATCCGTTGCTCACAATGGGCCATAGTAGAAGGCTAAAATTCACCCAAAGGGTAATGGATATCGAGTTATAGTCCTTGTTCTCCATCTCCAAGTATAGGCTTGGATTTACCCTATGTGATCGAATCAAAAATGAAGAGATCCGCAGGAGAGCCAAGGTAACCGACATATCCCGAAGTATTGGCAAACTTAAATGGCTATGGGCAAGGCACATTGCTCGCAGAACAGATGGCCGATAGGGCCGAAAGGTTCTTGTGAAGGCCGCAGGAATCCGCTGGATGTGGGAAGAAATTTGCAGAACCAGTCGAAGCGGCGGTACTTGGGGGAGGCCTATGTCCAGCAGACTTTTGTCTGAAATGATGATGATCAGTAACATAAATTTCCACATAAAGGTGATTAATAAGGCCCATCGTCCAAGATCCTATTCAAAAGTACAGTTACAAACTCAAATCAGTAGCCAGTGTGTCTCACGAGGCAGCCAATCACAAACTAGGTAATAACGCGTTATAGTTTGATCGGGACAGCTGTAAGCGTTGACGAATGAGCGGCGGGAAGCCGTGAGCGTTGACGAATGTGCGGCCTGCACTGCCCCCTCGGTTCGCCGCGTACCTACCTAGGGTGCGGTACAGCGGTTTCGGTTAAACTATAGTAAGAGCTGTTACGATGAACCTAAATTAGATAAGATACTAGGATTTGGCTGGAATATCGTACGCAGAAGCAGATAGAGGGGTATTCTGCATCATTAGGGTATAATAAGCCCTTTTATGCTGAACATCATTGCGTTGTGGTATTTTTCAGTAGTTTACAGAATGTTTCTTAGTTCAGTGTGCCTTTAAAGGCATCCTCTGAAGACTTCCACTGAGCATATCTCCCGCACCTCTTCTCCAATTTGGACCCGCAGTAAGCTTCAATTCGTCTTCCCATCTTTTATATTGACTTCTCCTGTTTCTTGCAAATAATTACCTACAAAAACTTTTCATTTCATGAAAGACGAAGCTGCGGGTCTCCTATACTACCTAGAATAGACCACTGACCGCTGTCTCACATACCTTGGACTGCGTAAGGTCATCTACCTACTAACAAAGACGTTAAATAAGTAACGAATCTCAAGGGCAGAGTGTTCTAAGTTACTGTGTTGTAGTCAAAATGTTCCCTTTTGTTGAGATAAAACAATTAGTTTATAAACATGCGTGGCTTTGAAGCGAAGACCTAGTGGTTTAATATTTAAGAGTGACTCTGTGAGTGAGGGGCTTGTGGCTAAGTAATATCGGCCGCACGGGTCGATCGATCAGGTTAAGCTACGATTTCCGCGGTTGGTTCGTGGATTGATGACCATCTTTACATACCAAACCAAGACCCCCGGAAAGCTCGTTAAGCCGTTAGTCCTGCTGTCATTTGTAGATCTTTGACAGTTGTTACGGGTCGCTTAATAAAGGGACGTTTTTTAGACTGAGCTGGATATGCAAGTATAATTAATTATTTAATAACTGACGAAATCCATCCAGCCGTTTAAAAAATAATAATAAAGAAATAAACATACATACTGAGAGGTGCTCGTGGCTTAGTATCAACAGCCGTAAGGGTTGACCCAACAGGATAAAAGCTACGCTTGCCGGGGTTGGTCCGTGGATGGGTGACTATCTTTACATAGTGAGGCTCCTCCGTAACTCGGAAAGCACGTTAAGCTGTTGGTCCCGGTTGTCATTCGTGGATCTTTGACAGTCGATACGGGTCGATAGAAGCCTGAAAGTCTAACAACCAGTCTTACCATAGGGTATCGTGTTACCAAGTAACTGGGTTGTGGAGGTCAGATAGGCAGTCGCTCCATGTAAAATACTTGTATTCAGCTGCATCCGGTTAGACTGGAAGCCGACCCCAAACACAGTTGGGAAAAGGCTAGGGAGATGATGACTCTACTTCATTAGTGACTAAAGTTGTAATATTTATAAGTACGTGTAGACGTTACTTTGCTTTTGCACTGGTGAAACATTCACAACAAAACATGTTGAAATCTCTATTTTCCGTCAATGTTCCATACAATGTTTGGCAGGAACTAGAGATTTTATTTGTTTGTTACGCTTTCACGCTAAAACGGCTGAACGGATTTGGATGTTTGGCACATGGGTAGACCATGTTCTGGGTTAGGAGATAGGTTACTTTTTATCCCGATATTTGGGATCGAGACTTATGCGGGTGAAACCACGGGGCGCAGCTAGTAGGTAGATAAAGATATCTACGACCACAATTATAATTAGATTTTCTTTGTAAACTCGTTGAGAACTTTAAATATGTTTCATGTAGAGATTTCAAGCAAAGACAAAATATAAATCAACATCGGTAGAATTCGCTTACATTTTTGATTTGATCGGATTTCCCCTACGGCCCATTTTTAGGGTTCCACATCAAAATTGGATGAACAGCTTATTTGTAGATGTTTGTCTCGATACGATATCTCAATCTCAATGTCAAAGGTTTTCTTTTGGGGTGAATATGAAATGCTATTTATTTCGTTATTAACAAATCTACGCCTTTGGTCCTTAGAGGCTAGCTGCCTTTACCTACTTACATATCAAGTGGCTTTATTTTCGACCTATCATAGTACTGTGGCGGCATCCACATCGCCACATGCGTCAAGATACAACACCCATCTGGTGGGCAACTGCCCAACGTTGTATATAATGTTGATCGCACGGCAAACTCTAATTGCGCGATTCAGGATGTTGTGTGACGTCATGATTTTTGCGTGGCGTCAGGTCTTTAATGCGTAGTTCGCATGTGACGATGTAGATGCCACCACAGTACCTGCTTTCCACCTCATCAATTGTATTAAAATAGCTTCCAAGATTCATAGTTTTGTCGTACACTCCTAAGTTATGTATATACTAGTTTCCGCCCGCGGCTTCGCCGCGCGTATGTCGATGAAAAGTAGCCTATGTCCTTTCTCAGGCTCTAGACTATCTGTGTACCAAATTTCATTTAAATCGGTTCAGTAGTTTTGCCGTGAAAGTGCGACAGACAGACAGACAGAGTTACTTTCGCATTTATAATATTAGTAAGGATTACAATCCGGCCGTCAAGAGATTGCGTTGACACCTGTCAGTTGAACAATTTCTATTAGCAATAAGGATCAAGTTCGTAAAACACATATTCGTTAATATGAAACTGATAAGTGTTAAGAAAGCATTCTTTCGACGGTCGGATTTTAAGTTTAAGTTTTTTGTGCCGTGAAGATGAAAAAACCGGCCAAGTGCGAGTCGGACTCGCGCGCGAATGTTTCTGTACCATTATTAGCCCCCTTAAATATTTATTTCATTCTGTTTGTTAGTTTTTGGTTAAATAAGCGGCAACAGAAATACATCATCTGTGAAAATTTCAACTGTCTAACTACCACGGTTCATGAGATACAGCCTGGTGACTGACGGACAGACAGACAGACGGACGGACAACGGAGTCTTAGTAATAGGGTTCCGTTTTACCCTTTGGATACGGAACCCTAAAAAGAACTTGACCAAAATCATTTAGAATCACCATCTACCAGCACCAATTCCGAGTTCAATTCCCAGGTCGGCCAAAAATGTTATTGGTCTGTTCCATCTGGAATTTCTCAGTAATAGCCCGGAGTCTGGATTTTTGCTCGGTTAGTGGCAATAGACTCGCCCCTTATTACATGGGACCTTAACATTACTGGGGAAATGTGCTTGTACACACGGCTACATATCAAGCTACACATTTCCAGTATAAGCTGACCTCGCATTGTACGGAAATCCTATACAATGCAGGAACAGCACAAACTGGAAATGTATAGCTTGATGTAGCCGTGTGTACTATAGGTACACCTCTGCTTAAACCCTCCGAGGAAACAAGGCGTGATGTTATGTTATGTGTTCTACCAGTACCAAGTCTATGCCCTCATCATTTTCTCCATCACGATACACATAAAAAGTATTCCACAATAAAACGCCAATCTCGAGGCACTCGCGAGGGTTTCAGATGAATTCATTGCGACACGACAAAGCTTTCATGATTACGTTCGCTTTATCCAACTCCAGCTTATAATAAACTGGAGCCAATCTCTCTAAGCCCACTTTTACTTCATTTACTCGATTCTTATCTCATTCGATCAATCTGACTCGGATTTTTGGCGGTTTAACTTATCTTAACTTCACTACATATTATAAAACAAAGTCCTCCGCCGCGGCTGTCTGTCTGTTGGCGATAAACTCAAAAACTACTGCACCGATTTTCATGCTGTTTTCACCAATGGATAGAGTGGTTCTCGAGTAAGGTTTGAGTATATAATAACTGACATCCTCGCGGGAGAAGCCGCGGGCATCAGCAATTTAAATATATTTTTTGAGTTTTTTGTGTAGCTGTTGATTTTTAATTGAAGCAATTTTGCATAAGTAGCTTAGTTGACGTCTACTGTAAGACGTTGATATATTTAGTAGCCTATTCCGCTTAACTATTTCTCAAGAGTTATAAAAAACATTGTAAGAAATCGACACGTGTTTCTTAACGAGGCATCCTCAAGATGACGATTGACCAGACGCGGACCAGAACACGACGTGTTGCCACACCGAGCACTGGATGCAGAGAATGGATTTCCACAACGTCACGCCTTTATCAATTAACTATTAGATTAGTTGAACAATATTTTTACCGTCTGTCTTCCCTCCTATGAGCATTAGACTTTAAAACTTTACTTTTGTATTTTGAACTTCATCGTTTTTCAAACTCTCATGGTGCTTTACATAACGTAATACGTACGTATGACAAAGTGCATTGCATTCTGTCTATGCGTTTTTTTTTTATGGGGCACAAGAGGCATTATGGTTCATACTAGAGAGATAATTACATAATTAGCCGTCGAAAAAAAAAGAGATTCTCAAGTCGACGCACAGTCTGTAAAACACTGGCACAATATAAAACATACTGTGCTGCTGCTCACTTTTGTTTTTATTAAATCTGCAGAATAAAATTGAGTTCGATATTCAAATTGTGCTTGACGCCATCTTTTTATCTATTCCCCAACCAGTCTAACATGCCAGTGTTCACCTGAACGAATATTTACCAAAAAAATATAGAGATACCAACTTTTCTTTTATTTTTTTCGCGTAGTGCTTGTAAAACAGTATGTATATTTTTTCAGTAGCCAATCAACAAGGCAAATATGAGGACCAAAACAAATATTTTTATTTGTGTAGGTGCGGTCAGTAGGGATTGTGGAAAAATGCTTTGATATTATGTGGAAAAATCATATGGGTACCTATTTATACGGTTTTTAAATATTTGAGCAATAATATAATAGGAATTTATAATGGACACAATACTTTTGATGCAGGTGCAATATTCAATAGCTTTCTTGTCAGAATACCCCGAAAAAAAAATTGTGTTTATTTAAATTTTGTAAATACTTTTAAGCAGCACGGTATTTTGGAAGAAAGATAGTTAGAAGAGGGGTCAGCTTTAGCTGAGAAGAAGAAGTGGCGACACAAACTCCCCAGCAGCACAGCTGTCATTAATGATGTTCTGTGGTAGTAAAGGTTCAATAAGGTAAACCTCTGAGAATTCAGGAAATATTCCAAGCAGAAAGCAAGACTGTATCTAAGCTACAAACATGTGTACCCTAGCTATCCAATATCCTGTAAATAATCCTACGCATGTCCTTACCCTGTACGTTGAAGAGTAGATTGTCATTTCTATTTCCCGCGCCCTCTGGGAGGAAGCTGGCAGTTTCCTCAGCGTTATCTGAAGTCTCGACCTTTAAAGATTGTACTCAGGTTTTGATTGTGTGAAACCTTTGATTGTTTTTTGTTATCAATCTCAGTCTGCCTAGCCTTTTTCCAACTATGTTGGGGTCGGCTTCTAGTTAAACCGGATGCAGCTGAATACCAGTATTTTACATGGAGCGACTGCCTATATCTGACCTCCACAACTCAGTAACTGGGTAATAGATACCCTAAGATTGGTTGCCAGACTTTCGGGCTTCTGACGATCAGTAACGACTGTCAAAGATCCACGAATGACAGCCAGGACCAACGGCTTAACGCACTTTCTGAGGCACGGAGGAGTCTCGGTATGTAAAGATGGTCACCCATCCACGGACCAACCCCGGCAAACGTAGCTTAACCTGATAGATCGACCCGTGTGGCTGTTATTACTTAGCCACGGGCTCTTCCTTGGTGTCTTTTTTATTTTTTGTTAGACGTAGAATATTTAAAGTTTTATAAAATGGTTGGCTCCGCTGTTAAAGGAGATAAATCATTTCGGGTTAAATTATGAAAGTGCCGGCCAAATAAAGAAATGATATATTCCGTTAGAACATATTATTCTCTTCACTTTTCACTATTGGGCCAAACCTGTAGGGGAATTCCCTGCGCTGTAATACGATTTTGATAAATACTGTTTTCAATATAGGTTGTAGCTAAAATATTAAAAAGTAATAGCTTATAGTAATAAAAAATGAAGGGAAAAACGTACGCTTTCGGTTTTTTTTTTGTTTGGCGCTTTCTCCTCTTTAGCCGTTCCGTGCCTCGGAAAGCACGTTAAGCCGTTGGTCCCGGCTGTCATTCGTGGATCTTTGACAGCCGTTACGGGTCGTCAGAAACCCGAAAGTCTGACAACCAGTCTTACCAAGGGGTATCGTATTACCCACTTACTGGGTTGTGGAGGTCAGATAGGCAGTCGCTCCATGTAAAATACTGGTATTCAGCTGCATCCGGTTAGACTGGAAGCCGACCCCAACATAGTTGGGAAAAGGCTAGGCAGATAGATAGCTTTCTCCTCTTTAGCCCAAAAATGTATGGTCGGTGAATGATCTCCTTTAAAAACCGGCCAAGTGCATGTCGAACCACGCATAATGAAGGGTTCCGTAGTTGGGATGAATTTATTCAACAAACTTAACATTGTAGTTGAAAAAGTTGTTCTCCCATACAAAATGTATGGAAGAACATGTTTTTGCAACTGCAAATTAAAGTTGGTCGATTATTACTCGATAACTGGTGGAGCCTTCGTAGCGGTGATAGTTTTCCTTTTAATTTCGTTATATATACTACTGCCGTGAATTTTTTCACATTTCCAAACCCAACCATTTAGCTGGCAGGGGGGAGGACACATGACTCTAACAAAAATTTTTTTTTGCCGCTTTGTCGGCCTTTTTTAAATATATATCCATACCAAATTACAGCTTTCTAGTACCAACGGTCTTTGAGCTAAGCCGGACAGACGGACAGACAGACGGACATGGCGAAACTATAAGGGTTCCTTGTTGACTACGGAACCCTAACGGACCTATTGGGTAGCGCCATAGCGGCGTAGCGTATTCGTATTGGTCCTATAACAGTAGAGCCAACATTACGGCATAGGAACTATTTGAGGAAATGCACTCTAGTGAGAGAGCTGACACTAATGTCAACTGTCAATCACCACGAATGGTGGGAAACAATTGAAAGTGAAGCGGTTTCAGCACGACAGGCTTGGTGTGGTAACGAGTCAGTGTAGTGATATAATCAGTTTAAATACGGGATCTTTTACAGCTGGTATAATGTAACAATGACTGTGATCACGCATTTTTCCGTCATTTTCTTCACCTCATTCTGGAAATTCCAGAAGTTTTTATTATAAAGTTATGTGATGGTGAAAACGATTTGTGTTATCCAAAATGTAACAATAAATCGAGATAACTGGTACGAGTATAAACCCATACGTTTAAGCCAGGTATAGACATGTGTAATGTGTAATGTATCATGTAATGTAATGCAAATAATTTGGACGGCATACATCCTGTATGTGTTCGAGTTGTTCTACACAGTTTAAGCCCTTATGTTTGCTCTAAAAACCGACAGCCGATGGATCAGCGCGAGCGCCAGCCCGAGCAGCTCGTAGTGGCATCCACACACAGTATTCGGGTTACATTACACGATATATTGCATACCACATTACACACGTCTGGTCCCGTCAACACGATAAGATTTAGTGTGCGAGATAAATATTCTATTCGTGTTTTAGGAATCACAGCTTTTAGTAGCATACTAAAAAGTGTTCACAAAAACTGTCAAGAAAACGTAGGTAAGTACACCACCGATAAAGAAAATGTTACAGCTATTTCCAAGTTAAAAACCCACAAACATGTCTTCACTGCGTAGAATATAGTACCATAAACATTTGGTTGGGCCTACATATTTTTTTATGACGTAGTTCTTTCTTCGGCATCCCGTCTCAAACGTACATAACAACGAATTTATAATATTCCTACACGTTCCGACAAAAGTAACAAAGCGTGGAGAGTTAAAATAATTTATTCAAATCATGTGTTTTTGCGTTCCTCTCATACATTATTCCTTGAGGAATGTGCGTCTTCAGATACTTGCTTTTTCACACGTTTTGTGTCGTGTTTAAATTTTTTACTCTGGCGGATTGTGCCTGTATCCTTTTTTATTTTGATACAGATAAGCAGACAATGACAGTTTTTGCGACTGTAGGTACATATATTAATTTTGTGGGCGTCTGTAGTCAGTCAATCACTCTAAAGAAAGAAAGAAAAGAAAGAAAATACATTTATTCAGTACAGAATGAAAGGCACACAATATACCTACATAATATACAGCACATAACAAATAAAATATAGAAAAAATAAAATAAAAAACAAAAACAAAAAAAGGTGTAAACGTGCGATGTAGGGGAGTCTCTACCTAGTCTTTTCCTAACTATTTTGGGGGTCAGCTTCCAGTCTAACCAAATGCAGCTGAAAACCAGTATTTTACATGGAGCGACTGCCTATCTGACCTCCACAACCTGGGTAACACGATACCCTTTGGTAAAACTGGTTGACAGACTTTTGGACTTCTGACTACCCGTAAGAACTGTCAAAGATCTGAAAGAAACCAGCCGGGACCAACGGCTTAACTACTAAGTCAGAGACACGCGGCAGGTCACCGATGAAGTGGACCGATCAAATTAAATCCGCGGTTTGAGGCCCTTTTAATAAATGCGCCTGACTGTAATCTAATAGAACCAGATGGAGAGAGACAGTGAGGCGAGCAACGACTACACCTGCGATTGGACACGTGACGACCGCTCTGTCAAAAGCGAAGCGACCGCTCTGTCAAGAGCGAAGCGACCGCTCTGTCAAGAGCGAAGCGACCGCTCTGTCAAGAGCGAAGCGACCGCTCTGTCAAGAGCGAAGCGACCGCTCTGTCAAGAGCGAAGCGAAGTAGAGGAGAAAAGTCAGAGACACAAAATTTTTCCCTAGAGAACCTATTTAACAGTCGTCCTCAGCCATCCATAATAAATTCCGAAGATGAATGGATGTTACGTCATAAACTTTTTATGACATCCATCTCTGAAACAGATGACGGTTTCGCGTTATAAAACGGCAATGAACTAAACATTTCGTCATCCATCATCCAAATAAGTTTATCCCTTAGTTTCTAGTCGCAGCTGCGATTTTAGATTTATTTTTCTAGAAAATCTTACATGAAAAATAGTAAAATTTGTGAAGTTAGCTCTTCTTCACAAACTCAAACTCAAAGCATTTATTTTAATTAAACCATTTACAGGCACTTTTGAATTGTCAAACAGTCGGTCAGTTAGTCAGAAAGTTGAAGTTAGTTGCCCATTCCAAAACGTAGATCTCTATGGAGAAGAACGGGCAAGAAACTCCAAGGACACTCTTTTAAATATGGATATAGATATTAAAAAATGCTGAGTACAGTATTCTTGTTGGTTATATATGTGAGAACAATGTAAAACAAAAAATAATCAAAAACCATTCAAAATATAAGATTAAAAATAATCTCTGCCAAATAAGAGATGACCAGTCTCAACTGACCCGTTTTCGAACATGACACGTGGTTCACCATCCAGCTCAACCATTTTGTAGGGAACCGAATGATCCAACACACGCGCCACCATCAGCGAGACATTTAAGTGAGCATGACTTACTCTCATCTGCCTTACTTTTTCAAGTCATACATAATGATAATATATTAATTACATCACATTACATCACGCCTGTAATCCCCGAAGGGTATGACAGAGGTGAACCCATAGTATACATACAACTCATATTCAACATACCAATTAACAATTACCTATTCCATTAACATTGTAAGCAGGGCCATTAAAGTAATGACTGCAGATAACAGTCGGATTAACTATGTATCCAATTTATACAAGGAGAGTTTCTTGCCTCGAATAGGCAGTATTCAAAATTAGAGTAATTTATTTGGCAGAAACACGTCACAGTCACGAGAAAAAATTGTATACACTCAGCAAAATTCAATAACGACTTTCTCGTGAAATAACGATTGCAAACTTTGAGATGATACCTATTTCATTATAATATGGGTTCCAAAATACTAGGTTCGTTACAAAATAAAACTACAATCAATACAGTAGGAGAAAATCACTTAAAAGTTGCTAAGTAGTATTATTAGTATTAGTGTATACATATTAGTGCTTGTGACTACATAGGATTTTCATACATTTAAGATCATATACTTATCATACTCTATGTTTAAGATCTACATGTTTCACAACTAACAGGTATACAAATATTAGGCATAATGTTTCAAATTGATTCAATAAGGATTAAATTAGATGAATTAACGTAATTTGGAATACATTATTTATTATATTGTCATTTTTAGTTAAAAATTTAAACACCTATACCAATGCAAATAATCTCATGAAAACTCAGTATGAAATAATCGTAGACAAGATTATATTTCTTGCTTGAGGGTAAGTAAACACGTGAATACAATAACCGCTTATTGAAAGAAAGAAAGAAAAATAGGTTTATTGGTCACAGAAACACGTGCATACAAAAGATAAGTAAGCAAGCGAGCAAGCGAGTCTGGTAGGCAAGACTCGCCTACTACACGATACTCGTATGGAAATTCTCGCTTGTCATCGGCCGAGAAACTGTCCTCGTTTAAATGAGCTTTACCAGTGAATCGGACTAACTTAATGGGTGTATCCGACAGTGAGTGACTAATGTGTTAGAAGATCTAGATAAGGGCGATCGTTCAAGTGATATCTCGGTTGATTGAATGATTGATGCGTGGCTGCGGGCGTTAGGTTCATTTGTGGATTTGTAGGTACCTTCTATAATATTGCAACAAAAATTGTGTTCAATTTAATATTCTCTTCAGACGAAGTCTGTCCTCTGAAGACGTAAGTAGAATTTGACGGAACGATTATTATGAGATGTTGCGTCACACTATTAAAATAATATCTTTTGTACCGATACTCCATTTGAAATAAGTTTAGACATTTAAATAAACCTTTTTTACAGTCCGTTCAACCGATTTTGACTTCTATTACGTTGATGGCATGACAAATGGCAGCTGCAGTAGACAGTTGGTATTGTGTAACCTTGTTTGCTTTTAATCCAACCTTTTCACAGTCCATTCAACCGATTTTGACTTCTATA
Source organism: Lithophane leautieri (assembly GCA_949152455.1). Lineage (NCBI taxonomy): Eukaryota > Metazoa > Arthropoda > Insecta > Lepidoptera > Noctuidae > Lithophane > Lithophane leautieri. The sequence continues at coordinate 13,526,789 of OX424476.1, read as the reverse complement.
CCGTAGGTATGCCTACGGTACCCGGGTCGTTGGCGCGTCGTGTTCCTCGCGCGCCTCAAAGAGATGTCAGCACAATTAGCGGGGTCCGCTAGGACCGAAGCCTGCCAGGGTTGCGGGAAAGTCCGAAAGGGATACCGGGACCTTGGCAACAGGCAAATGAAGGAACACGGGTGGGTTTTAGTAAGTAAAAGTCTGACACGCCCTTCCGCTCCGCCCAGAGCGGGAGAAGTCATTGGATGATTTAACACCTTCAAAAAAAAAAAAAGGTATGCCTACGGTATAGAAGTCAAAATCGGTTGAACGGACTGTAAAAAGGTTTGTTGAAATGTTTAATCTTATTTCAAATGGTTTGCGTGATTTTGCAAGTACAGTTTTCACATGATAACCTAACCTAACCATTCTTCTTATTCTCTCGAACTATGTTGACGAGAAAAGACTTACCTTCACATATTCACGTGGAAATGAAATATCTGAAGGCCAATTCTCGTACATAAAAAACGTTCACACTCAAGTCGCAATCTGTCAAACTTGTCAAAAATGTTGGTAAATTGATTGTATTTTTGACAGACAGCGATCGAGACGCGAATGCAAACGTTCTTAAAAAATTACAGGAATTAGCCCTCTGATCCCTAACGCAGTAGTTTGACTTCTTAGTTCAGGAACTCAAACTACTGCGCCACCTTACCTTTTTACAGAAAAAAATCTGTTATTTGTCTTCGACTATTTTCAATTACGCTTAGGTAATCGTTGAATATATTGAGTGTACATAAATAACAGAAAGCAATTTATAGGCAATCGTTCGCCAAACTATTCAGGTGTGCTGACATTATTGAAAACCGTTTTTCATGACTCACTGTATTGAATTTCGCGTCACGATCTTGACATTCGAATTGGTGGAGAAAATATTTCGTCAACCGTACAGTAAATAAATACCTGTCTAATATACTATAAATACGAGTAAATACCTTAGGAAGTACCTACGAGAGGAGTTCGTGACTAAGTAATAACAGCCGCACGGGTTGATCCATCAGGTTAAGCTACGCTTGCCGGGGTTGGTCTGTGGATGGGTGACCATCTTTACATACCGAGACTCCTCCGTGCCTCGGAAAGGACGCTAAGCCGTTGGTCCCGGCTGTCATTCCCGGATATTTGACAGTCGTTACGGGTTGTCAGAAGCCCGAAAGTCTAACAACCAGTCTTACCAAGGGGTATTGCCCAGTTACTGGGTTGTAGAGGTCAGATAGGCAGTCGCTCCATGTAAAATAACTGGTATTCAGCTGCATCCGGTTAGACTGGAAGCCGACCCTAACGTAGTTGGGCAAAGGGTAGGCAGATTGATTTGGACCTTAGAAAGTACCTAAGCTCCCTGTAGGAGAAACACATTGCTTATTTCTGCCACCTTCACCTTTGCGGTATAAAATTACAGATGACGCTTCGATATTTGTGTCGAATCGAATACCTTTGAATGGCTTTGATGTTACAGATGTCCATAGGTGATATTTTCCATCTAGTAGATGTTTCGGCTTAGGGATTTAACGGAGGAATATAGCGTAGGCAGAGGTAGAGGTGGAAAAACAGAGGTAAAATAAAAAATAAAAATTAAATTGAAAAAAAATCCGTAATCAAAATATAGAAGGCAAAACTATATTTTTAAGTTTCGTCACCTTATTTTAAAATTCGCAGTTTCAGTGGTTCATAAATTAAAACCGGTTCAACAAACAGTAGCTTACTTTGCATTTAAACGATTTTTCATAATTTTTTCAAGAAGGCAGCGACGTAAAGTAATATGGCAGGCTGTCAAAACTTCCAGATAAAAAAGAAATGATAAGATTAAGAGATCATTCCAACGATCCCATCAACAGTAGAAATAAAGCTTAAAACTGCCTCTCAACATTAAAATATAAAGCGAAGAATGTTAGTACAGCTTTATTACTACGACCGGCTATAAAAAGGGTACGCAGCAAGCCAGGGTATAGAGTTATGCTCGTAACAGAAGTAAAGATGGCGACTAGAATCGAGTATACTTACTTAGTCTGCAGATGCCCACAGTTTTTATTGCTAGATTTTACTTGTGGGGCTAGGATTATGTTAAAGAGGAATGGTCATCGCCTTTGGGTACGAATTTAATCAATGTAATCTAGGTACAGTAATTACTGCGTTGATACCGGTAGCACACCTCCGCCGCGAAACCATAGCAGCGAAACTGCAGTTCAATTTAACCGGCTCGCGTCATGTTCCGCTACTCGAATCGGATGCGAGTACCGGACATGACGCGAGCCAGTTCAGTTTCACTGCAATGCATGGTTTCGCGGCGGAGGTGTGCTACCCGTTTGAAAGAAGACAGGTGGAATACTGCAACAATCTGAAAATAGATATGGGTAAAAAAAAATAGTATCCACTAGGACACACAACATACACTAGTAGACTACATAGCTTTTGCCCATGGCTTCGCCCGCGTGGAGATTGGAGATTATCTGACGGGAACGTACCTACTACCGGGGTTAAAGTATCTCAGGCATTCATGCAAATACGTTGAGCCACTAAGGCGTGAAAAGGTAACAGACAGATTGACAGACAGAGTTACTTTCGCTTTTATCATAATTATTACTAGCTGTTGCCCGCGACTTCGAAGTCTGTGATGCAGGATGAAAAATAGCCTTTGTCCTTCTCCGTGTCAAGGTCTACCCATGTGCCCAATTTCATCCAAATCCGTTCAGCCGTTTTAGCTTGAAAACGTAACAAGCAAACATACAAACTCATTTTTGCATTTATAATGTTAGTTAGGATTGGCATGGAAGTAAGAGCAGTATCTTCGCTTATCCCTAAACGTATCATTACATAAACGTAGCAAGTACTCGTATGTGTATTTCAGAGAAAAACAATAATCCTATTCTTAGTCAAAATCTGTTCTTCTGAATAATGTCTGTTTCTGGGTTGGCTTCTAGTCAATTTAACATGGAGCGACTGCCTATCTGACCTCCACAACCCAGTAACTGATACGACACCCTCTGGTAAGACTGGTTGTTTGACTTTCAGGCTTCTGTCGACCCGTATCGACTGTCAAAGATCCACGAATGACAACCGGGACCAACAGCTTTTCGTGCTTTCCGAGTTACGGAGGAGTCTCAGTATGTAAAGATGGTCACTCGTCCACGGACCAACCCCGGCAAGCGTAGCTTTTAACCTGTTGGATCAACTCATACGGCTGTTGATACTAAGCCACGAGCACCTCTATGTCTGTTTTTACCCGGACTGCCAAGAAAGGGTTGTTTTTCGCGCGTATATTGTATGTACTCGTATGTATGTTTATTTGTAAATTTCTTTATTGCCTCATATCTTCCAAACGGCTGGATGGATTTCGACAGTTATTAAATAATAAAATTTAATTTTGCTTACATATCCAGCTCAGTCTAAACCACGTCCCTTTATTAAGAGTAGATAGAAAACTGGTGTGTTTTGAGGGACAGACACGTAAATTAGGAATTACCACGGTTCGGGGTCCGATGGGCCCTTAGGGGGGGGCCTTAGGACCTCAACACCCTCGTCTGGGCTCTTATTTGTCACGATATTACACTGAATTATACGCTAACAGAAACTTTTCGCTTTTTTGATACATAAATTCAATTTGAAACATAAATTCAATTTGAATTTTTGTTTCATTAAGCATATGAAGGTTGGAATTTCTTTTGTGAAGTCTAGATTTTTGTGTTTTTATTTGTGGTATTTTGTTTTATGAATGGGTAGGAGTTTGGATTGTTAAGGTTACCAATTAAAATAGTTTAAAAAAGTATCTTCAACCCTTGTTTTCTCTTGGTTTAATTTCTTGTTTTGTTTTCATTTTTCTACACGAAAAGTGTTCTCCGTTTGGTTACTGTATTTTAATCGAATCGAATGGAGAAATGATTAAATCTTGTATTTCTGAAATTGAAGATATTAATTATTTGAAAATATTGCAAGATAATATAAATATTAAAGAAAATACGCAAACCAATAAAACTAATACCGCCTTCAAAAGTTCATACCCTTGATATGTCTCATAAGTGATTAAATACTGCCTGTCTCATATTTGAGACAAGTCATAGTGCAAAACCGTGTTCATTCCACATTGTAGAACTTAGCCAAACAATAATAATATCTAGAATTCTAGACTCAAACAATATTAGATTTTAGCAAGTTTCGATATTAGCTTAGACTTGCTATTTTGCTTGATAGTCAATACCTACCAGAAAGTAATATTTGAAAATAAAAGATATTGCTAAAATGTGTATTTGTACTTATATTATTTGATCTGTACTAAATGTTTTGGGGCCATGGTCCATCGAAGTGATAAGTATTATTTTTAACCGACTTCAAAAAGGTGGAGGTTCTCAATTCTTCTGTAGGTAGGTATGTTTTTTTTTGTGTGTGTTTGTTACGCGATTGCTCCGCCAATTATGAATTGATTTTGATGATTCTTTTTTGTTTGGTAGGTCATGCTTCAGAGGTGGTCCCATATAAATTGTATTACATTTACTTTCGTAGTTTTTGAGGTAGCTTCAATATTACGTATTTTTTCCACTTAACCTATATGGACAATTTTTAAGTTACTCCGTCACTTTTATTTACATAGCATTTAGTGGTATTCGAATTTGTATGGGGTAGTTACCACAACTAAAAAGTGAAAAATAAAAACTTCTTACAAAATAAAACAACCAACTTGTCAGTGGCAAAAAACGAAAACTGAAAAACAAAGACGAAAATTGAAAAGTAAGTTTTAACTTTTTTGTGTTTTTTTTTGAAGTCGGTTGTCTTCTATTGAAGTCCCAATTATAGTCCTCCAGACCGTATTTCGGCCATAACGGCCAATCTCAGCCGAGACTAGCCTTCAGCGCGAGTGAACATTATAGTGCACAAGTGTGTGCGCAGACACAGGTGCACTCTCTCAGCCCGATGGGACGGCAAGGACCAGAGAGAGATCAGGCGCAGGACCAACGGCTTAACGTGCTTTCAGAAGCACGGGACTACCACTTACATTGTATTATAGATGCAAAAGGTTTGGCTTATACTTTCTTTAGTTTTTTTAAATTCATTCTTTATCTTTATTTTATGAAAACTTACATAGGTACACAAACCGATTCAATAACAAATCTACTATCTGCCAACAAAAAAGACGTATCGCCGTTTGTCAAGATTTGTCCGAATGGCCGCCTGACAAAAAACTGACAGCTGTCATTCTGAGCTCGAGTAAATATGTGCCTAACAAATTAATTATCACAGTACATAGAATAAAATAAATTGTCTTTTTTCTCCTTTCTGATGATTATCAGGCTTATTTAGATTTGTGGTGATTAAAGAGATTAATCGGTCTATTACGTTTAAACTGATGGGAAATTGCCTGGAAAAGTAATAAGGGTTGAAGTAATCTGTTGTTAGCACGTCCATTTGTAATGATTGTGCATCTAGATACGAAATTGTTTAGAAAATAATAAGTAAATATAGGTTGTGAAACGTGACTTTTTAGTATTTTTTCTCCCATAAAACACGAATAACTGCTAACATACAATTTTTTTAAATTATATTTTTTGTAGAGGAGTGTATTCTTTCTTGTACATACTCGTAATATATTAAATGTGGTCTTTAGCTTTGGCCTCACGTGTACATATACATGTATATGTATATGGCTGACATAAATACAGCTACCTGATATCACGCGTATGGGTATTTGCATAAAGCAGCGGGTTTTCCGGTACAGATCGCTGAGGGTAAATCTACGGAAAGAAACAGTTACAATATTTCTTTAATACGATTGGTACTGACTTGTCTATAGCCATAAAACATCTTGATTCAGCTGTCTGTTAATTAATTAGGATATGTATCTATGTATCTTGATAATACGAAAATGGGGAGTTTTTATTTCTATGGCCTCGGGCCCAATGGTTCTGGTAGAGCATCAAATATAAGTTTCTATAAATCTTATAAGTTTTCGTTGTTTGGTGGCATCTTCATATATGCGAACTACGCATCTCACTGACGTCACGCAAGAATCCTGCCTCGCGCAAGCAGTGTTTACCGTGCGCCAGCATAATTATGTACAACGTCTCGACATCAATCGGGCAGTAGGCTACCAGACACAACCCCCGTCTGGTCGGACGGATCCTCCCTTTTCTTTGATTGAAAAGCGCCTTTCAATTTCAACAGGATTCTTGAAAGTCTATGCCTTAAGGTCAATATAAATTAAATATCTACCTAAATACTTCAATAACCTGCAAGGAGATTGAATATATCTCTTTGCAAATTAGGAGCTTACTTAAATCCTTTTATTCGCTTTTAAAATGTCTCAATATCTTAAACTCAAGAAACTTTTAAAGCCATTAACAACCATTTATCAATATTTTTTGACATTTTGACAGGTACTGCTAATGTTTAATCAGCCTAAACTTTAAAATGCATTTAAAAAAACAGACAGACAGGCTTTAAGAGGCTGACAGCAGCTAAAGTGTGGTCGCTGTCAGACTGCATGAAAAGAAAGAGAAACGCGATGAGCGCTTCTCTTTCGCGTAAGAGGAAATAAGTTCGATTCCTTCTCCATACAAACGCTCTCGCCTGTTTTCTCTCTGGTTTATACCTTAGTGCAATGATTTTTTACAGTAAAATAAATATCAACTAGTTCTATGCCCCTATGTTTTCCGTTTTGATGACACATTATCTGTAGAAGCACTAGAACCCTCAGAAAATGCTCAAAATTGGCTGTTTAGACCGCTGTCATCAGAGGCCTATTGTACAAATTTGACAACTATTAATGAAAAAAAAAAAAACATAGGGGCACAGTAAATATCCTTCTTATTCAATTTATAAAATATCTTTCAAATTGGTCCAATATTGGAGGAGGAAATAGACGAGAGCCGAACCTCGAATTATGACTTTTTGTATGGAGAAACGACCGACCCTATTTCCTCTTAATCGGTTACGAAAATAAGTTAAGTTATTAGATAGCGGGTATTATAGATTTAAGTTAAGTTACCTACGCATTTTTATTCATATTATTAGGCTACATAAGCGCAAAAATACATAGGAGGTACCTAACTACTTATTCGTGAAATTCTTTCAGTCTTATGAATTTTACAACGCTCTATATTTGGTATAGAGCTTTGCAGATTTTTACGCAGTGATACCTAAGGCGTCATAGAGGCTTCCAGATTTTTTTGCAGTGAGAATAATTGAACCCAGCTAAAACAATATTACTCAAATATAAACAGTAGCTATTATTCTGCAACGGATCATAAGATCTGTATTTCTTTACCTACGTTAGCAAATAAATAAATACAATACAATACAATACAATACAAATAAAACTCACGCCTTTTTCTCATGGCGGTAGGCAGAAATTACAGAACGCCACCTGCTACAATCCTTACATACTCTATTTGCCTCGTTTACGTTTATACATGTCAAACACGTTGGTTGCGAGTACTACGCACCTGACCTTTATGAAGAACATCACCAAAAAGGTACAAACGGCTACACATCAAGCTATACATTTCCAGTTTATGCTGATCTCGCATTGTATTGGATTTTCATACAATGCGAGATCAGCTTATACTGGAAATGTATAGCTTGATGTGTAGCCGTGTGTACTATACAAAAAACAGTTATATTTAAACGCCTATTCTGTATTCACACACAATTTCGGAGATATTAAAACTTGAAAAACTGTATCATATCCTCGTGAGACGGGAAGCAGGTTACGACTTATTTTAACAGAAAAAATTGTACGTAAAACTATTAGAAATATGAAGGAAATGGTCGTGGGTCGATCTGGTGAAAGTTATTTAGTTTTAATAAATAAATATTGTTTTTTCTTTTTGAAAGGCCTACACTGTCCTCCCATAACTATTAACACTGTAATTCGAAAATATTGTAAAAGCCAATTATCTTTTAAAAGAGTAACCATGGAGTTTCTTGCCGGCTCTTCTCCATAGGAAACGACCAATTGGAACCGTGCACCTAGCTTCTGATGTTTCATAAGTGCCCATGTAGGCTTATGTGAAATAAAATATTTTGATTTTGATTTTATAAAATAATTTTGGCATAAAATAATATCTACAGTTGTAGGATACATACTATACTAAGGGTTTATTTTGGTCTAGGAACCCGTAAAAGGTTTCAGGTGCAGGCAGGGTTACCACTGGGCCACCGCTGCTCCCTATTTTCAACCGACTTCTTCAACAAGGAGGAGGTTCTCAATTCACCTGCTTCCACTTCTATTTATAGAAAGAAAATACATTACATTGTAACAAAGATGGCCGTCCGGATGTCAGTTCCCAGATGACGTTAAAACATCGGACTACAACCCGAGCTGACGATATACATCTATCAGATAAATTCGAGCATTTTTCTTAGGGAATTGTACGTTTTCTTGACACTTGGTTCTGTAGAAAAAACAGGGATCGTTCGTCAGTGAACCTTTTGCATTCAATGTGTTTGGAAAAGGGTTGTGTTATCGAATTATTGATGGGGGCAAATTAAGGACAATATTATTCCCTGTCGACAGATCATTGCTTATAATTGACTGGAATTATTATTTTTCAATCCAGTTTATTTTAATCCAGGTAACAAAATTGTGGTATTTAATGGATTAACTGGTTTTCTAAGACAAAAAGTCCGTTTAGAGTATCTAGGGGATTTCCAAACGCAAGAACCTGCTCTAGGTACTCTCATCCTAGGATTCACCGCGTAGCGTTTAGAATTTATTTATTTATGTCAACTTATTTTGATATCTATTGTATTTTATAATGGATTGCCGAAAATAATAATACTTATCATAAATAATAGATATAAGAAACTGTTTTATAAAAAAAGATATAAATAGGTAAAGATACTGTCACTATTAGTTCAATAGACTAGATAGAAAATAGAGATTTATATTTTAGAGAGTTATTGTACCTGTACAAAATCATAAGAAATAAAAGGCATTTTTATTTTTTATTTAATTTTTATTTAATGGATTGCCGCAGTCCCGCCTGAATCAATTAACTACCTACATGTTTATTAAAGAAATCTGGATGTTTTGTCGAGTCGTAAAAACAATGTGATGCGTCTTCTACTTGGGCGAACAGAGAAAAGCCGTCTTGTTAATCTATGTAGATCACCCTACTTATGACCAGACTTCTTTTGCATTTATCTCCTTGTCAAAAGTAGTTTGTCCTCAGTAATATGTGCGGAACGTATGTGTCAAGTATTAGAACATTCTTGAGAGTTTCGAACAGCTGATGCTCGCTTGTTTCAAAGTTTGGAACTTGCGAAGCGCTACGGCTGTCCGCAATCAACTTTGATATGAGGTGCTGTATATAAAATACGTTATAATATTTTACATAAGAAATAGATCCTTAGCAACTATATACCTACATAAATAATTATCTATACTAATATTATAAAGAGGAAAGATTTGATTGTTTGTTTGTTTGCATTGAATAGGCTCCGAAACTACTGAACCGATTTGAAAAACTCTTTCACTGTTGAAAAACTACACTATCCCCGGGTGACATAGGCTAAATTATATTTTCAAAAACATTAGGGATCCTTACTAAAACTCCAATAATGTAACCCAAGGTGTAAAAAAATTACCTAAAATATTCTTTACATCGCGTGCGCTGCGAAAACTATTGATGATAGAATAAAATAATGTACTACGACTTTGCAGAACACATCATTATTAACAAAAAGTGTCGGGACAGCATATGTCTAATTTTTAGAGGAAAGTACGAAATCCACGCGGACGAAGTCGCGGGCAAAGTGCTAGTTATAAATTAAAGAGGTTTTTTGTGTCTGTCTGTGTGACCGCGTTGTTCTTATAAACTACGCAACGGATTTTGATGAGAGTTAAAGAGTTTATTCCGGAAGATTTTAATACGATAAAATCAAAACTAACACAAAATAAAGAAATCTTCAAGCAAAGGTTACTCTTACTCGAGTTCAATAGAACTTAGAAGAGCCTTCATGAGAAGACATCACTTAAAAGTATGTCTGGCCTGAAGCCTGGCCAATCAGCATCGCTAACTGCTGGGTATCCTTTCAAACTCATTAAGTATTTTCCAGAATGTTGGCTTACAAGGTACGATCTTAAATTGTTATGGACCATTTATTTAAATATATATACATAATTATAGTCCTCCCAACCGTATTTCGGCTATGGCGGCCAATCTCAACGGAGACTAGCCTTCGGCGCGGGAGATATTATAGTGCACAAGCGTGTGCGCAGACACAGGTGCACTCTCTCTTCCCTCACTCTCATAGTCCGATGGGACGGCAACCCGACACGACCGGAGAGAGATCAGGCGCAGGAACCACGGCTTAACGTGCCATGGTTCATTTACATTCTACATGACATAATGGTGCCCCAGCAAAAGCTTTTCTTGTAAAAGTCAGGTCATTTCTAGAGAAGAAAAACCCATTATATACTATCCATTAGTGAGAGAAATATGTATACTACCAGGTAGTAACAAGACTAACTATAACAACAGAATGCTGCATCACGGGATGAGAACTTGCTCTCATTAGCAGTTCTCGGAGTTGCAGGAATGTCGGCTATTATGCGGTTTGGGGACAAAGAGCAAGTCTGGCGGAGACACGACACACCAACATGTATGCACTGCAGGGATGCTAAACAATTAGGGCCTTACCACAAAAACTTAGACACTTGTTCAATCAATCTACCTAGCCTTTTCCCAACTATATTGGGGTCGGCTTCCAGTCTAACCGGATGCAGCAGATACCAGTATTTTACATGGAGCGACAGCCTATCTGACCTCCACAACCCAGTAAATGTCAAACTCCATACATGTGTCATATCCAAATGTCATCCCTGCCTCTAAATGTCATGTTTAAAAGGTGTTTAGGCTAAACAATGGTTTATCAGTTAACTGATCCGAACCGTGTCTATCAGTTAACTGATAGACATGGTTTTGTGGTATTACGGTTAATCGATTGCTTAAACTCACGCACTGACTTATTAGTATTACTTGTAAAAATATTAGGAATATTGTAATATCGTATACTTTAACAATGTTTGTAAATATGTGAGCACCATGTACCTATCACATAACTAATTTATTTGTCATTGCTCCATTTATAATTCTTTTTACCTTTTGTGGGACAGTAATCTTATTGTAGGTGTATCGTCTTCACATAATTATAATTATATAATTCATGTATACAAAATATTGTAAAACATTTTTAAAAAGAGTAACGGTGGAGTTTCTTGCCCATTCTTCTCCATACGAAAGCTTCCTTTTGCAATGGGCAACTAGAATCAATTCTATTTCTTTGTTTTTCATTGACGTTCAAAAGTGCCTTTTATGTGCCTATTTGAAATAAATTATTTGACTTTGACTTTGACTTCTATTGGTCGAAAAATACGGTAAGTAAAAAGCTAGTTATATTTAGGGCACCTTTGACATTTCTCAGACACCGTTATGTCAAAATCAGTCTTTTTAGCCTTTTCCCAACTGTGTTGGGGTCGGCTTCCAGTCTAACCGGATGCAGCTGAATACCAATATTTAACATGGAGCGACTGTCTAATCTAACCGCCACAACCCAATAACTGGATAATACGATACCCCTTGGTAAGACTGGTTGTCAGACTTTCGACCCGTAACGACTTTCAAAGATCCACGAATGACAATCGGGACTAACGGCTTAACGTCCTTTCCGAGAGACGGAGGAGTCTCGGTATGCAAACATGGTCACCCATCCGCGGACCAGCCCCGGCAAGCGTAGCTTAACCTGATGGATCAACCCGTGCGGCTGTTATTACTTAGCCACGAGCTTCTCATAATATAATGTGTTTTTTATAATAAATCATTGTCTATTTACATTATTTCTTTAATCTATGCTCCTTGGCCATTACGCATGCACTGAGGCGGACTCGATAAGTTTTGTGCCACTTTGATCGTTTTCGACGTTTTTACGAGTCCCAACTGGCTGATACCTAAGTGCCGCCAACTTCGTTTGATTTTTAAAAGAAAAACTTTATGTTTTGTGAACTGTTTCTGGATGGAGAGGTTTTTTGATAAATTGATTACTAATGGACGGAACGGATGGATGGTGCTTAAGTTCGTCTGTCGGTTGCATCATGAACTGTCAGCCTTGAAAAATCTTACTGATTGACTGTACTTTTACCACAGTATAAATAAGTAACAGTATTATATTTTCATAGAAAACGGCCGAAACGACGCGTTTAAATCTTAGTGTTTATCAATACGCAACAGTATCGAGTTCGTGGCAGTAACACAAGGACGCGGAAGGTATATCTACTGAGCGGCCGTAGGAAATTATTTCAAAGCCACTACCGAGATAATTATAGTAGATACAATGCTGTTTCTTTATTATACTGTGCTTTTACGTACTACTCGTGCCGAAAGATAATTAATCCTAGTAAGTAGAACTTATTCAGGTAAAAATAATTGAAAAAAATCTGTGGACGATTTTAAATTACGTGCTTTCAGCTTTTCATTGTGGAGATAAATAGTCAGTTTCAGGAAACGCCAGTAAACCGAATTAAAACCACGAACAAACAATGGTAATTATTTGTGGTTTTTGTCATAATGACAACAGGAATTTTCGTACAAAAATGTACCAACCGCAAATGTGTAAATAATTTTTATTTCCGATAATGACGTTTTTTTTTTAGAGAGCTGTAGTAACGGCCCGTACTTTCGAGTTGGAACATTAAAGGAATTAAAGCTTATGTTATTTTACTATGCTTGTATACAAACTACCTTTATCTACGCAAACTCTTCTGGCCCAAGTTCTATTCTGCGTATACTAACTCACTCGTATTTTGTCCTTTTTTTTTTTGTTCCTCGTTGGAAAATCCTCATGTCCTCCGCCCTGGGGCTGTCAGACTCTTACTGACTAAAACCACTTCGGTGTTCCCTTCCCACACTTTAACCGGGGATCATGGGACCGTGTGCGCCTTCCACGTTCCCCGGCTACTCGTATTTTGCCTTTGGCAACCTTATCAACTGTTCCAGTTCCCTCAGGGGTTCCGTCTGTGTAGTATACTTCCTAATCTTCTCGCTTGTCGCCTTAGGGAGGATAAAACACCACGATAACACAATTGGGTCTAAATAGGATTCCGATTTAAGGGTCTTACATACTGGCGCGACTTGTCGCGCGACGCGATTTTTAACAAAACAATTTCTGAGAAACTTCATGGCAGAACAATACCGGCGGCGGCGCCGGCGTCGCGTCGCGCGACAAGTGGCGCTAGTATGTAAGAGCCTTTAACTTGGTGCTTTAAGGCCGGTGTCCACTGGCGGCTCGGAAAGGCATGGGATTTTTTGCGACGAATAGAAATGTAACTTAATAGTATGATAATAAAATTGAAATTTCAACGGCAACGATGCAGCGGTATCCTTAGGCATGCCGCGACGACCTTAGGCATCACCATTGAAATTTCAACTTTATTTCCATACCTTTAGGTTATATTTTTAATCGTCGCTTGCCATATTGTGCCGCCAATGGGCGCCGGGCCTTAGTTAGATAAGTACTAATATCTTTATTGATTGGTTTCCTTCACATATATTGTTATCTGTTCTAGGTTCAGTGAAATCAAGTCTAAAACATTCTTACTATACAGTGTTTTGTAACTTTGAGCTTAATCAATGCATATGCTTAAGTTGGACCTATTGCAAAGTTTCTCACTTTTCGTTTTTCTGAGCCTGTATATATGAACCAATATGGACATCCCTTGTTCATTAGTAAAGTAAAGAATGGTGGATTACATTCCTTCCAAAAACAATAACTCAGCTATTTAGAAATCTACAACAATTATATTATTTTCCAAACACACATAAATACAAAGGTTATCAAGTATCTTAAGTTATCAGTAGCGATACAAGCGGCCTGGCTGTGATCGAACATAATTTATTGTTACAAGATTAGATGTTTTGCATAATATGTTTCTTATCGGGTTTTAAGGGTATGAGGAACAGGGTGTAAAGTTCACTCGTCCACCATAGAAAAGGGAGGATCATCCGACCAGACGTGTGTTGTGTCTGGCGGGCAACTGCCCAACGATTGATGTTGGGTTCTTGTATATAATTATGTTCATTGCACTGTAAACTTTAATTGTGCGATGCGGGATTTATGTGACGTCAGGATTTTTGTGTGACGTCAAGTCTTTGATGCGTAGTGCACATGTGGCGATGTAGATATCGCCACAGGGTTATCATACCGTTTTATAAAATACAACGTTGAAATATTTAGTAACCTATTCCGTTTAACTATTCTCCAAGAGTCATAAAAACCCTGTAAGAAATCGACACGTGTTTCACCTCTCAACGAGGCATCCTCAGAATGGCGATTGACCAGTCGCAAACCAGAACACGACGTGTTGCCACACCATGCGCTGGACGCAGAGTAAACTTTCTCACTCACTCTTTGCATCCAGCGCACGGTGTGGCAACACGTGTTCTGGAAGACCATAGCAACGTCGAAAGACAACTTCTTTCCAGCAAAAAAGCTTAAAATACATACATAAACTAACGCTGTCTTCCTATGGGGGTAGGCAGAAATTACAGAACGCCACCTGCTACGATCCTTACATACTCTTTTTGCTTAGTTTACGTTCGATTCTTCATTAAAAATGTTATAATAAAAATAGGTATATAAAAAGAAAACTAGACCTTTAAAAAACCTTTTTAGAGGACTTGCAAAAAGTGACAGATTATACGCCTCGAGCTCTCGAATTGGCGTAATCCGTAACCCACGGTTACAGATTAAACCATTTCGGGAGAGGACGTAACAAAGTTACTTTATTTAGCAGTGTCTGCTATCTCAGGTGACGGGAACTGGCTTCAATCCATTTTGCTACTCATCAAGGATAGTTCACGGCAGTAGAATAAATTAAAAGGAAAACTATCACAGCTGTGTAGGCTCTACAAGTTAACGAGTAATAATCGACCAACTTGTATTTGCAGTTGCAAAAACATTTTCTCCCATCTCCCATACATCTCGTATGGGAGAACATGTTTTTCAACTACAATGATAATTTTGATCTTGAGATAAATTCATCCCACCTACGGCACCCTTTATAGTGGACCGACACGCATTTGGCTGCTTTTTACCTTTGTAAGAAACAGCAGTTTTTTTTTAATAAGCAACGAATACTTTCTTCTCATGTGATCTAGAATCATGTCAATCTGTCTAGCCTTTTCCCAACTATGTTAGGGTCGGCTTCCAGTCTAACCAGATGCAGCTGAATACCAGTATTTTACATGGTGCGACTGCCTGACCTCCACAACGCAGTAACTGGGCAATACGATACCCCTGGGTAAGACTGGTTGTTAGACTTTCGGTCTTCTGACGACCCGTAACGACTGTCAAAGATCCACGAATGACAGCCGGGACCAATAGCTTAATGTGCTTTCCGAGGCTCGGAGGAGTTTGATATGTAAAGATGGTCACCCATCCACGGACCAACCCCGGCAAGCGTAACTTAACCTGATGGATCGACCCGTGCGGCTGTTATTACTTAGCCACAAGCTCCTCCAGGATCTAGAATCAAGTGCTGAATACAATGGTAATAGTTTACGCGTCGATGTCACTTACACGGTGTTTATATTTAGGTATTCAAGAGGCAGACTATGCATAAACGTCCAAGGTTTACCGTCTTGATAGACACCTAGATGTAGACAGATAATTATTTTCCCTAAACTATTTATAGCTGACAAGTTGAAGTAGAAGAATATCCTTCATACATGTATTCATTGTCAAATACATTGTGTTTAGAATAACTGATGTTTATAGTTTCAACACGTTCAAGGTACGGGTAACTTATCAGTCACGTACTTTATTGCCTTAATTACATAAAATATACTAAAACCTTACTCGAGAAACACTCTATCGATTGGTGAAAACAGCATGAAAATCGGTGTAGTAGTTTTTGAGTTTATCGCGTACAGGACGATAGACAGACGCGGTGGAAGACTTTGTTTTATAATATGTAAGGACTTAGTTCCATTTTTTTTTGCCTTAGAATCAGCATTGGAATGCAAACGCGGCAATGCTGCCAGTCTTTTGGGTAGTTTTTCTGTTGCCAGCGATGCGGACCAATTTTTTTGATGCTTTGGCCTTCTTTTTATTAGTAACTAGCTTCCGCCCGCGGCTTCGCCCGCGTGGTATGTCGATAAAAAGTAGCCTATGTCCTTTATCAGGCTTTAGACTATCTGTGTACCAAATTTTATTTAAATCGGTTCAGTCGTTTTGACGTGAAAGCGCGACAGACACACAGATAGAGTTACTTTCGCATTTATAATATTAGTATGGATTAATTATTCTTTCCCCTCCTTTTTTATATAAATGTACTTATTTACATAATTTTTATTGTTTTAAGTCTTTTAGCGTATTATGTAAATATTATCTTGTTTCGAAATGAAAACATTATTCAGGTCAATAATAAAGATATAATAAAATGAAGTGCTTAATTGACTTGACACTTTATGGACGTCCTAGGCCTGAAATGTCATCCGCGGCGCGTACTACGTTGCTACGCGTACGCGACCAACATCAGCGTAAGAGGAATTCTGGCCTTAGTGGCGTCATTTAGTATGCTCAAAAAGACAAATTTTTAAAGGTTTACCTACTCTTATTCGGAGAATATAAAGCTTAGCTTCTGCCCGCGTTTTTGTCCGCGTGAATTTTATTGATGTGTTATTGAAGATAACTGGGAAGAATGTTCTTTGAAAACGCATTAATCCTCAAAACTTTCAAAAGTAAATTACAGTTTAATCAGTTCACTAGTTTTGAAGACTTAATTTTTGACTCAAAGAAAACTTTATCTATGCTGTGAAAGATTTATCATAAAGGTCTATTTTAGGGTTCCGTTACCCAAAGGGTAAAACGGGACCCTATTACTAAGACTCCGCTGTTCGTCCGTCTGTTCTACTGTCACCAGGCTGTATCTCATGAACCGTGATAGTTAGATAGTTGACATTTTCACAGATGATGTATTTCTGTTGCCGGTACAACAAGAAATACTAAAAAACAGAATAAAATAAATATTTAAGGGGGATCCCAACAAACGTGATTTTTTGCTCGTTTTTATAGATATACGGAATCCTTCGTGCGCGAGTCCGACTCGCACTTGGCCCGGTTTTTATTTTTATTATCTAAATATTTTCTTACGAATTCTCCAAAGAAAAATGTTAAAACTTTTCGTAAAGTCTCTGGCAGTTTGGAACCGACTTATTAAGAATCACAGAACATAAACGATAGTTTTTTTTATTGCCTTTTTGTGCCTACTATTTTTATTTTACTCTATTCAACAAGCAAGATACTCAAATTATCGGATTTCTCTCACTTCTGGATATGATTTGCATTTTTCTTATTACTTTCGACATTACAAGATTTCATTCATAATAATAAAATGTCAATAGGTAGATAACCAGTTACCTAAGAGGCAACAAACCAAACAAAGAAACATCCATCCAAATATTTATTAACACATACACACACACGTCTTTATAAATAATTTTCTTCATCTATAATTTTTGGAAGGAAGTCAACCATTAATGCAATGACATCATTTTTTCAAAAGAAAAAATGGCGCTGATGCATTGCGTTTTAAGACGTCGTCGCAGAAGCTAAAAGAAAAATATAATATTGCATTCGCGAGGATTTCTGAGAATTAGGGGCGGTAATGACAGAGATGTGTTGGTTAGCAAATGCAGACTATTAATCAAGGGTGAGGGGCGAGAAAGTAGAAGATACTCGGGCTATGAAGGAAGAGGTTTTGTGTCTATTCATGGACGAGCAAGATTATTGAAGTATGAGGGATAGGGTGTAAAGTTCGCTCATCCTCTATAGAAAAGGTAGGATCCTCCGACCAGACGGGCGTCGTGTCTGGTGGTCAACTGCCCGAAGATTGATGTCGGGACTTGCGCGATACAGGGTTTTGCATGACGTCAGTGTGATAAGTTCACATGTGGCGATGTAGATGCCGCCACAAGATCAAGAAGTACACGTTCAACTGTTTTCCTGAGCAGTTGCAAACTTTAAACCCCTTAAAAACGGAGATTACCTAAAGTTATTCCAACTTTACTCCGTGTTTACTAATTAAAAGAATAAGAAAGTCATGATGGAGAAGAACTACATAACATTACGTAGGGCTCGCATTTCCTAATGTTATAAGTCAAGAAGTATTTAATTGCATCAAAAAGAACGACTGAAAAGTATTTCGTAATACAGTAGCTTATCAAAGGCAGAGAGACAGACAGATGGACTTATTTTTGGATTTAATAAGACAAGCAATATACCTACCTACTATATTTCCTTATCAATCATTTACAAGATATTTTTATTAATAGCAGTTTTCCTGGCTCCAAAAACAGTCTGGGTATAAATTACCGATGCTGCAACTGACGCAAACGAAAAAAAAAAGTAAAACCTCCAGAGCCCTTCTTTTGCGTAAAACATGATTTATCACGAAGTTTACAGCCATTATTGCGGTGAAATCGTTTGTATATTTTGTTTCTATGTAATAAGACAAGATAAGTTATATTTATTTGCCAAAAACACGTGTAGGATTACAATCAGTTGGAACGATTACAAAAAAAGAAAAAAGTTTCAACATGTTTTGCCTAGAAAGGCGTACAAATACAGTAATGATATAATTCTAAGTCCAAAAAAACATCATAAAATCTTAAAAGTTACGTCAGATCAACGAAAACAATAATAAAAATGTCTAAAGTACATCATTTATATGTATAGTCGTCAACATCATAGTAGCATTTATTAATTAAAAGTTTCTTCATGCTTTTATTGAAACCATTAATATCTAAATCTTTGTATGCCTTTTGTACCTTGTTGTATTATTTATATGGACGATTATGAGAGAAAGCAGATTTTGGTATGATTAAGTCTAATCAACTTAAACCTTCGAGTCCTTTAGTACGTAGTAGATGTTAAAGATTACATGAAGTAAAAAAAAAAAAGGTTTGATGGAAGGGACGCGTAAATGGAATAGCGTTTAACTAGACTGACTAGTTGACAATTTTGTACTTAATTAAAGAAGAAAATGTAATGAACGGTGGCTCCGTTGAACTTAATTTCTCCAAGAATTTTAATTTACTGCAAAATAAAATGCATTTTTATTTTTATCCGAGCACAATCAATCTGTCTAGCCTTTTCACAACTATGTTGGGGTCGGCTTCCAGTCTAACCGAATACATCTGAATACCAGTATTCACATGGATCAACTGCCTATCTGACGAACACAACCCAGTGTCTGGGTAACACGATACCTCTTGGTAAGACTGGTTGTCAAGCTGTTGGGCTTCTGACTATCCGTAACGACTGTCAAAGATCCACGAATGACAGTAGTTTCAATTCAACCACGATCCATTTTTATCCGACCACACAAAACAAATTCGAAAAGAATAACCTAAAGCGTACAAAAACAGTAAAATAAAAACAATATCATCCCGTGAAACACACGGTGTCCTTATATTAAGAGGTGTATCGCAATATGTTGGAATAATAAGTAGGGGTGAAACAGTTGGGGACTCAACCCGTAGGGGTAACCAGCAACGGGATCTAACTTTTGGGTTGGAGGAGAATATTTATTTTTTGGTTTAACTACGTAACATATATATATGTACATATACGCCTTATTTCCCGAAGGGTTAGACAGAGGTGTACCTATCACTGTGCGGATCGCCCGGAGGACACGGTAGAGCATACGGTGGAGGTATGCCCTGCATGGGCGGAGCACCGCCGTGTCCTCGTGGAGGCGATTGGCGGCAATGACCTCTCGCGTCCGGCCCTGGTCCAGGCCATGGTACGGAGCGAGAGGGCATGGGAAGCCGTCACCTCCGTCTGCGAAGCAGTAATGCTCGCGAAGGAGGAGGCGGAACGCGTGAGGGACAGGCAAAGTTTGCGCCCTCACGCCCCTAACCACCGCCGCTGGGGAGCCCTGGGCGTCAGGAATCCCAGGCGGGTTCCCGGCCACTATAGGAGCGGGCCTGCGGACGGCGCAATGGGTATCTCGCCGTTCGATAAGGACCAGGCCCGGGTCGACGGCGCGTCGTGTTCCACGCGCGCCTCAAAGAGAAGTCAGCACAACTGACGGGGTCCGGTAGGACTGATGCCTGCCAGGGTTGCGGGAAAGTTCGAAAGGGATACCGGGACCTTGGCAACAGGCAACTGAAGGAACACGGATGGGTTTTAGTCAGTTAAAGTCTGACACGCCCTTCCGCTCCGCCCATAGCGGGAGAAGACATTGGATGATTTCCCAAACTAAAAAAAAAAAGAAAGAGATGTACCTATAGTGCACCCACATTTCACCAATTATGTTTAAGTCCCATGAATAGGGGGCGAGCCTATTGCCATCAACCGGGCACAAATCCAGACTCCGGGCTGCTAATGAGAAACTATTGGTTTAAATAATCTTTAAAAAGTACAAAGTCGTTTGTATTTTTCACTTAGTAGGTATAGTTAACGATTTTGATGCAATTTTACCCATCATCCGCCCCATTTAGTTTTTGTCGAAGCTTTTAGTAGATCGAGTAACTCAGTCTGTCCGTCACCTTTCCATGCCTTAACAGCTGAACGGTTTAGATGAAATTTGGCACTCGGATAGACCATGACCGGGGTTAGGACATAGGATACTTTATATCTCGGTAGTACGTTCTCGTGGGATGTTTTCCAACATTCACGCGGGTGAAGCCTCAGGTAAAAGCTAGTAGGTATAGAAGACATTCATATTATTATTTTGCTCGTGCGAAGCTGGAAGTTTAAAAGTAGGTTTACAAAATAGCAAAGTGACACGTAAAATTGGCCTTATTCTCTACAAAACACGAACCAACCGTTTGGACAGCTACGGTTTCAGAATTTTATGCTCATCTTAAACTTTAGTGATAGTTTTGCACAATGTTGTGTCCGTTGTGTGATAAGCAGAGGTCGGAGTAGGTAGATTGATTTAAGGTCGTTGACGTCAAACGTAGAGGATAATATGGCCCCCAAAATACCGAAACTTCATATTTATTGTGATATTTGTTCCGGAATTTTGAAAGGACAGTGTAGGCCTTTCTACAAGTACCAAGTAAGTAGATAGAGGTCACCTGGTCGGAGGATCCTTCCTATACTAAAGATGAGTGAACTTTACACCCTGTTCCTCATACCTCTTAAGTATCAGCTTGTAGAAAGCCTGAAGGTGGATCCGGTAAGGTAGTCCGCGAAATTGAAAATTTTCTTACGTTTTTTGTCATTTGCATGTTAATTTCAGGTTATATCTTGATCAGAATATCATTCCGGACGGTATCAAATATGTATTGACATAATTATAATTATTAGAATCATTAATACATATCACTAAGTTAGATTTGTTCTCGAATGTCATGATTTCATGAAAAAGTCATTCAATGAAACAAATCTGCTCAGAGTTCGGAGTAGGTAGATTGATTTTATATACTTGCGTCAAGATATTATACCATACATAGATATTATGCCATATAAAATGGCATGTCCATATTATAATATCTTGACGCAAGTATATAAAATCAATCTACCTACTCCGACCTCTGGTGATAAGCTTGGCTGCATTAAGGCGGATGCGAAAAGGTAGCACGCGAAATTCAAATTAACTTACGTTATTTCTAATTTGCAGGTCAGTATCAGGTTGTATGTCGATAAAAATATGTTTCGCGACCGCAACACATTACATAATAATAATAATCATCAATACAACTCTCTGCTCGCAGGTTCTACCCGCGATGGAAACAATGGCCGTTTTCACATTTGACGATAACGATAACGACACGATATCGTCGGACTGGTAGTTTCATACAATTACTATTAAACGCTTTCACATTGTGTCATTTACACGACATCGTCGCCGACATTGATTGTCGTGCCGATACTGGCAGACGACACAGTGCACTTGTTTACTGCTGCCATTACACTACTACACTTTTAGAATCGCGCGGCGACGTAAGCTTTGCATCCCCAACGCGACTATTCGAGACTGCTGTGGCATACCACATGACAATTATAAGCTGTTGGTTACATCGTGTCACATACTGGTATCGTCTCGATGTCGTCAGACGATATCTTTGTCGTCCGAGCTGACGATATGTATGTATCATTATCGTCGCAGTGTGAAAATGGCCAATGTCGTCTGCCGATCTTGCCGCTGGACGACCGACACTAAGTCTTCTAGTCCTTGGACGCGCTTGGACGGACTCTGTCACCATGCATCAATCTACTTTAATCTTAAATAGAAGTGACTATATTTTATTTATAACTTAAGATTTATGAATCAATGCCTAGCCTCTGAGTTAACATTCAATTTTTTTGTACTGCCTCAATAAATCGGCAAGAGAAATAAATTACTGGCCACACTGCGAACACTTACGAAAAACAAAACGATTTAATTTAACATTACAATTTATATTCAAACCAGTAAAAAACAAAATATCAAAACGTACTCGTAGGCATATAATTCTGTGCACATAGTAATTTGATTGTACCCTCGTCATTACGGGTCTATCTCGACCCGATCTGGTGCGAGTTTGTTAGCCGAATTTAAACGCTATTCAGTTCTAAAGGCCACATCATACAATCAGGGTGCGGGACGAAACTAGGTCCCTATTTTTGGCACACTTTATTTGGTGAAATGTGCCAGTCAATGTGAAACTACGAATTTAATACATTGAAAGGAAGTCGGATAGGAAGTTGCTGTGTTGTTTTTTCTGATTATAGGTTGGGAAACAGGATTACCCCCCTTCAATGACTATAAGCCTCTAATTCTCTTTGCCCCCATTAATTGAATAATGGTTGTCACTGGCCGCCTATGAACGCTAGGACCACGGTTAGGAATTATTAAAAGAAAAAAAAAGAAGATTTGCTGATTTTTTTCTGGAGTCAACGAGTGCTAGTAGTATAGTTACTTGAAGTTAAGAGTTGAGAAAATTTATTTTTTGTTTATATGTCCCATTACGTCTGTGAAGTTTACACAAAAAAACCTATTATTCCAAGTAACTACACTACATACATAAGGTCTTTGACCCAAAAGAAATCATCAAATCTTTTTTTTGTTTGTTTTATCATGTTTAGATATCGATCGCTTCTGCGGAGTTTCGCTAGGAAATTTAATTTGATCCTGTATTTCCATCAGTAGGGATGCACTATCGCTTTCTTAAGCGACTTCTTTTACAAGGAGCTAAACTATTGAATGGTATTTAATGTAGCACCAATAGATAAATTCATCTATTGACAAAAAAAATTCCCTATTATCGGACGTTTAATGAACGTCAACAGCATTGTGTGGTCGAGCCTTTAGTCTGCGAATGTTTGGCAATACTTAGAAGGCTTTTTGTGTTAGCTGTCTATGAATAAAGATATTTAAAAAATTCGCTGCTCCTATTAGATTTCTTCGATGATATCTATTGGTTTTCATTGTAACTTTTTATTTTTTTAGCAAACGTACCGCTTTTCATTAATTTTCAAAAAATAAATTCTTCTTTTTCAGCAACGAAATAACGTACTTTTTTATTAATGCTGTATAATTATCATGCTTTTATTTCACTGTTAAATATGTATTACCAGAGTTTATGGTGACGTAAGTGTGTGGTGGGGTGTGTGTGTGTATGTGAGGGGGTGTGTGTGTGTGTATGTGCGGGGGTGTGTAGGCTGAATTAATTAAATAAAAAACACCAAAATTATCACAAAACCTAATTAGGTATTTACCTCAAAACATTCTCTAACCAGTCTGTGGTTCTCAAAAGATTTACACCAGTTGGCATTTTATCCGCGAAAAATGTAGGAAGCGTTGCCATTGTAATAAATTGCTCGGAGTCAAGTTATAAATTACTTTTAACACACTAGTAGAATAGTAGTTTATTTTCTAATATTGGAGCTTCGAATGTAATCCTCTGTTTAAGCTCTCGAAGGAAACCGTTCGTAGATTAAATTTTTGATTTATATGTTTTGCTAGTAGAAAAAATTATAGGTACTACTACGCTTTTCATTAAAGGACGTTGTAAAATGATTTTGTCGAGAGATAGCAGTTAATTACAAACCAGTGTGTAATATTTAAATGTGTTAATACTAGGTACCAGGGGTTTCTCCTGTATAATCAAAGATTGGCTCATGACTTCCAGCTTGTGTTTTATTTTTATAAACACCTACTAGGATTTTTTGTTCTGCGCATGTATTTAACTGTGATATGTATAACGAACAAACAAATCGCCAAGCCACTACGCTGTTTAACATAACATAACATCACGCTCGTAATCCCCGAAGGGTTAGGCAGAAGTGTACCTTTAGTACACCCACATTCACCAGTAATGTGTATGTCTCATGTAATAGGGGGCGAGCCTATTTCCGTTTTTGCTGATATATTTGTAGTGATCGAACAAGCTATTTGGTATACAGAAAACATATATTAATTTTCAGCTTACACTGCCAAAATTGGATTTGATTGTGTAATTTAACTTTTTGAGCTTATGGCCTAGGAGAGTGACGTAGAAGAATTGATGACTGCTGAAAACACTCACAAAATTGTTTAAAGTGGTTGCAAGTAGCGGTATACCAAATAGTTTGCTCGACTGGTACCTTTATACAAGAGCTGTAGGAGTGTAGTACTCATGAAAATGAACAACTATAAGACCAACTTTGAAATATGAAAAAAGTTGTTAACTTTTATGCGTACCTACCTACTACACTCCCTTCAAACCAATCACAACATAATATCTTGTAGAAATTTTTTTTTTTTTTGAAGGTGGGATATCTTCAAATGACTTTTCCCGCTCTGGGCGGAGCGGAAGGGCGTGTCAGACTTTTACTGACTAAAACCCATCCGTGTTCCTTTAGTTGCCTGTTGCCAAGGTCTCGGTATCCCTTTCGGACTTTCCCGCAACCCTGGCAGGCATCGGTCCTAGCGGACCGCGCCAATTGTGCTGACATGTCTTTGAGGCGCGCGTGGAACACAACGCTCCATCGACCCGGGCCTGGTCCTTGTCGGACGGCGAGCTAACCATAGCTCGCCGCCGGCAAGCCCGCGTCTATGGTGGCCGGGAATCCACCTGAGATTCCCACCACCCAGGGCGTCTCCTGCGGCGGCGGTTAAGGGCGTGAGGGCGCAAACTTTGACTCGCCCTCACGCGTTCCGCCTTCGCTAGCATTACTGCTTCGCAGAAGGAGGTGACGATCTTGTAGTAACTAATGCATCTGTTTTTTTTTAAATCTTTTTATGTAAAAATCGATTTCTTATTGGAATGTAAATGACTATTCTAAAGCCTAATCTACTCGTATGTGTGTGATTTAGATTAAATCATGATTTATTGAGGACGGCCTCTATCCAATAATTGAATAATGCAAGGTCTATGCACATAATCGAATTAATGTTTGGTTTGATACAACGCAACCAACATAAACACACATAATTATGAAATGTAAACTAATTAGTTATTCTCTCACAACGTGGTGCTAACAACATTACGGTCCCAGCATATTTACATTTTAATTCATTTGTGAAATCCTTGCTGATATTTTGTGCTAATATTGAATCAAAATGGTAGTAATTTACTAACTGAAAAGTTAAACGAAACTATTTTAGCGTTGAACTATCCTCAGACCAAATAAAAAACCAAGACAGAGCGCTGTCAACAGTGACATGAGGCCGGTTTCGTAAACATGTGTGCACTTAGTGAAGTTTTTTTGATTGTAAATGGTTGTAAATGTGTGCATATGAGGTGGTGTAGCTTATTGCCACGGGCACCTCGAGCTGATAATTATTGCGGTATCATTACATTGTTTTACCATCGCGTGACGTTGTCACATTGCTCTCGGTTCCTCTAAGTTCCTCCAATCCTCCATTTCCTGAGAGATCTCGTGTCTGCGTACTATTCAGTAGATGAGCGAACCCGGGTCTTTGACCTATGAATAGTGTGGAAGATTTTAACGGGATGTTGTCACACCGCATTATGTACTAATTACCTAAGCAAGTAGTACATAGTATTTAAATAAAATATTTCATGCAATGAAATGGGCTGGTGGCGGCGGTGGGGATATTATACTGGACACTATACTGCCGAAGAACCGAAAGAAGGAAATTATCGTGAAGAAAAGACCGTGACGAAAATGTCAAAATATGACTGTGTCAGGGAACCCGACAGGCCACACCCTCTTACAGAGAGGATGCCCATATTCCAGCAGTGGGAACATTATAGGTTGATTATATGTTTATGGATTGTAAAAATTGCTTTACCATGACTTCAGCCTAAACCAGTTTTACTACGGGCTATATGTAAACCAAAATACCACATCGATACGATGATAATTATTAATATGCTGATAGAAGAAGCAAAACTCATAATAATGCCACGGAAAGAAATAAAAAATTATATTTTTTCCGTACCAAAACTTCGGTGTAACAAAAGAACAGTATACTGAATGAAGGCCATACTGCCGTGTGACGGAACGAATGTGTCCATTTAATTCAAAGTCAAAGTCAAAGTCAAATAATTTATTTCAAATAGGCACATAAAAGGCACTTTTGAACGTCAATGATAAACAAACAAAGAAATAGAATTGATTCTAGTTGCCCATTCCAAAAGGTAGATTTCGTATGGAGAAGAATGGGCAAGAAACTCCACCGTTACTCTTTTCAAAAATGTTTACAATATTTTGTATACATGAATTATATAATTATATGTGAAGACCATGCACCCACAATAAGATTACTGTCCCACAAAAGGCAAAAAAAAATAATTATAAATGGAGCAATGACAAATAAATCAGTTATGTGATAGGTACATGGTGCTCACATATTTACAAACATTGTAAAAGTATACGATATTACAATATTCCTAACATCTTTACAAGTAATACTGTCTAATAAGTCAGTGCGTGATTCCATGCAATTACAGAGTGTAAAAATCTATGACATACAAATAATAATTCGAGCTCACACTTAGCAAAAGAGTGAACGTTTTAGCCTCAGACCAAATAAAAAACCAAGACGGAGCGCTGCGAACAATACAGTGAAGCGTGCTATAACTAAACCACCCAGTGCATACACGCTCACACACACACATTTACAACTATTTACAATGACACTACAATCAAAGTACACCAAACTAAGTGCACACATGTCTACGAAACTGGCCTCACGAAACTGTTGACAGCGCTCTGTCTTGGTTTTTTATTTGGTCTGAGGTTTTAGCTTACTGCTGTAATAATGATCTGTGTAAGACGTCACAGACCTAATGAGGGTACAGAGGTGATAAAAATCAAATGGTGAATTACGTAGAAGTAATTAAATAACGCATTATGTACCCTTTATGCAGTTCTTACTTCTACATACATCATTATACTTGTAAATAATGGTGGTGTGCAAAGAGTAATTGCATTAATGTAAATGACAAAAGTGTCATCACTATGATAGATGAAGCAGTCCATTGAATAATACCCTCACATAAAGAAATAAAACATTACTTTTTCCCTCACTAAAACTTCGCTGCAATAAAAACTTTTTACAAAAAAAAAAAACGACCGACTTCCAAAAAAAACACAAAAAACCGAAAAATTATTTTAAATTCGGAACTTTGTTTTTTTTTTGTAAAAAGTTTTTATATTTCACTTTTTAGTTGTGGTACCTACCCCACACAAATCCGAATACTACCTGCTGTGTAATTAACGGTGACGGAGTCAAATAAGATATCGTCTACATAGACTCAGTGGGAAAAATACGTATTTATTGAAGCTAACTCAAAAATTAATTAAAATATGGGACCAGTCTGAAGTATTGACCTACCAAAGCAAAAAAAAGAATCACCAAAATCGATTCATAATTACCGGAGTAATCCCGTAAAATACATACAAAAAAGAAAAAAAAAACATACAGACGTATTGAGAACCTCTTCCTTTTTGAAGAAGCCGATTAAAAAGGACTCAAAGTAAATGAAGGCGTTCACAGCCGGGTGCCGAACAATCGTATTCATTTAACCTAAGCTTACGCTTGGCAAATGGGGATGTTTTAGCCTGCCTAATGATGAACAGTGTTGGAGGTCTCTGCCCTAATGAGGGTAAAGAGGTGCTATTCACTACAGTTGAGCAGTAATAGCTAGTGCTGTTGAAAGATGATTGGTGTTTTTGTTTGTGTTCCAAGTAGATGTATGAACAGGTTAAGAGAGGTGTTGGTAATGGTTTCCTGGGTACTTATTATATTAAAAGAACGGTGTTTTTGCTCAAAAGTAGATACAATCTGACATCGCTGAAATTATTAATATAGAACGTAGCCATTTAGAGCGTGTATTCTGAAAAAGGGCAACGTCGCAAATAGATGTTAAATATTTTACTGTTTTGATTAATTTAGCAATATTACTGAAATATGGCTAACTAGTGAATTAAAATATTGATTATGAAATGCAATAGTTAATACCGTAACACCGAATAATTCGTTTTAGATGTAAAAAAAGTAAGTATTTGGAAAATTTCCAAATGCTTTTTTTACACTTAAAACGGTTACAACATCAAATTCTGTGTTATAATTGCAATTTATTATTTATATTCTAGTTAGCGATATTTCATATTTCCGTACAGTAATCAAAATAGGTAAGTATTTGACAGCTATTTGCGACGTTGCCAACTTTTAGATTGAACGCTCTTAACCATGAGCCACTTTTAAAATGTCCTTCCAAATAGTTTATGTATCGTAGTTTCATTAGTTTTTTTATTCAGAGGACAGAATTTCGGGCACGGCGGCAAATCTCGGCGGAGATTAGTTAGGTACGCAGGAGACATTACAGAGCACAGTTAGTGTGTTTGCGCACAGATACACTGCCTGTTCCTGTTTACTTTCATAGTCCGATGGGACGGTAATCCGACACGACCGGAGAGAGATCAGGCGCAGGACCAACGGCTTTACGTGCCTCCCGAAGGAAGGATTTCACACTACCAAACTCCGGGCCGCTTCTGAGAAAATCCCTAATGGAAAAACCCAGTAATACTTTGCCCGACCTGGGAAATGAACAAAGGATTATTTGACCAACGGGGCCGTTTAAGGTTCGTAGTTCCATTATACTACTTCCTGTAGCGTTCTTTAGTATTCAATATTTTCTTGTTTGTACACGGCAAATGCTAAACAACCATGCATTAGCTTAATGGTGTTCTCCGAAAAGTAATGAAACATTTATAGGAACACGAGTACTACTGTCTTTCTAATAATCCTATGAAGGTTCAGTATAATAAATTATAAGTAGATAACTATAAGGTTGCTGGTTTGGCGACTATAAATACTTTAGGGACAATGTTCGGGGAGCCTAAAACAGCCACATTAGCAATTCCTCTAAAAGCAATTCATTCCCTGAATTCCCAGCAGATCATTAGCAATATCTCTAATTTGACACAAAATGGTGACACATAATATATGTACTCAATTCAAATCATAATCGAATCATATTTGATGTAAATATTGCTGCATGAAAATGATGTAATTAATAAAAATGGTCGTAATTTAAATAAATTAATTTTAAATTAACATTAAACTTTAATATAGCAATTTATAATTTGTGGACCACTTTATGAATCTCCATACAAAACTGTCAAACAGATGAATTGCGTAATATGAATTGCACGCCGATAATATTATGAATTGCGTCAGTTTTGTGACATTTTAATATTGATTCATAATATTATCCTATTATGATTCTGCCAAAGTAGCTGTGTAAGGCCCCCCAGGTTTATAAACGGCTCTTCTAATAAAACTTTAATTATAGAGTTGTGAAGTTACTGCTCATACACACGAAAGGCAGGCGTCAACTGCAGAGGCACAGTATAATTAAGTTATAGTATTATATATCGGCAGCGACCTTCAAATAATGACCTACGGTCACTCGGTAGATAACCTTCCACGTGTGTGTGTACTGAGATTTTATAGCGCGTCTTTTCAGCCGTTTTCTATGAAGATATAATATTGTTACTTATTTATACTGCGATTGACACATTCCGCTCATGTGTATGAGCACTTAAGTTGTAAGTATATCTTATTACGAAGTTTTTTTTTTTTTTTTTTTTACCTCTAAATGTATAACTTACACAAGTTGGAAAACGATGTCAGTCATGTTGGGTGGAGAGGTAACATATAAAAATATTACCGTATTACCTAAGTAGGTACTACGGTATGTCATAAATGTCACAAGTAGTAACTTGGGTCATTTATGATATCAGATATAATGTAGGTGTTTAGAGGTGTACCGACCTACATTTACTGCCCCTTTCTGGAAATTGGAGTGTGATATTATTTGTATATTTTGTCTGAAACTGTTTTGATACAATTGTGCTCTAACGTATAGAAATTATACTATCCAAGTTGAGTTTAAATAAAATCACATTTAACATCTTAAGTCATAAAATCGCTACCGCTTACCGCCATCGCTCATCACGCACATCACACCCAAATACATTCAAGAGGGCAAATGTTTCATGATTAAAATATGAATATTGATTCTGTAAGTAATGTCGCGTTTTCAACCGCTATTTACGTCAGTTCGACGAACTGGCACGGACTTGAACCTTGTACACTCAACCGCACTTCCAACGTAACAATTTGACTCAAACAGCGCCTTTATTACGTAGCAGTAGCTCGGTTACCGTCGTTCAAGTGTTACTACTGAATGTGTTTGAGTGTACTATGTGGTTTACTTAAAAAAAAAATGTAATAATTTGGCTAACATCGGTATTTGAATAAAAATGGCCGATAAATACCTATTATTTACCTACTTATTTAAGTTCGGATTATTTTAGGTAACATTTTTTGTTTGGTAAACTCGTAATGAAGATAAGATTCGGTATTTTAGTTAGAGAAGGTTTCTTTTTCTTCTAGTTTAGTCTTTCTTTATCGTGTGGTTAGTGACTAACCTGGTGTCAGAGTTTTTATGCCGCCCATGGGCCTCTGACTTGCGTCGAATAATATCTCTCTGGCATGCCGGTTTCCTCACGAAGTTTTCCATCACCGTTTTTGAAGCTAAAGATAATTTATACAATACCCACAGAATCCGAATGTCTTGAGTGTTTTTTTGGAATGTCTATGGGTTTTTGCCGATGGTCTCTTGCACTCTCGTCACGTAAACACGGCGAACACGTTGCGCATACGTGGCGTGCTCGCTAAGAACGCGCAGCGAGCGCGTTGAACAATCGCCTCGCTGAGAACTTGCGCGCAAATCGCCAGTGCGGTAAGGCCCACAATATAGGAGCCGGTGTCAATACGCGCTTCTATGAAATGTCTAGCGCTATAGTCCTGAACAGCACGTTTGCAGATTGATGATCGCTGTTTTTCATATTTTGTAAGCACAGCTGCCGATTATGTAATACTAGCTGGACCCCGCGGTTTTACCCGCGTAGGTCTCGATCCCGTGGGAATATCGGGATTAAAAGTTTCCTATGTCCTATTCCAGATCATGGTCTACCCTTATGCCAAATTTCGTCCAAATCCGTTTAAACGTTTAGCCGTAACAAATAAACAAACAAACTCAGTTTCGCATTTATATTATTGGTTAGGATGTAGATCTTTGCTTGCCCCTTCGATGAATGCAAGCTCAATGTTTTAAGCAGGAAAACAGTATTACGAGCTCTTCCTAAAAAAGACAGATTTTAGTACTAAATTATAATTTATGAAAACCTGGGTTCTAGTCCCCGATTCCCCCAAGTCTCTCGGGAACTCGTCCAATTATCTCGTGTAACAATTCTCGTGAAGTTCCCTTTGATTTTATATTGCTTATACTAATATTGGAATTGCGAACCGTTCATTTTCTGTAAGGAATACGTTACTTTGAGTATCTTTATTTGATGTAAATGTGTGTATATTAGTTTAAGGTTTTTTGCTGTTTCTGATATAGAGGAGAATTTTTAGATTTACTTATTATGTAGATAGGTTTTTTTTATAAAATGTTTGCGAGTTCAACTATGTTTTTATTGGGTTTGCCCGACAAGGTTCGACTTGAAAACAAGATTTTATATTATTTCACTGATGACAACATTTCCATTTTATGCGGTAGGTTATTGAAATCAATGGCAAAAAGCAGCCAAATGCGAGTTGAATTCGTACATGAAGAATTCTGGGGGCCTAAATCGGCTACATTAGCAATTCCTCTAAAAGCAGTTCATTTCCTGAATCCCAGCTATCATTAGCAATTCTTCTAATTTGACATAAAAGCAATTCATAATTTGTGGACCATTTTACGAATCTCCATAGAAAACTGTCAAAGAGATGAATTATTTCGTAATATGAATCGCACGCAGATCATAATATGAATTGTCAGTTTGTGACATTTTACGATGATTCATAATATTTTCCTATTATGATTCTGCCAAAGTGGCTGTTTTAAGCCCCCTGTACCACCGTAATAATGTTTAATAATAAACGCCGAAAAAACAGGTGTTCGGACAGCGGAGTCTAGTAATAGGGTCACTTGGTAACCTTTGGGTACAGAACCCTAAAAACCATGTTCCGCCTCGTAAGTGGGACACTCAATACCCACTTAATCAACTTTACGGCTCCAATATCCGGTAAGTACTCGAATCGGTGACGTTAAAAATTCAGTCTTTGTTTCCTTTGTTCCAAGGTATTTTCATTTCAAAATGACTAAAACTAATCAAAAATGAGGTCTCGTTTAGACGTCTAGACGGTCACCAGTAGTCACATAGTTGCGTTAATTACAAACAATGGAAACTTTACTTCTGAGAATAGCTGCCGACGTTTTTGGTTAAACGTACCTAATCATAACTGAAGTCGTAACTTTGTATGAAACTACGAATCCAAGTCTTTTGAGTGCCACGTCACTACTACCTACTCTTATTCTGTCTATACTTACGCTAATTGCATTGTTAGCAGTAGTGGCCCAAAGGTAACGGCCCCGACAACCCAGCCAGGCGCTTTACTTTGTGTAAATAATTTCATCAACACTGCTCTCAAAACGGTGAAGGAAAACATCGTGAGGAAACTGGCATGTCCTAGAACCAAACATTCGAAGACATGTGGGATCTAATAACTCTCACTGGGCCCGCGTGGTGGATTAAAGCCCAGTGTCTCTCGAAGAGAGGAGGCCTGTGTGCAGTGGGAACATTATAGGCTGATTATGCTTACTCTAATTATTAACCAGGCCCAGGATTGCGAAGAATGGGACGCCCCCCCCAGCTGGAGGGATCGACGACCTTAAAAAAGCGACTGGGACAGACTGGATTCGAAAGGCAGAGGGCATCAGGGTGCTGTGGCGCAGCCTGGGAGAGGCCTGTTCAGCAGTGGTCTGCGATAGGCTATGGTGGTGATGACTGTCTTATTTGTAGGTAAATTCGCTTCTCATATTATTATATGGAATGGAATGATTGACCACAAAGCTTGCTCACTTCATACTTTAGATTTCAGAACATTAAAAGATCAGAATTCTTCGTCGTGTTTTCCTTCGTAGTAAAGAGTCAAAAGAAAAGAAAGTTGCGACACATTTTATTCGCACTAAATGTGACGCATAAAGAATAAAAAAATAAAGTACACAAACACAATAAGAAAAAGCAAAAATATGCGCCATATCTACGCAAAACGGCCATCGCTCTGCAAAATGCAAAGACATTTTTTTTTTGTTAAAAAAACAGCTAAAGTGTGTTCTACTTTCAGAATTTATTTTTGGTTTAGTGCAAACAATAAAAATGAATATATATTCAGCATCGCTCTTAATATTCAAGATTGACGAGCCGCTATTTTTTCTCAAAACAGTTTTATGATGTGTGAATCGGTATTGCTCCTGTCTATTATTATATTATTCTTTTTGATAGCTTTCAAAGTGATAGGGCAATAATGATGACAATAGAAAGTAAACATCGCAATGCTGTTATTTTCGTTTAAATCATGAAACATGGGTAGACCACGACCTGGAGAAGGACATACGCTATTTTCATTCTGAATCGCAGATGAAGTCGCGGGCAACAGCAAGTATAAAAAATAAAAAATTAAGTACTCTATAGATACTGCCACAGACAGAATACATCAGACTAAAAAATTTCAATTAAAAAAATGTAATTAAAATAAATGAATGAGTAGGTACAAATTGAAAACGTCACATAATTAAAATAAAATGTCAATGCAATTAAAGTAACAGCGATGCGGGCGAATACTTCGACGCCTGACCGTTGTTTTTGTATTTATTAATTCTCAAGGAAGGCTACAGGCTATTTAACATCACACTACGACCCTCAGGAGTCGAGAAAAAACAAAAAAAGACAGAAAAAAAAACGCTAGGTAATCGAAGAACTAGCGCTGACGGGCGATGCGATGCTACATTTTAATGCGATTTATTAATTGTATAGTTAGTTAGTCATTTTATTTAAAACCTAGTGTAAATAATTAATTCTAGTTCTACAAAATATAGTTTTCTGTTTAAAATAAACGATGATTGAAAGATACAAATTGTCAGGTCACAGAATGAAAAATTTAAATTTACAATTTCATTTATCTTAAGTTTTGAGAACACTCCGATATTTTAGGTTTTTTTTTTAATTCCTTATTTTTTGGCTACGTAAGTCATCAATGTGGTTCGAAGTAAATTGATGGAAAGTGATTTCTTGTTTGTCCATTTTTATTATTCTGAAACAACCTGAATCGTTTAGGAGCTTAGGCTAGGAGCTTTCACAGAACGCCACGTTCCTAAACAAAATTTTGGAAAAGCCTCTAAAAGAAAATACTAAGAAAAGATCTATTCAAAATAGAATGACAGGATGGATCCATTACCCAGACATTTCGATCTATTTCAATAATAGCCGTGTCGCATCATTAATTTATTTTGAATGAAGCGTATGACACATGTCACTTTATGAGATACGGTTGGCAAAAATGGCAGATGGATGAAGTTGATGACAGGCCATTTCCATTACCGTCAGGCTCGAATGGACTGTATTGTATGTATTAGTGTTTGGTGGAATTAAATAAAACTAAAGCTGTGTGATAAAAGGACTAAAAAAAACGAGGAGGGAGGAAGAAAATTTTTAGTAGAAAAATTACATAATAAATTGTAAACAAATCAAATCTTTTGAAATATAGAAATAGAAGCAAAACACAAAACAAAATAACAATATTCTAACAAAACAAATGAAAACCCTTTTATTAAGAAGTTTACACCAACCAAGGAGTTTGCAAGAGAGCCTTTTCGATAAACCTTCGTTTCAACTTATTCGTTTTTTTTTCTAATTTAAAGCTATACTTATTTGTGTAAAGGAGGCATATTCTAGTTTGTTTAGAAATCGGATAAGTTAGTAGTTTACAATTTCCAGAAAATATTATATTTTGATTCAAATTACGATTAAAAACTCGAGGCTACATTTTCCATTCAATCGAAGAATCGGAGCGTAGCGATTTGTTCTTTTAATTCCAAAACTTATAAGAATCCTTGAAACATCTAGATTCAACAGTTACTCAGGCCTCTTTGTCCTGTCTCTTGCAAGAGTTAAGATACCCAAATTATTTATTTATTTTCAGCCTGTATTGGCCCCTTTCCTTTCTGTACTCGACTCGATCTTGAGTTAATACGGACCACTTATGTTTAAAGGCGTGACTCTCGTCCCATCTTCGCCTGGGTTTGCCGTCATGCCGTTGGACGTTTTCTGGGACCCACGTTGTGGTAGTTTCAGTCTACAACTCATTCATAATCATTCATTCATTAATAAATTCCTTCATTCATTACATGCGGCAGACGTGTCCGTCCCAGTCCCCCACAGTATAGATTGATTGCTTTATATTTTGTTTGTTGACCCTACCGGAGGATTTTTTCGTATTTGAAATTGAAAAATAAGCCTCAATAACTTTTATATTATTGTAATCTAAAGTTTTTATTGGGAGTCAGTAACATCTTATTTCGAATTGTCTGAAATTATTACAGTTGTCTAGAAATATGAGTTTTTTTTTAAATCTTTATTTATTTAAGGGATGTTTGAACGCATATGCGACGATTTCAGTCCCATCGTGCTGTTATAAATCACGACTAACTCCTCAACTAAATGAACTAATCTTAGTCACACAAAACTTAATCTAATTTCTAAACTAAAAAAGTATATAATAATTATAATATTTTTGCTGCTTCAGGTGAAGGACAAGAATGAATGATCTCCACATTTGTACGTCCAAGCTGCTCAAAACTTTGTCGACAAAGTTTTGTAACACTTTTTCTTTCTCCTTGTGTTTAGATGGCAATCTAAATTGTGTCAGCCCAGAATTGACTACGAGTTTTTTTTTCCGTAGCGTCCGACAGTTTTTGAAACGTACAGCCAACAGGGCCAGGTGGCTTAAAACGCTCCGCCCAGAGCGGGAGAAGTCATTGGATGATTTCCCACCCTCAAAAAAAAAAAAAAAAAAAAGGGGCCTTAAAACAGTCACTTTGGCAAAATCATAATAGGAAAATATTATGAATCATCGCAAAATGTCACAAACTGAAAATTAATAATATGATTTGCGTGCGATTCATATTACGAAATTATTCATCAGTTTGACAGTTTTCTATGGAGATTCGTAAAGTGGTCCACATATTATGAATTGCTTTTGACAGCTGGAAATTCAGAAAATGAAATGCTTTTAGAGGAATTGCTAATGTGGCCGTCAGGACACGCAGGTCGCGATATAAAGTGTTCTATAGTTTGTGGTTTTTCGTTCAAAAAAAGAACTCTAGAAAGCTATCGTTTTTGTTTGAAGGAGTTTACTATGTCTTTTATCCGTATGTCCCCGAGAATGAGCCTCACTTGAATGGAACCGTTGTCATTTACATCCGCTACTCACAATGAATTATTAATTTCAATCGGAATGTTGCCTCGTACAAAATAATATTATTTTGGGAAGCCATGATGTGGAAACTTGCGTGAGTTTGTCAATCGCTGTTTGATAATTACCTGTGTTTATTTTGTGGGAAAGGTTAATGTTTTGGTAAAAATAGCCGCCATTGATATTAAATGTGTGTTTAATATGTCTATTGAAAAATAATATTCTGTGTGAGTATTTACCTAAACATGGCAGATCCAATACTGATCTTTCAAATGGTGAAATTTTAACAGAGACGATTTTATAAAATATTAACGTACCTACCTACATTATCTATAAATAATATACACATTACAAATTAAAGTCACTTTTCGTGTTTGTCTGTATGTCCGCGTTGTTCTTCTAAACCACGCAACAGATTTTGATCAGCTTTCACCACCGTTTCGAGAATTTATTCCGGAAGGTTTATGCGTATAGGTAATACGTAAATATTAAAGTTATGTAATTATAATTAAGAAATCTCAATGTTTTATCATGTCGTAAAAACCGTGCGAAACAGGAGCGACCCACAAGTTATGTGAATAAATATAAATATAACATAACAATATACTTTGCATTAAATTTACACCTAGTACTTAAAGTTACGGAAAAAATTATATTACATTCGCGTTAAAAACAAAGTCCTTATTTACTCGATTACAGAGTTACTGAGTAATTATTTCTAACAATAACACCGCACGTGTGAAAATCGTGTCTAATTATCATGAAAATACGAACATTTAAGTAAGTCTTGGAACCATTTCACGTAACTTAATGGAATACTTACTCAGACGGAATAAGCACTTAAGATACGCCATATGTTATTCCAATCTAATTTTGTAGGCTTTGGGGAAAGAAAACGTTGAAAACAGCTGCTTGATCTTTAGTGTTTTATTTTTGTTTGCGCTGGAGTTTAATTGAAGAAGGTGCGAGATGTTGGTAAAATGAAAATAGGATTTGTCTTTCGAACGGTAAAAGACTTTACTTTTGATAAACGCTGTATTGTATATCTATTTATTATGCTGAGCTGAGGCCCTTTTGGCATTCTAATAGTTGTTTTCTGTTTTATAGTTTTAAGGTGTATTTTTCTGCTACAATGCCAATAAACGCATTTTTCTTTCTTTCATTACAACTTGTCCAATGACACGATTGGTTACACTGAATTTTGCAGTCTTAAGGTATGATTCTGTGGCTGCATCTACATCGCCACATGCGAACTACGCATCAGAGATCTGATGTCACACAAAAATCCTGACGGCACATAAATCCTGCATCGCGCAATTAGAGTTTACCGCGCGATGGACATATATACAAGATTCCAACATCAATCGTCGGGCAGTTGCCCGCCAGACACGACATCCGCCTGGTCGGAGGATCCTCCCTTTTCTATAGAGGATGAGTAAACTTTACACCCTGGTCCTCATACCCCTAACATTCTGAACAACGCTGCACGCGGCGGTGGTGCCGCAGCAGTGCTGCCGCGACACTACTGGTCCTCATATATTTTCTATAGGTTTATATGAGATTACATTCCAAGTACGGCAGCAATACTGCGCGACTTTACTGCGTCACGTTTGCAAGCAACTGCAAAAGGCGCTAAATTAGAATAATGACAAAAAAGCAACCACATCCGACGTGGGCACTATGAATAAAACCAATAGACTCATGAATTTTTATTAAACACGTAGGGGGTCAAAACCTCCCTCAATCAGCATATGGCCATGTTATAAGGCTTTAATCAACAAAAACTTCATCCCAAAGTAAAAACCTGAGTCGAGAATAAAAACCTATGAATTATAACCACACAAAACCGAATGTAGACCTCACGTGCACCAGATTTACGATCTATTCTCCGAACAAATCCGCGATCGTGCCGTCAAAGTGCTTTTACAGAGTTCAGATAGACTCGTAAACATTATAGTCGAGTCTGCCTCGGAAATCATCAAAATGAAGCACATATATGCATGAGGTACTTATTACCACCAAAATATCAAAGTACAATACACACGCTAAAAGATGTGTGCTTTGGCGATCATCTTTTATCTAGGTACGCTAAAAGTTATGCGCGTCGGATAAAGGATCTTCGGAAATACGAACAAAAGATGATGCTATTTCGGACGTTGCGTATTGGTAGGTTATTCGTGCAAATTCGAAAACATGAAGATTCCTGACGCGCAAAATTTTAAGCGTTCTATTATAAGGTCCTCTATAGAGACGGAATGTTATAACACGAAGTAGAAGAGACTGGTGGCAAACAGTAGATCATCTGACAACTGATGATCTACTGTTTGCCACCAGTCTCTTTGTGCTTTCTTTCACAATACCTACTAAGATTTAATTCTACTCGGCTTGCATTTAAATTCCTATAAACTGATGTGTCGCAGATCGTCGTGGTTGCCTTCCGAAGCTAGCGAAACGTTGGTTTCATAGAAACCAGTCGTGTCGCGGTAAAACGTCGACTGCAATTGCCGCCTGCATCGGCTAAAGTATTGTACCTTTAAAATGAATACGGAATGGTACCTTATAAGTAACACATGTAGGTTTAGGCGATTAACATACGGCACCACGCACCGCCGTGGAGGGCGGTGGCGGTAAAGCAGTTTTCGTAGCAGTGCCCCGAGCAGTAAGGCGGTTTACGCGCCTGTCCGCGCGGATCGATTTAACGCGGTTTTGACCAGTTTGATCACAGGCACACGAAACACGTCCTGCACCCACGATGATCGAGCAGCGCGGAGAGGCGGTGGCGGTGAGAACACCACTCGACCGCGCGGTCAGGCGGTGTACGTGTTTTAAGCATCAACGGATTTATTAGAGGCCAATGCGACATGAGATCCACTTCACCGCCTACCGCGGCGATGCGCGGTGCCGTGTGTGAAATTATTGACTGGTAGAAA
Organism: Lithophane leautieri; assembly: GCA_949152455.1. NCBI lineage: Eukaryota > Metazoa > Arthropoda > Insecta > Lepidoptera > Noctuidae > Lithophane > Lithophane leautieri. The sequence goes on along the minus strand of OX424476.1, from coordinate 13,487,084 downwards.
ATGCCTCAGGCAAGTTCTCCTTTGTGCAGTATTTTTTTTTTAATTGTGCATAAAGTTTTAATAACTATTAAATTTAAAAAAATAATTTCAGTTCACCTTTTCCATTTCACTGAAATTTGAATTTATTCTCTCATGCTTCAGCACTCCAATTCTTCTTCACTCTATGCCTCGTATCTACAGATAACTAATTTCTGGGAAGTGGATTACTATAAAATTTTATTTCTAGCGATATAAAAATGTTTTACGACTCATTTTATTGCGTGCGATGCAGTTTGTGTGAAGCGAAAATGATTATCGATTTGAGATTGATGAAATCGTATTGGTCAAAAATGTATGGAAGAAGATTTCAGTAAAATTGAGTTTGGACGCTTTTCCAAAGATTTGTCGTTTTCACTTAGTTTGATTGTTTTTTATGGGCGGACACAGCAGTGATAGAGTGTCGATAGCCTAGTGGTGTGACAGACGGACTGAGAATAATGAAAGATCGAGTAATATCTCTCAAGCATGGTAGTTTTCTCATGATTCAGTTTTTGTGATAATTACACAATACGCACATGAATCCGAAAAGTCAGAGGTTGGCCTTGGGTTCAAACTCACGACCTACAACTTGTATGTCGGGGCCGTTTCCACTGGGCCACCATTGCTCCTCTTAATTCACCTCCAGTTCATTCTAAGCCGAGAGATTTGAAAAGTGTCTTTTGAGTTAAACGACGTGTTGGATTACGGCCCATTCTCTCTCACAAGCAGAAAGCCTGAGTACCAGCACTGGGAAAATTATAGACTGGTTATGTAATCAATCAACCCAGCCTATCTCAGCTCACTACAGATTTTTTTTCCAATTAATGGTAGGAACGTAACAAATTAAAAAAAAAAAAACAAACAAAAAAATGTCACATCGTTATTTGCTGAAAAAAAAATTTCTCTGTTATCTTAAAGTGTTAAAAAATATTAATTACTTTCCGATTCGAAAGTTAAATAATACAGACATCACAGATTGGAATCGTTCAATTCAAACTGACAAGATTGATAAAATATTTGATTTTCACGTGAAGTTGTTAAGGCATGGTACATACTAATTTGTTATTTAGGAAAAAAAATAATTAGTTTTTGATGCAGTAATTTCTACGTTATATAAATTACGTTATTTATTTTTGGCCTGGACGACATGCAATAGATTTTATTTTTATTTTTTTAAATTTATATTAATGGGTCTATGCGGCTGATTAGGGATTACTAAGGGAATCGATGAATTTCTGGCCGTAGGAACAAAGTTGAAATTGAAGGCGGCGTACAAACGCGCGATAACGCGCCGCAAGCGCTATTTTAGAAGTTAAGTAAAGCAAAAAACGCGGGATAGATGGAATGTGCGTATAAAAAACGCCGTGCTTATAGGCCTTTGTAGTTTCTGCCTTGCCTTGCTTAACTAGGTAATTATTTTTCATGATATTTTGTTGAAAAGTAAACGTAAAAAAGGTATAGTTGTAGTACCTACTTCCCCAGACAAAATCTTTTATAGGGGCCGTATTATGAAGTATTAATGCCATGATTAATCCACTGTGAAAAAAGGATGGTGCTATCGGCCTTCTATAGCTCCGTCACACTCTCACACTGGAAAAATGGTGGCATTAATACGTCATAATACCTGTTCAGGAAATTATTCACAAGAGCTTGTAACTACATGCATCGTTTAAAATCAAATAAAGAGTCAATGCTACCAAATGGTGTCATCAAAAAAATGGAACTGGCAATTTTTCAATAAACATTTTATATGTAAAGTCCGCAGTGTGTACGACTGCTTACATCTACAGATAAAGCTTAGGATACAAAATTGAAAAAGTTTTAATTGTTTCCACGATTGGCGATGTGCGCCATTCGATTTGATAATCACTTCTGATAACTTACTTTATATATATTTTATGTAATTTATTAGTTCTGATATATCAGAACTTATAAAGAAGGTTGAAAGGTATACGAAAGTTTTCCCTCTTTTTATTAACAATGTTTATAGGTCCTTCTCAGGTTTATGGAATCATTCACAAGCCTGAGAAAATAACTTGTTAATGGTTAAGTAAAAATATAATTTGAAAATATCACTTTTTAGGCTCAGTACGTCGATTCTGTCAAATTCAAACAACAACTCGCATCTCACATCACTATTCACTTTCACTTCGCATAAGGTTCAAAATGTGTTCGGGTTCGGGTGCGAAGTGAGCGTCGAAGTGAGCGTCGAAGTGACGGGGGAATTACCTTACTGTATGCCACTTCTTACGTCATCTCATACTTTATCTGTCAAAATCTCACGGTCAATTTAGTTCAACTCGCTGACACACTCGCAAGGGTAGCGCTAGTGTATCAATCGAGTTTTTAGAATGCCAATCAAGAAACTCACAGCGGATTCAGATTCGAAGTTTAGAATGACGTCTTACAGAATCACACCCCAGAAGTCCAAACGTAAGGTTTGCGAAAGAACGATGGAGCATTTCGCCACATTTTGAATATAAAACTGACGGATCGAATCCGCAACTCAATAATAAGACAGGCATCAACTGTCTACCTATTACGGTTCATGAGATACAGCCCGCTGACAGACAGACCGACAGTGGAGAGTTATTAATAGGGTTCCGTTTGGTACTCTCCGAGTATGGGACTCTAATATAAGACTCAACAAAATACACATTAGGCTAAGCCCTAATCGGTTCTCTGCCGATGGCTTATCAGAATATCGATGTGTCAATGTCATAACTACCACTTTAATTTATTACCCCCACAAAAAAACCTTTGCCTGACACTCGTCTACTGCACAGTCGTTTACCGGTCACCAGAACATGCAATATTTAATGTGTACGGTCAACCACACGTCGTTAACCGACTTCTAAAAGGAGGATGTTCTCAATTCGACAGCGTTTTTTTTTTGTTTGTTTGTTACGCGATTACTCCGCCAATTATGAATTGATTTTGATGATAATTTTTTGTTTGGTAGGTCAGGCTTCAGAGGTTGGGCACGCCACAATAGCGGTAAGTAACGTTTTAACTCTTTGAGGAGTGGCTAGAGAGGCGCCACGGCGTCCTCACCTTCCGCCTGACACAGGTCCTCACCGGACATGGTAGCTTCGGGAGGTACCTGTGTAGGATTAGGCGGGAGGAAACGCCCGGGTGTCACCACTGTGTGGATCGCTCGGAGGACACGGTGGAGCATACGGTTGAGGTGTGCCCTGCTTGGGCGGAGCACCGCCGTGTCCTCGCGGAGGCGATTGGCGGCAGTGACCTCTCGCGTCCGGCCCTGGTTCAGGCCATGGTACGGAGCGAGAGGGCATGGGAAGCCGTCACCTCCTTCTGCGAAGCAGTAATGCTCGCGAAGGAGGAGGCGGAACGCGTGAGGGAAAGGCAAAGTTTGCGCCCTCACGCCCCTAACCGCCGCCGTTGGAGACGCCCTGGGCGTCGGGAATCCCAGGCGGATTTCCGGCCACCATAGGCACGGGCTTGCGGACGGCGAGCAACGGGCAGGTCGCCGTCCGATAAGGATCAGGCCCGGGTTGATGGCGCGTCGTGTTCCACGCGCGCCTCAAAGAGATGTCAGCAAAATTGACGGGGTCCAATAGGACCGATGCCTGCCAGGGTTGCGGGAAAGTCCGAAAGGGATACCGGGACCTTGGCAACAGGCAAATGAAGGAACACGGGTGGGTTTTAGTCAGTAAAAGTCTGACACGCCCTTCCGCTCCGCCCAGAGCGGGAGAAGTCATTGGATGATTTCCCACCCTCAAAAAAAAAAAAAAAAGGCTTCAGAGTTGGTCCGATATAAATTCTATGAACTTCGCTTGCGTAGTTTTGTAGTTAGCTTCAATAATACGTATTTTTCCCACCGCCACTATATGGACGATGTTTTAAGTTACTCCGTCACTGTTATTTACACAGCAGGGGGTAGCGTTTTTTTTTTTGTACTTTTTTTTTTAATAACCATCACCTCCCTTACTGCTGCAACATAGAGATGGTGTCAATCTCAAATTGTTACTAAGTACGTGCACCTGGTAAGGTGTGGAGCTCGTGGCTAAGTAATAACAGCCGCATGGGTCGATTCATCAGGTTAAGCTACGCTTACCGGGGTTGGTCCGTGTATGGGTGACCATCTTTACATATCGAAAGTGCCTCCGTGCCTCGGAAAGCACGTTAAACCGTTGGTCCCGGCAGTCATTTGTGGATCTTTGACAGTCGTTACGGGTCGTCAGAAGCCCGAAAGTCTGACAACCAGTCTTGCCAAGGAGTATCGTATTACCCCTGTTACTGGGTTGTGGAGGTCAGATAGGCAGTCGCTCCATGTAAAATACTGGTATTCCGCTGCATCCGGTTGAACTGGAAGCCGATCCCAACATAGTTGGGAAAAGGCTAGGCAGATGATGAGGTGAACCTGGTAAAAACTTTTTCATTAAACATGGGGTACTACATGCAGTCAGTCTTCTAAATTAAATTCAGAAGACATTTATTCCAACTAAGCTGAGAATCGGCACTTTTCGAACGTCAAAATTACATAAGACAGTCCCCCAAAACATCCACCCTTCACCACTTCCTAGTGCTTTAACTGGAAAGAAGAAGTGGTGCAAGAAACTCCCCAGCAGCCAGTTTGAGTGTGGTTAGTGACTAACCTGGTGTCAGATTTTTAAAGCCGCCCATGAGCCTCTGACTTGGCTTCACAGCCAAGGGAAATATCTCTCAGACATGCCGGTTTCCTCACGATCTTTTCCTCCGTTTTTAAGCAAGTGATAATTATATAATACGTAGAATTATACATAGGTCAGAGGTCCTTGGGTTCGAATTCGAGATATATGACTTGACTCTCTGACGGCCATACCACTAGGCTATCACTGCTGGCCACATTTAGCCAGTAATTGGGTGGGCAGGGCCACTAATAACTACTTAATTTGTAGTTGTTGTAGTGTATTGGGTAGCACTTGAAGTTAGAACTCCCTCCAACCTTCTCATGGTCAATCCAACGTACATTATACGGTCTAACACGTGGCTACCTAGATAACTAGCTGATGCCCGCGACTTCGCCCGTGTGGATGTCGGTTATTATATACTAAAACCTTACTCTAAAATCAGTGCAGTAGTTTTTGAGTTCATCGCGTACAGGACGACAGACAGACGCGGCGGAGGACTTTGTTTTATAATATGTAAGGATGGTACGGAACCCTTCGTGCGTGAGTCCAACTCGCACTTGGCCGGTTTTTTTAAGTACGAGAATAGGCCTTCAGCACATCTAAATCACATTTAAGACTGCCAGTGTCATCATTGTTGTGGAATATTGACACCGACAGCTCTTGGTGCGTCGTTATTGAACAACTTTCAGTAGGTATATTATACATTGAACCTCAATGATATTTTATGACACGAATTCCGAATAAGTATAGCGTTTATAATAGAAAAAAAGACAAGGAAATACATTTATATTTAGAGCAAGCTTCAGCAGCTCAAATTACCACAAACAATCAATATCCCCAAACAGATTACAACACAAAAAAATAAACAGATATCAAATGTTTTTCTTAGATAACAGTTCGGGGATTTGTTAGATTCAAAAGTTTATTTTAAGAAACATTAATTTCCTTTTGTATTGAACGTTGATCGAAGTTCGAGCGGAGAGAGGTTTGTTGATTGAAAAGTTGATGTCGGAGGAATGAAATAGGACACTGTGCGGCCGTGATTGAGTGATAATCTGGAGGATAAATTGGTGTTTAGATATTATATTTTTGTTTGTGGTTAAGGCGGTACCCTGAGCAAAACGCCACTTTAGCCGCTTTTTGTGTAGTTTTTAGGAGCTATCTACTTGTTATTTAAAAAGAAATATCAAATAATAAAAATACATTAAATTTCTACATAATCATGATCCAACATTGTGCATTTCTTTTTTTTTTAAAGGAGTTTATGGTTCATTAATATCCTTCCAACGAAACCATCAAAATGAGAAATAATCATTGTTATCATGCATCTCCTCGTAAAGTAAATATTATTTAATTTTGCTACTGACACTAATAGATAGACAATTTAATAATAAACATTTGTAACAATTTTTTTTTTCAAAAGACCATTATTTGTTTTATAATGATTTTATTCTGAAATTTGGGCGTATTCACTACTGTAACTCACCTTTAGCCTGCAAAGAGGGAACGAATTTATTATGCTCAGGGTACCGTCTTAATAACCAGCTGCTAGATTTCCATTCACATTATAAACTTCAACCACAGGGTTCGCTCATACGCTGATCAGCTATCTAATTCCGTAGCTTATTTTCGTAATCGGTTATGACCAATTTGTTTCATTTTGACAGTTCAACAACATTCATTGCGTTATTTACATTGATGAGCAGATTTTTTTTTTGAACTTATCAAGCAATAGTTTAGACATTAGTTTCAAACCGATTCCAATTCTGATTGATCGTGTATTACGCAGGTAGGGGTGCAGATGGGACGTTGAAGTTTCGTATCGAACATCAATCAATGTTATCGAAGTAGATCTCTAAACGCTGTTCACAAATCCGAAACCAGAACGTTTTTTAACAGTTATACCAAATAGACGACCATAATTCTTCTGACGGCTATAATTTGCGGTCGGGAATTAGGCAAATTAGGTAGCCGAAAATGTGCCAAGTGCCTGTGCACACACACACATAATAAACCGCCGCCGGCAACGCACCCACACAACGATGCGCGCCCGCGATCGAAACGAGGATTAATTCGTCAACTATCCTTCATGCCTACGGCCCATTTAGGACGTTCTTTTGATTTTCTGCAATTAGTCCTAAATGGGCCGTAGGCATGTAAGACGAGTTGTCGAATTACTCGAAGAGAGCGCCTGTCTTCGTGTAGCGACACACTGCGCTCAACAAAACGTTGCGCGTTGCTCTGTAAATCAGAAGGCTAGGCCTTCTGACAAGCAGGGCATACCTCCACCGTATGCTCCACCGTGTCCTCCGGGCGATCCGCACAGTGGTGACACCCGGGCGTTTCCTCCCGCCTAATTCTACACAGGAACCTCCCGAAACTGCCATGTCCGGTGAGAGCACTGCCGTGTCCTACTGGAGGCGATTGGCGGCAATGACCTCTCGCGTCCGGCCCTGGTCCAGGCCATGGTACGGAGTGAGAGGGCATGGGAAGCCGTCACCTCCTTCTGCGAAGCAGTAATGCTCGCGAACGAGGAGGCGGAATGCGTGAGGGAGAGGCAAAGTTTGCGCCCTCACGCCCCTAACCACCGCCGCTGGGGACGCCCTGGGCGTCGGGAATCCCAGGCGGATTCCCGGCCACCATAGGCGCGGGCTTGCGGACGGCGAGCAATGGGTAGCTCGCCGTCCGATAAGGACCAGGCCCGGGTCGATGGCGCGTCGTGTTCCACGCGCGCCTCATAGAGATGTCAGCACAATTGACGGGGTCCGGTAGGACCGATGCCTGCCAGGGTTGCGGGAAAGTCCGAAAGGGATACCGGGACCTTGGCAACAGGCAACTGAAGGAACACGGGTGGATTTTAGTCAGTAAAAGTCTGACACGCCCTTCCGCTCCGCCCAGAGCGGGAGAAGTCATTGGACGATTTCCCACCCTCAAAAAAAAAAAGGCCTTCTGGCAAGTGACAATCACTTTCAAAGCGTTTCGTATTTCTACAATGACTTTCAACAAGATTGACATTAGCTTTTCGATAGCCTATGTCAGTCCTATACATTTTTGCCTTTTCCATCATCATTATCGCTGATAGAATGTTACTTTGTCTAGGGCCTCAGATCTCTTCGAAAGTACCTATCTATACGTATGTAAAACTGTACCAAAGTATAACTATTTTAGCTGTAATACAAGTTTTATTATAATCTACAGAAGTACACCCACAAATCCAGACTCTGAGCTGCTACTGAGAAAAACCTAATAACACTTTGCGCTTGGGAATCGAACCCAGGACCTCATGCTCAGCAGGTAGCGCTTGCGACTTAGAGCAACTATAGATGCCAGAGAGTTCGAACGTAGCAAATGAAATCAAAACTTTCCAAATCAAAAACAAAGAGCACGATTTCAGTTAGAGGGAACTGGCAGAGGTTTTCAGTGTATTTTCACTTCTTTTGAACACAGTCAAAGTTAATTTTATTTACATTCTTTTTAGGTTCTCGTGCATGCAAGAATTTCGTAGCACTGTGGAAATAATCCTTACTTTCCATAATATAAACAGTATAAATTCGAAAGTAACTCAGTCTGTCTGTCTGTCTGTCTGTATGTTACTTTTTCACTCCATAACAACGGAACGGATTTCGATATAGATGGCATCCCGTTGAAGATATAGATACTTTTATCGACATATCACGCGGGCGAAGCCACGGGCGGAAGCTAAAAGTTATAAATGCAAAAGTGAGTTTCTTGGTTACGCTTTCACGCTAAAACGGCTGAACGGATTTAGATGAAATTTAGGACATGGATAGACAATTACCTGAATAGGACATGGGATACTTTTTATCCCGACATTCCCAGGGGATAGAGACTTACGCGGGTGAAACGTCGGGGCGCAGCTAGTTTTCCATAATTTGGAAAATGACAGCTATCACTAAAATATTGCAGCAAAACATAAATCGCTTGATGTGACAAAGTTTCCTAATGTTTAATTCGGTTTGCAACAGTATTCAGAACTTTACTCCAATACAACGAAAGCGGAAAAAAAAGCCATTAAAGATACACATATTTCTACCCAAAGTTTTCGTCACGATAAACAGAACTTGGTACGTCATGTCAAAGTTTTATCACGTACTAGAAAAGTTTTTGGATGTATGTCTCTTGAGGTGTTCATAAATACAGGGTGAAATTTTAGCCACTTAAATCCTCTTAAGGGGTCATTGTACTTATCATTATGAACAACTTTCACTATGGGACTAACCCTGAAATAGTGAAAAAAAATCAACTGTTCCCTACATTTTGTTGACCAAGCGCTATCAGGACCAAGCGCTATGAGAAATCTTTTATAATGCGCACAGCCAAGTTGTGGAATTCACTGCCAGCGACTGTATTTCCAGGCACTTACAACCTTAACGCCTTTAAAGCTGGAGTGAATCAGCGCCTAATAGGTTTGCTCGCTCCATCGTCGACCACATCTTGACAAAGCTGTCTCGATTGCGGTCAAGAGCAGACCTATCCTTACTTCTTTACTAATATTATATTATTATTATACATATATATATCTATTAAGTATAGTATACTGTATCTATTGGTAAGTTTAAGTACCTACTTATTATTTTGCACCAAGGACAACCCCATTTTTTATGTCCACGCAATCACTGTCCATTCTAAGGTTGCCTGGAAGAGATCGCAGAAAGCGATAAGGCCGCCCATTGTATGTTTTGTAGTGTTAAATATATTTATTTTCGCTATGTATTTTCTGGTGTACAATAAAGTATATATAAATAAATAAATAAATAAATTATAAATGCGAAAGTAACTCTGTCGGTCTGTCTGTCGCACTTTCACGCCAAAACTACTGAACCGATTTAATTGAAGTTTGGTACACAGATAGTCTAGAGCCTGAGAAAGGACATAGGCTACTTTTTATCGACATACCACGCGGGCGAAGCCGGGGGCGGAAGCTAGTATATCATAAAAAAGAAAAAACGAATGCGAACATAAACATAGGGAACATTTTTTTCACCCTGTATATCCAATGTACTCGGGTGTGTGATAGCCCCTCAGATCCTCGATAATTATTAACTTTATTTATTTGTTGTTATACCAGCAATAGATATACACAAAAATCTGCCTAGCCATTTCCCAACTATATTGGGGTCGGCTTCCAGTCTAACCGGATGCAGCTGAATACCAGTATTTTAAATGGAGCGACTGCCTATCTGACCTCCACAACCCAGTAACTGGGTAATACGATACCCCTTGGTAAGACTGGTTGTCAGACTTTCGGGCTTCTGACGACCCGTAACGACTGTCCACGAATGACAGGAAAGATCCACGAATGACAGCCGGGACCAACAGCTTAACGTGCTTTCCGAGGCACGGAGGAGTCTCGGTTTGTAAAGATGGTCACCCATCCACGGACCAACCCCGGCAAGCGTAGCTTAACCTGAAGGATCGCCCCGGTGCGGCTGTTTTTACTTAGCCACGAGCTACGAAATAGAAATACACAGTCTGTGATAATTTCAACTGTTTACCTATTAGGCTACGGACACGAAGTCAGCGAGCGCGGGGAGGCGGCGCTGCGGCGCGTTGGCGGCGGTGGTGGTGGCGGCGCGGGGAGCGGCGCGTTTCAATGCATAGATTTATATGGTACTGGCCTCGAAGGCAGCGGCGCGAGGAGCGGCGTACGAGCCAGTCTGAACGCGCCACTCATCTCGCCGTCCCGCGCCCGCTGACTTCGTGTCCGTAGCCTAACGTATCAAGATATACAGCCCGCTGACAAACAGACGGACGGACACCGGAGGCTTAGTAATAGGGTTCCGTGTAGCACCCTTCGGTTACTGAACCTTAAACACAAAAACCAGTTAGCACTTTAGATTACAATTTTGACGGGGTGAAAATTTATTATTCTATCAAAGGTGTACAGTTAGCAAAATAATGGAGACAGGTAATTCAAATAGATAAACCAATGAAGTCCAACTGAGTTAAAGTTGGGATAGTTGTTTGAATAATATCACTATACTAGTCTAGACACAAGCTACTGAGGGATACTTAGTGATAATTTCAGTGAAAATCTGATGTTCTAAGTTTCACTGAGATTGTGTAAACTATTTCGAACTATAAGAGCATTCACCTGCCTCCATTCTTCTGCATGGAAACACTGTTTTAAAATAAGCAAATCTGTTTTTATTGCGTTTGTTTTTTTTTACTTTGAAAATTGCCTGTTTGGGCTTGGTAATTTTTAGGCCCGTAGTAATTCTGAAAAGAAGTTTACGATCACTTCCAAGGTAAGTTATTTCGGAAGCAGTATTCTAGGTCGTACCTACTCGTATATTAGGTACTTAACCTTGACATTATACTTCAATACCGCTAAAATATAACACGCACAGAAGTTCGGAACAAAGTTGTGCCAAGTTATAAATCTTGAACAGTTTTAACGTGCCGAATCCGGACTGTTTATCATTTGCAGTCAACGTGTCGTTATCGGCCGGCTTTGCGATTGTACTTTTTGTGCGGGTGAGCAGAAGGAGGTTGGGAGGTTGTCTTTCTACGTTTGTCTGCCAATCATGATTTTGTCAGAATTTGATTCGTTTCATTCCTTTTCATCATCATCATCATCAGCCTATAGCAGTCCACTGCTGGACTCTCCAATTGCACGCCATTCAGCTCGATTCTCGGCAAAATTCAATTGATTTCTTTTGCTCCTATTAAAATGTTGGTAAAAAGGAACGTGAAAATGCGGGTTTGAGAAATTTTGTGGCGTGGAACATCTGCAGTAAACTGTGAATTGACTATAAATTATTAAAATAAATCTAAAATGTCCAAGATAAGATCGTAATAAATTGGTACGATATACGAAATGTGTGTCAGAATTATTGAAATTCGGTTGGATATATTCGGAATACATGAGTTTTAAATTATTATCTACACTATGATGTATGATTTGTATGGTTCCAGAGAGGAGAAGATCGACTGCTTGTCGTGCGGGCTAGGTCAACTAAGAAATTGTGCCAAGATAATGCTGGGCAGTTTGTTGCGCCACGTCCTCTTCCGAGCACAAGCCCTAGGAAGTGGTGAAGGACGGGAGTTTTGGGGGACTATCTTATATAACTTTGACGTCTACAATTTGCTGATTCTCATCCTAATTTGAATAAAGGTCTTTTGATTTTAATTTTATGTGGTGAGTAGGCTTCTCATGTTTATAACAACAACCTATAATCATTAATCCACCTAGAAAGCTTGGTTATTAAGACCGCCTTGTTCAGTAGTAGACGTGTGCACGTTTACGGACTATTATTTTCAATCCCACAAAACAAACAGCTCTTATCTCTACATAATAGTAGGAAGATTCCATTTACCGCTCAATATGGCCGCCATTGAACAAAAAGACAGCAAATCATCGGCACCTTGTAATTGATTTTCTTTGAGAATTGCCGCGCGCTGACGCGGAATAAACAGAAATAACATCTAATGCTTTCTGTTCCATCTTGTTATTTGTACATAGAAGTGGAAATATGAGTTGGTCAATGTTTGAAGAAAACAAATATGTTTTTAATCTTTATAGCAGCACCTTGGGTTGTTTAGGAAAATACTAACTACTAGAAAACTGGTTCCTACATAATTCAGACAGAAACAGAAAAATACATTTAGAAGGCTCTGTTTTACTCAAATGTTACTCAGTTTTGTTATGATTAATCCTAATCTTAACTAATATTATAAATGCGAAAGTGAGTTTGTTTGTTGGTTACGATTTCACGCTAAAACGGCTGAACGGATTTTGATGAAATTTGGCACATGGGTAGACCATGACCTAGGACAGGACATAAGATACTTTTTATCTAGATATTCCCACGGGATAGAGACTTACACGGGTGAAACTGCGGGGCACAGCTAGTTTAATATAAATATTCAATTACAGTATCATTCAGCATCGAACCAAATCTCATAATATTTTTTGGTATACCCTTATTACTTATTTGTTTAGTGAGAAAATTACGAGGTTTTCTCTACCTAAGGGAATCAATTTTCCTGCCAGGGTTGCGGAAAGGTCTGAAAGAGATACCGGGACCTTGGCAAAAGGCAATTGGATGAACACGGGTGGGTTTTAGTCAGTAAAAGTCTGACACGCCCTTCCGCTCCGCCCAGAGCCGGAGAAGACATTTGATGATTTCCAACCCAAAAAAAAGGGTATAAACTTTATAAATAACTAACACAATATTTCTTCATACTTACTACACCCTTGACTGCGGCACTGTGTTCATACAAAGTTAGCGGAAATGTGCGGTTTAAATAACCAATTTTATCCATTAGGCTGATATAAATAATTACATCTAGCATCATACCAAATCTTTGATGTTCTTGAATGTCTCGGTAAACTCTAATTAATTATTGGTTTAGTGAGAAAATAACGAGACTTTCCCTACCTAAGAATATGAGCTAACACAATGATCAGGCAAAATAACACCTAACCTAACTACACCAGCAGGTCTAAAACGGCCACATTAGCAATTCCTCTAAAAGCAATTTCATTTCCTGAATTTCAAGCTGTCATTAGCAATTCCTCTAATTTGACACAAAAGCAATTCATAATGTGTGGACTATTTTACGAATCTCCATAATAAAACTGTTAAACAGATGAATTATTTCATAATATGAATCGTACGCAGATCATAAATTATGAATTGTCAGTTTGTGAAATTTTACGACGATTCATAATATTTTTCTATTATGATTCTGCCAAAGTGACTGTTTTAGGCCTCCAGTAGGTGTAGGGATTCATTATTGTGTTCAAAAGTGTAAGTTAGTAAACATACACCTTTGAACACAATAGTGAGTCCCTCCAAAGTTAGTGGCCACCTGACAAGCTTCCTGATTCTTGTCCAAACTTTACACATAGTTCTCAATAGTATTCTTGGTACGTCACAGCTTTACTGACGTGACGGTGGCATAGCACCTGTCTTGTCAAAGTACGTTATCATTAACTAGGAAGCAGAGAGTTTGTGTATAGGGTGTGTGGAGCTGTGTTTACGTAACGATTCTATTGGCCTTCGATGTTGTTATTACACGACGAAGATAAAGGCTGGTTTGATAAAAAAAAGCAGTATTTATCAGAAACAGGTTTGAGGAATCCACGTCTATATTTTTATTAATCCATATTAATATTATAAATTCGAAAGTAACTCTGTTTGTCTGTCTGTCGGACTGTCTGTCTGTCTGTATGTTACCTTTTCACGCCTAAACCACTGAACGGATTTCGATAAAATTTGGCAATGAGATAGATGGCATCCTAGGGCAGGACATAGGGTACTTTTCATCGACATACCACGCGAGCGAAACCGCGGGCGGAAGCTAGTATTATACTTCTTACATCCTAACTAATATTATAAATGCGAAAATGAGTTTATTTGTTTGTTACGCTTTCACGCTAAAACGGCTAAGTGGATTTAGATGAAATCTGGCACATGAGTAGACCATGACCTGGAATAGGACATAGCATACTTTTTATCTCGATATTCCCACGGGATCGAGACTTACGCGGGTAAAACCGCGGGGCGCAGCTAGTTGTTTAATAAAACAAAACAGAGTACTTAGAGTGAGGCCACACGGGCGCTGCAGGTGCGTTGCGACGACGGCATACGACGAGTGCTACAAGGTCAATGCGGTGTCGCAACTCAACGTCGCTTACTACGACGTCGCAGCGTCTCGGTGTTGGATGTGTCAGTTTTCTTTAGTACAAGCAACTCTGCGCTGCGCTGTCATGCCGCTCCAACGCTCAGCATCTCACTATAACATCCTTTCCCGATTCATTTCTCTGGTCTCCATGTCCGTCGAGCTAGCCTTGCGTCGCATTTCTCTGGTCTCCATGTCCATCGAGCGTGCCTTGCGTCGCATTTTTCTGGTCTCCATGTCCGTTGAGCGTGCCTTGCGTCGCATTTCTCTGGTCTCCTTGTCCGTCGAGCGTGCCTTGCGTCGCATTTCTCTGGTCTCCTTGTCCGTCGAGCTAGCCTTGCGTCGCATTTCTCTGGTCTCCTTGTCCGTCGAGCGTGCCTTGCGTCGCATTTCTTTGGTCTCCTTGTCCGTCGAGCGTGCCTTGCGTCGCATTGCTCTCTGAGCGTGCCTTGCGTCGCAATTCTCTGGTCTCCTTGTCCGTCGAGCGTTCCTTGCGTCGCATTTCTCTGGTCTAGCGTATGTTGCGTCACTGCACCGTGTAGCAAGTCATTGTGATTTTTATGTAGGACTAGCTGCGCCCCGCGGTTTCACCCGCGTTAGTCTCGATCCCGTGGGAATATCGGGATAAAAAGTATCCTATGTGTTAATCCAGGTTATAAACTATCTGTTTGCCAAATTTCATCCAAATCCATTTAGCCATTTTTGCGTGATTGAGTGACAAACATCCAAACACACAAACACACAAACTTTCACATTAATAATATTAGTAGGATAGTAGGATGACGCAGCGTTACCGCTCAGGCGTTGCAACACACCGGCAGCAATCCAACGTGTGGCCTAGCAGTTACTAGTGAATATGAAAACAAAAAAAAACTCGAAAAATCTTCGTACATGCTTAACGTAAACTTAAACTATCTCTAATTAGAAAAGTTTAATTAATCAAAAGTGTAGCGGTCGCTACCACCATAACAGCTTTATGACCGACGGTTTAAGCTTTATCACTTTTTTATGAATCTGGGATTAAGTAAGCTTAGATACTCATCTTAAACCCTAAGGGTGCAGGGTAGTAAAAATTTTGTTAAGATACAATGGAAGTAGTGGTAAGTCTGCTTCAATTTTTTTTCGGACGCGCCCCCGTTTTATTTAGTTAATCGTTAAAAATAGAATAACAAAAAAAAAAAAAACAAAGTGACGTATGCATTTTTTTTTTTAAGAATCTTCATTTTTCTCCTATTTCTATTCAGTCTGTTTCCATAAATTTTCTAAAACACTACTTTTAACTATATAGAATGACCTTTCTGTACCGTTCAATACACAAACATACAGAAGCGCAGTGACCCATTCTTTAAACACGTCAAAACAGCGTACAAGTTATAAAATATTAACGTGGTCATTAATTCACGTAGTGTGGTGCAACCGGGTGTACAACGTGCATCATCGATAAGTATCGATTGTTTTTTTGTCACAATGACTTTTTGTAAATGTCTTGGTGACAGACTTAGTTGATGTTTTAAAAATGTTTTTTATACATAACAACATCCCGCCTGTATTCTTCGAAGGGTTAGGCAGAGGTGTACCTATATAGTACACCCACATTTCGCCAGTTATAATTAAGTCCCATGTAATAGGGGGCGAGCCTATTGCCATCAACCGGGCATGACATCAGACTCCGGGCTGCTACTGAGCAATTCCAGATGGAAAAACCCAATTACACTTTGCCCGACCTGGGCATCGAACCCAGGACCTCAGGCTCAGTAGTAGATAGTGCTATCGACCATTAGATCAAAGAGGTAGTTTATAAAAAATATTAAAGTTATGAAAATACCATGAAAAGAATAACGGCCCATTTATCGGTACGTACTTATTGATTGATTCAAACTTTTCTGAGACTGGCAATTACTTTTTGTGAATGTCAGGCGACAATTATTTGTAATGTTTTATTAAATAATCAATGGGAATTTCCCATTGATTATTGAATAAAAATTTCCTATGGGGAAATTACCATTTCAATACAATGTTTTTTTGTTTAAATGGTTTTAGTACATTATAATTATGTAGTATTTCGTTAGTTCCAAAATACGTAACCTATTTTACACTGGATAAACTAAATAAACTAACAAATTATAATTATAATAATTAATCCATACTAACATTATAAATTCGAAAATAACTCTGTCTGTCTGTCTGTCTGTCTGTATGTTACCTTTTCACGCCTAAACCACTGAACGGATTTCTATAAAATTTGGCAAGGAATAGATGGCATCCCGGGGAAGGACATAGGCTACTTGTTATCGACATACCACGCGGGCGAAGCCGCGGACGGAAGCTAGTAATATATAAAAACTTAACCTAACTATGAACAAACTAAATAATGGCGTAGAAACATTTCTCCTCATCGCTGTCGACTGCTAATTAATGTACCCAAGAGTCTGGCGGCATTGCCACGTTTGTCTGATTACATTTTACACTTGGTTTTAGCCCTACAACGAAAATCTCTCAAGGTTTATCTGTGTGCAGGCAAGCGGGTCGTTATCTTAAAAAAAAAACAATGGTGATTATTACATTGCTAATTAAATTACAACAACAATACATAATGATTTAAACCAAACATTGTTTTTTAATTTTGATCGATTGATTGATTCCATTTTTGACTTTTATTTTTTTGTATTAGCCGTTACTGTCCCTCTGCTGAATAAAGACCCAAGACATTTTTAACTTGTAACTATGATAAAATAAACTTATGAGTCCATGGCTTTCAAGGTCAACCTGAGACACAATTGCCAAATTTAGAAAGTTTGGCAAACGATATGCTAATATCCGTATACAGGCTATTACCGTAAAGGGGGATGCTCTCATCTTGAGAAAAAACTAGGTTACTAACTATACCATATCCAACGAGAAGAAAGGAGGTCATTTATTCCATTATCTGTGTCGAGAACTACAAAGCTTTGTGTAACCTTATCAAACTCCCGAACAGAGAGAATCCATTAGTAATTTGAATCAGAGACATACGATACTCCTAGTTAGGACGAACCCTGTAATATTTCTCCGTAGGCAAGCTGCTTTGTTTACTTCAGTATCGGCGTTGGATGCTAATATTCACCCTGCATTCATCCCTAGGCTTGTAATTTAATTCCCCACCTTTGATCAAGGATAAGGTAAAATTATGTAGCAAAGATTAATAGGCAGTGACTTTTTAAAAACCTTTTTACTTTTAGTGACAAAATAAGCCAAATTCCCTTTCTAAAGTTGTACAAAAATAATAAATAAAACTTGTCTCTGTCAGATAATGCTCAAAACAGCTCAAGCTCAGACAGCTTATTCTAAATTTAAATAAACCCACGTTTGTGCTAGCCGACTAGTCGCGCGATCTACGCTCTCTACGCCAGTGCTACGTCGTAGGCCGGCGTAGCCACACGCTGCGCTCCGTAGCCGCGCGCTACGATATTAGATACGAAAAATTCTGTGTAGTATGAAGGTGGTTTAAAAAAAATTAAGTTTAACATTAAGTTCGGTATTTTTAAGTAATAGTTAAGTGAAGTTTTGTTGAAAAATTAAAAAAAAAAACTTTTTAGTTGTGGGTAACTTAAATGGTTCCACTAAAATGAGTGTGGAATTTTTGAATTTACTGAAGTATGAAGCGAAGATTGAAAGTGACAGTAAATGTAAGTGGATAATTATTATTTATTTAAATTTTTAAGCTTTTTAGTTTCGACAAATAAATAAATAAAATAGGTTCGATTTTAAAAAAATATTTTCCGGTCTACAGCATAGCAACAAAGTTACACAATTCATTTTCCAATACTTTATGAATTAAATTCAACAATTTTGGTTAGCGATCCTTGTCGAAAACCTGCACACGCACAATTTACCATAATATATAAAAGCACGCAATGTTATAATTAATTTCCATTAATTATTAGGGTATATAAAACTTTTATGGTTCAATTTATTTCTATGGGATTCCCCTTGACTTTGAACAAAAATGTATTACTTATAATAACAATAAGTCAAAAAGGTCTTACGTTCAAGTAAATAAAAATAACAAAATACAGATTATATACATAAAGGAAGGGCTCATAGGGCGTCAAAAAACTCTTCCGCATCGCTGTCAGTGGGAAAAGTGCCCAAAAGGCTGGCAGCATTGCCACGTTGGATGGCACTGCTGATTCTTTGACCTTGAAATTGGCCAGCCCTCTGGTCACGTGAAGAGTCGACCAACCGCTTGGCGATGTCCCGAAATACTCGATGAGCACTCGGACCCCACGGCCCTAGTGTTTCAACCCCAAACGGCTCAAAAATATAACTACCAATAAGGTTGTTATATTTGCGCCGTTTGAGGTTTTCTGCACCTGCAGTAAATTATATTTAAATTATCCTACAGTTAAAGTTCCAAGATTACCTAATTAGGTATATCCATAAGGATAAAACTGATGGATAGATAAATCTGGTAGCTATGACTGCCTTGTTGGTGTAGTGATCACAAGCGCTACTCTTGAGCATGAGGTCCGGGGTTAGCTTTCCAAGTCGAGCAAGGAAAGCATCGTAAGGAAACCGGCATGCCTGAGAGATATTTCCCGATGGCACGTGAAGGCCAAGACAGAGGCCTATGGCCGGTATAAAAAATCTGACACCGACACGAAAAAGAAAAGATTACAATACCACTTTTTTAAATAATATTCGTCGTGTAAGATACCATTTCTGTATTTATTTGTTAACTGATGCCCGCGGCTTTGCCCGCGTGGATGACGGTGAAAACAGCATGAAAATCGGTGCAGTAGTTTTTAAGTTTATCGCGAACAGACAAAAAATCGGCGGAGGACTTTGTTTTATAATGTGTAGTGAAATGTTGAAAGGGCGTTAGATATCACTCTACTAAAGGAAGTGAGCTTTGTAATATAAACATGTTGGAATGACTTGACATTTTCAAATTAAGTATCGTCTATATTGATGTTTCATTCTGTTTGTTTGTTTGTTATTTCACCACTATTTAATTGGTCTCATGGTAGGTTTGTCAGAAATAAGTAGTTGGCTTATCACAATAGTTTTACACCTCTACACCACAGAAAAGTTTCGAGACTCTGTAGTCTTGAAACTCCTCTTATCGTGGTTGTATACTTTAGCGAATTTGTAAGTAGGATTAGAGTTTAAGGCACGTTTATCTAATATTTACCTTGAAAATATCTCCTAATAATTATAAAATAAAACCTGGAGACGGAAAACTTACCAACCACATCAAAATCAACCTATAATACCACCAGATAATGCATCTTAAATCATTATCTGCCTTAGCCTTTTCCCAACTATGTTGGGG